>JAVANC010000004.1:47980928-50480928 GCA_033319125.1 Parnassius glacialis
TGCTTGACTCTATTGGTGTAGAAAATATCAACCCAACAGATAAACAAAACTTCATATGTTCCCTGCATTTTGCAAAGGAATCTATTAATAAAACTCTTGATGTAGTTAGGCTTTGTGATGATGCAGTGCCAACAATTTTTTCGGCTGTAAGTTTCTAGTTTTGTTACACTTGTACAACAAGCAATGTTTGTTATGCAAATATGATTAGTAGTTATTTTAGAAGAAGTGATTACTGATGCTTAACATTACTGATTATGCATATTTTGACATAAATAATATTAGTTAGTTTCCAAAATATAGATATTTACTTTATATTTATCACAAAAACTACATATATTTTTTATCATCTCTTTCCCTGCCCCATGAATCATATATGAACATTTCAATTGTTTAACTATTGTGTGTTTTGTAGACAGGGATACTGTTACATATTAAAAAATCTTTTTATAAACATTTATAGAATTCTTGTTTTATTAAATTTAAGAGGTTCCACAAAATAATGTTGTTCATGATTTAAACATTGTATTTGTGGAATTCATTTAAACTTTTTGCGAAATTTGGAAATTAAGATTGTTAACTTGCAATTACTCTTAACAAAATAAGGCATAGGCCCAGTGCATGAAAATTCACTTAGGGAGTCATGTCCTAATTTGTAGCACAATTATTCGGTGGACCCAGTATAATATAAGTTTATTCCAAAACTGCTTTATAAACGTAAATAGTTACTTTCTAATAAGGATATGATATGTGTAAAGAAAACTATAATTGAAACAAATACTAATGTTTATTGTTTTTACTTAAACAAAAGTTGTTTCAAAAATATACTAAATTTCTCTAGAGTTTTGTGACATGTTAAAGGCTAATCGTTATAATTTCAAACAAATTACTTATTTCCAACAAAATCTAATATATTTTCTTACACAATAATGTATTTACTTACACGAAATAAAGAGGGATCAATCTTCATAGAAATATTTAATAAAAAATTCAAAAATACAATATCTTCTTTGAATGAAAATCACACTTTCCAACATTCTAGTGACACTTTTTAAACTAACTGACTACCAATGTCGTTATTTGCCATGCTACACTATTGTTGAAAGGTACTAAGAGCGGAAACATTGCAAACGTCGATTTTGAATAGTTATTAAGCAAAATATTAAGTACTGGGTCCATTAGACCCATTAGCGACTGCTTAAGTGTTCAATGTAAAATATGCATCAGGTATGATGATTATGTTTTAAGATAATTAAAATTTTTTAATTAAGAGAGACCTGTAATACAGGTTTTTATACCTACATCAGACACCAGTTTCTCACAAGTTAGGTACCAGTCTGGCAAATTTGTAATACTTAGGATTAAGTTTACCTATTGTGAAGAGAAAATAAATTCATTCATTCATAATTAAAAATAACAATATGGATCCGGTAAATCTGATTATTTTCAATACAAAGCTGTAAGTCAAACAATATATGAGAACTACAAGAACATACTAAGAACTATGATTTATAAAGTAATGAAATATGAGCATATATTAAATTTATTATTTTTCAGGCCCAGTTATCAAATAAAGGAAATATTTTCTAAAGAGTGTTAATTCTCAAGAGCAGGGCAGTAATCAGGTAAAAAAATTTGGTGCTTACGTAATACTTAATAGTATAAGTCTATGATACTTATCTATGTGTTTACAAACAAAGCAATTAAGTAGGTGCCTGTCTAATAACTTTTTACTTGAGTATTGTATAAAAGATTCAGCTAATGAGTTATATAGCATTAACTTAACTTTGTAGGGTATGCAGTTCTTAAGAATTGTAATATTAGCTACAAATTGCCTTAGCATATTACAAACATATTCTAAACTAGCTTTTTACCCGCGGCTTCGCTCGCGTTGGCTTTAATTTAGAAATATCTTTAAAACTACTTCAATTAAAGTTAAAATTTCATAAATCTAGTTCTATTCACGATGAACGTGTGACAGGGACTATATTCATGAACGGGAGTAGAAATATAGAGAAGATGGGCAGCAGCGTCTTTCTGATTACAGCTGAAAGTAATAAAAAGATGCAGTTGGCAACCCGCCTGCCAAGCGTGGCAACAACGGATAATATCCAACTTATTTCGTAATATAAGGAGGGAATCGATTTGATGAACGGGAGTAGAAATATAAGTATTAGCAATGTAGAGGTAGCGAAATGGAAACCAATACCTCATTTATTTTTTTATTGGAATTGTTTTTAAGAAAATATTAGAATTACAGACACGACTTTTCTACAAATTTATTATATGTATAGATGATAGTTACAATTGAATTTGTTATCTATAACAAGACCGAGATATGTCTGGGTGTCCACAGTTTCTATGAGAGGGCAGTCACATGTAGTAGTCAGGCCGTGCAAGCAGTTATGGTTTTGTGCAACTATGTTTTTGGCAGGATGGCGATAACAGTTTTTTTTTTTGGTGTTTAGTACTACAGTGACACCATCTTAATAGAGAATCTACATCAGACTGCAGAAGTTCAGAGGCTTTTGTGGATCCCTATACATTGCTAAAAGGCATGTGTCATCTGTAAACTACAACTGCAGAGTAATTAAGGCAGTTATTCAAATTATTAACATAAGTTAAAAAGTGTAAGGGCCCCAAAACCGATCCTTGAGCGGTGCTTACCGTCACTTCTATGGGTTCACTCAATGAATTTTCAATTTTTAATGTATATCCTATTTTTGAGGTAGCCCATCACAGCAGCGGGCCACGAACTCTACAGTGATCCAACTTATATATTAGTTGCCGGTGTTCTAGAGTATCAAATTGATATATTAAATTGATTTTTTTATTAGTTTTGTTCTAAGAAGCTACAGTCTAAAATACTTTTTTATTTAAAATGGTTGTGTATCAAATTATTTTTAACTTTCATACTTTTAGGCTCAAGTAGTACCCCTGAAAGTGGATTCTGCTTTCAAACACAATCTGATACCAGGACCTTCCAGATTACCAGTAAGATTCAGTTATCCTTTTATATAGGTGTTAATATTTATATAAGTTAGTGATTGTTTATATATAGGTGTCCTGAAACTCAATGTCGAGCGGATACCGGGAGATAGGCCAACGCATAACTGTTTACAAATAAGAAAAAATCCATGTCTCATAGTAGTGATAATAGACATATTTTTGAAAATGTTAAAAATCATCCCCGTAGATCACATCTTTAGATACTATGGTCAGAAAGTTTCGCAATTTAATAGTGATTTTTATAATATTGTAATCCTTATTAACCCTCCTACTATAAAGTCACAATTCAAACAACAAAAGTCTTTAGTTTTGTGAAAATAATATTAGTTTGTTTGAGTTAAGGTAAAAGAATTATGTCTCCTAATTTTGACACACCGTTTTAAAGAAAGTAGTACTACAGTAACCTTGACAAGTAATTTTAAAAGACGGCCTGTTTAGTCAAGATTCCAAAATGGTTCAAGAGTGCCATTTTTTCTTTTCTTAAAAAATATTGCTTATGTCACTTACTATCTTGAAAAGTAAACGAAAAAAAATATTTGAAAACGATTGCAAATGTACATTAAAAGAGACGAATTTATCCAGGATATAAGTTTTTAAAATTATTAACTAATAAAAAGTTTATGAGTATATTCATTGTTGAACCTGTTGAACCCCGTCATGGGGTGAATAGATAAACAAGCGTTTCCGAGAATCCACTATCCACCTTAGGGTGCATAAACGGAATAACCGGATTATTTGGTATAGCTGACATGCTTGGCATTTTATTCGACGCGAACACGAGTCTTTTCGGAGTGCAAATGTTCTCGTCTTAAGCTTTGAAGTTATTCAGTTCAAATTTACCCACATGAAACTGAGTTAAATTATCTTTTTTCATAATTTTCAGATTAGCACAACTTTAGTTACTAAATTAAAAGAAAAAGTGACGAAACAGAAGAATAAAATTAAAAGGCTGAATGAAAAGTGTAGAAGACAATCTAAGAAAATTGCCAATTTTTCTCAAATTTTGAAAGATCTTCAATCTAAACATATATTAAATACTGAAAATACTATTTTATTAGAAGATTGTGCAGGACCGAAGGACTTTTTAACAAGACAAATAAAGAAAATAAAAGGTTTGCCATTACCTAATCAGTACTCTCAAGAAATTAGAAAATTTGCTCTCACACTACATTTTCTTTCGCCTAAAGCATACAACTTTGTACGACGGACCTACAATACCTGTTTGCCACACAGTCGCACAATAGCTAAGTGGTATCAACATGTTGACGCAGAGCCCGGCTTTACCTTAGAAGCTTTTAAAACCTTAAAACTCAAAGCATCTGCAACTACTGGACCAATACTTTGTGCGCTAACTATAGATGAAATGAGCATAAGAAAATCGTTAACTTGGGATGCTACAAAAATGAAGTTCTATGGTCGTGTAGATACAGGAACTCTTTTGGACAGTGACTCTTTAGAAGAAGCTGGACAATCTTTAGTTCTAATGTTAACAGCTATAAACCAGTCCTGGAAACTTCCTGTTGGCTATTTTCTAATATCAAGCTTAAATGGTAATCAAAAAGCAAAACTTATAGAAACATGTATCCAGTTAACAGAAGAGACAGGGGTCATTATTGTATCTTTAACTTGTGATGGGCTAGCTACAAATTTTAGCATGCTAGAGTCGTTAGGATGCAAAGGAATAACAAAAAACCCAAAAGTAACATGGTTTCATTACAGCAATTCCACAATAGATGTCTTTCTGGATCCCTGCCATGCTATAAAATTAGTTAGAAATTCCTTTGGGGAATTAAAGGTCTTTAAAGATGTTCAAAAAAGAAACATAGACTTTAGGTATGTAGAAAATCTTCACAATTTGCAGGAAAAAGAAAATTTATACTTGGGAACAAAAATAAGAAAAGGACACATAGAATTTTCTAAACAAAAAATGAAAGTTAAATTAGCCACCCAATTATTAAGCACTTCTGTTGCAGACGCCCTGAATTTTTGTGAATTCAATTTGAAATTAAAAGATTTCCAAGGGAGCTCTGGTACAGCCAATTTCATTAGAATAATGAACGACTTATTTGATATTTTTAACAGTAGGTCCATTCGTCCTCCTGGTTGGAAAAAGGCAATTTGTTCGTCAAATATAGGACTAGTAACAGAATTCCTCTTGAGTGCCTTAGATTATATCAATGGGCTGCATCTTTTTTCAGGAGAACTTTTAGTAATGTCCTGACGTAGAACTGGATTTATTGGGCTAATTATTAATATTCATAGCACACTAAATCTGTATAAAAGATTAGTACATGAAAAAATGTTTTTGCAATACTTGCCATTATATAAGATCAGCCAAGACCATTTGGAATTATTTTTCTCCGCTATTAGAAGCCGAGGAGGTTTTAACAACAATCCTAACGCATTGCAATTTCGGTCAGCATATAAAAGATTATTAATAAGAGCAGAAATTCGAGAGCATGGGGTAGGAAATTGTGTTGCGTTAAACCAAATTAACATACTGACTTGCTCCAGTAAAATAGATCCGATTGATAACATAAACAGCCTCACGGACCGAAATTTACTTGTAAATATTCCCGAAAATGAGAGTGATTTGTATGATCAGTATTTAGAATGTTTATCTTTAACAAATTTAAACGAATATACAGAAAATGTAATAGAATATATTGGAGGGTTTATTGTAAGAAAATTAAATAGGCGTCTAAAATGTGAACAGTGTCTAAATTTAATTCAAGGCTGTGTAAATAAAAGAGGAATTGTTTTCTGCAAGACCAGAGGCGGATTAGTTTTTCCTTCCGAAGGCGTTAAAAGTATTTTAAAAAAAGCAGAAAAAATTTTAAAGTTACACCTGCATAAAAATGTTAAGAGTGAAAATTATTTTTTATATGTGTACTTATTTCTGATGGAACATTTTCAGGAAGAAAATGTTTTATCTCTTAATGTACAACATGACACTGAACATAGAGAGTTATTAGTTAAGAATATAATCAAATATTATGTAAATATTCGATACAAATATTTTGGTAAATGTGCTACAGAAAAAGTTAGTCTCCGCAATCATCTTACTAAAACGATCTTGTTTAGAAATGAATAAAAGAAAATATTGTAAACACATTAATTATGAAAAATTCGATAAAGAACATACAATAGAGTTTGACAAAGGTGACCCAAATGAAGAATAATGATAAATTTAATTTGATTGATATTAATAATTTAACTAAGATGTATTTGACAAGAGATAGGTATTACCTATCAAAGTATAATATAAGACTGATAGCAAATGTGCTATTTAGGTAATATCTAGCAATCATAGTAACAATTTCAATTATCCAGAATGTAGCCCACAAATAGTTAATTGTATAATTTCTTATAAAAATTGTATACACTGGTGCATTAAAATATGCAAGGCATGTTGGGCAAAGTATTAGAGATTGAATTGTTTTTAAATAGTAACAACATACATATTTTTTTGTATATCTGAACATTGGTTAAAATATTATAACTATAATATGTTTAATTTCAGTGAACACCAGGTGGTCAGTTGCTTTAACAGAGAATAAAATTTACACAGTGGCTCCTAAATTTAGCTAATAAATTATTAATAAGTAAATAACGTAAGGATATTGTGAGCCTCTCTGGTGAACGAACTGTAGAAATGGCATGTGTTGAGTTCCAGCGCTTCATTGTTATCAGTGTTTACAGACCCCCACATTCTATAAATGATTGTTTTGATAAAATTATGGAAGAAGTTTTGCTTAAATTTAATAATCAGAATAAATCTCCAAAGAGTCGGTAACTTCTTCATGGGGCAATGTATACGCTTTTACAAAAAAGTCCCAGAAAATATGCAGACCTTTTCTATCAAAAGGATTAAATTATTTATTAAGCTAAAATTGTTTAGTAAGGGTTATTATACTACTAAAGAGTACATGACTGATAATAACACCTGGGAATGAGGTGAGCACTACCATGCTGTTTCTAAATGTTTTCATAACAATTGTATAAAATATTATATTGTAAGTTGTGCTTTTTAAAAAAAGTCCCGCTGGGTTTCTTGCTGGTTCTTCCCAGTACAGAGGTTTTTGCGAACCAGTGGTAAGAGTAAAAAATGATTTTCAATAAGTATAACGTATTGTAATCTATATTGAATAAAAATTTATTTTATTATGTTCTATTTTATTCTATTCTATTCAATAAGATTCACTCACTCAATTCAATCTATTGTATCAGATGCACAAAATTATTTGGATTCACTAAATAAATGGTTACAGAGCAATCTTCTAACGATCAACACAACCCTAAACTAGCTATATGATTTTCGCAGCTAAAAACACAAAATTTGGTGACTGTAGTCCTTTGATGATTGACGGCATAAAAATTAATAAGACTGATCAAGAAAAGTATCTAGGTACCCGCACGTTCTAAAAATAAAATCTAAGTTGATATCTCTAATGGGTATGATAAAGGGTATTCTGCTCGCTGTCTTCCAGTCCCTGTAAGGTATACGATTTACAATTCCATTGTGAAACCACAAATCGATTATCTAGTAGAAATATGGAGCAATGCAGCCAAAACTAATCTAGCAATACTACAAACTGCTCAAAATAAATTATTGAAAGTTTTGTTTCATTTTGATTATCTTATACCGACATAAACTTTACAAACGAATTAAAGTAATGAACATATCGTAAACATACAAGTACCGAAATTGTATATTAGTATGAATTTTTTTGTAATAAAGATATACACAAACAAATTTTTCAAAGAGAATACCACTACACAAAATGAAACTTAGGCGAAGCAACGTTATTGAATTATTATAACACCACGAACAAATATCGTTTTTTCTTATCTAATAAATTATAAATATAATTATCGTTTAAATATATAATATATATTTAATTATATAATATATATTTAAATATATAATATATGTTTAAATATATAATATATATTATAAATAATAGATAAATTTAATTATCGTTTTTTATAACACCACGAACAAATATCGGTAAAAATGCATAATGTATGAAGGTTCACAAATATATAACAAATTACCTAAAAATATTAGAGACTCAAAATCAATGCACACATTTAAAAGACTACTTAAGTATCATCTATCGAATGAGTTAAGCAAAGACGAAACGAGGAGATCTAATTAAATAAATAAATACTCTCATATCCAATAACTAGCATAAATAAATACATATCTAGATTAATTCCATCTTACACACTAAAACTACCAACTATTTAAGTTATAGCCATAATTTTACAACCAAATGTTGATCACGAATTGTGCAGATTAAGCTTTTGATATTATATTATTCAAAATATGTTATAAAGTGTAACAGTTGCAGAAGATGCTGACTCAGTATAATTGTTATGGCTGGTCAAATCTAGGTGTCGTACTTTTAGTCAACAGACTTGTTTTGACGATCTTATAAAAGCCGTTGCATTTAGAATTCATTCATTATGGCCCTCATCGTAGTAATGTAATCACTTAATTGAGTAAGTCAGTATTGCACTGAATTTATTATTATAATTAAATAGCTATTAAATGACAGAAACATATTTAGTTGTTTTTAAAAAGCTTCAGCACCGCTCCCTAAACTTACTATTTCAATTCTGTTTGTAAATATTACTAATGCTTCTTAAAATACATCAGTAAGTAACATCTTATTAGTTAAGGTAATTCATAAGGCATTCTCTGCCAGTAAACCCAAACAAAATTGTTTAGAGATACAAAAATACTTTCATAACTAAATCGGAATAGACTATCTCTCAGTATCACCTACATATTATGATCATTTTAAGTTTTTTTTGTTTTGGAGTTTTTTTAAGATTTATATTTGGATATGAGAGTATTATATATATATATATATATATATATATATATATATATATATATATATATATATATATATATATAACAAGATAAGTATTTTATAAAAATATTACGTTATTAAACTACTTTCCATTGCTAACAAAAATTTAAATTTATTTATTTTCCTACTCCATCCATTCATCCATTACATTCTAAAAGTTCATTGCTGTACCTAGGTCTCTACTATAGATTGCCTCATAGGGCATTTTGCCACAGCTACCACGCTTGGCAGGCGGTTTAGCATCCGCAAATTTTTATTATTTTGTGTCTACTTCACTTGGTCTTTCTTGATTTTGTTGCCAAAATCCAGAAATCACCCATGCTAAGCCGGGGTGGATATAAAATAAAAAATATTTCACGGCAAATAATTTATTTGTTATGATAATTTGTAACCACAAGTGCATCGTAAAGTATAATAATATTCAAATCAAAGCGATTCTAAAGTAGGTAGTTTTTACTTCAAGAAATATTAGTTTAAATGGCCACGCGAAACTGGTGCACAAGCCAGAATAGTAGAAAATAAATGGGGGGGGGGGGGGGGGGTGCTACTAGCTCTAAAAGAGAACTCCATCCTGTTTAACCATCCTGGCAATAGATCAAAGAGTATAATAAGTATACTTTAGATGGTAACTTATTAGCCCAGAAGTAAAGCTTATTCTGTATAATATGAAGTCAGAGCAACTAGCTTGTTAACTTACGACTTACAAGCATGAGTTGCTATCCGTGCGTAAGTATCAAAATCGTCTTCAAACTATTATTTAAATGATAAAACTGGAGCAGAAATCATCTGGCGGTTAAATTCACACGAAATTCCCCTAACCTCCCTAATCGTTAGAGAAAATATAATTTTGCATATTAAAAATAAATTAAATACATAAAGGTGTTACTAAATTTTAAAAGTCGATTGAATTCACATCACTAAAAAATGGGCGGAGCTTACAGCGTCCGCCATTTATTGTCTCAATTTGACACGATTTTTTTGTAGGCTTGCCATCTCCTCTATTTTCTATGCTCAAAGATTGTGCATGACCTTGGCGGGACTTACGTCAAGATGGGCCGTGTATAAGACGTTTAAAGGTAGGTTTTATATCAAACATAGGTCAAAACAAAGTGGTTATATGTATACTCTTTGGATCAAAAACAATATGACGTAGATTATTATAAACAAATAAAACCAAGTCCATACGTTTTACCAAGGAGGTTATAATATTTTACAACCTCCTTGCGTCTTACAGATGTCTTACGGCATAGATAATTAACAGCTTAAAATAAGTATTAAAATATATACCCAAATTTGTTTTTTTTTCTAATGACAGAAATACAAAATTGAGTAAAAAAATAAAAATACGTTTTATTCGTACGCCATCTACGAGTATTTTCTGGATGAACTAAATTTCTGGAATATCTATTTTATTGTATCCATTTTATTCTAATTTGTTTTGCAATTCATTTCATTATATGTCTGTAGTGTGTCGCAATTTGTTACCATTTTCCTAAACCATTCGCAATTCATTTACATTAATTCGCTAAAGAATTAACAAATTGTGGTAAGCAAAATATAAATTTAATTGCTGTTTTAGTGTTCAACAATAACATATAACTTTTATTCATTATATTTTACTGTTGATTCGGAAAAAGACAATATACATATCGTCGGTCTAATTCGTTAACCAGCTAATGTCATTTTTTGGTTCCGTAGCCAAATGGCAAAAAACGGGACACTTATGGATTCATCATGTCTGTCTGTCTGGCCGTCCGTCCGTATGTCACAGCCACTTTTTTTTCGAAACTATAAAAACTATGCTGTTGAAACTTGGTATGTAGATGTATTCTGTGAACCGCATTAAGATTTTCACACAAAAATAGAATAAAAACAATAAATTTTGGGGATTCCCCATACTTAGAACTGAAACTCAAATTTTTTTTCATCAAACCCATAGGTATGGGGTGTCTACGGATAGGTCTTCAAAAATGATATTGAATAATTTTAATATTCTTTTTTTTTAAACTGGACAGTTTGCGCGAGAGTCACTTCCAAAGTGGTAAAATGGGTGCCCCCTCCCCCCGTAACTTCTAAAATAAGAGAATGATAAAACTAAAAAAAATATATGATGTACATTACCACGTAAAATTCCACTGAAAATTGGTTTCAACGAGGTCTAGTAAGTTATTTTTTTTTAATGCGTCATAAATCATAAACCGAAATTTAACTTTCATTCAATCGACTCAAATATAAAAATAAAAAAACATCGATCAAAGTTACAACGAACTACAAGAACTTTTTTTTAATATTATGTTACTTGCTGCTACGGAACCCTTCATGGGCGAGTCCGACCCGCACTTGGCCGCTTTTTTCATAGCTTGCAGGACGATGAAAAAACTGAATAATATCATTATTAATTTAGCAATCAAATTTCTGAAAAACCCCTTGATTTCTATAATTTTTCTTGTTATTTTAAAAATATAATTAGTAGCATAACTTATACACATTTTATAAAATTCAGAAAAATAATTATTTAGCAGCTTTTCGAGCTGAAGTTTCATATTGCTTGAGGACTTAGCAGTTTACATAAATTTAGTATAGTGTATAGATTAATTAATTGTACAGTGAAACAAATTCAATCAGTATTCAAAATATTTATTATTAAAAATTAAACAATCTGTCTTCTTTAGCAAACAGGGTTATAAATGCTGAAAACGCTGACGCTGCCCAACCGAGTTGAATCCGTCGATTGACCTCTCGGTCGAAGTTGGACTTACCTAGTCGGACTATTTGTCCCAGGTAAACATACTCGTCAACAACTTCGAGCTTAGTGCTCCCAACAACTACCGGCATAGGCGTAACATGGATATTAAACATAATCTTTGTTTTGTCCATGTTCATCTTAAGACCTATCCATTGGGAGACACTATTAAGGCCATTGAGCATAGTGCTTAGGTACTCCAGCGATTCTGCCATAAGGACTATATCGTCCGCAAATCAAAGGTGAGTGATGTACTCGCCATTGACGTTAATACCGTATCCTTACCAGTCCAAAAGCTTGAAAACGTCTTCCAATGCAGTGGTGAAGAGTTTCGGGGATATTACGTCACCCTGTCTTACACCTCTCTGCAGTTGGATAGGTTTCGTGCTCGGATATCCATCGTGGCCCAACTGTACAAACACTTCAACACTTCGATATACCGACAGTCCACTTGGCACCGCTGGAGTGACTGCAGCACCGTCTAAATTTCAATGGAATTAAAGGCTTTCTCATAGTTCACATGCGTAAGACAAAGTGGCAGATTGTACTCTTCAGTCTTCTGTACAATTTTCCGAAGGGTATTTATGTGGTATATGGCGCTAAAACGTTTTCGGAAACCGGCTTGTTCGGGAGTCCGGAAGTCGTCGAGTGTGAAATTAAACTTAAATTCTACTTATTGGTACTTCTTATTATACTCATGAGGCAAGTCATCATAATATTTGCGATAGTCAGAAGAAGGGGTCTTTTTTATTCGTTGCAAGTCTTCAAATTTTCGTGCAATAATTTTACGACGATTCTGGTGCAATTGAGATAGTTCAGTAGATTACTGAAAATGAAAATCTCGCAAAGATTACATTGCGAAAATCGCCTTTGACGTAAACTTTGTCATTCCTCCTTAAAGCAAGATTTCTAAAGAATTGATCCATTGCTTTCGTAACGTAGTGCACGAATATCAGTCACCTTGAGATCCTCTTTGGATCTTCCTGGACGAATACTTTTATAAAACTGATTTTAGTAGAATTTTTTGAAGTAAGGGTAGTCTAAATATGTTACAGAATAGGGTAGTGCGCTTTTACGAGCATGCTTAGCAATAGATATGTATTCGGCTGGCATATTTATGACTTTGTTCTTTAAATGACGTTCTATACCTTTTCTGTAATAAAATTACTTGGTGGATATCGTCAATTATGTTTATCTCATAATAAGTTGTATAAGCAACTAAATCTGAAGGTTCTGGTATAAATTTTCTTGATTCTGAATATTATAACTGAATATCTTCTAAAACGCGTATTACTTTATTGGGATCATAATCTGACTTCAGAGGTACATTTTCAGGTCTATCTTGTAAGTTACAAGCCTCAGAAGCCAAAGCCACAATTTTTTTGCTGATACATTCTGAAAATGTCGAAAAAGAAAATATTATTAAATTTAATAAAATTAAAGGAGAAGAAGAATAAAATTATGATAAAAAAAATGAAATTTAACATTTATACAGTCCTAAGAACAGATTTTAATTTTTATTTGTACATACAAACTTTGTTTTATAATTTACTAGCTCGCCAGCCAGACGTTGTTCTGCCCTTTCCAACGGCCATTCCTATAAAAATCCTTAAATTCGCAATAAAAAAATTGAGAGTCAATTGTCGGGATAAAAACTATCCTATCTCTCAAGTTGGACCAAAATGCACACAGTGTGCAAAATTTCATTGAAATCAGTTCACTAGTTTAGGAGTCCATCGCGGACAAACAACGTGACACGTCATTTTTATATATAAAGAAGATTTAATGAGTAACATCTTAGGTTAGAAGTTGAATGTGATGAAAAACATTTGATTTAGGTAATAAATGAATAAAAAAATTATAAACTCACCTAGTTTATAATTAGTTGTTTACATCCTCCAAATATTTTACTAAAACACAACAAAATTCGACGCGTCGCAAACGGCACATAGATTTGGGAACGTTGTCAGTGCAAAACTAAAGCCACAATATAGGGTTTAGGTTTAGCAAGTTTACGTTGTGGAGATTAGTTGGTGGTCAGAAAGTAGTTTTTCGGGCATATCATTTGTCACCTTTTTAGGCTAATATCGCTGTTATTCCTTAAACGTTCCGGTAGATATTAGACTGAATATTTTGAATCGTATAACAAGTCAATTTTACCAAAAATGGACTTAGCAGGTTAACGAATTAGGCCGACGATATTGTACTTCTATACCTTATAAAAACATGCTACAAATTCGTCAAATTAGTCTTTAATATTGGACGTATATTTGGTAGGTCGAGAGAAGAGTCTCGCAGGGTGGACTGGCAGGAAGCAGGAACTGAACCACTCAATTAATTAATTAGAGGCTTATAGGTGACCCGAAATTGGTTAAAACCAATCTTACCAGCCTCAAACACAGACGCAAAGTAGCCAGCCTTTCGGTTTTCTACAGGATGCATTTCGGAGAGTGTGCGCAGGAATTACATAATTTTATTCCTCCCTCTCCCTTCCACCACCGGACATCTCCACTCTTCACTCTTTTTTGTTGACTTACCACGCATTTGAACCAAATGGTTTGCTACGTCGCTCATCATGCGTACAGCAAAGGATTGGAATAAGTAGCCAGCATGTCTTTCCATCTGATTACAGTCTGGGTGTCTTCATGACAAGACTGAATAGACTGAATAGTTTTTTTTTAAGTCAGCGCGCTTCACCATCATAGGCAACATCACCACTTACCATCAGGTGACAGTGTAGATAACCGCTGGCTTAGTAGAATATCAAAAAAATATCTGATGCATAATATTTACTTCAAAGTTAAGTCAATATTAGTAAATTGTTTTCATATTAGGTTTGTAACAGATAATATCTTACTTATCTATTTTTCATGATAACAGTATGCATTTGCTCAGGAAAAATGTAATAATGTTATTGTAAACATGAATATTCTATTATACAAAGTATTGCCCTGAGTGAATCATTCATTGTTCAAATATTTTCAGAAGTTATTAGTTTCTGGTGTATTTTTAACTTTTGTTTATATTTACGTTTATTTTCTTCTATTTTTTATTTTCGCCTCATCATCATCATTACAGCCCTTCATAAGTCCACTGCTGAACATAGGCCTCCCCCAAGGAATGCCACAAAGCACGGTCCTGAGCCACCTGCATCCATCGACTTCCTGCATGCCTTACCAGGTTGTCACTCCATCTCGTGGGGGGGGGGGCGCCCTACACTTCGCCTACCGGCACGAGGCTGCCAATCGAGAACCTTTCTTCCCCATCGGTTGTCGGTCCCTCGAGCTATATGGCCGGCCCACTGCCACTTCAGCTTACTAATCCGTTGGGCTATGTCGGTTACTCTAGTTCTACTGCGGATATCCTCATTTCTAAGTTTATCACGCAGAGAAACTCCGAGCATAGCCCTTTCCATAGCTCGCTGAGCGACCTTGAGCTTCCTCATACGGCCAGCTGTGGAGGACCACGTCTCAGTTCCGTAAGTCATCACTGGCAAATTTTCGTCTAAACGAATTAATTTGAGAAGCATTTTCATAGTTTTGCTATTATTTTATATTTTTTTAGAAACATCTCGATTTCATGCGCCATATTTCTGCGTGGAGTCATTTCATTAGAAGTATTGCGGTTAGAGACTCTCATGTGGAATTAATAAGTAAGAAAGCACCGAAATATTCGAAAGATGATATTTGTTTTCTAAGGCATTATGAAAGAAATTCAATTGTTTTCATACCTAGCTATAGGTAACATTATCTAATCTGTGACTACAGTCTTAAATCCTTTACTTACCATTTTAAATTAGAAAACATGAGATTTAAAAAGTTTAAATTCTAGATTTCTAATATTTGATAAAGTATTTTTTTATAAGTATTAATAATAATAAATACAATCAAATTAGGTGGGTATACCTATACAAATAAATAAAATTGAAGTGTCTTTTTGTAATGTATTACTACTAATAAAATTTTAACAGTGGTAGAGCCACGCGGCAGCTTTTGCTGTCGCAAGGAAGGACCGGCTCGAACCGGGGTGGTACCACGACCTCACAGAAAACCAGCGTGAAGTAGAGGTTTACCTCTGCGTTTCGCTTGGTAAGGACAGGTGGCTGGAGGCCCTTTTTACTGGAAATGAGGCATGCCATCTTAGTCCTCACGGGTGACAACGCATCTACATTTTGATTTGTAATAGAGGACAGATGTAGATGTCTATGGGCCGCAGCAACCACTTACCATCAGGTGGACTGTGTGCTCGTTTGTCACCCTTATCATATTAAAAAAAACTATACTAAATGCATATGAAATTATATACGCTACTAATAACTTAAACAAACATTTTTAAAATGTTTGTCTGTCTGTCTGTTTGTTCCAGCTAATCTCCGAAACGGCTGAACCGATTTTCACGGGATTTTCACTGGCAGATAGCTGATGTTATAAGGAGTAATTTAGGATACTTTTATTTTAGAAAAAGAATTAGGGTTCCGTTTATATAAATTTAAAACCAATGAAATCGTAGTAAATTTCACGCCGACGAAGTCGCGACGGAATCCTAGTTTGTCAATAATAATGTCCCTCAGACCAAATTTCAATCACAGCGGTCAGTCACAACGACGACTAGCCATCTGTACAGAACAGGAATATAGCGCATGAGTGTGTGCAAAACAGGTCCGCTCTCTATTCTCTCACTCTCATAGACCGATGGGGCGCCATTGCAACACTAACGAAGACAAATCAGGCGCAGGACGAAAACACCGATATAGGTGGTAAAATTACCAGTTATCTACCTAAAAGGGTAGTTACTTTCTATATTTTATACATGGTAGAGCCATGCTGCAGCTATGTTAGTAGTATAGTTGTAGCATGAATAGGTCGGCTCGACCGAGGATGGACCACGCTCTCACAGAACACCAACGTAAAATGGCAGCTTGACACTGCTGTGTTTCGTATGGTGAGTGTAGAGAACCGGAGACCCATTTTACTGAAAATGCGGCATTCCATCTTAGTCCTCACGGGTACCGACGCATCTGCATTTTGATACTTTATTGCGGATAAATGTAGATTTCTATGGGTCACATCAGCCACTTACCATCAGGTGGACTGAGAGCTCGTTTGTCACCCTTATCCTATAAAAAAAATAACCTACTTCTAACAAAAGCCGTGGTAGCTCAGGGGCTAAGCGCTCGCTGTAAATTTCACAGTATGCGAGCAACCCGGGTTCGATCCCCGCCCGAACCAATGAAATTGTTAATTTCAATTTGAAGTGCAGATTTACCACGTGCTCGGAGGTGAAGAATACCATCGTGAGGAAACATGCATGTCTGAGAAATAAGAACAAAAATATTTCGATGACATGTGAAGTTCGCCAACACGTATTGGGGCAGCGCGTGCTCAGCAGTGGGACGTATGCCTATATATGTAACCAATTAATTAACTTTTTTTTATAGGAGAGTGGGCAAACGAGCATGCGGCTCACCTGATGGTAAGTGACTACCGCCGCCTGTGAACAAATGCAACCCCAGGGGAACCAGGGGAATTGCAGACGCGTTGCCGGCCTTTTAAAAAGGAGTAGGCTCTTTTCTTGAAAGTCCCTAAGTCGCATCGATCCGGAAAAATCGCTGATGGTAATCGATTCCATAAGGAAGTTGTGCGAGGAAGAAAACATCTTCTAAATCGCACAGTGGTGGACCGCTAATCATCCAGCTGGCGTGGACAGTATCGTGAGTTCTGCCGCGATGTGCTTTCGTAAAATTCGGCTGCTGGGATTAATCCGAACAATTCCTCAGAGCACTCCCCGTGGTAAATGCGAAAGAAAATGCAAAGGGATGCAACATCTCTTCGCAGTTCAAAAAAACCAAAAAAAATCTTCTAACAAAACCTACCAAACAAAAGTGCTTGCACCACTGTTCGGTCTAAAGGGACACCCTTTATATAGTATAGAGTATAGAGATAATTACCGGCTGCGATGCATTTCATCTTAGTCCTCAGAGGTGATAGGTGATAAGGCACCTTCTTTGAAGCTGGTTGCAGGTGTCCAAGAGCTGCAGTAGGCGCTTACCATGACGTGGACTTAAAGTTCGTTTATCACTTTATTTTATATGAAATCCCTTTGATATTAAACAATTTTATATTTCATAAATGCTTCATATTCGATCCTTCCTCGACGACATTTTCCGGTGTCTGTTGAAATCCGTTTCCTCCACAGTGCAGCTTCATCTATTTCGTCTTTACTTCAAATGATATATCAAATTCGTATAACTTTTACGTTTTTACCACAAAGGCAAACGATGCTCGGATATTAGTTTGTAAAGACGAAGTACTTGAAACTTAACGGCGAAATATTATGCTATATCATTTTGATTTGTACATGTACGTTTAAGCATTTGCATATGTATTATGGCTATATATTGGTATTGTTTGAGTTTGTAAAGTCTGCCTATCTATACATATTAGATTTCATGAAATAATAAAAAACAAATAAATAAAAACGGAATGATAGAGACAAAAACACCCCTCCCCCTCCACATTTTAAAATAAGATATCTTTAAAAAGTAAAATTGGTCTTTTATAGTATTTGTATGAAATGTATTTAAGTTATTATTTGTTAAATATTATGTGTACGTTATACCTACTACTCGTAGCTTTCCACAATATCATCATTTACGAGATGATGGTAATCTATAAATGTATACGTGTAAATAAAATTGAATTGTCTGTGTGTAATATCGAAATAACTGCCTTATATTGAGAGGAGGGGATTATTAGCATGCTATTAAGACATGTATAACCATATTTAAAGTTTTTGTCTGTCACTGTTCCGGGCTAATGTTCGGAATGACTTACCCGTAAGTAATTAAACTTCACCAACAGATAGAGAGTAATGCCACGAGCGATCTAGTCTATATTTTAACGGGATTTTTTTTTCATAAAACGAATAGTTGATAAAACAAAAAGTCCTTGGTTACCTTAAATCGAAAATATTGCCACATTAATAAATCCCATACAAGAGAAGCCGCTAGTCTATACATACATATAAATAAAATTGAATTGTTTAATTTGAATTAAATATTACAGAATATCGAAAAACTGCCTTCCATTGAACAAAGAGGGGTTATTTGCATGTCATTTGAATATGAATAACCATTTTTAAAACATTTGTTTATCTGTCTGTCTGTCTATCTGTCTGTCCGTCCGTCAGTCCGGGCTAATCTTCGGAATGGCTTTCATCCATGCTTCGCTTGGATCAATTAACGTGGAGTACTTTAGATTTAAGATAATCATCAAACACTATTTGTTTTAATAATAATGAATCAATGAATAAATGTTTTAAGTAAAAATCTCAAAATTTCAGAGTTCTCGTGAAATGGAGATAGTTTACACACATGTAGTTTCGAAGGGTAGGAAGAAATATAAAAAGACAAGCGTGAGTGTCGTGGAACTCGGTTGGAACGAAGATCCTTTCGTAGTATATTATTATTGATAAACGTATTATATTATTGTTTAACAAATACAAATAAATTAATTACTAGCGTCTATTCAAATTAGGCGTCATTTAAAAATAAAATAATATTTCTTCCATGGCAAGATAAGAAAAAGTGCGAGGGAGATGGATATTATTACACCTCGCTTCCTTATAGGCGCTAAAGCAGTCTACACTATGTCAGAAGGGGGTCGTGACAGAAAAATCTTACACTTTTTCTCGCCTGGCCCCCATTCGCCAAATTCGTACAGTCCAATAAGGAAGTTCGTTCCAAAAATGCATTATATAATTTCATTATTGATAATATTTTTAATACTACCTAGCCGTCCGCGCGTTAACGCGCAACAACACGTACCTGTTTAGTGCTCCGTGGTTAATATTTGCAATTTGTGTATAAAGTTATTATTTTGATACAAAAAACGTTGAGTTGTGTAGTAAAGTGCATAGACCACATAGTGCAGAAACCCGACTACGAAATTAGTTAACCCTTTCGCTGTCCCGGGCACTACATATAGGGCACTGCTATTGTCTTACTATTGTGTCTGGAAACCGGACAGTGAAAGTGTTAAGAAATTACAAGATGAGACAATATTAATCAATAACGATCGAAAATATTTTGAATGAACAGTGAGTGTAACAGAAACAGAAACAGAAACTTTTTTATTCAATATAGATTATAAATAATACTTATTGAAAGTCACTCTTTTGTTTGATTACCACTGGTTGGGAAAAAACCTCTGTCCTGGGAAGAACCAGCAAGAAACCCAGCGGGACTTTTTTTGTTTATAAATATAAGCTTACAATCATGATGTTACACAAATTAACAACATAACAAATTAGAAATAGCTTGGTAGCGATCACCTCTTTTCCAGGGGTTATTATCATCCATAAATTCCTTAATATTATAATAACCCTTTTTATACAAACTTAGTTTAATAAAGTTTTTGAACTTTGGGCAGGTCAAATTTTGTATGTTTTCTGGAATTTTGTTGTAAAAGCGTATACATCGCCCCAAGAATGAATTACTGACTCGATGGAGTCGAGTAACAGGTGCTACTAGCTTGTGTCTGTTCCTAGTATTTACAGAATGAATATCACTTATTTTTGTAAAATTACTTTTATTTTTGTGTACGTACATTACATTTTCATAAATGCATTGAGAGGCCAAAGTTAATATATTAATTTCCTTAAATTTTTGTCGCAGCGACTCTTTAGGCTTTAAATCATAAATTGCTCTTATGGCCCTCTTCTGTAAAACAAATATAATTTCAGTGTCAGCTGCGTGTCCCCATGGCAAAATACCATACGACATTATGCTATGTAAATAGCTAAAGTAAACTAGTCTAGCTGTTTCAACACTAGTTAGACTTCTAATCTTTTTTACAGCATATGCTGCAGAACTAAATCTGCTTGCTAGTTTTGATATATGGGGGCTCCATTGAAGCTTCGCGTCTAGTGTGATTCCAAGAAAAATGGTGGTATCTACAAGACTCAGTTTCTCCCCATTTAAAATTACATTAGTATTTAATTGTTTGACATTTGGAGTCATGAATTTCATACATTTTGTTTTAGTACCATTTAAATGCAAATTATTAACTTTGAACCAATTTACTAATTTAGATATAGCATTATTTACTTCGTCATATTTTAGTAATTGTCGACTTAATTTGAAAATTAAAGAAGTGTCATCTGCAAATAATACTATATCATGGTTATCGCCTACTATGTAAGGTAAGTCATTAATGTACACAAGAAACAGAAAGGGACCTAGAATTGAGCCTTGAGGCACGCCCATTTGTACCATCGACCCGGAAGAACTCATACTGTTAATGACAACTTTTTGCGTTCTCAGCATCACTTCTTACACCGTAGTGTTGAAGTTTCCTGATTAATGTTTCATGGTGAACACAATCGAAGGCCTTGGATAGGTCACAAAATATACCCAAAGCATCCTGTGAATTCTCCCATGCATTAAAGATATATTTAATCAGCTCAACACCGGCATCGGTTGTCGACCCCTTGTGAAACCAAATTGATTTTTATGAAGTAAATTATTTATATTAAAAAAAAATTAACATTTAACCAAGAACAATTTTTTCAAAAATCTTACTAAGTGTTGGTAGTACAGAAATAGGTCTCAAATTGGCGGGGTCTAATGTACTACCAGATTTAAATAAAGGTATTACTTTACTATGCTTCATTAAATCAGGAAACACACCAGATTCGATACTAGTATTAAAAATAGTAGCTAAATGAGGCGCTATTGTATCTATTATAGACACAATAACTTTAACGGAAATCCCCCACAGATCCGCAGTTTTCTTAACATCAATAGTTTTAAAATATTTTACAATATCTTTTGATGACACTTTATGAAATGTAAAATTCTTTGTACACGCATTTACATTTTGTTTAAGTAATGATTCATAGTGTCAACGAACTAACAGAGCGACGTGCCGGGTAGATGACCGTCCTTCATCATCGTCATCATCTTTACAGCCCTTTATGAGTCCACTGCAGAATATAGGCCTCCCCGAACGAATGCCACAAAGCTCGGTACTAATCCACCTGCATCCATCGACTTCCTGCATGTCTTACCAGGTCGTCACTCCATCTAGTGTGAGGATGCTCTAGACTTCGCCTACCGGTACGTAGCTGCTACTCGAGAACCTTTTTTCCCCATCAAACAGTGCCAGTGCTCAAACTCAGGGCTGTGTAAAAAATAATGTGTCAAATTTTATTTTTTAAACAATAAATCGTATCAAATGAAATTTATATCTAATCGAGGTTGCCGCAAGAGATACCTACCGCTGATTTTGTAATTAAAATTAATAATTTGTTTAAATCTTAAATTCTAGTACACTGCGATCACGTAATTAATATAAAAGAGCTTTTCGATGCGATAGTTATCAAATAGAGCTTTTAGAAGAAATGCTAACAATTTTCAGGTACTTAAAATCATTAACAAGTGATAGGCAGAAAGAATTAACAAATAGCATGAATTTCATTCACGGATTTCAAGTATCTATAAAATCTTTAATAAAACTTCATGAAGAATTAAAATCAGAAGAAATTCAATCATACTCAATCATGACTGTCTCGATTTCTTTGGCAAAGTCAGACAGGCGGGTGGTAACTGCAAGGAACCAACATGTCGTATCGTCTAGTTAGTATTGCCTTCAATAAGATGTTTATAACCAATATCTTAGGGAAACCTCAAAACACTAATTGTGAATACGATTTCGATATGTTATTATGAAACCAGATGATTATCATAATTTAATACACCATCACCGTAACCTGACAATGTTACCGGCACTGTGTTAATATTAGGAACAAATGATTATATGTGTTATTTACGAGAAAAAATGGTTTAGTCTATGTGTCGGGATATTTGTATAGAAAATTTTGTCTCGAACAACACACATGTGAAAAAATAAAATTGTACGTTAATAGATCTGAACAACCTATTAATGTTTTTTCAAGCATTACAAGGATTTTAATAGAGATAGGGTTCAATCGGGTTTTTTTAATAATACTTCCTGACAATTTTATTGCGTTAGTTGAATTGCTTGAGCAAAAATTTCGCGAATATTTAGACGTAGAAAGAAACATTGTAAATATTGGTAGTGAAATATTAAAACAAGATTGTGCAAGATTTTATATTTATTATGAAATGCGAGTGCTTTTCAATAGATCAATAGATTATTAATAAAATAACTTTAAATTAAATTTAGAATTAATCATTTGATTAAAAGCCACAATTAATTATTGAAGGACAATAATTATGAAATAAAATATTTAGAATACGTAGTTTATAAAAAAATATTATATTTTAAATAACTATTAAAATGCTGATAAACGTTTTGTTTATTTAGTTTTAATAATAATTTAATTATGTGTCACAGAAATAAAAATATTTTATTTCTGTGCCAATCCTACCAAAATAGGTAAAAATTTTGACATCTCCTTAGAAGCTTTGCCTCTGTACATTTTCTTTACTCATGTGCTATAAGCTTCCTCTCTGTACCACTTAAGGCGACCAATTAATTGTCGTTATAAACTTAGCTCGATTAAATGTCACGTACAAAAAATGTAACTATGAAAAATAAACACCCTAAAAATAGATAATATTCTAAACAATACGTACAACATAAACAATTGTATTCCAATTAACTTCAAACCCAAGCAATCAATCACTCAAAATACTAAATCAAAACATTAGAAGTATCTAAAAAAATATGATAGGTTTCTATACCATACTCACTAGGACTAAGGTCGTTTGGGACGTAGTTACAGTAAATGAATGTTGGCTTCCTGACTTAAGAGGTTAAAAACACATGAATAGATAAACGGAACAGAGATAAAGCTTCGTAAGAACGTGCAAAATTGTTACTTATTTTGGTAGGGTTGTCACAATAGGTGAAGACAAATGAAACAAAACATTTGTTAAATAGTTTTATTATTCAGCACGATAGAATACTTTACAATAATCTGATAATTTTCTTCTTATAATTTTGTTTTTGTAAATTCTGAATCTAAGATAAAGTTTATTCAAATAATCTAACGGGCACATGGCATATCAAATTTACAATCTTTAATATGTTTAAGTATTTCGTTGCCAACATTGACAATATTTATTTCAAGATCGAAATATTCGTGAAACTTTTAAAATCGCGAAAATGTAATAATCAAATATTTACTTACCTATTGTACTCCTGGGGATAGTTAAAGTATGATATATTTTAATTTTTTCTAGCGTTATTCATTCACACCGTACACTAAACAACCATTATTAATAATACCACTTTTTTACATTAAAATATTCAAACTTGCAACTGACAAAACAAACAACGTGCGTCGCTCTGACCCTGAACTATTGTCCACTGTCTGTGCCAGCGTGACCGGATTTTTCCATTTACCATTTATCTATTCATCTATACTAATACTAATAATATAAAAAAGCGGAAGAGTTTTTTTGTTTTTTTGTTCGTTTAAACGCGCTAATCTCTGGAACTACCAGTCCGATTTGAAAAATTATTTTTGTATATTATAGCCAGATTCATGTGAAATAGTATAGGCTATCTAGCATTAAGCTATATTAGTCAGCTAGCCTAAAATATGGATATTTGTTAAGCAAGTCAGAAGAAAAAGCACTCCCAAAATGATTTATCCGCGTACGCTGGTGTTATCGTCAGAGATACGTAAATACAATGTTCTAGAAAAATATAGATCTTTACTCCGTCTAAAAAAAAGTCCGCGATACCATATGTCTATTTCTTATACATAAGCTATAATTAGGTATTTTATGACAAAAAAAATATTGAAAATTAATAAAGTGATTTATGAGCGTTATTATTATGCATGGCCTATTTATCCTTACGAACGAAAGTTACTTCATCATCAAGACAATTTTATGAAGATAAACTTTGTTCTTTATACCATGTTATTTGGACGCATAGTTTAAGAGATAATGTAAAATTAAAATAATTCAATACTTGGCTGGGCGCGCGAACGACATAAACCTTAGCCGCCCGGTGAGAACTGCGGGAACTGCTCAACTGGGAGGGGGAGGGAAAGTGGATAAAACTTAACTTCGCTCTACATCATACATAATATACCGACAGATAAAAGTACTCCATTAATTATGCCAATTTTTCCATCCATTGCTATCAAATAAAATATTTCGTTGCAATTATAAAATGCTTGAACTAGGTCATGTCGCGCACCTCCAACACATGATGACGCGGGTGAAACCGCGGGGCACAGCTAGTGTGTTATAAATAGACGAGGGTGTATTTGTATACATACATGAAAACCTACAGGTTTCTGTAGAGGAACCCTCATATCTAAATGAAAATTGTCTCCAAACAAAAATAAACCACAATACCATTTTGTTTGCAATATATCGATCATCAAGCTATAGAGATGTCACTAACTTCCTCCATTCGGTTGACATAACCCTGGCTTATATCATACATTTCAACAATGTAATAATAACTGGGGACATAAATATTAACATCCATGACTAATACTATGCTACAAGTAAACTTAATTACTTAAAATTATAAGCATTACACGGCCTGCTGCCTGCACATTCTTTGCCCACTAGACAAAATGCATGTTTTGATCATTCTATCCTTAAAACTCTATTGCCTGCTTCTGAACGCACCCTACCTTCTCCCACCACCGGACGTGCCTATTTTTTTATATTAAATGTTGAAGATAAATTTTTTTATTGAATTGTTTCTGATTAAATCGTATAAGGGAGGGGGGGGGGGGGCGTCTCTCTCCGCTGAAGTTATAATAACAATAAGGCCGGGTTCCGACGACACGCACCCGCTACGCGCATGCAACGCGCGTCAGCACCCGCGTCTAACTCGCTTTGAAATTTGTTACATATAAATTGAGTCTTATGACAAATCAATAAATATGAAATTGTATAAAAAGTAGCGGGGCGGGTGCAGCGCGTGTACGGAGCAAACGCAAGGCCGGCGCGGAGCGGGAACGAGGCGGGCGCGTGGCGTGTGCGAAGCGTTTGCTGTTGAACGATAAATGCAATTTCAGATTTATTGATTTGTCATAAGACTCAAATTATATGCAACACATTTCAAAGCGAGTTAGACGCGGGTGCTGATGCGCGTGGCGTGCGCGTAGCGGGTGCGTGTCGTTGGAACGCGGCCTCAGGAGCACATTCATGTAAACTTGGAAACAACGGAATGACCACGTCTCAGATAGGTACATAGATAATCACTGTCAATGTCAACTTAAATAAAGTAAGAATTTAGAGTAACTTTTGTTCAGTTTCAGGTATTAATTTGTGATTTATGAAAATTTGTAGAAAATGATTTTAAATATTTCGACGAAGCACCGACAGCTAAAATTGCATGGGGGCACTTGAAATAAGTCCCCTTGACTCCCCCAGTGTGACAGACTCCTCAAATTCAGGCGATTTGATTCTAAACCCAACCCACAATTACTACGTTATTTTTATATAGCTCTGACTAAGTTGGTCCAATAAAATCTCGGGGCCTAAGTGATTAAAGACACCGCAATATAGTCATAAGTTTTTCTTGTTCTATTGTAGGAGGAGGCGGTTATTGGATAGTGATAAGATGACTTTGTGCTTTTTAGTTTGCATATTACACATAAATTAGTTTCGATTCTGATCACACATCGTGCAGAAATTTTAAAATAATGAATTAATTTATAGTCAATATATCTCATACGGAGTAAATATCTCATAGAAAATCTATACTGTATTTTCACGACGATATTACGACTGTGTATTCGTGAGGAACGTATTCTAAACCGATAATAACTGAATTTAAGCAAGCGTCAATAATAAATAATAAAATCTAAACCTATGTAATAAATATGAATAAATTTTTGAAAATATTTTTAATATATGAAAGAAACACAAACAAATGTCATTTTTTTTCTTCTAATTCATGGCTTCTTTTGATTGAATTCTGCTAATATTTAATAATTTAATTTAAATCAGTTAATAGAGAAATGAATTGTGCAAATCTCAGAGTAATATGTATGCAATTATACTCTTAAGGGGCAAACCAGAGCACAACAAAAAAAGTTTAACACATAATTAACATTTTCAATTTCTTCCGATCATCATCATTACAGCCTTTCACAATTCCACTGCTGAACATAGGCCTCCCGCAAGGAATGCCACAAAGCACGGTCCTGAGCCACCTGCGATACGAGGCTGCCACTCAAGAAGCTTTCATCCCCATCGGTTGTCGGTTCTTCGAGCTATATGGCCGGCCCATGGCCACTTCGGCTTACTAATCCGTTGAGCTATATCGGTTGCACTGGTTCTACTGCGGATATCCTCGTGTTTAAGTCTATCACGCAGAGAAACGCCAAGCAAGCGCTCTCCATAACTCGCTAAGCGACCTTGAGCTTCCTCATCCGGCCAGCAGTGATGGAACACGTCTCAAATCTATAAGTCATCACTGGCAATACGCACTGGTTGAACAATCTAGTTTTGAGGTATGTCTAACGAGAACCGAATGCTGCCCAGCCGAGTTGAATCCGTCGATTGACCTCTCAGTCAAAGTTGGACATACCTAGTCGGACTATTTGGCCCAGGTAAACATATAACAACTACCGGCATAGGTGTGACATGGACATTAAACATGATTTTTGTTTTATTCATGTTCATCTTAAGACCTATCCGTTGGGAGACACTATTGAGGCCATCGAGCATAGTGCTTAGGTCCCCCAGCGATTCTGCGATAAGGAATATATCGTCGGCAAATCGAAGATAAGTGATGTACTCGTTATTGACGTTAATACCGTATCCTTTCCAGTCCAGTAGCTTGAAAACGTCTTCCAATGCAGCGGTAAAAAGTTTCAGGGATATAACGTCACCCTTTCTTACACCTCTCTGCAGTTGGATAGGTTTCGTACTCTGGTTCTGTACTCGGATAGGCATCGTAGCCCTACTGTACAAACACAACAGGACTTTGATATACCGACAGTCAACTTGGCACAGCTGCAGGGACTGCAGCACCGCTCAAATTTCGATGGAATCAAATGCTTTCCCATAGTCCACTTACGCAAGATTTAGTAGCAAATTGTACAACTCGGTCTTCTGTATAATTCGCCGAAGGGTATATATGTGGTCTATGATGCTAAAGCCTTTTCGGGAACGGGCTCTTTCGGGAAGCTGATAGTCCAGATCTGACCCCAATGGACTTTTTCTTATGGGGTTACCTTAAGACTAAAGTGTACGAAACCAACCCGCGGACAATTGACGTCCTGAAAGAAAATATCCAAAGAGAAATGGCAAACATTACAGAGCTTACTTGCCACGCAGTGATGGATAATTTTAAACGTCGCTTACAGGAGTGCCGCGATCGTAACGGATTACATTTAGATGATGTAATTTTCAAAAAATAATTCCCATTTTATAACGATTATGACAAAATAAAAACCTTTTTCATAATGTCATTAGTTTTTTTTTAATTATTTTTTTACATTTCAAGGGACTTATGGGCCAGCCTGTATAATGCCTCGTTTCCAGTAAAAAGGGTCTAAATCACCTTACGAAACACAGCAGCGTTGAGCTGCATTTTACGCTGGTATTCTGTGAGAGCGTGATCCTTCCCCGGCCGAACTGAGCCATTCGTACTACAACTATACTTCTAATCCTCTCTACCTCCTCCCATCGCCTTAGGACATTGGTTATAGATCGGAGTCCTATTTGGAAGCAGGTCAATTGCGCAGGAGGTATTAACGTACACAAGTGTACGCGCGGACACACGTGCACATACTCGTCTTTGCCCCTCTGGACCCAGTGGAACGGAGACCGTTACGACCGGAGAGGGACTCGGACAGATGGAACAGTAGGTATATCAGTTAAAAAGGTACAGGGGTTCAGTCCTTTTCCACACTCCCTTAGTCGCTTTCTACGACACCCACAGGTAGATATGGGGTGGTGCTATTCTACTCCGCCGCACACCACACGGCAAAAAGAGAGAGAGATGGTAGAATACGACGGCGGGTATACTTTCTTTTGGAAAGGACTCGCTTCCTCAGAGCCGCGAAGGTCTGGTGTAGGCTTTGCTGTCAAGAACTACCTTGCTGCTCAACTACAAGAGTACCCTGTACACATCTCGGACCGCATTAGCACATTGCGCCTTCACATGGTACGTGAAAACTATCTTAATATCATCAGTGTCTATGTACCTACGCTAGACAAGTCTGATGATATTAAGGATAAATTCTACAAAGAATTGACGCGGTTCGTAAATCGTATCCGTCCAAGAGAGCAAATCCTTTTCATGGGCGACTTTAACGCCCGAGTAGGACGAGACTATGACGCCTGGCCTAAAGTTCTTGGCAGACATGGTGTTGGTAAAATATGCTTGTGTACAATTAGATTTAGCAATTACAAATACTATGTTCAGACTACCTGCCAAGTACAAGGCAACGTGGATGCACCCCAGATCGAAGCATTGGCACTTTATCGATTACGCCATCGTGCGTCAAAAAGACATATCTCAAGTCCAAGTCACCCGTGTCATGCGTGGTGCTCATTGTTGGACTGATCACCGGCTTGGTATCATTAAATTAAATCTTCGTCTTCCACGTCCTTGTAGATTGGAAAGATCTAAACAGATACGTCTGAACCTCGAACGACTCCAAGATACTAACACGAGGGCTAAATATGCCGAAACCTTGAACACTGCTCTGCAGCCCCTCGATCTAAAATTAGATGAGATCAATGTTGTCTGGGAGTCTCTATCATCTTGTGTTCTCGACACTGCTAAATCTACTTTGGGTTTGAGAGTTCTAAAACATGAGGACTGGTTTGATGAGAATAATGGGATACTTACAGACGCTATTGATAAACGCCGTAGGCTCCTAAAGCAGCACAGTAGAACTCATCAGAGTGGAGGTGCTATGGAGTTTCGTCATAGTGATCTGGAGCTGCGTAAACTCGGACGACAAGCGAAAGACAAGTGGTGGTAGCAGAAGGCTCGTCAGATGCAGTGGCTCGCTGATACCAACCAGCTCGGTGAGTTTTATGCTGAGGCGCGACATCTACTCGGTACGTCCTCTATGGCAAAAGTTCAACTGAATTCAACTAATGGTGGAGCACTTTTTAAAAGCAGGGAGGAAATACTCAGGCGATGGGCGGAGCATTTCAACACCCTACTTAACGTGGATCATTTTGTTGACCTAGACCACGTTCGCTGCCTACCTCAACAACCTTTCGCTCTCGAGCTCGATGAGCCAGTCTCGCCTGACGAGGTTGCTCTTGCCATTAAGCAACAGCAAAATAAAAGCGCGGTTGGTGTTGATTTTATACCGGGTGAAGTATTGAAGTATGGCGGTGGGGATTAGTATTCGGCGTTATGGGAACTTTTTCTCATTATGTGGGAAAAAGAACAAGTCCCTAATACTTTTAAGGTATCCCTCATACGAGCCCTATAGAAAGGCAAGGGTGACCGGTCGAACTGCAGTTCTTACCGTGGCATTTCTCTACTTTCAGTGATTGGAAACGTCTTCGCCAGATTTCCATTAAACCGCCTCAGGAAACTTTCTGAAAGGATTTTTCCGGAATCCCAGTTCGGCTTCCGACCTGACCGTGGTACCTGTGAGGCGATTTTCTCATTGCGTCAACTACAGGAAAAAAGCAGAGAACAGTTTCGTAATATCTATCTCTGTTTTGTAGACCTTGAGAAGGCATTCGATAGTGTACCACGTAAAGACTTCTGGATAGTGCTGCGGAAAATTGGTTGCACGGAGAAGTTTGTGAGACTTCTGAGACTCCTGCATGATGGCATGCAGAGCTGCGTCGCTGTAAACGTTTATCAGTCAGAATTTTTTCGCGTTATACTTTGCAGGTGATGATATACTTATCATATATATATATATATATATATATATACTATATATATATATATATATATATATATATATATATATATATATATATATATATATGATAAGTATATCATCACCGAGTTTGACAGCCAGTGTCTCTTGACCGTAGATATCTAAAGACATCACTTCCGTCTTTTTAGCACTTATCTTCAGACCAAAAATACGGCACGACTCATGAAAGGTGGTCACAAGCTGTTGCAGGCCAGCTGGGGAATCGGTCACAAAACAAATCGTCTGCGTAGACGATCTCTGTAATAAGTGCGTAAGACACTTTCGTACGGGCCTTAAGTATAGTTAAGCTGAAAATATTGCCATCGTTGCGGAAACAAATGCGAATTCCTTCATGGGTAGTTTTTAAGACTTCCTGGACTACACCTGCAAAGTATAACGCGAAAAGTGTGGGTGCAAAGACACACCCTTGTTTTACCCCACAGGTAACGGGAAAAAATTCTGACTGATAAACGTTTACAGCGACGCAGCTCTGCATGCCATCATGCAGGAGTCTCAGAAGTCTCACAAACTTCTCCGTGCAACCAATTTTCCGCAGCACTATCCAGAAGTCTTTACGTGGTACACTATCGAATGCCTTCTCAAGGTCTACAAAACAGAGATAGATATTACGAACCTGTTCTCTGCTTTTTTCCTGTAGTTGACGCAATGAGAAAATCGCCTCACAGGTACCACGGTCAGGTCGGAAGCCGAACTGGGATTCCGGAAAAATCCTTTCAGAAAGTTTCCTGAGGCGGTTTAATGGAAATCTGGCGAAGACGTTTCCAATCACTGAAAGTAGAGAAATGCCACGGTAAGAACTGCAGTTCGACCGGTCACCCTTGCCTTTCTATAGGGCTCGTATGAGGGATACCTTAAAAGTATTAGGGACTTGTTCTTTTTCCCACATAATGAGAAAAAGTTCCCATAACGCCGAATACTAATCCCCACCGCCATACTTCAATACTTCACCCGGTATAAAATCAACACCAACCGCGCTTTTATTTTGCTGTTGCTTAATGGCAAGAGCAACCTCGTCAGGCGAGACTGGCTCATCGAGCTCGAGAGCGAAAGGTTGTTGAGGTAGGCAGCGAACGTGGTCTAGGTCAACAAAATGATCCACGTTAAGTAGGGTGTTGAAATGCTCCGCCCATCGCCTGAGTATTTCCTCCCTGCTTTTAAAAAGTGCTCCACCATTAGTTGAATTCAGTTGAACTTTTGCCATAGAGGACGTACCGAGTAGATGTCGCGCCTCAGCATAAAACTCACCGAGCTGGTTGGTATCAGCGAGCCACTGCATCTGACGAGCCTTCTCCTGCCACCACTTGTCTTTCGCTTGTCGTCCGAGTTTACGCAGCTCCAGATCACTATGACGAAACTCCATAGCACCTCCACTCTGATGAGTTCTACTGTGCTGCTTTAGGAGCCTACGGCGTTTATCAATAGCGTCTGTAAGTATCCCATCATTCTCATCAAACCAGTCCTCATGTTTTAGAACTCTCAAACCCAAAGTAGATTTAGTAGTGTCGAGAACACAAGATGATAGAGACTCCCAGACAACATTGATCTCATCTAATTTTAGATCGAGGGGCTGCAGAGCAGTGTTCAAGGTTTCGGCATATTTAGCCCTCGTGTTAGTATCTTGGAGTCGTTCGAGGTTCAGACGTATCTGTTTAGATCTTTCCAATCTACAAGGACGTGGAAGACGAAGATTTAATTTAATGATACCAAGCCGGTGATCAGTCCAACAATGAGCACCACGCATGACACGGGTGGCTTGGACTTGAGATATGTCTTTTTGACGCACGATGGCGTAATCGATAAAGTGCCAATGCTTCGATCTGGGGTGCATCCACGTTGCCTTGTACTTGGCAGGTAGTCTGAACATAGTATTTGTAATTGCTAAATCTAATTGTACACAAGCATATTTTACCAACACCATGTCTGCCAAGAACTTTAGGCCAGGCGTCATAGTCTCGTCCTACTCGGGCGTTAAAGTCGCCCATGAAAAGGATTTGCTCTCTTGGACGGATACGATTTACGAACCGCGTCAATTCTTCGTAGAATTTATCCTTAATATCATCAGACTTGTCTAGCGTAGGTACATAGACACTGATGATATTAAGATAGTTTTCACGTTCCATGTGAAGGCGCAATGTGCTAATGCGGTCCGAGATGTGTACAGGGTACTCTTGTAGTTGAGCAGCAAGGTAGTTCTTGACAGCAAAGCCTACACCAGACCTTCGCGGCTCTGAGGAAGCGAGTCCTTTCCAAAAGAAAGTATACCCGCCGTCGTATTCTACCATCTCTCTCTCTTTTTGCCGTGTGGTGTGCGGCGGAGTAGAATAGCACCACCCCATATCTACCTGTGGGTGTCGTAGAAAGCGACTAAGGGAGTGTGGAAAAGGACTGAACCCCTGTACCTTTTTAACTGATATACCTACTGTTCCATCTGTCCGAGTCCCTCTCCGGTCGTAACGGTCTCCGTTCCACTGGGTCCAGAGGGGCAAAGACGAGTATGTGCACGTGTGTCCGCGCGTACACTTGTGTACGTTAATACCTCCTGCGCAATTGACCTGCTTCCAAATAGGACTCCGATCTATAACCAATGTCCTAAGGCGATGGGAGGAGGTAGAGAGGATTAGAAGTATAGTTGTAGTACGAATGGCTCAGCTCGGCCGGGGAAGGATCACGCTCTCACAGAATACCAGCGTAAAATGCAGCTCAACGCTGCTGTGTTTCGTAAGGTGATTTAGACCCTTTTTACTGGAAACGAGGCATTATACAGGCTGGCCCATAAGTCCCTTGAAATGTAAAAAAATAATAAAAAAAAAACTAATGACATTATGAAAAAGGTTTTTATTTTGTCATAATCGTTATAAAATGGGAATTATTTTTTGAAAATTACATCATCTAAATGTAATCCGTTACGATCGCGGCACTCCTGTAAGCGACGTTTAAAATTATCCATCACTGCGTGGCAAGTAAGCTCTGTAATGTTTGCCATTTCTCTTTGGATATTTTCTTTCAGGACGTCAATTGTCCGCGGGTTGGTTTCGTACACTTTAGTCTTAAGGTAACCCCATAAGAAAAAGTCCATTGGGGTCAGATCTGGACTATCAGCTTCCCGAAAGAGCCCGTTCCCGAAAAGGCTTTAGCATCATAGACCACATATATACCCTTCGGCGAATTATACAGAAGACCGAGTTGTACAATTTGCTACTAAATCTTGCGTAAGTGGACTATGGGAAAGCATTTGATTCCATCGAAATTTGAGCGGTGCTGCAGTCCCTGCAGCTGTGCCAAGTTGACTGTCGGTATATCAAAGTCCTGTTGTGTTTGTACAGTAGGGCTACGATGCCTATCCGAGTACAGAACCAGCTGGCAACCATGATGGCATGCAGAGCTGCGTCGCTGTAAACGTTTATCAGTCAGAATTTTTCCCGTTACCTGTGGGGTAAAACAAGGGTGTGTCTTTGCACCCACACTTTTCGCGTTATACTTTGCAGGTGTAGTCCAGGAAGTCTTAAAAACTACCCATGAAGGAATTCGCATTTGTTTCCGCAACGATGGCAATATTTTCAGCTTAACTATACTTAAGGCCCGTACGAAAGTGTCTTACGCACTTATTACAGAGATCGTCTACGCAGACGATTTGTTTTGTGACCGATTCCCCAGCTGGCCTGCAACAGCTTGTGACCACCTTTCATGAGTCGTGCCGTATTTTTGGTCTGAAGATAAGTGCTAAAAAGACGGAAGTGATGTCTTTAGATATCTACGGTCAAGAGACACTGGCTGTCAAACTCGGTGATGATATACTTATCATATATATATATGTATATAGCAGATCAATACATTTCGTTATCTGGGGAGCAAGATAACATCAAAATGTGACCTTGATGCTGAAATCAACAGTCGAATCGGTGCCGTGGCTGCGGTATTCGGTAAACTGGATCGCAAGGTCTTTGGCTCACATGACCTAAAGCTGGCTACCAAAATTGATATTTATAAGGCGGTAGTGCTGCCTAACATACTGTACTCTTCAGAGTCATGGACAGTTTACCGCCGTCATATACGGACGCTGGATCGCTTCCACTTGCAATGTCTGCGCAAAATTCTCAACATCCGTTGGTCTGATCGCATTCGGAATACGGAAGTGCTGCGTAGAGCCTATACCATGGGGATCGAAGCCTACCTTATGGGGCGAAAACTCCGTTGGTGTGGACACTTATCGCGAATGTCAGATCAGCGTACGGCTAAGTGCATCTTTTTCTCTGAACTTGAGAAGGGCAAGCGTAAGCATGGCGGACAACTTCTCAGGTACAAAGATGTACTAAAGCGCCACATGATGAAGTGCGACATCGAGCCTTCAGAGTGGGAGCAAGCAGCCGCTCGACGACCGGAGTGGAGATCTTTGGTGAAAGCCAAGGTCAAAATGTTTGAGGAGAATCGATGCTCTGAATAGGATGCCCGACGTGATGAACTTAAAGCACGCCCACCTTGTGCGATTACCTATAATTTCTGTAATGGTGTGCTCACCTGCCCGCATTGCACGCGAACATTTGTAAATAAGATCGGCTACGTTAGCCTTGCACGAGCACACCAACGACAGGATCGGAGCTGAAGAGGTCGCCGTGGCCGAAATCGGTCGAGGAGATTATTATACTTCTAATATAGATGCAGCATGACTCTATCACGTTCTACACGTCTTTTCTCATTGACCACCTTGCAACATTATATGGCGACCCTCCAGGCGGTGCGCTTGCGACAATGCACGTGCTACGCCGCGGCCTGCGAAAATTGCTGAAAGATAAAAAACAATGGAAAATAATTTAATTCAATTATTGAATTGACAGGTATATTATTATTTTTATAAGGAGATATGCTAATAAAGTCTATAAGAAAAAGTCGAAAAATATTATGAAAATAGTACAGATCAATTTAATTTTAAAAGCTTAAAATAACGAAAATTTCAAGGGTAACATGAAGATAAAAGATATTTCGTGTAACATAAATTCAAATTAAACATTGGTACGATGTTACCTTAAATCTTCTTCTTTATGATTGCAATTTTGCTGGGCTGCAATTTCTTCTATTCTTCTTAAATTGGTCTCATCAATTTTTAACAAGTGAGGAGTCTAATTAACTACTAGACACGTCTCTTCTCACCTTCCAAGATTACAAAATTAAGATTATTATAGTCAAATAGTCATTTTAACACGCGCTTTAATGTTGTGCAAAGGCAAATCAGTAATATAACAGGGAATCTTGTATATGATATTTTACGGATTTTATCCGAAAAAATTCGTTTCATTTAATTTTTAGTACGGGTAAATATAAAAATTCTATAATACATTGAAACAGCAAATACATCTTAGATTGTTGATAAGTCATCGCACGCTCTGACGCCCGATGACTTATCAATAATCTAAGAAATACATCTATTGCGCGGGTTAAAATTATGGCCATCACTTATTTTGACACAGGAATTGAAATGGTTTCTTACTTAAATAGTATTGTCCCCAAGAGTAAGATGTTTATTTCATTAGAAAGATCTCTGAGTGAATCCCTTGGTTTATTATTATAAATATCACGTATCTCTCTTTTCTGGCGTATAAATATATTTTAATATCAGTTGCTGATCCCCACAATAAAATCCATATGCCATAAAGCTGTGAAAACAGTTGAAATAAACCAATCTCGCTGTATCCACATCTGATAACATCCCTTTTTATCTTTATCTTTATATATAAAATATTGATTTATTCTAACCGATACGACTTACGGACGTTCAAGAAAAGAGCCTACTCTTTTGAAAAGGCCGGCAACACACCTGCGATTCCTTTGGATTTGAGGTTGTTCATGAGGCGGCGGTCGACACTTCAGGTGAAAGCCGCATGCTCGTTTGCCCCCTCTTCTATAAAAAAATTACATGTCACATAGAGAAAGCCGATCTGTTGAGCTCTCTCTTTGCGTCCAACTCGACTCTAGATGACGGGGGGAACACACCGCCGACCATCCCGCGATGTAAGTGCTCCATGCCGGATGTGCGGCTTACACAGCGCTCGGTTCGCAAAGCACTCTTCTCCCTGGACGTCAGCAAGTCGAGTGGGCCCGATGGAGTCCCTCCCATTGTGCTGAAGACGTGTGCTCCGGAGTTGGCACCGGTTTTAACGCATCTTTTCCGGTACTCATACTCCCAAAGCGTAGTCCTGAATTCATGGAAGACAGCTTTGATCCACCCGATTTTAAAAAAGGCAACCACTCAGACCCGTCCAACTATAAGCCTATCGCCATCACCTCCTTGTTCTCCAAAATAATGGAACCCATTATAAACTGCCAGCTCATGAGGTACCGTGAGGATCACCAACTGATTAGTGACCGCCAGTACGGTTTTCGTCGGGGTCGATCAGCTGGTGATCTTCTGGTCTACCTGACTCATTGATGGACGGAGGCAGTAGAGTCCAAGAGGAAGGCATTGGCCGTTAGTTTGAACATAGCGAAGGCCTTCGATCGGGTCTGGTACAAAGCGCTTCTTTAGAAGCTTCCTTCCTATGGGCTTCCCGAGAATTTTTTTTCTTTTTTTTTCTTTTAAAAAAACGTAACCTCCACACTAGGATGTTCTCCTGTATCGTGGGAGCAAATTACAAACATAAATTTCACAATGACAAACTTCCAGACCCGGAACAATTATTTATAGGCCATACAAATACTTGTTCCGTGCGGAATTCGAACCCGTGGCCTTTAGCGCTGCAACTCAATTGCTAAACCACTGCGCCAAGGAGCCGTCAACGAAATTGTACAAATGGATCACCACTTTCCTTGCTGATCGGAGCATCACGGTCGTAGTAGACGGTGCATGCTCTGATCTCAAGCCTATCAATGCTGGTGTTCCACAAGGCTGCGTGCTATAACCAGCGCTGTTTCTCCTGCATATAAATGATATGTTGCAAACTGGTAGCATTCATTGCTATGGGACGACAGCACTGGTGATGCCTTATATACCGGCCGTGCCAAAATTTCTCGGGGAAACGTCGCCGAGTACCGGGCCAAACTTGTGTCTGAAGTCGAGTCTTTGCTTAACAAAGTCTCGGATTGGGGGCGACTAAATCTAGTCCATTTCAATCCCCATAAGACCCGCCGTTAAAAAGAACCCCTTTGTTGTATCTCCTCAGTTTCAAGGCACTCCCCTTGCTGTCTCAGTGAGCATCGCAATCCTTGGCGTCGACATATCGAATAGTGTGCAGTTTCGTGGTCAGTTGGAGAGGAAGGCTAAATTGGCCTCTAAAAAGCTTGGCGTGCTCAGAAGAACGAGACAGTATTTCATGCCGGCACATCAGTTGCAACTTTACAAAGCGCAAGTTTGGCCTCAAATGAAATACTGTTCTCATCTCTGAGCCCCTTCCACTTGACCGCATCCAGCGCAGAGCGGTTCGAATCGTCGGCGACCGAGTTCTTTCTGATCAGCTCGATACACTGGCACTGTGTAGAGATGTTTCGTCTCTTTGCGTATTTTATCGCATCTATCACGGAGAGTGCTCTCAGGAATTGTTCGTACTAATTCCAGCCGCTCAATTTAACCATCGCACATCGCGACATAACTCGCGTTACCATCCATACCATCTGGATGATTTGCGGTCCACCACTGTGCGATTTAGAAGAAATTTTTTCCCTCGCACATCTTCCTTGTGGAATCGTTCACCACCAGATATTTTTCCGGACCGATACGACTTAGGAACCTTCAAGAAAAGAGTTTACACCTTTCTAAAAGGCCGGCAACGCATCTGAAATTCCCCTGATGTTATGGTTGTTCATGGGCGGCGGTAGTTACTTACCATCATGTGAGCCGCATGCTAGTTTGCCCTCTATTCTATTCTATTTTTTTAGTTTTTTATCATTTCTTGATGTATTATCGAATTGGACAAATTTTTTCATATGTATCATTATATATAAAAAATACGTGTCACATTGTTTGTCCGCGGTGAACTCCTAAACTATTGAACTGATTTCAATGAAATTTTGTACACTGTGTACAGTTTGATCCAACTTGAGAGATAGGATAGTTTTTATGCTGATAAGTGACCTTCAGTATTTTTTTATTGTGATTTTAAAGAGTTTTTCATAGGAAGGGATGTCGGAAAGGGCAGAAAAACGTCTGCCTGGCCAGCTAGTATATATATATATATAAATGATAGATAAATTAGACAATATAGTAAATGAGTTGAACTCCTATTCGGTTTCCGAATCTGCTCTTTGCGATGTTGAGGACTGCTCCACTTGGATCCAAACCCTACAACTTACAATATAACTTAATAAAACTTAAAATTATAAGTCAAAACATCAGGAGTATTTCACACAATTTCTCTGAGTTTCTTACATTAATTGTGAGAACAAAAGTGCGATGGGATATTATTATCTTAACTGAGTGTTGGCTGAAAAGTGTTCGTACACTTCCTGTAATTAACAGTTACAAGACATTTAGTACAGAAAACAACTACACACAAAATGATGGCGTTGTCGCATATATAAATAGTGATCTTAATGTATCATTTGAAGAAATTTGCTTCCGTAACGCGAATTGTCTTCTTTTAAAGATAAATAGAGATATTGTTATTTTAGCCTTGTATCGTTCTCCTGCTGTTAGAGACGGCACTGAATTCATAGATTCACTAGATGCTTTACTTATAAAAACAGCTAATGTTAATAATGTTGTTCTTGTGGGAGATATTAACATCAATATTAGTGACTCTCTACAGGACCAACATAAGTTTAACTACCTAACTAAGCAGTCACATTAGACTGCTTTACACGGCTTGTTACCAGCTCATACTTTTCCTACCCGTAAAGATAGCTGCCTAGATCATGTTATGGTAAGAACCAAACTCCCAGCTAAAACCCTTGTTGTAAATTCTGCGTTAACTGATCATGAGCCTGTAGCCTATTTTTTGTAAAGAAGGTCCCAAAACAACACACAATGACGATAATATTTCGTACAAATCATAATGGAATTACAACTGATGTTGCTAAAATGAATTTTGATTCAGTTTACTCTACACAAAAACCAAATATTACAGCTAATTGTCTTGTCCAGTCCTTACAAAAAGTTTTAGACGCTAATACTAAGAAGATTGTTTTACCTAGTCGTGAAAAGATTATAAAGCCGTGGATTACTCCAGGACTCTTACGTTGTTTGAAGCATAGGGATAATTTACACAAAAAATGAAAAATGAGCCGGGTAATGAAGTACTTAAGTTAACGTTTACGAGCTACAGAAGTTATTGCAACAAACTTCTAAAAAGGTCAATAATGAATATGAAAAAATGAAATAAGAAATGCAGGTGCAAATTATAGAAAGCTTTGGGAGGCAATAAATAGAATAACCAACAGAAATGCCGCAGAAACATCTTCCACTCAACTATTATCAGTATGTACCACACCAAAAGAATCAGTTAATAATGTCAACACGTATTTCGCTAATATTGGTGACAACTGGATGAAAAAGTTCTTGAGAATTTTGAATTGAATCTTTCTCCTACTAATAATAGCTTAGTCCATTTCATGGTTCTTTTGCCTACTGATGAAGCTGAAATTGCATCTGTAATAAATATACTTAAAATTGACTGTGTAGTTGGCTGGGATAAAATATCTGGTGATTTCCTAAAACAAAATAAAACATTTATTGTACCTCCTCTTACCCAAGTATGTAACCTGGCTCTCACTTATGGTTATTTCCAATAGCTTTTAAAAAACCCCTCATTCATCCTGTTTATAAAAATGGGGACAGAGACTGTGTAAGCAACTATAGACTAATATCTATATTATAATATAATATCTATATTATAATATAATATCTATATTATAATATAATATCTATATTATAATATAATATCATTATCTAAAATACTAGAATGCCTGATGAATAATAGGTAAAAAAAAATCTTGAAAAGAATTCCATACTTTCTCCAAATCAATTTGGTTTTCGTTCTGGTAAATCAACAGCTGATGCCGTTCATGAACTAATTGAATTTATCGTACTAAGCCTTGAGAAAAAAAAAGAAAACAATAGGATTTTTTTTAGATTTAGCCAAAGCTTTTGACACGGTCTCTGTTCCCATATTGTTGCATAAAATGGAGAAGCTTGGTATAAGGGGTGTACCGTTGCAGCTTTTCAGAGATTATCTTATAGATAGAACACAGTCTGTAAAAATGTATAAACACGTTAGTGATGAGCTCCCCATCTGCTATGGTGTTCCCCAAGGAAGTATCCTTGGCCCTACCCTGTTTCTTCTTTACATTAATGAGCTCTGCAAACTCAAACTAGTGAATGGAAAAATAGTAACTTTTGCAGATGACACAGCACTACTATTTACTGGTGATTCATGGCTAGATGTGTTTAACTTCGCTCAGATTGGCTTAAAAAGAGTATCCAAATGGCTTCGTGATAACGTGTTAACCCTCAACTTGGAAAAAACAAAGTACTTGTCCTTCTCTAAACATAATAATAAATATGCAACCTGCACAGACCATGTTATTACTGCTCATTCTTGCAATTTTCCTAATCGCCTAACATGTTCATGCACACCTCTGCAAAAAGTAAATTCAATTAAAATCTTTGGTATTTTGTTGGATGATAAGCTAACTTTTCATGAGCATATACATACACTTTCAAATAGGATACGGAAAATAACATATATATTTAAAAAAACTCCGTTACGTAGCAGATTCTAACACTAATAAATCTGTCTATTTTGCTCTATGCCAATCTTTAATAATATATTGTATTACGTGCTGGGGTGGAGCTACCAAATCATCGCTTCTCCCACTTGAAAGATCGCAAAGGTTAATCTTAAAAGTAAGTAACTTTCTTCCCTTTTAATTTTCAACCAGTTAACTTTATAAAATTTCCAAAGTTCTTACAGTCCGGCAATTATTTATTATATACACGGTACTAAAAAATTATGCTCAAATAAAATATGACCAAAAAATTCACAACACACGAGACGCAAAGACCGGGTATGTACCTCTCATTATGACCATTGTATCTACTTTTCTAGGAGATTTTTTGGCTATCTTGGCGGATACCTGTATAATAAAGTTAAAAAGGAACTAAATATCCACGCCCTACCTAAAATAAAAGCAAAAAAATGTGTCCATGAATGAAAAAATACATAAATAAATAAAAACCTAACCAGATGGAAGCCCTTGGCAGGGGAGACCAAAGAGGCGAGGTTTAGGGTTAGGGGGAAAGGGAAAGAAACCGGCGGACGATGCGGGCGGTATCGAGGAGCACCGCCTTCTGCATTTGAGCTTGGAGCGGTCCGTCACAGAGTCCCAGCCGCCTCAGATGACCCGAGAGACTGACTGGGATTAACCCGTTCGCAGAAACGACTACAGGTATAATTTCGGCCGGCAGTCCACCCCACATGTCGATCACCTCGTGAGCAAGGTCCAGATATTTTGTTCGATTATCTGTTTCGGCTTTCACGAGGTTCTCATCATACGGAATGGTAATGTCAACCAAAAATATCGTTACCTGTGCCCGGTCCATCAGCACAATATCAGGCTTATTCGCAAGAATGGTCCTGTCTGTGATGATGGCCCGGTCCCAGTAGAGCCTGGCGCGGTCATTTTCGAGCACGGTATCCAGCATTCACTTATAATAAGGCAGTTTCCGATCCACGAGACCGTATTTCAGAGCGAGCTTCTGGTGTAAATTTAAATAAAAAATCAATGTACAGATTCACTCATTTATTTATTCATTATACACACAATTTAATTATACAAAACTTGGATAGATATTGACAGGAAAATGTGGTGAAAGAAACAATTGAATTTATATTTTCAAGTAATCGCAAACTCTAGCATTTGTTATTACAATACACGGTAACGTTATAATACATTAAATAGCTCACTTTAAACAAACACAGGCAGTAGTTGCGATTTCTGCTTACTTATTTTCTTGACCGATAGTTATTGAATATCAAAGTATCAGTTTGTGAACAACAGACAATAACCGTCATGCAAATGTTAAAACAGCTTTCCGTTCGGTCATTGTTTATGAAAATAAGCCAGCTATTACAGCTTTTCTTCGATGTATATCAGTTACAATAAAGAAAAACTTTTCAATAACAACTTCTTATATTTACGCTTAAAAACACACATTAAAAAAAAACAAATTTTACGGATTTCGTCGCGTATAATTTTAACTTTTTAATTCTCGACGTTTGTTGACGTTGAGAATTAAAAAGTTGAAAATAAACACGATAAAATCCGTTAAATTAATTTACTCTAAAAACTTCAAATTGTTTACACTGAATCCTTACTTATCCTTCATTAATTAGGGATTAGACAAATAAGTATTTTACAAAGACAAAACAATTAATTGTGCTCTTCGTCAATGTTTCTAGTTTTGTGTCTTAGGTGACACTATAAGCCCCATTAGATAAGGTTACTAACAAAGAGAATATAATCACTACGTTTAGTTACTAATTCCGAAATACTCAAAAGCTACTCAATTTTAACGTCATCCTAAAATTGACTAACGTTTGAGTATTTGTTGATTTTACCATAAGTCCTATAGAGGCAATAGAACAAAGCCAATTCATACGGGGCTGACGTTACGAGCATTTAACATCAATGTACTGGAGTCACAAAGCTACGTTTATAAGTTCAAGAATTCAATTCAAACCTCTACATAATGTGGTATTAGATTTTTTCATTAAGAAGCGATACCCCCTGGGCAGTAGAGGCCTATTACATACTTAACTTGCACGTCACAGATTTTAAGACACTTATACGTAAACGTTCATTATTAGTTTTGATTTTAGATTTTTTTTAATATCGCTATTTTATATGCAAAATTAGGAATAGAGAATAAGAATAAATATAGTTTAGGTTTTTATGCTTCTCAAACAAATTTACACAATATTTCATAGAATGGAATCTCCCTACATGTTGTTTAAAGTTCTCGATGCAGTGAAAATGTTCATAACTTAATTATTACTAAAAGGGTTGGTGGCTAAAATTAACTATACCGGCCTGGAGCAGGCAGAGTAAATTAATTATTTCGCGGTAAATATAGTTTGTTGTTTTAAATGCCCAACTGCTGGTTAAGAGCTGCAAATGTCCCTAATATTCGGGCTATAAGAATGGCTGTAAAGGAAGGCATATGTACTCATCTGGACTTACACGGAGCTGCCTCGTGTCTCCAGGGCCTACGTTGCACGAATTGAGAACTTGTGTAAACCCCGTTTTAACACACGAGTACACATGCTGGACATAAAAGATTAACGAATCTCACAAGCGTTCATTAGTAGTTGCAAGTGAGTGGTGCGAAAAAGGTAGTCGCCCGGATTAACTAATTCCCCGCATAGTGGCAATGATATCCTATTATTATTTACGATACAATAGTAAAAGGCAGTCCTGATACATACTAGAGTACCTTGCCCCATGAGTCACCAATCCTGGGACTGCACGACTGCACGACTATCAATACATTCAAAAAACTTAAATTGTTAAATTTATCTAAATTACAGTCAAATATTAAGGTTGTAAAAAACCATTTGTATCGCGTAAAAGGCAAGCAAATCCTCACGTATGAGAAAATGCCTACTACACTCTATCAAATCAAGTGTACCCTTAATTCTCGCCTGCTTTATGCGTTAAATAGTGACCCTTCGGAACCTATAGCACTCACGCCTGCACATTTCCTAAATTTAAAACCTCTTGAATGCTTATCATACGCTGATTCAACTAAGGAACGTATTAATTTGTTATCACGCTTGTCTTTAATAGATTCTTTGATTCAGACCTTTTGGAAATGCTTTAGATTTGAATACATCCAAAAAACGAGGATATCTGCAGTAAAACCAGAGTAACCGACATAGCTCAAAGAATTGGTGTCCTGAAGTGGCAATGGGCCGGCCAAATAGCTCGAAGAACCGACCACTGATGGGTAAGAAAGGCTCTCGAGTGGCAGCCTCGTACCGGCCGGCGAAGTGTAGGGCGTCCTCGCACTAGATGGAGTGACGACCTGGTAAGATATGCAGGAAGACAATGGATGCAGGTGGCTCGGGACCGTGCTTTGTGGCATTCGTGGAGGAGGCCTATTTTTAGCAATGGACTTGTGAAGGGCTGTAATGATTATGATGATGACAAGTCCACTGCTGAACATAGGCCTCCCCAAATGTGGTCAATTGTGCTGAAACCTGAACAGAAACCTGCTTGTTCTATTGCGTGAGAAGCGTCAATTTCTTTTGTACTTCGATTTAATATGAAAGTTGTTAAGAGATTGTACATACTTGTCAGTAGATTATGGGTCCGTTGGTTCCGATATCTAACAATTTTTTTTTATAATTTATTATAATGTCAGATGTACACCATTGCTTTGGTACCATATCTCTGTTTAATATCATATTACTATTATCGTGATGTTTGTGCTGTTAGCCTCTTAAAGCTTCATCTGACACAGCTAGAAATATTATCATATTAATGAGGTGTGTCAAGTAATGTAGGTGTGTCAAGTAAGATAGGAGCACCTAATTTAAGGGCTTCGCTTATTAACCCATCGGGCCCTAGACTTTTTTAATTTTGGTATTTTTATATGCGAGAGTATTTCTTCTAATTCTTCTATCGGATTAACTGTATTTACTCTGGATTTATTATCAATTTCTTCTTCCAATGCATTATCGTCTTCCTTCTGTTTGTGTAGTTGTTTATAAAATTTGGTAGCATGGCCTATCACATCTTTTCTTGTCTTAGTCTGGTGAGTTGTTTTCCATTTTTTGTATCCATTTCTTTTGAAGAGTTAGTTCATTGAAGGATCTTGAGCTTGAGGTTCTCTTAATGCTTTAGAAGCATTAAGAGAACCTCAAGCTTATTGATTTATTAGTGATTTTAAAATGCTTGGTAAGTTCATTCTTTTTTCTTTCTTTTTATTCTTTGTGCTTATTAACTCTGTACATTCCTTAATTTGTTGTTTGTATGTTCGCTAAGTATTGTATGTCATTTAATTTGAATGTCTTTATCATTTTTTAAGTTGGATAATATGTTTCCTTCATGTAAGTCATAGAAGTTTTGATCATTCTCGGGCGTGGTAGTGATATTTCCTTCAAGATTAGATTTCAGGTTTTCAGTATATTTTTTAATTTCGTTATTTTTCTGATTTTTTTCTGGTTGCTATAAATAAAGCGTTGCTCGTAGTAATTTGTTGTCCAAAGCAATAAAATCAATTCAATTTTTGATCTTCTGATTAGGTGGCGTCCAGTTCCATCTTCTTTTGGCTTTTTCTTGAAGAGTTTGTTCATGATTGACAACTTTTTTTCGAGTTCGAGAGCATAATTTATTTGCCTTTCGCCCCTTTCTTTGCGTTCTCCGTAACCGCAGTTTCTCATACACGAGCCTTCTTCTTTCTTGGGCCATCTTATTTTAGCGTTAAGGTCAGCCATCACTATTATTACATTATCTGCTAAAGAGTGTGCTTTTACCATTTCGCTGTACGAAGTCGCTATATCTTCTTGCGTTGCCTCTATTAATGCATATGCACCAATGGTAATTATAGAGATATTAAATTCCTCGGTTCCTAGTTGCAGTAGAGCAACTTTCAGATATCCCTGTGAAATTATATATCATGTGTTTGTTGTTTTTACCAGGAATCCTAGCCTAAGTAAAACCTCAATAACATAGTATTTACTTTCGATATTTTCCAATACTGTAACCAGTTTCCTTTACTTCGGTTAATCCCGGTATATCAAAAGCGATTTCTCCTAGTGCATAAGTAAGTTGTAAGTTTAAATTATCATAGTTTTCTTAATATAACTAGGTTTTACTGGTTTTATCGCCGTTCTTAGCTTATTTTATATTCCCGAAATTTCGAGCACTTTGCAGTACGCATGGCCATGGGGGGACTGAGATGTTTGAAGTTCCAATGTCATAGTTAACCACGGCTACCTCCATATAAATATTATTAACTTTTGTTCCGATTTCTGCAGTATGAACTTATAATATCTAGGAGTCTTTGTATGCTTGGGTTGAGATTTAATTTTATTAATTATAGGATCCCAAGCAGATGGTAGCACGCAGTCATCTTCTCTATTAAAATTAGAATATTTTTATGATTTGCATAGCCTCACGAATCATCCTTGGAAGGAGTCGGTGTTCTTTAGCGAGGCTTTGTGTTCTATGAAATCTGATGTAGTGGCGACGGTAATCCTCTAGGTGTTAAAAACTGCAGATTACAAAACACACGATGGTAGGGACCGGTATCTGGTAAAAGGAAAGTTGGAAGACCACAGAAACGGTAGACTGACGACATAATACAATATGCAGGAAAAGGCTAGACGAGTAAAAGTAAAAATAGAGAATTGTGGAATTAGATAGAGAAGGTCTATACTCAAAATGAGATCCATATATCTGAAAATATACAAAGTTAACTGTACAAACAATAACTAATATAAACTAAGCTAATAATACTAGGTACTAAACAACATTGTAATGTAAAATGTAGAAATATAGGGACAAGGAATAAAAAGGATTTATTATTATTATTATTAAGTAACAGGCTCCAAAAATTACATTGCATTACATATTTTATATCAGTCTTTGTAGATGGTGTCCATTCTGGTGCGCGAAACTAAATTAAATTTTAAATTCATTCATCAGCTTGTATACAGCTTGTTACAAAACTACCCGTAAAGCCGAAAGAAAGTTAAATGAGGCCTTATAACGAGTCTATTCACAATATTTAAAAACCGCAGTAACGCTGTATAACATACCCCAAAAAAATAAAAAATATATTATTATTTTCACTGATGTGCAAACTCTATTTCAGTTTACTACTACGCACGTATTACTATGTACCTACATTTCTAAGTAATTCGCGGAACGACAAAAATTTTAAAAGACCTAACGTTACGAAACAACTTAAACAAACATTTACTTTTCATAATAAACGTCAAATTTACAGAAACGACTTACGAAACGACGACGAAGTATCCTCCGCCTTGCTCAATACACAATCTCACTCGTCGGGATATGGCTTGTGTGGCATCACGCACCATCGTCGGTGTTATTGATGCGAAAACCTATCTAACACGCTGTTCCATCTCGGAAACCGTTGGGCAATTGGAGAAATATACTCTGTCCTTCACATAATCCCACAAAAAGAAGTCCAAGGGTGTGAGGGTGGGAGAACGAGCAGGCCATAGCACCGATCCCCCACGGACGATCCATCCTCGTAGAAAGCAAACGTTAAGATTGCGAGCAAAATGTGCTGGAGCTCCATCATGCTGAAACACCATGTTTCTTTGGTTCTCAAAGTAATCCCAGTCAGCCACAGGAAAATCGTCAATCGCCCCTTTAAATTCTGTTTGTAAAGACGTTAGATAGTTGCTACCATTCAGACGTGATGGCATAATGGCCAGTCCACACATCCGCCACTGGTGTTGGAATCTGCCCTGCCGTGCAGCATGTGGATTCACGTGAGCCCAAACGTGATCGTTATGCATATTTGAAAGGCCTAACCTCGTGAATGTTGCCTCGTCCGTCCAAAGAACATAGTTTACGTAATTAGGATTTTCCTCTAACTGCCTGAAGTACCACTCGCAGAAGTTCTTCCTGGGTGCAAAATCGGAGGGTATCAGATCCTGTGTACAGCGATAGTGATAGGGGTAACGATTGCCGTCACGAAGAATTCGCCAAACAACAACATAGCTTATATCAAATCTTGTTCCGGTTCGCCTCGTACTTGTGGTCGGCTCTTCTTCAAAATGCTCTAACACTAATCCAGCCTGCTGGGCGTCGACTGTGCTTGGACGTCTACTTCCAGTAGACCGATGTAAAGAGCGGGTAGAATGTAGTCGTCTTGACATGTTCAGAAAACACTGGTACGAAGGCAGCCGTCACTGTTCAGTGGGGGGTCTACCATCGATAAATTGTTGTCGGTATAGTTCGCGAGCACAATTTAAATTGCTATCTTCATGGCCTACGCATAACATCATATCGTAATATTCTGAGTTAGCAAGCATCTTTATTTTTCAAAAAATGTTGAAAAAAATCTCGAAACAATTATAGAACATCGATTAGAAGATTTGAGATTGACCACAATTTTTTTTCCAACTTGACATTTTTTGAAGCCAGTACTTGAGTAAAATGACATTCTTGTATTGAGGTAACAAACATTTATGAATGAAAAAAACTCTCATTGCTAAAACAACGTTTTAGCAATGAGAGTTTACGTGGAAGCCAAATTAATCGACGAAGAAGCCAAAGATACAATCGAATTCATCCTTTTCTTCAACAATCTGTTTGATACTTTAAATTCAGTTTCAGTGCTTAACAGTTATTATATTTACAAAAGAGCATATCAAGTACAAGATAAAAAACTATTTTTACTTGAAGCTTTTACAGTTAATTAAATCTCTTGAATTGAAACCCGAACAAAACCGCAAAAAATATAAATTTCATAAATGGCTTAATTATTACAATAAAATCAATAATCAGTTTATTTGAACATTTAAAGCAGGACGGCCATAACTTTCTATTAACAAGGAATTTGAATCAAGACTGCCTTGTAAATTTTTTTGGTCAAATACGCAAACAAGGTGGTAACTGTACTGAACCAACAGCTATACAGTTCAATAGAGCGTTCAGGAAATTGTTTTTACTGAATATATTGAAATCCACAAAGGCCGATAATTGTGAAGATGACTTGAATGCTATCTTATTGAATGTCAGTGACCAACCTATAATAAATGTAGCAACTACTGATTATAGATTTGAATTGCCGCAAAAAAATGCTCTAGTATATATAACGGGCTATTTATTACGTAAGTGCATAGCAAAACATGGGTGTCACAAAATGATTGAGTATTTGAATAAGCAACAAGAACCTTGTAATATCTCCAGAGACACTTTATTTACATATTCTAAAGAATATAATAAAAACAACGCCTTAAGGCCAACGGTAGGTCTGCTAACACCACCAGAGTCGTTCATAAGCTTCGTGGAGGCACATGAAAGGAGATTTAAGGATTATTTCATTAGAAATAAAAATGACTTATCTCAAAACATAGGGAACAACTTGTTGGCCGCCATGTCCCCGGAAACCTTTGATATGCCATGCCTATGCTTCCCTTTGGATTTTCTAAAAAAAAATATACATACGGCCACGAATTTTTGCAATTTTTAGAAATAATAATAAAAATTATAAAAGTAATCTAAAAAGCCAAAAATAAATAAGAATAAGTAATTTCTAAAGGGTAGTAAGTAATACTGATTATTGCGTACTGGGATACTAAGTGTTGACTTATTATTTAAGATTACCATATTTTGTCGATTACTTTTATAATTTTTATTATTATTCCCAACAATTACAAAAATTAGTAGCCGTATGCATAATTATTTTAGAAAATCCAAAGGGAAGCAAAAACTGATTCTTCAGAACAGCATAGAGCAGAGCACATACGCAGCTTGGCGACAGAAATAGCTAAGAGTTTGGTATCAACGTGGACCCTCGGGCAGAAAGGAGTACTATCATCTTGTACAGTACACAGAGAGCAACGCATTTTTATTTACGGCACACCTGTGACGTCACCGCTCTCGAGTCAATCACTCTCCTATTTTTTCTCTCTCTTTATATTGGCACCAACTATCGTTAACAAAAAATTACATAAACCTAACATTACCTAAAAAAACAGACTGCCCAAACATTTTATATTTATCTTATAGTATTAGACTCTTACGGCGTGCGGATAATAATATTAGATAGGGTAGGATGCAGTGACAGAAACAGAGGCACAATCACAACACAAACGTACGTCAAAATCAACAGTTGCTACTCTAAATAAATATTGACTTTGTCTGGGATTACAATTTTACTCACTGAGGCTGCTTACCTGTAGCTTCTCTACATTTTCACGTAAATTTACAAACTTATAAATAGCTATGAACATTCATAGCTATTTACAAGTCGGGCTGATGTACTCGGGTCCAATATGCACTGATATACTCCAAATTTTTACTCGTCCTTCTTGAAGTACATCATAGAACATGCTTCAGCTACTGATAGGTCTGTTATCGTTTTATTTTCTATACATACAATGCTATGTAATGTTATCTTTTAAATATAACAAAAAAGAGAAATTTCTTCCGGCGTTTCTTATCCGGTCTGAAAAACCCCAGTTCAGATCAGTAGTTGAAAAAAATGCTTAAAATTGTTCTGAAAAGTCGTCAAAAGTTCCGTTTGGACTATTTATATGGAAATATAATTACATTCATAAAAATATAAAGCCATTTGATTTTACTACATAGTATCAAATGGCTTCTTAATTAACAATTTGCTTAGTGCTTAAATAATCGGCAGTATCATTAGCACAGGAAAGTGCCATAATATTTTCTTGACGTCTCCGTGGCGCATTGGATTAGCAACGAGTTATGGCGCTGGGGACCGCGAGTTCGAATCCCGCATGGAACAAGTATTTGTATGGCCTACAAATAATTGTTCCGGGTCTGGATGTTTGTCCTCGTGCAATCTATGTTTGTAAACTGCCTCCACGATACAGGAGAAAATCCTAGTGTTGGGGTAACGTTTTAAAAAAATAAAATATTTGACCAAGTGAAAAGCAGTAGCCCGTAGGGTCCACGTTCTGAGCGTTGCTTGAGAATTTTGAAGCAAGACAACTTCTTTTCGACACCTTAAATCGAAATGAGTGATTATTAAGACCTTATGATTTTGCACGATAATCACTTCAGTAATTGCGATTCGTTTTTTTTTTTTTTTTATAGGATAAGGGTGAAAAACGAGCACACAGTCCACCTGATGGTAAGTGGTTGCTGCGGCCCATAGACATCTACATCCATCCCCTGTTACAGATCAAAATGCAGATGCGTTTTCACCCGTGAGGACCAAGATGGAATGCCTCATTTCCAGTAAAAAGGGCCTCCGGCCATCTGCACTCACCAAGCGAAACGCAGAGGTAAACCTCTACTTCACGCTGGTATTCTCTGAGGTCGTGGTACCACCCCGGTTCGAGCCGGCCCATCCATGCGACAGCAAAAGCTGCCGCCTGGCTCTACCACTGTTAAAAATTATCGTATTGGAAGTAATGAACTTCCATAGATTGCCTCATTGGAAGAATATTGCCTAAGTTGCCCCGTTTTGCAACCGGGTCTACCCGGTTGCAAAGCGCAAAGACCGCAGTTTTTTTTATTATATTGAGTTGTTATCGGGAAGATACTGCCCATGAACTGTTTTACTTTCCCTCTGTCGCCTTTTTCGACACCCATGGGACGATATGGGTAGTGGATATTCTTACACCATCATTACCCTCTCTTGTACTACGTGAGATTGTATAAGGTCACAAATTAATATTTTTTTGCATTCTCATCGATATATTTTTTTAATTTTCGACTATACTAAAGTGATTAAAGTACAGTGCAAAACTAGTTTCTGCAAAGGTCAAATTTAATTTATTGGTAAATCAATAAAATACTGAGAAGAGGCAGTCCCTGCCTCCTGTCTCCATGACACGGCACATGCATTTATCTATCTTTCCTGCACTGACAACACTACAAAGGGCACTTTGTAGTAATAAATTAGTTAGTACCCTCACACCAATTGCATCCGTGCGTCACGGGATGGAACAAACAGGATGTTGTATAGAGCGTTTCAACCGTGATGTAGTTTCAGTTTGTAAATGAGATTTCCTTTGCATTCATTCATTAATGTAAAACACTTCAAACTAATGGATCGTCCAATTTGATAATGAAATTCCTATACTGTCTGGGACTTATAAGTCCCATGTTTATGTAAAACATATAACAAAAAAATATGCCAACAGACAAGTAACACCTTGTCTAGCATGTCGTAAATTGCAACTATCGGGATTTGAGATTGCCAAGGCTTTCACAATTATCTATCTAAACCCATATTTTGGGCTATACCACAGAATGGATAATAATACAAATAGCTATACGTCCACGTAGCTCGTGTCTGTTTGAGCCCTGCCCAGGCAAATACAATGTTTACAGCCGTGAAGCAAAACATCTTTCCCTATCTTTAGTACTATCTATAAATTTTCTAGCCTAATCAGTTTTTGATCCAAAAATCTCAACAGTAACATCGTTCCTACATTATCATTAAAGTTATCCTTTTTTGTATTTTGTATTGCATATTCTACGATAATACGTTTTTAAGCGTAGTAATTAGCTTCTATGAAACTCCCGGTGTTAAATTCATCCACACGTGTAATTTTTTTTCTGATGAAATAACACTAACTATTATCTGAAGAAAAAAATAAGATGCATTTATTTGTCAAGAATAGAACTAAAGTTTCTTTTTCTCGTGATGGTCAAGATTTACATCTTCGTTCTGACTATAATCTTTCTCTACAAGTTCCTTTACATCGGTCATTTATTGTGTTGTTATTTAATGCTTTCTCTCATAAATAATATTGCAGCTCCAAAGTAGTGTTCTCTGATGACTTGTAGCTTCACTGGTAGAGAATGCCTTAATTATGCGAATATGCGTGCGATATTCTTGCGAAGTTTAAATAAATAAATAAATATCTGCCTACTAAGTGTGACGTATTCAAATCCTTCCTTTCATACCACAGACAAAAATTAACTTTTTATTTGCTGATAACATTGATATGATAATAAGTGTATATTGTACTTATTAAGTACTATTTGAGATGATGTTCTGATGTTACGTGTGACTTCGGTTGTAGAATAATAATAATCCCTATTGCCCGCTGATAAAAACTGCAACGTCGGCACAGCTGTGACACTTTCCGTACGTGAGAGTTGAAGCGCCGGTGACATTAGGTCGGAGCGTGTAACGCTAGGGTTGATACCGAACCGAAATAGAATATGATAGACTTGTGCCAAAGAAGATACATTGTAGGTATATGTTATATAAAATCTCAACTTATGTATTTAGATAGTGAAAGATATGATCAATTTTAATCAAACTTATGTATTTAGATAGTGAAAGATACGATCAATTTTAAATCAACTTTTATTAAATATGTTTACAGATGGGGAAAATTAAAATTTCCGACAAAACAAAATATGCATGACAGTTAATGGTAATCTTAAATAATAATTAACCAACACTTAGTATTTCAGTACGCAAAAATCAGTATTACTTACTACCGTTTAGAAATTACTTATTCTTATATATTTTTGGCTTTTTCGATAACTTTTATAATTTTTATTATTATTTCTAACAATGGCAAAATTCGTAGCCGTATGTATATTTTTTTAGAAAATCCATAGGGAAACATAAATAGATAGACAGATAGATAACACTTTAATGTACGCCAAAAAATTACATAAATATTAACAAAAAATTTGAAAAATAAATTTGCTACAATGGGTGGTCTTATCGCTAAGAGCGATCTCTTCCAGACAACCTTTGAATGGACAGGATTGCAAGAAAACAATAAAAACGTGTGTGGTTTGGCGATAAAAATAACATTATTTTTATTAAAGCCAAAAGATAAATACATACATACATATTAATATTGAAAATTAATATCGGAAACTGGATTGGACTCAAACGATCGCCCTGGAAGATACCCCTTCTTATCCTTATGTGGTTCCTCACAGCCGTTATCCACTCGCCTAGATGACAAAGGATCGTGCTCCACTGCCCCATACGCTGCCCAAGGAAGTCTCAAACTGTACAGTCAACCTTTTACAGCTCGAGGACTCTCTTAAGTCATGTAAGAAGCACCGAGTCGAATGCCTTTTTGTACTCTATCCAGGCGGCGGAGAGGTTCCGACAGTTGTGTTTAACCACCTTGCCAATGACCGCGTCAATGAGGAGTGGTTCCTTGGTTCCACGAACACCGCCCCGACATCCATTTTGAGCGCGCGACATCACTTGATTTGAGTTCAGGTCACGAGTGATTTTCGCGCTCAAAATGGATGTTAGTGTCTTGTATATGGTAGGTAGACACGTTATGGGGTGGTATTTGCTTGGGGTCTATGAAATCCCGGTCTTTAGGATAGTATTTTAGGATATATTTTATGATAGGATTCCCTAATATAGTAGTATTATAATATGTGACATTACAAGACATGACGTCTTTAATCTATAGTGATTTCGTTCACTATGTTAGCAACAATCGACATCGATATACTTGTTTTTATTTAGTTATTTATTTTTATTATATGTCTAAAATATAAAGAAAATAGAACTAGACTCGTTATTATTCGAACGAGCAAATAAATTGTTTTCTAAGTCATGTGATTATTATTATATTATATTTTAACATTTAGTTTTTAAAGTTTGCGAAACGAATATTCCCAATATTCGTTTCGCAAACTTTAAAAACTAAATGTTAGGGGGTATGAAATCTTGACTGTCACACTGTACAACATGAGCTAGTTGAACCCATTCGTAATCCCAATTTTATATGCTTACTAACGATCCGCCCCGGCTTCGCATGACTGTTTTATAGATCTATCATAGCGCTTCTTACCGGGTCCAATTGTGAGTGTGAGTGTTCATCAAAATCAGTCCAGCCGTTCTCAAGTGATGGTTATTCATACAGGCGGCAAGAAATTTTAATTTATATAAATTTACCACTTGCTTAGCAGAAAACTATATTCAACAAAACTTTTTCTACTTGGATGAAAATAATTCAAAACCATGAAGTTAAGACAGAATCTTGGTAATGCCGTGTTGTAGGAGTGTAAATAAATCCACTAACTCCTACCAAATAACATATATTATTACTTAGAAGCTATAAGAGCCTATACCAGTCGATGAGTATCTTAAAAGACGACAGAGGAAAATAAAACAAGACATAGGCAACAGTATATTCTTGCTAACAACCCAAAATAAAACACATACGCGAGTGTCGTGGAACACTTAGTTGGAACGAAGTTTATTTCGTAGTATATTAATATTGATAAACGTATTACATTATTTTAGCTTATCTTCACGCACAAACCCTGACGGGGTAGCCAGAGAGAACAGATCGCCAAGTGTCACGATCCTTACATACCTCTTTCGCTTCTTTCAGATTCATTATCTTCTTCATACGTGCACCCTTTCCCTTCAGCGGCGCCAAGTTGACTGTCGGTATATCGAAGTGTTGAAGTGCTTGTACAGTAAGGCTATGATGGCTATCCGAGTACAGAACCAAAGTACAAAACCTATCCAATTGCAGAGTGGTGTAATACAGGGTGACTTAATATCCCCGAAACTCTTCACCTCTGCATTGGAAGACGTTTTCAAGCTTCTGGACTGGAAAGGATACGGTATCAACATCAATGGCGAGTACATCACTCACCTTCGATTTGCCGACGATATAGTCCTTATGGCAGAATCGCTGGAGGACCTAAGCACTATGCTCAATGACCTCAATAGTGTCTCCCAACGGATAGGTCTTAAGATGAACATGGACAAAACAAAGATCATGTTTAATGCCATGTCACACCTATGCCGGTAGTTGTTGAGAGCACTAAGCTCGAAGTTGTTGACGAGTATGTTTACCTGGGACAAATAGTTCGACTAGGTAAGTTCAACTTCGACCGAAAGGTCAATCGACGGATTCAACTCGGTTGGGCAGCGTTCGGGAAACTACGGCACATCTCGTCAAATATACCTCAAAACTTGAAAACGAGACTGTACAACCAGTGCGTGTTGTGCAGTGATGACCTATGTAACTGAGACGAGGTCCTTCACTGCTGGCCGGATGAGGAAGCTCAAGGTCGCTCAGCGAGCTATGGAGAGGGCTATGCTCGGGGTTTCTCTGCGTAATAAACTTAGAAATAAGGATATCCGAAGTAGAACCAGAGTGACCGACATAGCCCAACGGATTAGTAATCTGAAGTGGCAATAGCCGGCCATATAGCTCAAAGAATCGACAACCGATGGGGAAAAAGATATATATATATATATATACATCATACATCTTGCAAAGGTGATTTTAAGAATAAAGAATGAAATAGTATGTTTTTTCATCGCGATCACACTGAGCTTGACTCCACATTGTCCCCAAGCGATGGTTGTAGTTCTATCATCCGCCGTGCTACAGCGACGCGGTCTCCATGTGGGACGCGAGAGCGAAATCGCTAAATTTTCTGGCTCATTACACACTTTTAACAGAAAAATATTTTTTTAATCATTTTATACATAATCAAAAAGTCAATGATATCGGCTTTGGGGTGACCCTCCACACAATGCCAGCGACACCTCAACCTACTGTCGCTGAAATTACTAAACGGTTGCTTTCATATATTATGGCCTAACATACAAGGACAAATCGTAATGGAGGGAAAATTGACAAGCGTTAACATTTATTCGATATGTCCAATAATAATTCCAAGTCGTGATACGTATGTAAGCTGCTACTTTACTTTTTTTTTTACTTTTAATGGGACTTATAAATCAATTTGTCATTTCATAGCCTTCATATTTTAAAACATATAAAGATTTTTGTGACAAACACGGTTTCACACTCACCTCTATATTTGGACTGGCTATACACCGTGACATAATGAGAATGTGAATGACTTAAATACTCAATTAATACTAGAAAATATTCTAGTACTAATTATCTAGTAAGTTACAATAAAATATTAAAATAAAAACGTAATTTCGTAAAGAATGTGTTGTAAACCGTTCTTTCAATTATAGTGTCTATTATAGAAAACAAATCAGCTTCTAAAATAACGCCTATTCTAATTATTTACAGGTCTGTCTATATACAGAATAAACTATCTTCTATCTATCTTCTAATACACAAAAATTAATGTTTGTTTGTTTGTATTTTATGTACTGCCATATCGTTCATCAGATTGCGGTAAATCTTTGTGAACTTGTTGCTTGCACTTGCGCGAAGGTTTTAAGCTTAGTGCAATTAACTTACACTAGGTGGCGCGCGTATCGTATTAACAATTTGAAAATTAGATCATTCAATTTCATTTGTTGTACTCTTTCAAATTTAAAACGATATTTCTACAATTATCTCTTCGACGGCAGCAACGCACCGGGTATCAACTATCAAGATATAAAAAAGATATAAACTTTAAATTATATAGTCATCAGTTATTTACAAATTAATTTTCGAAACTCAAATTACAATATTAAAAAAACTATAATAAAAATAACTGAAATTATCATACAGTCCTACTCCACACGGTATAGAGTCAAGAAGGCTAGTTGTGTTTCCTCTTATCCCCAGCAGCGACGATCAGGCGCGGATAGGCTTTTTTAAGAACTGTACCCCACGGGCCATTAGTCATATGCTCATCTCTCAGATACCCATATTTGGGCTACATACTTAGTACATACTTAGTTCAGTTGGTGCCGTGTAGTGGCGGTTAAGAATATCCACTACCCCATATCTTCCCGTGGGTGTCGTAAAAGGCGACAAAGGGACACAGGCAGGAGATGGGCAGCAGCATCTTCCTGGTAACGGCAAAATACAATAAAAAACTGCGGTTGCCAACCCGCTCGCCAAGCGTGGCAACTATGGCAATATACCCCCCATAATGAAAGTTACGAAGAGACGGCCCCCAGTCCCCGGCGGCCCCGCTATTCCTGGCTACGGTGGCGACCATGGTAACGGCGGGGCAGGGGGTGCTAAGAATCTCCGGTGGAGGTTCGGTTGCCACCTACAACGACTTGACCTGGCAACATACAACGCACGGACCCTGAGGACTGACGAGAAGATTGTGGAGCTGGAAGAAGAGATAGACAAGTTACGCTGGCATATTATAGGATTATCCGAAGTCCGAAGAGAGGGGGAGGACACGGTAATCCTCGAATCCGGCAACTTGTTCTATCACCGGGAGGGCGACCATCTGTCCCAAGGAGGTGTCGGATTTATCGTCCACAAGTCTCTCGTTAACAACGTTGTAAAGATTGAGAGTGTGTCGAGGAGGGTTGCGTACCTTATACTCAGAATCACCAAACGGTATTCGCTGAAGGTCATACAGGTTTACGCACCAACCTCGGCACACCCCGATGAGGAGGTGAAGGAAATGTATGAGGATATCTCTAGAGCCATGCATTCCTCCAAAATCCAATATACGGTGTTAATGGGAGACTTCAATGCAAAACTAGGCACAAGAGAGAACGGTGAGCTGAAAGTGGGGAAATTTGGAATAGGGCAACGAAACCCAAGGGGCCAGCAGCTGGCCGACTTCATGGAGAAAGAGGGACTCTTTATGATGAACTCTTTCTTCCAGAAGCGGCCCCACAGGAAGTGGACCTGGTCGAGCCCCGACGGTTCGACAAAAAATGAGATTGACTTCATTATGACGACCAAACGACAACTGTTCAGTGATGTCTCAGTGATCGCGAGGGTGAAAACCGGCAGCGATCACCGAATGGTTAGAGGCACACTGAACCTAAACGTTAAGTTGGAGAGGTCTCGTCTAATGAAGTCAACGCTCCGTCCCCCTCGTGCTCTAATCCAAAGTCCCGAAACCTTTCAGCTCGAGTTACAAAACCGTTTTCAGTGCCTAGTAGACTGCAATGAAGTGGACGATTTGAATGACAAGCTCGTGGAAACTGTCCATGCGGTCGGAGCTAAGTTCTGCAAGACCCGCCGCAGAAGAACACAAAAACTCTCCGATCACACTCTTAATCTCATGGCTGTTAGACGGGAGATGAAGCTACATTCTTCAACAGATTTGACAGCATACAGGCAACTGAACAGACAGATCTCCAAATGCATGCGGCGGGACTTACGCAACTTCAATACAGCTCGTATTGAAGAAGCGATCGAGCGGAAGCAAGGCTCCAAAGTCTTTGCCAGAGATCTGTCTGCCAGAAAGAGCCAACTGTCAAAGCTGAAGACCGAATGTGGCAGCATCGTTTCCGGGGCACCTGAGATTTTGAGTGAGATTGAGAGGTTCTATGGGCAGCTGTACACGTCATCGTTGGAGCCACACGCAAGTGTGAGTAACGATCCAAGAGCGAGTCTTATCCGACATTATTCCGATGATATCCCGGACGTCAGTCTGAGCGAGATTAGAATGGCTCTCCAGCACCTTAAAAATGGCAAGGCCCCAGGCGAGGATAGAATTACAGCGGAGCTTCTGAAAGCGGGTGGAAAACCGGTACTTGAAGTCCTTCAGAAGCTCTTTAATTCCGTCCTCCATGGTGGCATTACACCGAAGGCGTGGAGCAGAAGTGCGGTGGTCTTGTTCTTCAAGAAAGGCGACAACGCTCTCTTGAAGAACTACAGACCGATTTCCCTTCTGAGCCGCGTCTACGTGCTGTTTTCGAGAGTCATTACGAATCGTCTCGCGCGCAGACTTGACGACTTCCAGCCTCCCGAACAAGCCGGTTTCCGAAAGGGCTTTAGCACCATAGATCACATACATACCCTACGGCAAATTGTACAGAAGTCCGAGGAGTACAATTTGCCACTATGTCTGGCGTATGTGGACTATGAGAAAGCCTTTGATTCCGTCGAAATTTAGGCGGTGCTGCAGTCCCTTCAGCGGTGCCAAGTTGACTCTCGGTATATCGAAGTGTTGAAGTGCTTGTACAGTAGGGCTACGATGGCTATCCGAGTACAGAACCAGAGTACGAAACCTATCCAATTGCAGAGAGGTGTAAGACAGGGTGACGTCATATCCCCGAAACTCTTCACCGCTGCATTGGAAGACGTTTTCAAGCTTCTGGACTGGAAAGGATACGGTATCAACATCAATGGCGAGTACATCACTCACCTTCGATTTGCCGACGATATAGTCCTTATGGCAGAATCGCTGGAGGAACTAAGCACTATGCTCAATGACCTCAAAAGTGTTTCCCAACGGATAGGTCTTAAGATGAACATGGACAAAACAAAGATCATGTTTAATGTCCATGTCACACCTATGCCGGTAGTTGTTGGGAGCACTAAGCTCGAAGTTGTTGACGTGTATGTTTACCTGGGACAAATAGTCCGACTAGGTAAGTCCAACTTCGACCGAGAGGTCAATCGACGGATTCAACTCGGCTGGGCAGCGTTCGGGAAGCTACGACACATCTTCTCGTCAGACATACCTCAAAACCTTAAAACGAAATTGTACAACCAGTGCGTGTTGCCAGTGATGACTTACGGAACTGAGACGTGGTCCTTCACTGCTGGCCGTATGAGGAAGCTCAAGGTCGCTCAGCGAGCTATGGAGAGGGCTATGCTCGGAGTTTCTCTGCGTGATAAACTCAGAAATGAGGATATCCGCAGTAGAACCAGAGTGACCGACATAGCCCAACGGATTAGTAAGCTGAAGTGGCAATGGGCCGGCCATATAGCTCGAAGAACCGACAACCGATGGGGAAGAAAGGTTCTAGAGTGGCAGCCTCGTACCGGCAAGCGAAGTGTAGGGCGTCCCCCCACTAGATGGAGTGACGACCTTGTAAGATATGCAGGAAGTCGATGGATGCAGGTGGCTCAGGACCGTGCTTTGTGGCATTCTTTGGGGGAGGCCTATGTTCAGCAGTGGACTTGTGAAGGGCTGTAATGATGATGACTTAGTTCAGTTACCTCTGATGCCACCCCTGCTTTAAACGAGGTACCCCTGTGTTGAGAGGCTGCCAAAGTGTTTTCGCAAGTAGTATCCCACACTAATGCTTTATCTCTCTCCCAAGCATCCAAAGTCATACCGTGGCGTATCCTGCCAATGTTTCTAAATATTCTACAAAGCTCTAAAACCAAGGGAACATTTATAGCGACACGAGCTCTTTAAATGAGACAACATTAAAGACATTAAAGAATACCATATTTTTACTACACGATAATTTAACCGTGTAATAAAAATATGGTATTGAGGGTGGATTCGACCAAATATCATGTTTTTTTTTATAGAATAGGGGGAAAACGAGCATGCGGCTCACCTGATGGTAAGTGACTACCGCCGCCCATGAACAACCGCAACACCAGGGGAATTGCAGATGCGTTGCCGGCCTTTTAGAAAGGTGTAAGCTCTTTCCTTGAAAATTCCTAAGTCGTATCGGTCCGGAAAATTCGCTGGTGGTAATTGATTCCACAAAGAAGTTGTGCGAGAGAGAAAACTTATTCTAAATCGCACAGTGGTGGACCGCCAAATATCCAGATGGTATGGATGGTAACGCGAGTTTTGTCACGATGTGCTATGGTGAAATTGAGTGGCTGGAATTAGTCCGAACAATTCCTCAGAGCACTCCCCGTGATAGATGCGATAAAATACGCAAAGAGATGCAACATCTCTACGCAGTGCCAGTGTATCTAGCCGATCAGAAATAATTCGGTCGTCGACGATTCGAACCGCTCTGCGCTGGATGCGGTCAAGTGGAAGGAGCTGGCACTGGGGTGCCACGGCCCAGAGATGAGAACAGTATTCCATGTGGGGCCGAACTTGCGCTTCGTAAAGTTGCAAGCGATGTGCCGGCATCAAATACTGTCTCGCTCTGCTGAGCACGCCAAGCTTTTTAGAGGCCAATTTAACCTTCCCTTCCAAGTGACCACGAAACTGCACACTATTCGATATGTCGACGCCAAGGATTCCGATACTGGCTGAGGCAGCAAGGGGAGTGCCTTGAAACTGAGGAGATACGACAAAGGGGTTCTTTTTAGCGGTAAACGCGCAAACTTGTGTCTTCTGGGGATTGAACTGGACTAGATTTAGTCGGCCCCAATCCGAGACTTTGTTAAGCAAAGACTCGACTTCAGACAAAAGTTTGTCCCAGTACTCGGCGACGTTTTCCCGAGAAATGTTGGCACGGCCGGTATATAAGGCATCACCAGTGCTATCGTCTGCATAGCAATGAATGCTATCAGTTAGCAACATATCATTGATATGCAGAAGAAACAGCGTTGGTGATAGCACGCAGCCTTGTGGAACACCAGCGTTAATGGGCTTGTAATCGGAGCATGCACCGTCTACTACGACCTTGATGCTCCGATCTGCAAGAAAGCTGGTGATCCAATTGCACAATTTCTCGGGAAGCCCATAGAAAGGAAGCTTCGAAAGAAACGCTTTGTGCCAGACCCGATCGAAGGCCTTCGCTATGTCCAAACTAACGGCCAAGGCCTCCCCCTTGGACTCTACTGCCTCCGCCCATCTATGAGTTAAGTAGACTAGAAGATCACCAGCTGATCGACCATGACGAAAACCGTACTGGCGGTCACTAATCAGCTGGTGATCCTCAAGGTACCTCATGAGCTGGCAGTTTATAATGGCTTCCATTATTTTGAAGAACAAGGGGGTGATGGCAATAGACCAGTAGTTGGACGGGTCTGAGCGGTCGCCTTTTTTAGGGATTGGGTGGACCCAAGCTGTCTTCTATGAATTCGGGACTACGCCTTGGGAGTAGGAATACCGGAAAAGATGCGTTAAAACCGGTGCCAACTCCGGAGCACACGTCTTCAGCACAATGGGAGGGTCTCCATCGGACCCACTCGACTTGCTGACGTCCGGGGAGAAGATTGCTTTGCGAACCGAGCGCTGTGTAAATCGCACATCCGGCATGGAGCACTCAGATCGCGGGATGGTCAGCGGTGTGTTTCTCCCGTCACCTAGAGTCGAGTTGGACGCAAAAAGAGAGCTCAACAGATCGGCTTTCCCCTTTGCGGCATGGGCCAGTGAGTCGTCCTCTCTGTGCAGAGATGGAAGAGATGGCTGACAGAAGTTCCCTTGGACAGCCTTGGCGAGAGACCAGAATGCACGGGTTCCCGAAGGAAGGCGAACTAGCTTCTCGCCAATTCTGCCGATGTGCTCTCAAACCTTGCCTTGGAAATGACGCTTTTGAAGGACCTGGAGGCAGAATTATACTTCTTTTTAAGTGCGCTGGTGTTTACATCCGGAGACGTTGATGCGTCAGCCCAGGCCCGGTAGCACTCCTGCTTATAGCATGATGCTATTTTACAGGAGCGACCAAACTATGGCTGGGATCTGCCTCCGATGGGCACCACAGAGGATGGAATAAAAAGTTCCCTACCCTGAAGTACCACATCAGCAACAAAATCGGCAACAACGCTGGGATCTTCCTGCGAGAAGAAAAGCCGCCCCCAAGGGTAGGATGCAAAAAAAAATGAAATGCTTCACCAGAATTACTAATTCTCGAATAATTTTACTCTTTGGTCTTACTCTCAGATAGTGTTGCCCAAATGCAAGAACAAGATAAGAATTAGGAAGTCTTGGTCTTGGTCTTTCGCCATATACCTGGTCTTGGTCTTGGTCTTTCGGCAAGAGTCTCGCAAGTCACACAATTACCTATTAGCCTATTACTATTTATTTAACGTTACTTTAGATCTTAGAACAACTTAACAGAGTAGGTACATATTGAGCTTGAATTAACATAGCCATAGTAAATACCAACTAAATTAATAAATGTCTAAACATTTAATGAGAAATTCGAAAAATCAACTGATACCGGGTGGGCTTTGAACCCACGACCTAAGCGATCCGTGCCGATGCTCTAACCAACTGAGCTGTCTACCGTCTCCCACGGCCACGGGCGTGAGTCTGTTTCTCAATAATCGTTTACATTTAAAACCTAATCTTACATGTGCTAAAACGTGGTTAAAAATATAAAAACAAATTAATGGCAATAACTTCACTGTATTTTAAAGAACATTTTCTGTCTAGAAAGAGATTGATGGACCCTCACCATATATGAAATGGAATAAAAGAGTTATACAATATACCATTTATTTAAATAAAAAATAAAATACGATACAAATTAAATTACTTCACAGTACACAATAGCTTTGACTTTACTGTTACTTTAAATAAATTCTTTTGACCAAGCATTAATAGAAAGTAACCATATGACTGACTCATCACTTAACCTATTTCTATGTTTTCTAATTACTAATGATGCTTTAGAAAATAATCTCTAAGCAGGTACTGAAGTTAATCGTCGGCAAATCGAAGGTGAGTGATGTACTCGCCATTGATGTTAATACCGTATCCTTTTCAGTCCAGAAGTTTGAAAACGTCTTCCAATGCAGCGGTGAAGAGTTTCGGGGATATAACGTCACCCTGTCTTACAGCTCTCTGCAATCGGATAGGTTTCGTACTCTGGTTCTGTACTCGGATAGCCATCGTAGCCCTACTGTACAAGCACTTCAGCACTTCGATATACCGACAGTCAACTTGGCACCGCTGAAGGCACTGCAGCACTGCCCAAATTTCGATGAAATCAAAGGCTTCCTCATAGTCCACATACGCCAGACATAGTAGCAAATTGTACTCCTCGGACTTCTGTACAATTTGCCGAAGGGTAACTTTTACATGGCCAAACATAAGAATATAATCTACAGGCACGTATTTTTCATTTAGTTTTCCTTCGTCGTACTCAGTACGATTTCTAAACAGGCAAATGTCATTGGCTCAGTTTGTTCGCCTATTGTGAAATTGCGAATAGCGCTTAACTCTTGAGCTGGTACGGCTCAGAGATTTATTTTAATTGGCAATAATATGAAAAGCGCAATAAATGTAGCATATTTATTGAAGCGAGTGATCTTAGATCGACAAGTCTAACGACTACACTACATACAGATGCAAAGCCTGTTTTTAATATAGTACGGGTGTGCTGAGGTATAACATTTTAATAAATAATCTTCGCCGTTAGTATTGCAGCGCTAAGGATATTTGAACTTAGGCTTTTGTCATACTAGTGTAACCAAACGTAGACGTGTATATTACGTAAAGAGCTATGAAACCACTAGGTATTCCTAATGTCGTTTTTTAATAAGCTGCATTAAAATTAAATACATGCATAAAATTGTGACACATATTTCTATAGCCTATATGTCGCAGCGAACTAGCTTAATATGGCACGGTCACACTATTAATTTAATTCAACGAGACGGTCGCTGGTCTGTGCCTATTAAGCGCTAAGTGCTTTATTATATACATGTACGCGGCTTCGACATGTACTTACAAAGTTATATATTATAGAAAAATAATATTATAAGAATACTAGCATAAAATAGCAGCTTAATACAGCTGTGTTTCGTATGGTGAGTGGTAGAGAACCGGAGACCCTTTTTACTGGAAAAGAGGCATTCCATCTTAGTCCTCACAGGTGAGAACGCATCTGCATTTTGATTCTTTATTGAGAATAGATGTAGATGTCTATGAGTAACAGCAACCACTTACCATCAGGTGGACTGTGTGTTCGTTTGTGATCATGTCTTATAAAAAATATATGACCGTGTAGTGGCGATTTAAGAATATCCACCACTCCATATCATTAAGTGAGTGTCGTGAGAGATGACAGAGGGAAACAAATCAGGCGATGGGCGACAACGTCTTCCTAATAACGACTAAAAATTAAAAATTGGTTAACAACCCGCATGCCAAGTGTGGCAACTATGGCAAAATCCCTCATATGAGGCAATCTACGAGCCTCCCACATAAATTCCTTATATGAAGCCTATGTTCAGAAGTGGACTTTAAAGGCTCTAACGGTAACGGTATACATATAAATAAAATTACATGAATAACCATTTTTTTTAAATTGTTGTCTTTATTATAAGAATAAGGGTGACAAACAAGCACACAGTCCACCTGATAATAAGTGGATGCTGAGGTCCATAGACATATACATTTATCCTCGATTAAGAATCAAAATGCAGATACATTTTCACCCCTGAGGACTAAGATGGTATGCCTCGTTTCTAGTAAAAAAGGGTCACTCACCAAATGAAACAAAGCAGCCTTAAGCTGCTATTTTACGCTGGTATTCTGTGCGAGCGTCGTCCTTCCCCGGTCGAGCCGACCTATTCGTGCTACAACTATACCAGTGATATAGCTGTAGCATGGCTCTACCACGTAAGGATGATTTTTTTTTTAATCTAAATAACTCCACAATAACGCTAATATAATACCAGCCTTATGTTATTAAATACAGGTATAATATTGTTGCCCTCTCTGTGCTTTGAACTGAAGAAGGACACTTGTGTGCATTATTGCGTCCATGTAAGTTTGCTGCAATAATACACTTGACGTTTCCTTTTATTCTTTCAAAGTTTGAAATAAATAAGAATTTAATAAATATAATATAGCATACTACATATTACGGAGGTTTCTCTGCTAAGCTAAAAATGACTCGCTCATATTACAACACTGACTGGGTGGCATACTAGGCAAAATTTTCAAAGTTAATCGAGGTCTCTTTATTTAAATGTATGAGTTTTAATAGTGATTATCACCGCCTTGCATAACAAAGGAGCGAATTAAAGAGGATAATTTTTATTTAATTTTAAGGATGAATTATTTTTCATATAATAACACTACTAACTTATTTATTTTTACATATTGTATGTGTTTTTTTATAGAATTAGGGTGATATCTATCCTCGATTAAGAATCAAAATGCAAATGCGTTGTCACCCGTGAGTACTAAGATTACATTTTGCCTCGTATCTAGTAAGATGGGTCTCCGGTTCTCTACACCCACGATACGAAATACAGCAGCATTAAGCTGCTATTTTAATCTGGTATTCTGTGAGAGTGAAGGAATACAATGCACTAGTGTCCTAAGCAAATGCCTAGTATCCATTGAGACGCGCCAACTCGACGGCAATTTGCTTTTTAATGTTGTCAATCAGTGTTTTGTTCTACGGATATTTTCGAAGAAAAACTTTTGATTTAACCTATGTTATATGTGTAAAGACTTCAGATTCATTTTGTTTACTAAAGAAAACTGATTCAATAAAAATTTAATAAAAATAATAATTGATTTTTAAAAATCCTGCAAATATTTCTAAGTACATTTCTGCGAACTCTAATGTATGCGCAACGTATGCAAGTAGTTTCTCAAGATAGCATTTAAGTAGTTGGAAGCTTTTACTTACTCAGGCAATGCACAGTTTACAAAATAACTTTGCAGTAAAATTATTTCATTTCATTTATGAATTGAAGAAATTGAATGGTTATATACTTTATTTACACAGTACTAGCTGGTACCCGGCTTGTTGCTGCCGTAGAAGAAATACTCGTAATTGTGAAAAGATCGTTTTAAATTTGGTAGAGTTATATTTTTTTTATATGATAAGGGTGACAAACGAGCACACAGTCCACCTGATGGTAAGTGGTTGTTGCGGCCCATAGACATCTACATCTATCCTCTATTACAAATCAAAATGTAGATGCGTTGTCACCCGTGAGGACTAAGATGGAATGCCTCATTTCCAGTAAAAAGGGCCTCCGGCCACCTGCACTCACCAAGCGAAACGCAGAGGTAAACCTCTACTTCACGCTGGTTTTCTGTGAGGTCGTGGTACCACCCCGGTTCGAGCCGGCCCATTCGTGCGACAGCAAAAGCTGTCGCGTGGCTCTACCACTGTTAGAATTGGTAGAGCTATATTGTTTAATAATACATTTATTGAAGTTGAATGATATATATCTTACAAATAAATTTGTCGGTACGATACGCGTGCTACCTTTTGTGAGTTAACTCGTCATTGACGCCGCAAAGGGGCGAACGTAAATTTTTAAAAAATTACAGGAGTGAAAAAAATCATTTATTATTCCCCGATTACTAGCTTTTTTTTCATCAGAAAATTAAATTTAATAGACTTAATGAAAAACTACAAATAAGATTAGATTGTCGGTATGATAGGCGTGCCACCTACTGTAAGTTAATTGCACTATGCCCGTAACCGTCGCGCAAGTGCAAGCAATAAGTTGACAAAGTTTTACCGTTTATCTGATGAACGGTATGGCAGCGCATAAAATACGAACAAAGAAACATTAACACCCGTAGTAGTGTTGTCACTTTGAAATTAATGTAAATTCATTGTAAAATGTTCATTCAAAAAACGAGTATTTACAGTGTATAAAAATAATGTGTTATCTTTTTTAAATAATTATATTGTTAGATGCTATTTTTTATAGTATGAGGGTGACAAACGAGCACACAGTCCACCTGATGGTAAGTAGCCGCTGTGGCCCTTAGACATCTACATACATATATCCTCGATTACAAATCGAAATCCAGATGCGTTGTCACCCGTGAGGACTAAGAAGGAATGTCTCGTTTCCAGTAAAAGGGGTCTTCCGGTTCGCTACACGCACCATACAAAACACAACAGCGTTAAGTTGCTATTTTACGCTGGTATTGTGACAGCTTGGTCCTTCCCCGGTCGAGCTGACCTATTCGTGCTACAACTACACTACTAAGCTGCACTATATTATTACTGGAACGAAGTTCTTTATCGGATGGTACGTATTTGGCGGATGGGAGCTAGACGAGAAAACCTGTAAGATTCTTCCGTCACGACTCCTTCTGACGTAGTGTAAACGGCCTTGGCGGCTATAAATAAGCGTGATGGAATAATATCTATCTCCCTATCACTTTTGTTATCTTTCCATGAAAGAAATATTATTTTATTTTAAATGAAGCTTCATTTTAATCGATCGATAATATGTTTATTAGAAGCGTCAGTGGCCTAATGGCAGAGCGCGGACCGCGAACTCGTAAAATCGTGGTTTAGAATCCGCCATTCGACTACTGTCGTGAACCACTTTACGTTGTTTAAGGGAATATTAGTAATGTTTAATAGCAATATTTAAAAAAAAGAAAAAATACTACGAAAGGAACTTCGTTCCAACCGAGTGTTCCACGACGCTCACGCGTGTGTTTATGTATTATCTTCTTCTTTATATATAAAAAGTACGTGTCACGTTGTTTGTCCGCGATGGACTCCTAAACTACTGAACTGATTTCAATGAATTTTTGTTCAATGTGCAGTTTGGTCCAACTTAAAAGATAGGATAGCTGACATCTCAATTTATAGTCGCAATACAATATTATTTTATTGAAAATTATTTGTATATTATTTGACAGTCACACTTATCTGTTAGCTCCAAACGATTCTGTCAGATGACGATATCTGTTGACTGGATTGAGTAAATATTTAATAGATGGCGCTATGTTAAAAATGCATACGTTTAATATAAGCTACAATTTAGTAGTATAACCACCACGTGTTGCTGTAAGTTTTACAACAAATAGAACCGATTTCAAAAAAAAATTGCAGACTGTGTGTATGGTCCAACTTGAGAGATAGGATAGTTTTTATCCCGATAAGTGACCTTCAATTTTTTTATTGCTAATTTCAGGAGTTTTTTTGGGAAAGCAAATGGTCGTTGGCAGAACAACGTCTGCCTGGTCAGCTAGTTTATTATATTATATTATTGCACTGAGTTAAATATTAGTTTTAAGTGTTAAATGTTTCCTTTTGACGTGAAACGTCTTTAAAATCACACCGAAACATATGGGTAGCAGATCTAAAAAGTGAACTGTGATTTGATTAGATGCCATCGATATTAACTAAAATAAGAACTAAAATAAGAACTGTTTAAATTCAGGCAAATCAAATCTCTACATAAGATAAAACAAATTCACTTCCCACCGTCTGTACGCTTAGATCTTTTAAACTACGCAACAAATTTTATACACGCATATTATATATTACAGTAAAACTTGGTTAAGTAGGACCTGCATAAGTGAGAAACCTCCATAAATGGAACTCATGCTTAAGTCCCGACACTTTTGCACTGAATTATTTCTGTTAGTAGGACAAAACAAACCTCTATATCTGGGATCAGTTCTTTCGTTTTTATTCGTCATAATTACCTCTATAATTGAGACAGCGAATATATTTTACCTCTTTTACTGAGACTATATTGTGTAGTGGCGGTCAAGAATATCCACTACCCCATATCCTCCCGTGGGCGTCGTAAAAGGCGACAAAGGGAAACAGGTGGGAGATGGGCAGCAGCATCTTCCTGATAATAGCCAATATTATAATAATAAAAAACTGCGGTTGCCAACCCGCTCGCCAAGCGTGGTAACTATGGCAAATACCCTCCAATGACGAGAGTAACAAAGATACGGCCCCCAGTCCCCGGCGGCCCCGCTATTCCTGGCTACGGTGGCGACCATGGTAACGGCGGGGCAGGGGGTGCTAAGAATCTCCGGTGGAGGTTCGGTTGCCACCTACGACGACTCGACCTGGCAACATACAACGCACGCACCCTGAGGACTGACGAGAAGATCGTGGAGCTGGAAGAAGAGATAGACAAGTTGCGCTGGCATATTATAGGATTATCCGAAGTCCGAAGAGAGGGGGAGGACACGGTAATCCTCGAATCCGGCAACTTGTTCTATCACCGGGAGGGCGAACATCTGTCCCAAGGAGGTGTCGGATTTATCGTCCACAAGTCTCTCGTTAACAACGTTGTAAAGATCGGGAGTGTGTCGATGAGGGTTGCGTACCTTATACTCAGAATCACCAAACGGTATTCGCTGAAGGTCATACAGGTTTACGCACCAACCTCGGCACACCCCGATGAGGAGGTGGAGGAAATGTATGAGGATATCTCTAGAGCCATGCATTCCTCCAAAACCCAATATACGGTGTTAATGGGAGACTTCAATGCAAAACTAGGCACAAGCGAGAACGGTGAGCTGAAAGTAGGGAAATTTGGAATAGGGCAACGGAACCCAAGGGGCCAGCAGCTGGCCGACTTCATGGAGAAAGAGGGACTCTTTATGATGAACTCTTTCTTCAAGAAGCGGCCCCACAGGAAGTGGACCTGGTCGAGCCCCGACGGTTCGACAAAAAATGAGATTGACTTCATTATGACGACCAGACGACAACTGTTCAGTGATGTCTCAGTGATCGCGAGGGTGAAAACCGGCAGCGATCACCGAATGGTTAGAGGCACACTGAACCTAAATGTTAAGTTGGAGAGGTCTCGTCTGATGAAGTCAACGCTCCGTCCCCCTCGTGCTCTAATCCAAAGTCCCGAAACCTTTCAGCTCGAGTTACAAAACCGTTTTCAGTGCCTAGAAGACTGCAATGAAGTGGACGATATGAATGACAAGCTCGTGGAAACTGTCCATGCGGTCGGAGCTAAGTTCTGCAAGACCCACCGCAGAAGAACACAAAAACTCTCCGATCACACTCTTAATCTCATGGCTGTTAGACGGGAGATGAGGCTACATTCTTCAACAGATTTGACAGCATACAGGCAACTGAACAGACAGATCTCCAAATGCATGCGGCGAGACTTACGCAACTTCAATACAGCTCGTGTTGAAGAAGCGATCGAGCGGAACCAAGGCTCCAAAGTCTTTGCCAGAGATCTGTCTGCCAGAAAGAGCCAACTGTCAAAGCTGAAGACCGAATGTGGCAGCATCGTTTCCGGGGCACCTGAGATTTTGAGTGAGATTGAGAGGTTCTATGGGCAGCTGTACACGTCATCGTTGGAGCCACACGCAAGTGTGAGTAACGATCCAAGAGCGAGTCTTATTCGACACTATTCCGAAGATATCCCGGACGTCAGTCTGAGCGAGATTAGAATGGCTCTCCAGCACCTTAAAAACGGCAAGGCCCCAGGCGAGGATGGAATTACAGCGGAGCTTCTGAAAGCGGGTGGAAGACCGGTACTTGAAGTCCTTCAGAAGCTCTTTAATTCCGTCCTCCATGGTGGCATTACACCGGAGGCGTGGAGCAGAAGTGCGGTGGTCTTGTTCTTCAAGAAAGGTGACAACGCTCTCTTGAAGAACTACAGACCGATTTCCCTTCTGAGCCGCGTCTACGTGCTGTTTTCGAGAGTCATTACGAATCGTCTCGCGCGCAGACTTGACGACTTCCAGCCTCCCGAACAAGCCGGTTTCCGAAAGGGCTTTAGCACCATAGACCACATACATACCCTACGGCAAATCGTACAGAAGTCCGAAGAGTACAATTTGCCACTATGTCTGGCGTATGTGGACTATGAGAAAGCCTTTGATTCCGTCGAAATTTGGGCGGTGCTGCAGTCCCTTCAGCGGTGCCAAGTTGACTGTCGGTATATCGAAGTGCTGAAGTGTTTGTACAGTAGGGCTACGATGGCTATCCGAATACAGAACCAGAGTACGAAACCCATCCAATTGCAGAGAGGTGTAAGACAGGGTGATGTTATATCCCCGAAACTCTTCACCGCTGCATTGGAAGACGTTTTCAAGCTTCTGGACTGGAAAGGATGCGGTATTAACATCAATGGCGAGTACATCACTCACCTTCGATTTGCCGACGATATAGTCCTTATGGCAGAATCGCTGGAGGACCTAAGCACTATGCTCAATGACCTCAATAGTGTTTCCCAACGGATAGGTCTTAAGATGAACATGGACAAAACAAAGATCATGTTTAATGTCCATGTCACACCTATGCCGGTAGTTGTTGGGAGCACTAAGCTCGAAGTTGTTGACGAGTATGTTTACCTGGGACAAATAGTCCGACTAGGTAAGTCCAACTTCGACCGAGAGGTCAATCGACGGATTCAATTCGGCTGGGCAGCGTTCGGGAAGCTACGACACATCTTCTCGTCAGACATACCTCAAAACCTTAAAACGAAATTGTACAACCAGTGCGTGTTGCCAGTGATGACTTACGGAACTGAGACGTGGTCCTTCACTGCTGGCCGTATGAGGAAGCTCAAGGTCGCTCAGCGAGCTATGGAGAGGGCTATGCTCGGAGTTTCTCTGCGTGATAAACTTAGGAATAAGGATATCCGCAGTAGAACCAGAGTAACGGACATAGCCCAACGGATTAGTAAGCTGAAGTGGCAGTGGGCCGGCCATATAGCTCGAAGAACCGACAACCGATGGGGAAGAAAGGTTCTCGAGTGGCAGCCTCGTACCGGTAGGCGAAGTGTAGGGCGTCTCCCCACGAGATGGAGTGACGACCTGGTAAGACATGCAGGAAGTCGATGGATGCAGGTGGCTCAGGACCATGCTTTGTGGCATTCTTTGGGGGAGGCCTATGTTCAGCAGTGGACTTGTGAAGGGCTGTAATGATGATGATGATGATATTGTGTGTACCGTTTTGTTAACCAATTCTTATTCTTATTCTACCCACAAATTCCCTACGCTACAAAAACTCCCCAAAATTCCAAAAAATCACTTGGCTAATTGTGTAAAAGTAACCTCCAGTTTTAGTTTGGTTTTGCTATCGTCCGGATGATTATGTATTATGTTTACAAAATACGTTATTTTATTTAATAATCGCACATCTATAACTGAAATAACTTCTATTCTCACCTCTAATAATGCAAGCATCTGTAAATGAGACAGATATTTATTTATACCTGGATATCTGAGACACTGGGTAAGTGGAATACCTATTTAAGTAAGACAAATTTGCAGGTCCCTTAAGTTCTCAGTTGTCCAGGCTTCACTGTATATAATTCTTCTGTCTATGTGTATGTGACTAAACTCCACCTAAGCTGGACCGATTTTGATGAAATTTTGTGTGTGTGATTAAGTTGATTAGAGAATGATTTAGATTCACAAAGAGACCTGGTAGGTGAGGTGACGTTGTTGTCAAGATCCAGAAACCAACCGTGTGAACCCGGGTCGGTTCGCTACTTCTTAACGAAAATACTTCTGCGTAATTTTATGTTCTCATGAGGTATGAAGTATGGTGGCCTATGTTTTACCAGCTGTATACAGCGCCAGGTCCAGCAATGGATTATCAGTATAGTCAAGCTAAGGAAATAGAAATACTTTTAGAATAATGTTGTCCTACATATATCATAAAGTCAAATCAATTATTTGTGGACAATTCCTTGTTACTTCCAAAAGTCGAACACGTAGCTCGCAACGTCACAGCCAAACGTTTAGCCACTGCGTATAAAAGCGTAACAATTATTTTATCTCTAAACGACCTCTTAATAAAATATCAACTATTATCCTAAATGCTTTTCGTTACCGTTTTATACCCAATAATTCAATTAATGGTTCGTCAACTGTTTCAAACCACTTAAAAGCGCACTTAACATTCTAAAACTCAGTTACTTCCGGCGTCCGATGTTTTAGCACTTTACGTTTTAAAATAATTTCCCAAATGCAAGAACAAGACGAGACTTAGCCAGTTTTAGTCTTGGTCTTGTGCCAATACACCTGGTCTTGGTCTTAGTCTTTGTATTGCGTTGCCAGTCTTGGTCTTGCAGCAAGAGTCTCGCAAGTTTCGCAATTACCTATTAGCCTATTGCTATTTATTAAACGTTACTTTAGATCTTAGAACAACTTATCAGAGTAGGTACATTTTGAGCTTGAATTAACATAGTAAAGACCAACCAAATTAATAAATGTCTACTTTTAATGAGAAATTCGAAAAATTAACTGACACCGCGTGGGGTTTGAACCCACGACCGTGCCGCGATCCGTGTCGATGCTCTAACCAACTGAGCTATCTACAGTCTTCCACGGCCACGGGAGTCAGTCTGTTTCTTAATAAACGTTTACATTTAATAAGCTTACATGTGCTAAAACATGGTCAAAACCAAAAACATTTAAGTAGTAGTAATAGACCGGACATCAGCAACAAAATTGTCACCTCATACTTGAGTAAGCTCGTTTCTTGAAGGTCTCTAAGTCGTGTCGGTCCATATAAATTGTCGTTGGTAAATGATTCCTAAGAAAACTCCTAATAAACAAGACCGCCAAGCATCAAAATGATGTGGATGGTAACGTAAGTTTTGTCACTATGTGTGTTTGTGAAATTTGGTGGCTAGACTTAATCCGAATAATTCATAAGAGCACTCCCCGTGTTAAATACGATAGAAAATCGAGCCAATCAAAGAGAACTCGGTCATTGACGTTTCGAGCCGCTCTGCTCTGCAGTAAAGTGGAAGGAGTTCGCACTGGGGAGCCCCAGCCCAGAGATGAGAAAATTATTCCATGTGAGGCCGAAACTGCGCTTGTAAAGTTGCAAACTGTCGCTTTTTTGTCCACGGTAGTGTCCCGCTCTACTAAGTACACCAAGCTTTTTAGAAGCCAAATTAGCTTTCTCTTCCAAGTGACCATGCTACTGCAGGTCATTCGATATGTCGACGCCGAAGATTCCGCTATTGGCTACGGCAACAAGGGAACTGCTCTGACATCGAGGAGATACGACAAAGGTGTTATTTTTAACGGTAAACGCGCAAACTTCTGTATTTGTAAAATAATTTATTTTTAACGACCTTTAATTTCAATGTTTTCTTAAAATATATTAGATTTAAAGTGCATTTTTATAAAAGAGTTGAATATGGAAAACATGTAGGCCCTCTCTTATTGGATTTGACGTTTCGCGATGTGCCTTCGACGCCGACAGACCAATCATATGCTATTATTATAGCGTCTAATAGACCTAGTGACGTCATCCAAGATGCTACCAATGTGACTAATGTTTGAATTGATTCTTAGTTATTGGAAATTAAATATTATATTTCATAACATTTAATTTAATTCATGACGTTATTCATAACATAAAACGTTTAAATTATTTTTTTTGTATGATGGGAGTCATAGTAAATAGATTTACACAATAAAAAAGCATGCATGTTCCCTATTATTATATCATAAAACATTACAAAATAGTAACCTTCAACAACATTATCGATAATGTGATCGAAACGGTAACATTCCTAAACCGGGTTTTTTTACCCTACATTTAGTAGAGTCACCTACAGGGAAATAGCAGAAATGTTTTCCTATATTTAGCTAGAGGGTGTCACACAGGCGCGAGCTCAAAGTTTTTGTATGAAAACGGTCTCTATGTCCGTTCTATAGTATATATACCTATATATTTAAATCTCTTTGGTTTAAACATATAAAAACAAATTAATGACATTAACTTGACTGTATTATAAATAACATTATCTGTCTAGACAGAGATTGATAGACCTTCACCTTATATAAAAACAAAGAGATTTAAAATATATATAACTACTTAAATGTCTTTGTATAAAAATAAAAAGTTATAAAATTTATACAATTTACCATTTATATAAATAAAAAATCAAATACAATACAAATTAAATTACATAACAGTACACAATAGCTTTGAGATTACTGTTACTTTATATTAATTCTTTTGACCAAGAATTAATACTAAGTAACCATCTGGCTGACTCATCACTTAACTTATTACTATGTTTTCTAATTACTAATGATATTTTAGAAAATAATCTCTCAGAAGGTACTGAAGTTGCAGGTATTGAAAGAAAATCACGGGCCATCTTCGATACAGTCGGATATTCTGTCTCATGCGTCCTCCACCACTCTAAAATATATTCCGAGCCGAGGCTCTGGGTCTAATTAGGTACTCCTCCAACTCGTCAATAACTAAGCCCCGAAGACAAGATCCAGATCCAGACGTCGAGGGACATGCATACAAATTCTCAAAGTCTATTACGTCTTCATCTTCATCATATTCACATACTTTCTTTTCATTTCTTGGTGATTCTAGAGATTTATTCACTAAGTGTAGACTTTTATATTCTTTATAAAGTTCATTAAATTTGCGCAGGCTTTCTGTTTTAATTTGCTTCCCCAACAATGTCATGTCAAAAGTCTGAATCTTATGCCTTGGGTCTAAAATCAACGAGGTACAATAAATTCAGTTGCGCTTTTTATAACGTTTAAGCATTTTATCTCGAGCTGCTTGGAAATCCAGAATGAGCCTTGCATCCACTTCGGATCGATTAGGTTTCTCATCTAATTGTTCTACCATGGATTCAATTTTATCGAGCAAGAGATTGAATGATACAGTAACTAGCGGTAATGTAACACATTTTTCTCCACCAAGTTTCGTTGATAAAAGTTTAAAGTTTATTAGTAGAGTATTTGTCATTCACTATCTGTGATTTGAAAATCATTCAATTCGGAGACAGAAGTGCACAATATTTTAATGCCAGTTCTCACTTTTAAACCAAATCCAATCATATCATATCGTTGGACAGGCGAGTACGGGATTCAGATTTGATAGCACGCCAGCTGCTTCATAAGCAGACTGAAACTTCCTCTTCAATATCCCACTTCTTTTTATTTTAATGGAAATACTGAGTAATTTTGTTAATGTGAGTCAGCAATATTTAGCGCATATTCTTCATCTTCCTCAGTTTCGCCTTCATAGTCTTCATACTGCTGTTCTTGTCCGTTATTGTCAATTTATTGCCGGAAACGCATCTGCAATTCACTTTGTATTGCGGTTATTTATAGGCGGCGGTAGTCACTTACCATCAGGTGAGCCGTATGCACGTTTGACTCCTCTCCTATAAAAAAAGTTTCACTGTGTAATGTAAGGTCTTTAATAAATCTTCTACACCGGAAATGTTGATTGTCTGAATCAAACTGTGACATCTTTTTGTCCAGTTCATACAGAAATTTGGTATGTGCAGTTGCATTGTCGACCGATATATCCTATATTTTATCAATTATGTCATATTCCAATAACCATTCGTGGAAAATCGTTGTAATATCTTCCCCAGTATGTCGACCGCGTGATGGTATAAAATCAAGGACTACATATCGATACTTCCATTCGTTGTCTATATAATGAATAATGACCCCGTAGTAACTCCTACCAGCAATTGACGTACATTCAGCAATAGTAAATGACATTTTAGATGAAAATTGTTGTAGTCGTTTCTTAAGATTCAGTTGAAGCTCTTCAAATTACTCTTTGACCTTCCTTCAAAGTGTGGTCCTTTTAGGAAACACCATATTTGGGCAGATCAATCAAAAATATACTTGTGTAGCTTCGTCATCGAAAAATGAGAAGGGAAGATATTTTTCACCATCCAATTATCTGTACCTGTCATGATGTTGTCACTGCTATTTTCAGACTGAAATAAAACAGTAAATAATGTATCTCGCCAATTATAAGAAAAAATAAAAATATGGGTGAATTATAAATACATATTTAACACTATAATCTAGATAATATGTAATAGCGAAATACCACTCACTGACTGACAATCCCGATATCTCAGGAACTATAAAACATACACATTTGAAGTTTGAAAGGTAGGTTCCTTGTATGACGCAGATGTAAGCTAAGGTTGTTTAGAAAATCTACTCTTATGGGAGTGAAATGGGAGTTAGAAGTTTGTATGAAAGTCCGTTTTTGAAAGTCGTTTTTGAAGTTAGAGACATGAAAATCGGCATTTAAGTTATAAATTCCAAATAATAATAACCTGTATAAACAATTTTCCAAAAAATCACCCAAAAGGAGATGAATTGTGGGATGAAAATTTCTATAAAACTTTTTTTTATAGAAGAGGGGGCAAACGAGCATGCGGCTCACCTGATGGTAAGTGACTACCGCCGCCCATGAACAACCGTAACACCAGGGGAATTGCAGATGCGTTGCCGGCCTTTTAGAAAGGTGTAAGCTCTTTTCTTGAAGGTTCCTAAGTCGTATCGGTCCGGAAAATTCGCTAGTGGTATTTGATTCCACAAGGAAGTTGTGCGAGGGAGAAAACTTCTTCTAAATCGCACAGTGGTGGACCGCCAATCATCCAGATGGTATGGATGGTAACGCGAGTTATGTCGCGATGTGCGATGGTGAAATTGAGCGGCTGGAATTAATCCGAACAATTCCTCAGAGCACTCCCCGTGATAGATGCGATAAAATACGCAAAGAGATGCAACATCTCTACGCAGTGCCAGTGTATCGAGCCGATCAGAAACAACTCGGTCATCGACGATTCGAACCGCTCTGCGCTGGATGCGGTCAAGTGGAAGGAGCTGGCACTGTGGTGCCACGGCCCAGAGATGAGAACAGTATTCCATGTGGGGCTGAACTTGCGATTTGTAAAGTTGCAAGCGATGTGCCGGCATGAAATACTGTCTCGCTCTGGTGAGCACGCCAAGCTTTTCAGAGGCCAATTTGGCCTTCCCTTCCAAATGACCACGAAACTACACACTATTCGATATGTCGACGCCAAGGATTCTGATACTAGCTGAGGCAGCAAGGGGAGTGCCTTGAAACTGAGGAGATACGACAAAGGGGTTCATTTTAGCGGTAAACGCGCAAACTTGTGTCTTCTGGGGATTGAACTGGACTAGATTTAGTCGGCCCTAATCCGAGACTTTGTTAAGCAAAGACTCGACTTCAGACACAAGTTTGTCGCGGTATTCGGCGACGTTTTCCCGAGAAATATTGGCACGGCCGGTATATAAGGCATCACCAGTGCTGTCGTCTGCATAGCAATGAATGCTACCAGTTAGCAACATATCATTGATATGCAGGAGAAACAGCGTTGGTGATAGCACGCAGCCTTATGGAACACCAGCGTTGATAGGCTTGAAATCAGAGCATGCACCGTCTACTACGACCTTGATGCTCCGATCAGCAAGGAAACTGGTGATCTATTTGCACAATTTCTCGGGAAGCCCATATAGGAAGGAAGCTTCGAAAGAAGCGCTTTGTGCCAGACCCGATCGAAGGCCTTCGCAATGTCCAGACTAACGGCTAACTCCTCCCCCTTGGACTCTACTGCCTCCGCCCATCTATGAGGCAGATAGACTAGAAGATCACCAGCTGATCGACCTCGACGAAACTCCTATGTTTTTGAAGGTAGAGACTTGAAAATCGACATTCAGGTTATTAGTTTTAAGGAATAATAACCTCTTTAAGCAATTTTACGAAAATCCATCCTAAATAAGGTGAAATCGGGTTGGAAAATAACACTAAAGTTCTACGTTTTTGGAGTTAGAAGAGACATGAAAATCGGCATTAAAGTTTTTTTTGTAGGATAGGATGACAAACGAGCACACAGTCCATCTGATGGTAAGTGGTTGCTGTGGCCCATAGACATCTACATCTATCCTCGTTTGCGAATCAAAATGCAAATGCATTATCACCCGTGAGGACTAAAATGGAATGCCTCGTTTCCAGTAAAAAGGGTCTCCGGTTCTCTATACTCACCATACGAAACACAGCAGTGTTAAACTGCTATTTTACGCTGGTATTCTGTGAGAGCGTGGTCCTTCCCCGGTCGAGTCGACCCATTCGTGCTACAACTATACTACTAATATAGCTGCAGCATAGCTCTACCACGTTTTAAGTTATAAGTTTTCAATAATAAAATGCTAACCCTAAGGGGGTGAAATTTGGGTAAAAAGGTTACATGCAAGTCCTATATTTTTAAAGTATAGATATAAAGATCGACATTTAGGTTATTAGTTTTAAATAATAAATACTTACATAGTTAAGCTTTACCTATATAGTCTCTATATACTTATGTAGGCCTTTTGCAGCGGGAAAATTCATAATCTCATAGGAAATCAGATATTGTACGCGTACGAAGTAGCTGGCGGCCGCTAGTTACATAATATATGTGTTATGTATTTGTGTGAAAAGTATATTTTTCTTATCTGTCCACTTTTTTCCGGCGGTTATTAAAAAGCTTGTTATATCTCCACTTAATTTTGGTTTTTCAGGAAGAATTATTTGTGATTTCTTTTTGTGGAAAGAATAGAATAGAATTTTTTTTATTCAATATAGATCACATGTGTAATTCTTATTGAAAGTCATTTTTTACTTTACCACTGGTTCGAAAAAAACCTCTGTCCTGGGAAGAACCAGCAAGAAACCCAGCGGAATTTTTTTAAAAGCATATTTTACATTAATGATTGGTAGATACAAAATTCAATTTAGAAACAGCTTGGAAGCGACCACCTCATTCCCAGGAGTTATTATCAATCATGTATTCATTTATACTATAATAACACTTTTTATACAGTTTCAACTTAACAAAACATTTAAACTTGGTAATAGAGAGAGAGCCTGTACACTTTCCGGGACTCTGTTGTAATAGCGTGACATTGTGTGTAGCGGGGCAATGTATCCCCATGAATGAATTATTGACTCTGTGGAGTCGAGAAACTGGTATCACTAGCTTGTGTTTGTTCCTAGTGTTTACAGAATGTACATCACTTTTTTTACTAAAACTACCTTTGTTTTTGTGAACATACATTAAATTTTCGTAAATATACTGAGAGGCCAAAGTTAATAATTATATTTTTTCTTTAAATTTATCTCTAAGTGACTCTCCCGGTTTTAGGTTGTAAATAGCTCTAATGGCCCTCTTCTGTAAAACGAAAATAGTTTCTGAATCAGCCGCATTTCCCCATAGCAAAATCCCATAAAACATTATGCTATGGAAATAACTGAAAGGCTACAGAACTTAGTCTGCTCGGTAGTTTGGACATATGGGGGCCCCACTGAAGCTTTGCGTCGAGAGTGATGCCAAGAAAAACAGTGGATTCAACAAGGCTCAGTTCTTTCCCATTTAGATAATAACTTTCTGCATTCTATTACTTAAATATGAAATAATAATTTTAAGCGCTGTGTTCTTGACACCATAGTATTGTAGCTTCCTGAAAGATATTAGATGCTTCCTTAAGCCTGATTTGTTTCTGTTTTTCATTTTTATTTCAACCTTTTTATGTTGGCACAATTTATACAAAACAATATGGGATGCATGAATTATTTCGAAAAACTCAATTAATTTACTTTTAGGTCTTTTAGATCTATTCCATCTCTCACTACTACTAAACTATTTGACTCTGCGTAACACATGTCAAATTGTAAACTTATCACTCCGAGAACAACAAGGATTAGAGTAAAAACAATTAATACATTAGACTCGAAGTAAAGCTTGATTGGGAATGACTGGAATTAAAATAATTATTACTGTTTGTAAGTATAAGCCGAAAGACCGACAAAGAAAAGTTCGGCATCCTTTGATAAAAATAATGATTCTTCGGAATATTAACAAAACAGAAGCGTTGCCGGGTAGGTACTCGTATAGTGCACACTACGTAACAATGAACTGTAAATAAGTAAATAAAAGTGTGTATATTATGTTCCTCTTGTGATTGAATTAATCTACGTTAATTAAATTAAATTTGCCTCGGTACGTTACTTGCTGTATTTATCTAGGTACTTACTAACTACTAGAGTATGATAGAATTTAATAAACCGACATTGCTAATAAATTTTTGCGTGTAATTTTAAAACATAAAATATGCGAATATGACTTCACTCATTCGAAATTGAAAACACAAATATTTTTTTTATTCCAGTAGGTATTAAAAATACACTTTTGAATAGTCATATAATCAATTTTTTCCCCAATTTTTTTCTTTTCCATGTTCAGGGGTGCTGATTCTACTGAGAAGAATCATGGAAGAAAGTAGTTTCCCCTTTCCGAAATATTTTTAAAATATTGCTATAATTATGTAAAGCGATAAGTCATACATAAAATGTCAAATGTATATATAGGATACCAAATCGGTATAGAAATTTCTAGCTAGTCATGTGTAGTACGAGAGGTCAGTTCCAAGCATGTTTGTCATTAAGATAATCATTTACAGAATAATATGCTTTTTTTACTAAACAAGCTTTAATGTGCGACTTATATTGAAAAGGTGAAAGATCTAAGGGTGCGTACACATTAAGTAACATGTTGTGTAACTTTAGTTTTATAACACGTCCACATTATGTTATTTTGTTTTTCAACATCGCAACATAACAATACTGTACACAACAATGCATTATAACAATTTTATATGACATTGTCGATTGCTGTTCAGCAGTGCTATTCACAATGTCGATACAAGAGGACGTTAACTGCTGCAGCAACTCTTGTACTTTATAAATAACAAAAGAAAAAAACATAGATACTGGGTTCGTCCTAGTTTATTGACTAGAGAAAAATACTCACTCACGTTATATAACACGTTTTATAATATTCAGTCTCCACATTCCTGAAACATGTTATGTAACAATGTTATATAATATGTACGCACCGTAAAACTTCATTTTGAATCTTATTATAAAAGCGTATACCGCTACCCAAGAACGAATTGTATACTTAGTGTAACCGGAAAGTAGCTAATGTGATTTTATTTTTATTTCTACTATCAAAATCATTCAAATCACTATTCTTTACATGTAAGTGATTGTTTTGTCGTACATACATGATATTTTCAAAAATACTTATATTAAGATGCAACAGTCACGATATTAATTTCTTTAAACAGTTCTTTCAGCGATACTCGGGCTCCTAAGCAGTACATAGAGCTTTGTACACGCTTTTTATATTATTTAATTAGCGTTGTAGAACATTTTTACACGTTTCAAGTATGTTAAAAGTGTTTACAATATTTATATCTAATTTATTATTTTATATTAAATTATTGTCTATTTTAAAAAGTGCAAAGGCGCGGTAAGTAGGATGGCGATGAGGATGATGATGGTTTATGAATTCGTATTTTTACCAATCATTATGTCCCCTCTATTGAGGTTATTTTTGAGTTATCTAACCTCTGTTCAAGTGGGGAGTGCCAAGGCTACAACGACTGCTTAGCTCGTATCGGTCAATGGTCCATTCTGAGCACCCAGAAACTTGTTTTATTTTTTGGAACATCTACTCTGTGGCGGCAATCAAACGATGTTAAATGTTGTGTGTGCGGAGCGGCTGCGACGATTGTATGCGATATCAATAAAAGCCGCCGGCGCGTTTATATTGACCTTGTACTTCCGAATAGCTGCAAAATTTCTTTGCCAGCTCAGTATCCGACCTTTGATGGTGCCGACAACAAGACGTTGCGCACTATCAAAGTGCCGATGTTCAAAACTAGGGATGCACTCCTTTTGCTTTTAATGGATATTTTCATTCGCTATGTATGTACTTATGCGCATTATGAACAATCCACAAACGGATTGTTCATAATGCGCATAAGTCCAATTTTTTAATATATTTTTGTGTCTCATAGAGTCCCTAAGCGTCTCGCAGAATTAGTCTTGTTCTTGCTCAAATCTTGCACGGTCAGTATTGGTCTTGGTCTTGCTAAAATTAGTTTGTCTTGGTCTTCCAAATATACAAGAACAAGACCAGGACTGTAAGACCAAGACCGATTTTTCGCAACACTTCATTAATTAACATTTCTATTGTAAATTTTTTTTCAAAACACCAAAATTTGATTTTATTAAGAAATTATTTTAAAATCTGGGCGTATTCACTGCACACAGTCAGTTATGAGTTTTTCGTTTATGTTCTAAGTTATAATTAGTATTACTAAGTTAAAGTTTTTTGCTAAAATATAGTATATTATTTATTGCTTGTTTTTTCTTCTTTTTCAAAAAATAATTGAGTACATAAGGTGTTCTATACTTATAGTAGGTACTAATATACCTACTTTTTACTATAAACTAAAAAAAAATAAAACTAAATTTAACTAAAAACACTAAACTGACCATTTATTTTTTAACTCAAAACAGGACATGGGTTTATTTATACTCTAAAAACTATAACTTTATACAATTAGTGTTCACTACAAAATTATATTCGGTATAGACGGTAATTATTAAATGCAACATATTTTTTTTTCATTATTAATTAAATTTGTCAGTGGATTAAATTTGCTTTAATAAAGTTGGTGATGATTTTAAATAAGAATAAAATTCTGGGCAAGCTTTTTTTGTTGTTACCTTAGTTAACAACATCGCCTTTAGAACTGGAACCGTAAGTGTTTTTTTCAGATGTCCACAATTTATTCAAAATAGAAAAATACTCTTTTTACTGGAGCATTTGAACCAGGTAGACATAAAATATATTCGATTAAAAAAATTATGTTGAAGATTGTTGGCTTTGAATACTTCCATCCAAAGAGTTACGGGACAATTTTGTGTCCCGGAGCTTTATTTGGGGACATTGGGACAGGTGACCGAGAAAAGGGACAGTCCCGTTCAAAACGGGGCGTATGGTCACTTTACCTATAACCCGGCGACGGCTCCGTGGCGCAGTGGCTTAGCAATCAGTTGTTGCGCTGGGGGCCGCGGGTTCGAATCCCGCACGGAACAAATATTTGTAAGGCCTACAAATAATTGTTTGGGGTCTAGATGTATGTCCTTGTGCAATTTATGTTTGGAAACTGCCTCTACGACTCTCATTCTATATTACTCTCACTCTGCGAAACATCCTATTTATTTATTTATTCTTTTTTGCACCAAATATTTGTACAAAAGGCGAGCTATCTATCTATTTACCTATAGTGAGTAGGTATCTTTTAAACTCACAATTTTCAATGCTTCATTTTTAATATATAATTAATTATAAAATTTCATAATTAGATAATATATGAGAATACATAATTCTAATATAATGCAACTAATATACCGAATAAAAAAATTAAAATACATTTATCGTTGTACGCTGTGTGTATTTCCATAAAATAGTTTATTGATGTTGGAAAAATACTACGTCCGTGCAGTAGGTGGCGTCTTACACATTTACGCGATCCTATATTGTAGCGAGTCGACCCGCCACACCAAATGCTCAAGGTCGTTCGCATGGAGTAGCCCCTTAACCAAAAACTATGGAAAAACGGTTATTATAATAAAAATTAATACATGGTTGATAATAACCTATGGTAATAAGTTGGTTGTTTCCAAGGTGTTCTTTATATAACATTTGTAAGTATTTTCTACTTTTTACAGCCTGTGTTTTATAGTAAAATTTTAATTTGAAAAAGTCCCGCTGGGTTTCTTACTGTTTATTTCCCAGGACAGAGTTTTTTAAGAACCAGTGGTATTAGTAAAAAATACTTTTAATAAGAATTGCTCTAATCTATATTGAATAAAAATTGTTCTATTCTATTCTATTCTGTTCTAATCATGTCCGGAATCTTTTTTTTAAGTAAAATAAACATGCTTGAGTGTCGTAGAACACTTGAATGGAACGAAGTTCCTTTCGTAGTATATTATTATTGATAAACGTATTATATTATTGATTAATAATACAAATAAACGAATTACTAGCGTCTATTAAAATGAAGGGTCATTTAAAATAAAATAATATTTCTTTCAAGGTAAGAAGAAAAAGTGCGGGGGAGATGGATATTATTCCATTTCGCTTCCTTGTAACTGTCAAGGCCGTCTACTCTACGTCAGAAGGAGTCATGTGTGACGGAAAAAATCTTACATCTTATCTCGCCTAGCCCCCATCCGCCAAATTCGTACTCGTCTGATAAGGAACTTCGTTCCAAAAGAATACCTATGTTAGGAGATTCTGCTCTTCCGTAACACGCCACTTCCATAAAGTATGAGTGTTTGTTGTCATGATTTATGTTTATATTTAAGTAAACTTTAACTAGAGCCAATCGCTGCTGTGAAAAAAGCTTCAGTGTCATTCTGACATTTTGTTATTAGTTAGTTTGTCAATTTCTTACATTTAATATAAAAATAAGTATTATTGGTTATTTTTAGTAATATTCGACTAATCTGTTTAATGTAATGTTGATCTGCGGAGTTGAAGGAAGCTAATATAACAAGATAAAAATCTTGAGACGGTTTAAAAGATAATAAGTTTTCGAGGCGAACCGTTGGTGCTTCGCGACACACGGTAATGAAATTGCATTTCCGAGACTTCTGTGATTTTAGCTTTGCTGCTATCAAGACATGAAATTGACTTTTAATTTCCACTGTCAAGTACATATTTTTGCTCTTTTAACAACGTTTATATTTTAAATATGTTGCAAGAAAGAACCAGCAAGAAACCCAGCGGGACTTTTACAGTACGTAAGTGCAGGATCGCCGCCGTAGCTACATTAGATTTGATAGACCACAAATCCTCGCTAAAGAACACCGATTCCATCCAATGACTATTGAAATCAAATAAACATTCAAATTTCAATAGACAAGATGGCTGGGTGCTACCATCTGCTAGAGGTCCTATAATTTATAAAATTAATTCCCAAACCAAGCATACAATTGCCAGACTTCAAGGTACTCTTAAGTTCATACTGCGTAGATCGGAACAAAAAATAATAATTTTTAATCTGAAAGTAGCCGTGGTTAACTATGACATTGGTTTTGGCGGGAACTTGATCGGCGGCGGTTTGCTGCTCCTGTATTATAGTTTAAATAATAGTTTGAAGTGGATTTTGATATGTAAAAGTGGTGCGATTTTATGTATTAACTGTCTACGCATGTGAACTATTAGTGGAAACGGTGAAACAAGTGCTCTGATGGTGATGGATTCTCAAGATAAGCTGTTTGCATAGGCGCCTTTAGATACCATCGCCAACTGTCAGCTGCCTGCTGACTCAAGTTGCCGTCAAAATCTCCCAAGGGCTGCACAATGTGACGCATCAACATATTGTGAAGCAGTGAACTATGAAGGATAATAATACATAAAGACAAGGCTTGGGGAAATTATAATAAACCAAATAAAAATACTCAAGACTTGGCCTAAAGGTCTAGATACCAGGCCATAAACTCCAAAAAAAAACTATGACATTGGGACGTCAAACACCTCCGTCCCCACGTGACCATGGGTTCTGTAAAGTACTGGAAACGTCGGGAATATAAAATAAGTTAATATACGCGACAAAATCTATAAAACTAGTTTTATTTAAATTTTAGTGTTAGCGTAAATATAAGAAATCATTATAATATGTTAACTGTCTGTAGGGTAAAGCGCTACGCTGCAGATATGTTATGACTGTAGCACGAACGGGTCGGCTCGACCGGTATAAGGACCACGCTCTCACAGAACACCAGAGTCAAATAGCAGCTTAATGCTGCTGTGTTACGTATGGTTAGTGTAGAGAACCGGAGACCCATAATACTGGAGACGATCTTAGTCGTCAGGGGTGACAACGCACCTGAATTTTAATTCTTAATTGAGTATAAATGTAGATGTCTGTGTGTCACAGCATCCACTTACCACTTACGCGAGCAACCCCGGTTCGATCCTCGCTTACACCAATGACATTTTAGTTAATTGCAATTTTTACTAGTACTCGGCAGTGAATTAAAAGATCTTGAGAAAACCTGCAAGTCTGAGAAAATTAAGAAATATTTACAAGTTATATGAAGTCCATCTACGCGTATTGGACCAGTGTCCAGCCTTCCGCTCAAAAATGAGAGGAGGCCTGAATTCGATAGTAATAGGACCCGGCGATAACAGGCTCTCCGTGTTTGATGCGCGAAGGTCATAGGATTAAGAAAAACGAGAGTTTATTTAAAGAGATTCTTCTTTAAATAAACTGTGTAAATAAAGGTTATTTCAAATTAAATGGCGTATTATTTCATAGGTCACGTGTAGAAAACATTTTATATTGGGGTTGTTATAAACTAATTTGCTTAATTTCGCGTAAAGAAAGAAAATGATGTGTCCTGCTCAGTTTTAAGGAGCCTCCAACCCTCCCTCAATCGCGCGCCTATACTCGTCGCCGTCAATCCCAGCACTACCATCCCCAGCACTACCACACTAGGCACGACACGCCATTCTCGAAAATACGACACGTGTTTCACCTCTACACGAGGCATCCTCAGGTGAAGTGGACCCTGCGAAGGCTGGCCGCTAATTTTTTTTTTTTTTTTTTTTGCGCCCGAAGCAATTTGGAAAAGGGCTACCCAGAGGGAGGCAGAAAATGCATTACGCATACCACTATAGCCGGTCTATAGTGGTTATGGGGGACTCACTGCCTACAAGGGGAACCTAAGTGATACCCCCTAAAAACTGCCTTTGGGGACTGGCAACTAGCTTTATTAAAGCTTCATATGCCGTATCTAAAGCGACCCTCTTTTGGGAAAAGAGGGCGCAGACGGCTAAGTGCCGTTTAGGGACTGCCTACGAAGGCATATTATTAATTTTAACTAATTTTAAATTTAATTAGGATTGGCCTGAGCCGCCAGGAGGCAGTTCAGGTCGTTTGACAACTTATTTGGCGGGTCCGAGAGAGTGTTTCTCGGCCTGCGGACGCTATAGCGGGAAGGGAGTGGGGCAGTATAAGTAACTGCCTCACGAATAAGTGTGTTAGTATGCGACTCTGATACTTTAAAGAAGTTTTCAGAGAGTTTTTTAAGAAATTGCTGGATTGTTGGGATTTCTAAATCCCGGTGAAGGTCGGCATTACGGACGTACCAAGGTGCGTTCGTAGCTCGACGACAGAAATGGTTTTGAACTACTTGGAGTTCGTTAATAATTTTATCGTTAGCGTGTGCAAAAATAGGCGCCGCGTAAGACATTACCGGTCGTATACAAACCTTATAAAGGGTTCGCTTATTTCTTAATGACATTTTGCTATGTCTGCCTAACATACTGTTAAGCCTACCTAGATAGAAACGAGCTAGACGTGTCACTCTTTTGACGTGAGGCTCAAACGTAAGCCTATAGTCAAGGGTGACACCTAAATATTTTGCTGTCATTTGCCATGGGACAGGAGTCCCTAGCATTCGTATAGGTGGAGTATTTTTCTTGTTTTTATTACGGCGTCTTTTAATATCGAATTGAACTGCAGAGCTCTTCTCCGGGTTCACATCGATACGCCATTTTTGGAACCAATCTCCTAGGTCATCGACTGACTTTTGGATTTTGTTCCTTGCGGAAGATATTCTAGGACTTTTGAAGTATAGAGCAGTGTCATCTGCGAAGAGTGAGAGCTGTACACCATTCGACGGGATTGGGATGTCGTTGGTGTACAAGATGTACAGGAGGGGAGCTAGTACTGATCCCTGAGGAACACCAGCTTTAATGGGGCGCTGAGAGGATAACGTGCCTTCGTGTCTAAAACGAAAGGTACGGTGTTGTAAGTAAGAGGCTACGAGACGTACTAGACGATCGGAGAGTCCTATCCTATATAATTTGTAAATAAGGCCTACATGACAGACTCGGTCGAAGGCTTTGGCAATGTCGAAAAAGACCGCGATTGTCTTTAGTCGACGTGGATAAAAACCGCTGAGGCGGTTCCACAATGCGGTGTACTTGCTGTGGACATGAATGTTTCGCGCGGAAATCAAATTGGTGTGGGATGACAAGGGGGTCACCGTCTGTGGGAAACAGATGGCGCCTCATTCGATTGAGAATGACTCTTTCAAAGAGTTTGCCCATGGCCTTTAGGAGGCTAATGGGACGATGATTGGAGGGGAGGTTAAGAGGCTTGCCTGGCTTGGGAATACCAATGACAGTTGCCTCTTTCCAAGTATTGGGAAAATAATTTAGATTGAAGCAGGCGTTAAAGATAATAGATAAGAGGGTTAACACCTGCTCTGGAAAGTGTTTAAGGGCTTGGTTGGATATGCCATCCGCGCCCGGAGACTTTTTGGGCTTAAGTCCTTTGATGAGGGATGAGATCTCATCATTGGACACAGTGATAGGGTCAGAGGTTGTGGGGGGTGAGTTCCGGCGGCGGACCTCATCCTCCACTTCCTGAATATGTGAGGGCTGGCCGCTAAGTGATCGGCGCGCTATTTATACTACTGCTATTTATACTACTTGCTGACGCAACTGCGCTCCAATTACGTAGAGAGCGATTACGTCATGCGATCAATGAGGAGGGTGGGGAGGGTGGGAGGTCCCCTTAAACCTGGGCAAGACACATCATTTTCTTTTTTTACGCGGAATTAAGCAAATTAGTTTATAACAACCCCATTATAATGGATTTCCGCAAAGTAGCGCCTGATTCTATTAATTACACATTTTATATATTCGTTTTTATTTTATATCAAACAAATACAATCGAACAGTATATGTACTCGATCCCCCGGGCAGTGCTCTCTGAGACATTTTCGAAATCATACGCACATTGTTGGTTCTATATTTCACCTCGATTGGTACTAATCCTCTTGATAATTGCGGGGAGTTAGCTAATGTATACATACTTACACATCGTACTACAAAACGGGGCCTTACTAACCATGAAACAGAGATTTTCTATAGAAATTATATTGGAATCTCAGCAAATAACGTCATAGTTACTTCTTTATTGGAACTCTGTTTTCTCAGAGATGTAAATGTTGTTCATAAAAAAATGTTTATAATATATATATCGAAATAAATAAAAATAAAATAAAAATAAAAGTGATTCCAGATTATCAGTAAAGCTTAACAAAGTAGGCATATACCGTTTCAAAAGGTTATAATAACGTAAATGCTGATATAAGATTTAATTTTAAAATGGAAACTGGCTTATTACTAATAAGCGAATCTTGATTAAAATGTTTAAATATAATTGTTTCCTCTTTTTTAATTTGTTTTTTTTTTAATTAAACGGAAGTGACAATCGAAATCATAATACACTTAATGGTATGTACTTCAAACAAAGGCGTCTACAAATATTGTCACCTCTGAGGACTAAGATAGAAATGTTGGAATGTCTCACAGTTGTTAGTTAGACAGTCCGGAACATGGCAGTGCAAGCACTGAGATTTGTCCCTGAAAGACTCCTAGCTCCTAACAAAATAAGTCCTGCCACCAATATGAGTAGCAGCAGTTGGAGAAGGAATGACATTATTCCCGGCTACAGTAATCTATTACATACTGAATTAAGTTGTTTACTATAAAATGAATAAAATACAATATAATACAGACTAGTAGTGCAACGTAAATTTAATAATATGAGATTATTTTATTGAAAAAAGTTAATTTCAACTTGTGTCTCACAATATAGAGAGGGCTTAGCCCTCTTCATATTGGCGGAATTATTCGGAATTCAAATATCAACTTTCGAAGATATAACAAGCTTCTATTCTCAAACATCTGTTTATTGTTCATTTTATCTCCAGTCGACCTACGCGTTTGTGGTAAAACAAATACAAAAATTGTTTTTACATATAAACAAACTTGCAATAAAAACAAAACCTTAGCTTATGCTTTCCCAAAGGTTTTCGTTATTTTTATCGGACCCTCTAATACAAATGTATTAATAGCTTCGTTGGAAGAGTAGTAAGTAGATATAATATAATTACCAATATCATCATCATTATCATTATCATTATCATTACAGCCCCCAAAACCCCTGCTGAGTATAGACCTCTCCCAAAGAACCCCATAAAGTGCAGGATCGTACTTTATTTTATATATTACGAGGTTGCCACTCGGAAACTTCCCCATCGGTTATCGCTTCTTCGAGCTATATGGCCAGCCCATTGCCACTTCAGCTTACTAATTGTTATAAACTAATGCTATGGGCGGATATCCTCAGTTTATCACACAGAAAAACCTCGAGTATAGCCCTCTCCATGGCTCGCTAAGTGACCTTGAACTTCCTCATACGGCCAGCAGTGAAGGACCACGTCTCAGATCCATAAGTCATCACTGGCAACACGCACTGGTTGTACAGTCGCGTTTTCAAATTTTGAGGTACACCTGACGAGAAGTTATATCTTCCATAGTTACCGATAAAGTATAACAAAAATTAATTATTTAATGTCTTTAAATATAAATTTAAAGAAATACACATTATGAGAAAAGGTAAACATAAATGATGCTTATGTAGTAAATTGTTCAAATGACATAAAAGGACACGTGCGGAGTTTCTGACAGAATAAGCTAATGGTAGTAGTACCTACCACATGAGTAAAGAAAGAAACTGTACCGAGACAAAGCTTTTAAGGAGCTTTCAATTTTTTTTCCTATTTTTACGATTTTGGATAAAATTAAATAACCAAAATGAGTTCACATATTTACGTGGACACTACACGTTGAATAAAACTACTTTTACTGATTTTATCGCGTTTAATTATAATTTTTGGGGATGATTTTTTAAATGTATATAGGGTAAACAAAACGATCTATTAAAACCCGCTTAAGGAGCACATAGCTGACGTGAAACACCAACGTTCCAGGAAGTCTGCAGTTTATGATCATATCCTAGACGGCCCCCATCTTTACATTAGATTTGATTGACTACAGATTCTCGTAAAAGAAAATCGATTCCTGCCAGAAGCAAAAACATCCTGATTTCAATAGAGAGGGAGGCTGGGTACTATCACCTGCTCGAGATCATGTAATTAATAAAAGTAAAACTAAACCCATGTATACCACTGCAGACTTCAAGACAGTAAGTTCATTCTGCGTAGATCGGATCAAAACTAATAATTAAAAAGTTGAAGGTACTACAGGTTAACTCTGACATCGGGACGTCAATCACCTCAGTCCCCCGTGACCATGGGTGCTGGAAAGCACCCCAAATGTCGGGAATATAAAAATAAGTATAATTAAACGCGACAAAATTCATAAAAGCAGTTTTATTCAATATATTCTTTTTTTACAAACTACGTATGCCAAATATTTTACTTTTATAACTATTGTTCTTCCACAATTTGTTGTGGTTTTTAATTAGAACTTTTTTAAATAATCAATTGATAAGCACTCATATTTCATAACAAATATAAACTCTTGCACACGATTTAATATTTTACTACCAATATTTACAATGCTTCTTTCGAGGTCAAAATATTTGCGAAATTTTTGCTCAAGCAATTCAACAATCGCAATAAAAGTGTCAGTAAGTATTGTTAAAAAAAACCCCGATTGAACACTATCTTTATTAAAATCCTTGGAATGGCTGAAAAAATAATATTTTCCCATATCTATATATAATCTGAAAGAAGCGAAGGAGGTATGTAAGGATCGTCACACTTGGCGATCTGTTCTCTCTGGCTACCCCGTCAGGGATTATGCGTGAAGATAAGTTAAAAATCTATAGGTTGTTCAGATAATTAACGTACAGTTTCATTTTTCCACATTTGTGGTGTTCGAGACAACATTTTCTGTACAAATATCCTGACACTACTAAACCATTTTTTTGCTGATATATCAAATAGATAATCATTTGTTCCTACTGTTAATATAGGGACAGTAACATCGTGAGGTTGCGGTAATGGTGTATTAAATACGACAATCGTCTGGTTTCATAAGTAACATATCGAAATCGTATTCACAATTAGTATTTTGGGGTTTCCCTAAGATATTGGTTCTAAACACATGTTGATTCCTGGCAGTCACTATACGCCTGTCTGACTTTTCCAAAGAAATTTTTGAGACAATCTTGATTGAGACGTCTCGTAAATATAAATTAATTTAATTTCTTTTGATTTTTAATCTTCATAAAGTTGTGTGATTTGTTTTAGTTAATGAAATGAAGTTAATGCTATTTGTAACGTCTTTCTGCTTATCACTTCTTATAGATTTTATGTTCCTGAAAATTTTTAACAATACATATTAACAATTTTTTACATTTAAATTAATACGAATTATTCTTTAGAAAACTAAATTTGACACTTTTTTTTATACAACCCCGAGCTTGAGCACTGACCGAGCCGGTTTAAAGCAGTTTCTCTCTGTACGTGACGAGCCACCAGTGCTCACGCACACACTCGCCTCAAGCTTGTAGTAGTGTACCTATCAAAGCGCGGTTGTATGAAGCTTTGCCTCTGTACGGTACGATTTCTCTACTCATGTGACGTGACGAGCCGCCAAAGCTCATGCACACACGCACCTCAAACTTGTAGTAGTGTTATTATCATAGCGCAGATGTAAGCTGACTGCGGACGGAAGCTTTGCTTTGTACGGTACGGTTTCTTTACTCATGTGTTAGTAGTTGATTAAAATGAAGTTTTAGAAAAGAAATTTTAATTTCCTATGTCAAACATAGTTTTCATTTCAGCAGCTTAGCGCTTTTCTACGATATAATGGGCCGTGGGTTCAAATCCCGCACAGAACAAGTATTTGTACGGTTTACGAAAACGAATTCCAATTCTGACAGTAATTTTTTCCTCGTGTAATTTACTTTTAAAACACCTACACGCAATTGAGTAGGTAAAGTTTGTAAAGAAAAAAGAGAATTGTCATTATTTATTTTCATCACTTACCACTAAGTGGGATTAAATCAAACTGGCTTATAATAAATATAAGAACAAAGAAGGGAAACTGAAAGGACTTAGCTTGTGGTTAATGGATCCGTAATTCCTTTGAAGCGAGGAATGAGGTAAGACACGTTTAAAAAAAATAATATCATCACATTACAGTATTAATATTCAGTCAATTGGTGGGAAAATACAACAATAAAAATAAAAATCAAAAATGTGTATTGCTAATATATGACAAAGAAACGTTAGAGCTTATACTCGTCCCACTAGTGGGCACATCTTCTTCCATCTCTGAAATTTGTGAAGCAATAAGTCCGATCTTGCACTAATTCATGTTGGCAGACCTCACACGTCTCCGAAAAACTTTCCTTCCCAAGTATGCAGGTTTCCTCGCGATATTTCACGATCAGCACTTATAAACGCAAGCAACAATTTAGTTGGGAGCGGGGATTGAACCCAGGTAATTCGCGTACTGTGAAACTCACGGCGAGCGCTTAACTCCTGAACTATAAAAATATTAAGTATATTATATAAAAATATTATATCCTGAGCTATAATAAATGTTATAACCTCATGAGGTATGAAAACATTTTAAAAGGCAAAATGTTAGAAATAACTGAAAATCATTAAATAAAGTTCAAAAGTTTCAGCAAACCTTTAGATTCTTTATGAAGTTTTTTCTGATCGATTTGAATCACTGGCGCTGCATGTTGCTGTGGCTGTTGTATCCCTTTGCATTTTTTATTGCATTTACCACGGAGAGTGCTCACAGGAATCGGATTCATTCCAGCCGTCAAATTTCGCGAACGCACATCGCGACACAGCTCATAATACCATACACATCATCTGGATGCTTGTTGGACCACTATTGGGCGTCTTACTAGTAGTTCGCACGACTTCTTTGCGGAATCGTTTACCACGCGGCGACTTTTCCAGGCGACTTATGGACCTCTTAGAAACAAAATTTAAAAGGCCGGCAATACCCTTGGTGTTGCGGTTTTTCAGCAGTCGACACTAATAATAATAATAACAATCTTTATTTTTCTCTTCAAAATTACAGTTTAAATTTCATTACATCTGAATATTATGTAACTTGTTGTAGAGAACTATTGTTATATATTTTACAAAAAAAATACATAAATAAGGAATAAATACATCTTAAAATTAATTATATACAATATGAAAAACTATAATAATAATAAAAAAATTAAAACTAGAAACTTAATTATCAAATAGTCCTACTCCCCGAAAGAGAACTTACAAATGCTAACCTAACAATCAGGTGAGCTGCATTCTCATTAGCTTCCTCTTCTATAAAAAAAATCAAAGTAAATCTAGACTAGATTCCATACTATTACGTAGACTTGATCAGGTTTTTGACGTCTTGTAGTTTAATTTAAAATATACCTGCTGATTTTCTCACATTTCATCTCCGTACGCAGGAAACTCAATTTGAAACGGTAGATAGTAGTAATCTAACACATAGACATACTAGAACATGTTAACGTCGGTGACTGCTATTATGCGTCATTGTTTATTATTTGTGATTTAAAATATTTATTTCTCAAAAGGATTATAATTCGTTTACATGAGAAATGTTTACATTGTTAGCTTATTTCGAACGGCACGATACAAGAACAAAGTGAAAAAAAATTTAAAATACACGATTTTCTTTATGATCTAAGCGAAGTAATGTAAAAAAAATAATGTACATAGTAAAATAATAAAAGTAGAAAACAAAGATTAAAATTAGCATTCGTGAATCTATTTGCTTAAAACTTTGACGAATAGTACAATTCTTAATGCACAAACATGTTTTCATATGTGATTGTAAATAACATACAAATTTACATAAATAACTAATACGCGTGAAAAATGTAATCAACTCTAATCCAATACAATTAGACTAAAACAGTTTCTTTTATAGAATAAGGGTGCCAAACGAGCACACTAACCACCTGATGGTAAGTGAATATTGTGACCCACACACATCTACATTTATCCTCAACTAAGGATCAAAATGGAGATGCGTTGTCACACCTGAGGACTAAGATGAAATGCCTCGCTTCCAAGTAATGAGAATCTTCGGTTGTCTACACTCACTATACGAAACACATCAACATTAAGCTGCCATTTTACTCTGGTATTCTGTAAGAACGTCACACTATGGGACCAAACGGAAACAACGTTTGGTCCCATAGTGCAACTCAGAAATCTATAACTTTTTTGTTATTTTCTTTTTCTTGACATTTTAATTGAAATTCAAAAAAAATTGTATACGTATTTCTTCTGTATTCTGTATTCTATTAGAATTATTAGATGATTAAAACATCGCAACTTTAAAGACAACTTTATAGTAAAGAAATTACGAAATTAAAATTTTGTAAATTTTCATACAAAAATTACATTATAAAATAATTTATTAAATTAGTTCTTACAGGAATGCTTACCAATATTGATTATAATTGTGAAAACAGATAATAATCATGCAACATCGTTTTTATAATACGTGGGGTTAAAACGATCAACGCGAAAAAATCTCTTGTGAAAATATTTCTCCAAATATTAATTAATACTTAGGGTATACTTAGGGTGCTTACTTGTTAAATAAAAAGTATTTTATTGTAAAAAAAACAATAACAAGTATTTTGTTGTATCCACAAATGTCATAAATAAGTACAAATAACGAGAATCGTCAATTAATTTTTTCCCCCGGATAACATTTTTACTTTTAGCTCGAAATGGCGCGGTAATGACGGACGGTTTTTTTTATTTCCTTGTATTACTGAATAGTTAACGAATCTAAAAATGTTTATTGTTGTATGTTTGCATTAACTCGACATCGGCAGCTACTGGCAACAAGGAGACCTCAATTTGAAAATCAAATAAACGAAAATTTTCCTTATGACATTTAAAAATTAAACTAAAAAAATATTTTTTATAAAAATACTTGTAAACTTTGGCTTTGGCTTTGGCAATCCAAAAATGTATAATACTTATATATTTCCTAAAAGAACTTAAAAATTATCTTAAGTTAAACTTCCATGATGAATAATGTAATTGTTATGAAATTATCGAAGTGCAGTTTGGGTGTAATTATATATACCTAAAACTCATTTTTTTTTCTATTATATCAGATAGCTCTGTCTTCTGAGAATATAAAACAATCAAAACGGTTTCAATAACACGACTTTTGTTCGAACCATTTTTGAGATGGAACACGCCGTTTCGTCCCATAGTGCGAAGTGAAGTATTGAAGTAGCAGATGTCATACCGTAAACTAATCTGTTATTAATATAAAAAATGCATCTGCGTGTGTTGATTACGGTGTCAATTTTTGAATGGTCGTCGAATATTTCTATTTGATTGTACACTTCCGACAAATCAATTTTAGAACACTGTTTTGCCACACTTACATTATTGAATAAACATTCAATCCGTGGAAGTGAATACCGATCAGTTTCTAAGGACGGGTAGACGGTGCTTTTATAGTCGCCACAAATACGTAAAGACTAAAAATCCTCTACTTTTAAGGAGACCACAGAGTAAAAATTAAGGTCAGTTTCTTTACTCATGCTTCTTTACTCGTGCTACTACCGAGCACGAGGCTTAATTTGTGTGACTGAAATTGGAGATATTATACCGGCATCGACTTGCGGTCTCAAAGCTAGCGGGCGGGAGTATACAGGAGCCCGTCGGCTCGCACGTGCAATGTCGCCCGCTCACCCTGCTATTTTCCTAGTTTACCGTTAAACATATGAGGATATCTATTACCAAGTTTAAATGTTTTGTTAAGTTGAAACTGTATAAAAAGGGTTATTATAATATAAATGAATACATGGTTGATAATAACCCCTGGGAATGATGTTGTCGCTTCTAAGCTGTTTCTAAAATAAATTTTGTACTTATATAATATATAAAAAAAATTATAACATATTATGTAGTTTGTACAACTATTAATGTAAAATTTGCTTTTAAAAAAAGTACTGCTGGGTTTCTTGCTGGTTCTTCCCAGGACAGAGGTTTATTTTCAAACCAGTGGTAGCGTAAAAAATGACTTTCAATAAGAATTACACATGTGATTTATATTGAATAAAAAATTATTCTATTCTATTCTATTCTATTCGATACACAGAGCAGTGGTAGCTCAGGGGCTAAGCGCTTTCTGCAAATTTCACAGTACGCGAGTATGATGTTACCAGTGTTAGTGTTACCTGTGTGTGTTACCTCAGAACTTTTTTCTCATGTCCCATATAAATTTGTTCACGATCTGACCAGTAGTTTTTGAGTTATTCTTAAAAATACGTATTTAGTCGACTTCGACTACATTGAACATATTCTCATTTTATTTATATTGAGGTCGGTTGTATATATTTTTTTTAATTTACCACTTTTTATATTACTAATACTTTCTTCAACCACTCCTGGTAAGACAAAAATGTTAGTGTTAAGAGTGGTTCACAACAGTAGTGGGATGGCGGATTCGAATCCACCACCTTTTGAGTTCACAGTCCGCACCTTGCCATTTTCTTTTTTACTGAAAACAAAACTGGTTAATGTTTATGGATGAGTTTATGGCAGCAATTCCATCACTTTGCAACTGCATTTTTGCTAATTAATAGGGAATTGTGCCTTTCAGGTTTTTACATTAAATTGATTTGCTTTGTGAGGCAGCGGTTTATTGCGCATAATTATCCTTTGTAGTTCCTTAATATTTACATATTAACTAGCTGATCAGGCAGACGTTGTTCTGCCCTTTACGACAACCATTTGCTTTGCTAAATAAAACTCTTGAGATTAGTAATAAAAAACTTGAGAGTCACATGTCGGGATAAAAACTATCCTATCTCTCAAGTTGGACCAAACTGCACACAGTGTGCAAAATTTCATTGAAATCTGTTCAGTAGTTTAAGAGTTCATCGCGGACAAACAATGTGACACGTAATTTTTATATATAAAGATTATCGTAAACAATACATACATGCGCGGCTGGTCGTTGGTGCTAGTGATAAGAGAGCTGGTTCTATTCGTGCTCAAAGGCTAAGTATAGCCAGCTGGCTGTCTTCACACATATAAATTTCACATATTATAGAGAAATATAAGGTAATTGCAAATGTTTATACACTTTTCTGTATTCTTGTATAGTTCAATATCTAAATCTAAACCACTGAATGGCGAGGGCGATTGCGATATAGGCGATTGAGATATAGGCGGTGCGGATGTTTTCCTGTCTTGCGAGCTTGTGAGAACCCCGTTTAACACAATAACATGCTAGACATAAAAGGCGGTAGACAGGAAACCCAGAAATGGGCATTGCAGCACTCTTATCGAATAACAATTAGGAGGAAATGCGGACCGTGTGTCTTTTGAAAATTAGGTATTTGAAGAAACTATCGCTGTCGCGTTGCGTGCGCTCGGCGTCCGATAAGGACAACTGCAGATCTGACTGAATAGCCTAAGTAAAAAGGTATAATTCAAGATTTGGTTGTCTACCATTTCCTCCTCCAATATTAAACTAATTTAAAAGATATTTTATAAACTAAATAAGAAGGATGTACACTGTGTCCCTATGTTTTTCTTTTTTCAGTATTAGTTATCAAATTTGAACACTAGGCCTCTGTTGACAGCGGTCTAAGCAGGCAATTTTGACAATTTTGTAAGGGTTTTGCATAAACATAATGTATCATCAAAAAGGAAAAGATAGGTACATAGAAGAGGTTGATATTTATTTTATTGCAGAAACTCATTGCGATAAGGTCATAAACCAAAAACAAAACAAGCGAGAGCGTTTGTATGGAGAAAGGACCACCCGTATTTCCTCTTAACATATCTCATAAGTGTTAGGAGGTAGTTGCAAAGGGGCGCGAATATTTACATTCTACAAAATAACAGTTTTTGTAATAAACGCAAGAAATTTTTAATGTGTTATTTAATATATAAATAAACACTCAAACATATGTTTATAACAATTTTTATAGGTTTATAACAATCACATAAATATAAAATCACGCAGTTGATATGTTAGTATATTAATATCATAAACATTCTCATCGATACATATTACAATTTTAGCATTTGATGTTACTTGCATGTTATGGCATTTTGACTGACTCAAAAACGAGAACATTTAACGGAGCCATCGGTAACTGAAGTATGTTCTATGTTAAAAGTTAAAAAGTTACAGCCTATATACGTCCCACTGCTGGGCACAGGCCTCCTCTAATTTCTGAGGGGGTTTTGGGGCAAGGAAATGTCCGCCGCGCTGCCCCAATGCATGTTGGCGGACTTCACATGTATTCGAAATATTTTTTTCTTATTTCTCAGACATGCAGGTTTCCTCACGATGTTTTCCATCACCGCCGATCACGTGGTAAATCAGCACTTAAAATTGCAATTAACAATTTCATTGGTGCCAGTGGGGATCTAACGCAAATTGCTAACCATTTGAGCTCTATATTCTATGATATTTAACAGTGGTAGAGCCACGCGGCAGCTTTTCCTGTCGCACGGATGGGCCGGCTCGAACCGGGGTGGTACCACGACCTCACAGAATACTAGCGTGAAGTAGACCTCTGCGTTTCGCTTGGTGAGTGCAGGTGGCCGGAGGCCCTTTTTACTGGAAATGAGGCATTCCATCTTAGTCCTCACGGGTGACAACGCATCTACATTTTGATTTGTAATAGAGGATAGATGTAGATGTCTATGGGCCGCAGCAACCACTTACCATCAGGTGGACTGCGTGCTCGTTTGTCACCCTTATCCTATAAAAAAAATAATGTAGGTACTCAAAAAATAACGATTAAAATTTTCAAGTTTAGTAGTCCGTAATGTTTGCGAAATTGACAAATGAATTAAGATGCAGTATTATTATTCCAAAATTATCACCAAATATACCAACATCTCTGTTATAATAATAATAATAATAACATTTTTAACCTCTAAATGGCTTTAACAGGATTAAGTACTAGGAAATCATATTTTTAATGAACAAAATTCAATGACTTCTGACTTCATCACACAAAGCGATTCTTCTTTGTTTGTTCGTATTCAGCAAATTTAATTACGTTTAGTTAATAAAAGCACTTCAAGGTACTCTGCGCTTTTTTATTTCTTTCTTTTGACGTATTTTACTTCCATTGTTTTAAAGCGTCGTCTACTTTATAATACGTTGATACACAATAGAAAATAACGTGACCCCAGCATTACCTGGGTAAAAATGCAATTCAATATTTCCCGGACAAATCCACTGCTTTCAGTTTCCAATTTAATCTGTATAAACGTCGCTTTTGCAGCTTTAATCGTAATATTTTTATTGGCATGAAACGGACGTTTTTGTTGAAGAGGCTCTAGTCTAGTCTAAATTAATCAGATAACATTTTTAGTACTTAGTGGAAAATTGGTAAATACGTATTATATCACTATTGAAATAATAAGCAATAATCAACTTCTCCTAGTTGCTTATAATGTATATTCAGTCACTTTCAAGAGCAGTGTACTATACAACGGACGATGCGTAGTGTTAAGAAAAAGAACCTTATACTTAACTAGATATATAATTTATGAAGATACGTATACAATTTACTGTTTAAGCCACATTTTTAAAAGTAATTGGAGATCAATTGTTCATTTTATATTTTTCATCATACAGGCATGTATGATTAAAAATATAAAATATCAAGACCGACAGAATAAAAACCATTACCACATAATTATATAATTTAGTTTTAAAATATAACATTAGTTTTCTTACTTTTATTAAGTAAGTACAGTAAATAAAATTGCTGCTTTTAATGAAAGTCGTAAAATACTGATTTTAAATGGCACAGTGTGAAAAGAAATCAAAAGGAAACTTAAATCATTCATCATCGTCAACATTTCACCATCTTCTGTTTTTGTCATTGTGAGTAATAATGTAAAAGTTATTTAAAAGAATCAGCCTGTAACGAGTCCGTTGCAGAAAATGGACTTTCCCAACAATATGAGAATCAGTCACGCTTAGCGGCGTATGTTAGCTTGAACATAATATCGCTACAGGTGGGGTTGATGAAGGCGAGCGGCATTTGTTGGTAAATAAATCCGAAACAACACGACCGTTATTATTGTAATTCTTAAGTTTAAGAAGAACTAAATGGCAATAATTTGCTAAAAATTACTTATATATTAAAAATATTATCTTTTTGTAAATTTGACGTGGTAGATCTCTTTTTGTAGCAATTAACTGAGCGGTTCATCATTTTTGTAGGACGTTGATTCAGCCGCACATCTAGATATAGGCTAGTAAACAGTGCGGCAGCAACTAGTTTCACGGTACGCAAGGACCGTTTACGTGGTCCTTGCGTACCATATATACTTTAACAGAGCGGAACGCCTGCGTATGGCTACTGCCCTCCGTTCCGCCGCTGGCCCGTGTTGTTCTTCGGATTTGACTAAAGATTATTCAAGTATTATTATGAGGAATGTCACGTCATTCTAGTAAACAGGTGCCGCTGTTAAAGTCTGTTTTGGTTGGGCCGACAATACCTACATTTTATTTAGACTAGAAGTTCACATAAATTGTAAATAAAGAACATGATTTACAATTTATGGGTCTATTTCAATTTATTTTACCGTTTATATTAATCTTATAATTTTAACTAAAACAAAGGGAATACTTGCTAATTTTTTTTTCGCTATTTTTCAGAGGTTAATTTGGATAAAAGGAGTTTTAGGAATAAATAACTTTGATAAAAATGTTTAATTTTCATGCTTATAAAATAAAGAGATAACATAATTTTATTTAAACCTTTAAATAATACATGTCGCGTGATATAGTTTACGCAACGCCGCCGACATCTGTTATCTGATTTTATTTTCTTTTGCATTTTTTCAATCATGATACTACAAAAATTAAGCCTTTAATAATTTAAAATAATATATATAAGTTTAAGGCGATATTATCTTAAAGTCAGAAAAGGATCGCAAAAAAAATTTTATTTTAATAAACAGTAGTATTTATTTAAAAAGAAAAGTCCGCGTGAGAAGTGACCAGCTGTGAATTGCGACAGATATGAAATCCAAAACAGCTGAAGCTCGTACTGAGAACGTCTCTCTATAAAAAAAGTCAAGGAAAATACAGTCTAATTAATTTAAAATTACAGAAAAATGACCTTATACTTTGCTATAGACATATTTTATGTAGGTTCGTAAACAATTTACTGTTTAAATCACATTTTTAAAACTAACTCGAGATCAGTTTTTCATTTTATATTTTTCATCATACAAACAAGACTAACAGAATATAAACCAATACCACATAATTGAAAAAAACAATGTTTTATAATATGTATAAAATAACTTTTGTTAGGTACTTTTCTTAAGTTCAGTAAATATAATTACTACTTTTAATGAAAGTCGTAAAATATTGAATCTGAGTGACACAGTGTGAAAAGAAATTGAGTAACTTGTAATGTAAATGTAAAGTTATTACGAGTAAAGGTGACTGTGACATGAATTTTATTTAATGTACTAACATATTATGTGTAGTAAATATGCAGCCCGCCTCCAAGTTGATCGTCAAACAGGCATGACCCACGCTTATTAAGAGATAGCATAATGCGGAGAGCTCAAGCTATCACATGAAAAGTATCTCATATTACGGAATGATAACCACGTTAATGGTCGCAGATTTAAAGTTAGACTTAGGCCTTTCCAATAGTTAAAACCGCCCTTACATTGTTTCTCTTCGTAATCCACTATGTTCATCCTCCTACGTCAATGCATTATCTTCTGTTTCTATTGTACAGAGTATACTCATTCCTTTTTTTTCATTTAAAAATCTTCTAAAAGCTTATTACTTGAAACTCTTAGTATTTCCCTTTCTCGTATCCATCCTATTTTCATCAGCAGTCATAATCTTGTCATGTTATTAATATTTTTTTTATTTAATTCTATAATTTATGTACATTTCCTTTACTGTAAACAATTCTTTGCATAATAAAATTGTCAGTAAGAAATCGCTTACAGAGCGATAATGCCGCCTACTGTACCTACCTTCTACATTAATTCCGTTTTGTTTTTGTTATCATGAGTACTCATAACAACATTGTTTTTGTTTTCATGAGTACTCATGAAAACAAAAACAATGTTGTAGGGGAGATGCGTGCAATATAATCCCCCTAAGGGAAAAACTTTACTGCGCTCAAACTTTAAGACAAAAACACAAGATTTAAATTGTTAAGAATAGTGAACATATTTATCTTTGTAATTGAATACTTATTCCTCACGATATGTGTATGGTATATAAGTTACGTCATATTTTCTAAAAGTTTAGTAAGGGATCGTTTTGTGTGTATAAAATGATCCCTGGGGATCATTTTATACCTACGATATTTAATATAAGCAAAATAAAACAAGCAGCTGTTTATTTTAATCCTATGTATTGCTTATATTAAGAGCTTATCTTATTTAAGCCTATGTATTGGACTATGAGAAAGCCTTTGATTTTGTCGAAATTTGGACGGTGCTGCAGTCCCTTCAGCGGTGCCAAGTTGACTGTCGCTATATCGAAGTGCTGAAGTGTAGTAGTAGTAGTAGTATATACTTTATTGTACACCACACATATACAACGAATAAATACATTACAGAGAAAACTTAATATATACGTATGTACAATAAGGCGGTCTTATCGCTAAAGAGCGATCTCTTCCAGACAACCTTTGGGCTAAAGAGAAACTGGAATTAAGAACAGTAGGAGGTGGTGCGTTTTATGTTACACTTAAATACTAATATCTAAATAAACTAAACTATATTTTGTTAAAATACCACAATAATACATAAAAAATAATAATAAAATAAACATACATATTAATAAATAGGTATATATATATAAATATATGCACATACATATATATACATAGATAATAAATAAATAAATACAAAACAAAGAGGGAAAAAAACACAGAATAACTATCTGTTGCTAGAATTGGTTATCAATAACCACAAAGTGTTAGGTAATTCTTCTTGACGTCACTTTTGAATCTTTCCAAAGTTTGTGCACGTTGAATTTGGAGTGGAAGTTCATTCCATAACCTTATGGCTTGGCTCGTAAATGAATATTTCATAAATTTTGTTTGAAATGAACATGGTTCTAGAATTAGTTCGCCGGCTGACCGAAGAACTCTATCAGGTCGATCATGGCCAAGAAACTTAAAGTTTTCCTTCAAGTAACTTGGAGTCAAAGGATTGAACAACACACAGTACAAAAGAGATACCTACAGTTTGCAGATTCCGGCGAAAGCGAATGGGTAACCACTTGAGCTGTAAACGATATTCGGATATATGATCATATTTGCGCAAACCAAATATGAACCTAATAGCAATATTTTGAATTCGCTCAAGTTTGTTCAGTTGGTCTTCAGTTAAATCGAGATAACTTGCGTCCGCATAATCGAGAATAGAGAGAAGTAAGGATTGTGCTAACATAATCTTAGTGGGAATGGGGAGAAAAGAACGTAAACGACGAAGTAAACCCATAGTAGCAAACACCTTTTTGCTCACTTGTTTTAACTGCTGCGACCACGACAAGGTAGAATCTAGATATATTCCCAGATTTTTTACAGATTTACTGTAGGGTATGAACACGTCATTTAATGTCACCGAGGGTAGGTTGTTCCAGTCAACTCTTGAGACCATCCCTCCACCACCAATAACTATAGCCTGGGACTTGAACGGGTTAATTTTTAGACCATAACGCTGACTCCACTGGTTTATCGCCGCTAAGTCATTGTTGATGGTGGCAACAGCAGAAGGCAGATTTAACAGAGTTGACTGAGTGTAGATTTGGAGATCGTCTTCATACATGTGATAGAGAGAAGTGTTTGTACAGTAGAGCTACGATGGCTATCCGAGTACAGAATCAGAGTACGAAACCTATTCAACTGCAGAGAGGTGTAAGACAAAGTGACGTTATATCCCCGAAACTCTTCACCGCTGTATTGGAAGACGTTTTCAAGCTACTGGACTGGAAAGCATACGGTATTAACTTCAATGGCGGGTACATCACTCACCTTCGATTTGCCGACGATTTAGTCCTTATGGCAGAATCGCTGGATGACCTAAGCACTATGCTCAATGACCTCAATAGTGTCTCCCAATGGATAGGTCTTAAGATGAACATGGACAAAACAAAGATCATGTTTAACGTCCATGTCACACCTATACCGGTAGCTGTTGGTAGCACTAAGCCCGAAATTGTTGACGAGTATGTTTACCTGGGGCAAATAGTCTGAATAGGTAAGTCCAACTTCGACCGAGAGGTCAATCTACGGATTCAACTCGGCTGGGCAGCGTTCGGGAAATCTTCTCGTTAGACACACCTCAAAACCTGAAAACGAAATTGTACAACCAGTGCGTGTTGCCAGTGATGACTTACTGACCTGAGACGTGGTCCTTCACTGCTGGCCATATAAGGAAGCTCAAGGTCACTCAACGAGCTATGGAGAGGGCTATGCTCGGGGTTTCTCTGCGTGATAAACTTAGGAATGAGGATATCCGCAATAGAACCAGAGTAACCGACATAGCCCAACGGATTAGTAAGCTGAAGTGGCAATTGGCCGGCCATATAGTTTGAAGAACCGACAACCGATGGGGAAGAAAGGTTCTCGAGTGGCAGCCTCGTACCGGTAAGCGAAGTGTGACCTGGTAAGACATACAGGAAGTTGATGGATGCAGGTGGCTCAGGACTGTGCTTTGTGGCATTCCTTGGGGGACGCCTATGTTCAGTAGTGGACTTATGAAAGGCTGTAATGATGATGATGATGATGATGATGTATTGCTTAAAGCAACAAAAATATGTAAGCGTGTTTACACATAACATTTTAAGTGAGCAGAGGACGTCGATTCTGTGGCACACATTGTGATGTCAGGGTTTCTTCGTCTAAATCCATTAAGTCAATCGATTCCAGCTTTTTCGTTACTTTGAGAAAATGGATGCGATATATATCTTTCTGCTAATTGGTTAGCCAAGAGTAAAACATCTTGAATTGTCAGCCCACACATTCTAGACTCCATGTTTTTATGTGACCACCAAGTTTCCTTTCCTGTTCTTGGTTTAAAAATTGTTCGTCTGCCACCTAAAATTTGAGAGGTTCCTAAAGCTATTTAATTTTTACCTTTCTCTTATTTTTACAACACACACAGAAAACTCTCTAGTTGCGAATTTATAAGGCAAACCATCTTTGACGGCATTTAGAGCCTTTAGCATTTGTTCCTCAGGCCAATTCTGGCCCAGTATTTATTTTAACGTTTAAACTCGCGGCATGATCTGTATATCGTGTTCCAGTGGGAATCTTTTGGGTTCATCTTCAGAACCTCGTCATGATGACGAGGGTCTGAAGATGAAGCCAAAATGTGTAATGGAAACTACTCACTATAACAAAACACACTAGCCCAAATGTAACTATCCTACCATTTGCCATCAAGAAGTTCCTGTATCTATGCCCTGGCTCCATTATCAGATAACCTCGATGGTATCATAATATTGCATTGTATTTTACCGGAATTACAATTAAAGTATGAAAGTATGTAAAATGAAAAGTATGCAAAATTTCGGCTTAATCGGACACCGAGAAGTGGGTCAAATTTAACATGCAAGATTTGACCCTAACAAACATACATACACACATCCAAACATACATACATACAAGCATATATACATAAATACATACACACATACTTACATACATACTTACATACATACTTACATACATACTTACATACATACTTACATACATACTTACATACATACTCACATACATACATACATGCATTGCAAGTTAAATAAAAACTTAAAAATGCTAATGGGGTAATATAATTCCGGGAATTGTCTTATACTCACGAAGAGGGATCATTTCACCTCTACAACCAAATTTCAAGACATCGATCAAAATATAACCTTTAAATACAACGTGCAGTATTCAAACATCGCTTAAATATAGCTGAACTGTAATGGAATGCGCCAATAAAATAACATTGCAATAAATGTCAACATGCAGAAACTAATGAAACTCAAAATTAGGCTTATCATAGATTAGAAGCACGTTTTTTAATTTTTTTCTAATACAATCACGCCAAGTGCTCACACCGCCATGACATTCGGAGAGGCAACTGGCGGGGTTGCGGGGATCACTTTTGTTGCGTATTTGGATATATGTTGCTAGTAGTCACTCTTATACAGTGGGGAATCATTTTACCTCGAGGGATCGTATTACACGCATCTCCCCTACAATAATTAATTATATAGATGACTTGATTGATTTAAAACTGCATCAAAATAGTTAACAATTTTATAATGGCTTTCATCCCCTATTTTCTCCTTCTTTCTACTTTCTCTTTGGGAAGAGGTGGAGTATCCAAAAATCCTTAAACACGTATTACTTAGTTTCAAATCGAAAGCTAATCAAAAGAAGAATCCTTAATTTACTTACATACAAATTTGAATACCCTCTGTCCGCACCGTAAGAACTACCGTGACAATTCACAAAATAAGTATTAATTTATTTAGAGGGTAATTACAAGAGTACTTAAGATGGAAATTATAATAAGTTATTTAATTGACGTATCGTTTTATAATAAGATGAATTCAGTTTTCGCATAATTGCTGTCGAATTAAATTTGGTCCGGTATTTCGGCCCGAAGGGTGCCAGCGTTGATTATGATTAAAAGCACCCCTGTTGCATGGAAGTTTAATTTGACGTAAACAGCATAAAAGCGAGCTTCGCATTTCACTAGCAAGTGCAGTAAATTTATTTGTAAATTAATAACGGAACACTCAGACAAACTTAAATCAGTTAATACTTTAAACTTTTACTTATACTCGTGATGTAAAGTACGGTGTAGCGTCGGTGAAAAAATATCCACTACCTCATATCATGCCGTGGGTGTCGTATGAAACGACAGAGGGAAACAAATCAAACATATGGGCAGCAGGTTCTTCTTAATAACGACTAAAAATTAAAAAAATACTGAGGTTGCCAAACCACTTGCCAAGCGTGGCAACTATGATGCAATCCATGAGAGAGACATATGTTCTGCAGTGGACTTTAATAGGCTCTAATGGTAAATAAGGTGTAATTACAGCTTTATTCGTTCCACTGCTGGGTTCTTACCTCCTCTCATTTCGGAACGGGTTGTAGAGAAATCCATCCGCTGTACTGCTTCTTACGATGTTTTTTTTACACAGAACTAGCGATTATCGCCACCTACCAGATCCAATTGTAAATTGTTTAGATCGTCCAGGGACCCACACAAACACAAACAAAAAATTCATCAAAATCGGTCCAGCCATTTTTTTGCACAAACAGACAGCAATTGATTTTTGAAGTGAAAACTTCTTTAGCGGCGTTGTGAACTTTTTTTGTAATGGGTAAAAAATGTTAAACTCGCGTCAGGTCACGTGTCCTGATAGAAAATTCGTAAGACAGACGGAGAGTAGACAGCCGGCGCGGCGTAGGAGAGGAAGTAAGTTAGGTTTAATTAATTTTATTATTAAGATTAGGTTTCGATCGAGTCTACTGTACTGCTTGACGAAATTATTAATATAGATACATATGTACTTACACATTATAGATGTAATATTTGTAATATGTTTATACTTTATAGCATTAACCTATATTTTAATAACATCACAATAAGCACATGTGCGGTGTAGGTTTACCAAACAAATAATTTCGAATGAAAATAAATGAAATAAGATATTACGAGTAATAAATAATCTCCAACATTCCAAAATATCAAAAATGCACAACGTTAATATTCAAGTTTTCACTTCTGCCGGCACTTCCGGAGTGCAACCCGTCGTCTTTTTTTTATATAACGATAAGTGTAACAAACGACACACAGACAACCTTTAGGTAAGTGGATGCTGTGGCTCATAGACGTAAGTATGCTCGTTTGCCCGTTTTCCTAAAAAAAAACACATAAAATATTAAGGCTCTAATTAATCTTTATATATAAAAATTACGTGTCACGTTATTTGTCCGCGATGGACTCCTAAACTACTGAACTGATTTCAATAAAATTTTGCACACTGTGTGCATTTTGGTCCAACTTAAAAGATAGGATAGTTTTTATCCCGCTAAATGACCCTCAAAATTTTCTATTGCGAATTTAATGATTTTTATAAGAAGGGTCGTTGGAAAGGGCAGAACAACGTCTGCCTGGCGATCTAGTATATATATTATATATTATGATCTCATTATTATGATTTGATTTATTAATTTTTTTTTCGGCATCCCACATCGTTACATAATGCAGCTTGTTGTATGAGAAAAAAAAACCGTGTTGGTTTAAAGAAATTCGTAATGAAGAGACGAGACCTTTCATCGGTCCTATCACCCACGTACAAATTAAGTGGTTCATATATGTAAGGCTCTCATGCACATCATCAGTGGGTCATCCCCAGTGTCGGGCAAATCAGAAAATTATGCGCCTTAATTAGTGTTGATATATAGAGAGTGATGGTGTTTACCACGGGGAATGCTCTGAGGAATTGCTCGAATTACTTTCAGTCGCCAAATTTCACCAACGCGCATCTCGACAAACTCACGTTACTATCTACATTATCTAGATGCATGGCGGTCCACTAACGTGCGATTTACTAGGACTTATGTTCCTCGCACGACTACGTTGTGGAATTGTTTACCGACGGCGATTTTTCCGGACCGATACGACTTAGGAACCTTCAAGAACGAACTTGCTCCTTTTTAAAAGACGGCAACGCACCTGCAATTACCCTTGTTGTGCAGTTGTTCATGGGTGGCGGTCGACACTCACCATCCGGTGAGCCGTATGCTCGTTTGCCCCCTCTTCTATAAAAAAAATATGTGACTTAACTGATATTAAATAACCAACGCCGCCTATGAACATCTGCTACACAGAGGAATCGCAGGAATGTTGCCAGCCTTGGAGGAAGTAGGGTCTCTTTTGTCATATCGGTTTGGCAAAATCGCTGGTGGTAGTAAATTCTACAAAGTAGTCTTGCGAATCTATAGATTGTTTTTTAATTGACAATAGAATTCACGGCTCCTTGGCGCAGTGGCTTAGCAATGAGTTACAATGCTGGGGGCCGCGGATTCGAATCACGCACGGAACAAATATTTGTATGGCCTGCAAATAATTGTTCTAGATGTTTTTCCTTGTGCAATTTATATTTGTAAGCTGCCTAAGATACAAAAGAATATCCTAATGCGCGGGGTAATGTTTTTTTTAATTATAAAATTAAATTAAATTTAAAAAAATTAATTACTTAATTTTTTTTCTGCGCTATCTTTGCTTTGTGAGCCGTGTAGTCGTGTAAGGAAACCACTACTACCATATATCCACATCCTTAACTCATGGATGTTGGACGAAGTAACAGAAGGAAATGAAACTAGAGACGGCAGCAGTGTCTAGTGACAATTAAAAAAAAACTCAGAGTAGTAAAAAAACTGCGGTTGCCAACCCGCCTGCCAAGCGTGTCCTCCTGTGCAACATATGAGACAATCCATGAGGTAGGCCTATCTTTAATAGAAGACTTTCGATATGTTGTTATTACAACAGTATGATGATGATGATGAAATATTATTTCTTCGAAGCAAATTGCTCATCATTATTTCATACATGCGCTAGTGTTTACTAAAACAACGATGCGCTTTACACTTTGAGAGACATGCACGTTACACTTTGACAGGCATGAAAATCGATAAAGCTAGATTTACGTAGGCGGCATTTTAAGTCTAGGTAGGTCCAAGGCCATATGGGCGGCGAGTTGCGCTGTTCGTAGGTTTGTCAGCGATCGGTTTCAACCAATCAGGAGATAGCGCGTTGTGGTGGAAGGTCATTCTGCCTCATACCCTTTTTATGAGGAGGTGGAGGAGGTCTCTGGTGACGTTCGAGAATTTTCTTTGTGTATCTAGCTGCAGGTATCTTTTTTATGAGAACAAAGATTACATTTTATGCTTGAATGGTTCGAAATAATTATACAATGAAAATAAAATAGCAAATATTTTCAAGCATTGTTATTTGTACATTAAATCTATTTGGAATATTGAATATATGTTTTGAATTTAGAAAACAGCAAAGCGTCAAAATGGTTGCATACGATATCATTCAATTAATCAGGGTCGTTATAATCCCTCTCAGTGTTTCAAAGGAACACTTACAGTTTTTTGCAATCAATTCTGTTATTAAAATCCCATAATCTCAGCTTATAAAATCAAATCAACTCAATTTCATTAATTCATTCACTTTTTTTTATTTATATTATTCATTAAAGATTAGTAATTTGGAATTAGAATTAGCGTTTTCTCTTTCATGTTTGTTTCGCTATGTTATAGCTACCTACTTACCTACCTACTTATTAATTAGTATAGTTATAAAAAAATTAAAAAGTTGGCAAATTAACGATACTCACGATACAGCCGAGTTTAGTGTGAGTGTCACAGGTGAAACTTCGGCTCCAGTAGATAAATAAACTAAAAACCACCGCATGTATTCATTGCTTTTATTTTTGTTTTTGTTTTTTTTTTGGCTATATGTGGCATACAGCGTTATTGATCTTCATTTTAAAGTGGTTGTAAAATAAAATATATTATTTTTGCTACTGTGCATACATAGCGATAACTGTTTTTTTTTATTAATTACTAGACGATCTCCATAGACCACTCTGGTCTAGACTATATTGAATTATAAGGATCCCATAAACACTCTTAATAACTCTCTTAATGAAAACATATCTGATGGTGAAACCACGTTGATGGTATTAGGATTGCTTTCTAATTACATTTTTTTTAATACTGGCTAGTTTGAAGTGTGATCTTTCATTCGACTTGGAACTCCAAATTCAAATAAAGTAATTTTAAAACTGTATAATTTAAAAATAATATCAGTTAATCCTTGTTTTCCTGCAGTGTTTTTATTTATGATCACCTCCTGCTACTATGTTACTAAGGAAAAATAAAAAAGTGTTTCGTATGGTGAGTGTTGAGAAACGGAGACCCTTTGTACTGGAAACGGCATTCCATTTTAGTCCTGAGGGGTGATAACGCATCTGCAATTCTATTCTTAATCGAGGATAGATTTAGATGTCTATGTATATAGATTTAGATGTCTATGATGTATATGAGCATCAAACGATCATGTGAACTGTGTGCTCGTTTTTTACCCTTAATGCACAAAAAAAAACTATCAACGTTAAATTTAAAATGTCTCGCTGATATTGCATCGCGTAGTGTGAGTTGGGAGGCAGCCCGAGAGAGGGTGTAGGGCGTTTTGGAAATCTAGTCGAGTGGGTATACCTCCTACCCTCCTGACGCAGTAGAGGACACGTGAATATGACCTCCGATATTTGCCAATACAGATTTATATTACTTTGTCTTTATTAGATCTACACATTTTTTTAACACGATAGTTAAAGAATCTTATTATCATGTCATCAAGACGGATGATTTTCAGAGTATACTGAGATCATCTTCGCCCTTGTATTTCTTTGCAACAAATAAAAAATAAATAAATAACACATGTAGAGAAACACTATGATCACTACCATTATTATCCCATTAGATCAACGTTAACGGTGTTTTACGTTAATTGGTTTATATTTTAAATTGTTTACATGAAAATTAAGCTTTTAATTAAAACCAACTTAAAGCAAGTCAAAATAATTTAATAATTATTTCTAAATAATAGCATCTGGCAACACGCACTGGTTGTACAGTAGTTGTTGGGAGCACTAAGGTCGAAGTTGTTGACGAGTATGTTTACCCGGGACAAATAGTCCGACTCGGCAAGTCCAACTTCGACCAAGAGGTCAATCGACGGATTCAACTCGGTTGGGCAGCGTTCGGGAAATTACGGCATATCTTCTCGTTAGGTATACCTCAAAACTTGAAAACGAGACTGTACAACCAGTGCGTGTTGCCAGTGATGACATACGGGACTGAGACGTGGTCCTTCACTGCTGGCCGGATGAGGAAGCTAAAGGTCGCTCAGCGAGCTATGGAGAGGGCTATGCTCGGAGTTTCTCTGCGTGATAAACTCAGAAATGAGGACATTCGCAGTAGAACCAGAGTGACCGACATAGCCCAACGGATTAGTAAGCTGAAGTGGCAATGGGCCGACCATATAGCTCGAAGAACCGACAACCGATGGGGAAAAAGGTTCTCGAGTGGCAGCCTCGTACCGGCAGGCGAAGTGTTGGGCGTCCCCCCACTAGATGGAGTGACGACCTGGATAAATGTGCAGGAAGTCGATGAATGCAGGTGGCTCAGGACCGTGCTTTGTGGCATTCCTTGGGGGAGGCCTAGAGAAGGTCAAGAGTGTGCTGCTTCAACAACGCCATTTTGATAGTTGACAGAATAGTATATGGTCATTAAGTTAGAAACATTATTAGTATGAAAGTACAAATAGGATAGTTTTAAACCAAAGATGTATTATTAAATTTAAATAAAGTAATTATGTACGTTTATACTATAAATTCTGTTTTTAATATAATGGCAGAGAAATTATATTTCTTAAAAGCCTTTTCATGCGTATAACTTACCCAACTGATACTGGTAAATGTATCCAACAGTATAGTGGGTGAAGCATTGCCACTCACCAATTCGATAGGAGCATAATATGAGCTATTGCGCTAGGCTGTTCATAAGAGCAGGCAGGACCACATCGCAACGTACAACGTACTTGAGCACCCCCAAGAAATGTACTAGTTACGGAATTATTTTATGTACCACCAAGTTACACAAACTATGCAGAGAACTCTGTTACAAATAGATTACCTACTAAGAACATAAAATAAATACTTCTCTAGCATTGACCCATTTTGCACGTCCAAGAGTAAATTCAAAAAGCTGTTTCAGAGGTTTTGGCAGATGGCATTGCTTATTAATTTAAAGATAGGTTGAAGTTGCGACACACACACACACACACATATTAATATATCACAAAAACACACACATATTTTCACCTCTCAATACACGCACACACACGTACACACACTCGCACACACACACACTTCCTTTCATTCTCATCACACTAATACTGAATATAAGGTATACAGTAATACACAATACAGTAAACAGTAATATCAATATAATATATAATAATAATACTCACAATATCGACGCAGGTAAAGGTATATTTTGTTATATACTGTAAATTATGTGTTAACATTTCTGAAGACAAAAAAAAAATATTAAAAAAAAAGAAAAAAAAATGTAAAGGTATAAAGGATTCTTTATTAAATAATATATCGAAAACTTGATTATATATTGGTAAATGTACAAGCTGTAGATTTTGTTTCAATAAAGAAAAATCATCTCTAATGGACACTTAGCTTTATGACGACGTACACAGTACTTGCTGCATTTGAAAGCAAACAGTAAGTCTTGTTACATTATGCACATGAAGGTACTGTTGCATGCATTTTAAGTGCTCCGGCTTTAAAGTGGAACACTAAATCGGGCTACTATAATTTAATCACTGAGCGTACTATTCTCTAACGAAAGTCAATAGGGATGAGAAAAATATCAAAAAATCTGATACCGATGCCTTCTTCTTTATCGACTGCAATAGCCCACTGCTGTCGTAGGCCTCAATCATAGTAGGAAGGCCTGGCGTCAGTTTATACCACTATCTTTCGGAGGCCTTGATATCTTTTGAACTATTCCTATAGTTTCCCTCATACTTAGTAAATGTTGAATCAATTGCGGTATACTTTAACACGGAAAAGAGTAATACGGAAAAGAGGCATTCCATCTTAGTCCTCACGGGTGACAACCCATCTGCGTTTTGATTCGCAAACGAGGATAGATGTAGATGTCTATGGGCCACAGCAACCACTTACATCAGCTCGACTGTGTGCTTGTTTGTCACCCTATCCTATAAAAAAACATGTGTGTGTACTTATGTACGCACGTAGGAAATTATACTTCTTTATCGTAACAAAACAAAAGTAACTACCTTAAATATAGTTATCAGTTCCCACGAAAAATTAAGAGACAGTTACCCAATGAAGATGTCGCTTTGAGGTGTCAGTGTGCGCGCGCATCGTAACAGTTCATGATGTCATTTTTAGGTGTCGGTGTGCGCGGGCATCGTAAAAATTCACTCTCATAATTTTTTATCCAAACGCCCCAAAAGAAGTAAAACTTCAAAAAAAGCTCGACGACTAGTTTAGGAGATACTGTCGGGTAAAAATTTAATTAGGACAGTAATTATATACGTATATATACTATATTGCCTATCACACAGAAGGGTTTTCTGACTTTCATTCGGTACAATCCTGGCACACCTCTATCTCTTCTTTCACAACCATAATCAATCCGCGCCGCGCATACATGACCGTTGGTTTTAATAAAATAAAATATTTTTAACTAGCTGTTCCCCGCGACTTCGCCCGCGTGTAATTTAGAGTTTTAATTATATTGCGCATAACCCTAATTCTTTTTCTCAAATATAAGTAGCCTAAATTACTCCTTAGAACATCAGCTACCTGCCAGTGAAAGTCCCGTCGAAATCGGTCCAGCCATTTCGGAGATAAGGCAGAACAAACAGACAGACAGACATACCGACAGTCAGACAGACAAAAATTTAAAAAATTGTGTTTTTGTTATAAGTACCTTGTATTCATTCATATGCATTCAGTAAAAAGCTGTTATTTTAAAATTACAAACAGACACTTCAATTTTATTTTTTTGTATAGATGAATCGCAAAATTTCGATAAATTCCCGTCTAGGACGTCCCATGCTGACTCTTGTACTCACTATTGCAGCATAAATTTGCCTTGTTACCCTTTCTACGTGTATTTTAGTACAATAACTATTATTCCATAATTTGATGTAGCAGTTCCCCTATGCACGTTACGCATTATACGTACGGCCGCCGATGCACGTAACTTTGGAATCTCACTGAGAGCGCTAGGTAACGAGGTTTTGCTCCGATCATTAATTTTATTTAACCTCTGCCCATGGAGTGTAGAGGTAAGGAGAACAATTTCATATGTGGGAAAAGTTGAAAAGTGTCCAACTGTGTATCTAAAACCTACCACAATAGCGCTGACGTCTGAAAAACTACGATACGAACATATCCGTTGTAGACGGAGTGAAGTGTGCTGAGTTCAAATATTTAAAAAATTTCATGACTAGATTAGGTAGTACAATGCCAGTATACAAAAGCTCAACTATTTACGTAGTCTGAAATAATTACATAAATATAACCAAAACAACTGCTGTGAGAAAACGTGATTGTAATGTGACTTACTTAAAATAATTATTAGTGATTTTTATATATATCTATTTTTATTGTGTTCGGAATGGCTGACCCGTAAGTAATTACTAGGGTGACACTGAAAGTTCTTAGAAAATCAAAAACTGTTCAAACTAGCAAGTTAAACTAGTGTCCATTTACACCAATACATCACTGTACCCAATGGAACCACCGAGAAAAGCACTTTGCCCACTCATCCTTAAGGGTCTCTTCGACGGCAATTTGAAACACAGCCACTGCTTCCTCTGCGTCCAAAAATTGTTTTTCTCGAAGTTTTTCCTTTATTTTCAGAAATAAATAAAAAGCGCAAGGTCGGGGCTATAGGGCCGGTGACCCAGTAATTCCACGTCTGACGTCGCGAAGTAGTCGATTGTTTGCTTGGCGGTGTGCGACGAGGCATTGTTGTGGTGAAGGAGGATCCTACTGCAAGGTCGTTTCTCCCGAAGTTTTTCCAAGACGAGTTGCAACCAACTGTTAGTGTACCACTCTGCAGTAACTATTTTTCGATCCTCTAAAACAATTGTTGCATAATGACCTGTCCTTCCGAAGAACGAGGCCACCATCTTTTTTCTCACGCTTCCACCTCTCTTCACTTTAGTTGGCAAATTTTCGGAAGGAAACACCCAGACAGCAGACTGTCTCTTAGTTTCAGGATCATAACAATAAATTCAGCTTTCGTCACCCGTAAGTATGTCAAACACAGCATTTGAGTCACCTCCGTTAAATCTTTGAACCATTTCACGACACGAAACAACACGACGGAGTTTTAGAGTCTCTGTCAAATTATGATGTATCCACCACAAACACAGGCACAAAGCTTCCTGACCGCTAAATGTTCATGGAGGATTTTGTGTACTTGACTCATACCGATGCCTAAGCTTGTCCGAATCTGCTGATAAGTCACTCTTTTGTCAGTCCCTATCATACGCCCCACAGTACTGATGTTATCTTCAGTCGTCGCCGTATGAGGCCGTCCCAGATCATCAGTGAGATTAGTGCGACCACGTTTAAACTCATTAAACCAGTTGTTAACAGTGGCACAAGATGGCGCTTCATCGCGAAAGGCCAATCGAAGTCTATTATAACTTTCTTGTTGACTTAAATAACATCGAAAGTCATAAACAATCATGGTACGAAAATTTTCTCGCGTCACAGCGGTGACACTCTCTGTACGTGAGAGTTGAGGCGCTGGTGACATTAGGCCGGAGCGTATAACACTTGGGTTGATACCGAACCGAAATGGGATATTATAGACCAGTGCCAAAGAAGATACATAGTAGGTATATGTTATATAATATAAACTTATGTATTTAGATAGTGAAAAATACGATCAATTTTAAATCAACGTTTATTAAATATCTTTACAGATTGGGAAAATTAAAATTACCGACAAAACAAAATATGCAAGACAGTAAATAATAAGTAACCAACACTCAGTATTTCAGTACGCAATAATCAGTATTACCTACTCCCTTTAAAAATTACTTACTCTTATATATTTGTGGCTTTTTCGATGACTTTTATAATGTTTATTGTTATTTCTAACAATTGAAAAAAATCGTTGCCGTATGTATAATTTTTTTAGAAAATCTATAAGGAAGCATAAATAGATAGATAGATAGATAACACTTTATTGTAATCCAAAAAAATAACATAAATATTAACAAAAAATGAGAAAAATAAATGTGGTACAATGGGTGGTCTTATCGCTAAGAGCGATCTCTTCCAGACAACCTTTGAATGGACAGGATTGCAAGAAAACAATAAAAACGTGTGTGGTTTGGCGACAAAAATAACATTATTTTTATTAAAGCCATAAAATAGAAATACAGAATGGTATATATGTATATAGATAAGATAAATACATACATACATATTAATATGTATACATTTTTTCATTTTGATTTGAATTGTAATTTTTATTATACAACTGTTTGTTGTCCTTAATAAAAAACATATAAATATAAATTTTTACAAATAAAAATATTTAAAATTACAAATATATGTATACTTTAAGACTATTATATTTATGTTATATATGTGCTATGTGCCACACATAAATAAATATTGTAACTAAATAAAAGTAGAATAATTATATACAAATGAATAGGCATTATTTTTGTATAAAGCGCAGCCCTCAACCAGGGCTCCCTCTCTCAAGGCTCCCGCACACATCCAGACACCCACACATAGCCGTAAGTGATTTTACGTGCACACATGCTAAAGTGTCGTTTCTTTTCGCGTAGTGTATATATTCTTTGCTCGCGTTAAATTCGTGCTGACATGACACTGACAATGTTTAATTTGCCGCCAAATCGTAAACAAATGATAAATCAATAAAATACATACTCAATAATATTGGCAAAGAATTCCATTTTCAAAATTTTTTTATTATATCGTTTACAAAGCCAGTTCTAAAAACTTTCAGCGTCATCCTCGTAGCGGTGTAAGAATATCCACTACCCTACTAGTTTGCATCTGTTAAAATATGTGACATAAATACAAAAAAAAGTAGAAGCGACAATAGCCTAATGGTAGGGTACGGAATGCGTTCTTAACAAGTAGTGGGTTCGAATCCACCATTCGACAACGACTAGCATTGTACCATTACGTGGTATTTAACTGGAATATTAGTAACGTTAATAGTTTTACTAGCATTTTTATTTAAAAAAAAAGGCTGCATTTTTACTTTTAATTGTGTTATCTTAGAAGATTGAATTTTCACACCTCCAAAGGACCGTAGACTTAGTATTTTTGTTGATATTAATTTCAATTAGATACTTCTATCCGCTTCTGAAAAAAGTTTATTGACACATAGACTTATTCTATATTAATTCCATTGTAATTAATGTTAAATAAATATTAAATCATGTATTTCTCAGATTATATCCGATTAAATGCAGCTAAGTGACAAACGCAAACAAGTACTGTCAGAACCAACTAGCGTTTCCATGCGACCCCGACAGTTATTCTCATCTCTTTTGTATACACATATACTTTAAATTAAGAGTAGTCCACGGGATACTTTAACACTTTCTGTGTCCAGTTTTCAGACACAATTGTAAGACATTAGCAATGACCTACATACATGTAGTGGACGGGACAGCGAAAAAGTTAAATTAAGACCACTTTCCTGGACACGTGTAACAAGCTAACAAACAGTGGCTATTTCGTTATTTAAATATCAACTTTCGTATGAGTATGTATTAATTTTTACCATCTTCATAATTCTAATGGGACATTCATGACTTATTGCGTCTATGATATTTTGTTTGGTCTAGACATACGACAGTGTGTCAGACAAGTTCAAAAAGAACAAAGGGAGACGCACCGGCAGTGTAATATACACTCCATTTTGATCTCTTTTAGCTCCTCATATATCTGCGGCCGATGAGCACAAATTAACTCAAAAACGATTAAATCTACGCGATTTTATTCAAAACTAGCCTTTTACCCGCGGCTTTGCTCACGTTGTCTTCAATTTAGAAATATCATTAATACTACTCCAATTAAAGTTAAAATTTCACAAATGTAGTTCTATTCATCAGTGACCATTAAAAATAACGTTTCTAAACCTATGACCACTAGCGCAACCACTAATGAAATAAATAGATGTTGTTTATGGTTTATATTAGTTATTTCTCTAAAATAATACTAATTCACTTATAATAAATACAAAAGAAAACTTAAGATATCAGATATCAGAGCAGAAAACATATTTGTAAAGTTAGATATTAACTTGTAACAATAGACAACTTGCATGACATAATAGAATATATTGAAACTCGTTAACAAAATCTTAAATTTTGAAAATAATCTTAATATGAAATCTACGAACTATGTCATAATAATTATACAAATTTAAGTCGAGATCATACAGATAACATTATTTTTTGTTGATTTTTTCAATCAAAAAGTGCACTCATGTGCACTTTTTGATTTTACCTGATTTTTTTTGTATGACAAATAATTTGTGGATTCAAGATAATGCAACAACAATCTATCTATCTGTATCGTTGCCTTGTAACTTATAACAGACTAGCGCCCAGGCTTCACCTAGATATGCGATATTGAGATATAAGACAAACAACGACCATTTATTTTCTCAATTTTTCGATTATTTTTAGAAATAATTCTTCATGGTTTTCGGATAAAATATAGACAAGATCTCTGCATTTTGCATTGCCTGACATTATAAAATATAGACAAGATCGCTCCTGGCATTACTATCTACTATACTACTACTACTACTCTATCTGCATGAAAGTTTCATCACAATATGTTAAACCATTCCGATTAAAAAAAATGGTTTATATAACCTTCTGTCTTAATACTGAGCTTAAAAGAAATTAGCTATTTCAATATACACTTCAATTTTATTCAAATGTATAGATTTCAAATGTTTTAAAATACATATTGAGGAAAATTCTGAATAATTGTTTAATATGCGGCTTTTTACTTATTGTTAAAATTGGTAAAAGGATTTAATGATTTTAATATGACAGGATAGAAAACAAAACCCCATTCGACACATGACTCGTACCGTTTGCAAGTTCCCAGCGTAATACAATAAGTAGATTGAAGTCCAATTCAGTGAATTGCTGTGCATTTGCGCTTATTGAGCTTGATTCGAGTGAAGCCCACCCGACGCGCTATGTTTTAATCTGATGTCGAATATTTTAGTCCGACTGCTATTGATTTTTTATCATCAACTATGCATTTTACGCCGCTGCGGTACAGCGTCACTTCACAGAACATTTAACTTCAAACTCGTAATAATAATAATAACGTAAAACATCTATGATATTATACACCGATTCGAATACCAAACGATCCATGAGCGTGCGAAAGAGTAGGATATATTATATATGAGCAAAACAGATATAGGTACCTACTCCGAACCTTCGTTGTAGGATAAACTCGTTTCAGAGTACCATAGATATTTACCAGAACGTAATATCGTACTTAAAATATAGATATTAAAATATATAAATCTAAGCAAACCAATCCCATCAAAAATCGCGTATCACCGTGTAGTACTTTTGAACGGCTGTAATGATGATGATGCCATTGACATTGTATCTTGTTAATTCTTTAAAAAAATATATACACAAGATTAAGTCAGCTAAACTGGTGCAGACGATTGCGATTGGTTGGCCACCTCAGCCACACCTTGACATCTATACTAATATAATAAAGCGGAAGAGTTTGTTTTTTTTTTTTTTGTTTAAGCGCGCTATTCTCTGGAACTACCAGTCGGATTTGAAAAATTCTTTTTGTATATTATAGCCAGATTCATGTGAAATAGTATAGTTTATCTAGCATTAAGCTACATTCTTCAAGTCAGAAAAAAAGCGGTCCCGAAAAGATTTATTCGCGTACGCTGGTGTTGTGGTTAGGGATACGTAAATACAATGTTCTAGAAAAATATAGATCTTTACTCCGTCTAAAAAAAAGTCCGTGATACCATATGTCTATTTCTTACGTAAGTAAGTACTTTCTTACGTTCTTCTTACATAAGCCATAATTAGGTATTAAGTGACAAAAAAATATAAAAATTTAAAAATGATACATAAGCGTTATTATTAGGCATGGCCTATTTATCCTTACGAACGAAAGTTACTTCATCATCAAGACAATTTTATGAAGATAAACATTGTTCTTCATACCATAATATTTGGATGCATATTTTAAGAGATAATGTAAAATTAAAATAATACAATACTTGGCTGGGCGCGCGAACGACGCATAAACCCTAGCCGCCCGGTGAGAACTGCGAGAAGCCGGTATTGAAATTTGAAAGCGAGGTTAGTTCAATCATTATAGCTAAAATAAATTCAAAATTAATTGAGTACTTTTATGACAATGATTAGTTACATCTTTATTTCTGAACTCTTTCATTTCACATTGCTATGGTATTTTGAAAATTTAATTGATTAACAAATATAAGAGTTTGATAGTAAATTTATCAAGAATCATTTCATGCCTACACACTTTTCATGTATCGTGTACGGTTTTCTTTAAAACTGAAAAAAACCGCGCTTCGGGACACTTTCTGGGACTTGAGGGGGAGGGGTGGACGCTCAACCGAGAGGGGGAGGGAAAGGAAAGTGGATAAAACTTTACTTCGCTCTACATCATACATATGCCGACAGATAAAAGTACTCCATTAATTATGGCAATTTTTCCATACATTGCTATCAAATAAAATATTTAGTTGCAATTATAAAATGCTTGAACTAGGTGTCATGTCATGTCGCGCACCTCGGACACGTGATGACGCGGGTGAAATCGCGGGGCACAGCTAGTACTATATAAAGAATTAAACTTCTTGATAGATGCTTTCGTATTTTGACAAAGTTAACAGAAGTTATAGATTTTATTTCTATCGCCAAATTTTATACCGCCTGCACTGCTGTGTTCCGGTTTGTAGAGTAAAGAGAGAAAGTAAGATTAAGAAAGAAGGCTATGAGGCATCCCATCTTAGTGCTCAGAGGTAAGTAACAATTCATCGGTAAAAGTAGGCAAATGTACAGTAGCCACTTACCATCAGGTGGACAGTAGGTTTATTTGTCACTCTAGTGTCATATAAAAAGTTATAGTTATTTAAATTAATATTAGGACTTTACTTGACCTATTTTCAAACCGGTAGTAACCGCGTTCTCCCGCCCAAACCTAAGAATAAATCGAGGTACCGATGTAAAGTCAAGAATTATTTAACTGCCAATAATTGTCTTTGGCAGCCAGCGTTGACTGGCAGAGAACGCTACATGGCATTAAGTCCGCCATATGTACCCTTTATTTTAAGGTGTTACATTTAAAATTTGAAATAAAAAAAAAATATTTTCCTGATGCTTGTTAAAGTAAATAAAATATCTACACGTAAACTTTACCTCTCATAATAAATACGTTGCGTACGTCAACTAGTATTAGGTTCAAAGGTTCCATTAGAAAACTCGTGGAACTCACTTAGGAACAATATTTACGCACGTAATAAGTGCGATTGCAATGTTATATGTGTACACAGCGGGCCCCTAAACTAACGTATACATTAAATTACAATCAAACATTCGATAGCAAGTCGTAAATAATTTAGAGGGATAACAAACTGGTCGATTTCCAACAGAGAAACAACGCATTTTGTAAATATCAAATACCGACTAAGGAAAAATGGCGAGAATTTTATTTTCACAGTCTTTCAAACGTATTTTTTATAGGAGAGGGAGCAAATGAGCATATGGCTCGTCTGATGGTAAGTGACTACCGCCGCCCATGAGCAACTGCAACACCAAGGGAATTGTAGATGCGTTGGCTTTTTAAAAATGAGTAGGCTCTTTCCTTGAAGGTGTCTAAGTCGTATCGGTCCGGAAAAATCTCTGGTGGTAGTCGATTCCACATGGAAGTTATGCGAGGCAGAAAACTTATTTTAAATTGTACAGTGGTGGATCACCAGTCATCCAGATAGTATGGATGGTATCGCGAATTTTATAGCGATGTGCGATGGTGAAATTGTGCGGCTGGAGTTAGTCCGACAAATTCCTCAGAGCACTCCCCGTGGTAAATGCGATAAAATACGCAAAGAGATGCAACATCACTTCGCAGTGCCAGTGAGTCAAGCCGATCGGAAAAAGTTCGGTCGCCGATGATTCGAACAGCTCTGCGATGAATACAATATGCAGAAGAAACAGCGTTGGCGATAGCACGCAGCCTTGTGGAACACCAGCATTAATGGGCTTATAATCGCAGCATTCACTGTCTACTACGACCTTGATGCTCCGAGCTGCAAGAAAACTGGTGATCCAATTGCACAATTTCTCGGAAAACCCATAGGAAGGATGTTTCGTAAGAAGCATTTTGTGTCAGACCCGATCGAATGCCTTCGCTATGTCCAAACTTACAGCCAACGCCTCCCCCTTGGAACTATTGCCTCCACCCTTTTGTGAGTTAGGTAACCCAGAAGATCACCAGCCGAGCGACCGCGACGGAAACCGTACTGACGGTCACTAATCAGTTGGTGGTCCTCAAGGTACCGCTTGAGCTGGCTGTTAATAATGGACTCCATTATTTTAGAAAAAAGGAGGTGATGGCGATAGGTCTATAGTTGGACGGATCAGAGCGATTACCTTTTTTAGGGATCGGCTGCACGAAAGCTTTCTTCCATGACTTTGGGACTACGCCTAGGGAGTAGGAGTACCGGAAAAGACGCTTTAAAACCGGTTCCAACTTTAGAGTACACGTCTCCAGCACAATAGGAGAGACGCCTTCAGGCCCACTTGACTTGTTGAGTCCAGGGAGAGGAGTGCTCTGCGCACCGAGCGTATTCCCTTTTAGTCGGTTATTTTTCGCTTTCTTTGAAATATGGTGCTTTGAATCAAAGGTGTTTTCTCTGACTGCAGCACACACTCTATATATACAAATAAATATCATTGAAGTGTCTGTTTTTAATGTCAAAATAACATCTTTTTACGAAATACATATGAAAGAACATACGGTACTTATAACAAAAAAACAATTTTTAAAATTTTTGTCTGTCAGTATGTCTGTCTGTCTGTTTGTTCAGGCTTATCTCCAAAACGGCTGGATTGATTTTCACGGGACTTTCACTGGCAGATAGCTGATGTTATATGAAGAATTTTAGGCTACTTTTATTTTAGAAAAACATTAGGGATCCGCGCAAATACAATTAATATCCATGAAATCCAATTGTAACAAATTACACGCGAGCGAAGTCGCGGAGAACAGTCAGTTCTATTATAAAAATGTATAAGGACAGAGCAATGCTTGTAAAATTTAAATTGAATTATTTTACAAGCTCACAAAGAACATTGAAGTTGGGATAATTAAATGGTCCTTTTGCGGCAATTCGAATAGTATTTGCTAGATAATTAAAAAGGAAAATAATGGGTATGCTTTTAGTATTAAATCCGCCTTTTAATCCTGTACTGATGTGAGGTTCAATAAAGATTACATAAATAAATAAAATGCTCGAACATAATATTTTTCTTTAACACGTTTGCAAAACAAGGCTGCTATGGAAAATCTCCCCCCTATGAGACAATCTATGGGAGAGGCCTATGTTCAGCGGGGAACTTTTATAGGCTGTAATGGATGGATGTATAGAAGTTAATCTACCAGGAGCACATGACTCACTGAGAGGTGAAATTATTAAATCAACAGAAACATTACAACTATGGCAAAATCCTCCCAATGAGGCAATCTATGGGAGATGCCTATGTTCAGCGGGGAACTTTGATAGGCTGTAATAAATACATGAATAATGACAAACAAAATTATAATTGATAGAATCAGGCGTTACTTTGCGGAAATCCATTATAATGGGGTTGTTATAAATTAATTTGCTTAATTCCGCGTAAAGAAAGAAAATTATGTGTCGTGCCCAGCTTTAAGGGGGACCTCCCACCCTCCCTCAATCGCGCGCACTATACCCGTCGCCGTCAATCCCAGCACTACCATCCTCAGCACCACCACACTAGGCAGGACACAACACTCTCGAAAATACGACACGTGTTTCGCCTCTACACGAGGCATCCTCAGGTGAAGTAGATTCTGCGGAGGCGGCCAGCCTCCGCAGTTTGGGAGGTCCCCCTTAAAGCTGGGCAGGACACATCATTTTCTTTCTTTACGCGGAATTAAGCAAATTAATTTATAACAACCCCAAACAAAATTATTTATTGTTAGACCTATATTATTTGATATTTTCTTCAATTAAATTTTTCACTAATATGACGTTTCCGTAACAGTCGTTTCAAGGCGACCACTTTTTTCTTCATCCTCAAAGTTAATAAAGAGAGAAAGAAGAAGAAGCTTTACGCATGAAGTCTGTCAAGCGATTTTAGGCGACTATTCAAATCATAAATAAAACATCGCGCAAGAATGTTCCCGACACTGATCAATTTTCTCAGTGAAACATAAAAAAGTGGACAGTAATTTTAAGTTTGAACACATTCATGTATTTACTTAATAATAGTATAAATAATAGTATTATCTCTGAGTAATGATAAACATAAGGTAACTCTGAGAGCATTATTGAAATAAACCATAAATGGCCTCATACAAAAAAAACTTATTGCCGAAAGACTTTCTGCGTATTTGTTTTTAAAAAATAAAATTTTAAAGAAATATTATCTCTTTGTAATAATAATATAATTATTATCACTATAAAATGAAAAGGATAACTTTTGATAAACATACAACAAGGCATGCATTTAGGTCATCCTGCACAGCTGACCTAATTTCAAACCTAGCCCTTGCGTGAGCTAAAATCGATTCATCAACTTTTCGTTCTGGTTTGACTTTTAAAGTTTAAAATTAATTAAATATTCGATAAAAAATTATTCATACACGTCAGTTTATTATTAACTTTCGTACTATATATCAATAAAAATCTATTAGGCGTACATAAATTGATAACCTATGTACTTCACAACGCTCTTAAGCTTAATGTTATTGCGATAAGATGTACGCTGCAGTACGAATAGATCTGCATGACCGGGGAATGGCCACGATCTCACAAAATACTTCACAGCAGCCTAATGCCTCGTGCCTCGCGGCATACCATCTTAATTAGTTCTTTCCAGTTACAACGTATCTGTATTTTGATTTTTAATGGAGTATAGATATAGATGTTTATGAACCACAGCATCCTTACCATCAGGTGGACTGTGTGCTCGTTTATCACCGTTATCATATATAAAAATAAAACTTCCACGGATCCCAATATTAACAAGAAAGTAACTTGACGTTATATTTTGTCGTTAATTCCAAATTTAAGTACAATGACGTCTAATTCCAAATGTACAATTTCAAAACTCAATATGCATAAGTTTATTGTATTCAATCATTTTCATATTAGGGTTTCATCTTTATTTTTGTTTAGTGAACGAGTCGCATCGCATCGCAATACATCATCGCGCTGTCAATTTGTCTTCGCATTGGAATCGAGAGCCATCGATTAATACTTCGTAAAACCTGACATGAAATCTGTTATTTTACTCATATCTTACATCACAAAATACGTACTGCCAAACATAATAAAAGCAAAAATTTTATTCAGTTTTTCCTCTTATAATGTGCTTTTCTTCACGTGTTACTGCAAAATAAAAAAATGCGTGTAATCGTATACACAAGTACAAAGTGGATCTTCTTTACTATGTTTAATTTTTCGTTTAATATATATTTTACATAAGTAGGTACATGAAGTACTAGTTAACTCATGCAGCCCCGGCAGTGAAACGTTACTTGAAAACGTAACTTTTTTTAAATAACGTATACTAAATCTATCACTATCACTACGTCGATAAAGTAGTTTTTCATTTAAAAAAATAAACCAATTTTATGAGAGTGGGTATCACGTTCTTAAAAGTCGACAGTAAAGTCCACTTTCAGTCTTGCCTACCGAAGTGTGCAATTTTAGTTTTAATAAAAATGTGAAAGGCATCTTCAAAGAACTAAAATTAATAAGACAATTTTTAAAGCTTAAGCTTCTGAAGCCGGTGCTTTAGTTATAATATGAGGGTGACAAACGAGCACGCAACCCACCTGATGATAAGTGAATGCTGTGGCCCATAAACATCTACATCTATCCCCGACTAAGAATCAAAACGCAGTCGCGACGTCACCTTAGAGGACTAAGATGGAATGCCCCGTTTCCAGAAAAATAGAGTATCCGGTTCTCTACACACACCATACGAAACACAACAGCATCGGGCTGCTATTTTACGCTGGTATTCTGTGGAACGTGGTCCTTCTACGGTCGAGCCGACTCATTAATGCTACAATCACAATAAAGCATGGATCGACCACGTATAAAATTAGCTTTTTATTAAAATGCTTATTAATAGTGTATAGAAGAAATAAAGATCCGATTTTTGAATGTGAAATTATTTTGTTCTCTTTAGTTATTTTAAGAAGTAAAAAGCCTACTTAAAATAACTAAAGAGTCTCACTCACCCACTTTCTGACACTGACGTGATTATTGGCATTGTGAGTGATCTTAGAGTGTCACACACATTTTAGAACTTAAATACGTAAATTAGTCTGAGGATATTAGTCAGCGTAAAGCAAGTACGCCCACGCCTCAATACAGGAAAAAGTAAGTAAAATGCAAAATGGATACTTAATTTTTACTTCAACACCATTTTGCCACAAAACTATCAGTCCTTTTGCTTCTTCTTCTTCTAACATCTTTATGACATGAAATCATAGATCTCTAATTTTTATTTTCACCACTTTGCCACATCTTACATGCCGTGTAGTGTGTCACGCCACGCTGCAGCTATATTAGTGGTAAAGTTGTAGCACGAATGGTTCAGCTCGACCAGGGAAGGCCCACGCTCTCACAGAATATCAGCGTAAAATTGCAGTTTAACACTGCTGTAATTCGTATGGTGAGTGTAGAGAACCGGAGACACTTTTTGCTGGAAAAGAGGCATTCCATCTTAGTCCTCACGAGTGACAACGTATCTGCATTTTGATTCTTTATTGAGGATAGATGTAGATGTCTATGGGTCTCAGTAGCCACTTGCCATCAGGTGGACTATGTGCTCGCTTGTCACCCTATCCTATAAAAAAACCGTGAAACCTGGCACCTTTGCTACTTTTGAAAGGGCTTAAAGTTTATAAGATAATAGCAAAAACTGAGTTTAAAGTAGTTTTCCGATAGCTGAACTGCTTGCCCAAATACACTATCCCACTATCCGGATAAAAGCTAGTTTTTAATATCAAACATTAAAAAAAATAAAAAAGTAATTACTAAAATTTATTTTTTAAACACTTAATTCAACATATGAATACTTTGTTCACTCCTACGCTGTCACAACTCTATCAATTACACCTCGCTGAACCGGCTTACAGAAGTTACAGTTCAACTTCCCAGTACCTACCTGGAGAGAATGGGATGTACGTTTATTAGGTTTCCCTTGTGCAAATTTAATTTCAACGTATAGTTTCAGATAACACACGGCTTGTACTGAAATAATATTACCCGGAATTTTTAAATGCTATGAATTATTTAAAAATTCCTGGAAGTGTTAAGTAATATCGAATACTAGCTGGTACCCGGTGCATTGATGCCGCAAAAGAAATAATTGTGGGAAATATCGTTTTAAAATTGAAAGAGTTGTTTAAGGAGGAATTATGATACATTCATTGAAATTAAATGTTATATTACTTGCAAATAAATTTGTCGGTACGGTACGCGTGCCGCCTACTGTAAGTTAATTGCACTATGCCCGTAACGTTCGCGCAATTGGAAGTAATAAGTTAACAAAGTTTTAGCACAATCTGATGAACGACATGGCAGCGCATGAACTATGAATAGACCAACATTAATTTTTATATATTAGATCACAAATTCTAAAAAACAAAATATTTACTGTAAAACTGGTGTAAGAATATCCACTACGCCATATCAACTCATGAATATAGTAAGAGGTGACAGAGGGAAACGGAGACATGAGATGGGTGGCAGCATCTTACTGATCATCATCATCATCATTACAGCCCTTCACAAGTCCACTGCTGAACATAGGCTTCCCCCAAACCTCAATCTTCCTGAATACAACTGAAAATAATACAAAACCACGGTTGCCAACCCGTCTGCCAAGTGTGGCAACTATGGCAAAATACTCCCTATGAAGCAATCTATGGGGGCGGCCTATGTTTAACATTGGATTTTTATACTCTGTAATGGATGGAATGGAATTAATGGATAGCAAAATATATGTGTTTTTTTTATTGGTTAGGGTGACAAACGAGCACACAGTCCACCTGATGGTAAGTGGTTGCTGTGGCCCATAGACATCTACATGATTTCAACAGTGGTAGAGCCACGCGGCAGCTTTCTGCTGTCGCACGGATGGGCTGGCTCGTACCGGGGTGGTACCACGACCTCACAGAATACCAGCGTGTAGTAGAGGTTTACCTCTGCGTTTCGCTTGGTGAGTGCAGGTGGCCGGAGGCCCTTTTTACTGGAAATGAGGCATTCCATCTTAGTCCTCACGGGTGACAACGCATTTACATTTTGAATTGTAATAGAAGATATATGTAGTTGTCTATGGGCCGCAGCAACCATTTACCATCAGGTGGACTGTGTGCTCGTTTGTCACAATTATCCTATAAAAAAAAATCTATCCTCGTATGCGAATCGTAATGCAGATGTGTTGTCACACGTAAGGACTAAGATGGAATGCCTCTTTTCAAGTAAAAAGGACCTACGGTTCTCTACACTCACCATACGAAACAGCAGTATTAAGCTGCTATTTTACGCTGGTATTCTGTGAGAACGTGGTCCTTCTCCGGTCGAGCCGACCCATTCGTCCTACAACTATACTACTAATATAGCTGCAGGATGGCTCTGCCACGTATAAAGTATGTATAATTGTATGTGTTATATAATTTGATTAAATAAAGTATTTCATTTCACTGGCCGGGTCTCCTCGAGCAACATGGTTGCTCATTTCTTTTATCTACTAAAAGTGAAACTATCGAGTAATCAAAATGCAGATGCGTTGTCACCCCCAAAGACTCAGATGAAATGCCTCGTTTTCAGTAAAACGGCTCTTCGTTTCTCTACTGTTGCTATTTTACGCTGGTATTCTGTGCGAGTGTAGTCCTTCCCCGGTTGAGACGACCCATTTATGCTACAACCATAATATAGCTGCAGCCTGGCGTTACGTTCTAGTACCTACTGCTGTTCCACCACTTACCATCAGGTGGACTGTCACCCTCATCCTATTAAAAAAAAGATACTTCAATTTAGATTTAATCTTTGATTTTTTTTGTTTAAATTTCATCCTTTAGTAAAACTCCTAACTAGGTAATTTTCATTTTTTTTATTTCAATGTTGCATAGAAAACATCGGCACACTACTCTAAATACAATTAACACAAATTTAAGTTTATAAACTTATATAATAATTTGCCTTAAACTTAAGTTAAGAAGAGGCACGCGTCCAGTGGTAGAATGCTATAAAGATGGATTGGAAGAAGAAACGCTTTTTATAGTCCGAGAAAACGTCTATTTAAAGACGTCATTCAATATTTTGTTGTACCAATAACATAAAATAATAAAACGTCTCCTAAATTATTTATCGTCGGCTTTGGAACAAGCTTACGAGCGGAACTTTAGAGATTTAATTAACTAAAGCCTATTGATTAGATAATTCCATTGAATATTTACAGCTTAATGGATGTAAATATTTAATGAAATTATTGTTGGCATGATGATGTTGGCATTAAACATGATAATTCATTTAGTATTATCAACAATGCAGCATTTCACGAGTCCACTGCTGTACATAGCTTTCCCTAAATGAATGCCACAAAAAGGGGACTTACTAAGTCGTTATTCCAGATAGTAGAGAGTCTACGGCCAGTTTATAAATCAAATTGTAAAAAGCCTTTCAGAGAAAAAAATTAAGAAATAAACTTATTAACATTAACATCGCAATATATTTAAGAAAATGTAATCTATGTAGGTACATAAGAAAAGCTTTGATAAGAATAATTTATACTTTAAACAACAGAAACAAACAAGCTTGTGATACCAGTAACTAGTAGTAATTAGTAATTAATTTTTCGAGCAATGTATACGCTTCTACAACAAAATCCCAAAAAATGTCAAAGTTAGTCAATCAACAAGTTTATAAGTTTATAAATGAATAACTGTACAAAAAGGGTTATTATAATATTAACGAATACATGAATGAAAATAGCTACCATGTTGGTTTTATTATAATTCAAAATTATTATAAAGTTATATGATATTATGTCTAAAAATGTAATCCCGCTAGGTTTCTCGCTCGGTTTTTCCGAGGACACAGGCGTTTTCCGAACCAGTGATAAATAATATATATATATATATATATATATATATATATATATATATATATATATAATAATACGTATATATTACTTAATAAACGTCAATTGTTTTTTATTTACCACTGGTTTGGAATATGTATTGAACACAAATTATTTTTGTATATATATTGAACATTAACTGTTCTATTCTATTCTAGTTATTCTAGTGGGTAGCCCTTTATACTTGAATTTTACTTGACGGCTCCGTGCCGCAGTGGCTTAGCAATGAATTGCAGCGCTGGGAGCCGCGGGTTGGAATTCCGCACGGAACAAGTATTTATCCGTGCCGCAGTGGCTTAGCAATGAATTACAGCGCTGGGAGCCGCGGGTTGGAATTCCGCACGGAACAAGTATTTATCCGTGCCGCAGTGGCTTAGCAATGAATTACAGCGCTGGGAGCCGCGGGTTGGAATTCCGCACGGAACAAGTATTTATCCGTGCCGCAGTGGCTTAGCAATGAATTACAGCGCTGGGAGCCGCGGGTTGGAATCGGAACAAGTATTTGTATGGCCTACAAATGATTGTTCCAGGTCTGGATGTTTGTCCTTGTGAAATTTATGTATGTAAACTTTTTTGTCTCATCAGTTGTCGGTTTTTTGAGCTTACATAGACGACTCATTGCCACTACAGGTTACTGATTTATTGTGTTGGTTACTCAGATTCTCGTTCACTGCTGCATCTAATATATATACTGATGACTGGAATATGATGTTAGAATTTCAGTATGAGATAACTAGAAACGGGTACTAAACTCTTGGCAAATAAACAGCTGCATATAGGTAGTTTTACAAACATTTTTATTTATTTTATTTCATATTATCGGTGATGACTGACGCCGCAGTTAATTCACATCAAGTAAACTAAACCTACGTTTGTTACCATACATACGGAATTACACACACACACACACACACACACACACACACATATATACATGCATACACCCAGACCACAAAACCTTACGTCTGGAGCGATCAGGTTTATGTCAGTGATTGTGGCATTCAGATCTGTGGCATTATCTTTTATAGACACCGCTTTGTAATTTTCACTCCCAACAAGATTTATGAAATGTTTAACTTTCACTTGCAAAACCAACATTGCTTCTATAAACTCAGTTTAAGTCATTTTTAATATTACGTATTTGTTACTAAATACGCATTTCACAAAATTTTATCTAACGGATGTTTTGTCGGTCACCACACATTATACGTTCAATTTTGTTATTTGTCATATTAAAAAGTAATATATGTACGTGGTAGAGCCATGCTGCAGCTATATTGGTCGTATAGTTGTAGCACGAAAGGGTTCGGCTAGGCCGGGGAAGAACCACGCTCTCACAGAATACCAGTGTAAAATGGCAGCTTAACACTGCTGTGTTTCGTATGGTGAGTGTGGAGAACCGGAGACCCTTTTTACTGGAAAAGAGGCATTCCATCTTAGTCCTCACGGGTAACGACGCATCTGCATTTTGATTCTTCATTGAGGATAAATGTAGATGTCTATGGGTCACAGCAACCACTTACCATCAGGTTGACTGTGTGCTCGTTTGTTACCCTTATTCTATAAAAAAAATATAAACTGTATATAATCATCACAAATTCTTTACCCTTTCTAGAATATTTTTCTACTATTTTATACAATACATTACATATTTCACGTTCATAAAAATTAACACGTACTTATATATTTTAAGTAGTTTCTTCCAAACATCATTTTATTTTACAAACTTTTATTTCAAATATATTAACATATTTATAATTCATTTGAAAATTTTTATTTAAGTTGATATTTTTATTGTTTAGATTGCGAACTTGCGATCTTATGTTTTATAGCAATCACAGTTATTACAGAATCACAAAAGACTTTTTTGGGTGAAGACAATTTTATATTTCTAAAAAACATGTTTTATTTTATGAATTACTAATTTATTGTGAATGTTATATTAATTTATTTTAAGATGAAATATTTTAAAACAATACACTTAAAATTTAATAAATAACCTTTGTCACATCGCAATTATAGATTTGTTCAGTTCAGTATTATTTTAAGGGCCGATTTTTTAATCCTCGGTTAAAATTAATTTAAAAAGATTATATACAACATAAATAAATTAAATATTAAATTTTTTCACTCTTACATTGAATTAAATTTCAATTAATATTGTAATTTTTAAATCGTGAAATAACAATTAACCGTTGGCCCTAAATAAGGTAAAAATTTGGCAGGTCTTAACTGTCAATAATGTGAAATAAAACTAACGTTTTGGACTATCAATGTTTCAATCGTATCTTAAGCGATTCCTCTTATATTTTCACAAAAATAGTTCCACAAAAAGAACTTCAATAATTTCAATCATTCGTTTACTAATTTAATAAAAAATATTTTATAAAACACTAATTAAATATGAAAATAAAATTTCCACATTATTTCTTAACATTAATTCACTTCCGTAATATTATAACAATGCGCGATCTTTATCCGACGGCTGTTTCTACTCTTACTTAGTAAAAATTTTGCGAAATGTATTTACACTATTTATCCTATATTTTCACTCACAAAAATCTATTTTTCAGTGGGATATTAGCGAAATTCTTCAAACTTACGTCCGCGTTCAGCATTAAAAAGACTTAAACGTCCGACAGATAAGAGCTGCGGCTTACGATTGACCTGATCATAGTAAAACTCCTTTATACGAATTAAAACAATTTTGTAAAAATTCAGGAAAACATGATTATCATTTAATTCATCTTTATATCTTTATTTCTGCAGTGCAGTTACCACCCACCACCCACTTTCCAGATGCACGAATTAAGTGAATTTAGGATATGGCATTTATCATTTAATCATTTAATATAACAAAATCGATGAATGTTAACAAAACGTAAAGTGATTTAAGTAAAAATACTTTTCATGATTTAAAAAAAAAATTCATAAAATTATTTACTTACAAAGCCGTAAAATACTATCGTATAGAGCTTCTATTAAGAAAATGGTGACTACTAATTGACAAATATTTTCACACCAATTCGTCATTATTTTGACGAGTTTATATCACATTTTGTAAAAATATACAACATCCAAAGCTTTTGTAGCTCGATGTCGATAATACCCAGTAAAATTTCAGTGTTACCACATTGAAAAATATTCCCTAAACTTAGGTTTATTAAAAATAGTAGTGATGTTTATAGCAATTTAATGAAGAATGATGAATGAATGAAATGAGAGAATTAGAAAGGATAAAATTTTGAGGGAAATTAAATAATTTTTAATAAATTTCATACTGAACAAAAACTTAAACAAGACAAATATGGCGTTTTCTCATCAAACTAGTTGGTATGTCGTGTCGGTTGCGTTAAATAATTCTTAATTATATTCCTATTATATCGACGATTATGTAGGAAGAATTCCTGCATGATCGTCGATATAATACGAATTATCCAGTTTTGGGTCCGCCTAAAGACTATATAGGTATATTTAATTTTAAAATTAATGTGTTGCTTCTAAGCAAGAGTTATGTGTTAATTTTTATCATTACAGCGTATTAAAAGTCTTCTGCTAAACATAAGGCTCCCCAATATGTTGCCACTGGAAATGGATATCTGCCATAGTTGCCAAGCTTGGCAAGCGGGTTGACAACCGCAGTTTATATTATTTTGAGTTGTTATCAAGGAGGTGCTGTTGCCCGTCTCCTATTTAATTTCCTTAGGTTTCCTTTTACGTCACTACGGGATGATATGGGATCTCTACACGGCATTATTTAAAAGGCGGTCTTTGGAGGGATCATACCTTATCGACAGCGTGGTATAATAAAGACCAGATTACCGGCTTTCAGTTCTGGCTGTAGTGTGATCATCTCCAGTTCTCTCACGTTGTATCCTAGCCTGCCATTTACCTCACGTATTACATGGGACAAGAGTAACTTTGAATTACTTAGAACGCTAATTTAGAAGTGTTAAACAAACCAAGAACTTAATTTCATTGGTATTAGTAGTTATTAGTGTAAAAAGTAAGGTTATAGTCTATTTACCTCCCCTGTTGCGTCTATGACGCCCTACTACGTCCATTATTATGTAGCATACGTCCACTGCTAGAAAGCTTAGGTCACATCTCACCAGTGCGTTTGCGGACTCAAAATTTCTTCGAAATATTTTTATTCCTCCACGCATTAGGATTTCATATACAGCAAGTTGTAATTCGGTTTTTCGAATTGCATTAACTATTTCATAGGTGCTGGCAAAAATCAGTGATTATTCCAATCATCCGATGGAAACGGTAAAGAAAGTGAAAATATGTTCCATATATACTTAATCTATGTAAAGTGTCTATAGCACCTATAATTTTTTTAAGAATCTGTATTACATGATTACTTAATATCTATAGAATATATTTAAATTGTCTTATGGCTAACCAGGTCATGGATCAAAATAAAAATATATTGTAGTACATATTCATATATGATTTAATATACACTATTAATTAGCTTATATTAAAACTATCCGCCGTAATAACTCTACTTTGATTTTAGTAACTTGTTAGACTTGTTACAATTTGAATTCCTTCCTTTAGTAATAAAATGTCTATGGTTATATGTCATAGACAATTTGCGAATTTATTTCCGGTTATTGGGAAAATTTAATTTTGATGCTGGCTCGATAGTTTATAAAAAGCGCAGCACAACGGAGCGCACGGCAGAACCGATCAGTTGAATCCGAAAGCAATTCGCGAGTGGACGTTCCATTCGGCAACCGGAATACGCGCTCAGAATTCTAACGTTTAATTTATTTCTCTTTAATTTTTTTCTTGTCTTGTGTCACGAGTTCGTTCCATCTTTTTTTTTTCAATATTTTTAAAATTTATTTTTCGGAATCTTAATGCCTTTTAACGTAATGTTAATAGAAAGACGTGGACTTGTGATTTCTGTGTACATAAAATTGCCATGCTGTAAAAAAATTATACAACTAACAGCTATTCTTCATTTTCCTCGGAACGAAGTTTAAGGGGCGAGTCATACATATATGCAATGTAAACCATTTTTTATTATTTTTTATTATTTACCGCTAGCATTTTAGGTGCTTCCAAATCGTATTTCACCAAAACTTCCATGGCTTAATCGAGCCATTCCGTTCGGTTTTATCTTTTTATTTCATTTTTGTTTTTTCTTTTTATTTCATTATGTTTTTAAGTAGAAATCACATTACTTATTACGAATACGTATACGGTAAAGAAGAAACCTCGAGACTCATCAAAGAAGACACTGAGAACTATTTCAAAATGTGTAAGTACGCTTTGCAAACCAATATTTGCTGTAACCTTTTAACCACCTTTTTAGTACGTAAAATTGATTATAAATATATAATTGATATCTTTGATAATATCCCTTGTGATTACAATGTATTTTTAGAAAAATTATTTCTATAATATTTTGCCTACCGAATATTTTTTATTTAAAAAGTTAATTCCGAATGGAAATATAACAATATAAGTGAATATTTATCTTTTCAAACTATCATCATATCCCCGAATCCGTTGCTCACGTAGAGTCGGCAAAGACCTGTTGATTCCACCTGTTGCAAAGCCGTTAGCTCTCCCGACACGGCAGTACACTATAGTGCAAAGTTTTGTGCTTGTTGCCGTTATTTTTAATATTTCTGATACCATTTAAAAACATTGCAAAAAATACAGAATTTTTATTTAATATAATAAGTTCATCCATTATTAAGAATAATAATAAAAGTACCGACGATATGGCATATATTTATTTTGATAGAAATATGATTTGACCTATAAAAAAGCAAAAGAGTTATTCCTTTGTTTGTAATAGTGATGTAAATTGTTTTGTCTTCCTTAATAACATGTTATGAATGCCGTTAAGAGGAAATATTTGATTATGTAGTTATTCATTTTATTAAAAAAAGAAGAGAACAAAGAAACTGACAAAGAGATGATGGGAGCAGAAGTAAAAGTGGGGAGGGTAGGGTGTGGAGAGGAGAATAAGGGTGGGAGGGAGGTTAGGAGGGGGGGCAAGGAGGAAAGAAAATACGATTAATCGATAACTGAACGTGCATAATTGACTTTCATTCCTGCGCATGTACGCTAGTAATTAGAGCCTCCAACAGCCCGCTCATGTCTTTTACACAATATCAAAACATCGAAATTATATGACCTGTACGCCTTGCTGAACAAAACGAAGAGGGGAGAACAGGGAGGGGATAAACTAGGCAATCAATAAGGGCAGCCATTGCTGTTGCAAGCTGCCCCCTACCCCGCACACCCCATGCAATATGTACAACCCTTGCATATCGCGCATCTTTACAAGACCTTGACGTTAGTGGGGATTTACAGCTGTACGGGGGGTAAATCAACAAACAATCACTAACTACGCCACATTGACCAAGCATTCCAACTCTCTAAATACTTTTGTAATATATACGTAAGAAACTATCCATACCGCCCCCTTTCCCCTAACACACTTCCTCGCCTTATTCCTCGAGCATCCTTTAAAATTATTTCATAAAATAATTAGAAAATTTTGTAGAGTTATTCATTTTATTAAAAAAAGAAGAGAACAAAGAAATTGACAAAGAGATGATGGAGGCAGATGTAAAAGCGGGCAGGGTAGGGTGTGAAGAGGAGAATAAGGGTTGTAGGAAGGTTAAGAGGGTGGCAAGGAGGGAGGAAAATATGTTTAATCGATGACTGAACGCGCATAATTGACTTTCATTCCTGCGCATCTACGCGAGTAGTTGGAACTTCTAACAGCCCGCGCATGTCTTTTACACAATATCAAAATATAGGAATTATATGACCTCCACACCATGCTGAACAAAAGGGAGGGGGGAGAACAGGAAGGGGATAAACTAGGCGATCAATAACGGCAGCCATTGCTGCTGCAACCTGCCCACTACCCCGCACACCCCATGCAATATGCGCAACCCTTGCATATCGCGCATCTTTACAAGACCTTGACGTTAGTAGGGCGTTACAGCTGCCCGGGGGGAGGGGGGGGGGTCAACAAGCAATCAATAACGACGCCATATTGACCAAGCATTGCAACTCTCTAAATATTTTTGTAATATGTATGTAAGCAACTATCCATACCGCCCCCTTTCCCCTAACACACTTCCCCGCTTTATTCCTCGAGCATCCTTTAAAATTATTTCATATAAAATAACTAGCTGTCCAGGCAGACGTTGTTCTGCCCTCTTCGATGACCCTTCATATAAATAACCTTAAATTTGTAAAAAAAAATATTGAGCGTCACTTATCAGGATAAAAACTATCCTATCTCTCAAGTTGGACCAAACTGCACAGAGTGTGCAAAATTTTATTGAAATTAGTTCAGTAGTTTAGGAGTTCATCGCGGACAAACAACGTGACACGTAATTTTTATATATAAAGATAAGAAAATTTTCATTACATATAATACAGTTTTGCAAACAAATTAGTTTGATCCTTACTGGTCAAGCACTGGTTGTACACTTTTGTCTGATCTTTCCTGGCCCATCACGTCTCATCTTGCTTCACCGGTGGAAAAGAAAGCAGTCTCTGTATTCTATGCCGAAATTGAGGATCACCTCGTTGACTGACAATTTGTCCGTTTGTCTATCACATGTATACTGTAAATATAAAATTTATTTATAGATCGACCACCTATCGGGTCCTTATTTTGAGCTTACTTTCATATTTTCGAACATATTATGACCGGCTTTTATGACCGACCCCTTTTCATTGTTTAGGAGTGTACACAACTTAAGGGGATTTAAAGCAAAAGTACAATAAAATCATATACGTAATTTTTTTACATTTCCTGTTACTATTTTTGGAGATGATAAGCCGTACGGTAATTTTCTTCTTTTCTTTTTCTTTTCTCTTCAAGATTTTTTCCAGAATATGTGAAATAAAATGTAGACGAAAATAATAGTTTTTTTAATATTATATTGCTTTTATTTATACACTTATACATAATAATCTATAAAATTGTCCTAAAATATATTTTTTCCTATATTACTTTCCAATACTAACTCCCTTTACCCAACACTATATTTTTAACCTAACGTCTGTATTTGTGTAACTGCATATTATCATATGTTGCATCACTGCTGAACATAGGGCTCCCACAAGGAACGCCGCACGTTCCTGAGCCACCTGTATCTATCGGCTTCCGGCTTGTCTTACAAGGTCATGAGTCCATCTAGCGAGGAGCCGCCCTACACTTGGCCTACCGGTACAACGCTGCCAATGGAGAACCTTTCTTCTTCTTCTTCCTACACCCCACCCTATACATTATGCCGTTTTGACAATAGAGGGTGCCAAAGAAACATACATACGTACATACATACATACATATGTATATGCATACATAGATACATGCATGCATGAACACATACATACATACATACTTGAATACATACATGTATGCATGCATACATACATACATCATGCATACATATATGCATACGGCTGACGGCTCCGTGGCGCAGTGACTTAGCAATGAGTTGCTGCGTTAAGGGCCGCGGGATCGATTCCCTCACGGAACAAGAATTTGTATGGCCTACAATTAAATTTTGGGTCTGGATGTTTGTCCTTGAGATATTTATGTATGCAAACTGCCCCCACTATACAAGAGAAAATCCTAGTGTGAAAGTAACGGTTTATTTAATAAAAAAGAACTAATAAAAATGATCTAATATATACATGCATACATACATGCATACATACATGCATACATACATGTATACATACATGAATACATACATACTTACATACGTGTAGACATTTATATACATACATACTTGTATACATACATACATACATACATGCAACATACATGCATACTTACAATCATACGTATATACATACAAACAGGCATACATACATACATTCAATCATACACACATACATACATTCATGCATACATACATACATACATATATATATTCATACATACAAACATACACGCATACACCAATGCATACTGTCATGCATACATACATACACGCATAAATATATATACATACATACATACTTACATACATGCATTCATATATACATGCATACATACATATATGCATATGTACGCATGTACATATGCATATATGTATGATTGAATTAATGTAAGCATGTATGCATATACATGCTTACATTAATTCAATTATACATGCATACATAGAAACATACATACAACAATACATACATACAAACATACACGCATGCAAAAATAAACTCATACATGCATTCATACATGATGTATTTTTTTATAGGAGAGGGGGCAAACTTGCATGCGGCTCACGTGATGGTAAGTGACTACCGCCGCCCATGAACAACTGCAACACCAGGGAGGGAATTGCAGATGCGTTACCGGCCTTTTAAAAAGGAGTACGCTCTTTTCTTGAAGGTCCCTAAGTCGTATCGGTCCGGAATAATCGCTGATGTAATCGATTCCACAAGGAACTCGTGCGAGGAAGAAAACATCTTCTAAATCGCACAGTGGTGGACCGCCAATCATCCAGATGGTGTGTATGGTATCGGAAGTTCTGCCGCGATGTGCGTTCGTGTAATTTGGCAGCTGGGATTAATCCGAACAATTCCTCAGACCACTCGCCGTGGTAGATGCGAAAGAAAATGCAAAGGGATGCAACATCTCTTCGCAGTGCCAATGAATCGAGCCGATCGGAAAGGACTCGGTCGTCGGCGATTCGAGCCGCTCTGCGCTGTATACGATCAAGTGGAAGGAGCTGGCACTGGGGAGCCCTTGCCCACAGATGGGAACCGTATTCCATGTGAGGCCGAACTGCGTCTTGTAAAGTTGCAGGCGGTGTGCCAGCATGAAATACTGTCCCGCTCTGCTGAGCACGCCAAGCTTTTTAGAGGCCAATTTGGCCTTCTCTTCCAAGTGACCTCGAAACTGCACGTCACTCGATATGTCGACCTCGAGGATTCCGATACTGGCTGAGGCAAGAAGGGGAGTGCCTTGAAACTGAGGAGACACGACAAAGGGGTTCTTTTTAGCGGTAAACGCGCAAACTTGTAACTTCTGAGGATTAAACAGGACTAGATTTAGTCGCCCCCAATCGGAGACTTTGTTCAGCAAAGACTCGACTTCAGACACAAGTTTGGTCCGGTACTCGGCGACGTTTTCCCGAGAAATATTGGCACGGCCGGTGTATAGAGCATCACCAGTGCTGTCATCCGAATAGCAATGAATGCTACCAGTTAGCAACATATCATTGATATGCAGAAGAAACAGCGTTGGTGACAGCACACAGCCTTGTGGAACACCAGCGTTAATAGGCTTGTAGTCGGAGCATGCACTGTCTACAACGACCTTGATGCATACTACTATGAATACTTGATGTATACTTACATTAATACTTACGTACATGCAGACGTGCATTCATGCGTACATAAATACATATATGCATGCATAAACACATTCATGCATACATATATACATACACACAAACATGCATACATACAGCCATACACACACAGTTGCATACACGCATTCATACACGCATGTATATATACATAAATATATATATGCATCAATACAAGCATATATGCATACTTACATTCATATATTCTCACATAAGTGCATACATAAATCCATGCATAATACCATACATATATACTTGCATACATACATACATGCATGCATACATACATACATACGTGACATGACGGCTCCGTGGCGCAGTGGCTTAGCAATGAGTTTCTGCGCTGGGGGCCGCGGGTTCGAATCCCGCACGGAACAAGTACTTGTATGGCCTACCAATATTTTTTCCGGGTCTGGATGTTTGTCCTTGTGCAATTTGTGTTTGTAAACTGCCTCCACGATACAGGAGAAAATCCTAGTGTGGAGGTAACGTTTTTAAAAAAAATAGAAAAAAGAAAAATACATATATGCATGCATACATAAATACATTAATACTAGCATGCATGCACGCATACATACATACATACATACACACATAATTACATCTTACATACATACAAGTAAAATAAAGGTGTGTGTGTGTGTGTGTGTGTGTGTGTGTGTGTGTGTGTGTGTGTAGGCTGACATAACTTATATTAACATATCGTATTCATAATTTGAATAATTTGCTTATTTTTGTGGTGTTACGTTACTGGGTCGCTTATCCATTTTCGGTTAAATTAGATTGTTATTTATTAAATTCTGTTTATATATCTACATACATATAAACAATTTGAAGTGTCTGGCTGTAATATTGAAATAACTGGCTTCTATTAAGCTCAAGTGGTTCTTTGTATGCAACTAAGGCATGAATACCCATTTTTAATATTTTGTCGTTTGTTCAGACTAATCTTCGGAAAGCTTGAACCGATTGTGATGAAACTTTATGAGCAGATAATCAATTAATTTAAAAAGCAATCAAGTAGGTGGTAGTATCATCCTTGGTAGGCATCGATATACTTTCGTGAGGATTGTTGGTCCATCAAATCTGATCTAATGGCGAGGGCCGTTTAGGATATGATCACAAACTGCGAACTTTTATAACATGTTTATTTAATAAGAAGTAGCATTTTAACTGCTTAAAGAAGTACCTCTATAGACGAAAGTCTACTACAGATTTACTTGAATTACCGTATACTATACATTTATTTATAACGTGTAATAGCGTTGTAAGAATATCCACTACCCCATATCATCCCGTAGGTGTCGTAATAGACGACAGAGGGAAACAAATCAGGAGATGGACAGTATCTTGTTCCTAATAACGACAAAAAGCGGCCAAGTGCGAGTCGGACTCGCCCATGAAGGATTCCGTAGCAGCAAGTAATAATTTACGATTTATGACGTTTATAAAAAAACTACTTACTAGTTCTCGTTCAAATCAATTTTCGGTGGAAGTTTACATGGTAGTGTACATCATATTTTTTTTTAGTTTTATCATTCTCTTATTTTAGAAGTTACGGGGGGAGGACACACATTTTACCACTTTGGAAGTGTCTCTCGCGCAAACTATTCAGTTTAGAAAAAAATGATATAAGAAACCTCAATATCATTTTTGAAAACCTATCCATAGATACCCCACATATATGGGTTTGATGGAGAAAAAGTTTTTGTTTTTTTTTTCTATTTTTGTGTGTAAATTTTAATGCGGTTAGTAAAAAAGTGGCTGTGATATACGGACGGACAGACAGACAGACATTACGAATTCATAAAGGTTCCGTTTTTTGCCATTTGGCTACGGAACCCTAAAAATGAAAAAGGCTGCGGTTGTAACTCGTTTTCCAAGCGTGGCAACTATAGCAAATATTCCCCCTATGGGATAACCTATGGGAGAGGCCTATGTTCAGCTGTGGACTCTAATAGGCTGTAACGGTATACTTATATCTACATAACAATAAAATATACAATATTTATTATAATAATAATAAATAAACTTCTGTCATATAGTCCTGCATTTCACATGAATAAATGTGAATATCTATACCTACTTAACCTTTAAATTAGAATAGAACAATCCCTCTTGTCATACGACGATAAATTGTGAATACAATTATTCCTTTACAAATTTCACCGCACGTGGACCCTACGAACCCAGTCTCTATCAAATGTCTAGTCGACTAAGTCTGTCAAATGGCACAATTATGTAATCATCTCCCAGAGATTCATATTCGCGCCATTTCCTTAGTACAGTTCGCTATTTTTTTTAAGAATTATTATACGTGGTAGAGCAATACTATAGTTATAATATGGTTGTAGCACGAATCGCCTCGACCGGGGAAGGACCACGCTCTCACAGTATATCAGCGAAAAATAGCAGAATAATACTACTGTGGTTCTTATGGTAAATTTAGAGAACCGGAGACCCATTTTACCAGAGACAAGGCATTTCATCTTAGCCCTAAGATGTGACAACGCATCTGCGTTTTGATTCTCCATCGAGGATAGATTGATAGGTGTTCGTTTGCACACTTATTCTATAAAAAGCGCCTTTGATACCACCCCAGCTCTATCCGAGGTACTCCGAGGAGATGTTACTAATCCCATCATGCATCAAAAATATCACCATGTTAATTCCTCAACCGTTGCCGAAGACCTGTTTTACCATTTGGTCACTATCGATAAATCTTTTTTTATTTAAATGCGGAGTTTCAAAGCCTATTTCGTTTTGATGGGGAAATAGGCTTTATACCTTGGTGGAAAAACTGGCGCCCTTGTGATGTATTGATTTTGCTTTCGTAGAAAAAAACAATGTTTTGTTTTAGAATGAGTGACGGCCAAAGACATTTAAGTAGTAGTTAGTATATATATATATATATTTTAAATCTCTTTGGTGACGGCTAACGTTAGTGTAAATAATAAATTTAAGATTGGCCAGCTACACTTGGTTACGCTTTGAGTGAAGGCCGATGTCATCATTATTCATACTAAGTTATCTTCCTCCCACGACTTCTTTGTGGAATCCTTTACCATTGGCGATTTTTCCGGACCGATACGACTTAGGAACTTTCAAAAAATGAGCTTAGAGTCATTCGGGGTAACTGAGAGCAGTGGGTAAGTGAGCGCAGTGCGTGTATCTCCCGAACGGGGAACGGGGGGGAGGTTTTTGTTTAGGTCGAAAAGTGACGCCAGAGTGCCTTGCTAGACGCGACTTGTTTCTGTGGCGGATGTTGATGAATAACTTTTTTTTTCATAAAAAACAGTATATGGTGTATAATTTCGTAGTTTTTTGTTTAATGGAAAACAATGTATCATCGACGTTATCGATTTCACAACGGTAAGTTGTATTTTCTTTGAATAATAATATGCTTGCGCTACATTTATATAAAAAAATCATGTTATATTTGTTTTCAATTTATTTTATGAGCTTTCATTTGCAATTTGGTGTCCTGGGGTAAGTGTGCGCGGGTAAGTGTGCGCATGCGCACACTTGCCCCTTCGATGTTATTTTCGTTCGTATATTATTTTTATCAAAAAGTAGGGTTTACTAACACTCTTTTATTTTATTTTTCAGCGTAACATCACCGTGCCGCGAAGTTATATAAGAAAAAGATCCGAACTTGCATCGGTAATTGAAGAACAAAGCTAAAGCTGAAGCTCTAAAGCACTCATTGAGCACGAGCAAAAGAGCTGCTGCAAGTGCCATCGGTATTAGTGAGTCTTGTATTCGAAATCGACATAAGAAAGTTTTCTATGGCCTTGACCTCTACAACAGTAGAATACTTTTGTCCTCTATGTAAGCAAAAATATACAAAGCCAAATACTGAAGCATGGAGTCAGTGCATGTATTGCAAAGACTGGTGACATGAGGATGTCATCTGATAAGAATGCACTGCATAATATGAGAGAGGTGTTTTTGTTTGTGATAGTTATATTGATGATTTATAAATTAATATTGTTTCTAATGCATTAGACAATCCTAACTAAAATATGTTGATCTGTAAATATTGATAACTAAAAATTTCTATAATTTAATTTTTTAAGAGAAAATTGTTATTTTTATGCGAAGACTGACAACTAATAAAAATATTTTCTAAGTGGCATTACAATAAAGAACCTTTATTCTTGAATATTGTGTATATTTTGATTAATCCAAGGAATGCGTTTACTTACCCCATATGCGTATACTTACCCCATACGGGTGCGCACAGTTACCCGCATCGTGGGTCAAGTGAGCGCATTCCGATTTTATGTAAATAAATGCTTACAGAAAAAAAAACCACCAAGTTTTCTATTCTTGTTTTTATTTCAATTTAGAGGCTATTAAATGGTTTATCTCAGAGCCGTCTTTCATATTCCTAACTCTTTTATTTTATGCGTAGTGAACTAATATTTACCAAAGTGCGCACACTTGACCCGAATGACTCTACTCCTATTTAAAAGGCCGGCACCTGCAATATCCCTGGTGTTAGTTAGTAGTAGTAGTTGATCATGAGTGACGGTCGACAAAATTACACGTCACTTGTTCGTCATGTCTTAAATGTTTCAATAAAAAAAAATAAGTCGTCTAAACAAAAGTTTTACCACAATCTATCAGCTAAGAATGGAGAGGCAAATGAAAATAAAACAAAATTAAAAGACATACATGATTTCAATATAGAATTTGATAAACATTAACTGAAACTTTTTACTGGATACGAAGCATTCCATCCTCGACCTCATGAATGACAACGATTCTGCATCTTGATTCGTAATTGAGGATAGACGAAGATGTCTATGGGCCACATTATCCAGTTACCACTTACCATATATATCGATATAGCACAATCCACCTGATAGAATAGAACAGAACAGAATCATTTTTATTCAATATTAGATTACAGGAATATTTATCAAAAGTAATTTAAACTGTAAGCTTTATAATGAAATAATAGCTCATATCGAATTCAAGGCAAATTTTAATACGAGTAAATTTATATTAAAAATGAGTAAACTTGTGAATTGTTTGGTTAGTCGTTATCTGTAATACCTAATTACTAAGTTGCACTTAATATATGCCGATATGTCATTACGCAATATTTATTCGCATGAAAGGAATATTTAACGAATGTCGGATGTTTCATTTGTTAAAATGAAAACATCTTTGATTTTCAATATTAATAATATTTTTAATATTTTATTAAAATTCATATACCCATATTTGAAATATATTGGTAAATCCAATTGGGCATACCTTAAGCGCATTAAAAAAATTACGTATAACATGATTATACGGAATTTTTAAAGTGGTTTAAATACATTTCGACAGCACTATCACCTTCAACACCCTCGAAAACCATAAAAATGACATCCATGATGAAAAAATTGATACCTATTGCAGCCGCCATCTTGGATTTACATTTAGACAGCACTATCGGCTTCAACACTCTCGAAAACCATGAAAATGACACCCAAGATGAAAAAATTGGTACCTACTTCAGCCGCCATCTTGGATTTACATTTCGACAGCACTATCGGCATTAGCACCCCCGAAAACCATGAAAATGACACCCATGATGAAAAAATTGATACCCATTGCAGCCGCTACCTTGGATTTACATTGCGACAACCCTATCGGCTTCAACTCTCCCGAAAACCATGAAAATGACACCCATGATGAAAAAATTTATACCTATTGCAGCCGCCATCTTGGATTTACATTTCGACAGCACTATCGGCTTCAACACCCTCGAAAACCATGAAAATGACACCCAAGATGAAAAAATTGATATATTTTGCAGCCGCCATCTTGGATTTAGATTTTGACAGCACTATCGGCTTCAACACCCTCGAAAACCATGAAAATGACACCCATGATGAAAAAAAATATACATATTGCAGCCGCCACCTTGGATTTACATTTCGACAGCACTATCGGCTTCAGCACCCTCGAAAACCATGAAAATTACACCCATGATGAAAAAATTGATACCTATTGCGGCCGCCATCTTTGATTTACATTTCGACAACCCTATCGGTTTCGACACCCTCGAAAAGCATGAAAATGTCACCCATGACCAAAAAAAATTATACTACTTACTTTTAGTACGTACTACTATTATTTATTCTGTGCTTTTAAATATTGTAATAAAAAATCTCTTATTATTATTATAATCAAGTATTTAAGAAATTTGGTTATTCGAATATTGTGTGTTTGTACAGCGATCTTTTTGAGCCGCTGCAAACAACCGAAACAATGTCCACTCACGACGGCGACTGAAGCCGAACTAAAGTATGTAGCTCCCCTTTTACAGAAATAATTTACATTCAGTGGCTTCCCACATGATAGATGAAGAGATTATATATTGAGATATAGATTGAGTTAAACAATTGATATTTTCAAAAGTTATCGTGTTTACAAGCCACAGGGACATGATAAATCCACACCATAAGCCACTAAAACCCTTTTTTTATTTAAAAATAGCAATTAATCGATTTAAAAAAATTATTAATAAGTTCAACAGTAATTTATCTTTCTAACAATGTACTTTTTATATCATTTATATGTATAATATAATTGCTACATACGATTTTATTCGATAAAATGTTGGAATCTTAATTTTTAGGCGATAGTAGAACATACCTTGCGCTTTCGCTTAAGGTATGCAATATATCTTTCTTAAGTATATTGCAAGAATATCTTTCTTAATAAATTATTATTATTATCGATAACATTATTGTATCTTATAAAGCTTTTTGTATAACAGAAGCCTCTAACGACTTTTAACGTTCCACTTATTATGAAAGTTGCTAATAATTAATTAGCAAAGAAAGGAATATGTTTGCTATAGTCTCCCTGGAATGTAATTGTCTCTCTTCTTTAGCTATTCTAGATTAGTATCTATACTTTGTATGGAGAAAAAATATCCTAGTATATGTTCTAAATGGCTTATAATAACTTATCCTATAAAAAAGAACTTATTATTTTAATTAAACATAAACACTCACGCCTGTCACTGAGGGGGGCAGGCAGACCACGGATTTACATTTAGCACGATTTTGATACAAATCTCTCCTTTACATCCTACGCAAACATTTTCATCGGTTAAGGGTACGCTTAATTTGGCCCAACTTCAATATTTCGCTAATATGGTCGATAAAATGTTCGTCTTATTTTAATTATAACTGAATATTTTAAGAATTGCACCTTCTCACTAACTTTTGGGCGTGGTTTTGAATCTTCGCAAATGCAGGCGAAGTTAGAGGATGTTCCATAAAGAGCAGTCATCGTTAATCTATAACATATTACCAGTTTGTAAACTTAGTTATTTATGCAAAATCTCGGCATCAAAACAACTTCACGGCATACTCAGTAGATTAATATAATGTTTTTCTAGCGCTATTTTTTTTCATTTTGCTTTGAGCAGAAAATGTTTCTTAGCCTTTATTCAATATTTTTTTCTTTAAACTAAGACAGGAAGTTACAATCTAAAAGTATCTGATGATCATATATAAGTAATTTAATGAAAGTAAGGATCTCTTCAACATATTTTACAAACGTAATTTAAAGATGCATAATCCGAGATGTGGGAACTGGTGACATATAGAACAGGTATTGTTAAATAAATACCTTTATTAGACTCCAGTTTTTTGAAAACAAGGGTTCATTACGTTTATGGTTTAACATATATGTCATCTATAATTATGTACCTGCCTGTGGTGAGAAAATAAATATCTATTCTATTCTATCATCATCGTCATTACACCTCTTCACAAATCCACTTCTGAACATTTTCCTCCCACTAGTAATGCTCCAAATCACGGTTCTGAGCCAATGCATTCACTGACTTCCTGCATGACTTACCAGATCGTCATTTCATCTATGAATCCCGATTCTAATCGGGAGGCTCCGAAGATCGATGGACGACCTTCAGCTTCCACATATGGCAATATATTATAATCACGTATAAAGCTTTTTTTTATATTTTACTAAGCCAGCGCATTTTAGCTTATAATACGATTAGCTTTTACATCATTTAAATAAAATCGAGAATAGTATATATATATATATATATATATGCATTGTTATTTGTTTTCATTTCTTTTTGTTATATATTTTTTTTCAATCTAGTCATTATTTTATAATTTATTTTAATTCATAATTAAATAATAAATAAGCGAAAATATTCCATACAAAATAAAATGTTAATTTGAAATTTGCTGTATTTTTTATTTTTGTTTACATGTAAGTCTGGATAATATTTTTTACTTTGTAATACTTTGTAAAGCCAATTACAAAACGACATAGATATTGATTATGGTGATGTGTGGCGTCGGCTTAAATATTAGATGCCATCAACCATAATTACGGAAATTATGGCTCAGGTTATTTACATGGAGCTTGTTTATATTGTTAGTAAGTTTTTCGTAAAAATTATTTTAGTCCAGATATTAAGTTGCTACATAAAATCAGTTTGGTTTTACAAGGGATCGCTCGACAAGAGACATTGTTATTCAGCTAATTAAACATAATTTCTGTATGCGTGGCGATTCAGAAGATATTTTGGTAATATTTAGTTACCTTTCCAAGGCTGATGTAAAGGACATACATATATACATAGCGCTTAAACTTATTTTCTCGTATTGAAGTAATGGAGTGCAAACAGTAATTTTTGTCAAGGCAGTAGTTCTGCAGGGTTGGTAGTATCTGTGGGTGTTTCACAGGGCTCCTTTTTTGGCCCCTTTTTGTTCTTTATATAAATTAATGACTTACCTTACCTGGCAGTAAATAACTGTAAATACTTGGTTTATGTCTTAAACTGAATCTAAATGAATACTACAACGATATACATTTGAACTTTTTGTATTAAATTCACAACTCTTAATGTTGAACTTGTAAATACTCGTGTGCTTTTCAATGGAAAGTAGCCGAGTCTTGCTGACTCCACTGATTTTCTTAGAATTACAGTTGTGTGCGAGTGGCAAAGCACAAACACCCTGTCTCAGGAAAATTGATACACCTAACAAAACAGTTGGATAGGCCATTGAGGGGGAGTGTGCACATGTGCGTTCTATAGTAAACAAGATTAGGCGGCAGACTAGATTCTTCCTTTTTCGAAGACCCGTCTTCTAGTTGTTTCGAATATTTAATCTAGTCACTCGTATTACTTGTGGGGAACACTGGCGATAGCCGTAGGAATACGACTAGGAACGGTGATTTGTGAACATTATCAGTGCCCTAGTGATAGCGGTGTCAACGGATTTAGAGTCTACGGACAAAAAGTGCTGGTAGTTTGTATCGTCACGGTTCTTTGAATGTTATGTTATCCGAAAAGCTCTTGCCTCTATAAATGTCCCCTCGGTTTTCGAACCTTATGGAATATGTCGATACGTTAGAAGGAGACTGGACGGTAGAGAGGTGAAGCCCTAGTGTGGGATAACACGTGTGTAGACACTTCAGCAACGTCTCATCTCAGGTGTCCCTTGTATAGAGCCGCGGCGGCATCAGAAGTGACTGAACTGCGGAAGTGGCCTAAGTATGATTCTCAGAGAAACTAGAAGACTACATATTTGTGTCTTTTTCCGAACTGTACCCGCGACTTGAGGTTGTCGTAGATTATAAGAACGCTGGATCTTTTCTTGCTCTAAGGCTTAGTATAGCTATACCTCTAGGAATAGAATCTATGAGAGTTAAAGTTTTTAGGTTTGTTTTTTATTATGATAATAAATATTGTATACTTTAATTCTATGTTAATCAGGGCGAACGAAACGAGCCCTACACTATCCCATAATCTATGCATTTTTGTGGTAAACTTTACTGAGGAACTATCACACTTTCAGGTTTGGGCTTTGACATAACATTTTAGACTAGCTGTTCCCCGCGAACTCGCGCGCGCGTAATTCATTACGATTGGATTTCACGGGTTTTAATTTTTTGCGCGGAACTATTTCTATTTCTAAAATAAAAGTAGCCTAATTTACTTCTTATAATATCAGCTATCTACCAGTGAAAATCCTGTCAAAATCAGTTCAGTCGTTTCGGAGATTAGCCGGAACAAACAGACAGATAGACAGAAAGACAGACAGACAAAAAATTTTAAAATTGTTTTCGTTATAAGTACCGTATATAATTTCATATGCATTTAGTAAAAAGCTGTTGTTTTGACATTACAAACAGACACTTGAATTTTATTTATTTGTATAGATTAATGAATAGGTGTTATCGATCATAAAAATATTATTTCATCCACATTAAGAAAATTAAATATATAACAGTTTTTATTAATCAGATTTTTATTGTATTATTAACGCCATCTGTAAGAAAACTAAAAAAATACTTTTATAGTAGTACCACGTTAGACACGTTAGATGGCGCTGATTATGAATTATGAATGGAACGGACTTATTGAAAAATGTCGGAAATTTTAATTATCAATGTTATTGTTAGATCAAAATGCTACGAAGATGCACGTTAACAGGCAATAAAAAACATGAACTAAACCGTTCTTTGATGAATGATGTAAGACAACGTGAGACCAGAGCTCGACACGCAGTATTAAATTTTTATCGTGAAAATTGTCGCTTTTTGGAGTATGCAGTTAATTTCGAAACTGCTGAAATTATGTCATCATCGTTGGTTTGATTTACATATTGTGAAAAAGATGAACTTTGTGCTCTTTGTCACAAATTTCAAGTTAAAAATGAATTAAATATATTTTCTGTAGACAACAATGACTGGCGGTACATCGAAGTGCTGTAGTGTTTGTACAGTAGGGCTACCATCGCTATCCGAGTACAGAACCAGAGTACGAAACCTATCCAATTGCAGAGAGGTGTAAGACAGGTTTATATCCCCGAAACTCTTCACCGCTGCCTTGGAAGACGTTTTCAAGCTTCTGGACTGGAAAGGATACGGTATTAACATCAATGGCGAGTACATCACAAAGCTTCGATTTGCCGACGATATAGTTCTTATGGCAGAATCACTGGAGGACCTAAGTTCTATGCTCAATGACCTCAATAGTATTTCCCAACGGATAGGTCTTAAGATGAACATGGACAAAACAAAGGTCATGTTTAATGTCCATGTCACAGCTATGCCGGTAGTTGTTGGGAGCACTAAGCTCGAAGTTGTGGACGAGTATGTTTGCCCGGGACAAATAGTCCGACTCGGCAAGTCCAACTTCGACCAAGAGATCAATCGACGGATTCAACTCGGTTGGGCAGCGTTCGGGAAATTACGACATATCTTCTCGTTAGGTATACCTCAAAACTTGAAATCGAGATTGTACAACCAGTGCGTGTTGCCAGTGATACCTATGGAGCTGAGACGTAGTCCTTCACTGCTGGCCTGATGAGGAAGCTCAAGGTTGCACAGCGAGCTATGGAGAGGGCTTTGCTCGGAGTTTCTCTGCGTGATAAACTTAGAAATGAGGACCGATATAGCCCAACGGATTAGTAAGCTGAAGTGGCAATGGGCCGGCCATATAGCTCAAAGAACCGACAACCGATGGGGAAACAAGGTTCTCGAGTTGCGGCCTCGTACCGGCGTACAAAGTGTAGGGCATCCCCCCACTAGATGGAGTGACAACCTGGTAAGATATGCAGGAAGTCGATGGATGCAGTGCAGGTGGCTCAGGACCGTGCTTTGTGGCATTCCTTGGGGGAGGCCTATGTTCGGCAGTGGGCTTGTGAAGGGCTGTAATGATGATGATGATGATACAATAATATTATGAATCTTAGGCCACAGCCTGATGTTTTAAAAAAATTAAATTTCTTGAGGAACAATTAATCGTTCACTCGGTTATTACAGTATATAGACTTAAATGTGGTCCATTTGGATACAGTAGCCAAGTTTCAATTTTCATCAAGATATCACAGATTTTACTACATCCTTACCTCATTCTGTTGATACTATTTCAAATATATTTTTGTTAGAAGAAATTGTGGTTAAGGGTATAAAGATTTTATTGTTAATCGTGATAATGTTGTAAATAATGTGATGTGTAAGCTTTAATATATATTAAAATTCAATAATCCTTAGTATCGTGATATTACAATCGATGCAAATAATTTACAATGTTTACCTGATAATGACTGTTTTTCAACATATTGTATCAGGTCAAGAACAATAACATCTTTAATTTAATTTAAATAGTTAAGATGATGATTAAAATGCATTATATGATAATGTTTATGAATCTCGAGCCCCAACGGTGACTTTTCAATGTAATTGTAAAGCAGTGAATAGTGTACTGAACTTTAAAGAAGTAATGAAGGACCTTGCGTTTTTTTCATTCTGAGCCAATTAAAGAATTTACAGGTGATAGATATATTTGCATAGCATTTCCGACTTTATTTCCTACTATATTTTAAATAATTTCTTGAATTATACAGCTTCGAGAGCCATTGCAGCAAAATCCATTATTGTATAATTATATCATATAATCCTAATTTGAGGTCATATAGTTCATATTGGTGAGCAAAATCTACAGAGTTAGAGGATATGATTGAATAATTAGGAAGTCTAACAGTATTTATGACATTAAGTGCAATTGACCTATATTGGCCAGAGCTGTATCGTATCTTAGATTCTGATTATAATTATGTTAATTGTAATAAATACAGTGAATTTATTCGTAAATCTAAATTATTAAATTAAAATACTAAGATAGCTGCTTACTTTTTTCATAAGCGATTAGATTTTTTTTATGGTATTCTTTAAAGTCAAGCATTTTTGGTACCGTATTAAATTTCAGCACCGAGGTAGTCAGGACATACACGTAATACTGTTGGGCGAAACGAAACTAAGACCTGCGACGCGCATAAAGCTGCCGAACTATTTTATATACAGGAGGGACGAGGTCAACGCTCAAGGAGCTGCCTATAGAGGCATGGCGGCTCTGGTAAAAAGAGACATCGTCCACCTAGAGCTGGAACCACCTCAGTACCAAACTATGCGCACAATCGGCATAAAAATGGAGGCGGCGGGTGGATGAACTAAGGATCTACGCAGCATACCGCCCGCCAGGGACTCCATTTTGCTCCTCAGACATCCGGACAATAATGGAAGGTGAAACACCAACCATTATAGCAGGGGACCTAAACGCGAAACACCCGGCATGAGGATCTAGAATGATCTCCCCGCCGGGTCGTGCACTCTGCGATGATGCGGAATTTAACAACTACGACGTATTACGTCGTAGTTGTTAAATTCCGCATCATCGTACAGCCGACGCATATTATGTGATCGGTCCCGAACAGCCGACGCATATTCCAACCGATCACCTGAGGAGTCCGGATGTGTTGGACATCGTGCTCACTTGGAACATCAACTGCCCGATAGTGGTAGAGGTGCTGTACGACGTGAACACACAGCACCTCCCGCTACTAATCACCTTAGGCCTCAGGGCAGTGACGTCGCCTCCCAGAGCTTTTAAGACCAAGATCAACTGGTGGCTCTACCAACAACATCTACTGGAGAGACCTCCAGTTACTGCGTCGATCAACACAGCGGACGACGTAGAGGCCGCTGCAACCAGGATAACCCAAACGATCACAGAAGCCCTTAACGCGGCTCTCTAAAAAACGAGAAGAGCTGCCGCTACATATACAAGTACAACTAAGAAAAAAGAGAGCATTAAGAAAGCTCTGGGCGCGTACGCGCTGCCCCAGGATTAAGTCGCAACTTAACATCATAACAGAAGAGCTGTCGGTTGCAATCTAGGCCCACAGAGGAGAGGCCTGGTAGCGGCGCATATGGAAAGCAGAGGAGGAAGATGCGTCGCTCTACAAATTGAACCGGCAGCTAACCAAAACAGGAACACCTGTCTGCGCACTAATTAATAGTACTGGAGAGGGATGTTATGAGGCCAAAGGAAGAGCGGATATCCTAGCTGAGCACTTCGAGGAGCAGTTTATGCCGAACCCAGCAAGTGCGGAGTTCATGGAGCTTCATGCCCGAGAGCTGCGTACAGGAATTCCTGTCGTCGCCCGCGCCACCGCTTGCAGGAGAGTGGTTTATTTCCCCCGCTGAATTGCGGAGGACAATTGCCCGCCTGCAAACGAAGAAGGCGCCGGGGCACGACCGGATCACGAACGCAGCACTCCGACAGCTGCCGAACAGAACAATTGTAGAGATCGGAAGACTTTACAATGGCATTCTGCTGACTTTCCACTTCCCGGAGAGCTGGAAAATCGGCAAAATTATCGTCTTGCCAAAACCCGGGAAAGACAGGCGTAGAGCAGCTAGTTACAGGCCGATTACGCTGCTACCGCACATAGCCAAATTATTTGAGTGCATCGTGCTAAGAAGAGTCCGCCCGTGCATACAACTTCGGGCGGAACAACACGGATTTCGGAGCGGACACTCTACAGCTACACAGCTGACCAGAGTGCTGCACCTGCTATCGGCCGAGCACAACTTTGACAGAACATCTGTGGGCGTCTTCTTGGATATCGAGAAGGCGTTCGACAGGATGTGGCACTCTGGACTACTCTTCAAGTTAGAACAACAAACGAGTGTCCCTCCAGCTATGCTGCGGCTAGTGGCGTCGTTTCTAGCCGACTGGAGCTTCTACGTCTGTGTCGAGGGTGCCGAGTCCGCAGTCAAGCCAATAAGAGCCGGCGTACCACAGGGCAGCTGTCTGTCGCCGATTCTGTACGCGGCATACACAAATGACATATCAACGCTAGCTGGACAACTGCAAGAATGGGAGGACGACGTAGAGCTGGCGCTATAGAATAGAATAGAATAGAATAATTTTTTATTCAATATAGATCACATGTGTAATACTTATTGAAAGTCATTTTTTACTTTACCACTGGTTCGAAAAACAAAACCTCTGTCCTGGGAAGAACCAGCAAGAAACCCAGCGGGACTTTTTTTTTTAAAGCATATTTTACAATAATGGTTGTACTAACTATATAAGTACAAAATTTATTTTAGAAACAGCTTGGAAGCGATCACCTCATTCCCAGGGGTTATTATCAACCATGTATTCATTTATACTATAATAACCCTTTTTATACAGTTTCAACTTAACAAAACATTTAAACTTGCTAATGGAGAGAGCCTGTACACTTTCCGGGACCTTGTTGTAATAGCGTATACATTGCCCCAAGAATGAATTACTGACTCTGTGGAGTCGAGAAACTGGTATCACTAGCTTGTGTTTGTTCCTAGTGTTTACAGAATGCACATCACTTTTTTTACTAAAACTACCTTTGTTTTTGTGAACATACATTAAATTTTCGTAAATATACTGAGAGGCCAAAGTTAATATATTTATTTCTTTAAATTTATCTCTAAGAGACTCTCTCAGTTTTAGGTTGTAAATAGCTCTAATGGCCCTCTTCTGTAAAACAAAAATAGTTTCTGAATCAGCCGCATGTCCCCATAACAAAATCCCATAAGACATTATGCTATGGAAATAACTGAAATAAACTAATCTAGCTGTCTCGACACTAGTGAGACTTCTAATCTTTTTTACAGCATAGGCTGCAGAACTTAGTCTGCTTGCTAGTTTGGATATATGGGGGCCCCACTGAAGCTTTGCGTCGAGAGTGATGCCAAGAAAAACAGTGGATTCAACAGGGCTCAGTTCTTCCCCATTTAAAAACACATTGGTACTCAGATTTCTATCATTCGTTGTTGTAAATTTAATACATTTAGTTTTATTTCCGTTTAAATGTAAATTATTAACGTTAAACCAATGCACTAATTTTGATATAGCATTATTCACTTCGTCACATTTAAATGATTTACGTTTAAGTTTAAAAATCAAAGAAGTATCATCAGCAAATAATACTATATCATGATTATCCTCTACAATAGAAGGTAAGTCATTAATATACACTAGAAACAAGAATGGGCCGAGAATTGAGCCCTGAGGGACACCCATTAGTACAGGTGAGCCGGAAGAACTTTTACCATTAATAATAACTTTCTGCATTCTATTACTTAAATATGAAATTATAAGTTTAAGCGCTGTGTTCTTGACACCATAGTACTGTAGCTTCCTGATTAATGTCTCATGGTGAACGCAGTCGAAGGCCTTGGAAAGGTCACAAAATATACCCAAAGCATCCTCTGAATTCTCCCATGCACAAAAAATATGTTTAATAAGCTCAACTCCAGCGTCAGTTGTTGAGCGACCCCTTGTAAAACCGAATTGATTTCTATGTAGCAATTTATTAATATTAAAGAAACTTAACATTTGATCTAAAATTATTTTTTCAAAAATTTTACTAAATGTTGGTAGTACAGAAATTGGTCTAAAATTGGCGGGGTCTAATGTACTACCAGATTTATATAAAGGTATGACTTTACTAAGTTTCATTAAATCAGGAAACACACCAGATTCGACGCTTGTATTAAATATAGTGGCTAGATAAGGTGCTATTATATCTATTACAGATAAAATAACTTTAACGGAAATCCCCCATAAATCTGCCGTTTTCTTAACATCAATAGTTTTAAAATATTTAACGATATCTTTTGGCAGTACTCTATGGAATTTAAAAGTATTTGAACAAGCCTTTACATTTTGTTTAAGCAATGATTCGGCGACAGTAGGAGAAGAGTTTAATGATTTAGTTGTCAAAAAAGGAACATCAGTAAAATGTTTCTCAAAAGCCATAGCAACTTCTTGATCAGATCGGGTTAAATTATTGTTAATATTCAATTGAAAATCCGAGTTGCGCGGTTTGACCTTGCCCGTTTCACTATTTATTATTCTCCAGGTCATTTTAATTTTGTTTGATGCAGTTTTAATTTTGTTACTTAAATGTAAAGCCTTAGCTGTGGCGCACACTTTTTTAAATATTTTAGAATATGTTTTTACATAATCTCTAAATATAACACTACTATTATATGATCTTTCATTATAAAGCTCGTATAACTTTCGCCTACTCTTATAAATTCCTACTGTCGCCCATTCATTAAATGATTTGCGACTGTTAAAAGAGAAAGTTTTAGAAGTAAATATCCTACTAAATTCACAAGTTATAATTTTAAATAACGTACCATACAAATAATTAGCACTGTTTTTAAATGAAAGTGATGGAAGTCTTTTTATTATATTACTTCTAAACCTCTCCAAGCGATGTTCATTTATTGGAACAAACACAACTTTCTTATTTTTCTGTTTCTTGTGTATGTAAGGTAATGATACCAACTGTCCACAGTGATCTGAACTTAAATTTTGAATAATTGATTTATGCAAGGGCTTAACATCTGTAAAAATATTATCTATACAGGTCGCACTAGGCCCAGCAATACGTGTTGGTTCTAAGAATAAATTAACAAGATTATACGATTTAAACAATGAGCTAAACTTAATACTAATGGAAGAAGTTTCAAGGAGATTGATGTTAAAGTCTCCACATATTACAACAGACTTGTTCTGTTTACTAAGTTTGAGCAAAACTTCTTCCACAATCCTTTCAAAATAGTCATAAGTAGCACATGGGGGTCTGTAAACACTCACAACAATGAGGTGCTCGAGCTCGACACAAGCCATTTCTACAGTTCGCTCAACAGAGAGGCTCACTATATCCTTACGTTCTTTATATAATAATGATTTATCTGCTAGTATTAAGGAGCCACCACGTAAACTTTTTTCTCTATTGAAGGAACTGACCACCTGGTGATTTCTGAAATTAAACATGAAATTATAATCTTTTAGCCAATGTTCAGTAATACAGAGGATATGTATGTTGTTACTATTTAAAAACAATTCAACTTCTAATTCTTTGCCCATCATGCCTTGTATATTTTGATGCACCAGGTGTAAACAATTTTTATTACTTATTTGTGGGCTACATTCAAAGTTAATTAAACTCTCATTATTGCTAGAGATTGCCTCTATTGTCGCATTTACTAATTTAAATTAGTTGGAACTGATTCCAAATTAATTGTCAAATAATTATCCTGCCCAACAAAAGCAGTCTTGGTAGCCAAAAACTTGGCTGAGTTAAAAAGTAAATAATAAGATAGCACATTTGCTATCAGTCTTAAATTATATTTGGATAGGTAATACCTATCTTTTGTCCAAAACTTTTTTATTAAATTATTTATGTCAATTACATGAAATTTGTCATTATTATCATTACAATTATATGTCAAATTTAAATTATTATTACATATTAAATTATGCATTTGTATATTTAAATTATGTCTTAAATTATTTTCCTGTGGCAATCCCTGTATATAAGGCAGTGTGAACAAGACAATTTTGAGTACATTTAAGTTATTAAGTTGTTCAATATATCTTAATAACTGTTTGTTGTTTACACTGCCTCTTCTACCAACAAAAATTATTATTGTACTATTTGGGCAAAATTTAGTAACAATAATTTTATTTAGGATATCACTAAAAGATGCTCCAGGCATGCAGCAATTTGTAATTTTTTGTCCCTTTAAAGAGTAATTTAAAGTTATGCCTAGATTTTTTCCTATGTCATCGCTATACACAATTATATTATTTTTGTTAATATTTAAGTTATTTTTTATTTTAAGCTCCTCTGCTATGGCACTGTCATAGAGTTTTGGTGGTGGTATAATATTATCAGCACACACCGACTCTGAAGAAGCTGGTATTGAATGCTGACACTCACATTGATGTTTAACTAAGGAGTCAAAACGCTCCTCATTGTATTTACATGTCTTTACCAGATTATCCATAGCCAGTATGTGTTCTTTTATTTCGTTTTGGGCTGATTTATATTTATTGGATACAGTTTGAAGGGAATTTGTAAGAGATAATATTTCTGATTTTAGGCACTCTACATCAGTCTCATAACATTTTCTTATGTTATCCACCTCAATTGAATACAAATTAAGTTCATATATCAATGCTTGCTTTTGTTTACATAAATTAACATAATTTTTGGTATTAATCTTATTTTTTATTAATTTTTGTACTTTCCTTATATATTTATTAACTTTTATATACTTCTTCAATTTGGTTTTACTGCAATTAATCCTCACTGAATTTCCTGAAGGGGAAGAGTCATCACCAGTCAAGTCTATTGTTGCAGATTGCTGTAAAATTCTTGAAGTATTACATTGCACAAGCTCAGAGAACAGGCTTTGAGTCTGGGAGGCGTTAAGATTATCTATATATGTTTTAAATTGTATTATTTGCTCATTAGCCTCATTCAACTGTAACTTCAATGCAGCAATGAACCTGAGAGCTTCCTCATATTCCTTGCTGCATCGGTCAAACTCATTAACCATTCCCTGTAGCTGATCTCTTTCTTTTATAACACTAGTGTATTCTGTGTCTAACTTAACCATATCACATTTCAATTGTGTGTTTTTGGCAATTATGCTAACTATTTCTTTTTCATTATCATCCCTTTCCTTAAGCAACAGTTCACACTGCTCCCTGGACGCCTTAAGTTCTTGGAGCGCAAGCTGGAGTTGGTTCTCCATCTGGCGCGTCTTGGCGCTGCGAGTATTCATTTTACTATTTATTATAAATAATAAAAGAAAACAAAGATCGAAAACAGAAGGAGCAGAGTAAGCTAATATCGAGTTATTGTTTTATTTATTTTTTTATTTACAAGTCTCAAATCAAATTATCGTTAAAACAATTCGAAAAGAAACCCGCAAAGAATGTAAAATATCCGAGTAATAGAATAGATCTTTAAAATTATAAAAGGAATGATATTAAATAAGAATTACAATAATTTTAAAACAATGTTCGTTACCTGTCACTTTTTTGTTCCAACACCAAAATGATTGTTATAACATTTATGTACCAACTTTCTTAAATATTAAATACAAAGCGGCAGTAATTATTAACTATAACATAAAATTGAGGTGGATATAATGAATTTACAATATTTAAATTATTAAAATTTATCGAGACCAATTACTTTTACTTTTATATGCGGACGATAGTGCCAACTTTACGTCGTCCAGAAGAACCCACATCGCGGTTGCCAAGATGCAGCGCCTGCTGCACCTGCTGCCACCATGGCTGGATGAGTGGAGGATGGCCGTCAACGTGGGGAAGCCGCCGTTACAGGAAACCAGCACCACCACTGAAGCTAAGAGGCCAAGAGATGTGTGGCCAGAAGGCCGTAACCTACCTTGGGTGCCGGATTGACAGGATGCTGCGCATGACTGTGCACGTCGACATCGTCGTCCGCAATGCCAGATGTGCGCGGGCGATGCTCCGTCCAGTCCTGGCATCCAAGCTGCCGACGAAAACTAAGATCAAAATATACAAAATGTATATACGTCTGAAGCTAACATACGCCGCTCCGGCCTGGTACGCGCTCTTGAGCAGCAGACAAAGGCAGCGGTTGCAGGTCCAGCAGAATTTATCACTAAGGACCATTGTCGGTGCAGGTCGCTACGTCCGGAATGACGTCATAGCGGCCAACCTGAAAATGGAGACAATTGAAGAGTTTGTGGTCCGCTTGACGAGCGGTATGTTCAACCGCGCAGGGCCACACCCACACTTAAACAACTTTGCGCCGCTACACACCCGCCCACTGGACGGGCGACCTCTGCCAAGAGAACTCCTCTCTATAAGAGATTAGAGAGTCGAGTAAAGCCCTCAAAGCCGCAGATAGGCCAACTTAGACACCTAGGTCGAAGCAGTCGCCTATAGGACGACTTACCCGACCTGGCCATATTAATAACAACCATAGAGAAAACCAACAATGCCGGAAATTATCGGCTCCCAAAGACCGGCCCATAGAGATGGGATGTGAGGAAGATCCGGGTAATGGGGGAGAAGCCCCGAGGCCCGAGACCTGTTGGGTGTCGTACACACACCTCAGCAGATGACAACGTAGTGTCGAGGTAGTACTCTTATGCATGGTATTTTTGTTTTTATTCTAGTTTTTCAAACCAGAAAATACTTCCTATGCTCCGGATATTAAGAATCTCAATCCAGATGATATTGCAAGGATTTAAGAAATCATAAATTATTTCGATCAATTCACATCGGCGTGGTACCCAGATCCTTCTCAATCTTATGATACACATCCCTGATTTGTCGCATGAATTATTTACAGAAGCCCATGTTAATAATCCATACATTAAAAGTTAATTCTCTTTAAAAAAAAAACTGCCTTCAGTACAGTACAGTCTTACTGAGTTTCTTGCTTATTCAACCAAGAGCAAAGGTTTTTTTTTCTGACCCATAAATGATCCACTTTTTTTGAGTTTTCTATCAATAAATTCTCAGTAGCAGGCCACAGTTAGGAACTTGGCGGTGTTTCATTTCCGTGCCTCGCAAAGATCTCTCTCTAGTCGTGTTGTGTTGTTATCCCATCGGATTTTGAGAGTAAAGTGCCTGTTCTGCACATATGGCTAATCTCAGTTATATTAGCAACCGTGAAATTCGCCGTAGAAGACTTCGTATTCTACAGAATACTTTATTTTCTTAGATATGCAGATTGCTTCACTATGTTCTCTACATCACTCAGATTTGAAATTGAAGCACAAAAAAGAAAATTTAATATCAAATTGTTGAATTTAAATTCTTTCAATTTTTAATTAAAATGTTACCCTGTAACTATCAAAAATAGGATTTTCCCTTTTCGACAGTGACATGCTGTCAGCGAACACAAGGTTTGCCGTATTGTCAGACTAAATTATGTTACGTCAAAATTTCAATTTGAATTCGCCGCAGTTTTTCACACTGCAATTTCCTTTTCAAAAGCCACATCCGGGCGTTACCTGACATGAATATAATATTAGAATAGATTTTGTTTACTTGATTAAATGTTGACTGATTAAATGTTGGTCATAATAATTGAAAGCTCGTTGTTTAGTTCGCAATTTATTTTACGAAGACTTTTTAAACAAATCAAGAATTTTGATTTCAATAAAATAAATTAACTAGTTTTTACTTGTGACTTCACCCGCACGTGCAGATCTGTATTAAACTAATTTTACTGATTTTCTGCCGACTTTCAAAAAGAAGATGGTACTCAATTCGACTGTATGTTTTTTTATGTGTGTTACCTCATCACTTTGTACTGGGTGAACCGATTTCGATGATTCTTTTTTATATGAAAGCTGATAGTTCTCGTGCATATAGTTACCCATATGAATTTGATCAAGGTCAGACCAATAGTTTTTACCAATAGTCGGCTGTACAAAATTTTTAATTTTTAATTATATATCGTCCCGTTGGTGCTGTAAGACGCGACAGGGGGAAACAAACCAAGAGATAGGCAGCAGCGTCTTACCGTTAAAATAAAGAACTGCGGTTACCAGCTCGCATACCAAGCGTGGCAACTATAACTAGACCTATGTCCAGCAGTGGACTTTTGATAGGCTGTCACGTTAACGGTAATAACATTTTCTAATTTTAAGTCAACTTTTGCAACTTTACGTGGGCCTCACGTGGCATACTGTTCCCATCTCTGAGCAGGGGCTCCCCAGTGCCAGCTTCTTCCACTTGACCGCATCCAGCACAGAGCGGTTCGAATCGTCGACGACGGAGTTCTTTCCGATTGTCTTGACTCACTGGCATTGCGTAGAGATGTTGCATCTCTTTGCGTATTTCATCTACTACGGGGAGTGCTCTGAGGAATTGTTCGAACTAATTCCATCTACTCAATTTCACCATCGCACGTCGGGACAATGCTCGCGATACTATTCATACCATCTGGATGATTGGCGGTCCACTAGAAGAAGTGTTCTTCCTCGGACAACTTCCTTGTGGAATCGATTACAACCAGCGATTTTTCCGGACCGATACAACGTAGGGACCTTCAAGAAAAGAGCCTACTCCTTTTTAAAAGGCCGGCAAAGCATCTGTAATTCCCCTGGTGTTGCGATTGTTCATGGGCGACAGTAGTCACCTACCATCAGTTAGTAGCATGCTCGTTTGCCCCCTCTCCTATAAAAAAAATTATAGCCAAAATTAAGTTCGTAACATTGAAATATATACAATATGAAATAACTATATTAATAAAATAACTAAAACTAAAAACATAAATTATCATACAGCCCTAGTATCGTACCAGGAACGCTGGCTGCGTTTCCGCGATTTATTTTTAGAAATAATATTAATTTATTTTACAATCACTTTGGCAAATTATTTGACTAATAATGGTCAAATACTCAAACGCAACTCAATTTTGAGACGTCTTGAACTCACGTGGTGTCACATTCACTTTGCCTAAAGTGATAGAAATAGCACTTGATTTTGATTGAGAAATTGATTGATTGAGATTGAGTAACTGAGTATATGGGCAAAGTGATATACACACCATTAGACTTAACGGTATCTAAAAATTGAACAGCATTGGAGTATGTAGGCATTACACTTATATATAAATAGCGAATCGCCCCATCTTCACTTAGTCTGTATCTCAAAATGTGGCGACCATAGTTATATCAATTTTTCTCAAAGTATTAAGGATAAAATATAGCCTTGATCACCACTAGCGTCTTTCTTTCTGTTCGTAAAGTTTCATTACAATTGGTTGAGCCCTTCAGAGCATTAGCTCGTACGGAAACATAAACAAAGATTTTGTCTTCACTTGTGTCTCTACGAGCTAATTGTATATCTAGTATAATCCCGATGTAATCACCCACATCAAGAGGAAGAGTATTGCCAATTGTTGGCCAATTGATTGGCAAACTCGGTTGGTAGGTAGAAGTAACAGCTATCAATTGAACTTTGAGTTACAGCATTGCGTAAGAACAGAACCTTTTTTTTCAATATAGATTATAAATAATCCTTATTGAAAGACACTCTTTTGCTTAACACGTTCACTGTCCGGTTTTTAAACACAATAGTAAGACAATAGCAGTGACCTATATGTAGTGCACGGGACAGCGAAAGGGTTAATTTATATTGGATTGGGAAAAAACCTCTGTCCTGGGAATAACCAGCAAGAAACCCAGCGGGCCCTTTTTTTAAATAAAAAAAACAACTTACAATCATATATGTTACACAATTAACATTACAAAACAAATCAGAAATAGCTTGGTCGCGATCACCTCATTCCCAGGGGTTATCATCATCCATAAATTCTTTAATATTATAATAAGCCTTTTTATACAAACTTTGTTTAATAAAGTTTTTAAACTTTGAGGAGGTTAAATTTTGTATATTTCATTGTCATCTATGTTCATTAAAAATATGTCAACTCCAAATGTTAGAGTAATTACGTAAAAGGTACAGGGTACAGATTTAGATGTCATTCAAAGTTGGTCAAAATCCATTTGTTTGAGTAAGTGGTCATTAATAGACCGCTAGTCAATATTGCCTGCAATCGACGAAGGGTGAACGCTATTAATATCACTAATCAAACAGCTTGCACTCACAAACGTTTTCAGTCGTCCATATTTCAATAACTCGAACATTCTAATCAAATATCTCATTACGAAAACGCGAAAGTACCGATGCATTAATTAACTTTGAAATTGTGACGTCAGTAAGGGAGTTCAATACGTTTCTACTTAAATTGATTGTCCCCCATATGAGGGAAATTAAGTCTATGTTCAACAGAGGACTTTATACAGGCTATAATGGTAATGATAATAGTGTAGAGATCAATTAAAAATTAACATAAAGACATATTTTCAATAGCATCAACGCACTCAAAGCACTCAAAGGAAAATACATAGGTATAAGAAATAACGTATAAAAAATAAAAAAACATGTGTAAGTGTCGTGGAACACTCGGTTGGAACGAAGTCCCTTTCGTAGTATATTATTATTCATAAACGTAATATTATTGAAAAACAAATACAAGTAATTGATTTACTAGCTTCTATTAAAATGAAGCGTCATTTAAAATAATATTAATATAAGGATAAGGTACTTCGTTCCAAAAACATGCGTGAGTGTCGTGGAACACTCGGTTGGAACGAAGTTCCTTTCATACTTTTATTATTAATAAACGTATTATATCATTGATTAACAAATACAAATAAATGAATTACTACCGTCTATTGAAATGAAGCGTCATTTAAAATATATTTCTTTCATGGCAAGACAAGTAAAAGGTAGAGGGAAATGGATATTATTCCATCTCGCTCGCTCTATAAAAAGGGGGTTGTGACGGAAAAATCTTACACTTTTTCTCGCCTAGCCCCCATCCGCCAAATTTGTACCGTACGATAAGGAACTTCGTTCCAAAAATTCTTGTACCTTTAACAGATATAAATATAAATATAAAATCTGTTATCCTTGATTGATGGTGCAAAATCAGGTCTTAGATTCAGCATTGTGCTTGTGGTAGTCATATTCAACAATACGCTGGTAACTGTTATTATATTAAAATGTGGCATGAAAACTCGTGGGGCAATAATTGGATGAAATTATCTCTCTTTTGGGGCATTGTATGTACGTTCTTTCAACTAAATCAAAGAAAATACACAAGGTCTCTCTATTACCAAGTGTAAATATTTAATAGAAACAGATTTTTTTTATTCAATATAGATTATAAATAATACTTATTGAAAGTCACTCTTTTGTTTAATTACCACTGGTTCGAAAAAACCTCTGTCCTGGGAAGAATCAGCAAGAAAATAAAATAAATAAGCAACAACTGTATAAAAATGTTATAAATGAAAACATAGTTGATAATAACCCCTGAAAATGGGGTGGTTGCTTACAAACTAACACTAACTTAGTTTATACAACCTTTCTTATTGCATAATTTATTAAGAACCACGTAGTGAAATAAAATGTTGTGTCTTACTTAGTATGAAGAACACCTTCCGCCTTCCCTAAATTACGTGCCAAATCCCCGTCACCTTTAATCCCAACACCACTATACTATTAAAGACATACCACCGTTCATAATACAACACGAACTTCGCCTTTAAGCGTGGAATTCTCAGATGAAATAGACTCTGAGGTCCTCATTTTTTTTTAAAGAATTAGGGTGACAAACGAGCACACAGTCCACCTGATGGTAAGTGGTTGCTGCGGCCCATAGACATCTACATCTATCCTCTATTACAAATCAAAATGTAGATGCATTGTCACCCGTGAGGACTAAGATGGAATGCCTCATTTCCAGTAAAAAGGGCCTCCGGCCACCTGCACTCACCAAGCGAAACGCAGAGGTAAACCTCTACTTCACGCTGGTTTTCTGTGAGGTCGTGGTACCACCCCGGTTCGAGCCGGCCCATCCGTGCGACAGCAAACGCTGCCGCGTGGCTCTACCACTGTTATGTGAACAGACACTCAAAACCATATAATATATTACTATGTAAGTACTTGCAATTCACAATACAAATTCTTATTTCTTTAATCAGTATTTTTATACGTGGTAGAGCCATGCTGCAGCTATATTATGGCTGTAGCACGAATGGGTCGGCTCGACCGGGGAAAGACCACGCTCTCACTGAATACCAGCGTATAATAGCAGTATGAAGGGGCGACGGGGCGGCGGTTCCCTCGCCGTCCGCAACAATTATATTAGAGCTTACTCCTTCCCCGTTCGAACATAATAATTTTTACTGCACGAAGATAAAATGAGGGTGTAATGTAATGAACGAAGCAAAAGTCATTGACATTTTATTAAATTGAAATTAACTTTATACCTAGCAGCCGGTTTAAGGTCAAGGGCGTTACAAAATTTTCCTCTTAATATATGCCATAGGCCAATGGGTACCTCAACTTTTTCAGTTCGTGGCGCACTTACAGATTTAGGCTTAAATCTATAGACCATACTTTGACTTCCCTCAGACTTTACTTTCGAGCTAAGACTATGTCGGTATTTATAGAGCTAACTTCGTAGTCGTGCAGATTGCGCGCTTAGCAAAGCCTAAGTCAACGATATCAACGATTTACCTAAAACTCAGGATATTATTCAAAACCACCATATTAATTTTAACTTGTTGTTGTGTTATGTTACTCTAATTAATAATAACAATAAATAGCTAGTTTTAGGCCGTCTTCTAGTTTTAAATAGCATTAATCCATTTTCTATTTACGCAATTTCAATCTTATTTCGAATATCTTAAAATCTTAGTTTTTTCCTTTTTTCTGATTTTGCACTTATCCGTTCCCGTTCTCATACGCCCGTTTTAGTTTTCATGTAATAATAACTTATTTATGAAGTACAATTTGGACTGTTTTCAATTTAAAATATATATATATATATATATATATATATATATATATATATATATATATATATATATATATATATATATTTTAATTTTATACAGCAAAGTCAAAGTCAAAAACATAATGCGTGTAATGAAGCATCCATTAATATTTGGACTGTCTGGGCCTTAACATAAGCTTAGCTTAATCTTAGCCCGATACAACTATACATTCAGAATCAAAGTTTATGCTAAGCATATACTCAGCTAAGTTTTTCGTAAGCTAAGTCTGATCAAGGTTAAAGTACGATCTATAGATGCCAAGTTGCAGGCGTTTGTGTTTTGTTCAGGCGCTCTAGCTAGTAGTAATAGGGTACAATGATACTAAATAGATACGCACAACAATTAAACATCAACAGTATGAAGCTGAGTTTTTATATTTATATTGATACACATTGCATTTATTATTTAAGAAAAATAAGAATTAAAGTACAATGTCTACTTAGTCAATGTGACGTGAGCTTGATGATCTCCACACATTTTTTCAAAGCGTGGGATAAGGCTCGACACCGCATTTACCATTTCTTGCTCCACATTAATTTAAACGACGATTACTCTTGATTTTCAACGACAGCTGAGAATACAGTTTATTTTGTACCGGTGGATACCTAATTTTAGTTTCCGGAACCGGAGCCTCACCGCACCCCTTTTAAACCCCGACGAATACAGAGGGGTGTCATAAGTTTGTAGTGTGTATCTGTGTGTCTGTGTGTCTGTCTGTTGTGCCATAGCTCCTGAACGGCTGAACCGATATTGATTATTATTTTTTTATTTGAAAAGTGTCTTAATCGAGAGTGTTTTTAACTACGTTTCAAGAAAATCTATTCATTCGTTTGAAAATTATCAACTCTAAGTTATTAATCTCTACGGCGTACAATTTGGAAGCCCCCACCATAGGCTTCTACTCCATTTACCTGTCGCACTCTATTTTAATCCACACGATGTAAAGTCACCCGGTGTATAATCATTTAATGCTTAAATTTTCATTCCACTATGAATATAACCGAAAAATGTAAATGTTTGGTGTGGTGAAATACCTACATCATCAGATTCTGTGAGTTTGTGACAGACCTACCTCGTTTACGCCAGAAGTTGACGGAGAACACTGTCAATGGTACGAGACGCTAAACTTGATAGTAAGTGAATGCTGGTATAGACATCTACATATATCCTCGATCACGAATCAATGTGTAGATGCGTCGTCACCCCTGAGCACTAAGATGGTAGTCGGATAACCGGAGACCCTTTATTACAGAAAATAAAGTATTCAGTATTTAATCTTAATGCTTCGTTTTCAGTAAGAAGGGTCTACGGTACACTCACCTTACGAAATACGGAGCAGAAGCTGCTATTTTACGCTGGTGTTCTGTGAGAGCGTCGTCTTACCTCGATCGAGCCGACTCATTTGTGCTGCAACCACGATATAGCTGCAACGTGACTCTACCGCGTAGGAAATATTCAACTGTGGATTATTAAAGCTGATTATGAAGAATACAACTACAAAAATAGAATGAAAACAATTTACCGCGTAGTGGCGGTGTAAGAATATCCACTACCCCGTATCATCTGGTGGGTGTCGTAAGAGGCGACAGAGAGAAACGGAAGCAGAAGATGGACAGCAGCATATTCCTGATAACAGCTGAATAAATAAAAAAATGTGGTCGGCAACCCGCTTGCCAAGCGTGGCAACTATGGCAAATATCCTTCCTATGAGGTAATCTATGGGGGAAGCCTATTAGCAACGGTAGATTTATGATAGGCTGTTAAGGAGAAAAAGAATACCCGTATTTAGTGTTCAAAGTACGACAGTTAACAAGGGTTTACAATAATTACAATTTCCAAATCAATTTAACTTTTTAATTCCTGACGTTTCGGGTGCTTTACAGCACCCATGGTCACAGGGGGGACTGTGGTGTTTGACGTCCCATTAAATTAAACGAAATAAAATCTGTGAAAATTTGTTTCATTTAATGTGTGGTCGCGTAAATATAAGAAATCATTAAGAAATTATTTACTTACTAAATCAATAACGATTTTTATATTCAGTAACGTAATTAAACTCTTACTTTTCTCTTCTAGTACAAAACTCTTCAACTACATCGTCACGACAGTCACTAGAAGGTAGTCATACATCACCGTTAAAGAGTTTTTGGTCACGAAAATTGGGATTTAACGCCGTTTTCCCCCGATTCTTGACGACCCCAAATTTATTCGGAAAAAGAAAAAAGTTGAAAAAAACAAAACGTATCACATTCGCCGAGCCCAAACAGCTTCCTCGAGCAAAATCGTTTGAATCGCCAGTCTACGATCCTCATTCTAGTGCTAGTAAAGGCACACAAACATTGGAATCATCGCTGCAAGAAAAAGCTAGCAGTCGCGGATCGTCCCCCCAACCGGGGACGTCGAAACAATTTCCCACATCATCTGACAAGCACGAAAGTAGAACACGCTGTAAGCCATCAACATCCAGCCAGCATTCTACCACACAAGACGCTGCGCATAAATACTCTGGACGGCGCAACTATGACCAGCTGCAGAAAAACTCCATCAAACATCAATTAGCACGAGCCATTCCTATTGTGTCTGGCACCCACCGCTCTCGTCCGCGAAGCAAATCACTGGAGAGTCAGTACACAAGCTTACCATCGCCCCCATCACCAGCCCCATACGATCCCGACGAGGACAGCCGTCGTCACTCTTTCGCGTTTCCTATTAGACGAACTTGTTCTTGGGAGGATCTGTCTCCAAGTAGTGAGGACAGGTTTCGTATATATATTTCGAGAACGGATATCTCTACTAACTACTATGAGTATGATGAATTACATGGACGGCTCTATACATCGGAGCCTTACAATATAAGTGCTATTCCTGCATTTCCCAATTACGACAGTCATATAGACAATCGATTTATACACAAGCCAAAATCAAAAATGAATGCGCTCGAAGAGCACGAACGGAGAATTATTATTGAGTTTTGTCATATGCTGGAGAAGTCGAAGCAGCTCTTCAACTGCTTGAGGTTGGTGCTATAACCGTTTTACAATTTCAATAAAGTACTGTGATTTCTTATATTTTCGCGAATTTATCGCGTTTAATTATTTTGAGATCCCATTTTTTTTGGTATGTACCACCCACAGGCCTTAATCGCCTCAATTATAAGTTCAACATCCTAAGATCACGGTTTTCCCGGGATAGCATTTCAAGTTTAATACAAACTATATTGAAATTAGGATTTTTTTTAATTACATTAGATTCACGAATAAGACTTGGTATAAAAAAAATTCTTTTGTAAGGATTTTAGTCCGTCAAATGTGATGGAATAGTGTGGGCAACTCCTTAATATGTTCACAACCTGTAGATTATAGTACGCCCGTAACAGTGGATGCTGCAAAACGTTGGAATTTCAAAAAATTGTAAACATAAAGACAAAAAATATTGGCAAATAATTTACATTAAAAAACGTGTTGTATAGGTTGCATAATTCGTTTTTCAAAATCTGTATTTATATATTTAAGACCAGAAATCATGATTATTATTTCTTTTAGTGAGGACAAACCGGTCTGATGTTGTGTCATCAATTCGAGATAAAAATGTGAATGTAGTCACCCGTCAGTATAAACAGATTCATCAAATATCATATCTAATTATATTTTCTTTATCTATATTATTTTATATAAAGAGTATAAAAATGTAATTGGAATTCAATATTGCATATATAGAAGAAAGTGAATCTAATTAATTGAATTTAAGAACGAAGCCAAAGCATTCTTGGTAACATAATCCACTATGCAAAACCCTTCTTAATAAAATATTCATTTTCATCAGTATACTATTATTTAGCTATTTTAATGCAGTATAGTAATCTAATAATATTTCCTCAGGGAAATAAAAGTTTGTTTGTTAAAACTAAAACATTGTTATGGAGTCTAGAATAATCCCCGTCTAATGTTCAATACGTTTAATGAATAATGTTAGTGAACAAGTTTGCATTCAAGGTTCCTTCTCTTTAAAATTAAATTTAGTAAAAATTACCTTCCTATATCCGCTCAATGAAATAAAATGATGTGAATAAATGATCCTCATATGATGATGCCTCTGTTAGGGGCGAAACACGTGTCGTATTGCACTTGTAGTCGGAGGTGTGTCTTTCCTAGTGTAGTGGTGTTGGAAGTATATAGCAGTGCTGAGATTAGTGGTGGCGCGGATAGTGCATTCAAACTGTAGTGACAATGAAACAACGGAGTTCAGATGTCAACTGTTTTTATTAATAAACGCGGTTTCCTAATATACAATATTTTAAAACTACCCACAACACCTTCCACTTAAAGAATAAATTTTTAATAAAAGTGATTTATTTTTTTAAATAATCTTACCAAGAAAGACATGAATAAAAAACTCACTATAGTACATTTTTTTACCATAACCTTAATCTTTTTTTTATACAAAGCCGATTATTTTTTTTAATTTTTATTTACTTTACTTCGAGTGAGAGGTGGAGAATAATTTTCATTAACTTCAATATTTAACATTGCTGGTTCATATTCATCGTTCGAAAAATATTCCTCATTTTCACTACTCGTAAAAGTAGTTTATGTTGTAATTGAATTATGTTCTTTATTCTCATGTACTATTTGTGCTGATGTTCTATTTTCTTGTGTTTTATCTTTTATTAGATGTCTGCGATTGCGGCGATACACCATTCCTCTTTTAGTTTTAATAAAATATGAGCGGGGAGTCGCCGCTTTTGCAACGATATAACCTGGAATTTTAGATTTCTTTTTTTCTATCATAGTCACCTTATCGCCGACATCTAATATAGGTAAAGGCTTGGCACGTAAATCATAATACATTTTGAATTTATTTTGTTTATCTAGCATAACTTTGTGTTGTCTCTCATTATTTACATGTCCTATTTTTAAAAGGTCTGGGTGCACAGGTAGCCTGCATTTTAACCTACGACCCATCAGCAGCAGTGCGGATTTCAAATTATCGCGAGGCGTATTTCGATAACTTAGCAAATTTAAATAAAAGCCACTTTCACTATTTATGGATTTGTTTAATATTTTTTTTATTGTTTGCACGGCCCTTTTGCTCTTACATACATAAAACAGCTCACAATCATCATTATCAGATTTTTTTTACTCACTTCTATTTCATACATTATATTTTACATTTGCACATCCTAGCGTAATGGCCGTAGTTACCGCACACATAGCATTTCACCGAAATAGCTGGATATGAACCTACATCAGTACACTGAGAACCACAACATGGACAAGGCTATATATAATGTACTCTGTGGGACAAGGCGACGCCGCGGTCCCGCCGTGCGCAACTCGCGCGCCGCGCCTGCCGCCTCGCCCGCCGCTGAGCCCGCCGCCGCGCACCGATAGCGCCTGAACGCGCACGGGCCCGCAGCTCGCCGAACTGCTGAAGCTACCTGTTTCCGTCACACGCTTGCTGTCTGTTAACATTTCATCCGCCTGACATATTTTAATTGCTTTCTCCAGAGTCCATTCATCTATCCGTAACAACCGGTCCCTTACAATTGTACTCCTTATGACGCACACAATATGGTCGCGAATCAACTCTTGCTCTAAATTTTTAAATTCACAGTTTTTACTGAGTAATTTTAACGCTGTTACATATTGATCAATAGATTCTCCAGCTTCTTGATACCTCGTAAAAGAATTATATCTCAGTAATGTTATATTAGATTGAACACCGAAATACTCGTCAAATTATTTCATCAATATTTCGATGTCCTCACGCTTCTCTTCTAAATCGAATGTAAAAGTCTCATAAATATCAAATCCATCCGATCCAATCAGATTAATAAGCAAACTCACCTATATGTTTCCCTCTCCTTTGTGCACCCCCGATGCTTTAAGAAAAAGATTGAATTGTGCCTTACACCTCTTCCATGCGTCAGCCCGGCCGACGGGGCTGCCATCTAAACTCAATTCGGTTGGCGGTCTTGCATGCTCCATCCTTTACAATTGATTTAGAATACAAATTAACGTTATTCAAACGTAAAATCCATAAACTATTTAGGTATTTTAACCGCTGCCACTATGTAGTCACAATGAAACAACGGAGTTCAGATGACAACTGTTTTTATTAATAAAGACGGTTTCCTAATATAAAATATTTTAAGACTACCCACAACACAAACTAGGTAAGACACGTCATTTTGTTTCATTGAGCGGATATAGGCGAAGTAATTCTTACTAACTTTAATATAATAGATTTCCGCAAAATAATATCTAATTTTATTAATTATGCTTCTGTTTACTCAAGAGGGTTAACATTATCTAATTTAAAAATAGAATTAACAATTTCCGGGAAAATTCACTCCACACATTGCTTATTTTTTCATTGATTATAGCGTCCTCTCAAAAGTCCACTGTTGAACAAACCCTTCCCTATAAATTGCGACATTAGACGGATATTTTCTATAGTTGCAACGTTTTGTATGAGGTTTGGCAACCACAATATTTGAAAACGATTTTTTCCATGTTTCATTATCCTCTGTTGCCTTTTACTACACCCACGGATTGATATTGGGTAGAAAATTATGTTACGTGGCCACCTACACGGTGAAAAAATTGTTTGTTTGAGTTTGAAAAGTTGCAATTTTCTACTACTTTGAACATTATTGCGATATAAATTTACTCGAACTGTTTTGTCATCTTACAGGGAGCTGCCGCAGTATGGTCACAGGCAATGGCATTCATATTTCGGACGAACGTTTGACGTTTACACAAAGCTGTGGAAATTTCAACAATTGCATCGAGACATTCTGGATACCAAATACGGATTGAAACGCTGGCAAATTGGAGAAATCGCATCAAAAATCGGACAACTCTACTATCACTTTTAGTACGTATACACACATTTTTATCGGACAAGTCTACTATCACTTTTAGTACGTATACACATATTTTTATCGGACAAGTCTACTATCACTTTTGGTACGTATACACATATTTTTATCGGACATCTCTACTATTACTTTTAGTGTATATATAGATATTTTATCGGACAAATCTACTATCACTTTTAGTACGTATACACATTTTTTTATCGGATAATTCTGCTATCACTATTAGTACGTATACACATATTTTTATCGGACAACTCTACTATCACTTTAGTACGTATCCACATATTTTTATCGGATAATTCTGCTATCACTATTAGTACGTATACACATATTTTTATCGGACAACTCTACTATTACTTTTAGTGTATATATAGATATTTTATCGGACAAATCTACTATCACTTTTAGTACGTATACACATTTTTTTATCGGATAATTCTGCTATCACTATTAGTACGTATACACATATTTTTATCGGACAACTCTACTATCACTTTAGTACGTATACACATATTTTTATCGGATAATTCTGCTATCACTATTAGTACGTATACACATATTTTTATCGGACAACTCTACTATCACTTTAGTACGTATACACATATTTTTATCGGACAACTCTACTATCACTTTAGTACGTATACACATATTTTTATCGGACAACTCTACTATCACTTTAGTACGTATACACATATTTTTGGTTTATGATGGTAACTAATATTGGCTAAGATCTGCGTGGCTCACTTCTAATCGGACAGATGTTAACTGATTAATTATATCATCTTTCATATAATAGATTTCCGCCAAGTATCGTTTAAAATATATTATTTTCGATCTAACTCTATTTAGTTAAATTAACTTAAAGGGTGGGAATATTTTTTAAATGTTATTTACATTTTGCATTAAGAATGACTTTTTAGGGGTCTTGACTTTTCTATTTTAGCCGACTTCATAAATAGGGACGATTATTACTATCTGTATTCTTTTTGATGTTTTAAAAGATATAACTTCGAGGTTAGTTTAACGATTCAACTGATTCTAACGATATAGTGAACTTTTACAGCGGTCTCATCTAAATTACAATTTAACTTTTTTTTTCATTATAATAATATACTGTTAGACATTACTCTCGAAATTGTTTAAATAAAAGGAATATTTCCAAGTAACGAATTTACCTTATAAATCATTAAGCTTCATCACTCACTTGTTCGAATTTACTTTTATTTTTTACTGTATTTCTGGTTTCGTCGAAAAATCATGGATAATTTTTATTTGACTTTACCCAGCCTACGCACAAGTGAAACTGGATACCTCAACGAAGCATTTGCCTTCTACTCCGCAATACGTGGGCGCAGATATTACACACAGGCCTGTAAAGAAGATAAGTGCGAACTAATGGTTAAAAAGTTGCGCTACTACGCCCGCTACATTGTGGTTTGCCTTCTACTCAAAAAACTGAGCCTCGTACGAGATCTGACTAAAGAACTGGAGAAACAGATATTTGAGTATGGTAAGACATACGACCCAGAAGACCAAATAGAGTGGACTGTCGTCTTGGACGAAGTTAGAGCTTTTATCGTAGCTGAATCTGTGGTATCCGTTATTCATCCCGAAAACTATACAATTATACTATCCCACAGGTATGATTTTAAACTTTAAATTTTATTTTTAATTCTTTGAATAATGTTTTAAGACTGCTACTGATTGACTGACTACTAATGTCAGAGAAGACATTATTTAAAGTACATAAAAATAAAAAATTTAAGTAAAGTTGTTTACTTAATTTTTTTTTATTTTATACCCAGCTTCTATTAAACTCAGATGTTTATTTGCATGCTACTAAGACATAATTAAATATTTAAAAAAAATCCTCAGTCTGCCCGTCTGTCCGTCCGAATTGTTTTGTTTTATCTTCGGAATGGCTGAACTGATTCTGATGGACTTTACGATCTAGGGTATATTTTGTACAAAAACCTTAGAGATTTAACAAAAAATTGATAAAAAATGACCTTTGATTATCTTAAATCTAATTAATGCCACATAAATAGTCGGAAGACTCAAGCAAAGCCAGGGCGGAACCTTAGTTTCTAGTGAAATCGAAACTATTTCGAAAGAGATATTGATTGGTATAAAGAAATCAATCAGTTAAAATAATGCATTATCACGCAATTTGAATTTTAAAGATAAAAAGGACAGAATTTTTGAGATTTTTTTCTAATTGTTTTCTTCAACATTCGCCTACTATTAACTATTACTAATTCCGAATCTAATCTTCTTTGCAAATTTGGCCGGTTATTGCAAAATTACCCTGTATATATTTAATGGAAAAAAATAAAGTACATAGTTTACAAATCTAACATTTCCTTATTTGGATCATTCAAGTAATCCAACTCCTATAAAATCTGGCTTCTGTTTACAGATTAAATGTAATGTGTGTTCCGCCTCCCGAAAGGCTGACACAAACATCTATTTCCCTACAAGAAGCTGTCATTGTGGGCAGTATCTCACATCAAGTAAAATTCTCTGAACTTACAATGGATATGTACCGAATACTGCAAACACTGGAGTGGGAGCCAACGGGTGGCATGCCTCAAATTTACGCCGACTCTCCTCGATATCGTTTTACCATGCCACAGATCAATAAAGGTAAACTTATTATAGTTCATCAATTCCAGTTGTTTTCATTCAGTAAGCCTATTTTTCTACAGCAACTTGTTCATGTATATAATTTTATCTAACGAAAATATATTGTGTGGTTAATTTGTATAATTGTTTTTACATAAGCTGTTCTAATTAACTGTTCCTGGCACGCGTTGCAATGCCTCTGATTTGTCAAAAGAATACAACAACTCACCAAATCTTTGTCGTACTCAGATGTATGGTGTAACTGACTGATACACCAAAACTTCTATTTTATTTTTAAGAACTGCAGTACACATATGGTGCTATATGATTGTTTGTATTACAAGAAAACTAGGAAAAACAAATGCCTTATAAATGCAAGGCTGCTTATGTGAATTTAAATTTCCTTTACAGTCAAAATCAATCTTAAGATAGCAATTTACATTTAACGAAAAGCTGCGACTTTACAACCATTTAATTGTTTTTGTATTAATGCATTGCGAATATCTTAACCTGTTCAGTGCGGATGGCACGCCAGACGTACCATCGATTACTTTTGTGTGTAGCGTATGACACACGAGTCGTGTCTATTTAAAAATCGTTATAATAATAATAATAATAAAACGTTTATTTCAGATTAAAAAATCCATACAATTTTCTTAGTAAATTTCTTAAAAGCTATGTTAGTAAATTAAATTAAATCAAATTAAATAACTTACAATATAAAAATATTAATTAAGATACTTAAGTGTCCCACCCATATGCATTCGAGTCCAATGCCTTTGAATGGGACAATCAAGCCTATCTTTAACTACCCTATTGACAGATACTCGCTCAAATTGCGTTTTTGGAAAATTTATCCAGAACAAAATATTCATTATTTTGCAAATAGTTCATGGCTGCTTCGTTACTGGATATTTTGAAAATTTGAAATTTTTAGGGGTTGACAACCTTTTTTTAACTTGTACACTTTTTACTTCGTGGGTTTTCAATCATGTTGTGGAAAAATAGTCTAATAAGTAACAAATAATAGCACTCATTACGATCGCTCACAAACTCAAGTTGTAAATAAAGTTCTGGAAAACAAGTTTCTTGTTAAAAAAAAACAATGCGTTTGTCTTATTGTTTAATTTTGCTTAAAATGGTTGAACTGCCGTCTTATTACTATCATATGGCCGAATAGACCTACGAAGTACCATGTGCTCTTGTGATATGGTATGAGGTTTATTTTTGCTTGAAAGCAAAAATAAACCTTACCTAACATTATATAATATTTAACATTTGTAAATATTAATGGAATCATAAAGCTTATTTTTTTCCAAATTAAAGTTCTTGATTGTTTGATATTTACAAATATTATTATTGGGTGAAAATTTAATTTAATAAATACCAAGGGTTTCCAGGGTGATTTAGCTGTACCTACTTATATAAATGTTTTTTTTATAAAACAAAAAATAGTACAAAATATTTGTAATCTCTGCATAAAAAAGTCACTCTCAATTTCAAAGAAAACACGTAGAAAGATACGTAGTTACGCACTATAAACAAGTAACCTTCCGTTTGTAACTGATGTTTGATGTCAACTAAACTTAATTAGGTCTAAACAAGTGAAAAAAGCATAAAAAGATAATTATTTTTACACATGGCTGATGGCACAATAGGCGTGTCATCTGTCAATAGGGTGAAATATTTGTTCGCCACCACAGCTAAAAGTTGTCGAAAATTGGTGCCGCAACGAATCGGTTAAGTCATTAATTGAAACACGCATGGTTGCAAACGGCATGGTTGATATGGAAACTCTGAAATTTAGGAGGGTTATTCTTATGCTGATACATTATCTCTCTATACTGTATCACAAGATCGATAGTCCGCAGATACTGGGGAGTGTAAGTAAACGTAGTGATTATATTCTCTTTGAGTTTAAATCTCAGTTCACCGTAATATACGGCAGGAGTCTGCAGGGCTGCAGCTAGCCCCGCGCCGCCGGCCACGTTTGCTGGCGCCTCTGTCGCGAGCACCAGGCGCGGCGAGCACGTGCCCACTGTCCGCGCACTACGAATGATTGGTGACATACTTGCTCAGTACGATGATCTGGACTTATTTATTGATGGATTGAGGAAACTTATTAGTAAATTAAGATATATTCTAACCGATATTGTATAATTTTTTAACCCTGACATTGACTTTATTTACTACTAGCTGTGCACCGCGGTTTCACCCCCGTCATCACGTGTCGGTGGTGCGTGACATGACCTAGTTCATGCATTTTATAATTGCAATTAAATATTTTATTTGATAGCAATGGATGGAAAAATTGGCATAATTAATGGAGTACTTTTATCTGTCGGCATATTATGTATGATGTATAGCGAAGCTAAGTTTTATCCACTTTCCCTCCCCCTCCCGGTTGAGCGTCCTCCCCCCCACCAGCCCACGTCCCAGAAAATGTCCCGAAGCGCGGTTTTTTCCAGTTTTAAAGAAAACCATACACGATACATGAAAAGTGTGTAGGCATGAAATGATTCTTGATAAATTTGCTATCAAACTCTTATACTTATTGATCAATTAAATTTTCAAAATACCATAGCAACGTGAAATGAAAGAGTTCAGAAATAAAGATGTAACTAATAATTGTCATAAAAGTACTGAATTAATTTTTAATTTATTTTAGCTATAATGACTGAACTAACCTCGCTCTTAGAAGCTTTCTATACTGGCTTCTTTTTTGTCTCGATTATGAAGTAACTTTCGCTCGTTAAATTAAATATATTAAGGATAAATAGGCCATGCCTAATAATAACGCTCATAAATCACTTTTAAATTTTCATAACTTTTTTGTCACAAAATACCTAATTATGGCTTATGTATAAAAAATAGACATATGGTATCGGGGACTTTTTTTAGACGGAGTAAAGATCTATATTTTTCTAGAACATTGTATTTACGTATCCCTAACGATAACACCAGCGTACGCGGATAAATCATTTCGAGAGTGCTTTTTCTTCTGACTTGCTTAACAAATATCCATATTTAAGGCTAGCTGAGTGATATAGCTTAATGCTAGATAGCCTATACTATTCCACATGAATCTGGCTATAATATACAAAATAATTTTTCAAATCGGACTTGTAGTTCCAGAAATTAGCGCGTTTAAACAAACAAAAAAACAAAAAACTCTTCCGCTTTATTTTATATTAGTATAGATTTTAATAATATTGTAATATTAATTTGACTAATTTTGTTTTATGTTATGTTTTTAATTTGTTTACTTAGATGCAATTATTTTAATTACTTATGTTGAAAATATATTTTTTTTTATTTAATGTGATTTATTTTGTAATTTAATGTGATGTGTTTTATTTAATTAAGATTATCGCTTAAATTGGTTTAATGTTAATTTAATGTAATCTAATGTTACAAGCGTGTTGGATGCTATCATCTGTTAGCTTGTAAGCATGTATCAAATAATAATAATAATAATAATTGTCCTGTCGAGGGCTTCCATCTGGTTGGGTTTTTATTTATTTATGTATTTTTTATGTATTTATTTCATTTTATTGATATTTATGAATGTTTATCATTTTCCTTTACAATTATATATTTATACAGCTCAACCAGATGAGAAAACTATATAGATAAAAATAATAATAATAATAAGCATTTTCAGAGCGTTCTCATTGTTCCAGGATATAACTCACGCACGCCACGTGTTGGTGGGGATATCACGCCGCGTCGTGAGAATCCCCACAAATATCTGCTATTTAGGCCATCGGCAGCGCAGATCCTGGTGTATCTTGCTAGCGGCTGTTACGACCTACCATCCAATGGAGCTCTTCTCCTTTACATATCTGCAGAAGCTCTTATAGTTCCGCCTTTAAAACACCTAGAAGACGGTAATGAATCCTTTCCTCTAATTACAGAATTATAAATTGTGTGACATTTCGTAACTCCTCACTGTTTAGAATGTGATCATTAGAAATCAATAATTTATAGATCTCACTTAAGATTCGTAATAATTTGAAAATTTTCAGTAAATCCTTTGCATAACTTATAAGTACAGCGCAAATATCGCGTATAATTTTTTTTAATTTTCGAACTCCCTTAGAAATCACTTATCTATTGAGTATTTTGTTTTGGTTTCCGACGTTCAATTTTGCATTTGTGTTGCGATGTAATGCTGTGTGATGCTGGTTTACTTGCCGTCAAATTATTATTTAATATTATCATCTATTTAAATAAATCACGAAGCAAGTTATTTATGTTAATGTAAGATATTTAAATCAAATGGTTATTAACATAAGCGAAGTATAGAACATTTAATGCCCAAATAAATTATCACTTGTAATTTTTTAATCTGACGTGCGTGAACAAATAACGATTCTACTACCATGTGCTGGCGTTGTTAGATATTTTTATCACCTATCCTCACTCACACCATAGGATAAAGTAAAATACATAAGATCATGTGACAACTGCAGCCTGAATTTTACATTGTAGTTGTGCCAATATGAAGAGTGTAAGCAACAAAAAATCGACCCCTATTAGTGCGGAAGCAATGTGCCGAACATTGCACCTGAGCAGATTTCATATAATAATATTTCAATTCTCGGAGTAGTAAGTTTCGAAACGTGGTAAATTAGTACTTACAATTTAAACATGAAATCAAAGCAGCGCTCATCTCTGAAATCATTTCACAATCTTAGAAACCTCTCTTAAATAACATTGGTTCTATATATAAAGAATGAAGATGCTGCCCATCGCCAGTTTCGGTTTCTGTCTGTTGTCTCTTACGAAACCCACGGAACTTTATGGGGTAGTGGATCTTCTTACACTGCCAATACGTGGCTTAGCGATTTTATCACCTTTAATTTTGCTTTCGCAAAGATTGCATCTAAATTTTAAGAGTTAACTTTGACATCCGTCGAACTCCTCATAGGACCCGCACCTGTGCTGCAATGCACTATATCCGTTAGGATTATGCCAACATAAGCTACTATATAACATTTATAAAAAAGCACTCAGTCCAATGGGACACCAATAAAACTAAAAACGGCTGTTGAAAGCTTTGCAATACATCGGATGCAATATTCTACTGAGTAGAACTCGCGCTAATCCGAAAAATGTGAACAGAAATAAAACAAAAACACTCGAATCATTTCATATGACTTCTGTGAAACGATTGCTTTTGAGTGACAATTTTTTAATATTAAGTTGAGTGGGATATTTCTATAAATTATGATAATTTTACATTATAAGTACAGCAACGCGAACGATTGTAACATATTTGTATTCTATATCATGTCCTATACACATGTCGATAGTCGAAGATTTTTAACGTAATGTATGCTAAATATTTAAAAAAAAAATCATTTTCAAATATTTACTGTGATGTTGCTGAAATGATGACCATGAATAATATTGAGTAATTTGCTAGCGTATCAGCGTCTTGTTGGCAATGTAGATCCTAGATCAAAATTTATGTAATAATTTGTCTCATCATTCTGTCATAATAATTCTAAGAACAATAGAATGATATAGAAAGGAATTCTTTGGAGGCGGCCTATGTTCAGCAGTGGACTTGTGAAGGGCTGTAATGATGATGATGATGATAGAAAGGAACAGTACCAAGTATACTTACTTACATTACCATCAATTGTTCGCTATAAAAGACCAAGAATCTAATGAACAAAATGTTGAATGACCAGTGAGATAACAGTCAACGAAGTTTTCAATTGGTACCATTTTTGCAGTTGGTTACGACGTTGGCGGCCTCATAACTAATGTGAAGACCGAAATATATAGAGAGAGGGATAACGAAAGGGAAAAGGATAGAGAAAGAGATTGGGAGAGGGAAAGGGAAAAAGATAGAGAAAGGGACAAAGACCAATCCCGAGATTCAAAGTCTGGTTCATCAAAGTTTAAAGAGCCACAGTGCATACACCCAGGTGACCTATACCCTTTCACTCGCTGCCCGCTATTTATCATAATTGATTCTGACAACTCGTACGTTTTCCAAAATATTCCTCGACATTTCGGACAGCCATTAATCGTGCTGATGTCGCCACTGGACGTACCGTCTATATTCCCAGGTAATTATAATATTATACATATTATATATATATTTTCACATAATTTCATGCATTTCAATACGGTACTATTTAACTTGTGCACACACTGCTGTATTCCGGTCAATTTCAATTATTTCACATTCTTCTTTGTCGACTCTGAATGGCGAAATAACTGTCTAAAGAATAAGGATGTTTCCGAACGAAAGCTGTGGTCTCTCTTGAATCCACTTTCCCTCTTTAAATCCACTATTTTTCTCGGAATTACAGTTGACGCAAAGCTTCAATGGGGCCGTCATATATCTAAACTAGCTAGCAAACTTAGTTCTGCAGCATATGCCGTGAAAAAGATTAGATGATTTAATGTGTTGAAACAGCTAGCTAGCTAGCTATTAGCTTATTTTAGTTATTTTCATAGCATAATGTCATATGGAATCTTGCTATGGGGTAATGCGACTGACATTGAATCTATTTTTGTTTTGCAAAAGAAATCCCTAAGAGCAATTTATAACCTAGGTCCGAAGGTATCCCTTAGAAAAAAATCTAAAGAAATAAATATATTGCCTTTGGGCTTTCAATATATTTATGAGAATTTAATGGATGTACACAAAAACAAAAATTGTTTTATTCAAAATAGTGATGTACATTCTGTTAATACTAGGAACAAGCACAAGTTAGTTATACTAGCTACTCGACTCCAAAGAGTCAGTAATTCTTTCATGGGGCAATGTATACGCTTTTACAACAAAGTCCCTCAAAATATGCAGACCTTATGTATCAAACCGTTTAAATTATTTATTAAGCAAAAATTATCTAGGAAGGGTTATTATACTATTAAAGAGTATATGACTGATAATAACCCCTCGGAATGAGGTGATCGCTATCATGCTGTTTCTAAATATTTTCATAACAATTGTATAAAATATTATACTGTAAATTGTGACTTTAAAAAAAATTCCCGCTGGGTTTCTTGCTGGTCTTTCCCAGGATAGAGGTTTTTTTGCGAACCAGTAGTAAAATTAAAAAAAATTACTTTCAATAAGTTACTAAATTTATTTCAATAACTTTAATAATTAGTAAGATCTAACTAATCTTCTTTAGCGGCTTGTAGTATGTTCTTATGGAAGCCCGCTTCAAGATTTAGTCAATCTTATCTATGACTACTCTGACCTATGGTAGTACAGCATGCACACGCTCAACTGTGGCCGGTTTCATTCGGTCACTGTGATGTCGGCGCGGGACCCGAAGCTAGTTGTTGTCCAAAACTTGCTTGACGTTTTCTCTCGGAGAGCTCGGCGGCCAGGTTTTTACTGTCACAGATCCCGTGTGCTCTCTGAAACAAAGATTTTTCTACAGTAGCTAACTGTGAAGGATGGTGGTTAGATCCACAGTTACAATATCGATTCGTATGGGAGATAAACGTGAGAAAATCACCACACCATCTACTTGCTTGCACTACTCTTCCTTCCACAAAAGATAGTCAGGTGTGACGCAATGTCTGCTTAATATTGCATATTTTGCGGGAACGATGTTTTTTTTCTAGCTTCCTAGTCACAATTGGGAAGCAGTCTTCAATAGGTAAGCATGTAAGTAGTGACTGGATATCAAAACTAACTATGGTTTCAAGGAGAAGTTAGTAGATCGTTAACTATGACATCAGGACATCAAATACCTCAGTCCCCTCCATGACCATGGGTGCTGTAAATTATCCGAAACCTAGGGATTTAAAAAACTTAAAACAACGCTATAGCTCCGTATTTTTTTTATTCCATGTATAGTATTGGCGTAAATATAAGAAATCATTACGTGAATCCACAAATTACGGAGTTTTATTTAATTATTTTTATGTTCGGAATATTTCACAAATTTCTAACTGTGCTATCTTTGTCCAAATAAAGCGGAACACAGAAAGGACGGCAGCCTGTTTACTCTGTTCCTCCATTCTCCGCTCTCCGCTTTCTGCTTTATCTGCAATATTAAGACCACATCGCTTATTCAATGGGAGCGCGCGCAGAGTTACATAGAAACCTTCCTTATAGAAACATCTCATATCATGCTGAGACACAGGATTGGTGAGTTCATTTATTTCCTATAAAGTACATGTATAATAGGACTATCAAGATGACTACGGATTCGCACTAACTTTAAGTGTGTTGCGTAGGATGGGATACATTTTAAAAATGAGAACTAAACAACATTTTATTATCATTTTTTATTTTATTTATTTATTACATAATCCACAGCAATAATTACAATGTAAATGAACATAAGAAATAAACTTACAGCCTATAACGGATCTACTTTATACATTTAACTTATATTTGGTCCTTACATATGAAATTAGTGTTTTGTCGTACTGACCACTTTGATCTGGAATATCTCCCCCTTGGTTAAGAATTCCAAATTCAAATTTATAGATTCATTTAGCTGGTACATTTGAATTTTGAAAACAGTTATTCATTTGTTTTTTCCTCATTCTTTTTTTCTTTGGCGTCGCTTATTACCGCACAATGGAAAACATGAAATATCGGTATATTTACGAGTACGAGTTCTATCGTGGCACCAGTGCTGCAGAAAGAGCTCGAAGGATTAATAATGTGTACGGCGCTGGTGTTGCAAAAGAAAGCATGCTACGTTTTTGGTTTCAACATTTTCTTTCTGGAAATTTCGACCTTCAGAACCAACCCCGTGAGCGGCCGGAGACTAAAGTGGAAAATGAAGATTTAAAGGCTATTGTGAAAGCGGGTCCATCACAAAGCACTTCAGAAATAGCTGCAAGCTTCGGGGTGAGTGATAAAAGTATATTAATCCACTTGAAGCAAATCGGGAAAGTAAAAAAAACTTGAACGATGGGTACCTCATGAATTGAGTGAATCGAACTTGCAAACACGCGTCGACTGCTGTGTTACTTTGCTCAATCGACACAATAATGAAGGCATTTTAAATCGAATCATTACTTGTGATGAAAAGTGGATACTGTACAATAGTCGGAAGCGCTCGTCGCAATAGCTGAACCCTGGAGACCCAGCCAAATCCTGCCCTAAACGATAATTGACTCAGAAAAAGTTAAGTGTGAGTGTTTGGTGGACTAGCGCCGGTGTCGTTCACTACAGCTTTCTTAAATCTGGCCAGACGATTACGGCAGATATTTATTGTCAGTAACTGCAAACCATGAAGTAAGAACTACCTCCTAAACAACCGATATTGGTCAATCGTTCTAGGCCACTGCTGCTTCACGGCACAACAAACACCTACTTAGTTAGTTGAGCTACTATAGAAATGTCTGCGACATCCACCATACTTCGCGGCCCTTGCTCCAACAGATTACCATTTTTTCTGGAATTTGGACAACTTCTTACAAGGAAAAAAATCAACTCCGATGCGGCAGTCCAAACCGCTTTCAAAGAGTTTATTGATTCTCTCCGCCATGTTCTTTTTAGTAAAGGGATAATGAACTGCTTATGAGATGGCAAAAGTGCATAGATAACAACGGTGCATACTTTGATTAATCTTTATATATAAAAATTACGTGTCACGTTGTTTGTCCGCGATGGACTCCTAAACTACTGAACTGATTTCAATGAAATTTTGCACACTGTGTGCATTTTGGTCCAACTTGAGAGATAGGATGGTTTTTATCCCGATAAATGACCCTCAACATTTTTTATTGCAAAATTAAGGGTTTTTATAGGAAGGGTCGTTGGAAAGGGCAGAACAACGTCTGCCTGGCGAGCTAGTTAAATATATTTTACAAAAAAAATGACTTTATATTCCTCCCGTACAAAACGCCAATTTCATATGTAAGGACCTAATATTAATCGTCCGACAATCAATAAGTTTGAGCCACAAAAACATACTGTTTAGCGGTTCTTTTAAGTCATTATTATTATTAATAATAATTCTATGTCGAGACGGCAAATTGTTGAAAAAACGTACAAATATTGCTCAAGAGCGTTAGACATACTTAAACTAACCATCTTATCCTTTACAGCCTTTAAAAGTCTACTACTGTACAAAGGGCTCGCTCAAAGAGTATCTTATAGGGAGGATTTCGTCATAGCTGCCACGCTTGGCAGGCGGGTTGGCAACCTATCATTGTTATCAGGAAGATGCTGCCACCCATCTCTTGTTTCCGTGTCCCGTTCCCTCTTACGATGTTCTCATGAAGATATGTGGTAGTGGATATTCTTACACTTCCGTCACAATTTTATACATATACCTTTTAAATATTTTTTTTAAACATTAAACATACATGGATAATGGTCAACAGCAAATTTTTAGGGCCTTACTTAGAATCGTTTATTATGGCTTACATAAATGTTAATTATCTTTGTACCTGTTTTTATAGAATAAGGGTTATAAACGTGCATATAGTCCACCTCGGTTAGCGGGTGCTGCGGCCTACAGTTATCTATCTAAGCTAAGAATCCAAACGCAGATGCACTGTCACCCAGCACCAAAATCGAATGCCTCGTTTCCAATGAAAAGGTCCTCCGGTTCTCTATACTCACCATACAAAACACAGCAACGTGAAGCTGCTATTTTGTGAGAGCACAGCCCTTCCCAGTCAATCCATTCAGGGTACAACCCTAACAATAAAAATTAATTTGGTTTCCAACGCGGTAAGGCTCCTAATGATACTTAATATAGATAGAAAAACTAATTTCCAACTGTATTTCTTGATTAAACTAAAACCTTGGATACATTCTCTCGTTCACATGTTAAAAAGTCTGGAAAGGGCCGATATAAGGGTTATCCCACTAAAATTGATGGAAGACAATTTGAATAATATATTATTTCGAAAAATAATTAGTTCGAATAGATATTAAGTGACGAGTTATCTGTAAAATTTGGTGTACCCCAAGGCAGCATTCTTGACCTGACACTCTTTTCTGCCGACTTCCAAAAAGGAGACGGTACTCAATTCGAGTGTATGTTTTTCTTTTATGTTTGTTACCTCATAACTTTGTATTGAGCGAACCGATTTCGATGATTCTTTTTTTATATGAAAGCTGATAGTTCTCGTATGGTCCCATATGAATTTGATCAAGGTCAGACCAATGGTTATTGAGTTATTCTTAAATAACCTATAATGAAGTCGCTTATATTGAAGTCGGCTGTACAAATTTTAAATTTTTAATTATTGGTTAATATTAATGACTTATGCCAGCTTCAACTATATAAACGAAAAATAGTCACCTTGATGATACTACCCTCTTCTTTTCTTTGTTGATAAACCCTATAATAATATCTTCAAGAACGCTCAGGTGAGATTTAATAAAATCTGTGAATATCTATTATAAATGTTAATAAAACAATGTAGATTGCATTAGGTCATACCGTAAACCTCCTTCGAACAACATCTTTCACAGCCCACATGTGGGTTAGATTTTCAGGATGGCACTATTCCTAACTTGGAAGGGCTCACAAAATCAAGTATCTTGGCATTTATCGCTCAGTTCCTGACCTAATATTTAAACCTACTTTGAGACTTTAGTAACCCATCTGCGAAAGCTTACGAGTATATAATTACAGTACCATATAATTTAAAATTAAAAATTTTGTACAGCCGACTTCAATATAAGCGACTTCAATTTTTTTTATAGGATAAGGGTGACAAACGAGCACACAGTCCACCTGATGGTAAGCGGTTGCTGCGGCCCATAGACATCTACATCTATCCTCGTTTGCGAATCAAAATGCAGATGCGTTGTCACCCGTGAGGCCTAAGATGGAATGCCTCACTTCCAGTAAAAAGGGCCTCCGGCCACCTGCACTCACCAAGCAAAACGCAGAGGTAAACCTCTACTTCACGCTGGTTTTCTGTGAGGTCCTGGTACCACCCCAGTTCGAGCCGGCCCATCCGTGCGACAGCAAAAGCTGCCGCCTGGCTCTACCACTGTTATATAAGTTATTTAAGAATAACTCAATAACCGTTGGTCTGACCTTGATCAAATTCATATGGGACCACACGAGAACTATCAGCTTTCATATAAAAAAAGAATCATTGAAATCGGATCCCCCAGTACAAAGTTCTGAGGTAACACACATAAAAAAAACAATCACTCGAATTGAGTACCGTCTCATGTACGCAAATAAAATCGTAAATAGCTCTAATGGCCCTCTTCATCAGTCTTACATATGTCCACTGCTGAACATAGGTCTCCCCCAAAGAATGCCACAAAGCACGGTCCTGAGCCACCTGCATCCATTGACTTCCTGCATGTCTTACCAGGTCGTCACTCCATCTCGTGGGAGGTCGCCCTACACTTCGCCTACCGGTACGAGGCTGCCACTCAAGAACCTTTCTTCCCCATCGGTTGTCGGTTCTTCGAGCTATATGGCCGGCCCACTGCCACTTCAGCTTACTAATCCGTTGGGCTATGTCGGTTACTCTGGTTCTAATGCGGATATCCTCATTCCTAAGTTTATCACGCAGAGATACTCCGAGCATAGCCCTCTACATAGCTCGCTGAGCGACCTTGAGCTTCCTTATACGGCCAGCAGTGAAGGACCACGTCTCAGATCCGTAAGTCATCACTGGCAACACGCACTGGTTGTACAATTTCGTTTTAAGGTTTTGAGATATGTCTGACGAGAAGATGTGTCGTAACTTCCCGAACGCTGCCCAGCCGAGTTGAATCCGTCGATTGACCTCTCGGTCGACGTTGGATTTACTTAGTCGAACTATTTGTCCCAGGTAAACATACTCATCAAGAACTTCGAGCTTAGTGCTCCCAACAACTACCGGCATAGGTGTGACATGGACATCAAACATAATATTTGTTTTGTCCATGTTCATCTTAAGACCTACCCGTTTGGAGACACTATTGAGGTCATTGAGCATAGTGCTTAGGTCTTCCAGCGATTCTGCCATAAGGACTATATCGTCGGCAAATCGAAGGTGAGTGATGTACTCGCCATTGATGTTAATACCGTATCCTTTCCAGTCCAGAAGCTTGAAAACATCTTCCAATGCAGCGGTGAAGAGTTTCGGGGATATAACGTCACCTTGTCTTACACCTCTCTGCAATTGGATAGGTTTTAGTACTCTGGTTCTGTACTCGGATAGCCATCGTAGCCCTACTGTACAAGCACTTCAACACTCCGATATACCGACAGTCAACTTGGCACCGCTGAAGGGACTGCAGCACCGCCCAAATTTCGATGGAATCAAAGGCTTTCTCATAGTCCACATACGCCAGACATAGTGGCAAATTGTACTCCTCGGACTTCTGTACAACTTACCGAAGGGTATGTATGTGGTCTATGGTGCTAAAGCCCTTTCGGAAACCGGCTTGTTCGGGAGGCTGGAAGTCGTCAAGTCTGCGCGCTAGACGATTCGTAATGACTCTCGAAAACCGCACGTAGACGCGGCTCAGAAGGGAAGAGAAGCTCAAGAGAGCATTGTCACCTTTCTTGAAGAACAAGACCACCGCACTTCTGCTCCACGCCTCCGGTGTAATGCCACCATCGAGGACGGAATTAAAGAGCCTCTGAAGGACTTCCAGTACCGGTTTTCCATCCGCTTTCAGAATCTCCGCTGTAATTCCGTCCTCGCCTGGGGCCTTGCCATTTTAAGATGCTGGAGAGCCATTCTAATCTCGCTCAGTCTGACGTCCGGGATATCTTCGGAATAATGTCGAATAAGACTAGCTCTTGGATCGTTACTCACACTTGCGTGTGGCTCCAACTATGACGTGTACAGCTGTCCATAGAACCTTTCGATCTCACTCAACTGTCCATAGAACCTTTCGACCTCACTCAAAATCTCAGGTGCCCCAGAAACGATGCTGCCAAACTCGGTCTTCAGCTTTGACAGTTGGCTCTTTCTGGCAGCCAGATCTCTGGCAAAGACTTCGGAGCCTTGGTTCCGCTCGATCGTTTCTTCAATACAAGCTGTATTGAAGTTGCGTAAGTCCCGCCGCATGCATTTGGAGATCTGTCTGTTCAGTTACCTGTATGCTGTCAAATCTGTTGAAGAATGTAGCTTCATCTCCCGTCTAACAGCCATGAGATTAAGAATGTGATCGGAGAGTTTTTGTGTTCTTCTGCGGCGGGTCTTGCAGAACTTAGCTGCGACTGTATGGATGGTTTCCACGAGCTTGTCATTCATATCGTCCACTTGATCGCAGTCTTCTAGGCACTGAAAACGGTTTTGTAACTCGAGCTGAAAGGTTTCGGGACTTTAGAACAGAGCACGAGGGGGACGGAGCGTTGACTTCATTAGACGAGACCTCTCCAACTTAACGTTTAGGTTCATTGTGCTTTTAACCATTCGGTGATCGCTACCAGTTTTCACCCTCGCGATCACGGAGACATCACTGAACAGTTGTCGTCTGGTCGTCATAATGATGTCAATCTCATTTTTTGTCAAATCGTCGGGGCTCGACCAGGTCCTGTTCCTGTGGGGCCGCTTCTGGAAGAAATAGTTCATCATAAAGAGTCCCTCTTTCTGCATGAAGTCGGCCAGCTGCTGGCCCCTTGAGTTCCGTTGCTCTATTCAAAATTTCCCTACTTTCAGCTTCTCTCTTGTGCCTAGTTTTGCATTGAAGTCTCCCATTAACGTTTTGGAGGAATGCATGGCTCTAGAGATATCCTCATACATTTCCTCCACCACCTCATTGGGATGTGCCGAGGTTGGTGCGTAAACCTGTATGACCTTCAGCGAATACCGTTTGGTGATTCTGAGTATAACATACACAACCCTCGTCGACACACTCCCGATCTTTACAACGTTGTTAACGAGAGACTTGTGGACGATAAATCCGACACCTCCTTGGGACAGATGGTCGCCCTCCCGGTGATAGATCAAGTTGCCGTATTCAGCAGTTTTTTTATTGTATTTTTGCCGTTACCAGGAAGATGCTGCTGCCCATCTCCTGCCTGTTCCCCTTTGTCGGCTTTTACGACACCCACGGGAAGATATGGGGTAGTGTATATTCTTGACCACCACTACACGGCAGAAAAATAGTAAACATGTAAAAAACAAGTAATATCATAAATAGATCTATTTGTAAAATAGCTACCGAATAACACACACATGATTTCCGTTTTAAGATTCAAGTGCTTCAATATGTGTCGCCAGTGACCTTTAACTCAGTTTCTGATGTTATACTTGTTTTTTCGCGTTTGAGAAAAAAAACGAAAGTGAATTTTTTACGATGCGCGCGCACACCGACACCTAAAACGACAGCATGAAGTTGTTACGATGCGCGCGCACACCGAAACCCAAAAGCGACAACTTCGGTTAGTAATTGTCTTTCAAAAACTGATAACCTCTTGATAAAGAGTAATTGTGTTCTGTGCTGATAACTATATTCAATGTAGTTACTCAAATATATATGAATCCATAAAACGTTTTATTTTAGTTATTATTGTTTTGTTACGCTAAAGAAGTATAACTTCTTATGTGCGTACATAAGTACACACATACTTTTTTTACAATACCTTTAATAGGATTCAGTCTCTCACATCGTTGAAGTCCTTACTATATTCTTACTGTAAATTAGCCAGTAAGCGGGAAAGGGATAAATAAATTGAATTGAATTGAATAACATAGCTGCAGAACGGCTCTACCACGTACAAGCCTGCCTCTTTCTATGGATGGAGAGAGAACATCTCTAAGCATTTCTTAAGTTGACGTCGATTTGTATGAGTAAGGTACCAGAAATCTTCTTTCCTCAGCATACACTTTTACAAGCAGCACAAAAGTTTTATCTTGACGGCGTTTCTAAATATTTGACCTTTTTTATGTAACGTTACAGACCCCGTATTTATTGCTTTTATGGCGGACGATTTCTTGCGGCTCATATTGCTTCGATATATATTCTGCGAGGTATCGCTACGAATGCATCGTGGGTTCCGTGCCAAAACCCACCTTCCACGTTCATCGCCTCCACTAGCAGACGATCTGCTTGAACATCCAACGCTCGTCCATATTGTAATGGATCTAGCTGTACATCTTCAAGTAAGTTTTTTTAGCAATTCTTTTTTACCTAATTTCGGAAGCCTAGAGCCTAAGCTTAGAGATAGATCTAGTACATATCAAAGTTAATATTTTAAGTGATTGGTTTTCAGACCTGCAATCTAATTGTCTCTACCCCTCTAACACACAGCCTTTTCGACAATTTTGTCAACTAAATATTATGTGGACCGTCGAAGGGCTAAAAAGGTTAAACGCCTTTGCCGCACTATAATAATTTCCTCCAGACCAAATCCCTGTCACAGCGGCCAATCACAACTAGTACTAACCATCTCACGAGACAGGATTATAGTGCGCGAGTGTGTGAGCGGGTACAAGTGCACCCTCAGCCTCCTTACTCGAATAGTCCGAATGGATGGCAATCGGACACGACTGTGCTGTCCAAGGCATGGAATTGAAACACTGCCTAATTTCTTACTCCGGGCTGTAAATTTCTTTACAAAAAAATTTGATAACTTGATTTTTTGGCCTGAGCTGGGATTCGTTTTTTTTAATTTTAATATTTATTTCTCAATCAATGACTGAAAAAGAACAAAATAGAAGCATAGCCCGTCAGATGAATGACGAAAGCAGAAGACCCTTTTTACTGATAACGAAGCGTTCTATGTTAGTTCTCATGGGTTACAACATATCTGAATTTTGATTCTTAATCAAGTGTGTAATGTATATATCTAGGTGAGCTTTAACTCTTTTGTGATTTTTTTCTATGTGAAACAGAATTAAATATTGATTTTCTGTTCCATTTTACAGGTACGGAGCCACTTCCATGATTCATCTGGCCCTCCACCAACCAAGGAGTTTTCGAATAACAGATAATTTTATCATTAGTTTGTTAAAAGTATTTTCTCTATATAATGACATGTCATTCCACTAGTCTCTTTTTTATTAGGTTTTAATTTATTTGTTCTAGTTTTTTTTTATTATTTGTAGTTTATTAGGTTTTTTTATTCTTGATATATTTGATTTAAAGTTAAAGAAGTTACAGTCTCTATACGTCCTCTTCTCATTTCTGAGAGGGTTTTAGGCCAAGGGAATGGCCGCCGCGTTGCCTTTATGGCTAATATTATTTTATTTAATATTTTTGAAATAGAACGTGATATGTGATAAACGTAGTTTAAGTGCAGAAACTGAGTGTTGAGCATGCAGAGGAGCGTTAGACGTGCATGACAAACAAGCAAGGCTTGTAAAGTTCTTAAGCAAGGCTGAGTAAAATTAATCGGTACACGACACCAAAAATTCCAATAGAATTTGCGTTGACGTATGGGAGTGTGTCGATGAGGGTTGCGTACCTTATACTCAGAATCACCAACTGGTATTCGCTGAAGGTCATACAGGTTTACGCATCAACCTCGGCACATCCCAATGAGGAGTACACCGTATAGTAGATTTTGGAGTATTCCTCCAAACTCCACTGTACGGTGTTAATGGGAGACTTTAACGCAAAACTAAGCACAAGAGAGAACGGTGAGCTGAAAGTAGGGAAATTCGCATTAGGGCAACGGAACCCAAAGGGCTGGCCCTTTGGGTTCCGTTCAGCTGCTGGCAGCTGGCCGACTTCATAGAAAAAGAGGGACTTTTTAAGCGGCCTCAAAGGAAGTGGACCCTTTCTAGCCGCGACGGTTCGACATAAAATGAGATTGACTTCATTATTACAACCAGACTACAACTGTTCAGTGACGTCTCCGTGATCGCGAGGGTGAAAACTGGTAGCGATCACCGAATAGTTAGAGACACACTGAACCTAAACGTTAAGTTGAAGAGGTATCGTCTAATGAAGTCAACGCTCCGTCCCCCTCGTGCTCTAATCCAAAGTCCCGAAACCTTTCAACTCGAGTTACAAAATCGTTTTCAGTGCCTAGAAGATAAATATATAATAATAAATGACAAGCTCGCGGAAACTGTCCATTCGGTCGGAGCTAAGTTTTGCAAGACCCGCCGCAGAAGAACACAAAAACTCCGATCACACTTAATCTCATGGCTGTTATACGGGAAATGAAGCTGCAGTCTTCAGTAGATTTGATAGCATATAGGCAACAGTGGTAGAGCCACGCGACAGCTTTTGCTGTCGCACGGATGGGCCGGCTCGAACCGGGGTAGTACCACGACCTCACAGAAAACCAGCGTGAAGTAGAGATTCTCCTCTGCGTTTCACTTGGTGAGTGCAGGTGGCCGGAGGCCCTTTTTACTGGAAATGAGGCATTCTATCCTAGTCCTCACGGGTGACAACGCATCTACATTTTGATTTGTAATAGAGGATAGATGTAGATATCTATGGGCCGCAGCAACCACTTACCATCAGGTGGACTGTGTGCTCGACAGGGTGACACCCTTATCCTATAAAAAAAAACTGAACAGACAGATCTCCAAATGCATGCGGCGGGACTTACTCAACTTTGATACTGCTCGTATTGAAGAAGCGATCCAGTAGAACCAGGGCTCCAAAGTCTTTGCCAGAGATCTGTCTGCCAGAAAGTGCCAACAGTCGAAGCTGAAGACCGAATGTGGCAGCATCGTTTCCGAGACACCTGAGATTTTTATACGTGGTAGAGCCATGCTACAGCTATATTAGTATTATAGTTGTAGCATGAATGGGTCGGCTTGACCATCGGCATTGCAAGCTTGTCACTCAGTTCTACTATTTTTACAGCTTTCCTTCTTTGTGTAGTGAAGCCGTAGAAACAGTTGTCAAAAAAATCAAAACATCATCACCAGCGTAGAATAGAAGAACACTATCATCTCCAAGTCATTTAGTATCGCATTTAGAAACTAGATTAATTAAAATAATAAAAATCTCAAAAAAAATCATAAGTAATTAATGTTAAGATATTTATAAAAATAAACATAAAAAACAACCGTAAAAAATCTTTTAAGTTCTACTATTTTTACAGCTTTCCTTCTTTGTGTAGTGAAGCCGTAGAAACAGTTGTCAAAAATTCAAAACATCATCACCAGCGTAGAATAGAAGAACACTGTCATCTCCAATTCATTTAGTATCGCTTTTAGAAACTAGATTAATTAAAATAATAAAAATTTCAAAAAATATTTACAAATAAAAATATCTTTTAATTAGGTTTTATACATAGCGTGTAAGATCGCTTAAGTATAATTTATAAAGTATATACTTAATTTTTAAATTACTACATACTAATATAAGTGGAAAGTAGTTTTCATGTAGTGTATGTAAAAACGATGCGATGTAAATATTATAGTTAAATAAAATTTTACATAATAAGAATATTCATGCTCAATTTAGGCAGCTACATTAAAACTATAAATAGATTTACCGTCATTTCAGTCCATGGTTAACAAAATTCCAAAAATCAAAAAAGATATCATTCATAATCATTAAATATTCTTTATCAAACAATTCACGTGTACATAGCTATTAAATGCGGGAGTTGGTTAGATTTTGCGAAGGTTAACAACGGAAATGGACAACGCAGAGAAAAATAACTGTAGGAGGAATCCGCTTTTTTATGCCGACGGCTTGGAGCTGTCTACCACCTTAAATCTCTGAGGGTCCATAAAACTTTAGTTTTAGGTACAACGTCTTCTTCTTGTTACCTTTAATTTTTCACACTAAATTTTGCAATAATATAATGCTTCATGTTAATAATTACGTCGTATTCCGATGTTTTCCTGCCCTTTCTAATTACTTTAATCTTTTTAAATTTTCTAACTTGTCTATGATCCTAATATGTTTTCTCTTCTTTAGTACTTCATTTGTTGCAAAATAGTTTAGAAGGGATATTAGCTCCGTTTAACTGTAGTTTCCCTTTGTTTATCTAAAACTGTAGTTTTACATAATAAAAACATATATTTACAGCCACCAACGTTTGAAAGTGAATGTCGATTGTAATAAGTGTAAATATTATAGCTGTTAGTATGTAGGAACGATGCGTTACAACTGTTCTGACAGTTCGTTATTGAGCCATTTCGAATTGCCATTACAGTTAATTCGTAAGTTGATCTCGATATATATGTCTTCGTGTATATATTATAGTGTGTGTATATATATAGTATAGTGTTAACGGATATTTGTAAATAGTCGATATAGGTAAGTATATATAATTTATAAATGATTTGATCATGTGTTCAACTTAAATAATTAGGGCGAAGTGCAGCTGAATTCCTAATAATGATCGATCTGTGAATTTTAACAAAACGGAAACATACTTCCAAAAGCTACAGAGCGTAATATGGGCTGATGAGCAAAGTATCCATCAATTACGGTCCGGTAGCGTTCCGGTAATTTACGTTACGGTCCGGCAGCATTAGCCATAGTTCACTGTAAATCCTGGATGATTGTACTGTTGAGATATTCAGATCTCATATGTGCCTTTTTCCCGAGTTGCTATGGAATTTATAACATATGCAATATTTCCCATACTACCCCGTGGGTGCCGTAAGAGGCGACAGAGGGAAACAAATCAAGAGATGGGCAGCAGAGTCTTCCAAATAACGGCTAAAATAAAAAAGAAGTGCGGTTGCCAACCCGCTGGCCAAGCGTGGTAACTATGGAAAATATCCTCCTATGAACAAATAAATGGGGGAGGCCTTCTTAACTTAGCTTCGTTTAATGTGTCGCACAGTTGGAACGGCAAATGTTGCATATATTTAAATTTCCATAGCAGCAACGGATATTTGTAAATAGTAGATATAGGTAAGTATAATGGTCTGCTATTTCGGAATGTTAAGATCTAGACTGATAGGACAGATATGGATGTACTAAATATATATAATTGTGATACATAGTACTAGTCGCAAAAGGTTGTAATAGATTATTATATATCTAGTAGCATTTTCTTAGATTTTAAGGGGGAAAACTCCGCCACTGCAAGCGCACAAATACGAGTAAATTAGTTAGTCAAAATATCATCGTAGTTATCATCTCATTCAAGTCACACACAATGCTATCACATACGCGTTTTATTACAAAAATCTCAATTTTTTTTACAAAAGTCAAATAATTATGAATTTATATTGTTTAAAATAAATTTCATTAAAAAATTTTTTTATTAATACATTTATGATAAACACTGAATCGAAAATCTGTTGACAACTTTGTAATTTATCTGCCGACTTCCAAAAAGGAGAAGGTACTCAATACGACTGTATGTTTTTTTATGTGTGTTACCTCATAACTTTGAACTCGGTGAACCGATTTCGATGATTATTTTTTATATGAAAGGTGATAGTTCTCGTGTGATCCCATGTGATCAAGGTCAGACCAATAGTTTTTGAGTTATTCTTAATAACTTATATTGAAGTCGGCTGTACAAAATTATTAATTTTAAATTATTTCTGTTGTACATTTGTGTCTTCATTTATTTTTTTAGTTGACTTGGAGACATATAGAGAAAATCCGCATAATAATTTAATTATGTGCCATTATATTTAAATCTTAGTAATGTTTATTGTACATATGCATTCGCAATTTGCAATTTGCAATTCGAATCGTATTCTTTTTAATATTATCACAGCATTGCTCAACGGAATTGACATGATTAATTGTGAATAGTTCGATGTTTAAACTAATATATTTTATCAAATCAATGTTTGCGTATCGTTGATTTTTATGAACTGTTTCTTCTGTTTTGAGAAAGTTATGATAAATTATTATTCCACTATTTGTCAAACATTCTGAAATGTATTCCATTTTAAATGTGTTCGTTATTTATCTTTAAAAACGAGTTTTACGAATGTTAGTTTTTATTATAAGGATACCGCTTTGAAAAAATGTTATATTCTATAATATCTAGAAAAAATATGAACACCCAATTTTATACAAATTCTGCAGTTTAAAACTACAATAATCCAATCAATACAGAGTTGAAATAATACAAGACATACTATTATACACTTAGTAGGTAAGATTATTGGAAGAAAACTGTACTGGTGTCAGAAAAAAAACTATTACGACAAATACACATGTTACAAAGGATATTTATTACACTAAACAACTTATAACCTCAGATCAGAAGAAAGCAAAATCCAAAAAAATGGAAGCAATTCAATAAAAGCTTTATTATGAGTGCGGGTTTGGTGTACAAGGACTACACTCAGCACCATTTCGTGGTATTATTATACATGAATCTGGTTTTCAACGCGCCCTCTATGGGATACCTACGGACAAATATGCAACAAGATGTAACACTATTACTACACCACAACTGTTTCACCATCACACATAAGCGTACGAGTGTTGCGAATAAAAAAAGACGAAAAGAGATGTAGATTTACATATTACATAATTACAATAATTGTTATTACTTCGCAGTCATTATGAATTTTAATGGAGCTTAGCGTGTTCAAAATAAATAAAAATTAAAAAAAAGTTTTTTCGATAGTAGTAGATACATAAATGACGTACTTGTTGTACGTCTCAATTTATTTACATATATACCTATATAATACCAATATTATATTTAAATATTTTATTATAAACTTAAACGTTCAATATTAAATCATTATAATACTACAAACATAATGTTAACTTTATCTAGATTCGTGCTATATATATATATATATATATATATATATATATATATATATATATATATATATATGTATATATATATATAGATAATATATAATATAGATAATATATATATATATATATATATATATATATATATATATATATATATATATTATCTACTGAATGTTATAATTTATAATACGTAGGTATGACATATTGTAATTCAGAGTAGTTGGTAGTATCTTTTTTGTAGCATCTCGATGTTAGAGTAGGTAATTGTTATATTAATATAAAAATTATCTATAGAAACAAGTAGTATAGCTCGTTCCTTTTATAACTATTATATGCTAATGCAGTGTTACTATCCCACCTTAATGCAGCCAAAGATGGTAAAGCGATATATATATATATATATATATCTACCTGACCCATAGATGGGCGGAGGCAGTAGAGTCCAAGGGGGAGGCGTTGGCCGTTAGTCTGGACATTGCGAAGGCCTTCGATCGGGTTTGGCACAAAGCGCTTCTTTCGAAGCTCCCTTCCTATGGGCTTCCCGAGAAATTGTGCAATTGGATCACCAGCTTCCTTTCAGATCGGAGCATCAAGGTCGTTGTAGACGGTGCATGTTCTGACTACAAGCCTATTAACGCTGGTGTTCCACAAGGCTGTGTGCTATCACCAACGCTGTTTCTTCTGCATATCAATGATATGTTGCTAACTGATAACATTCATTGCTATGCGGATGACAGAACTGGTGATGCTCTATACACCGGCCGTGCTAATATTTCTCGGGAAAACGTCTCCGAGTACCGGAACAAACGTGTGTCTGAAGTCGAGTCTTTGCTGGACAAAGTTTCGGACTGGGGGTGACTAAATCTAGTCCAGTTTAATCCTCAGAAGACACAAGTTTGCGCGTTTACCGCTAAAAAGAACCCCTTTGTCGTATCTCCTCAGTTTCAAGGCACTCCCCTAGTTGCCTCAGCCAGTATCGGAATCCTCGGCGTCGACATATCGAGTGACGTGCAGTTCCGTGGTCACTTGGAAGAGAACGCCAAATTGGAATCTAAAAAGCTTGGCGTGTTCAGCAGATCTGGACAGTATTTCATGCCGGCACACCGCCTACAACTTTAAAAGGCGCAGGTTCGGCCTCACATGGAATACTGTTCACATCTCTGGGCAGGGGTTACCCAGTGCCAGCTCCTTCCACTTGACCGCATCCAGCGCAGAGCGGCTCGAATCGTCGACGACCGAGCCCTTTTCGATCGGCTCGACTCATTGGCACTGTGAAGAGATGTTGCATCCGTTTGCATTTTCTTTCGCATCTACCATGGAGAGTGCTCTGACCTCTGAGAAATTGTTCGGATTAATCCCAGCCGCCAAATTTCACGAACGCACATCGCGGCAGAACTCCCGATACCATTCACACCATCTGGATGATTGGCGGTCCACCACTGTGCGATTTAGAAGATGTTTTCTTCCTCGCACGACTTCCTTGTGGAATCGATTACCATCAGCGATTTTTCCGGACTGATACGACTTAGGGACCTTCAAGAAAAGAGCGTACTCCTTTTTAAAAGGCCGGCAACGCATCTGCAATTCCCTCCCTGGTGTTGCAGTTGTTCATGGGTGGCGGTAGTCACTTACCATCAGGTGAGCCGCATGCTCGTTTGCCCCCTCTCCTATAAAAAAAATTAAATATATATATATTTACACTGTGTTTTGAGAACGCCACCGGAAAAGAACTACGCTCTTACATAATATCAGCGTATAATAGCAGCTTAATTCTGCTTTTTCGTATCATGACTCGTGAGTAACGATGACCGTAGACTCTTTTTAATAGTGACGATGCATTCCATGGTAGCAATACGCTCATTCACTGGTACAGAATGTAGTTCGACTTGAAACATATATATAAAATATATAATTTTATTTTAATTACCTTTAACTCAATGAAAACTTCTAATGCTATTTCATGTATTGAAATTAAAAAATTTGTGCATTTTATAGCGAACGCTTTTAGCCAATAACGTTATAATTACAGTAATACAATAAATAATAACAATTTTAATTTGAGTATAGCATATTATATAATACATTCAGTTGATTTCCTGTAACTTTTGTTATATAGGTATTTAATGTGAGTTCCTTTATTTGCCCCGGTACCTCAAAAGTGTCAATTGAAAATAAAATATTTTCCAAAGAGAAATAATTATAAAGTCGTGTTAAAGTTTCAACGTTATAATATATTTGATTCTATATGAAAGAAAATATTATATTTATATAAAAGCTTTAAAGTATTTATGAAGATATATTTTAGGTAATCCTATCAGTTGTTCAAAAGAAAAACGAAAACAGTATTTTGTATACAAAAATGTACCGGCTTTCAGGATCAATTTCTCTCTTTAACGTTCTTTAAAATTGTATTGAGCCATATTATATTAAAATCTACAAGCGAATATCCGTTTTCACGGTGCTTAAAAACTTAACTTTGAATTTAGCCTGGTAATGTATGTGCTACACAAGAGAGCATTCCTACTCATCCATCACATCAACGAATGGACATGCTTACTTCTGTGCTTATTCTTCGTTCAGGCAAAGTTTGTTGTCTTCTAATTCCACTTATCAATTTTATGAAATAACACAACGTTTTTTTACAACGTTTTTGTCGACGTTTCATTTATAATTGATATTAGTAATTTAGAAATATACTCTATAAGTTATTATGTATTAATTTAATCCTATTAAGTTGTTTATCTAAAAACTATAGTGTAATTGTGTGTTAAGCTCATACTTAGTTATCTTTTGTTAAATTTCAAAATTGTACTCGAACTTTTTGCCTGTAACATTCACGTAAATAGACTTTATCTATCTCATTAAATCCTTTTATTCCTAATAAACCGTGTTTTCTTTCAAATCGTCGTTCCTATATAAGTATATAAAAAATATATATATATATATATATATATATATATAAATGAGGAAGGAAGGAATTCGACTATGAGATTTTTGTATATTATATTGATAATAATTCACAACTGATTTTAATGACCCTTTTTATTAAATATGTTATATGTTAAATATATAATATGTTATATGTTAAATATGTAGAATTAGATTGGGACACACTTGTTCACCTGTATTTTTGGCAAAACTTAAGTTAAAGATAGCTCAATTTGTGAGTGTGCGCTTGACGAAGGTACGATCGATCACAAATTTAGTAACTGCCCTAACCTCTCCGTTTCATTAAACCATTTTATTCCTAATAACATCCCTCGTCCTGAAAGTAAAAGTAGAAAAAAGCTTTTAACGTAGTAGAGTCATACTGCAGCTATTTTAAAACCACACTCTCACAGAATACCAGCGTAAAATAACAGTTTAGTGCTGCCGTGTTTCGTATGGTGAGTGTAGAGAATAAGAGGCCCTTTTTACTGAAAACCAGTCATTCCATCTTATGCCTCACGGGTGACAACGCATCTGAATTGTGATTTTTAATCGAAGATAAATGTAGGTGTATATGGCCACAGCATCCACTTACCATCAGGTAGACTGTGTGCTAATTTTTCACCCTTATTCTAGAAAATTGCCGTGTAGTGGCGGTTAAGAATATCCACTACCCATATCTTCCCATGGGTGTCGTAAAAGGCGAAAAGGTAAACAGGCAGGAGACGGGCAGCAGCATCTTCCTGATAACAGCAAAACTACAATAAAAAAACCCCGCCAAGCGTGGCAACTATGGCAAATACCCCCCAATGATGAGAGCAACAAAGAGACGGCCCCGCTATTCCTGGCTACAGTGGCGACCATGGTAACGACGGGGGATTGATGTCATTGAGCATAGTGCTTAGGTCCTCCAGCGATTCTGCCATAAGGACTATATCGTCGGCAAATCGAAGGTGAGTGATGTACTGGCCATTGATGTTAATACCGTATCCTTTCCAGTCCAGTAGATTGAAAACGTCTTCCAATGCAGCGGTGAAGAGTTTCGGTGATATAACGTCACCCTGTCTTACACCTCTCTGCAGTTGGATAGGTTTCGTACTCTGATTCTGTACTCGGATAGCCATCTTAGCTCTACTGTACAAACACTTCAGCACTTCGATATACCGACAGTGAACTTGGCACCGCTGAAGGGACTGCAGCACCGCCCAAATTTCGACGGAAAGGCTTTCTCATATGCCACATATGCCAGACATAGTGGCAAATTGTACTCCTCGGACTTCTGTACAATTTGCCGAAGGCTATGTATGTGATCTATGGTGCTAAAGCCTTTTCGGAAACCGGCTTGTTCGAGAGGCTGGAAGTCGTTAAGTCTGCGCGCCAGATGATTCGTAATGACTCTCGAAAACAGCACGTAGACGCGGCTCAGAAGGGAAATCGGTCTGTAGTTCTTCAAGAGAGCGTTGTCGCCTTTCTTGAAGAACAAGACCACCGCACTTCTGCTCCACGCCTCCGGTGTAATGCCACCATGGAGGACGGAATTAAAGAGTTTCTGAAGGACTTCAAGTACCGGTTTTCCACCCGCTTTCAGAAGCTCCGCTGTCATTCCCTCCTCGCCTGGGGACTTGCCGTTTTTAAGGTGCTGGAGAGCCATTCTAATCTCGCTCAGACTGACGTCCGGGATATCTTCGGATAAGACTCGCTCTTGGATCGTTACTCACACTTGCGTGTGGCGCCAACGATGACGTGTACAGCTGCCCATAGAACCTCTCAATCTCGTGTGTCCCGGAAACGATGCTGCGACACTCGGTTTTCAGCTTCAACAGTTGGCTCTTTCTGGCAGACAGATCTCCGGCAAAGACTTTGGAGCCTTGGTTTCGCTCGATCGTTTCTTCAATACAAGCTGTATTGAAGTTGCGTAAGTCCCGCCGCATGCATTTGGAGATCTGTTTATTCAGATGCCTGTATGCAGTCAAATCTGTTGAAGAATGTAGCTTCATCTCCCGTCTAACAACCATGAGATTAAGAGTGTTTTTGGAGAGTTTTTGTGTTCTTCTGCGGTGGGTCTTGCAGAACTTAGCTCCGACCGCATGAACAGTTTCCACGAGCTTGTCATTCATATCGTCCACTTCATTGTAGTCTTCTAGGCACTGAAAACAGTTTTGAAACTCGAGCTGAAAGGTTTCGGGACTACGGATTAGAGCACGAGGGGGACGGAGCGTTGACTTCATTAGACGAGACCTCTCCAACTTAACGTTTAGGTTCAGTGTGCCTCTAACTATTCGGTGATCGCTACCAGTTTTCACCCTCGCGATCACGGAGACGTCACTGAACAGTTGTCGTCTGGTCGTCATAATGAAGTCAATCTCATTTTTTGTCGAACCGTCGGGGCTCGCCCAGGTCCACTTCCTGTGGGGCCGCTTCTGAAAGAAAGAGTTCATCATAAAAAGTCCCTCTTTCCCCATGAAGTGCTGTCCCCTTGGGTTCCGTTGCCCTAAACCGAACTTTCCTACTTTCAGCTCACCGTACTCTCTTGTGCCTAGTTTTGCATTGAAGTCTCCCATTAACACCGTATATTGGGATTTGGAGGAATGCATGGCTCTAGAGATATCCTCATACATTTCCTCCACCTCCTCATCGGGATGTGCCGAGGTTGGTGCGTAAACCTGTATGACCTTCAGCGAATACCGTTTGGTGATTCTGAGCATAAGGTAAGCAACCTTCGTCGACACACTCTCAATCTTTACAACGTTGTTAACGATAGACTTGTAGACGATAAATCCGACACCTCCTTGGGACAGATGGTCGCCCTCCCAGTGATAGAGCAAGTTGCCGGGATTCGAGGATTACCGTGTCCTCCCCCTCTCTTCGGACCTCGGATAATCCTATAATATGCCAGCGTAACTTGTCTATCTCTTCTTTCAGCTCCACGATCTTCTCGTCAGTCCTTAGGGTTCGTGTGTTGTATGTTGCTAGTTTAAATCGTATTAGGTGGCAACCTAACCTCCACCGGAGATTCTTAGCACCACCTGCCCCGTTAGACATACCTCAAAATCTGAAAAGGAAATTGTACAACCAGTGCGTGTTGCCAGTGATGACTTACGGATCTGAGACGTGGTTCTTCACTGTTAGCCGTATGAGGAAGCTCAATATCGCTCAGCAAGCTATGGAGAGGGCTATGCTCGGGGTTTCTATGCGTGATAAACTTAGAAATGAGTATATCCGCAGTAGAACTAGAGTAACCGACATGGCCCAACGGATTAGTAAGCTGAAGTAGCAGTGGGCCAGCCATATAGCTCGAAGAACCGACAACCGATGGGGAAGAAAGGTTCTCGAGTGGCAGCCTCGTACCGTTAGGCGAAGTGTAGGGCTACCCACCACTAGATGGAGTGACGACCTGGTAAGACATGCAGGAAGTCGATGGATGCAGGTGGCCCAGGACCGTGCTTTGTGGCATTCCTTGGGGGAGGCCTATGTTCAGCAGTGGACTTATGAAAGGCTGTAATGATGATGATGATGATTCTAGAAAAAAATGAATTATTGGTAGTAGTAATTCATAACAGCAGACAAAGATTATGATGAAGAAAATAAAAATACCAATACATAATCTTTATTTATGAATAATATTTTATTCGTGGATTTAATGACTATAGGCATTTTTTACCGGTCAACTACGAGTTAAGCAGAGAAACTTAAGATGGTGCCGTAAAAACATGAAACGAAAAAAATGTATAAGTACATGAATATAAATGGTAAAAAATACATGACATACGTATAAATACACTTATGAATATATATATACATATAACAACAAATAACATAAATAATGTACTCTATATCTATTTTTTGATACAAAACATACGCAATTTTTAAATAACACATAATTCACACATTTTAGGCATACTTACATACGAACGTATTTAATATCAACATATATTTTTAACAGTGGTAGAGCCACGCGGCAGCTTTTGCTGTCGCACGGATGGGCCGGCTCGAACCGGGGTGGTACCACGACCTCACAGAAAACCAGCGTGAAGTAGAGGTTCACCTCTGCGTTTCGCTTGGTGAGTGCAGGTGGCCGGAGGCCCATTTTACTGGAAATGAGGCATTCCACGGTCCTCACGGGTGACAACGCATCTACATGTTGAATTGTAATAGAAGATAGATGTAGATGTCTATGGGCCGCAGCAACCACTTACCATCAGGTGGACTGTGTGCTCGTTTGTCACCCTTATCCTATAAAAAAAATATATAATTAATAATATCAACCCATATCATCATATAGTTTACTGTATTTTCATAAATAAGTTACCGTTTCGTTACAGTCCGCGTGAAGAACCGGGATAAGCTAAGCGCTCGCTGTAAATTTGACATTACGCGAGCAACCCAGGTTCGATCCCCGTCGGCACCAGAGAATTGTTAATTGCAATTTTAAGTGCTGATTTACCACACGCTCGGCGGTGAAGGAAAACATCGTCAGGAGACCTGCACGTCTGAGAAATAAGAAAAAAAATATTTCGAAGACATATTGAGTTCGCCAACAGGCATTGAAGCAGTGCGGCGGACATTTCCTTACCCTAAAACCCTAGCCCTAAATGACAAATGAGAGGAGGCCTGTGCCCAGCGCTGGGACGTATATAAGCCTTATGCTCTGCATAAATACGTACAGATGCTTACTTCAGTTAATTACAATAAATAAGTGTAATATAACTAATATTACTTTACGAAATTGAGAAAACATATCCTAATTGTTCTAAAATATTGAAATGATTTGAGCTCGACCGCTCAGACCCGCCTATAAGCCTATCGCCATCACCTCCTTGTTCTCCAAAATAATGAAAACAATTATAAACTGCCAGCTCGTGGTTCCTTGAGGATCACTAGCTGATTAGTGACCGCTAATATTGTTTTCGTCGGGGTCGATCAGCTGGTGATGTTCTAGTCTACCTGACTCATAGATGGGCGGAGGCAGTAGAGTCATCAATCAGGATTTGGACATAGCGAAGCCCTTCGATCAAGTTTGGCACAAAGCGCTTCTTTCAAAGCTCCCTTTCCTGGCTGATCCGAAAATCATGGTCGTAGTAGACGGCGCATGCACTGATTACAAGCCAATTAACGCTAGTATGCCACAAGGCTGCCTGCTATCACCAACGCTGTTTCTTCTGTTTATCAACGATATGTTGCAAACTGGTGACATTCATTGCTATGCGGACGACAGCACTGATGATGCTTTATACACCGGCCGTGCCAATATTTCTCGGGAAAACTTCTCCGAGCACCGGGACAAATTTGTGTCTGAAGTCGAGACTTTGTTGTACAAAGTATCGAATTGAGGGTAACTAAATCTAGTCAAGTTCAATCCCCAGAAGACACAACTTTGCGCGTTTACCGCTAAGAAGTACCCCTTTGTCGTATCTCCTTAGTTTCAAGACACTCCCCTCGCTGCCTCGGCTATCATCGGAATCCTCGACGTCGACATATCGAATAATGTGCAGTTTCGTGATCACTTGGAACGGAAAGCCAAATTTGTCTCTAAAAAACTAGCCGTTCTCAGCAGAGTCGGACAGTATTACATGCCGGCATAATACTTGCAACTTTATAAGGCACAAATTCGGCCTCCCATGGAATACTGTTCTCATCTCTGTACTGGGGCACCCCAGTGCCAACTCTTTCTACTTGACCGAATCTACCGGGGTATGGCTCAAATTGTCGACGACCGAGTTCTTTATGATCGGCTTGCTATGCAACATTCTCAATTCACTGGCGCTTCGGCCAGTGAATCAGGAATGTTGCATCCCTTTCCATTTTCTATCACATGTAACACGGGGAATGCTCTGAAGAATTGTTCAGATTAATTCCAGCCGCCAAATTTCACGAAAGCACGTCTCCTCAAAACTCACGATATCATCCACATCTGATGTTTGGCGGTCCACCACTGTGCGTTTTACTAGAAGTTTTCTTCATCGTACAACCTCTCTGTTGCATTGTTTACCAGCGGTGTTTTTTCTGGACCGATACAACTTAAGGACCTTCAAAAAAAGAGCTTACTAAAAGGCTGGCAACCACCTGCTCTTCTCCCTGGTGTTGCGGTTGTTCACGGGCGGCGGTAGTCACTTACCATCAGGTGAGCCGCATGCTCGTCTGCACCCTCTTATAAAAAAAAGGTTCACAGCTAAATCTTTACATCTTGACAAAGGAATGAAGACGGATGTTATTACAACAATGTTACAAATAAAGTTAAAATGACGTGGAGTTGACGCAGACTACGAATTAAAAATTAACACTGAACTTACTAAATTTAATTAATTTCAGCAACAATCCGTTCATCTTCAAGCAATTTAGTTATTTTTATCTTTGTTTTTTACGTACTGATTTTATTTTCTGTATTAAAACTGTACGAGTGTAAGTTGCCGAATAACTGTTTGTTATATTATGTAAGGTACCTGCGGATAACAAGGCCTAGCTAAGGAAAAATCGAAAATAAAATCAGAAATGTCTAATTTGGTCTACACATTATAATAAAAATCATTAGTACAGTTTCTATAAAGTATGAACCAATAATTGTAACATTTGTCATAAAGAAAAACAAAATTCAACATTTCTTAAAACCTTGCTAGTAGGCATTATTTTACTATGAAAGGGTAATAAAGACTACTGCTTTAAACTTACTTACTTACTTATCTTCACGCACAATCCCTGACGGGGTAGCCAGAGAGAACAGATCGTCAAGTGTCCCGATCCTTACATACCTCTTTCGCTTCTTTCAGATTCATTATCTTCTTCATACATGCACGTCTAGGTATCCGAGTACTCTTGACCCTCCCCTCTTCGAGCAGTTTGCTCACATGGTCTTCGAAAGTTAGTCTCGGTCTACCTCGACACCTTTTAATATTAACTTTCGCGCTATATATTTTCTTCACCATTCGGTCTTCACTCATTCGCTCAACGTGCCCAAACCATCGAAGCACGCCCTTATCAATTTTTGTCATTTTCAAACCTGCCATATTGCGAATCTCTTCGTTTCGCTTTCGGTCGGCCATGGTAACGCCGCACATTTTACGAAGAGATCGCATCTCCACTGCATTCAACTTGCTTTTATGCTTCTTCTGGCACACCCAGGTTTCGCTGCCATATAACAAAGTCGGTACCAACACTGCGTTATGTATTGCAAGGCGTGCATTCTTCACTACGCCTTGCCTTTTGACTAACGCAGTCAGGGCACCATTGACTTTGTTCCCGGCAGCGACACGCCTGTCCACATCTAAATCACATCTTCCATCCCGGCTAAAAGCACTCCCCAAGTATACAATTTCATTTACCTGTTCTAGACATTCCTGATTTACCCATATTTCACACTTCGTTCTCTCTTCGTCCCTTTCAAATACCAGAACCTTAGTTTTATTAGCATTCAAATGGAAACCTTTAATTTCACATTCCTCTTTCATACACGTGACTAATGCCTGAAGTTCTGCCTCTGATGGTGCAATAAGCACTGCATCATCAGCATACAGCAGACAATTTACTTTTATGTCACCCAATTTCACACCCAAATAGCTATCTTTCAGCTTCTGTAAACAGCTGTCGAGATACAGTATGAACAGCCAGGAAGACATGACACAACCCTGTTTTACGCCCGTTTGGACGCTAAACATGGGTGACAGATCATGCCCTACCCGCACACAAGCTTTACAGTTACAGTAAAGTGACTGCACAGCACTTAGCAATCGACCATCCACACCGTACCCCGGCAACAGTTCCCACATTTTCTTCCTTACAACCTTATCAAATGCTTTCTCAAGATCCACAAAAGCACAGAAAATCTTCTGGTTAGCAGCCAGAAGCTTTTCCGTGATCATGCGTAGAGAAAACATTTAATCCGTGCATCCTCTTCCAGGTCTAAATCTGCATTGTGCCTCCCATAGAAATCTTTCCGATTTCTCTTGCATCCTACGTGTCAAAACCTTCGGGTAAACTTTACTTGCTAAACTGGTCAAGCTGATCGCCCGATAGCACCCGCAGTCAAAATGTGAACCTTTACCTTTATATAAAGGCACAATAACTGCGGATCGCCAATCATCCGGGACATCCCCCGTCCGCCAGCACAAATTGCACAGCAGATAAAAGCTGTCCCAGACGCGAGGCCCACCATACTTGACCATTTCAGCAGTAACTCTGTCTAGTCCCGCAGCCTTACCACATTTCAAACTTCGAATCGCACGTTCAATCTCTTTCATACTGATGACCTCAGTGTCATCGAGATCCGGGTCTGGCGTACCAGTCACGGCGTCATCCCCGGATCCCTCACTAAGATCATCACACGCATACATTTCTCTATAAAATTCGCTCCATCGCTGCATGACGTCCGATTTTTCAGTGAGGACGTCATTAGTTCTCGAAAGCACTTTGTTCATTCTTAAGGCCGTCGCACCACTTCGGGTCCTTCCAACATCTTTCCAGAAGAGTTTGGAGTTCTCCTTAAAGTTGTGCGACAACCTTTCGTCCGCTTCCATTCTACACCTTTCACGCATTTCCTCAATCAATGCTTTCGTGTGAACTTTCTGCAGCTTATATCTTTCTTTCATCTTCTCTCTCATATCCTTATCATTACTAGAGGCCAAGTAGTCTAACCATGCTTTCTTCTTCTTCTCTACAGCTTCTTTCACTTCATCATTCCACCATGCATCTCTTCTTTTACTACTGCCTCTTTTTATTGTTCCACACACTTCTTCCGCTGCACTTACCATTCCATCCCTAAGGTTCTGCCATGTTCTTTCCACACATTCATTTCTGCCATCGATGGTGTCAAGCTTTTCGGCTACCCTCGCATGATATTTATCCCTAGTATCCGCTTCCTGAAGCTTCCAGCTTCGGATGCGACAGACCGACTGTGGTTCTGTTACCGCCGTCCGGTAGCGCCAACCCGCGAACAGACCCCTAAATCTAGTAATCACTAGATAGTGATCCGTTCCCAGGTCAGCACCCCTGAACACTCGCGTATCCATCACCTATTTTCGCAGTCGGTCATCCACCAGAAACAAATCGATCATACTTCTCTCATTCTTTCTTTCTCTAGTATACATATGGATTTTCTTGTGATTAAATATAGTGTTTGTCACAAGAAGTCCCTTTTCCTTGCATACCGCCAGTATAAGCTTACCAACATCATTAACCCTTTTATCGCCAAACTTTCCAAGCACCGACTCGTACCCTGGTCGAGCGGTACCAACCCATCCATTCAAATCACCACACACAACAATTTTTTCGTTTCCCCTAGCCAAATCTAGAACTTCTCTTACATTCTCCCAAAACTCAGCCCTGGACGACGAAGCTACCGGCCCATAAACAGCCAAAAGGAATAACTTCGTCAGTCCCAATTTAAAGCGAACCTAGAGAAGTCTTGAGTTCACAACCTTATATTCAGTCATAACATCGACCAACCGAGACGACAGCAGCACCCCCACTCCCTGGCGGGCGCTCTCGCTCTGCGGGACTCCGGACCATAGAGCTAACGCCCCGCCAGGGAGCTCTTCAGTACCACTGCCCTTCCGTTTGGTCTCCGACATACACACGACATCTAATTCTCTTTCTTTCATTATTTCAATCAACTCATTCATCTTATCTTTCATGCCTCCTCTAACATTCCACGTGCCAACTCTGCACTCTGTCCTCCACCTTCCGCCGTGTTGGGCTGTGCGTGACGGGTGGCGGTCCCCATCGCCGCTTTGCGCGCTGCATTCCACACCAACGGGGACTAGCTGGTGTGCGTCGCCTTGGGGGGACGCCCTAACCCTCGTTGGCATGGGTGCGCAGCTGAGTAGAATTGCAGCCCTGAAAAGGGCTGGCAGGGGTCGCGACGAGTACGCTTCTACAATGACCCCCTAAAGTAAAAAACTGCTTTAAAGAACTCAAATAATCCGTTTATACGTAATATATTTAATATTTGTGATCAATAATCACATGAATGCAGCAGTCATTTGTGTAATGCTGAACAAACTGACAAACAAACTCCCTCGTGATTATCGTCAGTGCGTCGGTTGTGTCTCGAGTTGAGTTGAGTCTTAGGTTGAGTTGAGAACTGGGTTTATTGTTGGGCTGAGTGTCCTCCCAACCAAATTTCTGTCAAAGCGGCCAATCTCAGCGGAGACTATCCCATCAGCACAGTACAGAATTATAGTATCCGAATGTATGCGCTAGCACAAGTGCACTCTCTATTCCCTCACTATCATCAATTCGCAATCAGATACGGTCCGATAGAACTTAGGCACAGGAACAAAAATGTACACATAATTTAATAGCTTGTAATGTCAAAGCCTTAATTCTTCGACACTCTTTGTTTTTACACGGTTTTGACAGCTGAAACCAGGCCTTTTTCTGACTACGACATTAGTTTAATAATAAAAGCGTACGATTTATTTGCATTTATACCATTTTAAAAATGATATAAAATTCACAAAACAAAAAACTAAACAAGAAAAAAGAATATAATAAGGCCTATGATGACATTTAGTAATTCTTAATAACCGCGGGTCAAGTATTTAAGAAAAACCAAATTTAAAAAAATACCACGATACGTTATTCAAATATTTAAGACCAACAAAGCATTTATTCATAAAGATAAAGATTACGATTTTAGATAGCTAAGTGTAATATTAATAAAACATACCTAAGATTTATTTGGACTGATTTTTATTATTGGCACTCTTAAGCGTTTGCGGTTATTATAAATACGATTCTTGTTACTTAGGCCTTATTAGCTGACAGGTCTTATTACCCGCAGGCACCTTATTTATAGGACGGCTTCGTAGCGCAGTGGCTTAGTAATGATTTGTAGCGCTAAGGGCCGCGGCGGATCACGCACAGAACAAGTAATTGTCCTTGTGAAATTCATCACAGTAAATCCTAGTGTGGAGATCGTTTTTACTTTTAAAGACAAGAGAAAAGAAAAAGAAGAATACTGTCTAATAAATTGCCCATTCATTACAGCCTATAAAGTCCTCTGCTGAAGATAGACCATACACACCTTAGACCTTTTGACCTTTTCTATAACCCTTTAAATTGCTTCATTGGGGAACTTGCCATAGTTGCCGAGCTTTGTAGGCGGGTTACAATCTCTATTTTATTATTTCGAGTTTGTTATCAAGAAGATGCTGCTGCACATCTGTTTTAATTTTCTTCGTTGCCTCCAGTCTGTTTACATCGGTTATGACCGGGTGTGTAGTAAAAGGCGCGAGATGTCTCGAATTGCGACCGCAAAACCTGTCCGTTAAGCGGAGTAAGCGGTTATAAAAAAGACCCATGACCAATTTTGTACTTTTAAGGGTTGGCGAAGAAGAAGAAATAGGATTTATGAGTGCCATATTTAGTACAACAGCACCTTAAAACGAACGTAACAAAAGGATTTCCAATTTTAACCGCTTTTGAAATCGGCAATAACTTTGAACAACTATCGAGAACTTTTAACCACGGCGAAGACTTAAGAAAATTTATAGGAACATTCAACTATGCATGTTAATATCACATTATACTAGCCCAAATGTTCGCACTTACTTTTTTATTCAATAAAGATTAGAAATATTACTTATTGAAAGTGATTCCTATATTTAATTTACCACTGGTTCGGAAAATACCTCTGTTCTGGGCAGAACCAACAAAATATCCAGCGGGACTTTAAAAAAAACAACAGTCTCGTGTAAAGTTACACAATAATAATTAACAACAAAAAAATAAATTAGAAATAGAACAATAACGATCACCTCATTCCCAGGAGTTATTATCATTCATAAATTCCTTAATATTAAAATAACCTTTCGTTTTTTGATTAAAACTACTTTTACGGATTTTATCACGTTTAATTAACTTATTTTTTCCTATTTTTATTAATTCCCGACGTTTCGGATGCTTTCCAGCACCCATGGTCACGGGATCGGGAAACACGCAACGTCGGGAATTAATAAGAATAAGAAAAAATAAGTTCATTGAACGCGATAAAATCCGTAAAAGTAGTTTTAATTAATGTGTAGTGTTCGCGTAAATATAAGAAATCTTTTGTTTTTTCATAAAAGTGTATACATCGCCCCAATAACTATTTTACAGAATAAAAAGATTATGTCCTTCCAGTGAATTTCGTATTATTTTATTTACTTACAGTATGTAACTAAAAGTAAAAATATATGTACAATCTTAAGTTATTACAACATTTTATTTTCATATTAACCACAAGTTACTTCTGAATTTATTCTAAAATTTTGATACAGTGTAGTGTTCAGTGAAATAAATATTCATTTTTAAAATATCAAAAAATCTGTAAAGTACAGTCAGACCGGTTTTGTTACGTTTGTGGTGAACTTACTATATCTAAGAAAGAATATCCCATAACGGAATCACTCAAAGAAGCATATTTTTATTATTTTAAAATATCGGTTTCTTACCAGGACAAAACGTAGACTCCTCACGTATTTTGTGAAAGATGTAGAAGAACGCTAAGCTCCTGGGCTCCAGGTGGAACCAGATCTTTGAATTTTAATATGCCAATGACATGGAGGGAACCATCCAACCACGAAAATGATTGTTACTTTTGTGTTACAAACACATTTGGTTTTAACCACTAGAACAAAGATAATATTATATATGCAAATTTTCCTTCGGTTACTAAACCCGTCTACAGTTCACACAAGCAGCAAGTTCCATAATTTCCAGATCATTCCAGCGAAACGTTGATGACTAACATGGCATTTAAAGACGTTCAAATTCAAAGTCAAAGTTCAGGTGAATTGTTTTATGTTGATGAAGAACAACACCTGAATTTAATTATTTAGTCAGAGATTTACAACTATCTAAGTTCAAAGCTGAATTACTAGATTCACGACTGCAACAACGGATGATAATATTTTAAGAAGGGAAACTAATTTTGTTACTGTTATGATATATTTGGACTTTTTAAAGAAATGCAGCAACCTTAAAAGCCAGAAGAATGGAGGTTATTTGTTGATTCAACGAAGACTAGTTTTTAAAGCAGTTCTTCTACATAATGGTAATGTGAAGCCGTCTATTCCGATGGTCAACACTTATTGGATTTTTTGTGGTGATTTGAAAGTAGTTGGTTTGTTTTTGGGCTTACAAGGCGGCTATACAAAATATTGTTGTTTTTTATGTATGTGGGATTCGAGAGCCAAACAAGATCATTATAAAAAAACAGGCTGGCCAGTTAGAGAAGAATATGTCCCAGGTAAACTGAATATGAAGCATAAATGTCTGGCACCTCCACAAAAATTGTTTTATCGCCGCTTCATACAAAACTAGGCTTTAGACAAAACTAGCGTAGCGTTTAAGTATTTATGATCATTTTTTCCTAATCTTTCGGATAGTGAGAGGTCTGCTTGAAATTCATTAAGACTTGTTGTCCAAGAATTCTTAGGCAACAAAAAATAATTAAAATTACCGAAAGTTAGTTGCTGATTTTTTAATTTTCAACGAATAGGTGTTAACATGTCTCTGAAAACATGTTCCTTCACTCGCACCTCGATTACTTCCCTGAAAACCTTAAACACGTCATCGACGAACACGGAGAGCGTTTTCATCAGGGTCTTAAATTTTTTTGATCAAAATTATCAAGGGTACTGGGACGATGGGGCTATGTTAGGTGACTATTCCTGATTTATATTAAGAGACACAGATGCAAAGAAATACAAAAAAAAAAAGCTAAGGCAACTCATTTAATTTTTTTGTAAGCATTTCTTGGTAAGTCAAAAAATAAATACTTAGGAAACGTAACGTGTTGAATATTTTCGTATTGTTTTTTTTAACTTGGTGTATCTTAACACTTTCACTGTCTGGTTTGCAGACACAATAGTAAGACAATAGCAATGACCTATATGTAGTGCACGGGACAGCGAAAGGGTTAATTGTTAAGGTCGCCATAACCTGCTTGCAATGCGTGCCAAATATGCTACATATATGCTACATAGACGCAAGTAATAGGGGAAGCCTATGTTCGGCTGTGGAGTTTTTGGAGGTGGTAATGTATGAAAAAAAGAATTAATTATAATCTATATTTAACGAAAAAAATATTCTCTTAAATACCCATCTACTATATTTTAACGGCTCAATGGCGCAAGGACTTAGAATTTGGCTAGGGCTCATATGGGCCGGGGGATCACGTATAAATATTTTTTTGTATAGAATACAGATATTGTTGCCGGTTAATATACTTGTTCATAATATACAACTTATTGTGCAAAATATCATCATGATAGAAGAAAAACCAATTACAGATTAACGTCTTTGGCAAGCGGGTTGGCAACTGCAGCTTTATTTTTATTTTTAGTCGTTATTAGGAAAACGCTGCTGCCCATCTCCTGATTTGTTTCCCTCTGTCACCTCTTACGACATGAGACGGTATGGGTTAGTAGATATAAAAAATTGTTCGAATACATACTAGAACTTGTTTGCTTTACGAGACACCAATGATCTACGTCTGAAACAATCATGGATTTAAACCCAAGATTTAACTGTCGACAGACTTTATAGTATATTGCTGTCGGTCAATAACAGCGTAAACACAAATACAATAATAATATATATTACACCTTGCGATTACATCGTGTGTAGATTGCTGTAAGTAGAAAAGTAAATAATTGACGTAAAGTATTACGTATTAACTGCAAGACTGTAGAGTACGATCGGTTGAAGTAAACGAACAGTCACGAAGCGAAGCAACGGCGCGCTGAAGTCACGACGATCCGATTTAACTTGAAACAATAAGTGGTAAGAAACTACTTTAGTAATAATGCGTTTATAAGATCAAACAAACAAAAAATATATGTTATTAATTGTATTTCGTTTCAACTAAAACTAACCCAAATTTTCAATGATGACGCGAAATGCCCACCGAAAATAAATTCATGCTCAATCTTATATTTAGCGCGGCAGCTCTAACTGCGACGGAGCAACCAGTTGAACGGAGATTTTGTACCGATCGCAGATCGTTTAATTATCAATTCGTATAACATTGAGTGAATTCTGTATTTATAAACAATAATCGTTGCAAGCTGTAAAGCATGCACGGTTAATATGCAGCCTGAAACTACCTCAAGGTAATCCCACGTTACTAGTCCAAAATAATCAATTAGGCAGTGATAATAATATACAACTTATTCACACCTATTTCCACACTGGCCCACGCAAACACAACGTATTTTCAGTAGATGAAGCTAGCTTTGAGTCGAAATGTTGTGTTCTTCGTTTAACGGTGACTTATTTGCTGGGTTCGTGTGAAAACAGGAGTGAATGGACATTAACTTTCTACCTTAACGAACTGTAGACGCTGACAGTGATTGCAATTTTTTTAAGTTTTGTTTATCCCTAAACATATGGAATCTGAATTTTCAACAGATAAAGAAAGCGATTTTCCACCTGTACCGCTAAAGACGTACCAATGGGAAGACTTGCGGAGAGCGCGTGAAGCTGGAGGATATCCTTGGACGCATTTCCTAAAACCACCTTTAGAAGGAGAAATAACAGCTGAAGACATTATAAGAGCTACTACCCCTAGAAGGAGTATGTCTCGTGAATTCTCAAAATCACGGACTCAATCACCAGCTGATGGAGAAACTCAGAGAATTTTGAATCTCGATTCATCTCCAGGTAGTAGTAGAAAACATGGTGAAGAAGGTGAGGACGAGGGAGTGCACATCCCTAATTTTTCAAAAGAAATTTCATTAGACTCAGAAGATGATCCTTTGAATCAAAACCAAAACACGAGTATAATTAAAAGACCAGACAGTCAATCAAGCACGCATTTAGCGACACCAATTGAGATACCAAAAAATGTTTCTCCGAAAGGTATTTTAAAACGCCGTGCGCAAGAACAGCAATACAACATTGGTGTTACTGAAACGCGTGAAAAAACAAAATGTTGTCATCCGTTAGTAAACAAAATAAAACACTTAGCCGATAAGACATTACATAAGCTAGAAAAAAATGATTGTGAACAATCACCGCTATCGAAGAGAAAGAAAAATGAGGAAGTTCAAGAAATAAGACAGTTAAAGTCTTCCCCTGGAGCTGTCCGCAGACAAAAATTTAGTGCAATTAAACTAGGAGATTCTGATGAAATGAGCAAAACAATGAACATAGATACACCACCGCCTAGAAAAAAGAAAGAACACATTTATGAAGATATTGAAGAATCAAAATCTCTAAATGGTGAAAAAAAGTCATTCACGGAAAAAAGCGGTATCGAAAAAGAAAGAACAGGAATTAACTTAAATAATGAAAAGGAGTTTTTAGCAGAAAAGAAGTCAATTACATCCCAAGACCCCAGTTTAGTTATAGAGGATAGTTCTGTAGATCGTAATGAATACATTATGGAAAAATTACATAAAAAAGATGACAGAAATAAAGAAGCAGTATTATTAGATGACATGGATCCTGAAGAACCTAACTTTGATGAAATATTTCAAGAACAGTTAGAAGGAAATAGACCAGCCAATGACTCTCCAAACATTACTATAACTGAGATCACAGAGGAAAACCCTGATAATAATATTGAACAGTGCAACACAATACCTATCGAATCATCGCCGAGCCCTAGTCCTCGAGAATTTCAACAGAAACGGAAAGAAGCCGAAGTTTTTGACAATGAATGGTCTAAACCTAGCAGGTAAATTTTAATTCTTTAGCATTTTTTTATTTCATGATATGATTCAGTGCGTTAATGTGACATAACATTTACGTTTGAACATAATGCAAAGCGAACGCGCTAGCTTCTGCCTGTCTGATAAATATAGCCCTATTCGAATCGTCTTCCTGCACGCTCGGTAAGATCTTTAAAATTGTCATCAGCGGTCAGTGCTCGCGGCTGCTTTCACAGCGGTGATTAGTTCATTTACAGCCCGGCTTTCACAAACACGTTTACATAATGACTCATGTCTTTGGACATATGTCGGGTCTTTAGGTGTATAATAATCAGTTAAAAAATATGCCTTGGATTTAAGATTATTTCGGTGAGCTATAGTTATGAGCAAGCTTCGGCGATGGACATCCGAGGGTGGAACTCCTATAGAAAAGCCTGTAAGACCAACACGCGAAGGCAGTGTCCAACTATTTACGCCAGAAGTGCGTTGTGCTTGTCAGTTTTTTCAATGTGATTCACTGCTCCCCGAAAGAGTCAATCCTGTTGGCACTAGACCGACGTCGCGAGCTAGCAATATTATTTCAAATCTGAGGTAAGTTTAATATTCATATTAAAATAGTTTAGTAGCCGTTTTATGACTTAAATTACGACCTACAAAATGAATCTGCAACGACTGAAACGTTTGCCCGGCGACTGCTGCGGCTAAAACGAGCACTGACGGTTGGCCTAATTGTGACCTGAGTTACGTGTTTGTATTTGTACGATTTTAAATATAAATTTAAAAACATAGGCGATGATTCTGATTGCGAGTGTTCTTATTTTCATATTATTTTACTTTACGAATTATTCTTTATTGCTGAGCGAATTTAAATATGGTTATTCTTATTATGAACATATATTTGCTATTTATCAGGCGAATGCGATGTTAAATTAATTCACCTTTAAATATATTACATTAATTGTGCTAAATATAATAGTTTTATCTGTATAAATTTCAGTGATCACGAATATGAAATCATAGAAAAGCCACCTCCAAATATAACCTATACAGCGCCTAGCATTACGGAGAAGCCGACAATGGTAAAAGTCGATGACGAGCTGTCAAGTACAACTTCATTAGAACAGAAATATTTGCAACAAACGTCTGATGAAGAGGAGCAAATAGATGATAAGGAAAATGACGAGAAAAGTGAGGACATTATTAACGCCGAAACATTACAAAAAAATATAGAAGAAAGGTTTTTTGTTAATACTCCATCTACGGCTTCAAGAACAGAATGCGAAATAAGCACTAGTCAAGTGGATTCATCAGCTTTAGAAAAGTTGCCATTGCAACGTAGTAATCGATCGAAAAATTCCGAAAATGTAGATAAAAAAATTCAGCAGCGTATTAAAGAAGGAACTGGTAAACTTAAAACGCAAGCAGGTAAACTAAAGTCAAAAATACAAAGTATGAAAACGAAACAGTTTTCAATGCCCGACAAACCGAAATTTAGTTTTCCAGAGCGCTCAAAGTTTAAAATGCCCGATCGACCGAAAATCAGTTTACCCGAAAAACCGAAATTTACGCTTCCTGACCGAAGAAAATTTAGCCTACCTGAAAGAACAAAATTTAGAAAAATAAATTTTTCAGAAAAGTTTACAAGTGGAGATCGGAAAAAAATTACATTTCCAAACAAGCCTAAGTTCAGTGTACCCAACCTATCCAAAATAAAAATGCCGGAAAGACCTAAAATGAATTTCCTAAGCTTAGGTAGGAAGAAAGAATGCAAAATCGAAACAGATGTTACAGAATCCAGTTCCGATATACAGAATGTGGCAACGGTAGACTTTGAAGCAAAGACGTATCCAAGGTTTTTTAATAGAAAAAAGAAGCAAGACTTACCTAAAACGTCTTCGTCTCCTACACTAAACAGGGAGGATACACCTCCACCCACTTTTACATTTAGTCGGGTAAAAAAGAGTAAAGAAGAAACTCCTTCATACATTCCTGACAGTCCTGAGCAACCACGAGAATATGGAACTATTGACACTGAAAATAATTATGAAAATGAAACAGACGGCAGAAAACAATTTGAAACTACATATGATTTCGATAAATTAAGTCCCGAATATATGGATGAGGAAATGGAATCTTCGAGTTTGAAGGAACCACGAAACTCCACATCTATACCTGACATGTCATCGGCCAAACAAGAATACACACATATTAACGAAATTAACAACGACGAATTTTTCGTTCGACCGAGAGGAATATCACGCGAAAATATTCAAGTTAGAGAGTACTTAAGTGACGAAATACGACAAGCATTTAATATTCCACAAAACGTTCTCGCTTCTATGGGAAGTAGTTCTGAGATACATGATGACCATATGTATGCCAATGAAACCGAAGCAGATCCAGAGTTATTGATGGACGAAAATGATACCATGCGATATTCGACAGAAGACGTCAATGACAGGGACGACGGTTACTATACATTCCCACCTGTTAGACCGTCTAGGGCAAAACGAAAGAAGAAGGAAACTGAATCGATCAAATATATCGACGACAGTGTAAACGCGAGTATGCAGTTTAGCGAAGTCGATTTAGGACTACCGGAAGATCAAATAGAAGAACAGCCTTCGGATGTTAATATTTCCGATGAGAATGAAGCAACAACGAATTATCGACCAGAGTTTACACCTTCAACCGATCTACGTTCAATTCATGAGTATGCTAATGATGACATAATTGAATACCCTGACAATATGCCGGTGCTATCACAAACATTACCCATGCCACCAAAAAGGAAAAAAAAGTTTGGCAAAAAGGATCTTAAGCATTCTTCGTTGAATGACTTTAAGAGTATAACGCCGACCCAGCTGTGGGAGGAACGCCAAGAAGAAGCAGACGATGTGAGTATATTTTACATATTATATGTTTTAATACTTATATGTAAACCTTTTGAAATAATATTATTCATTAAAACAATGAAGCTTATATAATTTAAAAATTATAACTTTAATTATAAAATAATCACATTATTTTATAATTAAAGTTATAATTATTCTCTCACGTCACTGCATTGTATACCAATTAAATATTAAAAGGTTTCTAAAAAAAGTACAGACTTTACTTAAAAGTTAATCAATGCACTAACAACTAACAGTTAAGCAATGGACTACTTTTACTAGGCTGCAATGAATTAATGATTAAATGTATAAACAAATATCGTTATTATTGGCGAAATTCTCTCAAAGGGTTGCGTAAAATATTTGTAATTATTTTTTATTTTAGATTTTTTTTACATTTAACTTGCATGGTTAATTAGTGGTACCTACCTCAGTGTGAACAAGAATTGTATATACATATGGTGTAAGAATATTCACTACCCCATATCGTCCCATGGGCGTCGTAGGAGGCGACAGAGGGAGACATACCAGGAGATGGGCGGTTGCCAACCCTGCCAAGCGTCGCATTATGAAGAAATTCTTTAGGTAGGCCTATATTATAGGCTATAATAAAAAATGAAATGTACAGATCACCTGGACAGAATGACAGCCTAAGACTAGAGGCCTTTAATTTTTCTACTATATAATATAATTAAAATATCCTTTTAAATGTGCATTCATTGTAATTTATTAGAGGTGAATGAGTAAATGCTGTTTATTACTGTCTATTACTGTCATCATTTAGATTATTTGTTTGTGTGAGTTACATTCAGCAGAATTAACATTGTAATCCATTATTCATTATTTTGACGTGATATTTCTCTGCAATTTTTTATCTTTAGTTCAATATTCGCGTTATACGAATAAAACAATTTGTTAAGATAATATATCAAATTGGATCGTAAGAGGCGAAATGCCATAGGCTGCCCATTTAATATCTGAAACAGGATAAGGCAGCAGCACCATCCTGTTAACAACTCGAATTTATAAAAAACTACGGTTGCCAACCCACCCGCCAAGTGAAGGAATTCTCTGGAGAGGCCCATGTTCACCTGCGAAGAGTGGTAATTATAGCAAAATCCAAATAATAATAATTAAAAATTATATCAAGCAATCTATGGGGGAGGCCTATGTTCAACAATGGACTTTTAAAGACTGAAATGGATTGATGGACGGAATAATAATAATAATAATTCGGCCGAAATTATATCACCGCCCTAAATCAAAACGAAAGTGAATCACGTATTATTAGTGGCATAACTTTAGAGCAGTCTATTTTGGCAGATGCCCAGAGAATACGTTCACTTCGGGATGAAACTCGTATATTTTCAGATGCGCGTCTCCGTCCGATTGTTGACCTAGTTAAATCTTAAATACTGGCCGGTTCAAGATTCAAATGTCTATTTTTATATTTAAACACAAGGTCACAGTTAGATGCGCTGAAGGTTAAACGTTATAGAGACAGATCAAAGTTTATTTTAATGATGCATAAAGTTTAAGATAATGTTTCTTCATATTAATACATTAAAAACTTAATAGAGAATGAGTCCTTGTCTGGCAGATTCAGTATTTGTTTATCTCTTGATAAAAATAAACGTTATTGTAGTTACGTAATTAATATACCATCGATCACAGAGTACCTGACTAATACTTTGCGGGTCTAGGTTCGATACCGAGCTGGAGTCAACATTTGTTTAAAAGCACAAAATGTTAGTTTTCAGATTAGATTGTAATGTGGTTATCCCTATATTTCTATCACTTAGTTCTTATCACGTTAGAAATCGCCAACGTATATCTGCTTCGTGGGAGTCAGAAAAGATTATGTCGGGTTCTCACCGACTAAATCACACGGTGTGTCACCGTCGCCCATATCGGTTAAGCTATTAAAAAGTTCCGTCTTTCACTACCTCCCTGTTCACCTGTGGAACGGACCACCCAATCCCACCACGCGGAAATGGTGAGCCTTCTCGGATCCCAGAGTAACTCAGTGGTTGAAACTAAGAATTTGGTTGCGCTGTAGAACTGCGGGTTCGAATTCTATACTGAACAAGCACAAGACATACAAGCATGGCCTACAAATACTTCCTGGGTCTAGAAGTTTGTCCTTGTGCATTATATGTAATCGTATATAACACACCTCCACGATTCAAGGGAAAACATTACTTTCGGGTAAAGTTTAAATGAAAAGATAAGAGATTTCTCATTTCTCTAATATTTTAATAGAACCTACTTGAATTACGAAAATTAATCTCTGTTTGTGATCACAAATATATCAATGATGATATATTTGTGATCACAAATTTGTAAATATTTAAGTCATAAACTGTATTCTAAAGTCTACACATTGAACTTTACTTATCCTAAACCAATAAATCCTAGCACACCGTAGGTATATGTATTAGGTATCCTATTCTTCTTTTGCCTCATCGTCGCAACGTAAAAACCTATTTCTAATTGATTTCTAGACATGTGTCTCTGTAGATGCGCCGCTATGGCGAGGATTTGCGAAAATCACAAATAATAAGATTAAAGCAATTTATAAAATTAAATAATTATACAGAATATGATAAAATATGAAATTCTACATTAGCACTTACGTAATGATTTCTTATATTTATGCCTACTTCACATTAAAAAAACTAATTTTCCGGATTTTATCGTGTTTGAATTTAACTTGAACGCATTTTTATTAATGTATAATTATTGATTACATACTAGCTGCTACCCGACGAGACTGCTACCGAGACGAAATAATTATGGGAAGTATCGTTTTAAATTTGGAAGAATTATATTGTTTAACCCTTTCGCTGTCCCGTGCACTACATATAGGTCACTGCTATTGTCTAACTATTGTCTTTTAAAACCGGACAGTGAACGTGTTAATAAGGAATTATAAACATTCATTGAAGTTGAATTATAAATAATATACAATATTCAAATAAGTATGTCGGTACGATACACGCGCCACCTACTAATTACGCAAGTAATTTTGTACCTACTATACCTAGGTATATCCTTCGCACAAGTGCAAGCAAGAAGTTGACAGTTTTACCGCAAGCTGATGAACGGTCTGGTAGCACATTAAATACGAACAAACAAAAATTATTTTTATATATTAGAGCGCCAAAATTAATTAGAATAAGATGGAGAAATAAACAAGGACCGACCAATCCGCTTGGTTTTGTACTACGTAAATAGTTGAGGTTTTGTATACTAGCATTTTACTAACTACTCTAGTCATGAAATTTATAAAATATTTGAATTCAGCTGACTTCACTCCGTCTACAACAGCTATATTCTTACCGTAGTTTTTCAGACACCAGCGCTATTGTGGTAGGTTTTGGAACCTCTGTTTTCAGTATATAGTGGGACACTTTTTCAACTTTCGCACCTTATAAGATGGTTCTCCTTGTACTCTACACTCCATAATATTAGATAATATTTTTTAATGGCGTCATTAGATTAGAACTTATGCAATATGTGTCGTAGCTCGTTTGAGAATTGCTACATAATTTTATTTTGTGTTTTTTTTTATTATTTATTATTTTGTACAATAGTATTAATAAAATTAATTTAAAAATCATGGAAAATTAGGGTTGACGTGATTCAATGTCAAATTTCCCTCATAAAACTTAATGTGTAGGGTTGGATTTCTCATGTTCCAGAATACCTACTACGAGTAATAAATCTACTAGTCTGGTTTACTTAATGCTCTCTATTGGCAACCTATGACGTGATCATCCACTTCATTGCTGCCACATCCACCACACATGTTCATACGAGTATTGCTGCTTGTGAAGGCTCTAATTTACGGAATAATATTTATTGAATATTTTATGTGTAATTTTATTATGGAAGGAAGCCATAACAGAATATATAATCAGCCTCTTAGATTAATTTATTTACTTTTTCCTCTCAATATATTTACTAAAATTTAATTTATATAGGTACAATAAAACAAAAGTAGTTTTATTAATAACTAGCTGATACCCGCGACTTCGTCCGCGTTTCTTGGTATATCAAGAAAACACAGATCACTAAACATGTAGTGCTTATAAAAATCGTTTTTACTTAAAACTTTAATAACTTTATATTAAATGAAGATATGACAAAAATCTTTTTTTTTAGATTAGGGCTAAGTTTCTAAGAAATAAAACTTAGAAAAGCTAATTGAAATCTATCCAGTAGTTTTTCCGTGATGCGCGCACAACTGCAAACCTCTATCATTTTATTTATATAGATAGTGGTGTATATATCTATCTACATGTAAATACTAGGAACAAGCTTAAGCTCTAATAAAGAAAAAAAGACCTGCCATTCGTTCAGCCAGAGGAAACTCACTGTGTAAAAGCTGTTGATCGATAAAATACCTACTTGTTTTTACGTCAAAAACTAAATAGTTTTCATTGCATTTTTACCACATTAGGAAATTATATTATAAATCTGGTTCTACGCTAAAGGAATATATATGTTTTTATTTATTTATTCATCATTACAGCCCTTCACAAGTCCACTGCTGAACACAGGCCTCCCCCAAGGAATGCCACAAAGCACGGTCCTGAGCCACCTGCATCCATCGACTTCCTGCATATATTACCAGGTCGTCACTCCATCTAGTGGGGGGACGCCTTACACTTCGTCCGCCGGTACGAGGCCGCCACTCGAAAATCTTTTTTCCCCATCGGTTGTCGGTTCTTCGAGCTATATGGCCGGCCCATTGCCACTTCAGCTTACTAATCTGTTGGGCTATGTCGGTCAATCTGGTTCTACTGCGGATATCCTCATTTCTAAGTTTATCACGCAGAGAAACTCCGAGGATAGCCCTCTCCATAGCTCGCTGAGCGACCTTGAGCTTCCTTATCCGGCCTGCAGTGAAGGACCACGTCTCATTACCATACCATACTCAGTACCATCACTGGCAACACGCACTGATTGTACAGTCTCGTTTTCAAGTTTTGAGGTATATTTTTATTACAATACTAGCTGACCAGGCAGACGTTGTTCTGCCCTTTCTGAACGACCATTTGCTTTCCCAAATAAAAACTCCTCAAATTGCAATAAAAAAATTGAGGGTCACTTATCGGGATAAAAACTATCCTATCTCTCAAGTTGGACCAAACTGCACACAGTCTGCAAAATTTTTTTGAAATCGGTTCTATCTGTTGAATACTTACAGCAACACGTGGTGGTTATACTACAAACTTGTAGCTTATATTAAACGTTTGTATTTTTAACATAGCGCTATCTATGAAATATTTACTCAATCCAGTCAACAGATATCGTCATCTGACAGAATCGTTTGGAGCTTACAGATAATTGTGACTGTCAAATAATAGACAAATAATTTTCAATAAAATAATATTGTATTGCGACTATAAATTGAGATGTAAGCTATCCTATCTTTTCAGTTGGACCAAACTGCACACAGTATGCAAAATTTCATTGAAATCTGTTTAGTAGTTTAGGAGTCCATCGCGGACAAACAACGTGACACGTACTTTTTATATATAAAGATGTTACAAAACTTATCCGATTTGTGAGGGTGTTTTTAGGTATTATAATATGATTATCTTTTTGACGAAATAAATAAAAATTACCGGGTGAAAATAAAATAAAATTTTATTACATGGTGCAACTTACATGGCAATTGACAATAATAATATCAAGAATTAATGATTAAATAATAAAATCCATAATAAAAATCGCAAACTCTGCCACTACATCATTGCGGCCACTGCCACAACAGATCTCGGTAAAGTTGAAGTTTTTTGTTACACATTGTCAGTTTGTAGAGTATTATATCAATACACAAAGCAATCCCTCAGTGGTTTTTAAACTTGAGGAATATTTGTAGCTTGGTTTATTCATTTCTAATCCAATGAGGGCTAATAATATTCCGATCACCAGATGTCGCTAGTTGACACACTGAGGTAAAGTTTTTTGTTACGCAATGTCATTTAATTGAGTAGTTAGTTTTTAATAAAAGTTTATCAGTTTGTAGAGGATTATATTAACACACAAAACAATGCCTCAGTAGTTTGTTTTTAATTATTTTCCACTTTTTTAACTTTCAAAAATTTTTCTACTTTTATGTATATCTGTGGTTTTGTTTATTTATTTTTAATCTTAATAATGTAAAATATAGCTAATAGTACAGAAAGAAAAATTAAACTAGACATTATTCGAACAAATTGACTTCCCCGCTATGAAATCTGTCAAATATTATACCTCACTTTTAAGTGGCGCCGCCCTGGTGGCGGAAAAGTCGTGGGTGCCCTCATTACTATATAACATAACTAATATTACAGAAAGAAAAATTAAACCATACAAGGTTATTTTTCAAAGAGTAGCAAAATTTTATACTTAAGTTCAAATATATAAATAATAATATCCCGTTATTGCGGTTTTCGATAATACGAGTAGATGAGGGTTCTACTTTTATTTGAAATTATACCAAATTGAATGTGATTTATGGGCATCAACGTTTTTGCCTGTCGATCGACTCTTACCAACGTGTGCGAACGTAGTAAAATACTGATTTTACTACGTTAAACGAAAATAATGGATTACCACGCATTTTGAAATTAAAAGATAAAAAGGACAGAATTGTTGAGATTTTTTTATTAATTGTTCTTCAGCATTTGCTTATATTACTTATACCGGTTATTGCAAAATAACCCTGTATGTTTTCCTAACAAATTAACTTCCGCGCTACGAAATTTGTCAAATTTTTCACCTAATTGCAAAGTTACGCCGCACCGCCCCGGTGACAGAAAAAGTCGTGGATGCTTTCATTGTAGTAAAAAATTATCAAAAACGTATAATTTAAAAAAAAAATATATTCCTTCATAATTATGATTGCGTAATGCAGCATCTATGTGCCAATATCGGAACAGACAAGGTGTTTTTTACATATTGAATAGGGCGAAAAATTAATTTTAGAATAAGTTATGGTTGACAAGTTTTATGATAACTTCAAATGCCAAATCTTTATATAATAGGTATGCCGCTAATGACACAATGGTCCTAGATCCCAGGGCCACCAGACGTCACTTATTTTCTGACGAACGAAATGTGTAAAATTGAGTAGTGTTAGTATCGCATGCCTACCTGCTAGCTTGGTCAATGGGCCATTTTCCAGGTATCAGCTAATCAAAGTTCGTATAAACATTACTGACCCCTCGTTAATTCTCTCAGCTGATATGTACGTATATCTTAGATAATATCGTTAGAAATCAGTCATCAATACTCTCAGACACTTTCAGTCGGCAGTATCGCTTTGCAGACGCTATAAAGCTCTCAAAAAAATATAGGGTAAGAGTAATTTCACCCATGCCTACTACATGCTACGTACGCGCATACACTTATGTCAATGTAATATATTACATTGACATGATAAGTGTATGCGCGTATCTCACTCACGCTCATGCGCGCGGATAATGAACTCGCGCTCGTACCCACAGAGGCATTAAAATTGGGTCTAGGGGATCGTTACCCCTTGGATCGGTGTGCCTTCGTACAAAACGTTTTAAAATAGTTGTCTGACTAACATATATAATAAATCTGCTTCAGAACTTAAGTGATTTTGAGTTATTTCTCCGTCTGCAAAGCGGTTCTGCCGACCGTAAGTGTCTGGGAGTATTGATGACTGATTTTAACGATATTATATCAGCTAAGAGAATCAACGAAGGTGAGTAATGTTTTTACGTACCTTGATTACCTTATACCTGGAAAATGGCCCCGTGGCCAAGCTAGCAGGTAGGCATGCGATCATAATACATAATACAAACTTATACTTAATCTTACACATTTCTTACGTCAGAAAATAAGTGACGTCTGGAGGCGCTGGGATCTTGCTCTATAATACATTTTTATAAATAAAAGACTGCTCTAATCCAAAGTCCCGAAATCTTTCAGCTCGAGCTACAAAGCCGTTTTCAGTGCCTAGAAGTTTGCAATGCAGTGGACGATATGAATGACAAGCTCGTGGAAACTGTCCATGCGGTCGGAGCTAAGTTTTGCAAGATCCGCCGTAGAATAACACAAAAGTTCTCCGATCACACTCTTAATCTCATAGCTGTAAGACGGCATATGAAGCTGCAGTCTTTAGTAGATTTGACAGCATACAGGCAACTGAACAGACAGATCTCCAAACTTAATATTGCTCGTATTAAAGAAGCGATCGAGCGGAACCAGGGCTCCAAAGTCTTTGCTAGAGATCTGTCTGCCAGAAAGAGCCAACTGTCGAAGCTGAAGACCGAGTGTAGCAGCGTCGAATCCGGGACACCTGAAATTTTGAGTAAGATTGAGAGGTTCTATGGGCAGCTGTACACATCATCGTTGGAGCCACACGTAAGTGTGAGTAACGATCCAAGAGCGAGTCTTATCCGACACTATTCCGATGATATCCCGGACGTCAGTCTGAGCGAGATTAGAATGGCTCTCCAGCACCTTAAAAAGGAAACGAAAACACCCTAAAACCGATGCCTCGGCCGAGGATGGAATTACAGCGGAGCTTCTGAAAGCGGGTGGAAATCCGGTACTTGAAGTCCTTCAGAAGTTCGATAATTCCGTCCTACACCGGAGGCGTGGAGCAGAAGTGCGGTGGTCTTATTCTTCCAGAAAAGTGACAACGCTCTCTTGAAGAACTACAGACCGATTTCCTTTCTGAGCCGCGTCTACGTGCTGTTTTCGAGAGTCATTACGGATCGTCTCATGCGCAGTGTTGACGACTTCCAGCCTCCCGAAAAAGCCGGTTTCCGTAAAGACTTTAGCACCATAGACCACATACATACCCTTCGGCAAGTTGTACAGAAGTCCGAGGAGTACAATTTGCCACTATGTCTGGCGTATGTGGACTATGAGAAAGCCTTTGATTCCGTCGAAATTTGGGCGGTGCCGCAGTCCCTTCAGCGATGCCAAGTTGACTGTCGGTATATCGAAGTGTTAAAGTGCTTGTACAGTAGATCTACGATGGCTATCCGAATACAGAACAAGAGTACGAAACCTATCCAATTGCAGAAAGGTGTAAGACAGGGTGATGTGATATCCCCGAAACTCCTCACCGCTGCATTGGAAGATGTGTTCAAGCTTCTGGACTGGAAAGGATTCGATATTAACATCAATGGCGAGTACATCACTCACCTTCGATTCGCCGAAGATATACTCCTTATGGCAGAATCGCTGAAGACCTAAGCACTATGCTCAATGACCTCAATAGTGTTTCCCAACGGATAGGTCTTAAGATGAACATGGACAAAACAAAGATCATATTTAATGTCCATGTCACACCTATGCCGGTAGATGTTGGGGACACTAAGCTCGAAGTTGTTGACGAGTATGTTTACCTGGGACAAATAGTCCGACTAGGTAAGTCCAACTTCGACCGAGAGGTCAATCGGCGGATTCAACTCGGTTGGGCAGCGTTCGGGAAATTACAGCACATCTTCTCGTCAGGTATACCTCAAAACTTGAAATCATGACTGTACAACCAGTGCGTATTGCCAGTGATGACCTATGGTACTGAGACGTGGTCCTGCACTGCTGGCCGGATGAGAAAGCTCAAGGTCGCTCAGCGAGCTATGGAGAGGGCTATGCTCGGAGTTTCTCTACGTGATAAACTTAGAAATGAGGATATCCGCAATAGAACCAGAGTGACCGACATAGCCCAACGGATTAGTAAGCTGAAGTGGCAATGGGCCGGCCATATAGCTCGAAGAACCGACAACCGTTGGGGGAAAAAGGTTCTCGAGTGGCGGCCTCGTACCGGCGGACGAAGTGTTGGGCGTACCCCCACTAGATGGAGTGACGACCTGGTAAGATATGCAGGAAGTCAATGGATGCAGGTGGCTCAGGACCGTGCTTTGTGGCATTCTTTGGGGGCGGCCTATGTTCAGCAGTAGACTTGTGAATGGCTGTAATGAAATGATGATGAAGCCGGGACGACTTTTGCCGGCGGCGCGAGGGCCTCGGCATCTGCGGCCTGTACCGTTCAGCAGTTAGTCATTGCCGAGCTTACGGAATGGCGTATGGCGTAATGGTGTATTTTTGTTAGTCCAGCGTAATCATAAATTAAATTTCGTAATTGACTGTATTATTGGACGTTATTTAAGTGATATTTGTATAAAACGCTAAAAATATGATCGTGAACGACACTAGTTATCTAGTAATTGCAGCTTGTGGAATTGCTGAATCCCTCGGAACACGAAACTGTTGGTCGCTTTTTGTGGTAGATGTGCTTCGGGTTCCATAAAATTTCTCTAGAACGATACATCTTTATTAAATTTTCAACTTTTTCATCATCCAACTCCATATTTACATTTGATACGTAAAAAAACACTTCAGTGCACGTTATGAAAGCCGGCGGCCAACTGAGCGATCGAACATGAAGTGCACGCCATGTCCCGCCGGGGAGCGCACGCGGGCGCAACCCACAGACACTATTATCCCAAAACAAGCCCGGCGGCCTGACCCGCCGGGCAAAGCTGGCGGGCCGGCGGGTTTGGTGTGTAGAGGCCTTAAGAATATAAGGATCAACGCAATTAAGTGCGATAAAATCCGTAAAAGTAATTTTATTCTTTTTTTATAGAATAAGGGTGACAAACGAGCACACAGTCCACCTAATAGTAAGTGGTTGCTGTGGCCCATACACATCTACATCTATCCTTGTTTGCGAATTAAAATGCAGATGCGTTGTCAGCCGTGAGAACTAAGATAGAATGCCTCTATTTCATAAAAATGGGTCTCCGGTTTTCTACACTCACCATACAAACACAGCAGCATTAAGCTGCTATTTCACGCTGGTATTTTGTGAGAGCGTGGTCCTTCCCTGGTCGAGCCGACCCATTCGTGCTACAACTATACTATTAATATAGCTGCAGCATGGCTCTACCCCGTAAAATATATTCTACGTAAGAGTGTCTAAAAAATACCCTAGTGTTCGGGTATTGGACGAATGTTCAATAATAATTTAAATTTTATGTTAAAACAGTAAAAAACAAGTAAAAATATTAGATTAAAATATGTTGAATAATGCTAAATGTTAATGTTATGTTGATGAGTTCGCGTCCGTCGCGGTTACGGTGAAAACGTGAACTAACTCAGTTTTTCTAATTGTCAAACTAAGCAATGCAATCGCTATATATTGCGTAAAATGTTAACGCAGCAGAAATGTACGGTTGGACCGTACATGCTGCCGGGCCAAAATGTGAAGAGATGATTATAATGCAAGTTAGGTGATGTGTGATCGATGAGGTGATCTTATCTAAGTAACAAGGTGATAAACAATTTGTAACTTAACCTAGTGAATGATTGTTATTTATAAGATGAAAATGGTTAAAGTATCTAACTTATTATTAAACAATTATTTTTATAATTAGATAATAAACCGTCTTTGCGGTATGGGAGAACACGCTTTGTTTTGTTTTTCAATTTCACACGACACATCACTTATATTGCCCATATGTTGACGGTCAACATCACAATTTCGCGCACTAGCACTCACTGTGAAAACACTAGGCTTACGGTTAGCCTTTCTTTGATTTCGCGCACTCACTGCACTAACACTACTCGCCGACTGCAGCTCCAAGTCTGGGGAGATGGGTGCACGCCGCCGCCGTCGCCGCCATCTCCACACGAACACCGCCGCCAAGACTGCTGCCACTCCGATTAACACGTAGTTGATTGCATAGTGATGGATGTCGTGCGACATTCTTGTTTTCTGAAAGATGGTAAATAGGCTGTCGAATAGGACACAAATAAACATCCTCCTCATGTAAACATAAATATAAGTCCTTGTTTGTTATTTTTAAATAAGTATCCTTTCGTAAACTAATAGCTGTGTATTCTGCAATTGGAAAAATGCTTATCTCTATATTATTTTCCACCTGGTGTGGAATTGTTATAATTTTGTATAATTTGTATTTGTCTCTATTTAGAAGGGGAAATATTACCTCGAATATAAGATATTTTTGCATCATTCTAGCTTTGACTTTAAGTAGTTTATAAATTCTATGAACTTCTTGTTGTATATTTTCTATCGGTAATGTTATTTCTTCTGTTAAATGACCAGAAATTATGTGGAGTTCTTCTCGAAGTTGTTCGGCTGTTAATAAATGCATGTTAAATTGACCATGGTATATGTCTGTTATAGTTTCCAGAAGATTCTCCTGAGTGATTTTTATACTTTGAAGCATATTGCTGGCTATTAAAGAAGACATAGTAAAATCTTGCGCCATTGACATGTTGTTTATTTCCTTTTGCATGTTGTTGGTCTGTTTTTCCAAGTTTATCAAATGTCTGTTAATAATTTTATGTTGTTTGGCTACCAAATCTTCGTTACGTTTTAATAAATTATATTCAGACTCTAATACAGATGTTTGGTTCTTCCATAAATTCAATAAATGGTTTTGGTTTTGTCTGACAAGTTCAATATCCTTACTATACTGTTCCGCGAAACGTTCGTCCAATACGCCGAACAAACTATTTGCCAAGTAGCCTATTCCACTCACAAGTCCCCGTCGCTGTCTGGAGTGTCCGACGAAATGCTGATTTAATAGCAGCTCATTGTAATATTGCAGTTCCGAGAACTCGTGCTGTAGTTGTAACAATATCATATGACATAAGTGATCTGCGTTTATGTTCATACATCTTTCGTTTAAATGTTTTAAAAATATTTCAAATGCTTTAATTCCTTCCCAATAAGGATCTAAATTGTAATACAAAATAAGTGTCCCTTTATCTTGGATTATCTGCATTTTACCTATCGGATCGAAGTAAATAGACTGGTTATTGTTAAAAGTTGTAATATTGTATGAGCTTGTACTAAATGCAGGTGTAATTAAACATATAAAAAACATTAAACTCATAACAATAGAGCTGTATTTGGAGCGGGTGCCTTTTAGCATGTTTTCTTGTTTATGGGTTATTTTCTGTATAAAGTTGCTCGACCTGTCTTTCTGTTCATTTTGTTGTGATAATAGTTCAATGGGTAGTAATGACAGTTTACTGACCGGCCTTTTAAGATTACCGTTTTTTGTTTTTAATGTTACAACTCTTACATGTCCATCGTTACCTGGGTGAAGTTCTACTACTCGCCCCATCGCCCATTTTCCTGGTGGTAAGTTGTCGTCTTGAATGATGACCATATCACCGATTCTCATGTTTGGTCGCGGTCTTAGCCACTTACTCCTACTAGATAATTGAGTAAGGTATTCCGCTTTCCACCTTTTCCACACATCTTTAAATATTTGTTTTGTTAGCTGCCATCTTGTCCTGGCATCTTCAGGCGTTTCTATTATGGTGGAGCCTACATTTGTTGTTAAAAAATGTGCAGGTGTCAAGAACTCCAAATCTTCCACGTTTTCAGTTAGCGGACACAAGGGTCTTGAGTTTAAGCACGCTTCTATCTGACTCAATACTGTCGAGTATTCTTCGTATGTTAGCTTTTGATCACCAACCACACGCTTCAGATGATGTTTTAAACTGCGCACAGCTCTCTCCCATAAACCTCCAGCGCTTGGCCACGAGGGAGCATTGAAATGCCATTCGATGTTCAACTCTGAAAGCTCCATCAAAAGGTTGTTGTTAAATATGTGTTGAAGTTTTTGGTATTCTTCCTGCAGGATCCTATTAGCGCCTACAAAGTTTGAGCCGTTATCACTGTAGATATGACGTGGAGCTCCTCTTCTCGATGCCATGCGACGAAGTGCTGATAAAAATGCTGAGGTGCTCAAATCCGATACTAATTCCAAGTGTATGGCTTTGGTAACCATACACACAAAAACTGCTATATATCCTTTGGTAGTTTTTACTCCTCGTCCTTTACTTGACTTTATTTCAACGAAAGCCGTATAATCAACGCCTGTGTGTTGAAAGGGTGGTGCTGGATTAACCCTTGACTCTGGTAAATCAGCCATTAATTGATGTTGTGTAGAGGGACTGTTTTTTCTGCATTTGACGCAGTTTCGTAAACGTAATTTAACGGCTCTGTTGCCTCCTACAATCCAATATTTGTGACGTAACCAACCTAAAGTAAGTCGAGGACCACCGTGAAATGTCATGTTATGTGCATGATCTATTAGAAGATCCGTCAATCTACTTTTATGAGGTATTAATATAGGGTGCATCATATCTTGATGGATGTTAGCGTTTTTTAATCTTCCTCCAACCCTAAGTATTCCCTCACTTAATACCGGATTCAAACTCCGTAATTTGCTACTCGTATGCACTGTGTTGTACTTATATAAATATTCTATATCCATTTGAAAATTGTTTTCCTGAACATGTTTAATAATAACTAATTTTGCATGCTTCAGTTCCCGTAACGTAAGGTAGCTAGGCCATTGTTTACCTTTCTGCTTAGGTGTCAAAAAACGTAATATCCATGCTACAATACGAGTTATTTTTGTAAATGAACTGAATTTATTTAATAATGTATATATAATATTGTTATGTATGTCCTTCTGTATAAAATTTGTTTGTTTTAATAGAATTTCTTCTTTTGTTTGATAAAGTTGTTTTTCATTAGGTCGGTAAGAAAATGTTTGTAGCCATGTGGGTCCGTGCCACCATAATTGGTTGTTTTTAAGTTGAGATACGTATAGCCCCCTACTTGCAGCATCCGCGGAGTTTTCTTTAGACTTAACGTAACTCCAATGTCTTGCAGCTATAATTGTAGTAATATATTTTACTCTGTTCGCAACAAAAGCTTTCCAACGACTTGGATCCCCATTAAGCCAACCTAAAACGACCATGGAGTCCGTCCATCCATATATCTCAATTTTATGTTGATACATACATTGTTTTATTTTATTTATCAATTGACATAATAAATGAGCAGCATTTAATTCTAATCTAGGCAATGATATCTCTTTTTTATTTGGTACGAGTCGTGTTTTGGCCGCTAAAAGTATTGCTTCAGGTTGGTTTTTCGTCCTTGCGTAAACGACGCAGGCAAAGGCATGTTCTGATGCGTCACTAAAACCATGTAACTCGACAACTTCATTTTCCTTACACCCTATCCATCGAGGGATCTCAAATTCTTGAATATCATTCATATCGCTCCGAATTTTCCGCCATTCTTGTTGTATGTTTTCTGGTATTTTTTCATCCCAAGAAACATTTAACTTCCATACATTTTGAAATAATATTTTTAATTTTGTTGAAATAGGTGCCAACCAGCCTAATGGGTCATATAATTTTGAAATTTCCGAAAGCAAACATCTTTTTGTGGGCTTAATTTCTTGACTAGACATATTACAGCAGAAAGTAAAGGTGTCTTTGTTGTTTAACCAACAGAGTCCGAGAGTCTTTGTTGCGTGTTCAGTTTTAAAATTAAAAATTATGTTTGCTTCTTTGATCTGACTTTTTCCTAAGGTATGAAGCAGTTCATTGTTATTCGACGCCCATTTTCTCAAAGTGAATCCTCCTAATTTTAATAATGTGTTTAAGTCGTTAACTAAATTTCTACCTTGCTGAATGCTGTGAGCTCCATGGACGAGATCGTCCATATAAAAAGCCTCTTTTAAAACCGATGATGCTTCCGGGTATGTGGCCTGTTCGTCTTCTGCTAGCTGTTTAACGTCATCATTGCTAAAAATGGAGCAGACTTGGTGCCATATGTAACTGTGCTAAGTTGATATGATTGCAAAGGTTGTTCCGGTGACTCCCTCCAAATAATTTTCTGGTGACGCTGGTCTTGTTCATTTATCATAATCTGCCGATACATTTTCTCAATATCTGCGGTGAAAGCATATTTATATTGACGCCATTTTAATAATAAACACTGTTAATCTTGTTGTAAATTAGGCCCTTTATACATTAAATCATTAAGACTATATCCACTCGAAGTTTTTGCAGATGCGTTAAAAACGACCCGGAGGCTTGTGGTCATTGACTCGGCACGCGCTACACCGTGGTGAGGAAGATAACACTCCGGCATCGTACTATGACCGTCTGATTGTTTCATATGATTCAATTGTTCATACTCTTTAATAAAGGCTTTATGTTTTTCCGCGAAATTATCATTTTTTACAAGTTTTCTTTCCAAATTCCGAAACTGTGCAATTGCCATTGATTTTGTTGATCCCAATTTTGTTTTAATTTCGGGTTTTAGGGGTAGCCTAACCTCATAACGACCATTTTCATGACGTTTTGTAGTTGAAGTATAGTATTGTATACAATGCTGTTCTTCTAAGGACAACTCTGGATGTTCCGTTATTTGTTCTATTTCCCAGAATTTCTGAATGTTTTCAATGTCGTTTGTGATAACATTACATTGAAATGTTTTAACATTACCACACAACAACCACCCTAGCTGCGTTTGTTGTGCGATAGGCTGAGATGAATTTCCTTTTGAAATGCCACTTAACATGATCATAGAATAAATATCTGCACCGAAGAGTAAGTCCACGGGACGACTGTTATAAAACTCAGGATCAGCCAAGTTTATGTTTTTTATAAATGACCATGAAGGCTTTGCGAACGATTGGTTTGGCAAATGTTTAATTAAGTTGTTCATTATATAAACATGAGTGCTGAAAGAATAATCATTAAACATGGATGTACACGTAATATTTAACATGCCTTTGCAAGTGTTTTCTTTTTCCCCGACGCCATATATAACTCCCTTGCAGTGCTGTCTTTTTAGGCCTAAGGTTTGTGCGGCATTTTCCGAAATGAGCGATATTTGGGATCCTTGATCTATCAATGCCCTTTTGATCTGATAGGTTCCATCTAACGCCTTAACTTTCACCAAAGCTGTCGATAACAAAACTTCCAAAATTATTTTGTGACACGTGCGAAGTGTTTGTCATGGACTCGATAGGTTTTTTCGCAACCTGTGTATCGGATATGGACTTTGTGCACGCGTCATGTAACAGAGTATTATGTTTCTGCAAGCATTTACGGCACCTTTGTATTGAAATACATGGATTTCCGTTGTGGCTAAATAAACAATTTATGCAAAGTTTCAATTTATTGGTGGTTTTTAATTTAATTTCATTTGACTTTGCTAAAAATGTTTTGCAATTATAAATGCCATGATCATCATTACAAAGAGGACATTTGATTCCAGTAACATTATATGATTTTGCAATATATTTCTTTGTCGTATTGTGATTAAAATTGAATGGCTTTTTGTAATTATTACTCGATGATGAATTATTGAAGTTATATTGAGACTGAACGTTTAATTTTGATGTATTTTCATGTTTTCGCCGACATAATTCAAGTGTTGTAAATTTGCTTTCTAAGTAGTCCAGAAACTCCTTTAAAACGGGTAGATCTCTGGGCCTTTTTTGCGATTCTATGTATCCTGTATATGTTTCCATGTCTAATTTTTGCGACAATATGTGTACTAGCAGCGGATCCCATGTGTTAATGTCTACGCCTAAGTTTTTAATTGCGTTTAAACATTCTAAAGTTGTATCATGTAATTTTTTAATTTGATTTACAGCCTGCTGCTGAATATTAGGGAAACCAAGCAATAAGCTAATGTGAGATACGAAAATTCGTCGCTTGTTGTCAAACCTATGACTCAACATTTCCCAACAAGTTACGTAATTTTCTGAACTAATATTCAAATGCTGTATTAAGCGCTCTGCATCTCCTTGAAGCTTACTCTTTAAAAATTACATTTTTTGAGCATTTGAAAGCGACGGGTTGTTGTGAACAGTCTCTGTGAAAAGATCTTTAAATGGTATCCACTGGTAATAATTGCCGTTAAACGTAGGGATATCCATTCTGGGCGTACAGTTTTCCCGGTGATTGACAGACCACATTTTGGAATTGAGTTTTCTCTTCAAATCCATAAACTCCTGTTCATACACACTAAAAGTAGTTACATATTCTTCGTCGTCCCCATTGAGATCATGATCAATTTCCCAATGCAGGGAATCTATAGCCGACCACCGCGACTCTAATGTTTTTAAAGAATCTTCGAATTCCCATTTTTCTGTAATGTTATCTATGTTTATGCAACTAACAGACCTTTTAAATGCCTTAAAATTAATATATTGTTTGCGCAACATGTCATCTAACTTACTTGTTGCTCCTCGATGTGCCTGTGGGCGGAGAGCCTCTTGCGGTTCCGACGACCTTACTGAAGACGGCTCACCTAATCCACGCTGTTCCCCCTGTTGACTTGTTTTGCCTTCAAGGGCTGGATAATATTTCTGGCTAGCCAGGAAATCCTGATACTGCTGATTAATGATTTCTTTTACCGAGTTATAATGCTCCCTTGCAATGTCGTATTCGGAATTTGTAAAGTAGGGATGTGTACGACTCTCACTTTTCACCAGTTTGCTGTGATTGTTCTGATAATCTTGCCAATACGATTCTAAAACCTCAAGTTTTCTTTTAAAATAATCTATTGTTTTACGTTCTGACCCATCTTTTTTAATATTGACACCAATTTTACGAATAGCTTCTACAATCTCAACCTGATTAGCGTGTACGTTTTCCATGTTGTTACTAAAATCAAAACTGTTAAAAAAGGAAATATCTTACTTTGACACTGCTTATTACTGCTGATGTTGCTGCTGCTGCTGCTGACCAACTTGCCGACACGTGGATTCTTGACCTGGAAAAGCTGCTGTTTTGCCAAGCCAAATGTTGAGGATGTTGAACAAGATGACCACTGTTATGTTTGAGTTCGCTAGTTCTCACTGTCAGCTCACTGTCCTTGAAACACGCGAGGGTGCAATTCACTTTTCAAATAACCAAAAATGTTTATTTTTCGCTCGAAGGACCAAAAATGTTTATTTTTCGCTCGAAGGACCAAAAATGTTCGGGTATTGGACGAATGTTCAATAATAATTTAAATTTTATGTTAAAACAGTAAAAAACAAGTAAAAATATTAGATTAAAATATGTTGAATAATGCTAAATGTTAATGTTATGTTGATGAGTTCGCGTCCGTCGCGGTTACGGTGAAAACGTGAACTAACTCAGTTTTTCTAATTGTCAAACTAAGCAATGCAATCGCTATATATTGCGTAAAATGTTAACGCAGCAGAAATGTACGGTTGGACCGTACACCTAGTTTACGATTTTTTTTCCGGGATTAGATCCTAGACTTCCAAAATAAAATCTGCACGGGTATATGTCTCCCAATTCTAATCGCGTGGCAAAAAATAATAAATGTAACTTAAAGTAATGTTTGGCACTTATGAAAACTGACAAAAACAGTTTTAAATGACCTTATATGCATTTTTTTAATTCTCGCAATTACTTTTTTGAAACATGTTTTCTTAATTTCAGATAATCGTTTATCGAACAGAGCATGAGTACATCGTACCACAAGCTGAGACAACAACAGAACATAGCCCAGTTCCTCCTAGAAGAAATCGTTCAAGAAGTTCTCGCGGTACTTCCCTATGCGACGATGACCGTACGTCACATGGCGCCGAGTCCCTTACCATGGATACTCATTTACCAGCTGATATAATCGACAACGAAAAACAGGTAAGACAAGAAAGCCCCGGTTATGCAACTGTAGACAAAAGCTCATATGCACCACACAAAGGTGTCAGACGGTCTAAAAGTAAAACCCCACCAGTAAGGCGTCGTAAAAGCAATAGTTCTGAAAGAAAGTATTACACTGTGGGACCTAATAAAGAGCCAGCTCCTAACCGTCCACCTCGGAAGAAATCCTCAACTAGCTTAATGACATTAGATAGTTTTACTAAGCGATCCGTCAGTGGAGATATTACTCAATATGTAGAAATTGAAGAACCACAATTCGAAGAAGTTCACAAGGATTTAATATCTGGAGAAGTAGTTAAAAAAATGAAAGATAGACCACTTCCCCCGCCACCCAGACCACCCAGAGGCCCCAAGAGAAAAAAAAAGTTTGGTGAAGGATCATTAGAATTAATATCGACTGAACTTACTTCACCTTCGGAGAACTTCCCTCGACTTACATCTGACCCGATGAGATCAGAGGATGTAATAGAAATAGAAGTTTCAACTCAAACAGATCCGCTACCGGACGATGTCGACTTTGAGTTTTGTTTAGATGAAAATCTTGATATTTCAATGTCCAGTTCCTTAAGAGACATTATTGATGAAGAATCTATGGTAGGTAGAGGAAGAAGAAAGGTTTCAGAGGGTTCGCGAACTTCTCGCACTGCTTCGCGATCTGAAAAATCTTTAAAACTTTCAGATCCTAAAATATCAGAAATTTCGAAGACAAACATTGACCGTTCATCACCTACGGTAATTTTGGTTGAAAAACGAGTATCTAGTCCAACCAAAATCAATGAACATGAAGAAATGTTAACTGAAGCCTCCTTAACTGTAAAACATATTGATATAGATGAATCAAAAGTACCCGAAGTGCCTCCACTTCCAAAATCAAAAGGGATGCCCGCTTGTACGAGTCCTTCAAAAATAATTTCACCAAATGAAGAACGAAATCTTCAAAGAATTTCTGAAGGAACTAAGGAAGTTCAGTTAGATAATTTAGTCACACAACGGCTTCAGGTGAAAGATTTAGATGTTGGCAGACTGAATGTGTCTGAACTACAAGCTAGTAAGATTTTAGTATCTGATATAGAAGGAATGACCTTGCAAGTGAGTGAACTGGATTCGAAATCAGGACATATATCCGTAAGTGGTATTGAATTTTCTCAATCAGTCATTGACGAAATTGTTAAAAAGTTTGCTGAGATATCTACAACAAACGTCCCAGTGATATCTCTTAACCAAGATGTTGGTGATGTACCAAGACCAGTTAGTAGAGAGGAACATACTCAAACAGAAGTGCAAACTGAAGTCGTAAATAGTGAGGTAAAAGCTGAGCCCATTATGATAACAACAGACTGTCAAACTGAAGTATCTCCATCGCCGCTAAAACCCACGAATGGTGATGATCCTGCTATACCACCTCAAAGACCACCTCCGCCTGACTTAAGCCCGTTCTTGTATTCATATTTACAGGATATCGCATTACCATCGACAAGTCTGTATCCTCGTTCTTTTCGTGAAAGGCCGATTATAGATTACACTGAATCTCACCATCAATCTCCTCCCCCTCCAACACGAAGAGTAAAACGAAAGCCTGCTGCCCCTCAGGCTAGTGAATCTAGTTCAGATGAAAATAGACCACGACCTTCGCCAAGGCGAATGCCACCTCCAATCAAGCCTCATGAACCCTCAGTTACAGAAACAGGAGCACAGTTTCTACGAGCTTGTCATAATTCAATTACTAGAACTATAAGAAATATTTTCAATGTATTTATGTCTTACATTCACGGTCACGAGAATAAAAAAGACGTGCAAATGGCGTTGGTTATATTTCTAGTCTTGATTGCTGGTTTGATTATGTTTGGGCTCAGCGACAGCCGGACGGTTCATCATCATCATTGGGAATTCTTCAATCCACCTGATGGTAATCAATGACGAGACAACTATATTTTAAGTTATGTTAATTTTAAGTGTTAGGTTACAGTCCACAAATACCAATATCAGAAATATTTATGTGTTCACCAACCACGTACATATATTCTCTTGGTATATTCACTATTGCAGTCTTTGAACAATAAAAAACAAGGAAATTAAAAAAGAATCCATTGGCTCTTTAATGGTTATTTATTTTTATTGTTAAGTTTATGTTGGTAATAAGATTTGAAAAATCTCAAAGAATAAAAATATTGTTAATATAATACCAGAATTAGATTCTTTAAGGACATGTTAAGAATAGGAATCGAAAATTTAATTTAAGACGAAAATTAATGGCCATTTAATAATAATTTGTATCTCCTGTCACTATTAAAATATTTCTCTCTAATTATAAACAAGTGTGTAATGGATAATTGTCTTATATTATTTTATTATATACAACGCTACGAACTATTTTGTTGTTCATTCAATAATTACAACTAAATAACTGCAATACATACTATTATTGTGTTATATAGTGTGGGCTGGCAATATGCATTTTGTTAATTTCCTCTCACATAATTGTTGTTTAAATTATTACACAAAATAAATTATGTTATTATAAACGTTTAATTGATTTTTAATATTTCTATCCGATAACAATTATTTTAGTTTGTGCGAAAACAACAAAGAACATGGCACAGATATTTTTAAGAGACCTTTAATAAGTCGCTTACTTGTTTGTCTGTCGGTTCCATTAAAAAAATTCAAATATTTTGCAATCAATGTGGAAATTATTAAATTCCTTATAGTTCTTTGAAGTCAGCTTTCCTTTTTATTAAGAGTTTAATATTATGAGCTTTTTGAGTAGACTAAGGTGTATGACAAGCTTAAGCTAACAACTTCATGTCATCTAAACATTGAATTTTTTTTCCTATTTTTCACCCATAATGGTGAAATTTTTCTCTATATTTTGCTACTATCCCTAAAGTAATAAAAAATAATGAAATCGGTTTTTAATTAACGAAGATATCGCGCAACATATACAAACAAAAAATGTATATATTACAATTAAGAACCTCCTCCTTCATGGAAAGTCGGCTGTAAACGAATGGGAAATACATATCTGACTATCACATGACTTATGGTTGCCCATTCTTGACCATATTTATTCCTTCTATCGATGAAATAAACCCAAAAAGGTCTTACGTATAAATTAACCGAAATATTAGTAAATAACTCCGGAATTCTAAACTGAAATAAAAAAGAAAATCAATAAGAGCTACAACCTTGTACACAACCTTGTACCTAATAATCCTCTACTCACCAGGTGTCGCTAAAACTGAGAAGGAGACTTCTCGTCAGTTTTTTTCACACAGTATCATTATTCGTCGTTTACATTTTAGAATGAATAGTTGCAGGAAGTCGACTTTGCTACCCCAAAAATGATCACGAGTAAAAGTGTTACAGATTTGGTGGGAAACTGATAATCAAGCAGAATTTCTACCTTCAAATGTCATGCAGCAGTTTGTCTAATGATGGCTTGGAAACTTTACCTTAATCCTTTTTTAAGACATAGATGATAATAATAAAGATGAAAGAATTACTTCATGAATTGGAGTGCGCTCTGTCATGGAGTTCCTCTTTAGTACCCTATAGTAGATAGGTAATCTTTTGTTTCCTGTAGAAATAGTTTCTGCTGCGTTAATATTAGTTTACAAAAAATCATCAATATTATAAAATCATTCAACGTATAGAAGCTTTCGAGATGTGGGCACACAGACCTAGATATGTCTGCCATTAGCTGGAATCACAAAGTAACGAATGTGGAAGTTCTGCGACGAATCGACCAATTAACGAGTCGAGCGCGAACTTATGCAGACCGTCAAAATGAGAAAAGTAAGCGTCGGTAGCAGAAAAAGTCATGGCTATGTAACATCCGGAAGTGGGCGGAAATCGCGAGCGTCGTTGCACTGTTTGGCCTCGCGAAAAATAGAGCGGAGTTCACTAAGCTGACTACCAACCTTTGCTATTCGGAGAGGCAACATAAGAAGAAGAAAAATTCATCTAAGTTACTTTTCGTCGAGATTGGCAGTACTTACTTTGCCCTTTCTTCTTCTTCTCATCAGCCTGTAGAAATCCACTGCCGGACAGGTTCCATTTCACTAGACGTCTCGCATTTTTGTGCCTTTGATGCTGCTGACGGTAGCTGGTCTAGATATTTTACGCCTGGCAGAAAAAGAAAGTCATACCGCAAACTATCGAAAGCCAAATTAACCTCATACGACCCCGACGGGACGAATTAGGGTTATAGATTTTCTTTTGCCACCATCACTCTTTGTTCCCTACGAAATTAATATTCTTCTGGTCTTGGTTAGTCTCTGCTTGGTCAACATACAACATAAAAATTACATTTTTTTTTTGTAATTTATCTTAACTATGAACCACAGATATGACCAATAACATCGCATAATAAAATTTGGTGAGTTTATCTAACCTCTTAACCAGCAGCAGCATTTTAACGCCTGTGGCCTGTGGACATCTTTTGGGGTAAGTTAGGTATTTTCGATAGCGATTAAAATAAAATGTACCCAAATATTTGTAAATTTTGCCAAAGCAATTTTCATTGTACCCACTTCTAAGGCTTGTGAAAGAATTTTACTTTATATATGCCTACTATAAAAACTATAATGTAGAAATCGCTTTCTAATAACTTCCGGTACTCCTACTCCCTAGGCGTAGTTCCGAACTCATGGAAGACAGCTTTGGTGCACCCGATCCCTAAAAAAAGCGACTGCTCAGATCCATCCAACTACAGGCCTATCGCCATCGCCTCCTTGTTCTCCAAAATTATGGAAACCATCATAAACTGCCAGCTTATGAGGTACCTTGAGGATCACCAACTGATTAGTGACCGCCAGTACGGTTTCCATTGCGGTAGCTCAGATGATCTTCTGGCTTACCTAACTCATAGATGGGCGGAGGCGGTAGAGTCCAAGGGGAGGTGTTGGCCATTAGTTTAGACATTGCGAAGGTATTCGATCAGGTTTGACACATAATGCTTCTTTCGAAACTCCCTTCCTATGGGCTTCCCGATAAACTGTGCAATTGGATCACCAGTTTTCTTGCAGATCGGAGTATCAAGTAGACGGTGTATGCTTCGATCACAAGCCTATTATTGCTGGTGTTCCACAAGGCTTCGTGTTATAACCAACGCTGTTTCTTCTGCACGTCAATTATATGTTGCCAACCGGTAACATTCACTGCTATGCAGATGACAGCACTGGTGATGCTTTAAACACGGGCCGTGCCAATATTTCTCGGGAGAACGTCACCGAGTACTGGAACAAACTTGTATCTGAAGTCGAGTCTTTGTTGAACAAAGTTTCGGATTGGGGGCGACTAAATCTAGTCAAGTTCAATCCCCAGAAGACACAACTTTTTCTTTCTGTATTCCATAAACGCACAAACGTTTACCGCTAAAAAGAACCCCTTTGTCGTGTCTCCTCAATTTTAGAAACTCCCATTGTTGCCTAAGCCAGTATCGGAATCCTCGACGTCGACATATTGAGTGACGTGCAGTTTCGTGGTCACTTAAAAGAGCAGGCCAAATTGACCTCTAAAAACATTGGCGTGCTCAGCAGAGCGGGACAGTATTTTATGCCGGCACACCGCTTGTAACTTTACAAGGCGCAGGTTCGGCCCCATATGGAATACTGTTCCCATCTCTGGGCAGACTCCCCAGTGCCAGCTCCTTGCACTTGACCGTATACAGCGCAGAGCAGCTCGAATCGTCGACGACCGAATTATTTCCGTCGTATCGACTCACTGGCGTTGCGAAGATTTTTTTATAGAATGTGGGTGACAAACGAACACACAATCCACCTGATGGTAAGTGAATGCTGAGGCCCATAAACATCTACATTTATCCTCGATTAAGAATAAAAATGCAGATACGCTGTCACCCCTGAGGTCCAAGATGGAATGCCTCGTTTCCAGTAAAAAGGGTCTCCGGTTCACACTCACCATACGAAACACAACAGCGTTATGTGTGTTTTACGCTGGTATTTTGTGAGAGCATGGTCCTCCCCCGGTCGAACCGCTCCAGCATGGCTCTACCACGTTGCATCCCTTTGCATTTTCTATCGTATTTACCACAGGGAGTGTTCTGAGGAATTGTTCCATTACAATATACATACAATCGGGATTAATTCCAGTCTCCAAATTTAATCAGCGCACATTGCGACAAAACCTACGTCACCATCCACCTCATCTGGATGCTTGGCGGATGGCAGTCTACTACTGTATGATTGACTTGGGAGTTTTCTTCCTCGCACGACTACTTTGTGGAATCGTTTATCACTGGCGATTTCTCCGGACCGATACGACTTACATTTTCCTTCAGGTGGGCCGCATGCTCGTTTGCCCACTCTAAAATATAAAAAAAAATAACAAGCACGTATCATCAACATTACAAGTATAAATAAGGTAAGATTTTTTTATTTTAATACTTAATAAAATAGCCATATTATTCTTGCTAGTTCTTCGTAAACGTAGTGATTGTATTATACTCTTTGGTGATTTGTACAAAGTTTTGAAATATTATGAAGATATTTTTTTTAATAATGCGTCGGTTGAAGTGGTTGTCCGTTTTGCCAGTTTGCTTTAACCTGTAAAACGGGACATTGCCGCAGACATTGAGTTATATGTAGATACCAATGGCCGCAGTTAGTTAATCTTCTGAAGTTGAGGGAATGTTATTTTATTGTCATAACTTTAAAATTCTGCAGGAATTTAGCAGTTTTATTGCAAGATAGTTACATACATATAATCACGCCTGTTTCCCGTAAGGGCAGGCAGAGACCACTTCTTTCCACTTGCTACGATCCTTACATACTTCGGTTTAGGGTACTCTTGACCTGGCCTTTTTTCAAGACGTCCCTGAGTTGATCTAGAAACGTCCGCCTAGGTCTACCCCTTCCAGCACTTTCTTCATACTCGCCTTATACACCTTTTTCGTTAATCGTTCTTCATTCATTCTCTCGACATGACCAAACCACCATACCTTTCTCAATTTTTGTCACTACATCTACTTTCAGACCACAACGTTTCCTTATCTCACTATTTCTTATCATGTCACTCAATTTAACTTTTTTTAAATAGTTAGCACTTTTGCCAAACTAGGAAAAAAAAAGTTAGCACTTTTTTCAGTCACTTTGTTCATGACAGGTTCACTAGCACTGATTAGAAAGTAGGAACTATTTTTAATATGTAACTTTACCAAAAGGTGGTGTTTGCTAAAAATTAACAAGAGATTAAGTTATACTATCTTGACATATAGTATAAATTAGCAATGTAATAGTTCAGAAAAATAAATGTGTATTAAAAAAAATATTATTCTTCTATTTCTTTCTGTATTCCATATTATAAGCATCGATTTAGAATATACTGTACAGCAGTATATTCTATGATTACAAGTGAATGAGCGCCCCCTAGGTGATATCATTCATATTACATTGTTATCACTACTAAACTCAAACTAGAAATTATTTTAATACCACATATTTTCGTTAGATGACGCTTTTCTTATTAAATTTTGACTATACTGCAGTCATTTTTATAAGGTGAAATACAAGCCACAGAACACTTCTAGCGGAAAAAACAAGCACTAACTCCACATAACGGTAAGAGGACGCTGTGATTCATAAACATCTACATCTATCCTCGATTAAGAATCAAAAAGCATGATATGCGTTATCACACTTGAGGACTTCGATGGAATGCTTCGTTTCTAGGAAAAACGGTCTCCGGTTCTCTATACTCAACATACGAAACACAGCAGCATTAAGCTGCTACTGCTATTTTAGTTTACGCTGGTATTCTGTAATAGCAAAGAGCACATGCTCTTCATTAGAGTGGTAGAAATATATACATTTGACGACTCCGTGGCGCAGTGGGATAGCAATGAGTTGCTGCGCTGGGGGCCGCGGGTTCGAACCCGCACGGAACAAGTATTTGTATGGCCTACAAATAATTGTTCCGGGTTTGGATGTTTGTCCTTGTGCAATTTGTGTTTGCAAACTGCCTCCACGATACAGGAGAAAATCCTAGTGTGGGGGTAACGTTTTTTTAAAAGAGAAAAAAACATGTGCATAATGTAGGTTTATTTTACTACAAAATCAATATTACATACATATTTGGAGCCATTTAGAGGTAAATGTAATTTTTTATATTCAATTCTAAAATACTTGAAATATTTTAGGTGTAAATGTTTACATTTTTTAAATAATATATGAATAATTCTAAAAATAAGGACAAGAATGTTTTCAATGGCTGGCAATGCTCCTAAAAGTCCACAGGTCTTGTAAGGAGGACTTGTTTTTATTGCTTCGCTTGGCTGTCGGCCTGTCGCATTACTAGGCATTTCGCACCTTTGATATTGTTTTCCATTGCCGGTCTGGGTATTTGAAGTGTGGATTACATGGAATGTTTATACCACCAGATATCGGAAGGTATAAAATTTTCATGGTATATCTCACAATGGACTCTTAAAACACTGAACGGTGAAAATGGGATGAGACAACTCTTTCATTACCGCCACATGGTACTACATACACACAGTTCATGCTTATTTAAAGTATTGATGAAAGAACCTATTAAAATATTATTATTATATTACTAGTGATCAGCACCAATTTCGCACGGGTGATTTCTGAATCTCGACAACAGCGCCACCTACCGAGTTCAATTGTGAATTTAAACAATTTACTGACTTAATCAAACACACACAAAAATTTCACTAAAATCAGTCAGGTCATTTTCAAGTTTTAGCAAGACTAACGGATAGCAATTGATTTTATTTATAGAGATTTTGTAAACATTTATCAAACTATAATATAATAAATATTAATAAAATTTATAAAAATAATATTTTATCATTATCAAATCATTATCCTTTCAACACGGAACAGCTTAAGAAGCCAAACAATATGGTATATCCGTATAATTCACTTGTCTGAAGTGTTCTGGAATATGTTGCAGTCATCTGGTCTCCGTTTTACACCGTACATACTGACCACATTGAGAGCATTAAAAAAAGATTCTTGAGATGTCTCTCTTTTCATCATGGTTACCATCGCAAGATAGCCTCCTACACAGATAGGTTGCAGAAATTTCCCATGATTACCCTGGAAACTAGATGCAAAAGGTTCTGGCTTATATATCTACATAAAATAGTACACTCTATGATTGATTCTCCATCCCTGCTTGCATCAATTAACATAAAGACTCACTACAAGGCTTGCGATCGCAAACCTAAACTGTTTTCATTCCAAGTGTACCATAACAACACATCTTAATATTACAACCCAGTGGTTAGGATGTCATCTCTACAATGATATATCCCAGGTCTATACAAATGTTGATATTCTATGTTCAAATCCAAATGTTTCAATATATGTCTACCCATGATATTCTGAAATAATTATTGGTCTCATCTGTTTTATGTTTCTTGTAATCTGCTGGATGGTTGATTATAAAGCCACTTTTATTAAATTATTTATTACTTTAGCAGATGTAACTCTTTATAATGTACTTCATAAACACATGTTTTGGCTTACAGTTTAGTACTTAATCATTTAATTTTAAGAACCTTTTATCTACACAACTGTAAACTGTAGTGTATAATATAACGTAATAAATAAAATAAATATGAAATATAGTCACCAGAGACCCCGTTTACATGAAAACAGGGCATGCCATCTCAGTCCTCAGGGGTGACAACGCATCTGGATTTTGATTCTTAATTGAAGATAGATGTAGATGTCTACGGGCATACAACTAATCAGGTGGACTGTGTGCTTGTTTGTGTTCATTAGATTTCCCATCAAAACCTTCCATACACAAAAAATAATCGATTCTGGGGATTGTTTATTGCTTCCTAAAATGTAATTCCATTTTGCATTACTTTTGTTATCATATAAATTATATTATACGCTACATTTTACCTTGTTTTTAATTTTTCATCGAATTGTTGAGAATACCAAATGTAATCGTTTGCATCAAACTATGAAGTGGTTTTCTAAGATACACATAACATAAATATTAAATTTACTAAATGCAGGCAAATCTTTCCTTTAGAAACATCATACCAACCTGAAGTGGTAGAAACTTGTTTATACACATAGCTTTTCAATTATCAATGATAAATAATAATACCGTGTAGTGGAAGGATAAGAGTATCCCCTAATCCATATCCTCATATAAGTAGGTGTACCTCGGGACAATGTGAAGAGGTATAGATATAAATAGTAAGAGGCGACAAAAGGAAATATACCACGAGATGGGCAGCAGCGTCTTCCTAGTTATAATACAAATTACAATTATACTAGCGACCATCAACCTGTCTGCATAAGCATAGCAATTATGGCAAATAAAGCTCCCTATGAGGTAATCTATTGCCTATGTTGAGCTATGGACTTTGATAGGCTGTAAATCTAGTGGTAAATAATAATATATTTGAGAAAGAGGCTTATGCCTTCCTGTATAGGACTGTTACTATACTCTTTGCCACAAAACTCTTTGCTTATGCCGCGTAGTGTTTCTGTGTTTCTATATAGTTTGTGGCTTATGCATGGCACAGAACACTAATACCTGACGCATGGGCACTGGGCATCACTTAGGTTGAAAGTGAAAAACGTTAAAAATAAAGAATATTAAAGGGTTGGCTATAAATATCCGGTACTTGATTTTAATTATGTTTTCAGTTCAGAAGGCTTGTCTGTGCTAAGCATGAACCATTTACACTGTTTTTGAATATCGGAAATGAGTTTTGAATTAATTACGATAAAAATAAATTTCACTAAAAATTCCGTATAACGAAACGCAAATATGACATTTTGTATAGTGTTATGAGATTAGATGTCAATAATTGATGTAAAAAAGTGTGAAACGGGACGGTGTTTGGGCAACCGTAAAGCCTGCTTTTCACTATGGGATATAATATAATATATTATATTACATCTCGTGATATAAATTAATATCGCTCACCATACATTTCATATGGAACCGTTTACACTGAGCTATAACATATATTACATCTCAAGCTATAAATATTTTTTCGATCGACCGAGCGATATTTTCATATTATATTTCGCCCCCTGTACCCCGCACACAGTTCCACGCCCCCGCAGAACGGTGTACGGGGTAAAGGGGGGTAATCCAATGACCAATGACGAACACACACGGGTTAAATGATATATCTCACATTGTGAAAGCCAATCGCGGGATATAATTTATATTCCGGGATATAATATATATTATATCCCATAGTGAAAATCCAGCCTAAATGTCAAATATAATATATTATCTATGATGTCAAATGTCAATTGTCATTCCGTTTTTCTAGCGGTCTCACGAATGTTTTCTCTTGTGCTTAGTGCTGTGTTTTCCCTGTTTTTTCGACGACTTCTGGTCTGTTTTTGAACTTATTCTATTTAAATATAACATTGTTTCATTTATCACTATCATAGCAGAGTTTAGGTAAACCTGATTTTATAGATAAGATAGATCGAATTTGTACTAAAACTGAATCAGAACACCCCGACTCCACGTAGTCTTGTCTGCCCTACCCCTAGAGTGTTTTTGTAAGCCGTAGGCGCGGAGGGAGAGCAGCCCACGCCCGCTGTAGCAAATCGCAGGCCCCTGTGACCAATAAGCCGAAGCTGCGCCTGTACGCGAGTACCGGATGTCTATAGTTTAACCACATTAAAATATAGGTACACTCATAGAATAATTATTAGACTAGTCCACTAAATACTAATTTTATGGGTACATGGGTACTCTACTTGAAACATTCGGTTTCTACAAAGGTACAAACACAAACAAAATTTCGGTTTATACAAATGAACTTGGTATCTGTGGCTTGAAACTTAAATGTTTTTTTTTCTTTATAGAGGTGTAGTTAATATATTCGTATTAGGTATACGTAATAGATATACGGCAGAAGTTTCATATTAGTTAATACGAATATTCTCATATTAACTTATACAATAATACCCAGTCAATTAATAGTTAATAGTGAGCGACGTACGTGAACCTATTTGTGAAGTCTGGATACTTAGTATCAGATCGCCGAACAAGACTTAAAACTTAAAAAGACTTAAAAATGAAGCAGTTGATGTACTTGAAATAAAAAACGTAAATAAGAAAAAAACTGGAATCCTAAGTCTTGTACATAAAATAAGAATAAGATTGTATAAACATAAAAAATAAACTTAAAAAAACCGACAAAGTGCGAGTCGGAATCGCGCATCGAGGGTTCCGAACAAATCCGTACTTAGGTATATAAGTTTAAAATTATTAAAAATATATTTTGAAAAAATTTATGCTTTTCGCAATTTCTCCTTTATCTGTGCTATAAAACCTTGCTTTGTACCAAATTTCAAGATTCTGAGTTCATGGGAAGTACCCTGCAGGTTTTGATTCCTTTGCGAATGTCGAAAATTTGCGGCATAAACAGCTGTATCTTTTGATTGCGTTGGCTTAGAAGTTTGATTTTTTCACAGCTCTAAGTGACAGTAGACTTGAGTATTTGATATAAATTTTAGCTTGATATCTCCACGCGTTCCTGAGAAAAAGGGTCTTAATAGACAGACAGACAGACGGACAACAAAGTGGTCCTATTAGGGTTCTGTTTTTCCTTTTGATGTACGGACCCCTAAAAATATAAAAAAGGTGTTTAATTTTGTAAACACGCAATTTTTTTTATTCAAAATCCTAAGCCTGCAAAAGTATGAAGGTAAATTTAATCACCGCATGTCTAACTATGATTATATTTATAACAATTATATGCGCGATTAGTCAGTTAAATCAACTAAACATATAATCCAATAACGGTTGAATATTGCGTATTTTATGAACCGGCACTCTCACTATTATAATATTATTTGACTAATACCCAATAATAGGTATGATACCATATTATTTGTAAAGCGTTATATTCGATAATAGGATTACGATATAACATCTCTATTTCTCTAGTAAAGATACACAGTCAAGTCAGGTGTGCTGCCATCGTAAAAATCTGAGTTGCCGTCTTTGAGCATAGAAAATAGAGGAGCTGTACAGAGCGTCTATATGTTTTATTGGTTATACAAATATCGTTATATTCGACATTGAACTGTCAATATGCTGCCTATCTCTTTTTCACTCAGGGAAGTGTAAGTCTAAGAGTCGTTCATAAATGAAACAGATAATAGAAATTGTTTCGTATTCTGGTAAACATTTTTAAGATGACGTCATTTAACCCCGTTTTGCGGCCGATTCCGCCATTTATTGTTTCAGATTTGCTGTTATAAAAAGTCGTTTGATATTCATTAATTTGAAAATTTTGCGAATTTTTAAACAGTTTATAGTAAATTTTTCAATTCATTATAAAGTACGAAGATGACTAAGTGTTGTGTAAGAGGCTGTGCCTCAAAATAAAGTCAAAAATTACGCGAACTATCATTTCATATGTGAGTGATTTAGTTATTGCTGTAAATACAATGTAAAAACGTTTATATCTTTTGCGACAGTAAGTAGATGGATGTAATTATTTACCCTAAACCTTTAACCCTCTACTGCATGAATTATGAAGGAATTGATTTAAAAAATATTTGATGGTTATTTAGGCTCTATTTAAGGACAAAATTTATAACAAAAACGAAATTTAAAAAACGCACTTATTATAGGAGCTGAAAAAAAAATTTAACCATATATGGTTTCGTATGCATCCAAACAAATTTTAATCTAAATTACTACAGACATATAATGTTTCGTATGAAATAAAGAAAGAATTAGAAATTTTAGTTCTTAGTTACAATATAAGGGATCACATTTATGTCAATCATGAAATGTCGATAAACAGTTTCACTTGTCGTTGTAACACAAGAAAACCATACATTTCCTACACTTCGTGTAAGTTTTTTGGCCACAAACTTGACATTTTTGTCGGTTTTTTTTGCCATTTAGGCATATGGTCTATTTTATCGCTTCTCACAGAGTGCAATGGCAGATCCTGATGTCTAGCAGGAACTTTCCTCTTTTTTGGGATGAGTTGATGTTTCTGGATTGGATGGAGCAGGACTTCCGTGACTGGTAATACTGTCGGCGTTCCATTTCTACTGTGATTTACAGGACGCCCTCTTTTTCGTGCCATTATAGCTTTACCAGATTTGCGTAAGTGTTCTAAAATGGCTTCCTTAAAATCAAATAGAGATATGTAAGTGCCCGAGTTGTTCCTGCGCCTAAGAATCCAAGCATTTACAATACACATGTCCACCATATGAAAAAATATTCGCTTTTACCATTTTCTGGATCTCAAGTGAATTCTATACGGACCCAGCATAGAGTCCAGTAAATCAACGCCCCCCCATGTGCTGGTATAGCTTCACTTCAATAGCTTGAGACATAAAAATTACCATGTCATTTCCTTTTTACTTATGTTAGCAGGCTTATTAACATTGTCTTGAACAGATTTTAAATTGGATTGGTGAGTTATATTTTGTAAAAAATCTTCAAAAAATAAAAATAGGAAAAAATCTGATGGTGTTTCAAGCTTTTCAATAAACTCTGGTAACTGTGTGACTCCTGTAAATTTGAAATTATTTACACCAAAGCTTCTAATTTTTTTAATTCCTACTTAATTTTAGTGGGCTTATTTTTTTTGACTTCACTATTTTCTGTGTGGCCGGTGGAGGGTTAGGTTCGTCATCAGAGGACTCACTATCTGTTTTGGGGATAAGAAGAGAGATATCTTCTGTGACGTTGAAATTGTCTAGGAGGAACATTTTCACTATCAGAGTCGGAAGCTAATTCGTCATTACTTAATAAGCCTTCACCAGGTATAGGATAAACGTGCTTATAGGAGCTATAAAAGCGAGCAGGATCCATTCTGCAATCAAAAAACACAATTAAATGCCTATCAAACTAAATATTCGAAAGCGCATACGAAACCATATCTGGTTCCCTCAAAAATAGTTAGATTAGGTTAGAATGCATACGAACTCACATATGGTTTCAGAGAACAAGCCTCCTTATATGATGCAAATTCGTAAAAAGTAACAAACAAATAAATTATACTTAAAATTGAATAATTACAGCACTGTATTTTAATATTTTATCAAATGAAACTTACCTGCTTCATGTAGAATTTCTATTTTGAAAAAGGAGTTTACTGTCCCTGTGTACAACTTCACACTCGCGTTTAGAAAAGTGAAGTTATAACCAAATTGTCGTTAGAACAGAGACAATAACAAATGTTTTCGTGTTGTCAACACACTAAAGATAATGTAAATGATGCGTTTAGATATTGCTCATGCACAAATACGCGAAATAAAATTATTGAATGTGGCGAACCATATATGGGTTTGTATGCGGTAGAGGGTTAATTAATATTATTTAATTACTTCTTATCATTCTTTGCGTATCTATAAAATTTTGTTGTTCGTAAATAGTGATGTTACATTGCTAACAATTAATTCTTTCAAGAACATACTTTATTAAGGATTTTCTTGATTTATTCTGTCGTATTATGTGAAAAAAATTTGCGTTATGCATTGCATTCTTTCGGTGTCATGGGTCTGAGCAGTGAGCATAAATGATTAACTAAATTATACGGAAACGTAGTTACATTCATGTTAGGTAGGACCTACGGTACCTACATAATAAAAGTGAAGCAAAGCAACAAAGATTACATATAGTACAATCTAGCGCCTACCTACAGGCGCTAGATTGTACTTTATGTAATTTCTCTCTGTAGGCAAACATGCAAATATCTTAGAGAGTATGGACATTATTACTTGATTTTATTATATATTGTTTAGTTATATTGTATATATTAGCCCATCCGTGCCTTCTAATAATGCAATATACATAAACATTAAGCATATTTTTATCTATAATTTACCTTAAGTCACCTTTTATAATAACCATGGTGTTGTTTAATATGTAATATTATTTGCAATTTCATAGATCTAAATCATTATTTTCTGTTCTATCATTTTTAGTTTGCCAATGAAGAAAGTAGTTTAATAACGTAATATTTTTAAAAAATACTTATCTTGTTATATATATATATATATATATATATATATATATACTAGCTGACCAGGCAGACGTTGTTCTGCCCTTTCCGAACGACCATTTCCTTTCCCAAAAACACTCCTGAAATTAGCAATAAAAAATTGAGGGTCACTTATCGGGATAAAAACTATCCTATCTCTCAAGTTGGACCAAACTGCACACAGTCTGCATTTTTTTTTAAAATCGGTTCTATCTGTTGAATACTTACAGCAACACGTGGTGGTTATACTACTAAATTGTAGCTTATAATCGTTTGGAGCTAACAGATAATTGTGACTGTCAAATAATAGACAAATAATTTTCAATAAAATATTTTAATATGTTTTCAATAAATATTTGAGATGTAAGCTATCCTATCTTTTAAGTTGGACCAAATTGCACATTGAGAAAAAATTTCATTGAAAGCAGTTTAGTAGTTTAGGAGGCCATCGCAGACAAACAACGTGACACGTACTTTTTATATATAAAAGTACTTATACAACATCTAACGTAATTAACGAGCATACTCAGACACCCCAATTAGTGTATTATGTTATAATCATAATATATACACTGCATTCTTAGTTAAACATGTTTATGCATTGATTATTTATCAAATTAGTTACACTAATTCCGAAAGAACGTTGTGGTCACCGTACAAAACCACGAAAGCTAGGTATAGGTCTATAATTGTTCCGGGTCTGGATTTCTGTCCTTGTGCAATTTATGTTTGTACGCTGCCCCCACTATACAAGAGAAAATCCTAGTGTGGAGGTTACGTTTTAAAAAAGAAAGAAAATAATTTAGAAAGCAATTCAGTGTCATTTTTCACTATTATAAAATCGTTCACTCATAGAATTACTATTTTTAGGTCCTCGGCACTTGTTGTCCCAATAAAATACGTCCCCATAAAAAGTCAAGAGGCTTCAAATCAGCTGATCTAGGAGGTCAATGGCCTGGCCGTCGCGACTTTTATAAGTCACACCAAATTCTGTATTTCTAAAGACTTTAACATACTTGAAATAAGGGTTAAATTTTCTTTATTTTGTATTGAATGACGGAATTTGTATTAATACAAATAAAACTGCACTTTTAAAAGTCTTATTGCCTTGAGTTACGGTCCATTTCAGTTTGTTTTGACTGTACAGGTTTAGTGTGACTGTAAATTACGTAGTTTCAATTATTTTTCGGATAAAAATTACCTATATTAAAAATGATAGAAATAGATTCAGTAAACGATTCTGAACAAACTACTTTCACAAAGTGCGTTAATTATGTTACGTGTTGTATATATACAAATAACAAGATAAGTATTTTATTAAAATATTACGTTATTGAACTCCTTTCTACTTTAACAAAAATTTAAATTTATTTATTTTCCTACTCCATCCATCCATCCATTACATTCTAAAAGTTCATTGCTGTACCTAGATGTCTACTATAGATTGCCTCATAGGGCATTTTATCACAGCTACCACGCTTGGCAGGCGGTTTAGCATCCGCAGATTTTTATTATTTTGTGTCTACTTCACTTGGTCTTTCCTGATTTTGTTGCCAATATCCAGAAATCACTCATGCTAAGCCGGGGTGGATATAAAATAAAAAATATTTCACGGCAAATAATTTATTTGATATGATAATTTGTAACCACAAGTGCATCGTAAAGTATAATAATATTCAAGTCACAGCGATTTTAAAGTAGTTTTTACTTCAAAATATATTAGCTTAACCGGCCACACGAAACTGGTGCACAAGCCAGAATAGTAGAAAAAAATGGTGGGGAGTGCTACTAGCTCAAAAAGAGAACTTCACCCTGTTTAACCATCCTGGCTTTAGATAGTAACGTATTAGCCCAGAAGTCAAGCTTATTCTGTATAATATGAAGTCAGAGCAACTAGCGTGCTAACTTACAACTTACAAGCACGAGTTGCTATACGTGCATTAAGTATCAAAATCGTCATCAAACTATTATTTAAACGATAAAACTGGAGTAGCACTCATCTGACGGCTAAATTCACGCAAACGATTAAGGAGGCTAGGTTCCCCTAGCCTCCCTAATCGTTAGAGAAAATATAATTTTGCATATTTAAAAATAAATAAAAATACATATAGGTGTTACTAAATTTTAAAAGTTGATTGACTTCACATCACTAAAAAATGGGCGGAGCTTACGGCGTCCGCCATTTATTGTTTCAATTTGACACGATTTTTTTGTAGTCTTGCCATCTCCTCTATTTTCTATGCTCAAAGGCCGTATGTCACACTGTCACAGTGTGGTTTGCCCATAGACTTAGAAAGTATATTATTCTAAGTCTATGAGTTTGACGTATTTTAAGAAAAATAAATGGGTACTCTACTGCCGTATTTTTAAATATGTTTATTTTAAAAATGTCTATTCTTATTTTTTTTTCTCAGTAATAGTTTCCTATCGTTCCTACCACTTTAGATTCATGTTTACCTAGTGAGTAATTGTCCTTGCTTCCCTTTTTTTTTTACAAAATACTTACTCTAAATATTTTATTTCCATATTTTTAGTTTTTCATTAATTTGTTGTGCCTTTTCGATGAATGGTAAATTCTAAATGTAATAAAAAGATTTTTTTAATAATCTAATAGATATCACTCACATGACATATACAATCTTCAAGCCGTTTTAATACATAACTCGAAATCAATATAATTGCGAAATTTTTGCTCATGCAAATCAAAAAATAATGCGAGAAATTTTTTAAAGTGCTTAGATGTAAGAGATATCTATCTACCACATTTAAAGTAATCAATAATAATCAATTACCAATTACATAGTGGAGTGTGTGAAATAATTAAAAAATATATAATATATAACATTTTTATGAACTTTATTTACTTTGAAAAGGTTATAATATTATTGCATACATTATTATTAACAAATATTAATTGTATATATTTTTTCTGATTTTGTTCATATGAACAATAAAATAGTAAACCATATTTACTCTTTTTTATTATAGTGGTAAATGTAAAAAATAACTTTCAATATTCTTATTGAAAGTTATTTTTTACATTTACCACTTACCACGAATTTTATGTACTTAATCTATATTGAATAAAAATGATTTTATTCTATTCTAAAACATTGTTGAATGGCATTACCTTGTAGAATGATTGAATTTATTGAAAAAACTATTTTCTTCGGAATATTTCTGGATTGTAGATAGTAATTAGTGAAAACATAGAAATATTACCTAACAAACTCAGCTCAGCTGCTTAGCCAATAGAAAGATACGTGGTATATAACGGATGTGGCTACTGGTACTTAAGTTTTATTTTGTTACTTTTACAGCATAATGTCTTACGACATTTTATAGTCTTTATATGATATAGGTGCTTAGCGCATCTAAGTATGGAGTAGTGGATTCTTTTAAGCCGCTGCTTCACGGAATTATCGGGATCTTGTTTTAGTGTGCAATTATGGGCCCCAGCTTTACATCATCATTTAGAAATATTTTCATCCACGCGACGCCACGACATATGTATATTGTAATATTATAGTAATAAAAAAATAAATAAGCAAAAATGGGTATATCGATGTCGATTATTGTGAATAATACACTCATCTCGCTTTTTGTGGTTTAATTTTCATGTAACGTCACAATATATTATAGTTAGAATATATATAGCTTACTCTGAGCTTTAGTTATGGATTTTAATAACTTTGTTAAAGCTCAGATGAAAGTAATTTTAGATCGGAGATTTTAGTCAGCACTCTTTTTAAAAATTTGTTAAATAAAATTGTGGTATATTTATGCGTCACTTAGCGTAGTACTGAGGTTGTCCGCCGATTCTACCATAATTACTATATTGCTGAACAGTGGACTTGTTATCAGCAACATGTTGCATTAAAATTTAGACTAGGCGTCACAATTTTCGTTATTTTACACTCAAAACGTAAACAGTAGTGGAAGTTTTCATTATTTACAAATTTAATGCAATTATAAAGCCAAATTTTCTTATATTCGTAAGTACTTAATATTTTCAACTAAACTAAATACATTTCACTATTAGCTGAAAGTGAAATGAGGAAACGTGGAGAAAATGAGTAAAACAGTGATTAAAGTCTCCGAAAATGAAAACGAGCATTGCTGTCAAATTAATTAATAAAAAAAATACAAAGGAGTTTTGCCAGAAACTTAACTGCAAGTGCTCTTGTATTATTGTTTGATTGTTGATTTGAAGTGGATTATGATACGTAAAAGTGATGCGATTTTGTTTTGTCTGTTTTGGCATCTTGAAATACTCTCAACAACAACTGTCTGCCGGCACAAACTGTCATCAAAATCTCCCAAGAACTTCGTAATATGGTGCATAAACACATTGTAGGGAAGTTTTTAAATAAGTGAAAAGTAAAGTATAACTTCCCATTGCTTGACACTGGCAAAAGTACAACCGTACGAGTCCATAACCAAAGAAATAAATAGAAAGAACGTCAGAAGAATGTAGATGATGTAGTTGTAGGGAAGTTTTTGAACAAGTTATTTATTGCAAAGGATAATTTCCTATTGCTTGGACCTGGCAAAAGTATATCTGCACGTGTCTATGACTAAAGAAAGAAAATCGAACAGAAAGAACGGAAGTAAAATCTTAATTTATAGTACGTTTTAAATTAATGTAAAAACAGAGTAACTATTGTTAAAGTCACTAATTATTATCTATTTTTGATTAACTAGCAAGCAACGTTATAATGTAATATTTATATATTTGACAGATGCCACACGCCTGCCGACTGGTACCTGACAATGTTTTTGTTTTACGCAATTACGCATTTTCATTTTTAGTCTATGGCAATGATAGGGTGGTCTCTGTGTGGAAGTATGTAACTTTTAGATTAGACATTTTCAATATGATATTAATTTGTGCCTTTATTTGAAACAGACAAAATTAAACTTAAAATATTATTGTTCTACTTAGAACACAAAGTAGAAGGCACAAATGCAACTATGTGGCAACCTTATAAATGTATTGTAAATGTATGTATTATTGCGGCGCTTTTACATAATATTATAATAATCTTCGATTGACAATTTATTTTTAATAAAGATAAGTTAGTAATTATGTTTTCTTTATTAATTTTCCGTAATATATCGTGAAGAACTAACTACTAAGAACTCAGCACTTAAAATATCAAACAAATTGTACGTGGATGGGTTTGCCACCAATCCGTCTAGATTGTAGATAGCTAGATAGCGAAACTGGTGGCGTGCGTTCATCTAGGCAAACGTACCGGTATGGTCGTGGCTCCTGGCAGGCCGCGCGCTCTCGTATCTCTTAGTTGGTTACTAGCTATCGGATAGGGTGCCGCGTGTTGATAACTTCAATTTCGCATACCGCATAATTTTACTAAACTATTTCTTTCGAGTCACTCATGAAATATAATGAACTCCGTTGATTCCGTTTAACGGAATAATAATAATACATGTTACAAAATGAAATGAGTTTCAGACATTTAATGTTTTAGTGTGTTTTGACGAAGTAAATCTCGCTGTGTCGGTCTCGGCGGTTTTCGAGTTGGACACTTGTATTTTCACTTGTATTTTTATTCTCACTTAAAAGAAAATAGAACTATGCAACAATGTGGGTTTTGTTCGATGCTATCCGGTTTGTTACGTCGTGCTATGTGTTTTGAAAGGAGGCGAAATAGCAGTGAATCTTACTACAGGGAATTGGGTGATCAAGACACATTGGTAAACACATTCTGTACATCGTTTTATCTGTCAGAATCGGGCTTTTTGTTAGTTTTCATGTGTTCTTCATTCATATGTGTTTCTTTAAATCGCGTCGTAAATATAAGCCAATCGATTTGTTTTTATACAGTGTCAATTGGTTTATTTACATTAAGTATTTACAAATTTTTGCACTTATTGGTATGCTAAAGTGTTTGACATAAATTGATATAACTTCATAAACATTATATTTTATAGAATGTATTTGTTTACTTGCCAGAGAATGAACTTGAATGTAAACAAATAAAATTCTGCTTTTTATTTTTATTTTGCAACACAACACTTCTTAACTTTATTGTGTTTTGCATGAACAAGTGAGAGTTAGATTTCACTTTAATAAGTTATTGCAAATTTCCTTCACAAACAAAGTTGCTTGTTGTCTTTAATATTTAAGTACTACAACTACATTGCCATTTAACTTTTTCAATATTATGCTATATTATTTTTTAGGGACGGTGTTACTATTCCTAAAAAAGTCACATAGCTTATTTTTATTCCTAACTTCAGTCAACTTTTTCAACATTTATATAGACTTAATTTATTAAAATCTTAGTACCACTATGTATGGATTTTATCTTAATTTAACTGGATTTTCCTAAACTAATGCAGTTTATCCTCTAATTTCTTTTGGAATTTTTTCATGCCAAGATTCAAGTTTTATGACTTTATATATTTCTTCTGAGATAATAATAAAAAGTATTAGTGTTGTGTTTTATAGTCTTCATTTATATTAATAGTTATTGTCATATGAATGAAGCATCTATTTTATTGTTTTACATTCATACAGGAGGAACCGAGCTTCACTTGACGTTAGAATACTATACTATATCTACTATATCTTCATATGGAGCAATTCTTGTAGAATTGCTCCATATGAAGAATATTTGTTTTTAATTTTTTTTAATATTATTGAAAATTTGTAAGCAATAAGAAATAAACCAATTTTTTTACACTATGATAAAAATTTGGTCCGGGATTACATACACGATTTTTTTATTATATTTTCTTCTTGACCGTTACTTTTATTGTTAATCTTTATTTTATTCTTATAAAAGTTAACAATTTGAATAAGGTATTAAGTAAAGCTCCAGTACATAAAACATTCTCTTCTATTTTAAATAAGTTTAAATGAAAATATCACTTCTTACATACTTTATCAAGAAGATGCTGCCGCTCATCTCCTATTTCACTGCCCTCCATCACCTCTTACAGTACCCAAGGGATGATATGGGGTAGTTTATTCTATTTTTCTTACATCACCACTTCATGGCAACATCTTCCTGATAACAACTCTAGTGTGGCAACGATGGCAATTTTCCCTTTATAAGGCAGTTTATCAAGGAGGCCTATATTCTCAGCAGTAAACTTTTGATAGTATGTAATCTATGAATTAATGAAAAACATTTACTTCTTTATAATAATTATTAATAACATATCTTTTTATTAAACTTTACCTGGATAATAGTCAAATATTTTTTTACCACCATTTCTTAACCTCACATGATGATAAAAAATTAACAAAATTACTCAAACTTGAAAAATATTACAATTTTATATTTTATTTACAGGTATAAAATACTAAATATATAAGAAATCTATAAAGAGACTATAATCTAAAAGTACCAACTTTCATAGCTTTTCTTTTGTGTGATACATACTTTGGATTTTTCATTAATCTTTAAATTTTTTTTATTACAAATGTCTTCTTATTATATTTAAATTAATATTTTTGAAACTATTATTGGTGCTGGGTTCCAATTCAATTCAGTTTCTCAACTAAATTAAAATGTACCGTGCCAGAAAAATGTTTACTACTTTAAAATATAAGTAAAAGTTAAGACATTATGTGATGTTTTATAAAAATTACATTTGTCTTTTTGCAGATAAAGCATTCTAAAAAAAAGTTTGATGCTGTAATATATATATTATGTGCTTTACATTGATGATCATGGCTTAATATATTGAACAGCTATGTCAATTATATTCTATCTATTAGTAATATAGTTTATATTAGTTGGAGTATTTTTATTTTAACATAATTTGTACTAGCTTGGTTGCCTACACAAAGAATTACTTACAAACACACACATTTAAAGATAAAGTGAGAATCTGTAAAATATAGTGAAGAAGTACAGAGAGCAAGATGAAAAGAGAATAAAAAAAATATTATATTTTTATGGGTTTTATTAAGTAGGTAATGTTTAACTAAGCACATTTATGTATACCTACCGATTGTATGGAGCAACTGCTTTCAAGTTTGACATAATTTTACTGAGAATTAAACTGGCAAATCTTATTTTGGCTACTAAAACGAATAAAACAGATTTGTTCTTGAAAAATATATTTAATTAGAATTACTTTCTGTTTTTGTGTCTGAGGAACTGTTAGATGTTTAGAAGTCTGTTATACCCGAAATGAATGAATCGATAGTTGTACTTATTTGATCTATACATCTAATCTATCTAATTTTGGTTCTCATCTCTTGACGTGACATAAAATTTTGCAATTTTTTATAAAACAAGCTTAACCCCAAAAACTATTTAACCGAGAATGAGCGCATCCCAACGCAGAACGTCGTTAAAACTCTAGTTTAAAAATGAATTGCATGTTCAGACACCAAAAAACATGCACAAGAACAAGTCTAATCGTTATGGCTACAAGGTTCCAATATCTGATGATGGCGTACACCGCACAGATACGAGCCCGACGGTAATACATTGGTGCGCGAGCGATAGAGACAATCTATGATAGATCATTGTTCGAAATTTTTTACCTGGTAAATCATACATTTTGAATTATTAGGTTATTTTTACTTAAAGTAGGTATTTTAAACTGAAATGTGATCATAAATTTTACATATAAAATACACAAAAGTAAAATTGAAGGCCTACCTCATAATACCTTTAAACAATAGTTAATTCGATCATACCTTTTAGTCGATTAGTGTGCTTGTGACTTTTTCATGACGATTACGCTATTTAGTTGATGGTGCTGTCGTACAGTCGATCCAATCATTATCGATTTAAAAGTGTCCTCTACCGGGCGATCGTTTTGCAGCACTCATTATAATACCTAACTAGTTGGCTAGATAGATGTCGTTCTGCCAGTTCCGACGACCCTTTTTCCTATAAAAAACTTTAAATTCGCAATAAAAATATTGAGGGTCGCTTATCGGGATATAAACTGTGCTATCTCCCAAATCGCAGCAAGCATTACACATTTACTAAATTTCATTGAAATCAGTTCAGTAGTTTAGGAGTTTATCGCGGACAAACAATGCGACATTTATAGTTTATATATAAAGATAATTACAACTTCTTTGTTAAATAGGAAAGTACTAGCTTGTTTTGATTTAAAATTGTATGTATGTGCCTATGCTTAGTATTAGCATAAGGTATTAGTGTTATGAGTGTCATAAATAACAAGTATCGTCTATGGATAATTACTACAGTCTACTACTATAACAAAAATATAAGGTAAAGTTTGCTCTGGAGAACAGATAATCTGTACTTCTCTTAAAGTTCCAGTTCATATTTTAAAAGTAAAATTAAGTTAACACTGTAAATACTTCTCTAAATACGTTCAACTATGGTACAATCCCCTAGAGGGTGTCTATGGGGAGCCCCATGTTCAACAGTGGACTTTTATAAGGCTGTAATAGATGAATGGATGATGTTCCACGGCTGAGCGCAGGCGTCCTCTAATCTATCTCGGGCTATCTAACACACTGCTCCAATCCGTGTTGGCTAGCTTTTCAAAACATTTTATTCCTCAAACGTGCAGGTTTTGTCACGATGTTTTCCCTCAACGCCGAGCACGTGATAAATCAGCTGTTAAAGTTTCAATTAACAACTTCATTTGTATGTAAGGACTTTATTTTATGGAAAAGTTAGCTCTTCTTTACGTTACCGCACATGCAAAGCTCGTGTACTGTATAATTATATATTACCAAAGCTAAATCACAAACATTTTAACTAATAAAGTTATCTTTTATTATCAAAACTAGTAGTAAAGAATAGTAGTAAGTAGTAGTAAAGAAGTAAGTTTTATTATAAAAAAAATTACAATATTAACTTTATGAATTATATTAAGACTTTGTTACACTTCTTTCCACGCTTTTTTAAAGAATGGGTGTGACAAACGAGCACACAGTCCACCTGATAGTAAATGGATGCCGTTGTCCATAAACATCTACATCCATTTTCGATTGATAATTAAAATGCAGATGCGTTGTCATTCCTGAAGACGAAGATAGAATGCCTCGTTTCCAGTAAAAAGGGTGGCCGTATCTCTACACCCATCATAAGATGGTTTTTTACGTGGTAGAGCCATGCTGCAGCTATATTAGTGGTATAGTAGTAGCACGAATGGGTCGGCCCGACCGGAGAAGGACCACGCTATCAGAATACCAGCGCAAAATAGCAGCTGAACGCCGCTGTGTTTTGTATGATGAGTGTAGAGAACTGGAGACCCTTTTTAATGCAAACGAGGCATGCGATCTTAGTCCTCACGGGTGACAACGCATCTGCATTTTGATTCGCAAACGTGGATAGATGTAGATGTCTATGTGCCACAGCAACCACTTACCATCAGGTAAACTGTGTGCTCGTTTGTCACCCTTATGCTATTAAAAAAATGATCGACCGATGGTTTTCAATAGCTATAACATATGTCATAGTCATAGCTATAGCTATGACTTACCCCCTATTGAAGCGATACGCAGTAAGAAGTCTCTGTGTATTAAATGCTATAAAAGCGAACGTACATTTTATTTCTGGCCGCGCGAATTTGTCTGTCGCCTTGCGAATTATAGATTAAAAATATTGGCTTCGTATTTTCTAAAACCTATTTGGGAGATCAACACTCACAACATTACACTTCAAATTTAATAACAACACTTACAATGTAATTGATATGCGAACGTGCGAGATTGATCATTTGACTTGACTCGACGTCTTTTCGCTTCCTAAGACGTATATGACCTACCTCAACTTACGATATGTATCCTACTTTGTATTACCATGTATCGTGTTATATTGTAAGTTAATAAATGACGCATAGTTGTCGGTCACGAAACAGTTTCCTAAGTGTAAAAATAAAAATCGCTATCTGTGACGTTGCGGCGTTCTAATATCGCGATACGTGACAGCTCTTTCAACAATAAATACTAGTACTAATTGACTATCCCGCTATCATTTTGTCACCCATTGTATCTGATATGGATTGCGCGGAAAAATTGGTTCGGCTAACGGGTTTTTCTCACACATATTTTTTTAAGGGTGTTATTTATTAGTGACGAATTTTCGACAAGCAACCAAAAAGTCTAGTCAAGATAAGCCCAAAAGAAGATATTCCATATTGAAACTTGCGTAACCGATGAGTAAAATAACAGCAGGCTGCAGAATTTAAGCGGTCCTAGGATTGGCGATAGCATGATCAGCTTTGCCGCAATTTCTAGAACGTGTATGGCACTCAATTTACCTGATATTTAATGGATGTTATGGTCTATAGATACATCAAGTATCGATTAAGTATAAAAATACTGATTACGTTGTCACCCTTGCGAACTAAAATGGAATAGCCTTGTTGATAGTAAAAAAGGTCTCCGGTTCTTTGCACATATCACACGAAACACAGCAGCATAACACTGGTAATCTGTGAGAATGTGGTCCTTGTCCGTTCTCTAGTTGACGCAATGATGGTGCAGTGATAATACATCCATTTTTCCTTCACGTATTAATATATAAATTTTGTGTGCTTGTTATTTAGTTTGATATAAAGGAAAACACTTGGACGTTAACTATTTTGTTCTGATTTCGGTGTAGTGTAGGCTTAAAGGAATCCATCGCTCCATCCATCCATCGTCCAGTGAGTGTCGTAAGAGACGATTAATGGAAAAGCCAGAGAAGTCTTACAATATATAAATCTTTACGTGGTTGAGCCATGCTGCAACTATATTAGTAGTGTAGTTGTAGCACGAATGGGCCGGCTCGACCGGGGAAGAATCACGCTCTCACAGAATACCAGCGTAAAATAGCAGATTAACGGTGCTGTGTTTCGTATGGTGAGCGTAGAGAACCGGAGACCTTTTTTACTAGAAACAAGGTATTCTATCTTAGTCCTCACGGTTGACTACGCATTTGCATTATGATTCGTAATCGAGGATAGATGTACATAGATGTCTATGGACCACAGCAACCACTTCCCATTAGTTGGACTGTATGCTCGTTTGTCACCCTTATTCTATAAAAATATCTCGACTGGCGACGGCTAGCAACGTCAAATGTGGGAGATAATGGGAGAGGCAATGTTCAAAAGTGGACAGTTCAGGGCTTATAAAGAAGAAGAAGAGTGGGAGAATGCGCCCTAAATGTTCCGACTCGCACTGACATTGCATTGCCTTTCATTTCCGATATTAATCAAAGCATGGTACGCTGACAAAGATATTAAAGGAAGATGACGAAAATTACGGAACATAATGATGGGCTCGAATGGAGTTGACTGTCAGTAGTTAAACCATATGGTTCATGTACCAACAAATAAATAATCTGAAGTCAACTATGTACTTACTGAAATATTTTAATTTATTCACTTTTTCTTTAATTATAATTAATTACTAACAATAGGCTATGTTATCACCTAATTATACTAATTATGTAATATTATCATTGTTGGTCGAAATAAATAAATAATTTTATTTGGGGTATAAATGTATTTTTCTTATCTAGTTGGGCTGCATAAAGACATTTATTATAATTGGAAAATATACTATTTACGCTTGTCATAAATTTCCCACTACCTACGCGAGCAACTCGGGGTCGGTCTTCACCGGCTTTAATGAGATTATTAATTGCAATTTTAAGAAAAATAGCAAGTTTCCCAGAGTGAATTAAAAAACTAATATATTATAATACGCTTGTAAAGCCGCGTTTGGAATATCTAATATAAAGTATGGTGAAGTGCCGCAAAAACAAATCTAGATGTATTACAGCGAAGTCAAAATAAGGCTCAAAATAAGCACACAGTCCACGTAATGATAAGTGGTTGCTGTGGCCCATAGACATCTACATCTATCTTCGTTTGCGAATTAAAATGCAGATGCGTTGTTAGCCGTGATAACTAAAATAGAAAGCCTCTTTAACAGTAAAGTAGGTCTCCGGTTCTCTACGTTCACCATACGAAACACAGCAGCGTTAAGCTGTTATTCTATGCTGGTATTCTGTGAGGGCGTGATCCTGTCCTGTCAAGCCGCATCATTTCTCTACCACGTTAACTACCATTATTTAACACCAACGGATAAAATCTATAAAAACACTAATCTACTTAATATAAATAAACTTTATATATGTAGTACGTGCGTACTATTTAAAAAAAACTATTAAATCAACTCCTTCACTAACTACTCTTTCTAAAAGAAAAAGATCACACCGATATTGACACCAGCTGGCGCTGCTTATCTATAGAACTGACATAGGAAGGAAAAGCATTAAGTTTTAGGAAGTGCCACGTTACAACATGCAGCCTTATGTGAAAGAATATAGCATTATTGCATTATTCAAAAGACGCCTGTTAAAAAAGAGACGAAACACGTGTCGTATTTTCGAGAGCGGTGTGTCGAGCCTAGTGTGGTGGTCCTGGGGGTGGTAATGCTGGGATTGACGGCGACTGGTATAGTGCGCACGATTGAGGGAGGGTGGGAGGTCCCCTTAAAACTGGATAGGACACATCATTTTCTTTCTTTACGCGGGTATAAGCAAATTAATTTATAACAACCCCATTATAATGAATTTCCGCAAAGTAACGCGTGATTCTATTAATTGTTTTGTATTTATTAACTATCACTGTTAAGCGGACTGTATATTGTTCTTATGTGATAAATAAATGTCTTTAAACTTCAAGTGCTGATTTACCACGTTTTTAGCTCTGACCAAAAACGAAGAAACCTGCATGGATACATTAACTCTCATATCTGTCAAACGTTGAATATCCAGACAGATGCGACGTAGGGGAGCAGCGCCAAAGGTGCGAGGCATCTGGTATTGCGATTGCCACTCCGGCTGCCAAATCCTCTCTGTAACGAGGGACGGAGATATTCAGTTGTAGATATCTTCACGAGCTGACGATGACGAAGTATAATAAAATTCTATTATGTCATGCCGTGGCAGCTGAAGGTAAAACATTTGCATAAAATTTACAGTTGCAAGCTTTGCCATCTTGATCCTTATCGGCACTAATAAAATAGTTGATTGCAATGTCAAGTGCTGATTTACCACGTATTTGACGTTACCGTTACCGTTACAGCCTATTGAAGTCCACCGCTGAACATACACCTCCTCTATAGATTGCCTCGTAGGGGGGATATTTTTGTCATAGTTGCCACGCTTGGCAAGCGGGATGGCAACCGCAGTTTTTTTATTTTAGTCATTATTAGGAAGACGCTGCCGCCCATCTCTTGAGTTGTTTCCCTCTGCAGCCTTTTACGACACCAACGGGATGATATGGGGTAGTCGATATTCATACACCGCCATTACATGGTACGTGTTTGTCTTATTTGACGGTGAATACAAAAATCCTGAGCAAGTCTGTAGGAACAAGAAATGAATCCTTTTTTTAGCCATTAAAGTCTACTGGGTTTCTTACGTTGTGCGGAGAATTTGATTTAATCGTCACGGACTTACAATCAGTATCAGACATTTCGCACCTCTGATGCTGCTGGTCGCTGGTCTGATCATTTTACGACTGGCATAAACAAGATGGATAGAAACCGCCGTCAATTGAAAGCCATAAGATTTTCTGGCATTTCTGTGGTCGTTTCGTACCACACCCACGGGACTCAATGGATTGATAGATTCTTTTATGCCTCCATCATACGGCAAAAAATAAAAAATATATATTTTTATTTCGATATTTATTATGCATTTAATTAGTATGAAATTGGCTTAAGGACGATATCGTTTCACATTAAGTTAGACGTGACAAGTGAGACGAGATCATTTTACTAACGAACGAGCACATAAAGAGAGGTCCAATAAAAATGTTAATACTGGATTATACTGACTTCAAAATGAGGCGATAAGTTCAAATTTGTATTTTAAGAATTCGGAGCTATTGCAAGATTAGAAGGATCTTGCAGCTCCAAATTCTTAGTGGGAAGTAAAAATATCTAATTTTGTAATTTGTCGTGCCATTTCAGTTAATCTACGACGGAGAATTAATTTTATAAACAAAAAACTGTAAAATACGACAATAATACCTATTTTCTAAACAAAACACTGCTCAAGTGTTGATATATACAACAAAAAACAAATAGCATTTGACCTTCCGTAAATAATCCATCAGCAATGCATTAATTCTTGGTATGCGTGAGGAATGCCGATTCATCGAATTTAGTTATACAAAATTTGATGACTGACCAAGTATTTAATGACGACAACTACCAGTATTTTTATAAAATAATATAACGCCTAAATGTTTATGATCTAACGTCACAACAGAGGTCGTCTTCCATCGAGTCTAGGTGTATGTTTATTGCTATACTTAGTGTAAGGTATCTTGTTATAAATAATGATTTATAACGTTGTTTAATTTTAATAGTAATATTAAAACGTAACAAGCGTGGCAACTATGGCAAATGTCCTGTAGTGCGTTGTCCCTTGAGCACTAAGATAGAATGCCTCGTTTCCAGCAAAAAGGGCCTCTGGTTGTCTACAGTCACAGTGTCTCAGTATTCTTTGAGTTCTTCCGAGGTCAAGCTGATCCATCCGTGCTTCAAGCCATAATAAGTATTAAATTAAAAGGCATATTATTGTTACGACTATGGTTGTGAGCGATAGTGATACAGCAATGGCTCAGCGTTTGGTTGCAGCTCTTTGGGCCGCGGATTGGATCCCGTAAGGTGCAAAATTTGAATCGCTTGAAATGATAAGCGTGAAGAAAGAAAAAACTAAATCACTCCACGACACGTTTGTTTAAATGAGTCCGTTGTAATTACGATTTTTAATACGCTTTTATTAGCTTCGCGTCTATTTATCTAACTATAGTAGATTCCGTCGAAAATTGGGTGGTGCTGCAGGCGCTTCAGCGGTGCCAAGTGGACTGTCGGTATATCGAAGTGCTGAAGTGTTTGTACAGTAGGGCTACGATGGCTATCAGAGTACAGAACCAGAGTACGAAACCTATCCAACTGCAGAGAGGTGTAAGACAGGGTGACGTTATATCCCCGAAACTCTTCACCGCTGCATTGGAAGACGTTTTCAAGCTTCTGAACTGGAAAGCATACGGTATTAACATCAACGGCGAGTACATCATTCACCTTCTATTTGACGACGATGTAGTCCTTATGGCAGAATCGCTGGAGGACCTAAGCACTATGCTCAATGGCCTCAATAGTTTCTCCCAACTAATAGGTCTTAAGGTGAAAATTGACAAAACAAAATCATGTTTAACGTCCATATCACACCTATGCCGGTAGTCGTTGGGAGCACTAAGCTCGAAGTTGTTGACGAGTTTGTTTACCTGGGACAAATAGTCCGACTAGGTAAGTGCAAATTCGACCGAGAGGTCAATCGACGGATTCAACTCGGCTGGGCAGCGTTCGGGAAATTACGGCACATCTTCTCGTCTTGTATATCTCAAAACCTGATGTGAGTGATGATTTATGGATTTGAGACGTGGTCCTTCACTGCTGGCCGGATGAGAAAGCTCAAGGTCGCTCAGGGAGCTATGGAGAGGGCTATGCTTGGAGTTTCTCTGCGTATTAAACTTAGAAATGAGGATATCCCCGACAACCGAAGGGAAAAAGGTCTCGAGTGGCGGCCTCGTACTGGCGGACGAAGTGTAGGGCGTCTCCCCACTAGATGGAGTGACGACTTGGTAAGATATGAAGGAAGTCGATGGATGCAGGTGGCTTAGGACCGTGTTTTGTGGCATTCATTGGGGAGGCCTATGTTCAGCAGTGGACCTGTGAAGGGCTGTAGTGATGATGATAATGATGTTCTATCACTCTATCTATCTATGTAACGGAATCTTTTAGTGTAATTTTCACCAACTTGTAGACGGCCGATTGACTTGATAATTTCCACTCGTATCAAGGACCGATGAGAATACAATAATTTAATAACATTATCCTAGTATCCTAATCTGGGTCACCAGCCTAAAATAAAATAATTATCAGGATCATAACAGCTCATGATCAAAGCGTGTTGTTTAACTCTTGTATTATTATTCATTCCTATTCATTCATCCGTTACAGTCTATTAAAAGTCCATATCTGAATTTAGGCCTTACCCATATATTGACTCATAAAGTAATTTTTCATATTTTTAAGGATATTTGCCGTAGTCACCACGCTTGGCAGCCGGGTGGACAACCACAGTTTTATATTATTTTATGTTGTTACCAGGATGACCCGCCTATTCGCGTGTTTCAGTTTCCCTATGGCGCCTCTAACGACAGCCATGGAATGATATGTGTTAGCCGCCACTACACGGCGAATTTGGTTTATTTTGTATTATTTTACTTGTAACTGATATATTTTCATTATATTAAATCTACTAGCTGTGCCCCGCGGTTTCACCCACGTCATCACGTGTCGGTGGTGCGCGACATTACCTAGTGCAAGCATTTGATAATTGCGATTAAATATTTTATTTGATAGCATTGGATGGAGAAATTGGCATAATTAATGGAGTACTTTTAGCTATCGGCATATTATGTATGATGTAGAGCGAAGCTAAGTTTTATCCACTTTCCCTCCCCCTCCCGGTTGAGAATCCTCCCCCCCACCCCACGTCCCAAAAAGTGTCCCGAAGCGCGGTTTTTTCCAGTTTTAAAGAAAACCGTACACGATACATGAAAAGTGTGTAGGTATGAAATGATTTTTGATAAATTTGCTATCAAACTCTTATACTTATTAATCAATTAAATTTTCAAAATACCATAGCAACGTGAAATGAAAGAGTTCAGAAATAAAGATGTAACTAATCATTGTCATAAAAGTAATCAATTAATTTTTAATTTATTTTAGCTATAATGATTGAACTAACCTCGCTCTTAGAAGCTTTCTATACTGGCTTCTCGCAGTTCTCACCGGGCGGCTACGGTTAATGCGTCGTTCGTGCGCCCAGCCAAGTATTGAATTATTTTAATTTTACATTATCTCTTAAATTGTGCGTCCAAATAACATGGTATAAATAACAAAGCTTATCTTCCTAAAATTGTCTTGATTATGAAGTAACTTTCGCTTCTAAGGATAAATAGGCCATGCCTAATAATTACGCTCATAAATCACTTTTAAATTTTCAATACTTTTTTTGTCACAAAAGACCTAATTATGGCTTATGTGTAAGAAATAGACATATTATGGTATCGCGGAATTTTTGTTAGATGGAGTAAAGATCTATATTTTTCTAAAACATTGTATTTACGTATCCCTAACGATAACACCAGCGTACGCGGATAAATCATTTCGGGAGTGCTTTTTCTTCCGACTTGCTTAACAAATATCCATATTTAAGGCTAGCTGAGTGATATAGCTTAATGCTACATAGCCTTATACTATTCCACATGAATCTGGCTATAATATACAAAATAATTTTTCAAATCGGAATGGTAGTTCCAGAGATTAGCGCGTTTAAACAAACAAAAAAACAAAAAAACTCTTCCGCTTTATTATATTAGTATAGATTTATATGTATATATTCATATTTAAGGTATAAAAATTTCAATAGTACCAATTAATTTATAAAAAAATAACAAATATAAATTATATAAATTTATTGGCATAAAACAAGATAAGCATTCAAAATATTTCGCAAACACTATACAATAGAACAGCATGAGATATGCTGTAGTTATCCTACAAGCATGCACACATTTGATTGTAATTTACCATTTGTGATTAGTAAAGTACTTAATGCTATTAAAATTACTACATTCGGCCATTCGTGTAATTTTGTTTTAAGTAATATAGTATTTAACACTCGAGATAATTTTGTAGCTCGTTATATACCTAAACGATTTACACATAGATGAAATAAATAAATATAAAAAAGATAAACGTCTTTTATTATATTTACTTATTCTAGGATTGTCATTTTAAAACGAGCTTATGTGAGTTTCGTTGATTACGTGGATTTACATCATCAATCGTTTTGAACAAATGTGTATGCTTCGATAAAACATGCAAACATGACGGTAGAGATGATAAGTCAAGTTTTTAAACACCCGTCGACAGGATTAGTTTGGTTTAGGCATATATATATTGATACATATTGATACATTTTTTGGTATATACCTAACGTAACCATTATTTTTAATCAAAGCGGGACGTCTTATACGGAAGTATGGTAAATAAAAGTTTTTGGTGGTTTACAAGTTTTTTTTTTAAATATGAAAGGAAAGGAATAACAGTAATAAAAAATAATCAAAGCACTTGTTACAAAATAATTAAGTAGGTTGCATGAGTTACTAAGCCCTAGTAGTGGCGTGACTTCTACATAGTATTTTTCTATTTGTCGGCAGAACAAATTAGTTTTAAAATATCGGGTCTGGTTTTTAAGTACATATGGAGCTCAGTACAGGATTTATTTATACTTATTTTTGTAATTAAAATGGCTTTCATTTCTGCTACACTTAACTGAGTTCTATCACTGGTCCATATTTTGTTCATTTGAGAAAAAACTCTTTCGACCCGGCGCATTACTTCCTGGCAGACACATAATGTACTCAATAATTGTACAAAAGTTCGTTAAGTGGAGATTGTTGGCACGGAAGTGCTGGAATAATTCAACCCAACGGTTTTCAGCAGCAATATTCTGATCATTCCAGCCAGTGATTTTTTCATCTGTCGCAAAGTTAGAAATAAGCGAAAACTCGCGTAAACTTTGCGTAATCAACAAATCCATTACATTATGTACCTCATCCCAGTAGGTGATTTTGTTATATTTGCCCATTCAAGCAATTCTAGTTCTGTGTTGAATTGACACCACTGCTCCAAATATTCTTTGCTTGTCCTATAAAACTCAGCCGCTGCAGTTTTAACATTCTGCTGATCAACAGCAATTTTAGTTTCTTATAATGTTACAAGTAAGTTACGGACGGTGTGAGGAAGGAAAATCGTGCTCTCTTTGAGTGCCAGGTTATCTCTGAGACGATTAATTTCCTTCGCAAAACTCTATTGCAGACACGTTTGCCCCTCAATTTTTAACACAGTTTCATGAAATGTCGCTGCTTGTGCGTGCAAAAAATATAACCACAACACTGAGCTGGGATTTTCGGAAAACATATTTGAAATAGTTGGGCCTTTGTCGATACTTAGAAAAATAGCTTTTTAAAGGTTGAAATATTTTTAGAACTCTCTTAAGCGCGGACATTAACGCAATCCACCTTATTTTACTGTAGCGCAGTAGTTTGTGATACTCTGTATCAGTTGAAACTCAAAACTCTTTCAAAGTTTGGACTCGAACGCTGTAGATGTAGAAGAATTAATAAGTTTTCACAATGATGCATTCAAAGTCAACAGGTAGACAATCAGCGGCAGTTTTGATCGCATTGTGGACTATGTGGGCTCCACATCCAATCCCAATGAGCTGTCTTCCGAGTGAATGGTTCAATTTTGCGTAAACGTTGTTACTCCCTTTTCTATTCTTTCCTCCAAAATTAGTTTTTTTTTATAGGATAAGGGTGACAAACGAGCACACAGTCCACCTGATGGTAAGTGGTTCCTGCGGCCCATAGACATCTACATCTATCCTCTATTACAAATCAAAATGTAGATGCGTTGTCACCCATGAGGACTAGGATGGAATGCCTCATTTCCAGTAAAAAGGGCCTCCGGCCACCTGCACTCACCAAGCGAAACGCAAAGGTAGACCTCTACTTCACGCTGGTTTTCTGTGAGGTCGTGGTACCACCCCGGTTCGAGCCGGCCCATCCGTGCGACAGCAAAAGCTGCCGCGTGGCTCTACCACTGTTGTTCGTGTTGTCTCCATAAAATGCTACAATTTTTTTATTCAAATCATTGCAAGATAATATTTCCTACAAATAATCGACAATTATATCCGATGTTTCACTGGCTGCTCCCAAAATTCTAAAACCTTGACTTTACGCCTTCGCATGGTAAAAAATAGCGAATCATAACATGGAATAATTTTATCGAGCCATGGTTTGAAGCATCCGTTAATAAAGGCTGTGATTATGTTGCACGGTGTGAAACGCCCACGCACTCTCAGCTGCAGCTATGTCCAAATCCTTTGGATACCAATACCTTTGGACGTCGGCGAATCGGTTCTCTTAAAAAAAGTAAGCATTGACGAGCTTGAAGCAGCAGCTTGATCGGAAAGCCTGTGTTTTTCTCACTTTAAATGTTTTTCAATATCACTGGCACCACCATGTCCAACACTAAAATCAGTACGACACTTTCACATGCAACGTTTGCTGTATTATCACTTCTTTGTTTTATAAATGGATTCTTGTGTTACAAAGTAATACTAAACGAGCACTTGCGTTTAGGAATTATTATTATATTACAATCACACGCGTACGTACGTCTACTTTCCGTTTCGTTCGACTTGAACTAAAACAAAACTTGCATTCATCGGTGTAGGTGACATCTTTGAATGCTTTCAAATAGGTTGCCTACCTATGCTCACAACAGCTAAGTACTTAACCGATATCATTATTAAATAAAAGCGAAATACATTATTTAACTTGGACCACCACCTTATAATTCGAGTAAGCAACAAAGATATTAGCTTCTTGTAACTGACTTCCAACAAAGTTTTATTTATACCCGCACTACAAATTGTTATTGCTATGTCTATCTAATTATTGTTCTCATGTAAGTGACAATTGTCTTATTGAGAAATAAAGATCTTCCGAACAGCGAGTGAGTGCTGGCGAGTGGGATCTATCTATCCTACTGTCGCATGTCAGCGCAGCGCTATAAATTTTGAATTATGGTTAGGTCTTTTTGTGAAAGCGGGACAACTTTACCCTCACTGGGGACAGCGGGACAGACAGCCTGAAAGCGGGACTGTCCCGCCCAAAGTGGGACGTATGGTCACGTTATATATACCGCAGTAGTAACGACTCTACCCTTGCATTGTAGGGCATTATGTCGCTTTTTTATTCCTCCTGTCTTTTTCAATTGTTTAAATACACGAACGTTTACGCGCGCGGTCTTTTATATTCTGAATAGATACATCGTTCATACGTTATTACTAGCAGCGCCCCGCGACTTCGCCCGCGTGTTATTTAGCGTTTTAATTTTTTTACGAGGAACCCTAATTATTTTTCTAAAATAAACGTAGCCTAAGTTACTCCTTATGACATCAGCTATCTGCCAGTGAAAGTCCCATAAAAATCGGTCCAGCAGTTTCGGAGATTAGCCGGAACAAACAGACAGACAGACAAAAATTTACAAAGTGTATTTTTGTTATAAGTACTGTTTATACTTTCATATGCATAAAACGCTGTAATTTTGAAATTACAAACAGACACTTCAATTTTATTTATTTGTATAGACTAGTTAAAGGCCGTTATTTGTTTTAGTATTTTAAGCTTACATTACAGTTTTTTTTTTTAATTTTATATATAACAGTTATTTATATCAAGCTATGCAAATTAAATATCTATAGTGCTATTTGGTCCAGTGTCGTGTTCATTAATAGTGTTATATTTATATTAAGTAGCTACCTACAATCATTTAATGTCATCAGCGTATAGTACACATTTATGATTTGTTACATAAATAATGTTATTCATGTTATTCTTATACAATAAAATAGGATAGGACCAAGTACAATTCCTTGTAGAATGCTATAACTTTTATGCCTATATTTAGACATGCACATTATAATATCTGGTCGAGCCCCGACGGTTCGACAAAAAATGAGATTGACTTCATTATGACGACCAGACGAACTAAGGCTCCAAAGTAACGACTTTGGAGACAACGGCCAGAGATCTGTCTGCCAGAAAGAGCCAACTGTCAAAGCTGAAGAACGAGTGTGGCAGCATCGTTTCCGGGGCACCTGAGATTTTGAGTGAGATTGAGAGGTTCTATGGACAGCTGTACACGTCATCGTTGGAGCCAGTGTCAGTAACGATCCAAGAGCGAGTCTTATCCGACACTATTCCGAAGATATTCCGGACGTCAGTCTGATCGAGATTAGAATGGCCCTCCAGCATCTTAAAAACGGCAAGGCCCCAGGCGAAGATGGAATTACAGCGGAGCTTCTGAAAGTGGGTGGAAAACCGGTACTGGAAGTCCTTCAGAGGCTCTTTAATTCCGTCCTCCATGGTGGCATTACACCGGAGGCGTGGAGCAGAAGTGCGGTGGTCTTGTTCTTCAAGAAAGGTGACAATGCTCTCTTGAAAAACTATAGACCGATTTCCCTTCTGAGTCGCGTCTACGTGCTGTTTTCGAGAGTCATTACGAATCGTGTCGCGCGCAGACTTGACGGCTTCCAGCCTCCCGAACAAGCCGGTTTCTGAAAATGCATCAGCACCATATACCTTATGTATACCCTTCGGAAAATTGTACAGAAGACCGAGGGTGAGGAGTACAATTTGCCCTTATGTCTTTCGTATATGAACTATGGAAAGCCTTTGGTTCCATCGAAATGTGGGCAGTGCTACAGTCCCTTCAGCGGTGCCAAGTTTACTGTCGGTATATCGAAGTGCTGAAGTGTTTTTACAGTTAGGCTACGATGGCTATCCGAGGTCAGAACCAGAGTACGAAACCTATCCAATTGCAGAGAGGTGTAAGACAGGGTGACGTTATATCCACGAAACTCTTCACCGCTGCATTGGAAGATGTTTTCAAGCTTCTGGACTGGATAAAGGATACGGTATTAACATCAATGGCGAGTACATCACTCACCTTTGATGTGCCGACGATATAGTCCTAATGGCAGAATCGCTGGAGGACCTAAGCACTATACTCAATGACCTCAATAGTGTCTCCCAACGGATAGGTCTTAAGATGTACATGGACAAAAAAAAAGATTATGTTCAATGTCCATGTCACACCTATGCCGGTAGTTGTTGGGAGCACTAAGTTCGAAGTTGTTGACGAGTATGTTTACCTGGGACAAATAGTCCGACTAGGTAAGTCCAACTTCGACCGAGAGGTTAATCGACGGATTCAACTCGGCTGGGCAGCGTTCGGGAAGCTACGACACATCTTCTCGTCAGACATACCTCAAAACCTTAAAACGAAATTGTACAACCATTGCGTGTTGCCAGTGATGACTTACGGATCTGAGACGTGGTCCTTCACTGCTGGCCGTATAAGGAAGCTCAAGGTCACTCAGCGAGCTATGGAGAGGGCTATGCTCGGAGTTTCTCTGCGTGATAAACTTAGGAATGAGGATATCCGCAGTCGAACCAGAGTAACCGACATAGCCCAACTGATTAGTAAGCTGAAGTGGCAGTGGGCCGGCCATATAGCTCGAAGAACCGCTAACCGATGGGGAAGAAAGGTTCTTGAGTGGCAGCCTTGTACCGGTAGGTGAAGTGTAGGGCCCACGAGATGGAGTAACGACCTGGGAAGACGCAGGAAGAGATGTAGGAAGTCGATGAATACAGGTTGCTCAGGACCGTGCTTTGTGGCATTCCTTGGGGGAGGCCTATGTTCAGCAGTGGACTTATGAAAAGCTGTAATGATGATGATGATGATGATTATAATACCTATCCCTAATATTTTAATCTATTCTCGTGATTGTAACACATTGCTTTCTGTTATTGACATATGACAATATCTACTGAACCTTATGCATGCTTGAATTTAGTGAACCTACCTAGGTTCACTAAATTCAAGCATGCATAAGTAAGGTTCTAAGTTTTTGAGTTTATTACAAGTACACGTTACATCACTACATATACAATTATTTCAGTTGCATCTTAGGCGCTTTTGATATTTGTGGGATGGGATACAGTCACTAAGGCCCGTATTAATAAACGTTACTCAGTTCAAATACACGCACTTGAGTACAATCTTAAGGTTATGATCTTATTAATAAACATATCTCAAGATACAGTCTAGGTTTACGATATCAGCTGAGTGCCGCACTGATTAATAAACGAAACTCCACTCTCAAGTGTGTGTACTCGAGTGCAAGTCACAGAACAGTATTTCTAAGTACAGCGTTTTGAGATACTGTTTTTATGTGTTTATTAATTAGCAACGATCTTGAGATGCTGATATCGTAATGAGAGCGTATCAAATGATTACGCACTAGAGTTCGTCGTTGAGTAACGTTTATTAATGCGGGCCTAAAATTAAATGCGGTTCTACTGTGCCTAAGGAATTCATTTTGTATGTGCACATACTAGCGTTTTATATTAATAGTATTCCACTGAAGTTATTTTGTCGGATTTATTGGTTGACAGAGAAGAGAATTTGTAGTAAATATGTTAGTATGGCGTGGTGGTGTCTTGGCGTAAGAGATCCTAGACAAACGCGTGGTCGCACAATCTTTAGTAGAATTACGGATGAGACTAGAGAGATGAGAGGATTGAAACTAAACCGCATATTCAACATATATTCGCGAAAGATAAGCTGTAGGAGCTGAGGTCCACACTGCAGATTTAGATTCAGATTACTCATACCTACAAAGAACTTGGTTCAAAAACGTACTGAGCATCGCTGGATTATGAGACGGAAAAGACTAGAAAGACCTTATAGCCTTTGATAGATGGTGATGTCGTATGACATCACCATCTAAACTCTAACGTAATATAACCAGAATGACGCGGCGACGGGATGTGACGTCGAAGATGCGATACAATTGATACTGCATATCCACCAATCTTATTATTTAGGTAAAATAGTCCTTCGTTCCATATTAGCTGGCTCAGCTGCCGCAGGTGACAGTAGAGGGCTGAAGTACCAATAAGAAAAACATTGAAGTTAGGGGCTAAGACGCATTAAATTCATGTCCTTAGACATTGCAAATAGATAGAGTTGACTGAAGGTATCTTTAGGCTGTAGTATGGGTCTAGCGGATAGGCGGCTATTATGGCAAATTTGCCACACATAAGGAAATAAATGATATATCTGCTTAAATTAGAATAATATTATTCAGAGATGTTTAAAACAACTATCTAAAAAGATAAGTTATATAATACTAATAGAGGAATGTAGCTCGCTTGACAGATGCTGGCAGAAAACCCAAAGTTAGATCGACCACAAATCACTGAAGCTACGCTGAATTAATCGCCTGCCTGATTGATGAATATGGGCAAATCAACATACCTCCGTCAATAGCGCATCCTTAAGAAGACTGATAAAGAAAAGAAAGTAGTGGGTTTTGGGAATTTTCGGCTAAACTGATATATAGGCAGGACACATAGGAAAACTTATTTTTGTAACTGCCTGCCTAATCTACTTTCTGACATCGAACGTTTCAATCGGCAGTAGTAAGGTGAGACTGAGTACTAGAGAGATTCATTGTTTAAGTATTAACTAAAAATTTTACTCAATAAGAATTATTTAACAAACAACTTCTGGAGAATTTCACTAAATTAGATAAAATAATATGAATATTTTGATATAGATCTCAGTTAATGTATTAATAATTTAATAATTTTGGCGTATAGTGGCGTTGAAAGAATATACACTCATATCTCAAAATCTTATGAAAATTACTTACACTCTCTATATAGAAATTGTAACACTGCTAAAAAGATAAAAAGAGCTTATAAAAAGGATCAAATGAAAGAAGCTGGAAATAACAACAAAAATATGGCATGCAATTAAAAATATAACACAAACAGCTTAAACAAAAAAAATCTTTATTAAATTTATTGAAAGTTGAGTCTTGTCCATGTAAATCCATCAATAGAATAAATGAGTATTTTGTTAATGTTGGTGTAACTTTAGCAGAAAAAATTGTGAAAAATTCAAACCATGATTCGTCTAGCGCTTCTAAGGGTCATACTTCCGGCTCCATTAATTCTTTTGTTTTATTAGACAGTAGACACTGACATTGGTTAAGTAAGTAGTTTAATTCTGAATCTTAGAGACAACTGTGCGCCTGGTTGGCATAATATTTCAAACAGGTTCCTAAAAAATTCAGAAATTACTTAGCCCCGCCTCATTATTTTACATTTATTTTTAATCGTTGCTTACACGTTGGAGTTTTTCCTAATGATTTAAAAAGGTCTATAGCTATTCCGATTCTAGAAGGTGGTGATGAAGATCTTATCACAAATAATAGGCCTATATCATTACTTCCTGTTATATCTAAGATCTTGGAAAAACTCATTAATATTAGACTGGTGAGGTATTTGGAAAATCGTAAGTTACTTTCCGATAACCAATTCGGTTTTCGTCAGGCAAAGTCAACTTATGTTGCAGTTCATGCAGTGACTAACTTTGTTGCTACCAATTTAGATAAACATAATAAATCTTTAGCCATTTTTCTAGACATGGCAAAGGCGTTTGATACGGTATCGATTCCTATTCTGATAAATAAGCTTGAGTCTATAGGCTTAAGATATCATCAGCTGATTCTTTTTAAGAGTTACCCTGCAAATCGTGTTCAAGCCACAGCAGTTGGAGAATATGTTAGCACATATGCACCTGTTTCTTATGGAGTTCCATGGGGCAGCGTTCATGGACAACTCTATTCCTGAATTATATTAATGAATTAAGTTCATTTAAACTTTTAAATTGTAATCTGATCTCCTATGCTGATGATACAGTTCTATTAATCTCTGCCATTTTCTGGCAGAAGGTTTTTGATGCTGCGCAGGATGCTTTTGACAATGTCTCTAGATGACTGGGTAACAATATTTTGACAATAAATCCAAATAAAACCTAATAAATTCTTTTTTTATTCGGAAACCGAAAGGAGTTGGAGATAAATTGCATCTAGGAACCCACAGTTGCAATTTTATAGACAAACATAAATGTTCCTGTTCTAAATTAGAGCGTACTAATGAAATAAAATACTTGGGGTTAATTTTAGATTGTCACTTACATTTTAAAACTCATATTGAATTGCTGAGCAAGAGAATACGGAAATTAATAATAATCTTTAAAACAGTCAGACATACTGCAGAATACAAACATAAAGCAAATTTACTTTACACTCTACCAATCACTGATATCGTACTGCATTTATTTTTGGGAAGGACGGCCAGCTTCTACTATTAAGTGCTTAGAAATTGCTCAGTGTGCAGTACTCCAAGTAAGCACTTCTCTACCTTTCTTATTCTGAACCAATCTCCTGTTTGAAAATTGTGAAGTCCTTACCGTTAGACAACTGTTTATTTTAGGAATAATTTTGATACAACATAGTGAAGTGATTTTTGGTCTTTATAAATTTATAAACTGCAGAATAGTTAGACCTTGCGAACTAAAATAGTTTCATATCTCATTTTTTTATGATTTTACTGTTTTTTGGGTCCTTTGCTGTATAACAAAGTAAATAAAATTATTCCAGTTCACTCCCTACATATAAAATAGAGATGTTACGGAAGTGTTATATCGGAACCGTATTCGAAAGCGGAGTTTTTAATTTCGTTTGTCGGAACCGGAACCGAAATCGAAATCGAAACCGGAATCGGAGGTGGAGGCAGAAGAGATGTGTTAAGGACAAGTCTATTGCACTGTATTTTTCTTTTCAGTTTCAAATTCTTCGAATTCAATGCCATGCACAGACTTTAAATGACTTTTTAACGAAGTAGTCGTACCTCCCTTTCGTGAATATATTTTCTAACATAGTTTACACTTTGCCGTATTCTCAGAAACTTCATTGAAATAATTCCAAATGGCACTTGATTTTGGCTTCATTGTCCAATTCAAATAAATTTGTTAGACGTCAAATAAAACATTACTAAAACTAACCAAAAACTCGGATAAGTATAAATGAAGCGCGAACGCACAACACGCCAATTGCCAAATACGAAACAAAACATCAAGTTAAGGCGGCTACTCATTTGCCTGCCGCAGGGGCAATCTAGGATGAAAAGCGATCGGGGCAATATCAGAACTGTCGCTATACACATGCCTGCCGTTCAGTATGAGAGTGTACGTCTCGTTGGATACACGCATTGAGAATGGCGCCAGTTTTATCGAAATATCAATAAATCTATATATATAGCCTTGCCTATTTTTTTAAATCGAATGAGGATGACAAATGAGCACTGTCCACCTAATAGTATATGGATACTGTGGCCCATAGACACCCATATTTATCGATAAAACAACTAATTAATTAATAATTACAACCATAATATAGTCCTTAAAAGCAGCAGCATAACTCTACCACATTTAAAAACATTACAACGTTTCAATAAAGTTCTTTCTGCAAAAAAAAAAACAAAAACAAAATGGACTCCTATCACCAGTGTCAAAATTTCACATTCTTTATTGGTATCTATTGTGACTTGTACTCACACGGGTGCTCCGCACGAAAGTCGCTAACAAACTAATTGAAATTGCCCCAATTACATTATACACGGCAGCGGCAGCTATGATCTAGGAGTGAGGAAGGTCTTGCGCCTCTGTCGCCCTGCCGCAGGGCCGACTTAGAAAATTGCTCCTGCTTGCATACACACATCACAATTAAGGAGGCAATTAAGGGTCATCCCTACTCCTACACCCTAGATTGCCCCTGCGGCAGGCAAGTGAGTAGCCGTCTTTAAAGAGTAATCGACAGAAGGCACGGGGGAGGGAGGTTCCCGGGGCGACAAGTGTAAAATTGTTTGTACACGCTGATCGCGGCCGCCGCCACCACTGTGCATCGACCTCTGATATATAACTTCCGATTAAAATTTAACGGAACCGAAATCGGAATCGAAAGTGCAAAATCAATCGGAAGTTCCGAACTTTCGGAATCGGAATCGAACCGCTGTAACATATCTAATATAAAGCAATGTAAACAAAAAATAACAGCTTGGTTACTGACTCTAGGATATGATGAAACGGAAGATCTTTTGGCAGTGCAGCGATGAGTTATTATGGACTGTACTCGAACTTCTAATGTTAGATAACCTAAGGAACTCATTAAATTGTATTCTTCATCTCGTACACACCCTCTTACACACACTAACATTAACACTAGCACCACATACAAAAGAGGTACATTTTACATATTTTTTTCTATTTTGCATGTTTTATACCACTTATATGTAACATAAAGAAAAAAGTTTTGTAATTTTTCCATAATATAAATAAATAATTTATGTTTATTATGTCTGGGGAGGGGCGCCATAATATGCTGAAATACAGATTTTGGCCTAGTTTGGCAATAAATGCTATTTTTCATGTTATAAGAAATAATATTTCTGTGTAGTTTTTAAATAGACATATTGTTACCTGATAATATATGGATATATGAAAAATAAAGATTAAAAATCCTTATTATTTATATCATCCCGTGGGAGTCGTAAGAGGCGAAAGAGAGACACAAATCAGGAGATAGGCAGTAGTCTTCCTAATAACGATTAAAACTAAAAAAATGCGGTTGTCAACCCGCTTGCCAAGTGCGGCAACTATGGCAAATATCCCCCTATGAGCCAAACTATCGGATATGTTTAGCAGTAGACGTTAATAGTCTGTAACGGTAACGATGCTGTATTACTATGATATATACGCAATTATTTTCCCGTTTCAGTCTCGACTAGCCAGAGCCTATTTAAGATACACAACTTTAAAATTATTATTTAGTGTCTCAGACTGTTTTTATCAGATTATGTTTATTAACTAAACAAACATTTATCTTGTAACCTTTTAATAAATGTTTTCAAGCATTCTGAAAAAAAAATTGATCAATGTGAATATTTTCGTACTTACAGGATAAATGTCCAGCAGTAAACTTGCTGTAATAATGATGATGATGAATACTTTCGAATACAACTTCAACTAACATGTAACATTTACGTAAATGAAAACTAAATCTTTGCGGATATTGCACAGTAAGTGGTGCATGGATATTTAAGGAAAAAGTGAGTAGTCACTCTTGAGGAAAGATCGAATACCTAAATGTAAAATAGTTATGAGACAAGGATACCTCACCAGACGTTAAGCTATATTTTTTGCATTTTCACTTGACGATGCAAAGTTTTATTTGTAGACGTAATTAATTGTCGTGTGAAAATGAAACAAGTTTGTGTATAATAATTAGTGACCGACCGAAGGTTCGGTTTCGGTTTCGGCAAGTTTCGGCAAAAAAATCTAGTTTCGGTAATAGTTTCGGTTTCGGCAAAAATCTGCCGAACCTTCGGCGGCGCCGAAACTCAGTGTTCGTGGATTATCGTGCGTTGTTCGGATGAGTTCATGACTCGTGTATTATTCATAATTATACAGAAACAGAAACTTTTTTTTATTCAATATATATTGTAAATAATACTTATTGAAAGTCACTCTTTTGTTTAATTACCACTGGGTCGAAAAAACCTCTGTCCGTGGAAGAACCAGCAAGAAACCTAGCGGGACCTTTTTTTTAAAATAACAGCTTATAATCAGAGGCGTAGCGTGGACTAATATAAACGTGGGCGAAGTTGCATTAGCGAGGCCCCTTTTCTTTTGTTCCAAGGATCTACTTGATCTATCCTACCAAACGCTTTGATACGACATACGAGGGCGACACTGGAAGTTTTTAGAACTGTATCACTTGTAAACGATATAATAAAAAATAAGTTCCAATTTTGAAAATAGAACTCTGTCAATATTATTGTGTTTGGATTTTATTAATTTGTCATTTGATTACAATTTGGCAGCAAATTAAAAATGTCTGTGTCATCATCATCATTACAGCCCTTCACAAGTCCACTGCTGAACATAGGCCTCCCCCAAAGAATGCCACAAAGCACGGTCCTGAGCCACCTGCATCCATCGACTTCCTGCATGTCTTACCAGGTCGTCACTCCATCTCGTGGGGGGACGCCCTACACTTCGCCTACCGGTACGAGGCTGCCACTCGAGAACCTTTCTTCCCCATCGGTTGTCGGTTCTTCGAGCTATATGGCCGGCCCACTGCCACTTCAGCTTACTAATCCGTTGGGCTATGTCGGTTACTCTGGTTCTACTGCGGATAACCTCATTCCTAAGTTTATCACGCAGAGAAACTCCGAGCATAGCCCTCTCCATAGCTCGCTGAGCGACCTTGAGCTTCCTCATACGGCCAGCAGTGAAGGACCAAGTCTCAGATCCGTAAGTCATCACTGGCAACACGCACTGGTTGTACAATTTCGTTTTAAGGTTTTGAGGTATGTCTGACGAGAAGATGTGTCGTAGCTTCCCGAACGCTGCCCAGCCGAGTTGAATCCGTCGATTGACCTCTCGGTCGAAGTTGGACTTACCTAGTCGGACTATTTGTCCCAGGTAAACATACTCGTCAACAACTTCGAGCTTAGTGCTCCCAACAACTACCGGCATAGGTGTGACATGGACATTAAACATAATCTTTGTTTTGTCCATGTTCATCTGTGTCACTCCAGCATGAATTTAACGCGAGAAAATTTTCGTATAATGATTTTTTATGAATTTATATGTCATTTAAGTCAACAAGAAAGTTATGATAGACTTTGATTGGCCTTTCACGATGAAGCCCCATCTCGTGCCACTGTTTACAATTGGTTTGATGAGTTTAAACGTGGTCGCACTAATCTCAACGATGATCTGCGTGAGGGACGGCCTTCTACGGCGACGACTGAAGATAACATCAGTGTTGTGCGGCGTATGATAGAGCCTGACAAAGGATTGACTTATCAGCAGATTCGAACAAGCTTAGGCATCGGTATAAGTCAAGTGCACAAAATCTTCTATGAACATTTAGCGGTCCGGAAGCTTTGTGCCCGGTGGATACCTCATAATTTGACAGAGGCCCAAAAACTCCGTTGTGTTGAGTGGTGTTCTGAAATGGTTCAAACATTTAACGGCGGTAGCTCAAATGCTGTGTTCGACATACTTACGGGTGACGACAGCTGGATTTATTGTTATGATCCTGAAACTAAGAGTCTGCTGTCTGGGTGTTTTCTTCAGAGGAGTTGCCAACTAAAGTGAAGCAAGGTCGAAGCAGGGGAAAAAAGATGGTGATCTTGATTTTCGGAAGGACAGGTCATTACGCAACAATTGTTTTGAGGATCGAAAAACAGTTACTGCAGAGTGCTACATTAACAATTGTTTGCCATTTGTCTTGGAAAAAGTTCGGGACAAACGACCTCGCAGTAGGATCCTCCTTCGCCACGACAACGCTTCGTAGAGCCGCCGAGCAAACAATATAATATAATATAATAAAATTATTTAGTTTGTTTACATGCAGGGTATCTTAAATTATTACGGTACTCGTTTTTTTTAGCAACTTACTACTTACTAGTAAGACATGGTTGATCGTTAGCAGCTCTACTAGTTTTATGGTAAAAACTGTATTACAGACGCTAGCGCCTCCCACCGGACATTATAGAAAACAATTAGAGAAATGCCCTGTTTAATACTACATAATATTGAAACCGCTGCATCGACTACTTCGCGACGTCAGATGTGGAATTACTGGGTCACTCGCCTTATAGCACCGACCTCGCACCTTGCGATTTTTATTTATTTCCGAAAATAAAAGAAAAACTTCGAGGAAAACGTTTTATGGACGCCGAGGAAGCAGTGGCTGCGTTTCAAAATGTCGTCAAAGAAACCCCTAAGGACGAGTGGGCAAAGTGTTTTTCTCAGTGGTTCCATCGGATGTAGCGAAGTATTGATGTAAATGGACACTATTTTGAAAATATATAATAAAACTAATAACTTGCTGTTGTGTGTCACCCTCGTACTTACTCATATCTATTGATTCCTGACAAGTCTCGTATTTCGTCAATGTAACAATCGCGGTCTTTGAAGGTAGTTACACCGGCCTTGCAGTCACATTTAAGAGATGCTTCTTGCGAGGCCCCAAACAAACACACTTAAATTTATAACTTTCTTTTTCGAGCATAAAAGTGATCAAATTAATTAGTCGTCTGTGGTAAAGTCTGGGGGCATCGAATTTTAGGGGGCCTCGCGAGGCCCCTTTAAGTGTGAGGCCGTGTGCGAGGGCCCACTTCGCCCATGCCTAGCTACGCCGGTCTTACAATCATGTATGTAACACAATTAATAATACAAAATAAATTAGAAATAGCTTAGTAGTGATCACCTCATTCCCAGGGGTTATTATCATACATAAATTCCTGAATATTATAGTAACCCTTTTTATACAAACTTAGTTTAATAAAGTTTTTGAAATTTGAGCAGGTTTTGTATATATTCTGGGATTTCGTTAAGTTGTGTGTATATTTTGTGTAAGTGTGTGAGTGTGATATATTAAGTTAATGCTCTCATTGAATAATATTAACAATATTGTGAACACAATAAAACATGTTCTCAGTTAAACTAAAAAAGAACAAATACTTTTTATGGGTGTAAGTGTTGATTTTTTACAAAATGACTTAAAAAAGTATTTCTTAACGTTTAATTGTTGATTTATACTTCAAAATAAATAAATACATTGCTACATGACTATTACAATAACTGTTTTTCATTAACATACATTACCTATCTGTATATGTATAAAAAAATATTCCAGATTTCAGCATACAATTAAAAAAATAAATATGTCTAAATAAGTTTCGGTTTCGGTTTCGGCCGAAACTGACACCCAGACAGAAGGTTCGTTTTCGGTTTCGGTTTCGGTTGAAAATCTTGTTTCGGTCGGACACTAATAATAATACCTTTAATACAATAAATATCTGGGTTGGCGATCGGTTTTAGTACTCGGGGATGAAACCTATCTAAATAAACTTTGGAAAGTAAGACATTATCGAAATATAAAATTTCACCTAAAACGTTAAAGCCGTTTCCGACAAACCAATCACACACACACACACACACACACGCACACGCACACGCACACGCACACGCACACGCACACGCACACGCACCCGCACCCGCACACGCGCACGCACACAAACGCACACGCACACGCACACGCACACACACGCACGCACGCAAGCACGTACATACGTCCGCACGCACGCACGTATGCATGTACGCACGCACGCACACACGCACGCACGAACGCATGCACGCACGCATTCACACACACACACACACACACACACACACACAGACACACACGCACACATATATAAGCTGGAAAGAAAAAATTGTCCAAGTGACGTTTTTGGTCATATTGAGTTATATGTACATTGTTGGAATCGCCTGATTTTTCTGCGTCATTTGGTCTTACTCACGTCCTTCTACGATGACTTTTGATGTCGCTTCGACATTTTGGAGTTCGCGAGATATCACTTTTTCTTCCTTACTAATCGACAAAAAGGAGAATGGGATTTTCGGGCCTGAAGTTAACTAATTGGTTTATACTTTAAAAAATTGGCTATATTTTTCTAAAGTTAAATACAAAAAACTAGCTCATTTTACAATCTAGATTTCGAAAAAACATTAAAATAATAAATAAGTTAGAAAATCGATTGTATTGATGCAATCGATTTTATATTTATTCGGATCCTAAAAAATAAAATGATAAAGCTGATACATTGATAGGATATATTCATTTGGAAATAAAGTATATTATTATTTGCATAAGGAAAAAATAAATAAACATTTTATGGAAATAAATCGATTACCATAAAGAATACACTAGTGAAATTCTCTTTTTTGTACACTACCTACCACTAGTAATTTCAATTAGTTTGGTTTGACAGTTCAAACTTCAAAACTATTCATTTAAAAGAAAAAAAAAGACCAATTTTCGATTTGATTTGAAACGAGTGCAATATAATCGATTCTCGATTTAATCCAGCATTTTAATATCTATTTTTAATTATTTATCTGTGTTAACTAGGCAGATAAAAAACATTCTACAAAATAATATGAAAAAATACAAAGTATCAACATGCTAACAAATAACAGTAACAACAATAATTCAAGTAATCGATCTCAGATCGAAATTTCTAATATTCATTTCAATTAGTTGTTGCTCTATTTCGTTCACTATTTTGTTTCCTAGATAACCTCAGCTTTCCTTTGGTGATTTTATACTGATCCGGCTTTTATATTTTTAAGTAATTATAGTGAAAAATAACCTGTTACAGAGTTATTACATTGAAAAATCGCCTGTTACAGTGTAGTAATACATAAAATCACTTTTATTTATTCTTCAATAACTCAGCTCCTAGATTGACAAATCTAGCCAGATTTTCAGGTATAAATTGTTTATATATAAGCTTTCAAATGGTCCGACTTTCATCTTGTTAACATCTGGGCCCAAAAATTTATGGAGATGTCTCCTTCTCCTTTGGTGGTTGTCGTAATTGTGAAATGCTAAATTTGCCATTGGTCAAGTTTGACATTTCTGTTCGTATGGTAATTACTCCACTTAGTACATTTTTTCAGTATCTGGCAATATAGTGTTAGGCGCGTAGTATATTTTTTCCTCAGAAAGGATTTGTTGTTTTATCACTTAAGTAATTTTGGCTTATTGTTTTTTTTCCTACATGGCGTTTAGTTAAAATTGCCAGTTTTTTAGTACATTTATAATACCTTAGTTAGGTATTATAAATCTACTAGTACAATACTTAAATATTGCTTTATTAAAATTAATAAAACTCAAGACAGTTTAATTGCATTTTATTTACATTTTTTAATAAAATATCAATACATTTTTCTTTAAAAATGTTGTTTATGTCAAAATTACGGAAAAAAATTACATTAAATTAATATTTAGGTTGTTTTGTCTCAACTTCCACATGTTTTTTTATTTTGGTAACGCAACTTTTACTCTGATATAAGTTCTGAAAAAAGATATATATTACATTTTTACCGTATCTTCCTTAATCAGAACTTGTCGGTTAGTCAATTTTTCCCGTCTCTACTTTTAGGGAAAATTTTACTAACCGACACTAACTTTAAAACTAAGCATTATTTTTAATAGTTACGTTTACTATAATGTAGATAAAAAATAAACAAATAAATTTTTAAGAACTAGGCTTTTTGGACCATTACAAGAATTTACACGATTTTTTTTCTTTTTTTCAAACTTTAAACAGCTCTACTGTAAAATTAGTATGATGTCGCTTGGATAATTTTTCCTTTCCAGCGTCGATATATTATAATCATACACAATCATGTATATGTATAAATATATATATATATATATATATATATATATATATATATATATATATATATATATATATATATATATATTTGTGCGATGGAAAGTATACAGGGTTATTTTGCAAACTATGCCCAAATTTGCCCAGAAGTTTCAGAATAAGTAATACAGATGAATGGTGAAGAAAAATTAATTTATAAAATATTTTAACTGATTGTCATTCATAAATATCTAACGCCTACTATTTTACTACGCACGCACACATTCGTAAGGGTGCCGGTTTGAAAAATAACCCTGTAGAATATTATAAATCCAACTATTATATTCGAAATCAAATCTTGGACACGAACGTGGGTGGCGCAATTTCGCCAGAAAACGAGTGCAGTGCGGTTTGCGTTAATTTGTGTTGTTTTGACTACCGATAATACCCGTCGCTGGATCTGAGTTGCGTACATTTGGCTTGATCATAATGACTGTAATGCGAAGTCAGAAGATTTCGTTTGTGGACTAGATTTTTTCAACAGTTTATTCAACCGAGTAATATACCAAGTTCTTTAAACATGCAATAATATATTTTAACCCACTTCAAAAAGTAGGAGGTTTTCAATTTGAGTGGATGTCTTTTATGTATGTATGTTATGCGAAAACTCCGCAGATTGTAAACCAATTTTGATGATTCTTTTTGTATGAAACAGGTTATATATATCCTTTACAAAATTTCAATCATAAAGAATCAAAATGCAGATGCGTTGTCACCCCTGAGAACTAAGATGGAACACCTCATCATAGTCAGCAAAAAGGGTTTCTAATTCTCTATACTAATGGATGCATTGGCCCAAAGACATCTACATCTATCGTCGACCAAGAAGAATTTTAAGTATAAAACGCCACAATGCAGGAGAAAAGCCTATTAGTCCGTTATTTAAGAAAAAAGAAGATTAACTTTGTTGGATTGAGGTAACCTACCAGATTCTGATACAGTTGAATACTCACAAAATCCTGTCGTATGTCGGCAAAGTCCTTGCCGTACTTGTCAAGCGCCTCCTCGAAGAGGTTGGCCTCGGAGGCGGACCACTCCTCCATCTCGTCGCGGCACAGCACGGGGCCCGACGCCGGCACCAGCGGCGACAGCGCCGCCTCTATGCTGTACCCGGACTTGTGCAGCGTGTCCATCGCGTGGAACTGCACAACCACGCGCAAGTTACACAGATCGCTTCATAATTTAGTAACATCAACTTTAGCGTGTGATAGCGATACAGTAGATTTTTGACTTCAGCGACAGTTTTTGTACACTCAACTTTTAGTAATTTTCTTACTGATATTTATTTTTATTTATGTTTCCCTTATCTTGTATGCCAACCCGCTTGCCAAGCTTGGCAACTATGACAATATACCCCCATGAATAAATAAAGTTACGAAAAGACGGTCCTGAGACGGAATTCCACTCCTAAGGGAGCAAAAAATAACTTCTTTTTAGCAATTTGTATTCGGTTTGTACTTTTCATTAAAAGTTATAATTATTATATCACTTTCTGATAGTTGAACATTAATGTTAATAGAAAAAACATCATAAGGGAGACAAACGAGCACACAGTCCACTTGATGGTAAGTTTGCTGTAGCCCATAGACATCTACATTCTACATCTATGCTCGATTAAGAATCTGAGGACTAAGATAGAATGCCGGGTTTCCAGTAAAAAAGATATCCGGTCCTCTACACTCTCCATATAAAACACAGCAGCACTAAGCTGTTATTTTACGCCGGTATTCAGTGAGAGCGTGGTCTATTAAATACATTATTTTGTCGTTATCATTATAAGTACACTGCCGAAAACAGGCCTTCCTTAAAAATTTTCAAAACACGGCACTGAGCTACTTTTAGTCGAGAATACCTCGAGATTTTAAATTGCTTGTTTGTTTTTCAATCTAAATGGTCTGCTCATTGCCATCTCAGATAAAAATAATTATAATTTAAGAATTATAATTTATCGTAATTACAATACTACTACTGAATGCTAATGCGTAAAGAGCAAATTATTTTGCATTTATGCTCATTTTACGAAATATCTTAATGAAAACTGCGAACCGGTTTAACTGCATCTGACCAGATATGATGCCTATACCTACAAGTTGACATGATGATATACAAGTTACAGGAACAACATATTTAGTTGATGATAAACACTATAAAGAATTATATATTATGCCTGTAATTTGTATAATGGTTCATTAATTAATCTAGAGCTTCCTATATATGTTATATAGCTATAATTGTATGTAATGTCTTCCATCCATCCATTGTATAATTACGAATACTTACGAGTTCAACAATGGGCCCTCTAGAAATGATGCCAGGTGTGATGTGCCAAATTGTTAGATGCTGAATCAAAACACGAAGATCTTGGCCTACTTAGCATTTGAAACATTGGCATAAAGTTAAGAGATTCTTTATTTATTTCTTTAAGAAGAGCCAAAGGTAATTACAATAATACATGTTCACGCACATGATATATTACGTTAATTTTTAAATGTAAATCCTATTTATGGCAGCCACAACTTGCTTCATAAGAAGAGTAAAATTTTATAACATAAATTACGTAATATCAGAAACATAACCTGAAAAAAATAAAAAAATACCAAAAATAAGTCAGGGGAAATAACAATAACCAATTAAGTAACAAAATTAACATTTTATACTATCGGACTCTTATCTATATACTATACTTTAGATACTATCTTTTAAGGTCTGTACTGTAGCATTGCTTTTTTTAAAGAGTACAAGTAATCGTTAAAAATATCCAAAGAATACGACATCAAATTCAGCAAACGTGACATTATATATCTATAGATTACATCGATCACTAATAAAAAAACTAGATACACTGATGAGGGCTAATAATTTTCTGCTCACCAGATGTCGCTAGTTGACACTGAGTTAAAGTTTTTTGTTATACAATGTAATTTAATTGAGAAGTTGTTTTTTAATAAAAGTTTATCATTTTCAAGAGTATTATATTAATACACAAAACAATGCGTCAGGTTTGCTCTTTAATTTTTTTGCACATTTTTCTGCTTTTATGAATATCTGTGGTTTGGTTAATTTATTTTTAATGTTATTAATATAAAATATAGCTAATAGTACAAACAGAAACAATGACTTTTACATTTTCAGTACAAATTAACTTCCCCACTATGAAATCTATCAAATATTATACCTCACTTTCTAATTGCACCGCCCTGTTGGCAGAAAAAGTCGTGGATGCCCACATTGTTCTGACGTAATTTTAGTTCAAATAAATATACGTTAATGTAAATTCAACCTTAAGAGCATTGCCTAAAGTTGTATTCACAAAACTACGTACAAATTAAAAGCGCACCCAAATGTTCGAGTGGGCGCTCATACGGTAAGGACATTTTTTTGTCACTGATTATGTATCTAGTTTTTTATTAGTGATCAATGATAGATTACTAGAGTTATTAATGATATCGACTAGAGTTGCCAATTTAATAATTTTGTAATCCGCAATGCAAGAATGGGTATCACATTTATTTTAAATATTGTAAACTATTTATTTCATTCATATTCTATTTCTTTCATCATTCATGTCATTTCATTTCATTATACATAATGTGAAATATGAAATATTATGTGAAAGTATGTTTCTTTGGATGTTTTTCTATAATCATGCTTGCATTATTTGGAAACTGACATAGAAGTCGATTTCATCGTGGAAAAGGTTATAATACAGCTAGATTTTACATACACACAAGCCGAAAAAATCTTCATTTTCTCTACCAGTGTGCTTTAGAAAGAATCGAAATTAAAGATAAGTGGCCTACCTCCTTTTAATTTTATTTACAGTTTTCTCTAAAAAATAATTTAATAGTGGGTTGAAGAATCTATCGTTCCGTTTCGTCCCTTGGGAGTCGTTAGGAAGACTCCATCAATATCTCCACAATTACAGCCTTTCGCAAGTCCAATATATATATATATAGCCCAAGTAATGCTACAAAGCACAATCCTGAACCACTAGCATCCATAAACTTCCTGCAATTCTAATCCGGACGTCATATCCTTTAGTGGGGGCTGTCCTATTCTATACAATGCTTGCGGCTACGAGGCTGTCACTCTATAAACCTTCTTCCCTATAGTTGTCGGTTCATTGAGTATGGCCTCCCTCCGATTTATGGCGGTGTAGTCAGAAATATCGAGACCAGCGATGGAAAGTAGCTTCAAAGGTGCGATATTTTTGGTACTATGATTGCCATACCGCCTCTTTTTAGGGTTCCGTACCTCAAAAGGAAAAAAAACGGAACCCTTATAGGATAACTTTGTTGTCCGTCTGTCTGTCTGTCAAGATCCTTTTTCTCAGTAACGCGTGGACGTATCAAGCTGAAATTCATATCAAATACTCAAGTCTACTGTCCCTTGGAGCTATGAAATCAAACTTCTAAGCCGACGCAATCAAAAGATACAGCCGTTTATGCCAGAAATTTTCGACATTCGCAAGGGAATCAAAACCTACAGGGTAACTTCCCGTGAACTCAGAATCTTGAAATTTGGTGCGAAGCAACGTTTTATAGCACAGATAAAGCAAAAATTGCGAAAGCATACATTTATAGTTACATCATATAATAAAAATATTTTTAATAATTTTGAACTTATATACCTACGGATTTGTTCGGAACCCTCGGTGCGCGATTCCGACTCGCACTTGGCCGGTTTCTTTAATAAAATGCGGGTGACAAGCGAGCACAGTCCACCTGATGGTAAGTGGATGCTGTGTTACATAGACATCTACATCTATATTAAGAATCAAAACGCAGATTCGTTGTCATCCCTGAGGACTAAGATGCAATGCCTAGTATCCATACAGAGGTTGTAATCAAATGTGATCACTCATAAGAGCTGGAATCAAACAAGCAAAATGGTTAAAACAGTAATTTGAAAAACCCGACTGCGTAAAAGAACCTTCCCCTCCCATTTTTTTGTATTTGCGTATGCAATATATAAATATTATATATCCTAAATTACTTCTACAATAAGGACGAATCTAACGACACATCAAGCCATTTAGGCTAAAGAGCGTGCATAAGATATATATATATATATATATATATATATACTCTCGAAGAACTTTACCATCCTTCTGGGGCCGTCGGGTCAATATCTAGGCACTTGGCAGTGTTTAATTTTTTAGTGCGACGCCTCGGCAGGGTGTTAATTTTTTACATGAACCATTTAAGGCGCTGTTCGTATCTCAACTCTTCTAACATTGAAACCGACAACTCTGAACTTCGTTTGTAGCTAACTATTCCCTCTTTTTATATTAATGTTTTTGGTGGAATCTCACTCACCGGTCCCGAATTTGTTGTTTTGCAGGAAAGAATAACACGGAACTTGCATTTTTACCCGAGGGTAATGTGTTTATCAGCCTTTATGTATATATATGTATGTATGTACTATGTTTGTTCCTTTGTGGCACTCTACAGACTAAACACGAGGGCTGCTTTTGATGATTTTTACGTCAATTGATTTGACTTAATCTTGAGTGACACTAAAGACATGACAGTTGTCAAAATTCAATATGGCGACAACCAGATCCCATATTGCTTAAAAGTTAAAAGAAAAAATGGAAGTCGTAGAACTATGTCAAGTTAGGTATCATTGATTAGATCTTTGAAAATCATATTTAGGTTTCTCTGGTCATTTTACATTATGAATGATCATTTAAAATCTATAACGATTTAAAGTTGGTTAGCGACCATTCTCGCTTAAATTTTCAAAACTTATAATGAAGCTGTGATAAAGTTCTATAATCGTATAATGGGTATTATTCGTGATTTTTTTAATCGTAGTTGCTTGGATTTGCGGCATGCCAGTGAATGTATGTTTGAAAACAATTTTTAACCCCGACGCAAACAGAGGGATATTATAACTTTGACCGCTATGTGCGTCTGTCTATCTGTTTGTGTGTCTGTCTGTGGCACTGTAGCTCTTAAACTGATGAACCGATTTGGATTCGGGTTTTTTTTTACTTTAAAAACAGGTTTTCTAGCGGTGGTTCTCAGACATGTTTTAAACAAAATTGTTTCAGCGGTTTGAAGATCATCAGCTCTTTTTGTTTGGGTTGTATTTTTAAATTTAAGTTATATTCAGTAAAGTTATTATTAAAAAGAGAACGTTTATGAGTGATCAAACGCAGAATCCATGTGACATTGTGTTATAATGATTTGATTCAAAGTTAGATAGGCAAGAGGCCAAAAAGAATTCCCAGGCAAGCATAAACCTTGTAACCGATTCACTTACCTATTTCTTTTTTCTTCTTCATATAGCTTCCATTAGCGACTCTGACACACAATGTATTCACTGGCAGGATTAGATTATAACGAATTCCTGGCTTTATTAATTAACTCGGTAACATGTGAATGCCAACTAGGTAACATCCTTTGTTTCGTGGTTTAATGGATTGTAACGTGAGTAAGCAACGCTGATGAATACAGCTTTTCCGTTCATAAACTAAAATATCTAAGGCACAGAATGTAAATAGATTTTTGGTAATAATCTATGACATTGAATCTTATAAACGCTGTGTTTTTAAAAAGCTCTCACTAGGATTTTCTTCTGTATCGTAAAGGCGTTTTACATTCATTGCACATGGTAGAACTCCCAGACTCACCGCGTAGTGGCTTTGTAAGAATATCAAATACCTCATATCGTCTCTAGGTGTCGTATGAGGCGACAGAGGGAAACAAACCAGAGATGGGCAGCAGCGCCTTTCCTATAACAACTAAAGATTAAAAAACAAATCTGTGGTTGCCAAACCGCCTGCCAATCGTAGTAACTAACGGAAATATCCCTCCTATTAAAACCAATCTTTAGGGGAAACCTATATTTAGCAGTGGACTTTTGAAAGGCTGCAACAGTAGACTTCTAGACCAGTAACATTTTTTTTTATAAAATAAGGGTGACAAACGCGCACAAAGTCCACCTGATGGATGGTAAGTGGATGCTGTGGTCCATAGACATCTACATTTATCCTAAATGAAATAAAATGAAGATGCGTTGTTACCCCTAAATACTGAGATGGAATGCTTCGTTTCCCGTAAAAAGGGTCACCGGTTCTCTACACTCAGCTTACGAAACACTATTTAAGCTGCTATTTTAAGCTGGTATTCTGTAAGAGCCTGGTCCTACCCCAGTTGAGCCGACCCATTCGTGCTACAACCACAACAATATAGCTGCAGTCTGGCTCTACCACGTAGAGTAGGTATACAAGAACTCGCTGCCTTTCAGCACTGCAACCAAACACTTAGCCACTGCGTTACCAGGTTGTCAACGTATAAAAACTATTTTTATTCCAAAATATTGTTTGTACTTTTGATCATATGTTGTTGACCAGAAACCCTCAATACACAGATTCTTGATATTCGAATATTAAACCATCGTCGGGATAATGTATAAAATCTTACTGGGCGTACATATTTTTTTGTCTAACTACATCCATTTTCTTTGACTGTGTGTAATTAAATATCTGTTTTATTTTTCAGAATATCGAAGACAAGTCCTCGGAAGCTTCTGACGATGTTGACGAAATAAGTAAGTAGCTTTTGTATTTAAAAAAGAAATCAAGGTTAGCTTACAGAATTTGAAGGCACGTGACAAATGCAGCACTTAGACATCTGCAACCAACATCAGAAAGAAGGCCACAGAAGCATTGTACGCTGAGAGCTAAGATGCCTCTCAGCCTGTAATTACATCGGCTCTTGTTCAAACCGGAACACAGCAGAATAATATCTTTTAATAGCGACTAGACATGTATAATTCAATCATTTCTAGTGACCCGATCATTCAAGTATTGATTCGTCTTACGAACCGGGGCATTTAGATCGATCATTCAAATGGATCATTTCGAGATTCAGTAATCTGTGATCTGTGAGACCCGCTCCATAATGTCGGTCATCGGAAATTACTATACCTTTTCGTCGTTGTTCTATCAATCGTTTGATCTGGAATGTTCAAAAAAAATTATGGCAATCATCAATACTTTGATGCGACCCGGGTCAAAAGAAAGTATCATATACAATTGACATAATATGTCTAATAGCGACATCTGATCGACGGTTTAGCTCTCGTACATTGTTTACCTAAGAACTACAGCCCAAAATACAGTCGATACTTAATACGACGCAATGGCTACGATTTTTATAGTATTAGGTTGACAAACGAGTAAACAGTCCATCTAATAAATAGTAAGTTAATGCTGTGACCTATAGCTACTACATATATCCTCGATGAATACAAATAAATAAAATTGAAATGTCTGTTTTTAATGTCAGTAATCAGTGTTTTACTTAATGCATATGAAAGTATATGCGGTATTTATAACAAAAAGATAATTTTTAAAGTTTTTGTCTATCTTACTGTCTGTTTGTTCCGGCTAATCTAAAAAAGGCTAGAACGATTTTGACGGCAACCTGCAAACATCGACTTCCTGCATGTCTTACCAGGTCGTCACTCCATCTAGTGGAGGCTCGCCCTACACTTTGCCTACCAGTACGAGGCTGCCACCCGAGAAATTTTTTTTCCCATCGGTTCTCGGTTCATCCAGCTATGCAATAGCCGGCTCATTGCCACTCTAGCTAATCCGTTGGACTATGTCGGTCACTCTGGTTCTACTGCGGATATCCTCATTTCTAAGTTTATCACGCAGAGAAACTCCGAGCATAGCCTTCTCCATAGCTCGCTGAGCAACCTTGAGCTTCCTCATACGGCCAGCAGTGAAGGACCACGTCCTAGTTCCATAAGTCATCACTGGCAACACGCACTGGTTCTACACTCTCGTCTTCAATTTATAGATATACCTGACGAGAAGGTGTGATGTAATTTCCCGAACGCTGCTCAGCCGAGTTGAATCCGTCGATTGACCTCTCGGTCGATGTTGGACTTTACAAGTCGGACTATTTGTCTCAGGTAAACATATTTCTCAACAACTTCGAGCTTAGTGCTCCCAATGACTACCGGCGTAGGTGTGACATGAATAGAATAGAATAGAAGAGAATATTTTTTATTCAATATTGATTACTACATAATACTTATTGAAAGTCATTTTTTATTTACCATTGGTTCGAAAAATACCTACGTCCTGGGAAGAACCAGCACGAAACCCAGCGGGACTTTTTTTTTCCAAACATATTTCACTTATCAATAATTTCGTTTTTACAATTTTTAAATGATTTTTCATAGAACCAGCATGGTGGCGATCACCTTATTCCCAGAGGTTATTTTCATTCATTTATTCCTTGATATTATAATAACCCTTTTTGTATAGTTTTTGTTTAATAAAACTTTTAAATTTGTTTATTGACAAACTTTGAATATGTTCTGGGATTTTGTTGTAAAAGCTTATACATTGCCCCATAAATGAATAACTGATTCTGTGGAGTCTAGTAACTGGCATTACAAGCTTATGTTTGTTCCTAGTGTTTAGCGTATGCACATCCTTATTCTTATTAAAGCTATTTATGTTTTTATGCACATACATTACATTCTCATAAATATATTGCGTTGCCAAAGTTAACATGTGTATTTCTTTAAATTTTTCTCTGAGGAACTACTTACAATTTAGGTTATAAATCGCCCGTACGGCTTTCTTTTGCAAAACAAATATAGCTTCAATATCAGTCGCATTACCCCATAGCAAAATTCTATAAGGCATTACGCTATAAAAGTAACTGAAATACACTAATCTAGCTGTCTAAACATCTGTGTGACTTCTAATCTTTCTTACAGCATATGCTGCTGAATTAAGTCTGCTTGCTAATTTAGATATATGGGGGCCCCATTGAAGTTTCGCGTTAATAGTAGTAACAAAAAAGACAGTGGTATCCACAAGACTCAACTCCTCCCCATTTAAGAGAACATTGGTATTCGAATGTTTTACATTATTTGTATTACATCAATGATTTTGAAGTAGTTTACATCATCTTGCGATAATACCTTTTCAAATCTAAATTCTTTTAAACAGGTATTAACATTCTGTTTGAGTAATGACTCGGCGACAGTTGGAGAAGCATTCAATGACTCTGTTGTCAAGATAGGAATATCAGTGAAATATTTCTCAAAGCACCGCTGCAACTTCTTGATTTGATTTAGTCAATTCATTGTTAATTTTTAATTGATAGCTTGAGTTACGAGGTTTATCTTTACCGCTTTCGTTGTTAATTATACTCCACGTCATTTTAATTTTATTCTGAGCAGCCTTAATTTTGTTGCTAATATGTAACGATTTAGCTGTAGAGCAAACTCTGGAAAAACATGGACGTTATATATGTATATGATCTTTCGTTATATATGATGTTCATCTTAAGATCTATCCGTTGGGAGGCACTATTGAGGTAATTGAGCATAGTCTTCCAGCGATTCTGCCATAAGAACTACCTCGTCGGCAAATTGAAGGTAAGTGATGTTCTCACCATTGATGTTAATACCGTATCCTTTCCAGTCTTCTAGTTTGAACGTCTTCCAATGCAACGGTGAAGAGTTTCGGGGATATAACGTCACCCAATCTTACACCTCCCTGCAGGTTTCGTACTCTGGTTCTGTACGCGGACAGCCATCGTAGCCTTACTGTAGAAACACTTCAGCACTTCGATATACCGACAGTCAACTTGGCACCGCTGAAGGGACTGTAGCACTGCCCACATTTCGATGGAATCAAAGGCTTTCCATAGTTCACATACGAAAGACATAAGGGCAAATTGTACTCCTCGGTCTTCTGTACAATTTGCCGAAGGGTATACAAGTGGTATATGGTGCTGATGCATTTTCGGAAACCGGCTTGTTCGAGAGGCTGGAAGTCGTTGAGTCTGCGTACGAGATGATTCATAATGACTCTCGAAAACAGCATGTAGACGCGTCTCGTCGTGTAGCGTTTCAAGAGAGCGTTCTCGCCTTTCTTGAAGAACAAGACCACCGCACTTCTGCTCCACGCATTCGGTGTAGTGCCACCATGGAGGACGTAATTAAAGAGCTTCTGAAGGACTTCAAGTACCGGTTTTCTTCCGCTTTCAGAAGCTCTGCTGTAGTTCCATCCTCGCCCGGCTTGCCGTTTTTAAAAATGTCTTAAATTTGTATATAACATACGAAGGGACTTTTTCCCTGACCTAATATATATTTTAAAACATGACTTGGAGAGCTACAAATACAACATTAAATAATTCCAAAATATCTAAAAACCACGACTAGTCTCACCTGTTTTGTTTCATTTCATTTTATTTTATTTGATAATAAAAATTTAAAGATTTATCGGAAGAAATGGTCTGAGATAGTGCCAAACGAATTTCATAAAAATTTAAGTAATAAATTCTCATAACTTTGTCCCGCTTGGAGTTGAAGACAGCAGGTGGCCGCACTTACTAGGGATTTGCAATCGTCGTGTTTGACAGGCGGGATTGGCGGCCTCAGTCACATCTCGCACATTTGACACTGCTTTTTAGATCCTTTTTACTGGAAACGAGGCATTCTATCTATGTCTTCAGGTGTGACAACGCAACTGCATTTTGATTCTCAATCGAGGACAGATGTCTATCTATGGATCAAAGCATCCATTTGCCATCAGTTGGACTGTGTTCTCGTTTGTCTCCATTATTAATTTCATTTTTAATTCTACACTTAATATGACATGGCTATATTTCCCATGCCACAAAGTCCACCTAACGCAACACTTACGACTCGCATAAGACAAGAAGGCTTGATGAATAATTTTATACCGCCGACATAACTTACTTATGAGGATATGCTTAATCATATTGATTCTTGTGGCTATGAAATTTTTTTCGTCAATGTTTTGGGCATAAACTTTAGGTACGAGTAGCACTCGTAATTTTGACACTCCTGCATTCGGCATTTTGTATCAATTCACATGAAAATGATTAAGCAACAGTTTGTTTCGGCGTCACACATTAATGTACGGCATTGTCACACTAAAAATGGATGTAATTTTTTTGTAAAGGCTCAATGTATCACACTATGTATATACGAGTCCATGTAGTCCATATTCCACACTACATATACTCGGGGTAAATTTGTTTACATAAAATATGCATTGCATATATTGTTATCATCAGATCTCAAATAGTCCCCTGTTGGACATAGTTTGAAGGATATGCGGTAATTGACACTGTGGACATTGATTAGGGCACATGATATATTACACCTATTCTTATATTCGTATATTTGAGGAGCTAGATGGCTATTTGTTTTTTTTTTCAATATCGAGAACACGTTATGTAAATACGCTGTTATCATACTATTGATTTTGTATATTATGCACCTTTAAAGCACACCACACAATAAACGATTGAGCTCAGATGTATCGATTTGCGTATTAGGCACTTGTCCCACTGCCGACCTACAAACGATTAGCTATCGACTATTTTCTTGCTCAAGAAACGTACAATAGATATAGATCCCGTGTCAATAAAAGAGATACATATATTACTAGTTGATAGCTAGCTGTTCATACTGCCGGCGAGAACTCGCTCTCTCTCCACTAGTTTGTTGCAGCTATAAGAGCAATCAAAGATAAAACTCGCTCCGTAATTTTACTCTACAGTGCGGATATGAGCGCACGCATTTACTATGAATTTAGAACAACTGTAACAATCGCTTAGCAGCGACAAAACTTTCGGAACTACACACTCGCTTCTCACTGCTCGCCAACTCTTATCTAGTCTCTAGCTCTACTCGTTTTTCATCGTTGGCGGTGGGACAAGTGCCTTATTGAGGTAATAATTTGCAGATCTGTGCGGAACAAACATGAAACAAATTAATTGCCGTTATAACTCCGCAGTAATGGATCGGATTTCTTTGTTTGAAATAGAAGATTTACGATTTATTGATGGCACCTTTCCTGAGAATTTTAGTATCCTTTAAATTCAAACCGATTTAGAACTACCATTTTATCTGTTCTTATATTGCATGCCTCATAACGCGAAGCGTAATTATGTAGTGCTTTACTCTTGACACGTCAAGGTCAAGCAATTTTGTATTCTTAAAATGCTTCTACATAACCATATTGCTCTTATACGATAATATGAGTAGCCGTATATCAAGAAAATACTCTAATTAATTCATCTTATATTTTCTAAATATCATTTTAATATGTTACTTTGAAAAAAAAAAACGGTTTGAAAAAAATTTTACGTGGACGTCCGGATATTGATTTTGTATGTGGTCACGATAACTCCCGAAAAAATTGACGTATCGAGATCGGGTTTTTATTACCTTCAGAATTACGTCAACTAGTTCCCTATTTCATGTCTAAAGCCTAGTACGCGTAGTTTGTTAATAAAAAGATTTTTAATTTTGATAAGTTTTATTGCTATTAAAAATTTAAAGGCGCTATAATATTATTTTAGCCCTTGATAGACTAAGGGCAAAGGTACATTTAGCCTATATCGATTTTATACTTTGTGTAATCGATTTATTTTGGTTAAGATTATTAATTTTTTTTCTGTAGGTGACATTACCTGTTAACATAATAGAGCGCTAAATTTAAAACACGTAAATAATATTTTAAAGTCAGGAATACAAATTATTTTTTTCAGTAAAATTAAATGATACGCTCATGAGGCGTGCACTTTTGGATTTTCCAAACTATTTCACAGTATTATTAATGTACAGTAGGGTGGATGCCCCTATTACAAGCCTTATGGTGCCAATTTCAACTTTAAAAATTGTTGCTATTTCAATTAGCGCACAATATTTTTATACATTTATTTTAATCGATAGGTTATTTGTATAAAAATATAATGAATATTTATTTACAATCATATTATTTCAAGAAAAATTTTAAAAACTACGATAAGCAAAAAAAGGCGTTATGGCTTTAAATCCAGCCACCCTGAACCTAATGTCATGCTTTTGTGTACCTAATGTCAGCATAGCATAGGGTTATGCCTTTTGAGTTTTTGGTAGGTTCCTATTGTAGGTAAGTTTTAGGAGCACAGAAATAAATTCGTAACAACTTTTAATTTTGAATCTGCATGTCACAAGCATGGAATATTTATTAAGAGTTAAAACAAACGACAACAATTAATTGATTTTAATGTTTTACTCCTTACCTTACTGTATTTTAGCTTTAAGCAGTTCCATTTTTGTTTTAACACTAAACAAATAATTAAAGCAAATTACGATAAAATTATGTATAGTAAATAGATTTTTTTATTATTTAATCATCCAAGTTTTTGAATTTTCATTATCATTTTAATCCTTCGCAAGTCCGCTACAGAACATACTCCTGCATAGACTGCCGCAAAGCATGGTCCTGAACCAATTTCCTTGTTATGATATTTTCATTTATGTTCTTAAGTTATAATAAAATTAGTATTACTAAGTCGTAGTTAATTATATTTATTGTTTGTTTTTGTCTTTCTCAAAAAATAATTAAATATTGTATGTTGTTCTTAACATTTACTAAATGTCTGATAGAAAAGCAAGTACGTACTCGTATCATTTACTAAACTTTTAATTCAAAAACCAATTTTAAAATACATAAGAATTGATCATAACTTCTTTTACTATAAAATAAGTTATGTTCTAATTAATGATATTTATTCTAGTTTATGATAGCCCTGATTTATATTACGTGGCTGAAATTAGGTACTTCTTATTATGTACGTCAAACCAAATAAGAGCAGGGCGAGCGGCTGACATTATGCACTCCATACATTTTGTATATCTAATTACAGCCCCATTAATTTCCACTAACAGAAAATAAAAAACATATAAATTTAAACAAAAACAGCTGCTTTACTGTGTCTCTAGTCATCATCATCATCACCATTACAGCCTTTCATAAGTCCACTGCTGAACCTATGTTCAGGTATTTTAGGCTGGTGACTCAGATTAGGATACTAGGATAATGTTATTAAATTATTGTATTCTCATCGGTCCTTGATACGAGTGGAAATTATCAAGTCAATCGGCCGTCTACAAGTTGGTGAAAATTACACTAAAAGATTCCGTTACATAGATAGATAAAGAGATAGATCATCATTATCATCATCATTACAGCCCTTCACGAGTCCACTGCTGTACATAGGCCTACCCCAAGGAATGGCACAAAGCGCGGTCCTGAGCCACCTGCATCCATCGACTTCCTGCATGTCTTACCAGGTCGTTACTCCATCTAGTGGGGGGTCGCCCTACACTTCGCCTACCGGTACGAGACTGCCGCTCGAGAACCTTTCTTCTCCATCGGTTATCGGTTCTTCGAGCTATATGGCCGGCCCACTGCCACTTCAGCTTACTAATCCGTTGGGCTATGTCGGTTACTCTGGTTCTACTGCGGATACCCTCATTTCTAAGTTTATAACGCCGAGAAACCCCGAGCATAGCTCTCTCCATAGCTCGTTGAGCGACCTTGAGCTTCCTCATACGGCCAGCAGTGAAGGACCACATCTCAGATCCGTAAGTCATCACTGGCAACACGCACTGGTTGTACAATTTTGTTTTCAGGTTTTGAGGTATGTCTAACGGGAAGATGTGTCGTAGTTTCCCGAACGCTGCCCAGCCGAGTTGAATCCGTCGATTGACCTCTCGGTCGAAGTTGGATTTACCTAATCGGACTATTTGTAAACATACTCTTTAACAACTTCGAGATTTGTGCTCCCAACAACTACCGGCATAGGTGTGACATGGACGTTAAACATGATTTTTGTTTTGTCCATGTTCATCTTAAGACCTATCCGTTGGGAGACACTATTGAGGTCATTGAACATAGTGCTTTGGTCCTCCATCGATTCTGCCATAAGGACTATATCGTCGGCAAATCGAAGGTGAGTGATGTACTCGCCATTGATGTTAATACCGCATCCTTTCCAGTCCAGTAGCTTGAAAACGTCTTCCAATGCAGTGGTGAAGAGTTTCGAAGATATAACGTCACCCTGTCTTACACCTTTCTGCAGTTGGATAGGTTTCGTACTCTAGTTCTGTACTCTGATAGCCATCGTGGCCCTACTGTACAAACACTTCAACACTACACTTATCGGGACCATAAATTGTCAAAAAATTAGGAAAAGAGCGTTTTCCGTTGCGTGCGTGTTTTGATTTTTAATTTAACACTTCTATGTGGTAATATTTGAAATATGCTTTCGTCTAGTTACGAAGAATGGTTTAGCCGACAATATTTGTAGTTAAGACTACTAGAAACCTTATTTACGAAGTAAAAAGCGAAAAAGGCTGGAATTAGGGTCGTGGCTGGTATTAGGGGCATCCACCCTATATGCCGTGTAGTGGCGGGCTAAGATAATCTGCTACCCCATATCCAATCCCCAATAGAAGAATGGCGCAGCGGAATTTAATTTTTTCTTGAAAACTTAAATAACAATATTGATCATGCTGTGATGATGATCATAGTGAGAATATTAGGTCGTAGTCGTGAAATTATTGTATTATTGGGTCGTCTGGAATTGGGTGAAAACTAAATTACAGAATTCTATTACATTCATACATACATAAATACATACATACAGATCAAGCTAATATAAATCGCGGATAATTGGAACATTCTGCTGGTTGTTTCGCTGTGCCCGTTTAAAAGCCAAAATATAATTTGCATGAGTTTTTAAAATACAAAGCATATTTTCGTAAAATAAATAGTGTTTATTCTGGTGGATGTAAAATATATAATAAATTGGTTCTTCTTTACTTTTATTTCGATGACTGTTTATTTTATATTTGAGCTGCTGCTGCGCTTAAACGCCGCTATTTGTACGTCTTTTTTATAGGATAAGGGTGACAAACGAACGCACAGTTCACCTGATTGCGTCGTCTTTCGTATAGTGAATATAGAGAACCGGAGACTCTTTTCCATGGAAAAGAAGCATTGTCTTCTTAGTGTCACACACTTACATCATATTCCTCAGGGGTAACAACGCATCAGCATTTTGTTCTATATATATTATAATTTCTTATATTTACGCGAACACTACACAAATAAATAAAACTAATTTTACGGATTTTATCGCGTATATTAACCTATTTTCTATTCTCGACGTTTCGAGCACTTTACAGCACCCGTGGTCACGGAGAGGACTAAGGTGTATGACGTCCCAATGTCATAGTTAACCACGTATACCTCCAGATTAAAAATGTTTAATTTTTGTTCCGATCTACGCAGTATGAACTTACAGTATCATGAAGTCTTGCAGTTGTATGCTTGGGTTGGCATTTAATTTTATTAATCATGGGATCCCAAGCAGATAGTTATATAGTTGGTAGTACATAGCGATCTTCTCTATTCAAATTAGGATGTTTTTTTATTTCAATAGCCTCGTGAATCATCCTAGGAACCTCCAAGGAATCGGTGTTCTTTAGCGAGGATTTGTGATCTATCAAATCTAATGTTAGTGACGTGGGCGATCCTGTACGTGTTCACAGACTGCAGACTTCCCGGAGCGTCGATTCTTCACATCAGCTGTGTTCTTTAACTCGGGTTTTTATGGATCTTTTAGTTTGTCCTATATAAGAGAGACCACATTCACAATCAAGCTTGTACACTCCTGCATCTTGCAGAGGGACATTGCGCTTGACTGATGGTAAAAACTGACTAATCTTCTTCGGCGGTTTGAAGTATGTTTTAATGGAAGCACGCTTCAAGATGTAGCCAATTTTGTCAGTGACACCTCTGACATTATGTCATATGATATATGGCAGTACAGCAGGAACTCGCTCGACTGTGGCCGGCTTCACTCGCTCACTGTGACGTAGGCGCGGGTCCCGTAGCTTATTGCCGTGCAAAACTTGCTTGACGTGTTGGAGCTCGGCGACCAGGTGTTTACTGTCACAGATCCCTCGTGCTCTCGGAAACAAAGATTTAATCACTGTAGCTAACTGTGAAGGATGGTGGTGAGAATCACCTTTTAAATATCTATCTGTATGGGTCTTTTTCTATACATGTGTATATATTACTGCTGGTGTCTAAAGCTGGGGTAGCCACTTACCATAGGCTGGACTGCGTTATTAAATAGTTTTTTTTAGTTAAATAGAAGTGACTAACGAAGTTACTGTCCACCCGGTCGTAAGTGGCCACTCGAACCCACATACACCTGCAGCTGATGTCAAAAAAATAAGGGTACTGATGCGTGGTCACCTCTGGGGACTGAGATGTAATGCTTCAGAGCCTGCTGCAGAGCCCGGCTTCGGAGCCGGTATAATTATACCGGCTCCCATCAGACCGGTACACAGCAGTGCACGCACTGCTACTTGGCTGCCGAAATAGGTAAGAGTGCTAAGTAGCTAAGTACCAAATGCTACGTGGTCTCAATCATGATGATGATGAAGTGGATTGAAATGAATCGTGGTATGTCAATTCATGTTGATTTTTACAATTCGGTGGCTCTTTTTATTAAAGAGGAGGCAACTGAGCATGCCACTTACTTTGTGATGGTGATCACCAATTACATGCGACGTCCATGTACATGCGCAATACCACAAAGTCAAACAACAAAAAGTATACTCCTATCTTGGAGGTTTCTACTCGAAAATATATTGGTTCGGAGGTCTGGAAGTCGGATTTTTTTTAAGACTCATTGTGAAGATAAAAATTATGGGCATTGTCTTCACGGTTCTAACCCTGCATTCGAATCTCTTCTAGAACTGCGCATCATGGCACTTATCTGAACATCATTAAATTCTACAGAATGACTTCCAAAAGTGTGCGCAGGAATTACATGACTTAATTCCTCCCGCTACCTGCTAACATCGAATAACCAGTCCCTCGGCCAATACCCTCCCCTTTATTGTAGACGTTCGTCGCAGTCATACCAAACTGTTTCTTTCCTCGTTTGTAATACGTACATCAATACAGTGGAATAATTTGCCAGCATCTGTCTTTCCATCCGATTGCATAGTGAGTTTCTTCAAGGCGTTAAATAGGCTTTTGTGATTAGTAACGTGCCATCTTTGGCTACATCGTCACTTACCATTAGTGGGATCGTATTCAAGCACTGGCTTAGGATAGGTAAAAAAAAATCCTGTAATTTTTATTTAGAGACAAGCGCGTATCTCTGTTTGAAGAAATACGAGTATTCGTGACATTGCGTTAAATCGTGCGTAGGTGGCAGTTTCTAATAGAAACCTAATGTCGCTAGAGTTTAAATCGGTCAGAAGGACGGCGATGCTATCATATTTTCAGTAATAATTACCAATATGAAAGTGGTAGAAGTGCCTGTGAATATCGATAATGATTTAATTTTTTTATTTTTATTCCTATGTAGATACCTCAGGGGATTGTCTCACCATAAGAATACCAGTGCTTCGTGTGGTTTGTGTAGAGAACCGGAGACCCTTTTGTACTGGATAGGAGGCATTCCATCTTAGTCCTCAGTGGTGGCAACGCATCTGCATTTGGATTTTTAATCGAGGATAGATGTAAATGTATATGGGCCACAGCGTCCACTTACCATTAAGTGGGCTGTGTTCTGTGTTCGCTTGTCAGCATTATTCTATTAAAAAAAGCTCATCCTCATCGTAGGGATAAAGTCGAAGTTATATCTAGGAATACGAAATTTCACTTAAGAGTACTTTACGTTACTATAGCAATATCGTCTAAATTAATCCATATTCCGTCCGGAACTACGTAACTAGAATAATTGATGTTTTCCATACACGAGACCTCAAACTTTTTACTCCAACTGTCGACGACTGTTTCCAACAATTTTTTTAAACATGATTGAATACACGGCCGTATTCCCGTCTCCCTGGCTTACGTATCCCCGATAAAGAAAAAGGTCACCCACTTACTGCCTTTCAATCTTACCCACTGCAGTTTTCAATCTCGTCGGGAGTTTTGTGCGCTTCCAATTCGTGAACAGTTTCGCTACTGATTAGACATCACTGTGAAACTGAAATGTAAATACATATCCACCTGTGGCTATAAATTCTTGATATGAATTATATTTTTAATCTACCTCATTCGTATAAGATTTATTTCATTATCTTTTTCATTAATTCATTACAGATATTATATGTGGTAGAGCCATGCAGCAGCTATATTAGTGTATAGTTGTAGCACGAACGGGTCGGCTCGACCGGGGATAATAAAATAGCAGCTTAATGCTACTGTGTTTCGTATAGTGAGAACCGGAGACCCTTTTTACTGGAAAAGAGGCATTCCATCTTAGTCCTCTCGAGAGACAACGCATCAGCATTTTGATTCTTTATTGAGGATATACGTAGATGTCTATGGGTCACAACAAGCACTTACCATCAGGTGGACTGTGTGCTCGATTGTCACCCTATACTATTAAAAATAGTCTAACAAAATCCTACTGCTGAACATAGGTCTTTCCCCCATTAATAAGATTTACCATATTTTCTATGCTGGGCAGACCGGTAGCCGGTAGCGGTTTTTTTGTTATTTTTGAGTTGTTACCAGGAAGATATCTTCCCGTGGGAGTCGTAAGAGGCTACATAGGGAAACAAACCAGAAGATGGGCAGCAGCGACTAATAATAAAAAATAACTGTGGTTGGCAACCCGTCTCCTTAAGCGTGCCATCTATATCTCATATTCTCCCTTATGAGACAATCCATGGGGGAGCCCTATGTTCAGCAGTGAACTTTTGATTAGTAACGGTAACGGTAATATTTAATAAAGTATACCTGTGTATAGACGGGTCCGTGGCGCAGTGGTTTAGCAATTATCTGCAGCGCTAACCTGCGGCGGTTCCAATCCGGTACGGAACAAGTACTCGTATTTGTATGGCCTACAAATAATTGTTACACATCTGGATGTTTGGCCTTGCGAAATTTATATGTATATGTAAAATGCCTCTACGCTACAGGAGAAAATCCTACAGTGGTAGTTACGTTTTTATAAGAGAAAAAAAGAAAATTGTTTTCTTAATATTCCTTCTGCTATGCATCCTTGGCATGGATTTCATCTATATGGCTACCGGCCATAGATCTTCGGGCCCCATAATATTGGCTCTGCTTTAAATAACTCAACGAACTTATGTCAATGTAATGGCTTTTCTGGAGGGAAGAGGGTCTCATTTAAGGACTAAGATGAATGTCTGAAGTTCGTTGATGGTATTCACATTGATTGCAGTAGTGGATCAAGTGAACCCATTTGTTTTAATGTTAAATGTGTTTGTACACAAGAATGAAGCCGACTAGTCTCAAATTTAAGTAAAGCAATTAACATTACAAAATAAACCATTTTCCCGAATCAATGAGACCGAATGAGTGTTTTGATTCTGACTTAAGTCAAAGTATATATGTATGTATTAAGCTTCGTATATAACATGTTAAATTTTTGCTGGTGGTTCGTTTGTCACTGAAATAGTAGATATAAAAAAGAATTTACGATTTATATACTACCTACCTTTTTTATTTGGAGCAGGCGCCTTCGACGATTATTTATTTAAACTATATTTATTATAATAAAAAGAAAACTAAAACATTAGGTTCAAGGGCAACTAGTAAAAGGAAATTTTAACCTCACCGTTTATCTTTACTATTTTATAAAATGAAACTAGTGATCCGCCCCGGCTTCGCACGAGTGCTTTCTATATCTCAACAACAACACCACCTACCGGGTTCAACTATAGCTAAGAACCATTCACGTGACCCCCAAACTTAAAAAAAAAATAATAGCTTACAATCATGTATGTTACACAATTAACCACACATCACAAATTAGAAATAACTATTGAGTTATATGTACTACGTACTAGAGAAGCTATTCCAAACAAAAATTGTGCGCTACTTTGTCTTCGCGCATGTATTGCATTGTGCCTTTAATTTAATATAAAATAAACCTAGCAAGCTAACAGCATAGCAAAGTGGCGAAGCAATCAGCTTTGTAGCGGTTTCTAACGGAAAAAAATCAAAATAGGAGGTTCAGATGCCTGGGTGATCAGTAATCGATTGCTGAAAACAGAATTTGAAAATTCGAAACCGTTCTCGAGATAATCGTGGGACAGACTGACAGACGGACGGACAGACGGACAGACGGACAGACATCGTGAAATCAATAAGTGACTTCGCAAGCTTCGCCACTTAATAATATATTAATATAAAATAAATATAAGAATTTAATATAAAATACTCTTATCTGAACTTTAATCTGAACAAACATATTTCTAAATAAAATGTAATAATAATTATTTTATGGAATTCACAAATCTTCAATTTACACAATATTTAATTTAGTGTACGGATTGAGGTACAGTGTGTATGAGTACTAGTAGTGTGTGTGAGTAGGTAGTAAATACAAATCGTAGTCAACTTTCTCGGGATCGAATACGTAAAAATATAATCTCGCACTAGGGACACCGTTCAGTTGAACATAGTCAATTATCGGAATGCGAAATCTAGTGCGTAGTACATATATATCGAAGGAAATAACTTGGTAGCGATCACCTCATTCCCAGGGGTTATTATTATCTATAAATTCCTTAACATTATAATAAACTTTTTTATACAAACTTTGTTCGCTCAACTCTCAACTCTCGCTCTGTTCAGAGTTTAAGGGGCGGGGCGTTCGGCGTGCACGATCAAGACGCTCTTGTATAACGGTGTCATGAGTGGCGAAAATTGAAATGTATGCCGCACGCTGCACGCCCAACCAAACGCTCTTTACCTACGTCTTAACCTAAGGCTTCGGCGGTGCGTATGGCGTAGCGGAGCGTTTCAACTATACATGTGTCATTCGTTCATTTCTACTGATCCGATTCCGATCATTCAAGTATTGATTCGTCTTACGAACCGGGTCATCCTAGTCGATTATTTAAATGGATCATTTAGGATTTTAGTACTCTGTGATCTGTCCTGTCAATCATTTGATTCGGAACGTTTCAAAATGTAATTTCAATTATCAATACTTTGATGCGACCCGGGTTAATTAAACGAATCATTCACGATTGACACATCTTTAGTTTCCACACAACGCTGTGTCACAGTCTTACTACTACAATACAGTCGGTTGGTCATCGAAGGTGTTTAGACCGGGCAGGTTTTTGTTAGATCGTGCCGTGCGGATCAGTGTGAGACGCGGGCGGAGAGCTCTCGAGCGCTAGCCGCTGGGCCGTTAGTCGCTCGGGAGCTGTCGGTTAGGGTTGTCTTGTCACGCAAATAAATTAAAATGGTTCACACTACATGTGCGATAGAAAACTGTGGGTCATCCTCATTTAAAGAGAAGGAATTAGTTTCATCAGTTTCTACATACACATTAATTTGTTTAAACGTGAAATAAAATAAAATTTGTTTTTTGTAGTTTTTTCTTAATTCAAGTTCCGACAATCCTAGCAATTTATTGTTTATGTCGGCTTGTCGGACAACATCACGTGATAATTGATTGTATGTCTTAGTTGTGGCGGTGTGATTACCATGATACTACGCTGCAAGCTCCACTTCACGCTTCGCCAATCTCTCTCTACTGGGGACCTACCCCTAGGCTATAGAATTATATAATAGAAAGGTTAAGTCTTTCTAATAAACTCATAACTTTGAAAAAATATTTATTAGTTTTTTTTTTATTGCGGATTCAAATCCTAAATCTTAAATGGCAATAACCATACTGCATCCAAATCTAAGGAATGAGATTGCAGATGTAATCTATTAAGTAGTTCAAAAAGATTATGAAAAATATCGGTCCCAGGACAGAGCCTTGCAGTACACCTCTTGTTATTGTGGTTACTTCAGATCTATGTCTACTTGGCATTCCTACTTCATTGTCCACGAAATGTTTCCTATTACTCAAATAACATTTAATATGTTTAGTGATTGATTCCTAATTTAATATTATGCAAGTTTTTTTAATAGTGTGTTATGAGCAACGGTGTCAAAAGCAGAATTTAAATCTAAGAATAAGCCTGCAACTTTAACTTTGTTATTTTATTTTCTTAACAATAAAGCGTTCACTATAGTTCTCAACTGCGTTTACGTAACCAATTATTTTAGATAAAAAAAAGACCTAATGAATTCCTTACTGGGTATTGCCAGGAATTCCCGTAGGGTTTTTCAAACCAGTAGTAGCACTAAGGAAACGACTTTAGATTAGCATTAATTTTAATCTATATTTAATTTTAAAAATGAGTATGTCTCAAAATAAGTGGTAGACTATATCTTTATTTATCAAATACAAATACCTACAGAGAATAAAAACTACTGATTACGATTATAATGTTATATGTAATATATATAATAATACAGTATTATAGATTATACACACATATATTTCAACTTAAGTTCAAACCTAAAAGACCAGCGACATATTAATGTGATAAAATATAACGAAAATTAAAAAAAACAACATTAATCTCTAGACTTTTCTAACAAACTAACTTCCACCGTTATGTAATCAGTCAAATATTTCACCTAATTCCTAAGTGGCGCCGCCCTGGTGGCAGAATGAGTCGTGGATGCCTTCATTCATACGCCAACACTAGGATAAATAATTGTATTTGTACGTCTTTACTACATCAATTAAAAAGTCGAATCGAATTAAATCGACAAATTTTTAAAATAGGGAACATCAGTAGATAATATCGCACCCACTTACTCAACCTAAACACTTGGCACTTATCTTCTATTTTGTCAATCACTACTTAATGTAAATCCTTATCTTTACAGTTTGATTTACTGTCTTTCATAATGTAAGATTATACGATATCGAAATATCCGTAACGCGGGCTTCTATTACGTGATTTGATATTTTAAAAAATTTTCTCCTATTAAAATTATTTATCACCAGTATAGCCCATTACAATAGAAACAGAAACAGAAACTTTTTTATTCAATATAGATTATAAATAATGCTTATTGAAAGTCACTCCTTTGTATAATTACCACTGGTTCGAAAAAAAACCTCTGTCCTGGGAAGAACCAGCAAGAAACCCAGCGGGACTTTTTTTTAAAAAATAACAGCTTACAATCATGTATGTCACACAAATTAACAACACAACAAATTAGAAATAGCTTGGTAGCGATCACCTCATTTCCAGGGGTTATTATCATCTATAAATTCTTTAATACTATAATAACCCTTTTTATACAAACTTAGTTTAATAAAGTTTTTGAACTTTGAGCAGGTCAAATTTTGTATATTTTCTGGAATTTTGTTGTAAAAGCGTATACATCGCCCCAAGAATGAATTACTGACTCGATGGAGTCGAGTAACCGGTACTACTAGCTTGTGTCTGTTCCTAGTATTTACAGAATGAATATCACTTATTTTTGTAAAACTACTTTTATTTTTGTGTACGTACATTACATTTTCACAAATGTATTGAGAGGCCAAAGTTAATATATTAATTTCCTTAAATTTTTGTCGCAGTGACTCTTTAGGCTTTAAATCATAAATTGCTCTTATGGCCCTCTTCTGTAAAACAAATATAATTTCAGTGTCAGCTGCGTGTCCCCATAGCAAAATACCATACGACATTATGCTATGGAAATAGCTAAAGTAAACTAGTCTAGCTGTTTCAACACTAGTTAGACTTCTAATCTTTTTTACGGCATATGCTGCAGAACTAAGTCTGCTTGCTAGTTTTGATATATGGGGGCTCCATTGAAGCTTCGCGTCTAGTGTGATTCCAAGAAAAATGGTGGTATCTACAAGACTCAGTTTCTCCCCATTTAAAATTACATTAGTATTTAATTGTTTGACATTTGGAGTCATACATTTCAAACATTTCGTTTTAGTGCCATTTAAATGCAAATTATTAACATTGAACCAATTTACTAATTTAGATATAGCATTATTTACTTCGTCATATTTTAGCAATTGTCGACTTAATTTGAAAATTAAAGAAGTGTCATCTGCAAATAATACTATATCATGGTTATCTCCTACTATGTAAGGTAAGTCATTAATGTATACAAGAAACAGAAAGGGGCCTAGAATTGAGCCTTGAGGCACGCCCATCTGTACCATCGACCCGGAAGAACTCATACTGTTAATGACAACTTTTTGCGTTCTCTTACTTAAATATGAAATAATTAATTTAAGAGCATCACTTCTTACACCGTAGTGTTTAAGTTTCCTGATTAATGTTTCATGGTGAACACAATCGAAGGCCTTGGATAGGTCACAAAATATACCCAAAGCATCCTGTGAATTCTCCCATGCATTAAATATATATTTAATCAGCTCAACACCGGCATCAGTTGTCGAGCGACCCCTTGTGAAACCAAATTGATTTTTATGAAGTAAATTATTTATATTAAAGAAATTTAACATTTGATGAAAAATAATTTTTTCAAAAATCTTACTAAGTGTTGGTAGTACAGAAATAGGTCTAAAATTAGCGGGGTCTAATGTACTACCAGATTTAAATAAAGGTATTACTTTACTATACTTCATTAAATCAGGAAACACACCAGATTCGATACTAGTATTAAAAATAGTAGCTAAATGAGGCGCGATTGTATCTATTATAGACGCAATAACTTTAACGGAAATCCCCCACAGATCCGCAGTTTTCTTAACATCAATAGTTTTAAAATATTTTACAATATCTTTTGATGATACTTTATGAAATGTAAAATTCTTTGTACACGCATTTACATTTTGTTTAAGTAATGATTCGGCGACCGCAGGAGAAGAATTCAGTGACTTAGTGGTTAATATCGGAATATCAGTAAAATATTTCTCAAAAACTATTGCAACGTCCTGATCTGATTCGGTTAATTTGTTATTAATACTTAACTAGTAGTTTGAATTGCGAGAGTTAATCTTACCAGTTTCGCTATTAATTATACTCCATGTCATTTTAATTTTATTAGAAGCCGTCTTAATTTTGTTGCTCAAATGCAAAGACTTGGCTGTGGAGCACACTCTTTTAAATATTTTTGAATATTTTTTACATATTCCCTAAATTCGACGCTATGATTATATGACCTTTCATGGTAAAGATCATATAACCTATGTCTGCTCTTATGGACTCCTACTGTCGCCCATTCATTAAATGACTTCCGACTGTTCAAGGAGAATGTCTTAGAAGTAAAAGTATTATTAAATTCATTGCAAATAAGCTTAAATAATGTTCCATACAAAAAATTTGAATCATTTTGGTATGTAAGTGATGGAAGTTTTTTCACTATGTTACTTCTAAATTTCTCCAAGCGACGTGCATTTACTGGAACAAACACAACTTTCTTATCTACTTGCTTTTTGTGAACATATGGTAACGAAACTACTTGTCCACAGTGATCAGAACTTAATTTTTGAATTATACATTTATGCAACGGCTTCACATTTGTAAAAATGTTATCTATACATGTTGCACTAGATTGAGCAATACGCGTTGGCTCTAAAAATAAATTAAAAAGACCATATGATTTAAACAATGATCTAAATTTAATATTGATTGAGGAAGCTTCTAGGAGATTGATGTTAAAGTCTCCACATATTACAACAGATTTATTCCGTTTATTAAGCTTAGCAAAAACTTCCTCCATAATTTTTTCAAAAGTATCGTATATAGAACATGGGGGTCTGTAGACGCTCACAACAATGAGGTGCTCAAACTCAACACATGCCATTTCTACAGTTCGCTCAACAGAGAGGCTCACAATATCTTTACGTTCTTTACATGACAATAATTTACTAGCTAATATTAAGGAGCCACCTCTTACCACTTGTTGTATTGTGATGTTGGAGTTGTGTAAGTGTACAATAATTAAAAATTAAAAATTTTATACAACCGACTTCAATATAAATTATTAAGAATAACTCAAAAATTTTTGGTCAGACCTTGAACAATATATTTTATGTATATGGACTACATGTGAAGCACCAGCTTTCAAATAAAAAAAGAATCATCGGAATCGGTTCACCCGGTAAAAAGTTATGAGGGAACACACCCGCCTGCCACGAGTCTGCAAGTGGCAAATATCACCTATATGACTAACTAATGCGGGAATCCTATGTTTAAAAGTGAATTCGTTTTATTATATAAAAAGGAAAATATGCTCAACGCGGGCGTATAATTTGTACAGTGTAGTGAAGCATGCGACGGCTTAGTAACGTAATGGCTAAACGTTTCCCTGCGGCACTGTGAGTCGTGGGCTCGAGTCCCGCACTAAACCAGGTATTTTTGTATGACTTACGAAAAATTGATCTGAATTAAGATGTTTGTCGATGTGCGATTTGTGTAAGAAATATGCCTTCATAGCGCATGAGAAAATCCTACGTTACCGGTTTAAATATCAGTAGTAGCATAATCGTTATTTCCTGTAACGCAAAATATAACTTGCTCCCTGCTTAACTATAAACTTACAGATCTACTACTACCGCTGTTTATATTTCGTTGTTAAAAACATGCATCAATCGCTATTTAGGTCACTTGATAGCATCGGTAACGTTTTTATCAAACAAATCAGCCTTCCTCACTGAATTTTATCTCGTTCTAAGTATGTACGGGCAGCGTAATTTGACGTAGTAGTAGTTGCGATCATGTCACAGCGGACAGTCGTGTGCAAAATATTTTTTTAAAATCTTTACTTCCTCTAGAATTGTATATACTTACAGGTGATTTGAAAATATTAAACGCCTAAAATTGTCGCCATCAACACTAGTTTAAAACAGTAGATTTGCAGCAGTCAGCTAATTTGGTTACTTGGTAATGGATCTTAAAATCGAATACACCATTTGTCGTTATTAATATAAGCTTATACGGTTGCCATTGTCTAGAAGTTAGTTTCGATTCAGCAACAAAATCGATTTAAACTTTACAAAAAGTTTTGTGTGTGATTATAAAAGTGATTATATCTCAGAGCAGAGTGCTTAGGTACTATATATATGTATACTCTTTAGTACCTATGGACTTCACTAGTAAAATGTAGATATATACTCTTTGTATAGCAACGTAAATAATTACGCGTTCAATAATAAGATATTTAATACTGCGTAATCTGATAAGCAAAGTTATATTTTTTAAAGGCGATTATTTATATTTTCCCAGCTTTTAAAACTAAACTGATGATATCCATTAATTACATTAACAATGTTTTACATTTTGGTGACGGTCTCGTGTCGGTAATAACTTATGTTTTTTCGTAGTCCAAACTCCAAAACGACCATTGTTTTTACTCTAAGGTTACCCTTTTTAAAAAATAGGATTTGAAATCAGACAACGTGGAAACGAGTTATCATAACATACATTAAAAATATTCCGAAGAATTGAGAACATTCTCCATGTTTTTTGAAGTTGGGTGAAAAATTCAAGTTAGTTTTGAAATTTAGATGTAACAAATATTTTTAATTTATTAAACAGCGTTAAAAGTTGGGCCTACCTTTAATGCTTTTTATTACGAACAGTATCTTAAACATTTTCTCCGAGGCGGGATGATTAAATTTTTGGGTTTGTTACCTTAATAAGTAGGAAGAAAGTCACAAGTAAGTCAAAATGTTAACACTTTTCTTAAAGGTACTCCTCTGACAGCTCGGTGGCGCAGTGGCTTAGCAATGAGTTGATGCGCTGGGGGCCGCGGTTTCGAATGCCACACGGAACAAGTATTTGTATGGCCTACAAATAATTGTTCCGGGTTTGGATGTTTGTCCTTGTGCAATTTGTGTCTGTAAACAGCCTCTGTGATACAGGAGAAAATCCTAGTGTAGGGGTAACGTTTTTTTTTTAAAAAAAAAGAAAAAGAAAGAAAGGTTGCAAACAATTCGCTTAAAGATATTAATGTAGTTTTTTTTTTCTCAATTCATTCAGTGTTTTGAAATAATTTTTCATCCTAAATTGCGAATATTTGACTTTGACACTTAACTTTTGCGAATCAAACAAAATAGAGCTGTCTGAGTTGTGTCCGCATACCCCACTCCGACGGCGTTAAAGTCTAATCACTTGCCAGAAGACCTAATATCCAACTTTATTGACATCAAAATGGCAGTAACTTCTAAAGGGACTATCATTCTAGCGGATAGGCCTGCAGAGAACTCCTACATCGACAACTTTAACACCGTCGTATAATCACGAGCTACCATTTTTATATCACCCTATGACTCATGAATCTGTGGAAGCCTTCTGGATATTCATAATGGTGGACTAACAGAAAATGCTTTTAGCATTAACTTCGCCTTTTGATATACTGTTCATGTAATATATCCATAGAATATAAATCAAATAAGAAAATAGAGAATGAGTGCGCTCGTGTAACAGAACGCGTGTAACGGGCGGTGCTCTCATCGTGCATAATACACGTATTAGTGGTTTTCGCTCGAATGGTTCATTACGCGCCCCGCTAAAACCGCGTCTTGCATATACAGGAGCGTGTTTGTCGTTTACCACCGACGATTTTTCCACACCGATACGACTTAAATACCTCCAAGAAATTAGTTAATTCCTCTTTGAAAGGCCGGCAACACCTGCAATCACTCTAGTGTTGCAGTTGTTCGTAGGCGGCGGTCGACACTTATTATCATGCAAGTCGCATGCTCGTTTGCCCGCACTTTTATAAAAGAAACCATGTGTGCAGTTCACATGTGGTAAAAGTGAAACTTTCACATGAAATGTAACATGAAATAAAAATATTTAACTGCAAATGATTTATTGGGAGTGCTCTGAGGAATTGTTCGGATTAATCCCAGCCGCCAAATTTCACGAACTCACATCGCGGCAGAACTCCCGATACTGTCCACACCATCTGGATGATTGGCGGTCCACCACTTTGCGATTTAGAAGATGTTTATTCCTCGCACAACTTCCTTGTGAAATCGATTACCATCAGCGATTTTTCCGGACCGATACGACTTAGGACCTAGGTGGCTCTTTTCAAAGCCACCGATGGTATGCAATTGCTGATATGTTATACAATCTAATTTGCAGTAGTGTGCCTTCTGTGTGCTTTGTTAAACACGCCCTCGACAGCACTGAATATGAAACTGAAGAGTGAAAACAGATTAAGATTGGTGTATTTTTATAAAACTGCTAAAAACAACAAAACCATATCTTGGGCTTGCCCTAGTTTGGAGTCCTAGCTTCGCCACTGGTTAGGATCCATATTGAACTAAGAAAAATCTTTTATTTAAAATACTACAGATTATTAATATACATATACATAGCCTCAACAACTTATTGCATAATTACTAGATTCTCAGTACTTTTAAAAATATATTGGTCGTCTTTTTTGTTATATTTCAATGGACAAAGGAAACGACATAATATGTTTCATCAAGTTAAGTCAACTCTTAGTACTTACATTACTTTGCTAATATTAGCAAGAGCAAGAAAGAGTAATAAATAATTATGTGGTCACCGCGGTCAATATTATGATCTAAACTAGATATCGAGAATCATCTACATAAAACAAAATTCGGTTGTATTGCCCAACCTCTCATATAGAATAGAATATTTTTTATTCAATATTGATTATTACATAATACTTATTGAAAGTCATTTTTTATTTACCACTGGTTCGGAAAATACCTCAGTCCTGGGAAGAACCAGGAAGAAACCCAGCGGGACTTTTTTTTTAAACATAATTTCACTTAACAATAATTTTGTTTATACAATTTTTAAATGATTTTTCATAGGACCAGCATGGTGGCGATCACCCTATTCCCAGGGATTATTTTCATTCATGTATTCCTTGATATTATAATAACCCTTTTTGTACAGTTTTATATAAAAAGTACCACGGATACCTCGGATCAACATTTCTCGGATCGGATTCGGATCGGGTCGCGATCGGATTCAGTGTTATGCTTTAACACACCTTCCGTTGGTTGGTACGTCTGTAACATGTCTAACAAGCAATTTTCGTTTTCTCTTCTTTAATCATTCTAATCTTCATTTGTTATTTTTCACTATCTTATCTTAATAAAGTATGTCCCAAAGCGTGTCGTAGTATATGTTATCACGTACCTACTTCTGTTATATCTGACCGTTTGATGTACGGGACCATCTGATAACAATTTTAATTTATAATTTTACATGTGGATTACGGTGATAAGATACATGGGTGGTATTAGGTACTAAACGAATGTTCATTAAGTGATATGAGAAATACAATAATATTAAAAAAAATTAAACAAAACATAATAAAACAAAGTGAAGGCTGGTCTGAAAAGTTTCCGACCTAACAAAGATACAAGACATTTTTTCTTAGTATTTATTTTTATTTTTCTTCATAGTCTCCTGTTAACTCTACACACTTCTCCCAGAGATACTGCCAGCTCTATAACCCGTTCAAATAGTACTCGTCGTTTTTCGCTGCAAAATAATTGTTCACGAAGGTGATTGCCTTCTAATTTGACGAAAATCTCGGTCCTCCGAGAGCAATTTTTAGATAAAGGAATAAAAAGAAGTCGCTTGGGGCTAGATCTGGTGAGTAATGCCGATGGTCCAGCATTTCAAACCGTAATTCGTGAGTTTTTGCCATGGCAACCGCTCCTGAGGAGTGAGACGGCGTGTTGTTATGGTGAAACAGATTTTTTTTTCTGAAAATGTGGCCGGTTTTCCCGCAATTTCTGCCTTCAGTTTGTCAAGTAATGATGCGTAATATGCTCCTGTAATACTTTTTACTTTTTGAAGATAATCGCTTAAGACAATTCCATGATTATCCAAAAACAGTCGCCATCACTTTCCCAGACGAAAAAACAGTTTTTGCTTTTTTCGGAGCCAGTTCCCTCTTTGCAGTGCACTGTTTGACTGTATTTTTGTTTCTGGCGTATAATAGTGTATCCAAGTTTCATCTACAGTAATTAATCGGCGTCAAAACTCGAATTTATTGCGCCTAAACTGCGGCAACAGAGCGTTGGAAATATTCATTCCAACACGTTTTTGATCTAACGTGAGCAAACGCGGCACCCAACGCGCTGACAGCCTTGTCATGCCTAAGGCTGGGTTTAGTGCTCGACCGACGGTCAGCGCGTACCGTACGCGCTGACGGTACGTCCTGATCGTCGGTCGAGGCCAAGCGTTTAGTGCTTAACTGACGGCAAGCTTTGTTAGACGTGTACAATTAAGAAGAAAAATGAATCCATTTGTTAACTCTATAATATGTGCGTACTATTTACGCAAACGATTTCGGCATTTCGTGACAACTCAAGTGTACAACTCCGTCCTTAAGTATTGCGATATAAAAGAAAAATCAGTGGTGGAAGCTAAAAGAGCCATAACAAAATGGTTACTTACTCTGAGCTACGATAGTACAGAAAACCTAATTAAACCGTAATCTTAATCATAAATTTACGCAAATAAAATATATGAATACAGTATGTAATTTCCATTATGTATCTATAGGAGTTTCTAATTAATCAATGTTTTATTAATTATTACGGATCGCCGTAACGCCGTGCGAAAAATGGAATAAAACGCGCTGGTCTTGCTTTTAACTGGAGGCAAGCGGCGGTGAGGAGGAACTTTTACTTTCTTTTCTTGCTGGTGCCTTTTCGGTGGCTGGAGAGCGACTGCCGACCCTAGCGGCCGGCCCGTCTTTTATATGATTTGGCCGCTGCTGGCCAGCGGACCCTTGCCTCACCCCCGCGCCTATCTTTATTTATCCAATAAACTTACGAGCTAACAAACATAATTAACTATATAATATTCTTACAACTAATTATTATACTAAGGTGTTCATAACAATATTTTTATTTATTTACAGTGCTAAATCATAATTTTCAGCTGCTTTAGGCGGAGGATCCTTCCCCCCGCCTCAGCACTATAAATATAAAACGCCGTGGCGCGGTGCGCGTGGCTTCATTTGCTCCGCGGCCGCGTTACGATAACATGCTCTTTGGTCATTATCTTATGTGCCTAATGGCTTAATATATTTATTATATTAAAAAGTGAATATTTACTATATTTAATAATTATAGTTTACATTTTAAGTCTATGCTAACTCTCCCTGTTCATACGGTGCCTTTATTTGGGAGAGTTATTGCATAGTTACAACTCAACCTTAAACATAGTTATATATATAGATACATTATTTTTTATCGTTCAACATAAGTAATACAATTATTTACACGAAGTTATATTTTAATCCCGCATAAGGCTGCGCCTAGTTCTTCCGCACAACCCCAGCTAGTTGTCGAACCGGAGGCGTGGCCCGATAATTACACCGTCGTCATGCCCACTGCTCCTAGGTTGTTCAACTAGTGCCGGTTACAATGTCTTTTGTTTGTATCACGCTGTTTGCGTCGTGCACATTCTCCCGCCGTCGCCACGCTGCGATCCCTCTGGTAGCACGACGATCTTCTTCGTTGGTCTTCTTAGTACATGCCCACTGCTGGTGGTTACGTCCACTACTCGTACCTCTCCGTCGACGCCAGGATATACATTACTTATTTTCCCTCTGGGCCAGGTGTTGCGTGGTAGATTGGAGTCACAAATGATGACTAGGTCTCCAATCTTCGGCGATACTCCTATGCTGCTGGGCTCCCGCCGGTGTTGGAGTAGGGGCAGGTATTCTTTAACCCATCTTCTCCAAAACACGTCGGCTAGGGCTTGAGCTCGTTTCCACTGCTGGCGGGCCGTCACGTCACTCTCGCTGAAGTGCCCCGGCGCAGGTACGTGCGAGTTGGGACCGATGATGATGTGATTCGGCGTGATGGCTTCAGGGTCTCCTGGATCGACTGAGACGTGTGTGAGGGGTCTGGAGTTGACAGTGTTTTCGACCTCGGCGAGCAGGGTCCCCAATGTCTCGTCACTGGGATAGCGCTCGTTGAGGGTGACGCGTAGGACTTCTTTCACGGAGCGAACCATTCGCTCCCATACGCCGCCCATGAACGGTGCTGATGGCGGTATGTACTTCCACACAATCTGTTGACATGTGGTTTCGTGCTCGAGGGCTGTGAGTGCTGCTTCGGCCATCTCCTTGTCGGCTGCCTTGAAGCACGTAGCGTTGTCACTCCATATTTCTTTTGGGCATCCTCTTCTGCTCATAAAACGCCTAAGCGCCGACACGGCTGAGTCTGCGCTTAACGAGTGGGCTACTTCTATGTGTATTGCTCGCGACGTCATGCAGGTAAATAACGCGCCATAGCGCTTTTCGCGATGTCGTCCCACTGTGACTTCTATTGGCCCGAAGTAGTCTAGTCCGGTGTATGTGAATGGACGTGCGTGATGAGCGAGGCGTGCGGACGGCAGGTTTCCTGTAGACGGTGATGCAGGCTTGGCTTTTCTTAGACGGCACGGTAGGCATCCTTTGATGACAGTTTTCACTACTGGACGTATTTTTCTTACGTACAATCTCTGTCTTAATTCGTTCACAACTGTTTCTACGCCTCCGTGATGCAGCCTCTCGTGTACGTGTGCTATGTACAGACGAGTGTACGCGTGCTTCCCGTCTAATATGGGAGGGTCGTACATGTCGTCCTCCACTTCTGATGCCGCTTTTATTCGACCCCTAAGGCGTAGGGTCCCCTCTTCATCAATGTATGTGCTCAGGTGGCCTAGTTTGTCGTCGCCTCCCGGCACACTTCCGCTGGTGATCCTCTTGAGCTCCTTCGTGAAACTTTCCCGCTGACTGGCTTGCACCCACAGTTGTTCGGCTCTCATATGATAAGCGGCCGGTATTCCTACAAGCGATGAGGCAGTAGGAGTCGCCTTTTTCTCCTTGGCGGGGGTGTTACGTTTGTTTGTTCTCTGCCAGCCAGGGTCGCTACCTTGTCTCGCTTTGTTGCGTTTACGCCCAGCCTTCACCACGTGCTTGTTTGGTCTGCACATGTCGATGAATAGGAGGACTCTCGCTGTCGCCCTTATGAGGCGAATCCATTTAGAAAATCTTCCTATTTGTGGAAGATGTGTTGTTGGCGAGTCTTCACTTTTAACAGCGATGCTACATATTTCTCGCTCTTCCCCGGTGTCGTATTGTGTCGTTTTCTCTTCCTGCGGCCATTCTGCCGGTGGACGCTGCAGAAACGGGGGCCCTCGGAACCATCGGTGCGAGTCGTCGAACCTATCTGGTGTGGCTCGGGTTGCGTCGTCTGCCACGTTGTTTTTAGACGGTAGCCAACGCCATTCGTTCTTTTTGGTTGTATCTTCTATCTCCGCCAGGCGATGAGCGACGAAAGCTTTGTACGCGCGAGGCTCCGATCTTATCCACACCAGTGCAGTACGGGAGTCGCACCAGTATGTCTTGCCCGCTATGTCGCCATCGTGTTCATCGACCACGGTCTGCGCCAGACGAGCTCCCAGCAGTGCCGCTTGTAACTCGAGCCGTGGTATGGAGACTGGTTTCAGTGGTGTTACGCGGCTCTTGGCGGCGGCCAATGTTATGTTAACGCTGCCGTCTGCTCGCTCCGTCCTCCAATACACTGCTGCTGCGTAGGCCTCCTCGCTTGCGTCGACGAATGTGTGTAGTTGGCGCGTCGACACCGGGTTGTAATCGTAGCATCGCGGTATTCTTAGTTGTTCTATGGCGTTAAGTGAAGTAATCCAGCCTTCCCATTTTTCTTTTAATTCTGTTGGCAGAGGGTCGTCCCAGTCCGCCTTGTAACGCCATGTGTCTTGAAATATTCTCTTCGCTGGGGTGGTCACCGGTGATATTAACCCCAGCGGGTCAAATAATGCCATTATGACGCTCAACGCTTCTCGTTTAGTTGGCAAGCGCTGTTTTTCTTTTACGTCGGCAGGCATCTTCATATTGTTAGTATTGAATCCAATATGATCGCTTTGTACATGCCAGAGCAGGCCTAGCGTCTTCTCAGTTTCTTTTCCGCCCAGGCACACGGTCGCGTCGTGTTGTCTATGCTCTGTCGTTATTTCTTCTATTATTTTTTCTTCGTTCGATGTCCACCCGCTGAGTACGAATCCCGCTTGTTTGTGGACGTGATCGACTGCTTTTACAGTTTGCTGAGCTTCCGTGACAGAGTGGAAGCTCTGCAAGTAGTCGTCCATATAATGGTTTCTTTTTATGGCGACCGCAGCTTCTGGGTACGCCTCAGCATGTTCTTCAGCATTTTTATTTTTGATGTATAATGCTGTGCATGGTGATGATGTCGCTCCAAAGATGATTGACGTCATCCTATATTCCTCTGGTTGGTCCTCCCGCCGCTTGCCTCTCCACAAGAAACGTAAAACGTCTCTATCTTCTTTGCGCACTTTAATCTGCATGAACATTTCTTTTATGTCGGCGCTCACTGCATACGGATACTGTCGGAACCTCATGATCACTCCGGGCAATGATTGTAATAAGTCGGGCCCCGAGTGAAGCATATCGTTGAGACATATTCCGGCTGTCTTCGCTGCGGCGTCGTGTACCAATCTCGGCGGCTTGTTCGGTTTCGCAGGGTTGATGACTGGGAAGTGTGGCAGATACCATGTCCTTCCTTGCGGCGGTGGCATTGGCGCGCGCTCTGCGTAACCCGAGTTGAAGAGGTTCTCTATGCGTTCTTCGTACTGTAGCTTGAGATTGCTGTCTCGGTCGAGCCTCTTCTCTAATGTGTGCAGGCGCCTTTCCGCTTCTTTATAATTATTTGGTATTTGGAAGTCCTTTTGTTTCCACAACAACCCTGTCTCGAATCTGCCGTCCGCTGACCTCTGGCTGGTTTCGTTCAATATTTGCATGGCTCGCTGCTCGGGATCTTCTCTCGGTCTTCTCGGCTCGATGCACAGTGACTCCAATTTGAAATAATTTTTTATTTCTTCTTCTATCGGTGGTGCATCTTCCCTCTGATGTAGTCTGCCGCAGAAGGTGACCGTCGACGTCAATGAGCTATGACAGCCATGCAGAACCCAGCCCAGGTTGGTGTATGAGGCGACTGGTTGGCCGACGCGCAGTTTTCTAGACACTATGAGGTGCCAGTTATCTTGCCCGATTAGTACTTTCGGTGAGGCGCGTTCGTAGGTGATATCCTCTTTGATATCCAACAGATGTGGGCAATTCTCCAAGTGATTTTCATTCACGGATTCTGGCGCGAAGTCCAACCGCTCTACCGTACGCGCTGCTTCTATGTTGTGTTCTTCTTGCGCGTACGTTCCTCTTATTTTAAAGCTGACGATCTTGCTCTTCTCGTGTTTCACCTCCGAGCCGACCCCTTTTATCCAAATTGTGTGGGCTGGGCCGTCGGCGCCGATGACGTCGGCGATTGAGGCATCGACTAAGGTGACCGTGCTTCCTTCATCCAATAATGCATATGTTTCGACGCAGCTCAGCGGCCCCCTTATTGTTACGGGCGCAATCTTTAGGTAAGCGCGGCGGTGCTTGTACGGTCGAGTCGCTGTGTTGACCTCCTTTGCCGATGTTGCGGTTTCCATAGCGGGTTCTTTTACCATTACTGCTGTTCTGTCGTGATGCAACAATTTATGGTGTTTCATCATGCATCCGTCTTTTCCGCACGGTGGAGCTTTGCACAGCAATCGACGATGTTTGCCTCGCAGACAGCGGTAGCAGATATTGTACTTCTTTGCTACTTCCCATCTGTCATTTGTTTGAGGGCAGCGTTCTTCATATGGTTTCTTGCTTGTGGCGAAGGCACTCTCGTTTCGCTGTCCTCTGTGATGAACTCCGGCAAGGCATACGCGCTGCATTTATCCGCTTCTTCGTTTAAGAACATTGATATCTTCTTAAGCTCTGGGATATCTTCTTTCTTTCTGGCTGCATAGTCGTACCATTTGCTTTTCAATATGGGCGTGAGTTTGTCTGTGATAACTCGCGTCATTTCTGGACTATGCAGATAGTGTGCTTTCTTGAGTGCTTCCACGGTGCCCACTACGTTTGCTATGCGATTTACAAATATGCATAGCTCCCTGGGATTGTCCGTAACTTTGTTCAGCAGCTTCAGCTTCTCTATTTCCAAGTGAATTAACGCTTCTGGTCGTCCGAATCTCCTTTCCAAAGCTTCTATTATAATTTTGGGATCTGGTTGGCTTATAAGTAGGCAACCTGCGGCTTCTTTTGCTGTCCCTTTTAAGCTTCGGCGTATTCTCGCTATGTTTTCGTTCGCCGTGAAGTACTTTGAAGATTCTTCGTACATTGTCTTGAAGCTGAGCCATTCTTTGCTGCTACCATTGAATGAGGGCAGCTCTTGTATATATTTCGGCGGCTCCCTTGTGCTTCGTACTGCTTGTGATAGAGCAGCGGCTAAGGTAGCGACGTCGATTTGTTGCTGCGCCTGTTCATAGTCTTTTTTCTGCGGCGCGGTATGCTGCGGAGCGTATTGCGGCGCACACTGTTGAAGTACGGGTGGTGCGATCTGTAGTGCTGGTTGCGGCGCGAAGTACGACGTGGGTTGCGGCGCGGTATGTTGCGGAGCGTATTGCGGCGCACACTGTTGAAGTACGGGTGGTGCGATCTGCAGTGCTGGTTGTGGCGCGGGTTGCGATGCAGGTTTTTCTTGCAACCATGTACTAATGCGCACTGGTGCCAAATCGTCTTCTATTTCTTCATCTTCATCATCGGTTGATCCGGCTTCTGCTTGTAGTCGCTGCACGTGTATTTCTTGCAATTCCGTTCTTGCTTGCAACTGAGCCTGCTCGAGCTTGAGTTCGGCTAACCGCTCTTTCGCCTCTAACTCCGCGAGGAGTCTCTTGCGTGAGGCTACGGAGCGGCGTGACCTAGTCTCGCCCGGCTTCAATGTGCACTGCGATCTTTCATCACCCTCTTGCTGGGTTTCTTCCGTTGCGGTCGTTCTATCGGTTGCAGAGGTAGCGGTCGTATCGCTAACCGTTGTGGTTTCACTAGTGGCGTTTGTTGAACCACTAGCGGCTGAGTCACCCCCGGAGGCCTCTTCTGTGGCCCCCTGGGTTGTTTGTTCATCCTTGCGACGCTTCGATGATTCTCCGCTGTTACTACGCGTAATCACCATTTTTCTTCACAATAATATTTTTTCGTTCTTGCGGTTTGCTTCTTTCTTCCGGCAATACCAAGACCGATATTGTCTTTTTCTTCTAGTAATCCGGCTTCTCGAAGGACCATTAATATTACGGATCGCCGTAACGCCGTGCGAAAAATGGAATAAAACGCGCTGGTCTTGCTTTTAACTGGAGGCAAGCGGCGGTGAGGAGGAACTTTTACTTTCTTTTCTTGCTGGTGCCTTTTCGGTGGCTGGAGAGTGACTGCCGACCCTAGCGGCCGGCCCGTCTTTTATATGATTTGGCCGCTGCTGGCCAGCGGACCCTTGCCTCACCCCCGCGCCTATCTTTATTTATCCAATAAACTTACGAGCTAACAAACATAATTAACTATATAATATTCTTACAACTAATTATTATACTAAGGTGTTCATAACAATATTTTTATTTATTTACAGTGCTAAATCATAATTTTCAGCTGCTTTAGGCGGAGGATCCTTCCCCCCGCCTCAGCACTATAAATATAAAACGCCGTGGCGCGGTGCGCGTGGCTTCATTTGCTCCGCGGCCGCGTTACGATAACATGCTCTTTGGTCATTATCTTATGTGCCTAATGGCTTAATATATTTATTATATTAAAAAGTGAATATTTACTATATTTAATAATTATAGTTTACATTTTAAGTCTATGCTAACTCTCCCTGTTCATACGGTGCCTTTATTTGGGAGAGTTATTGCATAGTTACAACTCAACCTTAAACATAGTTATATATATAGATACATTATTTTTTATCGTTCAACATAAGTAATACAATTATTTACACGAAGTTATATTTTAATCCCGCATAAGGCTGCGCCTAGTTCTTCCGCACAACCCCAGCTAGTTGTCGAACCGGAGGCGTGGCCCGATAATTACACCGTCGTCATGCCCACTGCTCCTAGGTTGTTCAACTAGTGCCGGTTACAATGTCTTTTGTTTGTATCACGCTGTTTGCGTCGTGCACATTAATTATTTTAATATTTATGAATAACAGTATTTCCTTTACTAACAATTTATTATTTTACCTCTAATTATTTATTTTTATATATATTAAGTTAATATAAATTTTATTTTTTTTATTTAAAAAAAGCTTACGTAATTTAATACTCGTACGTCGACCCAGTGTCAATTTATGAAAGCCACGTGTGATAAGAAAATCGTTTCAGGCCCTCACGACACAGTTCTGTGGTCCTCACACTAGGCATTAGTGTGAGGACCACAGAACTATACACCCTTGTTTATACATTACAGCTTAGATGGTGTGATAAGATCATAGTTTATAATTGTATACTAAAGAATTAAGACTACTGTACTTCCATTTTATCATCTTATATTGTATATTATAATATGTACCACCTTAGCTGTAAATAAACATTTTTTCATTTTTTTTTCATAAAAGACGGAGAAGATATCATTTGCACCCAATAATTGTAGACCGTTTAATTGAAGGGGAATTTTGTTCATTTTTATTTTATTTTTATTTATCGTCACGCACAATCCCTGACGGGGTAGCCAGAGAGAACAGATCGCCAAGTGTCACGATCCTTACATACCTCTTTCGCTTCTTTCAGATTCATTATCTTCTTCATACATGCACGTCTAGGTATCCGAGTACTCTTGACCCTCCCCTCTTCGAACAGTTTGCTCACATGGTCTTCGAAAGTTAGTCTCGGTCTACCTCGACACCTTTTAATATTAACTTTCGCGCTATATATTTTCTTCACCATTCGGTCTTCACTCATTCTCTCAACGTGCCCAAACCATCGAAGCACGCCCTTATCAATTTTTGTGATAAGGTCATCTTTCAAACCTGCCATATTGCGAATCTCTTCGTTTCGCTTTCGGTCGGCCATGGTGACGCCGCACATTTTACGAAGAGATCGCATCTCCACTGCATTCAACTTGCTTTTATGCTTCTTCTGGCATACCCAGGTTTCGCTGCCATATAACAAAGTCGGTACCAACACTGCGTTATGTATTGCAAGGCGTGCACTCTTCACTACGCCTTGCCTTTTGACTAACGCAGTCAGGGCACCATTGACTTTGTTCCCGGCAGCGACACGCCTGTCCACATCTAAATCACATCTTCCATCCCGGCTAAAAGCACTCCCCAAGTATACAATTTCATTTACCTGTTCTAGACATTCCTGATTTACCCATATTTCACACTTCGTTCTCTCTTCGTCCCTTTCAAATACCAGAACCTTAGTTTTATTAGCATTCAAGCGGAGACCTTTAATTTCACATTCCTCTTTCATACACGTGACTAATGCCTGCAGTTCTGCCTCTGATGGTGCAATAAGCACTGCATCATCAGCATACAGCAGACAATTTACTTTGATGTCACCCAATTTCACACCCAAACAGCTATCTTTCAGCTTCTGTAAACAGCTGTCGAGATACAGTATGAACAGCCAGGAAGACATGACACAACCCTGTTTTACGCCCGTTTGGACGCTAAACATGGGTGACAGGTCATGCCCTACCCGCACACAGGCTTTACAGTCACAGTAAAGTGACTGCACAGCCCTTAGCAATCGACCATCCACACCATACCCCGGCAACAGTTCCCACATTTTCTTCCTTACAACCTTATCAAATGCTTTCTCAAGATCCACAAAAGCACAGAAAATCCTCTGGTTAGCAGCCAGAAGCTTTTCCGTGATCATGCGGAGAGAAAACATTTGATCCGTGCATCCTCTTCCAGGTCTAAATCCGCATTGTGCCTCCCATAGAAATCTTTCCGATTTCTCTTGCATCCTCATCCATCCATCCAGCTGATCGCCCGATAGCACCCGCAGTCAAAATGTGAATCTTTACCTTTATATAAAGGCACAATGACTGCGGATCGCCAATCATCCGGGACATCCACCGTCCGCCAGCACAAATTGCACAGCAGATGAAAGCTGTCCCAGACGCGAGGCCCACCATACTTGACCATTTCAGCAGTAACTCTGTCTAGTCCCGCAGCCTTACCACATTTCAAACTTCGAATCGCACGTTCAATCTCTTTCATACTGATGACCTCAGTGTCATCGAGGTCCGGGTCTGGCGTACCAGTCTCGGCGTTATCCCCGGATCCCTCACTAAGATCATCACACGCATACATTTCTCTATAAAATTCTCTCCATCGCTGCATGACGTCCGATTTTTCTGAGAGGACGTCATTAGTTCTCGAAGGCACTTTGTTCATTCTTAAGGCCGTCGTACCACTTCGGGTCCTTCCAACCTCTTTCCAGAAGAGTTTGGAGTTCTCCTTAAAGTTGTGCGACAACCTTTCGTCCGCTTCCATTCTACACCTTTCACGCACTTCCTCAATCAATGCTTTCGTGTGAACTTTTTGCAGCTTATATCTTTCTTTCATCTTCTCTCTCATATCCTTATCATTACTAGAGGCCAAGTAGTCTAACCATGCTTTCTTCTTCTTCTTTACAGCTTCTTTCACTTCATCATTCCACCATGCATCTCTTCTTTTACTACTGCCTCTTTTAATCGTTCCACACACTTCTTCCGCTGCACTTACCATTCCATCCCTAAGGTTCTGCCATGTTCTTTCTACACATTCTTTTCTGCCATCGATATTGTCAAGCTTTTCGGCTACCCTCGCATGATATTTGTCCCTAGTATCCGCTTCCTGAAGCTTCCAGCTTCGGATGCGACAGACCGACTGTGGTTCTGTTACTGCCGTCCGGTAGCACCAACCCGCGATCAGACCCCTAAATCTAGTAATCACTAGATAGTGATCCGTTCCCAGGTCAGCACCCCTGAACACTCGCGTATCCATCACCTGTTTTCGCAGTCGGTCATCCACCAGGAACAAATCGATCATACTTCTCTCATTCTTTCTTTTTCTAGTATACATATGGATTTTCTTGTGATTAAACATAGTGTTTGTCACAAGAAGACCCTTTTCCTTGCATACCGCCAGTATAAGCTTGCCAGCATCATTAACCCTTTTATCCCCAAACTTTCCAAGCACCGACTCGTACCCTGGTCGAGCGGCGCTTGGGGCGCATAAACAGCCAAAAGGAATAACTTCGTCAGTCCCAATTTAAAGCGAACCCAGAGAAGTCTTGAGTTCACAACCTTATATTCAGTCATAACATCGACCAACCGAGACGACAGCAGCACCCCCACTCCCTGGCGGGCGCTCTCGCTCTCCGGGACTCCGGACCATAGAGCTAACGCCCCGCCAGGGAGCTCTTCAGTACCACTGCCCTTCCGTTTGGTCTCCGACATACACACGACATCTAATTCTCTTTCTTTCATTATTTCGATCAACTCATTCGTCTTATCTCTCATGCTTCCTCTAACATTCCACGCGCCAGCTCTGCACTCTGTTCCCCACCTTCCGCCGTGTCGGGCTGTGCGTGACGGGTGGCGGTCCCTATCGCCGCTTTGCGCGCTGCATTCCACACCAACGGGGACGAGCTGGTGTGCGTCGCCTTGGGGGGACGCCCTAACCCTCGTTGGCATGGGTGCGCAGCTAAGTAGAATTGCAGCCCTGAAAAGGGCTGGCAGGGATCGCGACGAGCACACTTCTACAGTGACCCCCATTCATTGTATTCGAAATTGCGAGAATACTGTTCATGTATCAATGTTCATTTTTGTTCGTGATTATGCGTACTCGCGTGCGGTCGGTCGAACTGTCAGCGTCACATTGAACGTCGTACTTCGGACCGACGAGCTCGACCGACGGTCCTCGTACGCGCGACGTAGCCTTACGCGCGTATTACTTCATCAGCGCTGCACTGTAGCCGTTAATAGGTTTTCATTGGTATAGCTACGCTCAACCGACGTCAGCGCTCACCGTCGGTCGAGCACTAAATCCAGCCTTAAACTTGATTTAATATGTAACAAATACGTTCTTTTCATTGGCATTTTCATAGCCTATGCTATCTCTCACTTTAATTCGGCGATCGTCTAGCACAAATTTTTGAACTTTAGCGATGTTATCGTCAACAGTTTCAGTTTTTGGACGTCCCGAATGTTCATCATCTCCCAAGCTTCCAAAGACACGTTTAAATTCAGTTGCCCAAAATTTCACTGTGGTAAATGATGGTGCAGAGTCCTCATATATAGAGTCCAACTCATCTTTGATTTGCGTAGGCGTATTGTCTTTCTAAAACAAAAATTTTATGACAGCTCGATACTCAATTTTTTCTATTTGCACAAAAACTCTCACAATGGCTGAAATTGTAAAGATAGTCTTCTCTTTATAATTTCAGCCATTTTGGACGCCAGACTCATTGTCACCACTGAGGACTAAAATGGAATGTCTCACAGTTGGTAATGATAGTGGCTATATATATAGGAGTTTATAACCGCAGATCGGAACAGCACTATATTAGTAGTATAGTTATAGCAGGAATGTGTCGTCTCGACCGGGGAAGGACTACGCTCTCACAGAATACCAGCGTAAAATAGTAGCTTAACGCTGCTGTGTTTCGTATGGTGAGTTTAGAGAACCGGAAACCCTTTTTACTGTTAAAGCGGCATTCCATCTTAGTCCTCACGGGTGACAGAGCATCTGCATTTTGAGTCTTTATTGAGGATAAATAAAGGAGAGGAGGTCTATGGGTCACAGTAACCACTTATCATCAGATGGATTGTGTGCTCGATTGTCACCCTATCTTATAAAAAAAACATCTACTTATTACCAAGTGAACTTTATGCTACTTTGGCAACCTTTCCTTTTTTTATTAAAATAAAGAAGAGACCTACTGTTTTTCAAAAGCGTAGGTTACAGTTTTATAAGTGCTACCTCCGAAGTAATATTTTTTGTTTAGTTTTTGGACTTCGCGTTATATGAAAGTCGAAGCCAACACAACACTTAGCCGATAAATTGACACGGCTTTTTTATGCCATAAAGAACCTGAGTTTCTGCCACTAATCACAGCAGGAGAATTGTTGGAGCGAAAATAAAATCTTATTGTTAACTGACTTCATAAAAAGGGGGAGGCTTACAACAAGACCGAATGCTTATTTGTATGTATGGAATAGTATACAATGGAATAGAATAAATAGATTGTAAGTAATTCTCATTGAATGTCTATTGTTTTACTCTTTAGAAAAAACCTCCGTCCTGGGAGAAACAGCAGGAAACTCAGCGGAACTTTTGTTACAAATTAAAATTTTACAATGAAACACAGCTTGTACAAACTATTTACAAAGCTAATTTATGAAACAGCTTGGAAGCGAACCCTTCATTCCCAGGGCTTATTATCAACCATGTATTCATTTACATATATGTTACGCGATATAACGTCTATTAAACACCAGTTTTTATGATTATCTTTTTAATAAATTGGTTATACATCAGGGTTGGTCCCACATACATTTCGAGAAAAAATTCCAACTCTTAGGGTAGCAATATAGGGGATGATTTTTTAATGTAATTATTCCGACGACATTCCTTAGTCCACTAAAAAGGGTAAAATAATTACTTTTATAAAATGTAAAGGCAGTTTTTAATATAATCAGCTTCTTCGGAATTTATATACCAAGGGCGTTGTTCATTTTTAAAGGATTGTAGAATTTTTCATAAATTCTTATGCCTTTTACTCCAGGACTTATTAAGAAACAACAAAGGGCAATTTCGGTAGGTTTAATAATATACTTCCAAATTGTAAACATTCTTAGATAAATATTTTTATCAATTTTCTTTCAATTTTTAATTAGACGCACATTTGCAATAGATAGTACCTTATTATTTTTGTAATAGGGTACCTATTGTTTTGTTCTGGTTTGGAGGCTATGTAGAGCAAGTAGGTATAATAACAGACTGTGAGATATTTTACTTCGATTCGTGACATTTCCGTTTACCTTTGCTAATCTTATGTGTGCGTTACAAAGTGGTGTTTTTAATTGATTTAGTCTGTTAAAATAATGAGTGTAGGTTTGTGTACATTAAAATATAAGAGTACCTTTAACCGATGAGCATGTATGTGTAGGTACATGTATGTGAAAGAATGAACTGTCGAAATGTCGTTATCGTGTCGAATGGATGTCCGTAGTCTCTGCCCACTCCTTCGGATAACAGGCGTGAGATTTTATGAAGTTGTATTATTGGTATAATTTAATTAAAAATATATTTAAATACATTTTAAGGCCGTATGCGGGTCCGTTATACGATGAGTTCCATTTAGCTCCATTATATTATTGCATTGTTATGGAAGTTTCATTAAGTGTATAGCATATATTTCAACTCAATCGAATGTTAGCAAGTGCTTCAAAAATTGATTACGAATTTTGAATCAGATAGGCATACAAAGAAAAAGCTTGTAAAAAATGGTGACGAACGTATATGATTGAGACGTCTTAAAAATATTTACGGTCTTGTTAAAAACGTGGTTTTGTGATAGTCTAGGGGTTCATAGTTTTTATAAAAAAAAATCTATTGATAGTTTGAAGCCGAGTGTATTTACAGAAGACATCAGTTTTATAATAAGACGTTCTGAAATTCAGTTTCAAGCTTACATACACCGTGAGAGTATGTTCGATAGAGCATGTAAATTTAATTAAAATAAATAATAGGCTTCGTTATACATAAATGATTTACGATATGAAATTAAAGATTGTATGTAAAAGATGTCAATTAGCTAAAGCTAGATCCGTGTAATAAAATAATGTGACATAACTACTTTGAAGAATATCTCCCGCGTGATCTCATATCTCATCTCAATTCATTGCCTGAATTATCCCCGTCACCAATACCAACACCACTACACTAGGAAAGACACGCCATAGTCGATAATACGTCATTGTTTCGCCTCTAATTAAGTAAGATACATCGTATTCTTTAATACGCGAAGCTTGGCCATCTATTTTTTAACATAAATTAACAGGCACCAGCAATGGAACGAATGGAAGTTGGATCAAAGAAGAGAGCATGGCTAGATTTACTAGCAACAAAACCTGTTAATTCTGGTGGTATGGATGATGAGATTGATAGAAAGAAAGCAGTCTTTAGACGTCTAAATTAGGGAGTAGATGAAAGTAAGAGAAGTAGATGAAAGTAAGAAGCAAGAAAGAACGAATAAGAATGATAGAAGAATACGAGGGTGACTTTGAAAGTTCTTAGAAAAACAAAAACTGAACAAACTAGCAAGTTATTAGTTTTATTATATCTTTTCAAAATAGTGTCCATTTACATCAATACGTTGCTGCGTTTGATGGAACCACTGAGAAAAGCACTTTGCCCACTCGTCCGTTGGGGTCTCTTCGATGGCATTTTGAAACGCAGCCACTGCTTCCTCGGCGTCCATAAAACGTTTTCCTCGAAGTTTTTCTTTTATTTTCGGAAATAAATAAAAATCGCAAGGCGTGAGGTTCGGGGCTATTATAACCTTGCGATTATTATATTGCGTGGAATTACTGACCCAGTAATTCCACGTCTTACGTCGCCAAGTAGTCGATTGTTGCGAGCTCGTTTCTCCCGAACGTTTTCCAAGACAAGTGGCAAACTTTTGTTAGTGTGCCACTCTCCAGTAACTGTTTTTCTATCCTCTAAAACAATTGTTGCGTAATGGCCTATCCTTCCGAAGAACGAGGCCAATCCTCGAAAGGAAACACCCAGACAGCAGACTGTCTCTTAGTTTCAGGATCATAACAATAAATCCAGCTTTCGTCACCCGTAAGTATGTAGAACACAGCATTTGAGTCACTTCCGTTAAATCTTTGAACCATTTCACGACATCAATTTTCTGTTAAATTATGAGGTATCCACCGAGCACAAAGCTTCCTGACCGCTAAATGTTCATGGAGGATTTTGTGCACTTGACTCATACCGATGCCTAAGCTTGTCCAAATCTGCTGATAAGTCACTTTTTTGTCAGTCTCAATCATACGCCGCACAACACTGATTTTATCTTCACTCGTCGCCGTAGATGGCGGTCCCTCACGCAGGTCATCGGTGAGTGTAGTGCGACCACGTTTAAACTCATTAAACTAGTTATAAACAGTAGCACGAGATGGGGCTTCATCGTGAAAGGCTAATCGAAGTCTATTATAACTTCCTTGTTGACTTAAATGACATCGAAAGTCATAAAAAATCATTGTAGGCAAAGAGATACTTAAATGTCTTTGATTGTAGGAAAATTTTCTCGCGTTAAATTCATGCTGACGTGACATTGACAATTTTCAATTTGCCGCAAAATCGTAATAAAATGAAAATGACTAATAAAATACATCCACAATAATATTAGCAAAGAGTTCCATTTTCAAAATTGGAACTTATTTTTATATTACATCGTTTACAAGTGGCCAGTTCTAAAAACTATTAGTGTCGCCCTCGTATCTGATAACTTCCAGATAAATTAAAGAAGCGAGGTTGCTCATGTACCTACTGTAAAATTTACAGCGAGCGCTTAGCCCCTGAACAATCACTGCTATAGGTAGTGGAAAATGTGCTGCAATTATGATTATTGTGTAAGTGTAAACTACAACAAGCCGTGTAGCGTTTTGTTTATTATTTACTAATTAATTATTATAAATACGTAAAGGGAAATCTTTGTAGTCCTTTTTAAGCATATTGCGCGTACGGAGGATTGTGGGATTTGGCATAGTTAAAGTTTATTGGAGAAGGAGTGCAGAAAGCTAAAATTTATTTATAAAACAAGTGATCCACTCCGGCTTCGTACGGGTGATTTTTGGATCTTGACAAAAGCACCACCTACCGGGTCCGATTGTGAATCTAAACCATCTAGGGACCCCACTCAAACACACATAAAAATATACATATAAGAGCTATAGTTTGAAAATGTGAATATTTTTTAATCAACGTCGCCGCAACGCCACTTGCGGGTGGAAATTTGTAAAATGGTAAAATTCTTAGCTGAGTCCACTCGGCGAAAGGAATATTCCTACCAAATTTCAAGTCTAGGCCTTTTGGTTCTAGAGATATCGTGATGAGTCAGTACATAGGTGGAAATCTCTTACATGTATAGATGTGTTACAAATTTATTCATTAATAAAATAAAACTTTCTTTGTTTACGTTCACACTGTCAATGTCAGAGACATAATCACAGAACACTATTTTACTCTTGCACAGAGTAAAAATTAGAGATTGTCGTCATAGATTTACGATTAGGGTTTTCGCGTACCCGACTTTTTTAATAACCGGGTATCGGGTATTATTATTTCATATACCCGGATATTTACAATTTTTGCAGAAAAAGAGACAATTTTCTTAAAATAATATTTTATTTTATTACGAAAGTGTGAAGTATATGTCAATCAATAAGTCTAACTTATAGTACAATCAGTCACACAGTTAAACAGTCTTGTTCTCATTAACTAATTAGGAACTAACAGTCGTGTTTTCATAAACTGATTGAGAACTTAAAAATACTTTTCATAACAATAACTTTTTGTTATGTTATAAAATAAAAAATTGTAACTCAATAATCTATCTTCTAAGAATAAACAATTTTAAAATAAATCAACTTGGCATAAACTGCGTAGTTCAAATTAAACTTATTATAGATTTGAGGTAAGAGGCTCTTTTTCTTCTTGACAGAAAAGGGCTTTCAAGAACACTATTGTGTGCAAAGAGCGGTCTGATAGCTGGTTTCTGTTTTTGTGACAAAATTTCCGGCGGTGGAAAAAGCTCTTTCACTATCAGTTGATGTTGGTTTCACAGATAATAGAACCTTGTAAAGCAGCTCTCAATTTTGAGTACTTTTCTTTGTTTTTTGATGAATTCTTCGATCAAAGTCCGGGTACCCAGATCTGACAATGAAATAGTACCCGGGTACTAAAAATTTCATATACCCGGATCCGGGTACCAGGGTAGAAAACCCTGTTTACGACTATCTGGCATCTAAAAAAAGTAATAAATTCGCAATAAAAATATTGAGGGTCACAGAGCCACTTATCGAGATAAAAACTATCCTTTCTCTCAAGTTGGTGCAAGTAATACACATTTACAAAATTTCATTAAAATCTTTTGTTTTATAGGATAAGGGTGACAAACGAGCACACAGTCCACTTGATGGTTAGTGGTTGCTGTGGCCCATAGACGTCTACATTCATCCTCGTTTGCGAATCAAAATGAAGATGCGTTGTCACCCGTGATGTCAGTGCATTTAAGCTGTCGTCCTTTAGACAACTTCTTACACGATTGCACATGTATGAAACTGCTGAAAAAGCGCGTTCATCTTCGACACTAGTTGGCGGTGTAGTTTTAAATATTGGAAGCATTATTTATAGAATAAGGCTTACAAACGAACACACAGTCTACCTGATTGTAAGTGGATGCTGTGGCCCATAAACATCTACATCTATCCTCGATTACGAATCAAAATGCAGATTCATTGTCACCCCTGAGGACTAAGGTAGAATGTTTCGTTTGCAGTAAAAAGGGTCTCCAGTTCTCTACACTCACCATACGAAACACAGCAGTATTAAGCTGCTATTTTACGCTGTGAGAGCGCGGTTTTACCCCGGTCGAGCCGACCCATTCGTGCTACAACTACTACAGCACGGCTCTACCACGTACATTACATTTGGTAAGATATTGTCCTCTATCACCGCCGTTTTCGAAAACTGCCATTTCCACGCTCATCAAACTTTCCAAATCAAAAATGTTCGTTTTCCTCTTACTCATTATAAGTCTTTTTTGAATAGTTTCCTGTAGTTTTTATTTCATACTTTTTTCTTGGGTTTTCTGGATCTTAAAGATACGCCGATACAGACGCTATAGGAAGACGTCTTTCTTTAAAGCGGTTCCTAAGGCTTTGTGCCAGATTTTTGCTTATGTTACACTTTTGATGAATATCTAAATAATAACATAAATTTAAGGACAGTATCAGCTGTCCACAAATTAAAAAAAACCTCGATATCGAAATTCCGGTTTTGATCACACCAATTTCGGTATTACTAATGATACTGAAACATATTGGAATTCCGGGATTTTGATAATTCCGGGATTCCGGAACTCAAGCCCTAGTTTAGCGGTGTCAGAGATTAGCGTTAACGAACATTGTGACTCGGTATTTTTAAATAATAAGATGTGCAGTAGCATACGTAATACGTATACATATATACTGAGAGTTGAAAGTGAAATACAGCTTGCTTATAATATGCTAGGAATATACAAACTTAAAAATGTCATGAAATACGGTCGTATTTTAATCACAAAGCGACCGTTGGTATTCATTATTAAGTGGCGAAGCTTGCGAAGTCACTTATTGATGTCTGTCCGTCTGTCCGTCTGTCTGTCTGTCCGTCTGTCCGTCCGTCTGTCCGTCTGTCCGTCTGTCCCACGATTATCTCGAGAACGGTTTCGAATTTTCAAATTCTGTTTTCAGCAATCGATTACTGATCACCCAGGCATCTGAACCTCCTATTTTGAATTTTTTTCCCGTTAGAAACCGCTACAAAGCTGATTGCTTCGCCACTTTGCTATGCTGTTAGCTTGCTAGGTTTATTATTTGTATGAATTTGTAACAGTGTTTATAGACATACAGTATTTTATGATGAACTGCTGGATTTTTCGTTTTTCCTTTTCTGTTTAATCAGCCCGCGCTTACGTTGCAAGTGGACTTTTTAAATACTATTGAATATATTTCCTTTTTAAAGAAAAGCTGCGGAGTACTCGCGGGTTGCTTACTAAAGTATTTTCGCTCCAAGTTTTTAATGCACTGAACGCCAGTACTTTCCGTTTTTATTTTATGTTTAAACTTCAGGGCAAGGAAAAGTGGTTTTTAATACCTAAACTCCAAAAACGGGACGTAAGATGTTTTTATATTTTTACACAATTGTAAGGAATCCTTCCTACTAATTTATTGCCTGTATACTGAAAAAGCATGTGGCGGGCCTCTTACTAGATGGATACTAGTGACCACTTGGTAATATATGCATGTGTATGAATGCAGGTGGCTGAGGGCAGTGCTTTATGATCTTTATTGGTTGATGAATATGTTCAGCGGTGGACTTGGTTTAGGCTAATAATGATAATGATTACGATATATAAAAAGGTTCAATGGTTGAACATTTCTTATATTATATATATATATATATATATATATATATATATATATATATATATATATATATATATATATACATATATATATATGTATTCGTTCTTTTTTATAGGATAAGTGTGACAAATGAGCACACAGTCCACCTGATGGTGAGTGGTTGCTGCGGCCCATAGACATCTACATCTATCCTCTTTTGCGAATCAAAATGCAGATGCGTTGTCACCCGTGAGGACTAAGATAGAATGCCTCATTTCCAGTAAAAAGGGCCTCCGGCCACCTGCACTCACCAAGCGAAACGCAGAGGTAAACTTCTACTTCACGCTGGTATGCTGTGAGGTCGTGGTACCACCCCGGTTCGAGCCGGCCCATCCGTGCGACAACAAAAACTGCCGCGTGGCACTACCACTGTTAAAAAGTAAGTTCTAATTTATCACGCGTCTTAAAGTAGTAGAAGTATGTAAGTATGTGAAATTTACATTTACATTGAGGGTATTTTTGTCGAAAAAATATTTACAATGCCATTAAAATTAGCATTATATTAGTAGTAAAAGGAAAAAAAAAATATTTTTTTTGATACCAAAAAATACACATCAGATATGTAATGTACGAAGGATTAATATAGAAATAGTAATAATGTCCTCCAGACCGTATTTCGGTCACGGTGGCGAGCCGCAACGGAGACTACCCATCGGCGCATGACAAGATAATAGTGCCCAAGTGTATTCGTAAGCACAGGTGCACACTCTATTCCCTCACTCTCATGGTCCGATGGGACGGTAAACCGAGAGATCGGGTGCAGGTTCAACAGCTTTACGTGCTATCCGAGGCACAGAGTTGAGACGCCGCCAAATTCCTGACGGGCAGATGTAATTTTTTGGACGAACCCGGTGTCGAACCTGGGATCTGGAAGTCAGATTTGTAACTATTAGAGCAACGGGGCAGTCAATATGTCAAATTTAATATCATCATCACCATCATCATTCCAGCCTTTCATAAGTCCACTGCTGAACATAGGGCTCCCCCAAGGAATGCCACATGGCACGGTCCTGAGCCACCTGCGTCCATCGACTTCCTGCATGTCTTACCAGGTCGTCACTCCATCTAGTGGGGGGTCGCCCAAAACTTCGCCTACCGGTACGAGGCTGCCAATCGAGAACCTTTCTTCTCCATCGGTTGTCGGTTCTTCGAGCTATATGGCCGACCCACTGCCACTTTAGCTTACTAATCCGTTGGGCTATGTCGGTTACTCTGGTTCTACTGAGGATATCCTCATTTCTAAGTTTATCACGCAGATAAATCCCGAGCATAGCCCTCTCCATAGCTCGCTAAGCGATCTTGAGCTTCCTCATACGGCCAGCAGTGAAGGACCATGTCTCAGATCCGTAAGTCATCACTGGCAACATGTACTGGTTGTACAATTTCGTTTTAAGGTTTTGAGGTATGTCTGACGAGAATATGTCTGGTAGTTTCCCGAATGCTGCCCACCCGAGTTGAATCCGTCGATTGACCTCTCGGTCGAAGTTGGACTTACCTAGTCGGACTATTTGTCTCAGGTAAACATACTCGTCAACAACTTCGAGCTTAGTGCTCCCAACAACTACCGGCATAGGTGTGACATGGACGTTAAACCTGATTTTTGTATTGTCCATGTTTATCTTAAGACCTATCCGTTGGGAGACACTATTGACGTCATTGAGCATAGTGCTTAGGTCCTCCAGCGATTCTGCCATAAGGACTATATCGTCGGTAAGTAATGTACTCGACATTGATGTTAATACCGCATCCATTCCAGTCCAGAAGGTGGAAAACGTCTTCCAATGCAGCGGTGAAGAGTTTCGGGGATATAACGACACCCTGTCTTACACCTCTCTGCAGTTGGATAGGTTGCGTACTCTGATTCTGTACTCGGATAGCCATCGCAGCTCTACTGTACAAACACTTCAGCACTTCGATTTACCGACAGTCATTTTGGCACCGCTGAAGGGACTGCTGCACCGCCCAAATTTCGACGGAATCAAAGGCTTTCTCATAGTCCACATACGTAAGGCAAAGTGGCAGGTTATATTCCTCCGTCTTCTTTACAATTCGCCGGAGGGTGTGTATGTGGTCTATGGTAATAAAGCCCTTTCGGAAACCGGCTTGTTCGGGAGGCTGGAAGTCGTCAAGTCCGCGTGCGAGACGATTCGTAATGACTCTCGAAAACAGCACGTAGACGCGGCTCAAAAGGGAAATCGGTCTGTAGTTCTTCAAGAGAGCGTTGTCGCCTTTCTTGAAGAATAAGACCACCGCACTTTTCTGCTCCACTCCTCCGGAGTAGTGCCACCATGGAGGACGGAATCAAAGAGCGTCTGAATGACTTCAAGTACCGGTTTTCCACCCGCTTTCAGAAGTTCCGCTGTAATTTCATCCTCGCCCGGGGATTTGCCGCTTTTAAAGTGCTGGAGAGCCATTCTAATCTCGTTCAGACTGATGTACGGGTTATCATTGGAATAGTGTTGGATAAGACTCGCTCTTGGATCGTTACTCACACGTGTATGGCTCCAACGATGACGTGTACAGCTGCCCATAGAACCTCTCAATCTCACTCAAAATCTTAGGTGTGCCGGAAACGATGCTGCCACACTCGGTCTCCAGCTTTGACAGTTGGCTCTTTCTGGCTGACAGATTTCTGGCAAAGAGTTTGGAGCCTTGGTTCCGCTCGATCGCTTCTTCAATACAAGCTGTATTGAAGTTGCGTAAGTCCCGCCGCATGCATTTAGAGATCTGTCTGTTCAGTTGCCTGTATGCTGTCATATCTATTGAAGAATGTAGCTTTATTTCCCGTCTAACAGCCATGAGATTAAGAGTGTGATCGGAGAGTTTTTGTGTTCTTCTGCGTCGGGTCTTGCAATGCTTAACTCCGACCGCATGGACGGTTTCCACAAGCTTGTCATTCATATCGTCTATTTCATTCCAGTCTTCTAGGCACTGGAAACGATTTTATAACTCGAGCTGAAAGGTTTCGGGTCTTTGGAACAGAGCACGAGGGGGACGGAGCGTTGACTTCATTAGACGAGACCTCTCCAACTTAACGTTTAGGTTCAGTGTGCCTCTAACCATTCGGTGATTGCTACCAGTTTTCACCCTCGCGATCACGGAGACATCACTGAACAGTTGTCGTCTGGTCGTCTTGTAACTTTTATCACGGGGGGTATTTGCCATAGTTTCCACGCTTGGCGAGCGGGTTGGCAACCGCAGTTTTTTTATTGTAATTTTGCTGTTATCAGGAAGATGCTGCTGCCTATCTCCGGCCTGTTTATGTTTGTCGCCTTTTACGATACCCACGGGAAGATATAGGGTAGTGGATATTCTTAACCGCCAGCACACGGCAAATTTAATATAGAAATAATTAATTATTTGAATGGTCATACGATGATAAGGTCAGTCATCAGCTACTGTACAATTATTAATATATTACTTTTGCTTCAAAGAACACTTGATTTTAAATAATTACTTTACTAACAGGGTTTTGGAAAAGAAGAGTTCGCCGCGTGTAGGCGGACTTACATGGACCATATTTGATACAATAAAATTCAATTATATATTTTTCTTATAATTCTCTGATATGTGCCATTCTTCACGATGTTTATCGTACCGACTTCTTACCTATTTCTGCCGCCACGTGGCAGTGCGTGCAACGCTGTGTTTCGCTTTGACATTCCTTAGAGGTGATAACGTATTTGTAGCCTTCGTTTGAAGTTATTTGCGGTCATCCATGGGCCGTGTTTTCACTACAGTTTACAACAATATTATGCCCATAGTAACTAAGTTATAATCTAATTGGACTTTTGTATATATTAAAAATAAATTAATTTTACGGCTCCTGATGTGTATTGCTAATTACTGTAATTTAAAACTTTACTTCAGAGCATAGGTAAGTATTATAGAGACAAATATGGATTAAGAACAATTAACTTCTGTTATAAGCTTTACGCAGCTTGGAGTTCTAAAAATAAATTCCAAAATTTGTTAATTGATAACAAATTTAATTTTTATCAAATTAAATATTTAATACAATATAGAATTTAATTGCGTGAGATCAACATGGCGCATTACGCTTAAATTAAAAAAATACTTTTGCTTTTACGGGTTTTTTTTAATTTAAAACACACCCAAATCTAAATGTGTGGTTACAGTTGCTATAGTGTGCCAAAAATAGGACGTTGGAGGTGTGGCTAAAAGGTCGGGCTGCAAAGGTCCCTCGGCACACTTCACTCGTCAATGATTTTTATTTACAAATGAAATTTTTTAAATTTTATTTTTGCCACGTTTTTTTTATCATATTATTTTATTGTCATCCGAGTTTGAGGTATATTCAAAATTTCAAGTTTCCACCTCATCAGAAAGTTAGTTTAATAAAATCAATTAGTAAATTCAAAATAAAGCAAAATGAAGCCGTGGTAGCTCAGATGGTTAGCGCTCGCTGTAAGGTTCACAGTACTCGAGCAACTCGGGTTCGATCCCCGCCGGCACCAATTAAATTATTAATTGCAATTTTAAGTGCTGAGTTACCACATGCTCAACGGTGAAGGAAAACATCGTGAGGAAACCTGCATGTCTGAGAAATAAGAAAAAGAAATATTTCGAAGACATGTGAAGTTCGCCAACACGCATTAGGGCAGCGCTGTGGACAATTCCTTGCCCTAAAACCCACTCAGAAATGAAAGGAGGCCCGTGCCCAGCTGTGGGACGTAAATTGGCTGCAACTTTTTTAGTAAATTCCACCCGGAACAACAGTCAGACAGACAAACAAGAAAGTGACTTAATGAACACGTGGTTAATTACTCTTCGTTGAATACGTTTAAGTGTGTGAATGTTAAATATTATTCAAGCAAGGTCAACATTTGATACTTCATTTCAGTAGTACTGCCAGGACAACAGAACAGACATATTTAATTCAAACTTCAGACAAAGTGGAAAACTAACTTTCATATTGCTTTGTACTCAGCTGTGTGTTAATTTGGTTTCCTACTAACGACCGTTACTTTGTGTTACATTTAGTATATACTCTCATATCTCTTTATTTTATACAGTTGCAATACAGTTACGGCCTGCTTGCGCCACACTATGAAAGGGTTTTAGGATAAGGAAAAGTTTACAGGCTATTATAATCTAAATATTCTACACCTTTTTTATAATTATTTGCGTTGGTTATCATGACATAGTAAAGAAAGAAAGAAGAAAGAAAGAAAATAAGTTTATTTAGTAACACATTTTAGAAGTTTGCTTACAATAATAACATATTATGATTAATGGTTACTTAAAAGGTAGCTAACTCAGCATAGTTGGTACTAACAAAGTACTTCGACACTGAACTTCCGTGGGTGCCAATAAAATTTAACAAAAACAAAACTTAACAATATTCATTAATATACAATTTTAAGTCAATATGTAGATATAGTATATTTAAACCATATACACGATTACACTACGGCATACATAAGTACTTATAATAAACTAATATAATAAAAGTAGCAATTACTTAAATAAAATTAAAACGAAACGAATAAACGGAATAGAAAAGTATGTAAGACACATTAAATAATTTTCAATAAGTTGACTTTTGAATACTGAGTAAGTATTTTTTGTAATTATATTTAAACAAACCGGTCACTGTTCTAGCATACCAAGTTTTATTACACGTTCCTTGAAGATTGCAATTGGATAAAAAGACAGAAAACGGCAGCAAAATTTTGACCACGTAACTTTGCATTACTTTTTTTTAAATACTCGACACTGGCAGAATCCATGGAGTAGGAACCAAACAAGGGAAAACTATCTTGACTATTCTTCCCTAGCCTTCTTCTTCAACATTGATACTAATCTGTTCTTGTCAGCTTGTTTCTTTTATTGAATATTATATATTTTCCACCGATATGTTTTTCAAAATTTTTAAATTTTATGTGTAATATCTTTTTATTTACCCTTACATTACTATGGTTGGGTATTAAATTTTCTACGATCGCGTGTCGTTTAACCTTAGTATAGATTTTTTCCACCAATATGTTTTTAATAATTTGAAATTTTATGAAAAATATATTTTTATCTACCCGTACATTACCAAGGTTGTTTATCAAATTTTCTACGATCTACGATCGCGTATTGTTTAACCTTAGTATAGTACTAACTGTTCCCCGCGACTTCGCCCGCGTGTAATTTAGGACTTTAATTATATTTCTCAGAACTCTAATTCTTTTACTGAAATATAAGTAGCCTAAGTTACTCCTAAGAACATCAGCTATCTGCCAGTGAAAGTCCCGTCGAAATCGGTCCAGCCGTTTCGGAGATTAGCCGGAACAAACAGACAGGCAGACAGACCGACAGACAGACAAAAATTTAAAAAATTGTGTTTTAGTTATAAGTATATATATTCATATGCATTTTGTAAAAAGCTGTTATTTTAACATTACTAACAGACACTTTAATTTTATTTATTTGTATAGATAGAGCTTTCCTGAAAAAGCTTAGCTAGCATTGGATCAAGTTTTTTTGTCTGCTTGTCATATGACACTCATGCTTGCATACATGAACAAACGCATTAATCTATTCTTCAATTGTATTTGTTGTTGTCTACGTTAAGCCAAATAGAGGCTTATGCGGTTATAATTAATTGGAGCCGAAATCGAGAGGTTAAACTTCGGTGTATTCGATATATTTCTTGTATGGCCGCGACCGTGCAGTGGCGGTGTGACCGTGTAGTTATGAGACATATTTTGACTCTTAACTTACTACCGAAATGTAATCTTCAAAAGAAAGCTTGGGCTTCTGAGTTGCCACTTACATAATATTTGCTCTAAATTATGAAAGCGTTTAGAGGTCTCCTCATAGTGGGAACATTTGCTAAAGTTGCCACGCTTGGCAGGCAGGTCGGCAACCGCAGTTGTTTATTTATTAGTTGTTATTAGGAAGACGCTGCTGTCCATCTCCTGTTCTGTTTCCCTCTGTCGCTTCTTACAAAACCCACGGGAAGATATGCCGTAGTCAATGTTCTTACAAGACAGTAAATACGTATGTACGTTCGTGATAAATTTCCGCCTCGCATGATTTGAGAAAAAAAGGTTATGTAATTATTGTACATTGATAATTGTCCATTGAATGATTTTTTTAACAATATGGTCCAGCAGTTGTCATATTGAATAAATTATTTTAAGTAGGCAAATTAACCGAATTCTGCAATTGATAATTTTTCTGTATATGGTCCGAGCAATTTTTAATATTTAAAAATTAATAGAATAATTTAAAATTAAAAATTTTCTACATCCGACTTCAATATAAGTTATTAAGCATAACTCAAAAACTATTCGTCTGACCTTGATAAAATACACATTTCAAATAAATTTTCAAATAAAAAAAATCATCGAAATCGGTTCATCCAGTAAAAAGTTATGAGGTAATTTTGAAGTCGGTAGAGAAGTGACTGGCGTAAAGTTTAACTTTTTTTTTTAAATCTGATGTTATTTAAATTGCTGATTTTTGTTTTATTTTGTTTTTCAAGTGTGGTACTCTACTTTCTACTAATTTATCGTCAGTGTTTAGGGTTCCGCTGACATACAAGTAATCCTTATAAAATTCCTATGTTCCTTCCGTTAGTCCTTATTTTCTCTCAAAGTATTTTATTAATATATGATAAATATTTTATATTTAAATTTTATTTTTTATACATTTTTCAAATAATATTACTGATTTTCTATTAACCACTCCAAGTAAGCTTCAACGGAATATAAGAGCGGATTCTTCTTTTTATTTCCTGGTCCTTAGGTTTATGTGTTCTACTGTGATTATTCTTGCTACTTATCGTATCATGAAATTAATTTTTACTTATTGTAAGTCAGTATATGACTATATTCCACCTAGTCGTCTGCTGTAATGGCATCCTAGATGGTAAATCGCACTGTCTTCGCGTAACAAAAGCCTACTCACTCTTGTCTTGAAATTCCGCGAATACCCGCTTACCAGCTGGTTGTTTTTTTTTTACTAAGAATGGGTTAACTCTTAACCTCCCATCTGACCTGATGGCAAAGATAAGGTCTACGAGTGAGTTTGGCTAGGAGATGCCTGTTCTCACGCATCCTGAAGAGGTTCAGGTTATACACACTCGGAAAAACAAACGCCGGCATTCCACTCCATGCCTTCTTGAAAAAAAAAACACTTATATACTTATATAGCCCTTGGTGCGAATATTCGGAATATCAACAAAAAAAAAACCAGTGAAGCCGGCCACAGGCGAGCGTGTACCTGTTGTATTGCCATATGTCAGAGGTATCACTGACAAGATTGGCAACATGTTGAAGCATGCTTCCATTAAAACATACTTCAAGCCGACGAAGAAGATTAGTCAGGTTTTACCATCAGTTAAGTGTAATGTTCCTCTGCAAGATTCAGGGAGTGTACAAGTTTGAGTGAGAGGGGTCTCTCTTATAGGACAAACTAAAAGATCAACTAGCCGCGTTGAAAGTTTTTTAAAAGTAAAAGAAAGTTGGTTAAAAGTTGCGGTAGGAATTTAATCATTTAACCAGAATGTTGCATGTGTTATACATTTTTGTGAACACTTTCGGCAAGGTATTCGCCTACCAATTAATCCAATGCTGAAACATAGCATTTTGCAGCACAGCCTATAACTAAGAGCAAGTACTCTATGCATGGCTTGCAAATCCATAGATGCCGGGCATAAGTAGATCATTATTATGCATTAGAAACTTTAGCGTTGGTCCTCATAGACTCGGAAGAGCAACTTTGACGATCGACTCTTTTGTAGAAGTAAGGGTAACCAACGAAAACAGCATACGTGACCTGTAATTAGATGCCTCCTATTGACTAAGGCCGACATCATTCACACACACAGAACACAAACACACATACACTCACGCCTGTCACCCAGAGGAGTAGGCAGAGACTACGGACTTCCATTTGGCGCGATCCTGACACTCCTCTCTCGCCTCCTTTACATCCATAAATCTACGCATACACGCTCGTCCGCTAAGGGTACTCCTAATCTGGCCCATTTTTAATGTATCGCTGATTTGGTCGATAAACCTTCGTCTAGGGCGTCCCTTCCCGACCCTGCCGTTCAATTCTGCAACATAAATATGCTTTGTCACTCTTTCTTCGTTCATTCTTTCTACATGACCAAACCACCGAAGCATTCCTTTCTTAATCCTTGTTACAACGTCATCTTGCAAACCCTTCATCATCGTCGATTCATCGATCATAATCATTAATCGATTAGGAATAATACCAAAAATGTTGTCATCTCTGAGAATGATGAATGAGGAAGACTTCGTTTAAGGTAAAAAACATGCGTGAGTATCGTGGAACACTCGGTTGGAAAGAAGTTCCTTTCGTAGTATATTATTATTATATATTATTGATTAACAAATACAAATAAATGAATTACTAGCCTAAAATAATATTTATTTCATGACAAGATAAGATAAATGCGAGGGAGATGCATATTATTTTCCATCTCGCTTCCTTATAGCCGCCAAGGCCGTCTACACTACGTCAGAAGGAGTCGTGACGGAAAAATCTTACACCGTTTCTCGTCTAGCCCCCATCCGCCAAATTCGTAACGTCCGATAAGGAACTTCGTTCCAAAAGGGTCATGACGTTGATATTTTGGGTGAGCTGGATTCTTCCGCGGTGTGACGCGGTCCCATTAATGCTACACGGCGGCTCTACTACGTGAAGTTCAAGCTACCGGTCCGTATTAGTTTAATTATTAACTCTTCTGATTTTTTTCAAATATAAATACCGCATTACCTTTATATTTTAACAGTGGTAGAGCCAGGCGGCAGCTTTTGCTGCCGCATGGATGGGCCGGCTCGAACCGGGGTGGTACCACGACCTCACAGAATACCAGCGTGAAGTAGAGGTTTACCTCTGCGTTTCGCTTGGTGAGTGCAGGTGGCCGGAGGCCCTTTTTACTGGAAATGAGGCATTCCATCCTAGTCCTCACGGGTGAAAACGCATCTGCATTTTGATCTGTAACAGAGGATAGATGTAGATGTCTATGGGCCGCAGCAACCACTTACCATCAGGTGGACTGTGTGCTCGTTTTTCACCCTTATCCTATAAAAAAAAATTTGTTTAACGTCATTTTTGGTTACATTTTGAAATAAACATCATAGCCTATATAAAAAAAAATGTTTTTAAATAAAATAAACGGAACATAATTGTTTATATTATTTGTAAGTTTGAACATAAATATAATTAATATTAATCATGGTGTTACGTTTAAATATTTGGTTATTTAATTACTTTACCGTAAACATGTATTAATTATTTCCGCAATTTGATATTAATTATTTAGTTTAATGGTTGTTGTTAATAGCAATCATGAAAAGTATCTCGAACCAAACGCCTGGTAAATTATTTACCACAGAAAATTTACCTCTATTAAATGCTTGCAGCTTGCATTTCTATTATCCTTTATCATGTATGGTCATGTAATAGAGAATGTATCAATTATAGATGTGTGTTTCTAGTGCCAACTGCCTTTAATTCGAATAGTTAAATATAATACTATACGATAATAACGATGTCCTCTATATCGAATTTGGGATAGTTTTTTTAGCTTTCACTATTTCCTCGCTCTCACAGTCCGACGTGACGATAATCTGACACGATCGAAGGAGATCAGGCGTCGGATCAGCGGCTTTACGTGCTTTCCGAGGAACGGAGGTGAAACATCGCTAGTTTCCTTTTTTTTATAGAATAAGGGTGACAAACTAGCACACAGTCCACCTGATGGTAAGTGGTTGCTGTAGCCCAGAGAGGAATGTCCTCTCTCACAAATCAAAATGTAGATGCGTTGTCTCCCAAGAGGACTAAGATGGAATGCCTCGTTTCCAGTAAAAAGGGCCTCCGGCCACCTGCACTCACCAAGCGAAACGCAGAGGTAAACCTCTACTTCACGCTGGTTTCCTGTGAGGTCGTGGTACCACCCCGGTTCGAGCCAGCCCATCCGTGCTACAGCAAAAGCTGCCGCGTGGCTCTACCACTGTTCTGCCGCGTGGCTCTACCACTGTTAAATTCCTGATTCCGAACAGCTATTGAGGTTTTCGTGACAGAAAAAAAACCCAATAACTATTGGGCCAGTCTCTATATTCTAACCCCGGATGTCGTGATCAGTCATTACTATACAATATTAATGTGTCGTGTGAGCTACTCTACACACCCGAGCGAGCGTTTTAAAATGGCGACGACGTATTAGTTACCATAAAGTTAATTGAAATTTATTAAGAATATACTCTTTTATTTCGCAACGACCATCGTTTGTAATGAAATTAATTTTATTGATGATTCAATTTTCATCCGTAGCATCTACGTAGCATTACGCAGTAGGAGTGCATAGTTTGTTTTTCTTTGCAAAGAAAATACACTTGGCCGCTATTCCCCGGAGAATACGATGTGCTTTACATCTAGTAACTACTGAATGTAAAGTAATAAGAATCTTAATTGATATGTTAATAATGGCGTTAAAAGAGATATATCAAATTTTCCTTATTTTATAATGATGCATTTTCCATTTCCCTTGATTCGATTTGAGAGATAATCTCGATCTCGAGTTTGAATTCAAACCTACAGTGTAAAAATTCGAGGCATTTCCATTATGTACTCTTCAAATTTATAATGTAGTTTGAGTTTAAACTCGAAATGTTCTTTGAATACCGGCCCTAGTTTTAATAGGATATGGTTGGTATACTTACATAGTTAGTTCATGCGAAATATTCCAAAAATATAAGAATTAAAATGCAATAATTTAAGTATTAATAAACAAATAAATAAGATTCGAAAATGTTTTCGACATCAAGTCACGTAACGTGATGTACCTTACGTTACATGCAACATGTCTTCATTTTATTTTATATCATATGGAGACAGAAACTTTGCTTAACTTATTTAATAAAACAATGTACAAATCTGTCCAAGATGTTATCGTATATATTTTACGTTTATGGCGACTAATGTTCTACCACTCGAGACTCCCAAGTACTACAATAAAACAAAACCACTAAAGATTATTCTACTTTATATGTATATTAAGCGATCCGCCCAGACTTCGCACGCACGGGTGATTTCTCGATCTCGACAACAGCGCCACCTACCGAGTCCAAATGTGAATCTAAACCATCTAAGGACATTCAAACACAAAAACAATCATCAAATTCCATTTTATATTTTAAAAGATCTAAGAGTACCGGCGGCGGGAAGCGACTTTGTTTTATATTGTGTAGAGATTCTAATTTATAACGTATCGAATAGTCTACAAACTATAATTTCTAGTGATACCTATGACGTAAAAGCAATTAACTAAACGCGTTGCATAAGAAGCAATATTAATACACCAACGGAGAATATTTCTCATACCTTTCAAAAGTACGTGGGACGTATCTTTAAGATGTAGTCGTCGAAACATCTTAAAATATTGTGTCCCACAATACTAACGTTGCATGAATATAACCCAACGTTATGATCGTGGGACAAGTTCACGAAAGTCTAATTTTAATGAATGCAATCTAGATTTTTGAAGTTTACGTGTAATTACTTTTCTGTGTAGCCACGTCGTTACTGTATAATGGCTGCACCATGAATAGGACGGACTGAACTCAAAAAGAACGTGCTCTCACATAATACTAACATAAAATTGTAGCATAATGCTGCAGTGTTTAGTATGGCGTGTGAAACCAGAGAACTTTTCTTCTGTTAACGAGGCATTGATACTTAAGCGAGGATAGATGTGTGTCGATGGGCTTGAACATCCATTTTCTGGTCGTTTATCACCATCACTTTTAATTACCATCACCCTCAATTACAATTACAAAAGTCACTAATGCCTTGAACTTTACATAAAAGTTAAAATGGAAATGGGCAGGCCACATAGCGAGGCTGGTCTGTACCAGAGTTTGACCGTAAGAGCAACCCTATGGAGAGACCCACGAGAAAAAAGAAACAGAGGAAGACCACTAACACGATAGGCAGCCGGCTCAAACAATAGCCAAATAGCGCAAGACAGAGTAAAATGGGTACCTTTAGAGGAGGCCTTTATCTAATCTGGGGTCCTAGCAATAGAAAATAAATACTAATAAATAATACTAACCAACAATATAATAGATTAAAACTGACACAACTATATTTAAATAAAAATTAATAAACTAAAGTAATTAAAGACACTAATCCCTTACTGTAAAACTACTAGAATTAAGGAATTAATATTGCAAGGACTAAAGGCTTTTTATTTTTAATTTTTTAATTTTATTTATCAACCTCAAATATTTAAAAAAATTGTTAAATACTGCACTACGATAAGGAAAAGGGAACACGTATATAATATGCAAAATACATTGAAGCCTCACCATGTCAGATTCGGAAAATATGGTCAAACGTCTTTAAAACAAATAAGGCCAAGGAGTTCGGAAAATATTGGCAAAAAGCTTTTAAAACAAGTAAGACCTTTATTCATCTAAATAAGGGTTGAATAAAATTAATAGTATTATAAAAAATAAATAATAACGTGTAGCGGCGGCGAAGAGAATCTATTATACCAAATCATTCCGTATGTGTCCTAAGGAGGCGACAAAATGTAACCGCATGTAATGGGCAGCGGTATATTCGTAATAACCACCATATATATATATGGTGGTTATATATATATATATATATATCTTCATCATCATCATCATCATCATCATTATCATCATCATTACAGCTTTTCATAAGTCTTCTGCTGAACATAGGCCTCCCCCAAGGAATGCCACATGGCACGGTCCTGAGCCACCTGCATCCATCGACTTCCTGCATGTCTTACCAGGTCGTCACTCCATCTAGTGGGGGGTCGCCCTACACTTCGCCTACCTGTACGAGGCTACCACTCGAAAACCTTTCTTCCCCATCGGTTGTCGGTTCTTCGAGCTATATGGCCGGCCCACTGCCACTTCAGCTTACTAATTCGTTGGGCTATGTCGGTTACTCTGGTTCTACTGCGGATATCCTCATTTCTAAGTTTATCACGCAGAGAAACCCCGAGCATAACCCTCTCCATAGCTCGCTGAGCGACCTTGAGCTTCCTCATACGGCCAGCAGTGAAGGACCACGTCTCAGATCCGTAAGTCATCACTGGCAACACGCACTGGTTGTACAGTTTCGTTTTCACGTTTTGAAGTATGTCTAACGAGAAGATGTGTCATAGTTTCCCGAACGCTGCCCAGCCGAGTTGAATCCGTCGATTGACCTCTCTACCGGACTATTTGTCCCAGGTAAATAATTTCGTCAACAACTTCGAACTTAGTGTTCCCAACAACTACCGGCATAGGTGTGACATGGACGTTAAACATGATTTTTGTTTTGTCCATGTTCATCTTAAGACCTATCCGTTGGGAGACATTATTAAGGTCATTGAGCTTAGGTCCTCCAGCGACTCTGCCATAAGGACTATATCGTCGGCAAATCGAAGGTGAGTGATATACTCGCCATTGATGTTGATACCGCATCCTTTCCAGTCCAGTAGCTTGAAAACGTCTTCCAATGCAGCGGTGAAGTGTTTCGGGGATATAACGTCACCCTGTCTTACACTTCTCTGCAATTGGATAGGTTTCGTACTATGATTCTGTACTCGGATAGCCATCGTAGCTCTACTGTACAAACACTTCAGCACTTCGATATACCGACAGTCATTTTGGCACCGCTGAAGGGACTGCTGCACCGCCCAAATTTCGACGGAATCAAAGGCTTTCCCATAGTCCACATACACCAGACATAGTGGCAAATTGTACTCCTCGGACTTCTGTACAATTCGCCGAAGGGTGTGTATGTGGTCCATGGTACTAAAGCCTTTTCGGAAACCGGCTTGTTCGGGAGGCTGGAAGTCGTCAAGACTGCGTGCGAGACGATTCGTAATGACTCTCGAAAACAGTACGTAGACGCGGCTCAGAAGGGAAATCGGTCTGTAGTTCTTGAAGAGAGCGTTGTTGCCTTTCTTAAAGAACAAGACCACCGTACTTCTGCTCCACTCCTCCAGAGTAGTGCCACCATGGAGCACGGAATTTAAGAGCTTCTAAAGGACTTCAAGTACCGGTTTTCCACCCGCTTTCAGAAGCTCCGCTGTAATTCAGTCCTCGACCGGGGACTTGCCGTACCGCTGCCGTAAGGTGCTGGAGAGCCATTCTAATCTCGCTTAGACTGATCTCCGGGATATCTTCGGAATAGTGTCGGATAAGACACGCTCTTGGATCGTTACTCACACTTGCGTGTGGCTCCAACGATGACGTGTACAGCTGCCCATAGAACCTCTCAATCTCACTCAAAATCTCAGGTGTCCCGGAAACGATGCTGCCACATTCGGTCTTCAGCTTTGACAGTTGGCTCTTTCTGGCAGACAGATCTCTGGCAAAGACTTTGGAGCCTTGGTTCCGCTCGATCGCTTCTTCAATACAAGCTGTATTGAAGTTGCGTAAGTCCCGCCGCATGCATTTAGAGATCTGTCTGTTCAGTTGCCTGTATGCTGTAAAATCGGTTGAAGAATGTAGCTTCATCTCCCGTCTAACAGCCATGAGATTAAGAGTGTGTTCGGAGAGTTTTTGTGTTCTTCTGCGGCGGGTCTTGCAAAACTTAGCTCCGACCTCATGGACAGTTTTCACGAGCTTGTCGTTCATATCGTCCACTTCATTGCAGTCTTCTAGGCACTGAAAACGGTTTCTTAGCTCGAGCTGAAAGGTTTCGGGACTCTGGAACAGAGCACGAGGGGGCGGAGCGTTGATTTCATTAGTCGAGACCTCTCCAACTTAACGTTTAGGTTCAGTGTGCCTCTAACTATTCGGTGATTGCCACCAGTTTTCACCCTCGCGATCACGGAGACATCACTGAACAGTTGTCGTCTGGTCGTCATAATGAAGTCAGGGCTCGACCAAGTCCACTTCCTGTGGGGCCGCTTCTGGAAGAAAGACTTCATCTCCATGAAGTCGGCCAGCTACTAGCCCCTTGGGTTCCGTTGCCCTATTCCAAATTTCCCTCCTTTCGGTTCACCGTTCTCTCTTGTGCCTAGTTTTGCATTGAAGTCTCCCATTAACACAGTATAGTGGATTTTGGAGGAATGCATGGCTCTAGAGATATCCTCATACATTTCCTCCACCTCCTTATCGGGATGTGCCGAGTTTGGTGCGTAAACCTGTATGACCTTCAGCGAATGCCGTTTGGTGATTCTGAGTATAAGGTACGCAACCCTCTTCGACACACTCCCAATCTTTACAACGTTGTTAACGAGAGACTTTGGTTGATAAATCCAACACCTCCTTGCGACAGATGATCGCCCTCCCGGTGAGATAGAGCAATTTGCCGGATTCGAGGATTACCGTGTCCCCCCTCTTTTCGGACCTCGGATAATCCTATAATATGACAGCGTAACTTGTCTATGTCTTCTTCCAGCTCCACGATCTTCTCGTCAGTTCTCAGGGTGCGTGCGTTGTATGTTGCCAGGTCGAGTCGTCTTAGGTGGCAACCGAACCTCCACCGGAGATTCTTAGCACCCCCTGCCCCGCCGTTACCATGGTCGCCAGCGTAGCCAGGAATAGCGGGGCCGCCGGGGACTGGGGGCCGTCTTTTTGTAACTTTTGTCATGGGTGGTATTTGCCATAGGTGCCACGCTTGGCGAGCGGGTTGGCATTCGCAGTTTTTTTTTATTATAATTTTATTATAATGTTATCAGGAAGATGCCGCTGCCCATCTCCTGCCTGTTTCCCTTTGTCGCCTTTTACGACACCCACGGGAAGATACCCCATATCGTTTCATTTGGATATTCTTAACCGCCAGTACACGGCACATATATATATATATATATATATATATATATATATATATATATATATATATATATATATATATACACCATACGATAATACCATTATATAAAAACTGCGCTTGACAATCCGCCTTTCTTGCTACGAGGAAATCTATGGGGGAGGCCTTTGTTCAGTATTGGAAATAGGCTGTAATGAATGAATAAATGAAAAAATGAATGAAAGAGAAATATGAAATCGAAAATGAGCTTTTTAAATTTTTTCCAAATCTATTTACTGAAATTTCTAAAAATTTATAATATAACCCTATATTTGCAGCGACATTTCTAGAGCATGTAGCGGTTACAACACGACACGTGAGCTGCCAAAGACCTTAATTTTAAATTTTCTTATAAGCTCTTAAGAGCTTTTAAGAAGCCCTCAAATCTAAAATGATATTATTAGATTCATAGGTGTTATTACATACTATTTATTATTATATGCGATAAATTGACCAAACATATCGATGCTTTATTGTTAACGTGGATTCGGATACGAAATCATTATTCGATTTTATATTCTTTAAATTTTCGAAGTAAAAGCGTCATTATATAAGCGTGCTTAAAAAGAAGAAAATATACGAGTAGATATTATAAGATTGTGCTCATTGGTTCTTAAAATTAATTGGCTACTCAGATATAATCATACAAAACTTGAAAATAATTTGCCGGCGTCTTTCCGTCCGAATAGAATGTGTTCATCTTCAAGGCAAGAGTAAATATTCAGGCTTTTAATATTATTTAATATGGACAGTGCGAATTGCCATCTAAGGCTACATCACCACTTACCACCAGGAGGGATTGTGGACAAGCACTGGCTTATAATAAGTAAAAAAGAAAGAAATTGTTTATTTTTATTTTAATCTCGAATAAATTTCAATAAAAAGGCTATATTCGAATTATTGTGATGTTTACTGTAATAGAAAACAAAAGATCGGTTTACTTTGCACGTTTCCACTATTGTTTTAATTAACCTTTAATAGAACCAAGGTTCTACCAAAGCGCAACTATTAAAAGCTTAAACGAATCTATACCTCTCTTTGTCTGCCCCGACTTCATGTCTGACATTTCCTAACATCTCAGCGGTCTGCGTTATCGATTGTATTTGTTAATTTAAACCAGAATATCGTGACCTCCTTCTCCAGATAAAACTTCCCCTTGTAAGAACGGATTCCTGATTTTCATTATATACATTTTATCATTATGCATACAGAGAACAGTAAAGCATTCAAGAAATTTAACAAAAAAAAGTAAAGATCTTTTAATCTGTCTTCTAATCAAACGAAATTGTCCCTGTGTTTCAATCGTTCCATAGAATAAACAGCACTACGAATTATCGTTCCGTTTCTATGTTACTAGCTTAAAGCAAAATATATGAAAAATATTTTAGAACAGATGCTTGTTTATTTTATAAAAAAGTAAATAACATTTCAAATGACAATTCGCAAGCATCACAAAAAAATTCATAGCGTATCTGTTGTAAAACCTGTGTCAAATAAGCATTGAAAGAAATCCATGATACTGTAAGTGTCTTCTATGAAACTCGAAATAATAATAAATAGATTGTGTACATAGATCAAACCAAAACAGCACTTGATTTCTCATCGTGTCAAAGCAAAAGGTTGATTCAACCGTGTAATGTCATTGAGACGTAGGATACAAGTGGGTGTCCCCTAGGGCTCTCTTTTATTGTTTTTGATACTTAGTTGGTTATTGATACTTGACCTCTTTTGTTCTTGCTACACGAATAATCTTTCCTGTAGGGTATAAAGAGGTCTTAAATAGTTCTGTATGCTGATGATACCTCGTTCTTATTCAAATTTAAATAAACGACTTCGTAATAAAACGGCCCAACCTGGCCTGGTTGGCCTACAGGATATTGTTTCCAAATGGTTTGCAGCAATCAATTTGCATCTAAACCGAAGGAAAAACAAAATGCTTACCGCCTACATTGTTGTAGCCCCCGTAGAATACTTTAATCAATTTCCAAAATATTCATTTAGATTCCAAAAGCCGTATTTTTCGAAATTTCTATTGATTTCAAGCTTTAGTAGGGAGCGCATATTAATAAACTAACTTCGAAATTAAGTTCTACCATGCTCGTTACTAGAAGGATTAGTGAGTTCACTGATGAAGCAATAGTTAAGTAGTTTTATCTGCTTACTTCCATAGTATTGTGTCACAAAATTAAAGGAAAACTATACGAGCCATATATCTATAACTTGGGGCCTCGCAAGGCGCTACGCGACCTTTTCAAGGAGACTAACATGTTGATATTCGCCGTTGTTTAATTGCGAAAATTGTGTACGTACGATAACATAGGGTCGAGCTGAAAAGAGGAGCTTGTTAAGGAAACTTTGTTAAAGGGGCCTTTTATAAAAACATCATTATAATATTGAGGGTGTGTTGAAATAACTTTACTCTGTACTTGTTCCCGGATTGTTTGATTGTGTTTGAAATTAATATAAAATTTGGTATTAATACTTTCTTTGATATATATTGTATTAATTTTATTTTTTTTCATTTGATCTTTTATGCACAATTATACGTATATTAACGTACATATGGCGGACTTAATGCCTTATGACATCAGGCTAAGCAGAATAAACATATGGGAGACACTGCAGCAAAAAGTAAACTAATAATGAAAAGAAATATTTTTTGTTTACGAAGTATGAATAAACCATAACAATTGATATGATAAATACGGAAAATATCTGACGATAGAATCATTATTTAGAAAAAAGCGTTAGTTTACATTTGCTATGCTTTTCTATGTTGTCCACGAATTTTGTTTTTTCAACTTGTTGAAACTTGTTGGAAGTTTTTCAATGTCGAGATCTTTCATATTTAGATATTTTATATTTAGATATTTAGCCATAAGAGCGAAATGTGACATATAAAGGCGTTAGCAACTTCAGATTATCCGAAAAACGGAAAAGAATATTATGAGAATGTCCTAGGTACTGAAACTTAGTATTTAGAATCGTTAGCTCAGTAGCACATGGATCGTTCAGAATAGTGAAAAGAGTGCAGAGTATTCGAACATATCTGCGCTGACGGATAGGCAGCCAGTTAAGCTGACCACGAAAAGAAGATATATGGTCATATTAAATGTATCTGGTGCAGTTGTTAAGGAGACATTCCAATGTTTTAAGATGCTGTTGAGATAAATCTGAGCAATTGACATAGTCTATTATCGGCAGAATAAGAGATTGAACAAGCAAAACTTTTGTAGCGGTTGGAAGATTTTTTTTAAGTTTGAATAGATCGTAATGTTACAGTAACTTTATTTTTTATAGCTTATTACACAAAAATACAGCCGGTTGTTTCTTATACTACTTTATCTATATATATTTATATATAAAGTATCACCGAAGATATCACCCACTTACTTCTATGTACCTATTGTAATTAATCTTCTTAATCTTAATCTATATAATTAAACTTAATCTTGGATTTCAAAATTAAAATAGAAAAAGAAATTGAAATATTAAATTTAAACTTAGCACGGTTATTTATATAATTAATTATATTTAAACTCATTAATAATTACACATTTAACTATTAATTAAGACGATTTTTTATTTTTTTTATTTGGACAGTATTAACTATTACACGTATCTAGCAACCACGCTTTCAACTTCCTTTTAAATCTCGGTATAAATACGTGGTAGGTACTAGATATTTTCTCGTCCTCTTGCCGTAATAATTGTTAGCCCTCAAATGCTCAACGTATTTCTTTCGAGTAGTAATTCTAATATCTTTGCTAAATGTTCGAACTGTTTTAAACTAGAGATTTAAATTGATCTAATGCAATTAAGTACTTAAGTTTTACATGTGTAGGTAATATTCTAAAATTTTTTAAATAAATCGTTATAGTTTCCGTCTGTGTTATATTTTTCCTTTGTTTTTTTATCAATAAACAATTTTATTAACCTAACTTGTAGCTTAAAAATTTTATCTGTATATGTTTGAAAATAACGTCCATATGCAATTAGTCCGTAACTCAAAAAGTAAGCAGTAAAGCATTTTTAAGATTCACCTGCTAACATAAGTTTTAAGTTATTAAGCCTAGATAATATGAATCTTAATCTATCACAGACAATGTTAATATGCAGTTTCTAACTAAAATTACAGTCTATTGTTAGCCTTAAGTACTTGCAACTATTCAGAAATACTATGGTTGTACATTTGCATTGTTCCAATTTATTATGTAAGCACTCGTACGAATGACCAAAGATGTTCATTTCTGCACTAGGTTTACTCATATGTGGCGAGTGGAGAAGCATACACTTTGTCTTGATACGTTAAGTATAATGACGTTGTCATATGCACAATTTAGAATACTAATGAAATCATCCTGCACCCTCTCTTCTATAACTTTAACGTCCCTGTCGGCGTACATTAGGCACGTGTCATCGGCGTACATATAGGTGGAACAATGTTTTAAAACGTTATTAATACTATTCACGTGCACGATGTACCCGACAGGTCCGAATGCGGAGCCGATTTGCACACCCAGTGTTGCATCGGCTTCTTCCCCAATTGTACCATTGATCATAGTGTGTAGTTTTCGGTTCTCTAAATAATTGCGAAACCATTTATTAATTGCACCTCGAATCCTACACTCTTGAATTGCTTCAAGAAGCATTTAGTGATCCAACGTATTGAACGCTATTTTAAAATCAATGAACAATACAACGACACAATATTTACTGTTTAATTCATCATTAACATCATCGGCAAATCGTACTAGTGCGGTAGATGTACAGTACGTTTTTCTAGACCCTTTTTGCGGCTTACCTCGTGGATCTGCTTGTACCATGAAAGACATCTATCAAGGTACAGACCGAGATTCTTAACATGTAGAGTACGGGATAGCATTGCTGTTATACGAAATAAATGGCAAAGTGGAGATATCTAATTTGGTTAAGTATCTAGAGCTACCTAAAATAATCGCTTGACATTTAGAAAGTTTCACGTTCATTCCAAAAAGAGTGGAAACGATTTTATTATTAATATTGGATGGTTCCGCCTGTGTATGTAGTTGTAGATCATCGGCATATATATGATAAGAACGCTTGAGGTTTAATGTGATAAGATTGATAAAAATTGAAAACAGAAAAGGTGAGAGAATACCACCTTGAGGGCGAGGGCGTCTGTTGGCGCCCTCGAAGATAAGATGACAACCAATCCTGAAGACGGGATATTCAAGTGAGAGAGTAGAGCTAGTACGATAGAGTGGTCGACAGTGTTAAAAGCGTATTGGAAAAGCATATTGAAGACGCCCATCATCTTTTTTAATGAACTAGATCTAATTTATTAAAAGAAGCGATATAGTTATAAAGTGTTTGCTATGGTATGAGAATTTCAAATAGCTATAAATGGAGTCGAGACTACGACAATTTTTAATGGAATCTGGTTTGAATATATTGGACGCTTTCTTGGTGCACTAATTTCAAAATAATGCCGCACGTTTCCGCACAGAAACATCATCACCACCATTATTACAGCCTATCAAAAGTCAAACATAGGCCTCCCCCATAGATTGCTTTGTTGCAGGTATATTTGTCATTGTTGCCACGTTTGGCAGGCGGGTATTGAACTCTACATTAACTCTACATGAGATGATGTGTGGTGTTGCTTAATATAATTTAAGATGTTTTTTATTGGTAGATATTATTTTAGTATAGGTTGAGATATGATGAGACTGTCATCGTCACCCTGTGCCCCTAAACAACATTAGAATAAATAATAATATAGCGTTCTCATTCACATAATATCTATAACAGATGTTGGGATATGATTTCGACACCGTTTATCTGATTACTATGAAAGTTGGCAAATACTTATGTTTTTTTATAGTATAGGATGACAAACGAAGCACACAGTCCATCTGATGGTAAATGGCTGCTGTGGCCCATAGACATCTACATTTATCCTCGTTTGCGAATCAAAATGCAGATGCGTTGCCACCCGTGAGGACTAAGATGGAATGCCTCGTTTCCAGTAAAAAGGGTCTCCGATTCTCGACACTCTCCATACGAAACACAGCAGTAAGCTGCTATTTGACGCTGGTATTCTGTGAGAGCGTGGTCCTTCCCCGGTCGAGCCGACCCATTCGTGCTACAACTATACTACTAATATAGCTGCAGCATGGCTCTACCACGTATATATTTTTACATTAAGATTTTATGTTACTTTGTTGGAACTTACCACTAGATGGTGCTACAGCACATCACCTTTTATACCGTTCAACCGATAACCATGAAAATTGGTACAAAGGCAGTACAACGTCTGGCTTTTGCTAATGTTATATATTTTTAATTTTCATTTTATAACATTGGAGTGACAAAAGAGATAACAGTGAACATTAGTAAGTGGTTACATCAGCCCACGAACACCAGCAAGTAACTTCTAACAAGAAAGGTTATAGATGCATAGTCACTCTTTCATAGCCTGTACGAGCTTTACTTTGTTTCAAACCTGAACACAGAAGAATAAATTGTTAAGAGAGTGGTACTAACCCAGACTGCAGACTAATATAAGAAATAAAAAGATATTTTATTCCCAGGGGCATTTTCGCGCACATTTCTTATCTTAAAACAAACTCTTTGGAAACATTTATAAAACATTAATAGATTTATTATTTGCTCGTTCTTTGAGTTAGTTTCAATTCCTATTAAGTTCGAAGGCATTGTTAGATGTTTTCATTCACTAACTACATTGATCATTTGTTAACGATCCAATCCCACCTTTTATTAAATCTACAGAGCTTATTTCTTTGATTAACTAATAACAATAGCTTTTATGAATTATTTAAATGACTTTGAAATTAATTTTAGAAGGACAGAACTTGAAAGAAAAATACTGTCGTTTTAGTTATAATAAAGGATCGTGGGCATAGTACTTATATTAAACTTACAAGTTATATACATAAAGTAATATTTTTTTAATAACGCTGGAGCTATATTGTGGTTGCAGCACGGATGGGTCGGCACGATTTTTTACTGGTAACGAGCCATTGTATCATAGTTTTTGTTCCCGGCCATGACAATGCCGGTATCAGCGAAAGAACAAATGTTCAAAATTGTATGGCTGTACTTACTAACTTTGCTTTGGACTACGCTCCCACACAAAACCAGCGTGAAACAGCAGCTTAGTGCTGCTGTGTTTCGTATGGTGAGTGTAAAGAACGGGAGACCCTTTTCACTGGTAACGGAGCATTCTCTCTTAGCCCGTAAGGGTTTGACAAAGCTAGACCTACCCCTAGACGCTCGATTTAAAGGGCTCAGGTATGGTGGGTGTACTCAACAGGCTGCAAAGTTTCACCTCTTGTGATATTTTGCAGCGCTTGAGTAAATCCCATAATCCCCGCTTGAGCTCCCCCTACTATTGCCAAACTGGGGCTCCCCAGAGCCGTAAAAAAATTTGTTGTATGATTAATAACTTCTAAATTCAAACAGCGAGAGATCTGTTAACTTATATGATTACTAGCTGACCAGGCAGACGTTGTTCTGCCCTTTCCGAAAAACCATTTGCTTTCCCAAAAAAACTCCTGAAATTAGCAATAAAAAAAATTGAGGGTCACTTATCAGTATAAAAACTATCCTATCTCTCAAGTTGGACCAAAGTGCACACAGTCTGCAAAATTTTTTTGAAATCGAATGAAATACTTACAGCAACACGTGGTGGTTATACTACTAAATTGTAGCTTATATTAAACGTTTGTATTTTTAACATAGCGCCATGTATTAAATATTTACTCAATCCAGTCAACAGATATCGTCATCTGACAGAATCGTTTGGAGCTAACAGATAATTGTTACTGTCAAATAATAGACAAATAATTTTCAATAAAATAATATTCTATTGCGACTATAAATTGAGATGTAAGCTATCCTATCTTTTAAGTTGGACCAAACTGCACATTGACGAAAAATTTAATTGAAATCAGTTCAGTAGTTTAGGAGTCCATCGCGGACAAACAACGTGACACGTACTTTTTATATATAAAGATTAATGAGTTTAAAATAGTGTATATGTATAGTGTATTTTTACGTTGATCAAAAATAACTAGAAACTTAGTTACAAGATTTCTTCTACACAAACTCGCTAACGATGTATCGATTGGATTTAATTTAAAACTTCTAATGAAAAGTATCTTCAGCGGGAGATCGAATCTGAATGAAAAATATATTCCATGTTTTTTTAAGGTTGCTTTGATGATCCGCTATTGTCCATTTGCTTGTTAGAAGACGACATCTTTTCTTTGTTTTTATCCTTAGTACATGTCTTAGATTTTTCCAGATGACAGAATCGGTCCGAGTTGTTCAAAATCTCGCGGAATATGTGCAAAAGCTTGTGTACTAGTATATTATGAACTCTTTGCAACAGTGACCTTTTTTGTAGAACAAAGATGAAAAACGAGCACGCAGTCAATTAATGTTAAAAGGATGCTGAGGACATCTACATTGATCCTCAATTAAGAATCAAAATGCAGATGCGATGTCAGCCCTGAGGACTGAGACGGAGTGCCTCGTTTTTAGTAAAAAGGCTCTTCGGTTCTCTACACTCACAATAGGAAACACGGCAGCATTAAGCAGCTATTTTACGCTGGTATTTTGTGAGAGCGTGGTTCTTTCCCGGTCAAGCGGACACATTCGTGCTACAACCATAATATAGCTGCAGCGTGACTCTACCACGTCAGAACGTCACGACAAGAATCGTAGTATGTACTATTGTACATTTAATATACGACCGATAACTTTTGAATAGCTTTTGTTGTACGTTGTCGCCGGGTTTAGAGACCACGTACGAAATTATTCGCGTGTTCTACATTGATATTGTATGATTTTTGCAATAAAGATTTTAATCCTTTGCACTGTCCTTAAATAATGCTTACTCGACATTTTCATTTCAACAATCTTTATAGCGAGTTTCTGCGTACAATACGTGTAGCTACAAAGTAATATTTCCTTTGTATCCACTGAAAAGGTAATCCGTACATAGTTCTATTACAATGATTGTAATAATGTTCTCCAGACCGGCTTCGGTCACGGCGGCCGGTCTCATCGGAGACTAGCCATATGCGCAGGGCAGGATTATCATAAAAATAAAAATAAAAGATAAACATATATTTAACAGTGGTAGAGCCAGGCGGCAGCTTTTGCTGTCGCACGGATGGACCGGCTCGAACCGGGGTGGTACCACGAACTCACAGAAAACCAGCGTGAAGTAGAGGTTTACCTCTGCGTTTCGCTTGGTGAGTGCAGGTGGCCGGAGGCCCTTTTTACTGGAAATGAGGCATTCCATCTTAGTCCTCACGGGTGATAACGCATCTGCATTTTGATTTGTAATAGAGGATAGATGTAGATGTCTATGGGCCGCAGCAACCACTTAGCATCTGGTGGACTGTGTGCACGTTTGTCACCCTTATCCTTTAAAAAAAACAATTGGGGACGGAATTAAAGTAAACGTTAAGTATAATGAATTTGGACGACAGTTAAATAAATGTTAGCATATCCGTCTGAGTAAGAATTACCTTCTTTACTATTTTTGCCGACAAGCAACATTGATTTCGCTATTATAAAATAAAAGGTGACAAGGCATATTAAGGCTACTTGGCGTAAACGTATCCATTGCTGAAGTAGCCATCTGTAGACTATTACCTCGCTTGTGTCTCCAATATTTTAAAAAGTTAAGCATTTAGAGCTCGAAGCAGACAGAATATAGCTAATTGCATGCATTTTTTTAATCAAATTAGTATGCTTTTCAATTTATTCCTGGCATTAAGAAACCATCGTAGGGAATAGTAGTGACGGATTTATGATTTTGACTATTGATTCAAAAAAGCTATGGATAAGGCCAAGCGATAGGTAAAAATAGATTCGTTTGGATTCACGCAGCCTTCATGAATCCCTGTTATTTTAGCAACAAACTTTAACGTTGAAAAACAAGAGTTAAGAATTGGGAAGAAATTATATTGTTATTTAGTATTTTTCGCAAGAAATTGCTAAAATATTTTGTGGAAAGTAGTATGAAATAACGAAAATTTCTGAAGCTTTAAAAATTGGTAATCTTCGGAAAGTTTCGATTAAACTGTTAGGAATTTGGTTGTAAAAAATGAAAAATAAAATGTTGTTATATTTCTGTTGCTAGTTGTATTTCTATTCAATAAAGTCAAATACCTTAGAAAATATAGTTAGTAGGATAGTTTTCTTTGTTTTGAGAAAACGTGACGTCATCGTAATTTTCACGCTATCCAATATTATCGATGCTCTTTATTTTCAAAATAATTTTGATTTCAATAACATATTTCATCCATATTTTATATATAAAATTCAGTGAAGAATAAGTAACAAATACTTCTAAAATTAAGAAGTAGTGGAAACCACTACTGCTGAACTGAATGTAAAATCAATACCACTACTATCAAAAATAATTCCATTTTCACAATTATTAAGTGGCGAAGCTTGCGAAGTCACTTATTGATTTCACGATGTCTGTCCGTCTGTCCGTCTGTCCGTCCGTCCGTCCGTCTGTCCGTCTGTACGTCTGTCCCACGATTATCTCGAGAACGGTCTCGAATTTTCAAATTCTGTTTTCAGCAATCGATTACTGATCACCCAGGCATCTGAACCTCCTATTTTGAAACTGATTGCTCAACGGCAACCGTTAGAAACCGCTACAAAGCTGATTGCTTCGCCACTTTGCTATGCTGTTAGCTTGCTAGGTTTATTGTAATAGTAGATATACGTCTCTGCGCCGATATCGTTGTTAAAGAAAATTGTAAGTTGAAACTACCGCCTTAAATTAAATTAAGGAAGTTCTTATATAAAAATTTGAGGCGATGCGAGTCAAAGTAGTGTTATTAACAACGTCAAAATACCACATATTAATATCCTTAAATAAGGTCAGCCTATCCTCGTACGTACTCATACTCTACACTGCTTGTTTAAACAATACATTTTTATACTAGGTACAAGTAGCGGCACGAAAGTCTAGCCGTGACCATTATTGTGCATAAGTCGCGCATATTGACTTCTTGCACATAAGTCACGCTGATTTGCTTGTGTGTCGTTGGCACGCGCTGATTGCCTCTCCAGTCGCATTCGTGCAATTCAATTCGTGCGCGTCCTCTCCACGTTTCTTTCAGTGCTAGACTTATGTGCCGCGATTTGTGTACAGTCTAATTCGCATTTTAATAAAATACCTTGTTTTTTACACTTGGTAGATATTCTCGCAATAATGATATAATTGATTTTGTTTTCTATCGCCAGAGAAGCTTAATGGTTAAAACAGTAATTAAAAAAACCCGAATGCGTTAAAAAGTTTAGTGATAAAATATCCTTTCTCTCCCCTTTTTTGTTTTTGGAGTTGCAATATAAGATTGTTATATAGCTTATGTCACTCCCGCAATTAAGACGAATCTCAACACCTCATAAGTTAAAATCTATCGAGCCGTTTAGGATGCAATGCGGGCTAAAGAAATAGACATACTCGTACATGTATATATGTATATACTCTCGAAAAACATTTACCTTTTCATTCATTTTGGGGAAGTCTGGTAAAAATTGTGTTTGCGTTTTTGGATAGATGACAATAAATTTGGCAATAAAAGAAATTTTCTATTTTTCGTCAAGACCTATTTGCACTTAGACTTGCAGTTAGAAGTACAGTAGCGAGTTAATTCGCATCTTTAATTGTAGTTAAAAGGTATAATAATAAGTTGACAATAGAGTTTAGTGGAATAACCACGCGTTCTGTTTTTTGACGAGTCAATCGCCAACTTAATTCGTCAAAACTTAGGTGGTAATACTTCTTTCACATTTGCTCGCACCATGCTTAATTCTTCTAGCTTTTCACTTTCGTTAGCAAATTCGTTTAGTTCTGATCCTTTCTATTAATATTTTGTTTTCGGTCTTTGACTATTTTTCTGCTTTCACATAAATTGCTCTAAAGTGATGATCTGTATACAACACGAATGTCAGACAACAACTGTAGTTTTCGTCGCAGAACTGCTACTGGTACCTTGTACTTTTTAAAGTTACTTACAACTTCATCATCAACTGGCAACTGTCCGATCTCTTAACTCGCTACTACGAGTATACACGTTGACACTACTGTACTGTACTTGTCAGCGGTTAGAGCCAGTTGTTTGCTATGACCTATTAAATTTTATGTTTTGAATGCTAATCTAGCACGTGTTAGAGGATAAAAGAAAGCGTCGGGAGCAAGTTGTAAATACTTTTAAGGCATGGAATGTAGGCGCGTTAGGACAGAGCGGCAGTCTCTCTTCATATCTTGTGGGCGACATTTTGGGTAAATACAAGCACAATACACAACACAAATAATAAACTTCTTTATACTTTTACTAATTTAAATTTAATTTAAACTTTACAGAAAATAACACTAACTAAATCTTATTAAAGAATATTAAAATTAATTAAAGAGCAGCGTGTTCGTAATGCGACACAGACATACACCATCACACACCAAACAAGAAAACAAAACTGTACTCCACGCCGAATCTATCCGCTCCTCTTTTATCTTTTTTTTTCATCCAGTCGCACCAGCGAACCTCGCTCTGATTGGTTGTTGTGATCACCGTATTAATCAAGACATGAACCTATGGCTTTTCATTGGTTAATTAAAAGAAATACAACAACAATAAGTAATCCTAAACTCTTAAGAAATTTTGTGGCTAAATTAATATTAATGAAATTAAGATAACACATTAGAAGTGATATTATTTAAACTATTTAATTCATTATTAAAATTTCATAGTTTTATTCATTCCCGTTATATAAGTATATTGTACTTTTTATTGACGAATTAAGATTTTTATATCTTTTATAGACTCTATATTCAAAAAAATAACTATTACTTCCAAAGTCGGTTGCTTGGTCGGAAATACGATTACTTTAAAAAAATATTATGCCACGTACTTGGCGGTAAGGTTAAAATAACAATTTGCTCGCAAATAAGTAGCATCATGACTTTAACTTTGCTTTTAGTGAAAAAAAAAAATATGATTTTTTTTCCATGATCGCAAATTTTCTCAGAATTACCTATTTACAAATACAATACCCGGATTATTATTATTCTCTACCATATTGCCTTTCAAATAAAATAAATCAACCCTGTCACAAATCATGATGCTAGAGATAAAGGTCTAAAAGAAAATCTGTAGAGTGTTAAAGGTTACATTTTAAAGTAATAACTAATAACACTAATATGACGATAGCAAAACGTAATAAGATGCTTGTTTGTTATTTCATCTCTTTACATAAAAATCACTTGCTGTCCGTTAGTCTCGCCAAAACTCAAAAAACGGTTCAATCGATTTTGAAAATTTTTGTGTGTCCTAAAATGTTTTGATTCATAATTGGATCCGGTAGGTGGCGCTGTTGTCGAGATCCAGAAATCACCCGTGCGAAGCCGGGGCGGATCGCTAGTAATCAATAGATAACTGCATTCAAGTTCTTTAGATTTGATAATAGTCTAAGCGTTGTTATCAATGTAAGGGTTAAGTTAAAAGATTGAAATTAGTTTGTGGTGGTGCCCGGCCCGTGGCTGCCGCAGAAGAAATAATTGCGGGAATATCGTTTTAAATTTGGAAGGGTTATATTGTTTAATTAGGAATGATAATACATTCATTGAAGTTGAATAATATATGACTTTCAAATAAATTTGTCGGTACGATACGCGCGCCACTTACTTTAAGTTAATTGTACTATGCCTATAACTTTCGTGTAAGTGCAAGCAATAACTTGTCCAAGTTTTAGCGTAATCTGATGAACGGTGTGGCAGCGCATAAAATATGAACAAACAAAAGAAATTTTTATATTATTTTTCCACGACACTACTTTGGATTTAGTTTATACTTAAATTGCTTTTAAAGTTCTCTTTTTTAAAACTAATATAGTTTCAATATACGTCAAATAAGTCTGCTACGCAAGTTTATTCAATAGTGCATTTTATATTTTATTGGAATCGGAAGAGTGCTCAATGCTTCCTGAATGAACCCGAGATCAGAACAAATAAATAAGGTATTCATAGATACGATGATGTTCCCGTCGGTTACCGTTATTAAACTAAACGGTATTTTATTCCACATAATCTTACTAATATCACAAATGTGAATGTCTAGCAAGTCTCGGAAACGGCTCTTACAATTCGGATGAGTTTTTGTATCTAGATAATGTTTTGCTTTTAAAAATTATAATCCTTTTTTTACTTATAATAAACCAGTGCCAGTCCACAATCCCACCCGTGGGTTAGTGGTGCTAAAGCCTTAGATGGTAAACCGAACTATATAAGCGTAACAAAAGCTTATTTGCTCTTCCTCTGAAGACGATTCAATTAAAATCGTACGAAAAAGTGTAAGCCGACTGATTGTCCTTTGCTGTACGCATTATAGACAACGAAGCAAATCGTTTGTTTCGACTTGAAATATTTTGTTCCAATACAAAGCAAACAGCAGCGATTTTATCCATCAGATACCTAAGCGAACGTGAGCTAAGCCTCACTCAAAAGCTGGTATTAGTATCTTTGGTTTACGAAAATTTCACCAAGTCCGCTATCTCAATGTTTAGATAAAATACGCCTTAAACAAATTACACTTGCATGAATATAATAGTTCAATAAAAAATCAGACCTAAACGACTTAGAATTGTACTTCCAGTACCTTGTGTAATTATATTTCTTGCTTACTAGCAGCGATGCGCCCTGGCTTCGCTAGGGTGAATTCTAAATTTCGACAAATGCGCCACCTACCGGATCCGATTGCTATTTCTGTCAAAATTTGCACTGCTTTGTTCCGGCATGAAAGGTATTAAAGACAACCAGTATATTAATCCTTTGAGGGGTCAACACGTTAGTAGCCTACTTTATTTTAAGATGCCATTTATCATCAGATGAGTTGTCAATTAGTTTTTAAATTCGAAGTTCAAAATTTAAAGCTACAAAAGTGTATTAGAGGTTTTTCCTTATGAATTTACTTCAACTTGTTACTATCATAGGAATTATTTGTAAGTGCTGATTTTTCAATCGTGAAATAAAAGTTAGCAATAAAGTAAATCAAAACGTCACTGAATATAAAGATAAAACAATTGAACCATTTAATGAATACAATGGTCATTTTACTTATGTTGTATTTTTTCTCTATAAACTAATTTTATTAGACGATTGAAAAAATTATAAACGCCTATCTACTGCGCGTTATTCTCTTTCAAAAGTTATTCGAAACGTCTTTTTCGATGGTGTTAATAATTGCAATCAAACTCTGTTGTTTATTTTAAATTTGCAATACGACAAGGCTTAGCTGATAGTGCAATTGTTTACCACGTCGTAATTCTTGAAATCAGTACATAGGCGAAACCGGATAAGGCATATTTCTTTATGTCATCGTTTCAGGAACTCTACTTTTGAGTTCCCACAACATATACATTTTTTTGTAACTGTCACAAATGGTATTAAACTAAACAAAAGCCCAGAAAAGCATTTAAATATTGTTGTAATTTCTAATTTTTTTTGTCTCTATAGCATATTTGTTACGCTCAATAGGCAGATTAGCGTCTACACTAAAAAGATAATATTTTATTTCTTCAGTTGTTAAGGTTACCGACAGTATTTTGATACATAAGTATGGCAACTTAGTAAAATAATGAAATGTACAATTTATTTGCACTTGTGAGATATTTCTTTATAAATGTAAACTCGACAAGATAGCACACCGTTCACCTGATGGTAATTCGTTACTATATAGCAAAAATCCGTTTTCGACTAACTGCTCAGGGCAAGCGGTGCAATAAAAAAAAGGCGACGTCATGCTATCCGTGAATTTTTGCAACATCAGGGGACTTCATTCCAACTTTAACGCTGTCCGTTATCATCTAGAGACAGCGAAGCCGGCCTTGCTCTTTTTATCCGACATTCAGGTCTCCTCTCCGGCTGATACTTCATATCTGTCCTACCCGGGGTACAAATTAAAAAACTCCTTTGTGCACCAGGCTGGAGCTTGCGTATACGTCAGAGAGAACATCTGTTTACGACGCCGCGGCAGTCTTGAAGGCACAGAGTTGTCCATCCTATGGCTGCGCGTAGACAGCGACGACCATCCGCGTCTACGGGTGCCTCAGTAGGTTACATAGCGGTAATGCCGAAACAGACCGACTCGTTGACCACGTCCAAATGGCTACAGATTCCTTGTTACAGCAGGTCACCACGCCGAATGGCTCGGTTCACGTTCAACCGATCATGCGGGGACTGTTTAAAATTACGACTTTATGATTTTGCCTTGCCACATGGTCTTACACAGCTGGTTATTTCGCCTACTCGGATTCCAGATGTGGAGGCTCATCCATCTTCCCTGTTGCACCTTCTGCTGATCTCTCATACGGACGGATATCAGGTTTCCGTCGACGCTCCTTTAGGCTCGTCGGACCATTGATTTGTCCGGCGTGAGGTGCCACTCATACTAACGTCGCGGTTGTATTCTGCAGGCTGCCGCCGTGTTTGGCACTATAGGTCGGCCGATTAGTATAGGATGCGGTCTTTTTTGCATCCTAGCCTTGGGTACGGGTTTTCTTCTCGCCGGAAGATCCCAGCATTGTTTCTGATTCTGTTGCTGATATGGTACTTCAGGGCATGGAACTTTTTATTCCATTTTCTGTGGTGCCCATCGGAGGCAGATCAAATAGCATCATGTTGTAAGCAGGAGTGCTACCGGTCCTAGGGTGACGCATCAACGACTTGGGATGTAAACACCAGTGCTCTTAAAATTTCGCCTCCAGGTCCTTCAAAAGAGTCATTGCCAAGGCAAGGTTTGAGCATATCGGCAGAATTGTTGATAAGCTAGTTCACCTTCCTTCGCAAACCCGTGCAGTATAATTTCTCGCCAAGGCTGTCCAAGGGAACTTCTGTCAGCTATATCTTCCATCTCTGTACAGAGAAGGCGACTTACTGGCCCATGCCGCAATGGAGAAAGCCAATCTATTAGGCTTTCTCTTTGCGTCCAACTCGGCTCTCGGTAACGGGGGAAAACACCGCTGACCATCCCGTTGTGTGAGTGCCCCATGCCGGATGTGCAGTTTACACACTCCTCTCCCTGGACGTCAGCAAGTCGAGTGGGCATGATGGAGTGCCTCCCATTGTGCTGAAGAAGTGTGCTCTGGAGTTGGCACCGGTTTTAACGCGTCTTTTCCGATACTCCTACTCCCAAGATGTAATCCCGAAGTCATGGAAGAATTTTGATCCACCCGATCCCTAAAAAAGGCGACCGCTCAGATGCGCCCAACTACAGGCCTATTGCCATCACCTCCTTGTTCTCCAAAATAATGGAGTCCATTATAAACTGCCAGCTCATGAAATACCTTGAGGATCACCAGCTGATTATTTACTGACAATACGGTTTTCGTTGGCGTCGATCAGCTGGTGATCTTCTGGTCTACCTGACTCATGAATTGGCGGAGGCAGTAGAGTCCAAGGGGGAGGCATTGACCGTTATTTTCGACGTAGCGAAGGCCATCGACCGGGTCTAGCACAAAGCGCTTCTTTTGAAGCTCCCTTCCTATGGGATTCCCGAGAAATTGTGCAATTTAATCACCAATTTCCTTGCTGATTGGAGAATCATGGTCGTACGAGGGTGATACTGAAAGTTCTTAGAAAATAAAAAAACTGAACAAACTAGCAAGTTATTAGTTTGATTATATCTTTTCAAAATAGTGTTCATTTACATCAATACATCGCTGCATCCGATTGAACCACTGAGAAAAGCATTTTGCTCACTTGTCTTTAGAGGTCTCTTCGACGACATTTTAACAGGCAGCCACTGGTTCCTCGGCGTCCATAAAAGTTTTCCTCGAAGTTTTTCTTTTATTTTCAGAAATAAATAAAAATCGCAAAGTGCGAGGTCGGGGCTATAGGGCAGGTGACCCAGTAATTCCATGTCTGACGTCGCCAAATAGTCGATTGTTTGCTTGGCAATGTGTGACGAGGCGTTGTCGTGGTGAAGGAGGATCCTACTGCGAGGTCGTTTCTCTTTTCGTTTCGTTCGTTTTTTCCAAGACAAGTGGCAAACAATTGTTAGTGTACCACTATGCAGTATCTGTTTTTCGATCCTCTAAAACAATTGTTGCGTAATGAATGACCTGTCCTTCCGAAGAACGAGGCCACCATCTATTTCCCACGCTTCGACCTCTCTTCTCTTTAGTTGGCAACTCCTCGGAAGGAAACTGCCAGACAGCAGACTGTCTCTTAGTTTCAGGATCATAACAATAAATCCATCTTTCGTCACTCGTAAGTATGTCGAAAACAGCATTTGAGTCACCTCCGTTAAATCTTTGAACCATTTCACGACACCAATCAACACGACAGAGTTTTTGGGTCTCTGTCAAATTATGAGGTATCCACCGGGCACAAAGCTTCCTGACCGCTAAATGTTCATGGAGGATTTTGTGCACTTGACTCATATCGATGCCTAAGCTTGTCTGAATTTGTTGATAAGTCACTCTTTTGTCGGTCTCTATCATGCACTGCACAACACTGATGTTATCTTCAGTCGTCGCCGTAGAAGGTCATCACCTCTCGCCTCCTCCCTCACGCCGATCATCGGTGAGATCAGTGCCACCACGTTTAAACTCATTAAACCAGTTGTAAACAGTGGCACGAGATGGGACTTCATCGTGAAAGGCCAATCGGAGTATATCATAACTTTCTTGTTGACTTAAATGACAACGAAGGTCATAAAAAATCTAGTACGAAAATTCTCTTACGTTAAATTCAAGCTGACATAACACAGACAATTTCCAATTTGCCGCCAAATCGTAAACAAATGACAAATTAATAAAACACATATACAATAATATTGGCAAAAAGTTCCATTTTCAAAATGTAAACTTATTTTTTTATTATATTGTTTTAAAGTGGCCAGTTCTTAAAACCTTAAGTGTCGCCCTCATAGTAAACGGTGCATGCTCTGATTACAAGCCTACTAATGCTGGTGTTCCACAAGGCTGCGTGCTATCACCAACGCTGGTTCTTTTACATATCAATGATATGTTGCAGACTGGTAACATTAATTGCTATGCAGATGACTGCACTGGTGATGCCTTGTACACATGTGAACATGTGTCTAAAGTTGAGTCTTTGCTGAAAAGTCTCGGATTGGGTTGACTAAATCTAGTCCAGTTGAATCCCCAGAAGACGCAATTTTACGCGTTTACCGCTAAAAATAACCCCTTTGTCGTATCTCCTCAGTTTCACGGCACTTTCCTTGCTGCCTCAGCTAGCATCGGAATATTCGCCTTCGACGTATCGAAAAGTGTGTAGTTTCGTGGTCACTTGGAAGGGAAGGCCAAATTGGCCTTTAAAAAGCTTGGCGTGTTCAGCAGAGCGATACAGTATTTCATGCCGGCACATCGCTTGCAACTTCATAAAGCGCAAGTTCGACCTCACATGGAATACTGTTCTCATCTTTGGGCCGGGGTACCCCAGTGCCAGCTCCTTCCACTAGACCGCATCAAGCGCAGAGCGGTTTGAATCGTCGACGACCGAGTTCTTTCTGAACGGGTCGATGCGGAGGATGCAATTCCTTAGAGGGAAGAGCACTCCCTCTGAGGAATTGTTCGGATCGCACCTGCAACTCCCCTGGTGTTGTGGTTGTTCATGGGCGACGGTAGTCACTTACCATCAGGTGAGCCGCCTGCTGTTTGCCCCCTCTTTTATGAAGAAAACCGTAAAATAGCAGTGGAAGATTATCCAAAACCTTATATTTTCATGTGGGTGTCGAAAGAGCGAAATTAAACAGGGGATGGGCGGGAGCGTCTTCCTGATAACAACTTGAAACAATTAAATACTGTGGTTGCTAACTCACCTGCCAAACGTGGCAATTATGGCAAATATACCACCTATGACCCTATCTTTAGATAGGCTGTATGATATGATGATGATTCTTTGCGGAATCTTGCGGCACGATGTTGGGATTATAATTTAGAAATTAGTACAGAATACCATTTCCCAAAGCTGATTATTCCATTTGAATATAAAGCACCCCATCCCGTTGGCGTTATGAAAAGTGACATATTCCCTTGTCAGTTACGTCATCACCACGCAGCAAATAGAATTTACACATTCGATCATCTCTAATGAATGCGACGTTATGCACGTCAGTGTTGCTGACGTGAAATCGCTTTATGAAAATAAGCGCAACGTTACCGTCCACTACTCTGAAAACTTTTTGAACTTTCTTCTAAATGGGTTATTTATTTACATTGTAATACATTTTCATGTTGATATAAGTATGTTAGGTATAAATGTTGTTTATTATCAAAATATATCAATAATCGCAAGTTTACAAATTTCCAGCAAATAATATAAAGTTAAAACTCGACACTAACTTATTTAATTTTATTTATACTTTCAAACATGTAAATATTACAATTTTTTTATAGAATAATGATGACAAGCAAGCACACAGTACACATAATGGTAAGTGGATGCTGTGGTCCATAGACATCCACATCTATCCTCGACTAAGAATGAAAATGCAGATGCATTGTCACCCCGAAGACTTCTTAGTCTGTGCATGCATCGTTTTCCAAAAATAGGGTTTCCGGTACTCTACACTCACCATACTAAACACAGCAGCATTAAGCTACCATTTTACGCTGGTATTCTATGAAAGCTTGGTCCATTCGCGGCCGAGTCGATCTATTCGTGGAACTACCACAATATAGCTCCAGCATGTTACCACGTTAAGTAACCTATAAGTTTATGAAGAGCCTTTTTTATAATAATGGGTAAAATTGAAAAAATTGTAACTTCTGCCTAAGTTGTGCTGCTGAACAATTTAAAGCGAAATGCCGTAAAATATTAAGTAGTAAATTGTTTTAGTAATTGTTGTGTGATTTCGTAAGCTCCAGAAAGATCGATTGATTGGTAGTTTCCAGTTTTAGCGTTAGTATCGGTTGCTATAGTATTTTAGTTGTTACCTTGAACTCCTAATATTTTTTAAACCACCCAAAAGGGTAAAAGAACTTTTAATAAAGAGAATTAACAGACTTCAATTTTTTTTAGTAAATAAAGTATAATTAAAGCTTGGATTTTGATTACCAATATGTGCATTTAATCGTAATACGTCCTACTTTTACTACTGAATTACCCATAAGGCGATGTTAATTTTGCCATAATTTTATTACTGATAAATCATTATCATAATCGGCTGGGAAAGCGGCCAACGGCCACATGCGTACATGACATTTAAATAGCATACAACTGTCATTAGCCGCATTTCTTTTTTTTTATTCAGAATAACATCAGATGTAATAGCAACAGTATTGTTAATTGAAACCTTTTTACTTAAATTATTTAACAATGAAAAAGTCAATTATTCTAATAATTTATACCGGTAGCTATTACTATTAATCAATTACATACTCGCACTATTTATACACATTAAATATTAGATCAGTATATTAAATATTATATAAATATCATTATATTTGTCTGTGAGTGATATTGCTATTAGGTATGTACATATTTACACAAACAAACACAAACACTCACGCCTGTCACCCAGAGGGGTAGGTAGAGACTACGGACTTCCATTTGGCACGATCCTGAAACACCTCTCTCGCCTCCTTTACATCCATATGTCTATGCATACGCGCTCGTCGGTTAAGGGTACTGCTAATCTAGACCATTTTCAATATATCGCCAATTTGGTCGATAGACCTTCGTCTAGGGCGTCCCCTTCCCGACTCTGCCGTTCACTTCTGTAACATAAATTTGTTTTCTCACTCTTTCCTCGTTCATTCTTTTTACATGACCAAACCACCGAAGCATTCCTTTCCTTTTGGTCACAACGGCTCATAAATATATTAAAGCTATTTACTTTTGTATTATTGAGGGCATAAATAAAAAAATTCGCACTTTTTAGTTACTATTTACATTCCATTACGTTCAGATGGAGTAAACAAAACTTTGTAAATTTTATTTTTGAATCCAATTTTAGTATACTATCAGCATCAATTTTCCCATAATTTGTCGAGTCTAAAGGAATGTAAAATATCGAGTTTCTCGTATGTCTTGTACTTGTACATCGAGACTTTAAATGTAGTATGAGTCAATAAATAAGGGTAGTCAATAGCTCTGTGTAATACAGCGAATAGGAGCCCGACGGATATCGGAGCATCCCTGTTGGATAGCAGAGTACGTCTTATCATAATATCTCTAAATGTCTGCCTCTTTAAAACTTAAATGGAAAATATATTTTTCTAATCCTTTAGCTATTGTGTATATATACAGATTTAGTAGATGCAAAGTACAAACTAAAAGCTTTACTGCAAATAGCATCAATATATTATGCTCATGCAGTATCATACACGAGTCAAGAAATATGCCAATATCGCGTACTGAACCCTCACGTCATTCAAGTTTTATGGAAAAAATATAATTAAACTAAAACCGAGATAACAATTACAATGACAGAGCTTAGCAGTTATGAAGCAAATGTAGGAAATGAGCCCGAACATTCGTTTTAAATATTTGTTTGCAGGTAGGTTGTCTTAATGTTTAGGCAGGTCATTCAATAGGCGCACGGCTTGGAAAGAAAACGATGAAGATATGAAACCCGATAGGTGAAGAGATATAGAGAGAGCAAGAGCCTCCGATGAACGAATCTGTCTGTCATGAGTATCGCGCAGGAACTGAAACTTACTTTTCAGATAATTCGATTTTTTTTTATAGGATAAGGTTGACAAACGAGCACACAGTCCACCCGATGGTAAGTGGTTCCTGCGGTCCAAAGACGTCTACATCTATCCTCTATTAAAAATCAAAATGTAGATACTTTGTCACCCGTGAAGACTAAGATGGAATGCCTCATTTCCAGTAAAAAGGGCCTCCGGCCACCTGCACGCACCAAGCGAGACGCAGTAAACCTCTACTTCACGCTGGTTTTCTGTGAGGTCGAATAGTGGTTATCGAATAAAATAGAAAAAACTGTCATAAGTATCCTAGTGTGTCTTCGCTAACGAATATCAAGCCATTAAAATTTTTTTTTATCTATAATTTTTATAATTATTCACTAACACTCTTCCTAATTATTTTAATTAAAAATACCCTCTGTTTATCAGAAATAATATAATTAAAAGTTTTACGGCCTTACTTATAATCGTTGATTATTGCTTACTTAAATTTCGTAAATATTAATTATCTGTATAATTCTCTCTTTCTATTGTCATTTAGTAGAGAGAGAGAGGGAGAGAGAGAGAGATAGAGCGAGAGATAGAGAGAGCAGAGAGAGCAACAATAAGTATTTGTTAATTTGACATTGTGACGTTATGAGTAATACTTACAGTAGCATAAATTATAAACAATAACTCTACCGTATATACAAAAAAAAACTATATTGAGTCTATATTAGACTAAATAAATAGATGAAAATTTTTAACATAAAATAACTGTTCCATTCATTCATTAATTTATTAAAGCCCAACGAGTCCACTGATGAACATAGGCCTCAGCCATAGATTGTAGCCATACCTAATACACAACATGGTTTTTTTAAAAGCGTTCAACTATTTCCAATGTTGCAATTTTCGCTAATCACGTGCTTAGAAATCGACGGATTCAACTCGGTTGGGCAGCGTTCGGGAAATTACGGCATATCTTCTCGTCAGGTATACCTCAAAACTTGAAAACAAGACTGTACAACCAGTGCGTGTTGCCAGTGATGACCTATGGTACTGAGACGTGGTCCTTCTTTGCTGTCCGGATGAGGAAGCTCAAGGTCGCTCAGCGAGTTTCTCTGCGTGATAAACTTAGAAATGAGGATATCCGCAGAGAACCAGAGTGACCGACATAGCCCAACGGATTAGTAAGCTGAAGTGGCAATGGGCCGGCCATATAGCTCGAAGAACCGATAACCGTTGGGGAAAAAAGGTTCTCGAGTGGCGGCCTCGTACCGGCTGACGAAGTGTAGGGTGGCCCCCCACTAGATGGAGTGACGACCTGGTAAGATATGCAAGAAGTCGATGGATGCAGGTGGCTCAGGACCGTGCTTTGTGGCATTCCTTGGGGGAGGCTTATGTTCAGCAGTGGACTTGTGAAGGGCTGTAATGATGATGATGATGACGTGTTTAGTCCGGAGATCAGTTGACGTCCTCTACACCGACTTTGAAAAAGCTTTCGACCGTGTAGATCACGTCATACTTCTACAGAAGCTACAGTGTTTCGGTATACATTGGGACTTACTGAAATGTATTCGATTTTATCTGACTAATATCTCTGGCGATGGTTACTGGCGGTTATAGGTTAGATTTTGTAAGGGTTCCCTCTGGTGTTCCTCACGGCCCAGAATAAATAATAGTATTACGTACAGAAGTTGCACTACTTAGATGTTGACTGCTTGCCGAGGTTTTAAATTGTTACTATTTTTTTTATAAACAATAATTAATAAATATTATTAATCAGATAAAACGCGCACGCAAGCTAAATAAAACTTTATCGCTGCGCGCGAGTGTCCGTATTACCTTACATCTTTTTTTTATAGGATAAGGGTGACAAACGAGCACACAGTCCACCTGATGGTAAGTGGTTGCTGCGGCCCATAGACATCTACATCTATCCTCTATTACAAATCAAAATGTAGATGCGTTGTCACCCGTGAGGACTAAGATGGAATGCCTCATTTCCAGTAAACAGGGCCTCCGGCCACCTGCACTCACCAAGCGAAACGCAGAGGTAAACCTCTACTTCACGCTGGTTTTCTGTGAGGTCGTGGTACCTCCCCGGTTCGAGCCGGCCCATCCGTGCGACAGCAAAAGCTGCCGCGTAGCTCTACCACTGTTAACTGTTGTGTTGTCTTTTCTCCTTTCTACAACACAACGGACTTTCCGTGGTTACTAAGGGCTGTTAATAAAGTGTGAAAAAATACATTGTGAAATGGTAGGTAAGATACTTAAGTAAAGTACCTATTCTGACTATGATCGACCATATTTCCGCTACTATGTGAGTTCTGTGATGCCCAATGCATGCAGCTTGCAAGATCATTCGTCGGGAATCGCGATGATAGTGAAGTAAATTTCAACTAAGTTTTGTATTAAATTACTTAGCTATTATTACTTCGGTAGTTAAATTATTAGTTAATTCTTATTTTTACCCTTTTGTACCTAATTAACAAACAAATTAAATTCACCTTTTTATCCTTCGGTAACTCAAAAAATTATATATGTATGTATCTGAATTCTTTTGCTTTAGTTCATTGTGCATTCATCCCCGCAACAATTATACCTAGTAGGAACGACGGTTTGCCATTATAATTTATGAAATACATTGGTATTATTCTTAAATTACATTAAAACTTTTTCAACTACTTTATCCTACAACTAAATATTGTAGTGATATATTGATTTCCTTTCCCTATTTTATATTCATTGTTATGAGCGTCATATATTTAGAGTTTAATTTTTGATGAATTATTATGAAAAACTTTGCAAACGTACAAAAAATTAAATATACTAAACCCTAAAGAAAAACTATTTCGACGAGTACTTCAACAACTATGTACAATAATCTTTTTACGTAAACAACGATAAAAAGAACTTTAACTTTCAAACGCCTAGAACGCGCTAGCCGTAGTCCCAACTGCGTTCTGCCCCGGGAGCGCCCCGCTAGATAAAAATTTCACGCAGGTAGCAAGAGTGACAGAGGCCTGCTCAGGGCTCCGACCGAGGACCTCCTCTATATAATATCAATATATAAAAATGTGCAACATTTACTTTATAATTCGAACTTTGATGAAAAAATTGCGTATACGCACAATCAGTGACTGTAAACTAATTCAAAATGACTTGAGTATATATATATATATATATATATATATATATATATATATATATATATATATATATATATATATATATATATATATATATATATATATATTACTTACTTACTTTTTACTTACTTATCTTCACGCACAATCCCTGACGGGGTAGCCAGAGAGATCAGATCGCCAAGTCTCACGATCCTTACATACCTCTTTCGCTTCTTTCAGATTCATTATCTTCTTCATACATGCACGTCTAGGTATCCGAGTACTCTTGAGCCTCCCCTCTTCGAGCAATTTGCTCACCTGGTCTTCGAAAGTTAGTCTCGGTCTACCTCGACACCTTTTAATATGAACTTTCGCGCTATATATTTTCTTCACCATTCGGTCTTCACTCATTCGCTCAACGTGCCCAAACCATCGAAGCACGCTCTTAACAATTTTTGTGATAAGGTCATCTTTGAAACCTGCCATATTGCTAATCTCTTCGTTTCGCTTATATATATATATATATATATATATATATATATATATATATATATACATACATACATACATATATATATTATATTCTTCGTAACCGACTTCGCAGATTTATCAATGCCCAAAGGTTGCATGCATCTAATGAAAAAAAAAATGTGTCAAAGGTTGACTGGCTGATAATGCTTTTAGCATTAAGTCGGCCTTTTGATCCTGTACTGTGAAGTTTAAATAAATAAATTTGTTTTGATATTTTACGTCTTAATGCATATTTTTGAGAAAGCATAAATTAGCAAACCGGAAATCGAAATACCGCGCATATAATATTTACGTTTTTTAGATTTTTATAGGCTCTTAGGTATGCTGGTTTGAAGTGCGGAATATATCTTATTTTGCTAAATAGTCTGACTCTTTTGGAACTGTTTTAAATAAGAACGGCACCTGCAGCGTCGTCGGTTGGCCAGAGCGCCGATAACTGTATAATAACAACTGAGTAAAGAGTCGAGTGCCACAGTGCAGTAAACACAGAAGGTGAATTTGATCCGAACGAGTATGATAAGGAAGGCTGGAAAACCGTATCGAGACAAAAAGAACACTCTCTATCTTCGAATGTCAATAAAATTGTCAATAAAACTATAATAGTCAATAACACAGATACAAGTTTAACTAACGTAGATCCAAACACGCAAGGAAAAACAAGGCAAACAGCAGAATATCGGTCCAGAAAATAGAAAATATGCCCCATAAGCAGTGAAACCTCTAACAGACTATATACTATGGCCGAATCAACCATAATTTAAATATATATAAGTTTAAATAATTATGATATCTGTCATTATCGGAAACCTAAATGTGGCCTACGTCAATCTTTAGACGGAATTGAGGGAAAAGTGAAAGATTTTAATTATTTGGACTATTGCATTATTTTTATTGGCGAGGAAGATTTTTGTGCAATCCATAACTACATAGAGCTTGTCATGTTTCTCAGAGGAAAATTGTTAAACCTTATACACACAAACTTTATAATTTGCTTACCCACTTTTAAGTATATGAAGAAACTTTTAACAACTTTCTTTATTTAGATGTAAACTCATTTAATTACGCGCACATCCTAGATTCAAACCTTAACCTACCATATGACCATGGTACGTACAACAAACGCTATGGCTCTTTAGATAAATATGGTTTAAAGATTATCGTATCAGATTTGCAAGACCTAATTCTTTATCTAGGCAACCTGAATACTTTGCACCAGGAGGTTGACTGCTCCCTAGAAAATCAAAGCCTAAATGAACCTACCTAAAGAATCGCAACAGATAAACTCGCAGTTTTTTCTATAACTACGTCAACATTCTGCATTCTGAGCCATCTAACCAGTTTACAGTCCGGAAAAGAATAACCTCGTTAGACATCTTTTATCAGAATGTTTGCGGCATTAAGACCAAACTCAATTTGTGGAGAACTAATTTATCGCTCATGGAACATGACCTCTTGGGAGCCACTGAGACATTCCTAGACTCTTCTGTTGAGGATTCTGAGTTAGTCCTCAGCGGATGGAATGTCACACGCCGAGACAGACGCGGCTACGGCGGTGGTGTCCTATTAGCGTCTAAGCTAGGTATCACACCTACCCGAGTACGTGAGTTTGAAACTCTTAATGGCGAAGAGCTCTGGGTGAAATTTTCCTACCGGAAGCGCAGTGTGATGAAGGTGATGTGTGTGTAGTGTACATAACTCCCAGCTCTACAGACTCTGTATATTTTGATTGGTTTTTTAAAGTTGAGAGTTTTATAAATGACCTTAAAGGAACCGTACTTATTATTGGTGATATTAATTTAAATAGTGCTTCCAAAAATGTATGTAATTATTATGGTTATTTCCTCTCATTTTGTTCCTTGTCTGACAGGAATAACGTTTATAATAAGTTTGGCGGTAAATTAAATGTTGTCCTTATAAAGGGCTCTAGTTGCGCAGTGCAAGTAAATAGTTCAGACACTGGGGGCATTGTTAATGTGGACTCCTACCATCCTCCTTTGGATATTGCTCTTAACATCTTATCAAATACTTGTAACGAAAATATTAAGCCTAGTAACTTTGACTCAACCTCTGATTGGAGTTTAATAAAGCTAACTTTTCTCTACATGATGTCTACAGTGGATTGGGGTTGTGTATTTAATGCCTCAGATGTGCAATCTGCGACTGGTCAATTTTATGAAGTTTTATATAATATTTTTGATCTTTGCGTACCTAAGAAAAGCAGACAAGCTTCAAACAGGAAACGCTATCCTGTCTGGTTATCACATGATATAATTAAAGATGTAAATCGCAAAATTAAACTCCACAAATAATGGAAACGATATAATAATCAGAATGTATACAAGGCATTTTCCATACTGCGGTTAGAACTCAAAGGACGCATCGAGTCAGCATACAATGCTTATTTAGCAGCTGTTGAAAATGGCATTAAGAATAATCCAAAAAAATTCTGGAATCATATTAGTAGCCTTCGAACTAAGGGTGGCTTTGAGCCCACTGTGACCTACAAAGGCTGTAGTTTTTCCAATAGTGAAGCTGCAGATGCCTTTGCAAATTATTTTGCTAGTGTGTTTCTAACCAATAGTCCCATATTGGATTTCAACAATATATCTAGTACTCCCTTGTCATGCGATGGACATATCAACATAAGCTTTTTACCTTATCACAAGTAAAATCAGGAATAAATAAGTTAAAACCACTTAGTTCTGTGGGTCTAGATAAAATCCCAGCTTACATCTTAAAAGGATGCAAGGAGATTCTTGCTCCTGTACTTACCTATATTTTTAACTTGGCTTTAAACACCGGCGTATACCCAGAACAGTGGAAGATATCGAAAGTCACTCCGATACCTAAAACAAGCAATAAGACCTTGGTTGAAGAGTATCGTCCTATCGCAGTACTATCGTGCGCAGAAAAACTTTTTGAGAATATTTCTCACAAAGAAATATACGCGCAGGTAAATACGTGGCTTTGTGAGGAGCACCATGGCTTCCGACCGGGTCGATCAGTAGATACTAACTTGTTATCCCTCGTTGACTATATATCTCAGCACATGGATAAAGGTCAACAAGTAGATGTGCTATATTTAGATTTTAAAAAGGCGTTCGATGTAGTGTATAACGATATTCTATTAAATAAATGATACAGCATATGTTTTACCCCAAAACTTCTAAAATTTTTTGCTGATTACCTTTCAAATAGAAAACAGTATGTTAGCCATGGATCCTTTATTTCGAAGTTATATCATACGCGCTCAGGTGTAAGCCAGGGTTCAGTTTTAGGCCCCCTTCTCTTTTTCATTATGGTTAACGATCTCATTAAAGTAGTAAAGTATGCCAAATGCCTCCTATATGCTGACGATTTGAAATTAGTCCAAGTGATTGATAAGGATATAACTCCCGAACATCTTCAAAGTGACATCGACCGAATCCATAAGTGGAGTATAGATAATAAAATGATGTTTAATGCCGGCAAATGTTACGTCATGACCTTTAGCCGCAAGTTACAACCTACACATGCCACCTATACCTTAGCAGGTGTTGAAATAAAGCGCATGTCAACCATTAGAGATCTTGGTGCGACATTTGACTGCGGATTGACTTTCCATGCACACATGTCTGCCCTAGCTTCAGAATCTTACAGACGCCTAGGTTTTGTCCTACGCAAAACCCGTGATTTCAATGATCCTATTGTCATCAAATTATTATTTAACTGTCTAGTTAGAAGTAAGTTAGAATTTGCTGCAGCCGTCTGGAATCCCCACAAATCTACATATGAATTGTTGATTGAAAAGGTTCAGAAAGCCTTCCAGCGTTTTTTATATAAGAAGATATACGGATATTATCCATTTATGTATCCTACTCTTTTCTTGCTGGGAATGTTACGATATAATTCCCTTTCAGTGCGTAGAGCCAGAGATCAGATCCTAATAGCCATAAAAATTTTAAGGAGCATGGTAGACTCCCCAGAGCTGCACAATACTTTGTGTACACTTTATGTGCATAACAACTATCTGCGTCATAGGCCTACTCGACGACACCGGCTGTTCGCCACATCCCATTGCCGCACTGTGTCGTGCGCGCAATCCCCGTTGTGTCGCATGCATGGTGCTTTAAACTCCTTAATGGAGACAGTCCCGGAATGTGACATCTTTAATGACACACTCAAGGTGATCATGTCAAACTGTCTCATGTTATATGAAAGCCATGTTTGTTAGGTAAATAAGTTGTATGTTGTTATCACTTTATTCTGTTTTATATTATTTTATTTCCTCTAGTTATTGTTAAGTATGTTTGATCTCTGACTTGTTATTTGTTTTTGAATTATGTTAATTATGTTATATGTTTAGTTTTACCTATTAATTACTGTCATTGGTGCAAGCCGTTGTAATTAATTAATTATAAATAAATAAATAAATGCCTGCATGCTTACACAGCGCGTAGGTATGTTCTACTAACGGCTATAAATCAAGATTTCAACATTTTGTCGCATAAAATCGTGTCTAACAATCGTATTGAACATATAAATGATATAAAAGCACATTATCAGAATGATAAAAGAGTTGAACTTATTTTTTTTAAATCGGACAATTGCTATTTTTACTTGAAAAAGCGGTTTTAGTGGCATAGGGTAAAATACAATAACTCTTGAAAGTATCAATTTTTCAACTTATTCTATTTTTTAAACTCTTCGTCTACCATGTGGGAAGCAATTGAATATAAATGGCAGTTTAATTTTATTTTGTTTAGTAAAATTTTTTTCGGTTGTGAAATAGCGAAATTTTCGGCGGTTTGAGTAGCCTTGTGTTAATTTAGTTCACTAAATACCTTTGCCTCACTCCCGACCACAGAGTACTTTTTTACTCCGGGCTCAGCCGCCGTAGTGAATGGTCGTTCGTTTACAGGGGTTCGTGCTGAAAAATATCCATCGCTTTAGAAATACAAAATATTCCAAAAACCAAATTTAATACATACTTGACCAAGGTAAAATATTATTATTAATTTTAATATTACAGATTTTATTACAATATTTTGTTTCGCTAAGGATTTATATATAAATATGCTTACTTATACGTCTTGGACTTTATGGAGACCTGAAGGTGTACTTCGATATCAGCTACTGGAACTCCTCGACGAGTAGAACTCGGTGTGCCGAGATTGTGCTCGTTATGTTAGTTATGATGCGACCTTACCCCGACTTGAAGGTGTACTTCGGTGAATTCTACTGGAAATAGTAATAGGTGTGCTGAGTTTGGGCTGGGCTCGTTTTGTTAGTTATGATGAGACCTTACCTCCGAACAGTGCCGGTTTATTCTTAAGGCAAACTAGGCACGTGCCTAGGAGCGCAAGGTAAAAAAGGCGCGCGAGAAGATTTTAGATGAAAAAAAATATTGTATTTGATTACTCCTAAATCGCTCTTACTCTCTCATCACATTTTGCATTTATGCCCCTGTTAATGGTTCTCGTGTTTTAATTATTTTGCAACTATTAAGCTATATAATAATAATAATATAGTTTATTTGCAAAATCAGTATATTTAATTAATAATAGATATAATATGGCCCCTAGAGTCTTTGCGTTATAGCATGGTGTGGGTGACAGCTTACATTTTTAGCGTGTCTAGAGATGGATACAAATTATGATATAATTGTTACATAATAGCTGTTACCGGACCTCGCCCGCTTGATATTTGTACGATTGGAATTCATGGGTTTTAATTTTTTTCCGCGGAATCCTAAGTTTTTTTCTAAAGTAAAATTAGCCTGTGTTACTCCTTATAACATCATCTATCTGTCAGTGCCAGCTATAAGCCGGAACAAACAGACAGTAAGACAAACATTTTAAAACTTTTTTTTATCTTTTTGTTATAAATACCGTATATACTACCGTATTTACAAAAGGCTGTTATTTTGATATTACAAACAGACACTTCAATGTATAGATTATACTATGTATTAATTTGAAAATAAAAATCATCTTTTATTTCATGTTCATTGCAACATTCATATTGAAACTTAAACAAATAAAATGGCTGCCAGCATCTGTTATTTTCAGTACGGTGTAGACTGCACCGGCAGCTTTACAAAGTTCGAGTGCTAGAACCTTTTCCTAATTGCTACGTGGGTGGATTGAAAAGTACTCGGCCTAACCAAGAAAATAAACACATACTAAATCAGTTATATTTTTATTTTTCTACATAATCACCATCAAGTTCAATACACTTTTGCCACCTCCCCTTCGAAGCATTTAGACCGTTGAAAAAAAATGATTCTTCCTTAGAGTCAAAATATGCGTCTACAGCTGCTTTGACCTCGTCGTTTGTCGAAAATCTTTGACCTCCCAAGTGCTTTTTTAGGTTAGAGAACAGAAAGAAGTCTGATGGTGCCAGATCAGGTGAATACGGCGGATGCGGTAACAGTTCAAAGCCACAGTTGTGAATTTCAGCCATTGACTGTACTGACGTGTGAACACGGGCGTGATGAAACAGGACTTTTCTTCTGAGCATTCCTCGACGTTTTTCTTTTATTTCCTCTCGTAAACGACGTAGTAAGGTGCAGTAGTAATCAGAGTTTATAGTCTGACCCCTTTCAAGATAATCAATCATAATCACACCTTTCGAGTCCCAGAATACTGAAGCCATCACCTTATTTGCCGACAAAATCGACTTAGCCTTTTTAGGGGGTGGTGAACCAGGTCTTCTCCACTGTTTTGATTGTTGTTTTGTTTCCGGTGTACAGTAATGAACCCATGTTTCGTCTATAGTAACAAAACGATTCAAAAAATCATCTGCATCGGCTTCAAATAACTCCAAACAGTCGCGTGAAATAGTCAATCGCGTCCTTTTTTGTTCAACTGAAAGCAGTCGCAGAACCCACCTCGCAGACACCTTGTGGAAACCCAACTCGTTGACAATGATGTTTTGAGTTCGTTCATAAGAGATGCCTATAATCTCGGCTATCTCTCTAATTTTTAATCTGCGGTCTCCCATTAATAAATCAAGTACTTTTTTAATATTTTCGTCAGTAGTTGACGTCGAAGGCCTTCCAGAGCGGGGTTCATCTTTCACACTCTCTCTACCACGCTTAAATTCTGCTATCCATTTTTTGACGGATGAATATGACAGAGCACAATCGCCTAATGTACTGACCATGTCATCATGGATGGCTTTTGATGATAGCCCCTTCTTATGGAGGTACTTAATGACGGCACGCTGCTCGATTTGCTCCATTCGCGGAAATTATGTCCGATTACTTTGTTAATAAATTTATAAAATCACAACTAATTATCGCACACGTTTCGAACTTCACACAATGAACTAGTCTGAACTGAACTAAATAATGTGGGTAGATTTGGTTTTTACAATTACTTTTACCCCCCGAGTACTTTTTAATCCACCCTCGTATATGTGTATTAGTTTTGCCAGGTCCAATGGGCCAAATATCGGGACGGAAGATAAAAATAATCGAGAATTTGGTACATAAATCTAATGAAATAAAAATAAAAATAGGTTTTTTGTTCCCATTTTGGCCGCCATGATTTATGATAAAGTCTTTTTGACATAATGCGTAATTTGCTTTGTAATAATTTTTTTTGCCTGAGCTGACCAACGAATAATTTATCGTCCATGCATCGGAAACACTGCATATTCGTCTATGTTAGTTTTGTTTCCGTACATCAGAATTTGTTTAACGATTAGTTCCAATTCCATTACATATTTCCGTGATTTTTATTTGTTCGATTTATTTCAAAACCGATTTTTGATAGTCTGTGGTTTTTCGTTATGGCATGGCATAGTTTAGCGTGGCACACTTTTGTAAGTGGGTGGTACCCATCCATGAAGTACAATAATATCTGTATGACAGTTTATCTATAAAAATACGAAACTTCATAGGCGTGAGCTGTCACTCGTACCATGCTATAACGCAAAGACTATAGAGGGACGCCGATGAGGTGCTAGGCTAGCCTAGGGCGCAGTCGATTTTTAATCCGCCTCTGCCTCCGGACTTGATAGTGACCTGAAAGTGTACTTCGATGAATGCTACTGGAACTCCTCGAACATTAGAGCCATGCTGCAGCTATATTAGGGTCCGCTCGACCGGGGAAGGACCACGCTCTCATAAAATACCAGCGTAGAATAGTAGTCTAACATTGCTGTGTTTCGTATGGTGAGTGTAGAGAACTGGATACTCTTTTTACTGGAAAAGAGGCATTACATCATAATCCTCACGGTAAACGCATCTGCATTAGATTCGCAAACGAGGATAGATGTAAATGTCTATACGCCACAGCAACCACTTACCATCAGGTGGACTGTGTGCTCGTTTGTCACCCTGGCCTATAAATAAAAGAAGAACTAGGCGTGCCGAGTTTGGCTTCGTTTTATTAGTTATGATGAGACCTTACCTCCGGACTTCATAAGAGTGACTGAAGGTGTACTTCGGTGAATGCTACTGGAATTCCTCGAAGAGTAGAAGAACTACGGGTGCCTAGTTTAGTCTCGTTTTGTTTGTTATGATGGGACCTTATCTCCGGACTTGATAGAGGAACCTGAGTACTTCGGTGAATGCTACTGGAACTCCTCAACGAGAAGAACTAGATGTGCCGAGTTTGGGATCGTTTTGTTAGTTATGAATTAACCTTAACTCCGGACTTGATGGAGTGACTTGAAGGTGTACTTTGGTGACTGCTACTGGAACTCTATCGAATAGAGCTACGATTTAATTTTTTTTATTTTCCACTATCATATATTTTGATTTTTCAAACTTTGTTTGTCCAAAGTTTCCAAAGTTTGACATAAAATTATCAGAAAATTGGAAGTATAGTAATAAGGTTATTAGTGATAACGTGTATTTAAACTACTTTAAAAAAATTAGGTATAATCATGTTATACGTAATTTTTTTAATGCGTTTAAGACATGCACATTGGATTTACCAATAGTTTTGTTATTATTTTTATAGTCAAAGAGCTGTTCATCTTTGACTGTTTATTTTGTTTTAATTTTATATGCGTTTATATTTTTACGTAAAATTTTGTCTTCACCTATATGAGGATTGCATATAATTCGGGTAATATACTTGCACAGAAAATTATATACATGACTAGAACTAATTTCTAGGTAGAACCGATATCTTGATAAGAAAATTTAGTAAAAGCTAAGACGTTACCGCAATAGTAGGTGTTTATTCTGTATCGTGGAGAGATTTAATATTCATAAATTATAAAAGAACATCTCAGATTTCGAACATTAGATTTTGACCATATAAAACATTTGTTTTACACGTGGATCGCATTGCAGTCCACAAGGCAGCAACCGAAGTTTAGCTACTGCGCTCTCGTTCGACACGTGCACGTTGGTGAAGGAAACAACATCGAGGCGCGTGTTTCTTAAGTTTACTCCAAGAACTGCGTACTTTATTCTCTACCTCCCAGTCTATTTCATCGGCATGATTATAGGACTTCGAACATTCTCCTGTATTAGATTTGATCACGTGCTCAAATCTTTACTTCGTGGCGAACTTTTGTAGCTTCTATTATGATTACCTCGTAATTGATTTATCTAAGTTGAAGGGGCTCACTTACAAATCAAATGAACATTGACTGAACTTTATTAAATCTCAAAAAGGGAACGTATAAAGTTCTAATTAAATTATGTCTTGCAAATTACTGATTTTGTGAATTTGTGAATTAACGGTATTCATAATTGGTCGTTTAAATTAAAAATCTACTAATGTTAGCAACTTTGAAGTTAAAGTCATTACTTATAAATAATATTTTAGGGTAAAAATCACATATCTAATCATAGAGCTAAAGCATTTGAATGTATAGTATTTGATGTATTTTTGTTTCATTTAAAAACGTTCTAAATTCACAAGCAAATTATTTGTATATCAAAGTAACAATTCTAATAAATGTAACAATTGTATAGAAGGTATGGCGGCGCTGTCGTCGTGCCACAAGCAAAACACATAGCAGCCTAAAACACGCTATTAAAGTTCCGAAGTATTGCGCTATATATGTATATATATATATATATATATATATATATATATATATATATATATATATATATATATATATAGCTCCGAACTGTCACACGGAACGTTGGCCGTTTCCCGGGTTGATCGCCTTGCCTGACGGGAGGTCTCCCCTTTAACTTCCACGGCCAAATTGATGACCCCGACGTAATGGAACACACGCAACATTGCCCCTTCACAACCCTCAACTTTCAAGCTTTCATCATTGTCCTCAAGTACCTCATCCATTCGCTCCCGAGCAGATATTGCCTGCAGTCTTCAGGTCCTACAAGCCATCTAGCTAGCATCTTGCACCACTGGAATAATGCTTACTGTTCCTTTAAGCTGCTCTCTGCGCTATACAGTGTCGGCATGGCTCTGAATTTGCTCGCCTTCGCTTTGTGGCACTCTCGCAACTTACTTGCTTTCTTCTCGACTCACTGTACACTAGAAGGCAATCCCTGGCACTTGCTTATTCGTCGACAATTAGATTTCACCATCGAGCTCCGGTCTGAGCAGGGGGTGATATGGCGACGATGTCGTCGCGCGACAAGCGAATACACACCGAAGCTTTAATCACGCTATCAAATTTCCGAAGTAAGTACTGCCCTATATATAGAATAGCTCCGAACTATCACACGGAGTGTTGGCTGCTCCCCAGGTTGAACGCCTTGCACGGTATAATAATACTTTTTCAGATATGAGAAATTTCATATGTTATAATATATTAAATATATTAAATCTTTTCTGCAAAATTTTGTAGTTCAGTGATGAATCCCTTATTATGCTTATCATTATAACTACCAAAGAAATTTCCCTGCACCGGAATGATATCTTACGTACATAAATCTGACATACATGGAACCTACACCATGACAAATTATTTGCACGTTGTACACATATTAAATTTTCCGTGCTGGATTCGAAACTACAGTACGCAGCGCCGCAATCCTTAGCCACTGATCTAGCGAGCCATCAGTATACAATAAAATCAATTAACTTGTATTAGATACGTATATACGAGGGTATATATAGTAAAGGTATACGTTTTATACGTGATACGACCATACTGCAGCTATATTATGATTTTGGCACGAATACGTCGGCTCGACCGGGGAAGGACCACGCTCTCACAGAATATATGCGGTCGGAGCTAAGTTCTGCAAGACCCGCCGCAGAAGAACACAAAAACTCTCCGATCACACTCTCAATCTCATGGTTATTAGGCGGGAGATGAAGCTACATTCTTCAACAGATTTTACAGCATACAAGCAACTGAACAGACAGATCTCCAAATGCATGCGGCGGGACTTACGTAACTTCAATACAGCCTGTATTGAAGAAGCGATCGAGCGGAACCAAGGCTCCAAAGTCTTTGCCAGAGATCTGTCTGCCAGAAAGAGCCAACTGTCAAAGCTGAAGACCGAGTGTGGCAGCATCGTTTCCGGGGCACCTGAGATTTTGAAAGAGATTGAGAGGTTCTATGAGCAGCTGTACACGTCATCGTTGGAGCCACACGCAAGTGTGGTAACGATCCAAGACCGAGTGTTATCCGACACTATTCCGAAGATATCCCGGACGTCAGTTTGAGCGAGATTAGAATGGCTCTCCAGCACCTTAAAAACGGCAAGGCCCCAGGTGAGGATGGAATTACAGCGGAGCTTCTGAAAGCGGGTGGAAGACCGGTACTTGAAGTCGTTCAGAAGCTCTTTAATTCCATCCTCCATAGTGGCATTACACCGGAGGCGTGGAGCAGAAGTGCGGTGGTCTTGGTCTTCAAGAAAGGTGACAACGCTCTCTTGAAGAACTACAGACCGATTTCCTTTCTGAGCCGCGTCTATGTACTGTTTTCGAGAGTCATTAAGAATCTTCTCGCGCGCAGACTTGACGACTTCCAGCCTCCCGAACAAGCCGGTTCCCGAAAGGGCTTAGCACCATAGACCACATACATACCCTTCGGCAAATTGTACAGAAGTCCGAAGAGTACAATATGCCACTTTGTCTGGCGTATGTGGACTATGAGAAAGCCTTTGATTCCGTCGAAATTTGGGCGGTGCTGCAGTCCCATCAGCGGTGCCAAGTTGACTGTCGGTATATCGAAGTGCTGAAGTGTTTGTACAGTAGAGCTAGGATGGCTATCCGAGTACAGAACCAGAGTACGAAACCTATCCAATTGCAGAGAGGTGTAAGACAGGGTGACGTCATATCCGCGAAACTGGAAGACGTTTTCAAGCTTCTGGACTAGAAAGGATACGGTAGCAACATCAATGGCGAGTACATCACTCACCTTCGATTTGCCGAGGATATAGTCCTTATGGCAGAATATGGAGGACTAAAGCACCATGCTCAATGACCTCAATAGTGTCTCCCAACGGATAGGTCTTAAGATGAACATGGACAAAACAAAGATTATGTTTAATGTCCATGTCACACCTATGCCGGTAGTTGTTGGGAGCACTAAGCTCGAAGTTGTTTACGAGTATGTTTACCTGGGACAAATAGTACGGCTAGGTAAGTCCAACTTCAACCGAGAGGTCAATCGACGGATTCAACTCGGCTGGGCAGCGTTCGGGAAGCTACGACACATCTCGTCAGACATACCTCAAAACCTTAAAACGAAATTGTACAACCAGTGCGTGTTGCCAGTGATGACTTACGGAACTGAGACGTGGTCCTTCACTGCAGGCCGTATGAGGAAGCTCAAGGTCGCTCAACGAGCTATAGAGAGGGCTATGCTCGGAGTTTCTCTGCGTGATAAACTTAGAAATGAGGATATCCGCAGTAGAACTATAGTAACCGACATAGCCCAACGGATTAGTAAGCTGAAGTGGCAGTGGGCCGGCCATATAGCTCGAAGAATCGACAACCGATGGGGAAGAAAGGTTCTCGAGTGGCAGCCTCGTACCGGTAGGCGAAGTGTAGGGCGACCCCCCACGAGATGGAGTGACGACCTGGTAAGGCAGGCAGGAAGTCGATGGATGCAGGTGGCTCAGGATCGTGCTTTGTGGCATTCCTTGGGAGAGGCATATGTTCAGCAGTGGACTTATGAAAGGCTGTAATGATGAATGATGATGACCGGGGAAGGACCACGCTGTCACAGAACATATGCGTAACATAGCAGCTTCATGATGCTGTGTTCCGTATGAGCTTATATACTCACTACGTATGTGTGTATCACACTAGACGCGACGCTTCAATGGAACCCCCATGTATCAAAACTAGCAAGCAGACTTAGTTCTACAGCATATGCTGTAAAAAAGATTAGAAGTCTGACCAGTGTTGAAACAGCTAGACTAGTTTACTTTAGCTATTTCCATAGCATAATGTCGTATGGTATTTTACTATGGGGACACGCAGCTGACACTGAGATTATATTTGTTTTACAGAAGAGGGCCATAATAGCAATTTATGATTTAAAGTCTAAAGAGTCACTGCGACAAAAATTTAAGGAAATTAATATATTAACTTTGGCCTTTCAATACATTTATGACAATGTAATGTACGTACACAAAAATAAATTTAGTTGTACAAAAATAAGTGATATTCATTCTGTAAATACTAGGAACAGACACAAGCTAGCAGTACCAGTTACTCGACTCCATCGAGTCAATAATTCACTCTTGCGGCGATGTATACGCTTTTACAACAAAATTCCAGAAAATATACAAAATTTGACCTGCTCAAAGTTCAAAAACTTTGTTAAACTAAGTTTGTATAAAAAGGGTTATTATAATATTAAAGAATTTATGGATGATAATAACCCCTGGAAATGAGGTGATCGCTACCAAGCTATTTCAAATTTTTTGTGTTGTTAATTTTTTTTTATAGAATAAGGGTGACAAACGAGCACACAGTCCACCTGATGGTAAGTTGTTGCTACGGCCCATAGACATCTACATCTATCCTCTATTACAAATCAAAATGTAGATGCGTTGTCACCCGTGAGGACTAAGATGGAATGCCTCATTTCCAGTAAAAAGGGCCTCCGGCCACCTGCACTCACCAAGCGAAACGCAGAGGTAAACCTCTACTTCACGCTGGTTTTCTGTGAGGTCGTGGTACCACCCCGGTTCGAGCCGGCCCATCCATGCGACAGCAAAAGCTGCCGCGTGGCTCTACCACTGTTAAAATAATTTGTGTAACATACATGATTGTAAGCTGTTATTTAAAAAAAAGGCCCGCTGGGTTTCTTGCTGGTTCTTCCCAAGACAGAGGTTTTTTTTTCGAACTAGTGATCCAATGACAGAGTGATTTTCAATAAGTATTATTTATAATCTATATTGAATAAAAAAAGTTTATGTTTCTGTAAAGAATCGTAGACCCTTTTTATTACACTGGTTCACGGGTTAAGCGTCATCGTCTATCGTAACAATAGTATGTGATATTATTCAAAAGATAGATATACAATATATATATATATATATATATTTTTATAGGATAAGGGTGACAAACGAGCACACAGTCCACCTGACGGTAAGTGGTTGCTGCGGCCCATAGACATCTACATCTATCCTCTATTACAAATCAAAATGTAGATGCGTTGTCACCCGTGAGGACTAAGATGGAATGCCTCATTCCCAGTAAAAAGGGCCTCCGGCCACCTGCTCTCACCAAGCGAAACGCAGAGGTAAACCTCTACTTCACGCTGGTTTTCTGTGAGGTCGTGGTACCACCCCGGTTCGAGCCGGCCCATCCGTGTGACAGCAAAAGCTGCCGCGTGGCTCTACCACTGTTAAAAATAAAAAAATTCCCTACAAAAATAACCGCATCCAAATTTTTGTGTGTAGCCTTCGCATAACCCATATCTATCTATCTTATATCTTAGCTTCAATTAGCAATTAGTGTCTTGCGTTCGAATACTGTGTCGTAATATTATTAAGAGCTATGTATTGTATGTGTTGGATTTTTTCCAAACTCAAAATAAAAAAAATGACGTAAAATATATTTTTTGTTGATATAATTTACTGCCTCGCGGCTGAAACGTTTTAAATGTGTCACCGCATTTAAATTTAATTCACGGTAGCGGTCAGTCAAACTTAATACTTCTGGCGACTTCGTTCGTTACATTTTTACTCACCGCGCTGCTTATCATATGTTATATTCTTTTTTATCATTTTTGAGAAAGAAAGAAAGAAAGAGAGAGAGAGAGAGAGAGAGAGAGCTTTAAGCATTTCTTACGTTAAAGTCGTTTACTAGGAGTAAAACTGTCAATGATTAAGATACCGCACAATAGGAATATGATACAGTAAACCTTAATGTAATATATTGTGGGCCCCTCACTAGATGGAGTGACGACCTGGTAAGACTTGCAGGAAGTCGATGGATGCAGATGGCTCAGGAGTGTGCTTTATGGCATTCCTTGAGGGAGGCCTATGTTCAGCAGTGGACTTGTGAAGGACTGTTTATGATGATGATAACAGTAAATGATGACTTTATAAAAGAAACCACCATGCTTAAATAACAAATCAATATTTATTACATAGTTGACGTAACCATAGTCCGCTATGATTACATTCAGTTTTTTTCTTTTCCGCGACATACATGAACGTAATCTGTAATCATTACAACACGTACTCACTCACAACTCACTTCAAGGTAGTAAAAAAAAATGTCAATCTAATATAAAAAAATTAACGTTTGTTTGTTCGTATTTTATGCGCAGCCATACCGTTCATCAATTTGCGGTAAAACTTTGTCAACTTATTGCTGGCACTCGCGCGAAGGTTATAGGCATAGTGCAGTTAAATTACAGTTGATGGTGCGCGTATCGTAACGAAAAATTTATATGAAAGTTATGTAAGCGTGTATGGGGATGTTTAATTAATAGTCCGTTTTTTTACACTTATATGAGTAAAAAGAAAAGATAGAGCCTAACAACAGCACTATACAGAAAGTAGAAATATGGTAATATACAAAAAGAAAAATTTAAACAATGGGTATACTGCGTAAGCGTGAGTCTTGGAGAGCGAAGGTATATCATGGAACACATGTGACGTGCGACGCGGGAGCGAACGAACCGATGAACTGGCGGTCTGCCGTCAATAAGGCGGTAACGTCTTTTAATTTGGAATAATATTGAATTTTATATTACTAAGCACAGTAAAATTTACACACTGTATTTACAATCAAACAACATTTATAATCAAAATTCAAAGTGCGTTCCCCACTGGGGCCCTTAGTATCTGTGAATAGTGCTAAGGCCGGATGTCAGGGGGACGTGCCACTGATGCGCGTTACTACAAAGCAGGTTAGAGAGGCGCAAAAAGAATGACCGGTGGCAAGTCCCCCGGTCATGACGGTATTAGTGTGGAACATCTGAGGCATGCCGGGCCTCATCTGCCGAGAGTGCTGGCCCTGTTTTCTCAATGTGCATAAATCACTCTTATTTACCACGTGACCTCATAAAGACCATCGTAGTGCCCATTGTTAAGGACAGGACCGGTCACATCTCGAGCAGGGGGAACTACCGCCCTATATCACTTGTTACACAATTGCTAAGGTATTTGACAGTGTGTTTGACTCGGAATTAGATAAGTATGCAAACATACATGACGCGCAGTTCGAGTTCCGACCTGGACTTTCTACTGAAAGCGCAATCCTTAGCCTAAAGCATACTGTCCAATACTACACAGATCGCAAGACGCCGGTATACGCCTGTTTCCTTGACCTCTCCAAGGCCTTTGACCTTGTGTCCTATGAGAGACTTTGGAGAAATTTGGCAGAGGGGGGCGTACCGGCCGAGTTGCTGGAAGTGTTTAGGTTTTGGTATTCCAACCAAACTAACTTTGTAAAGTAGGCTGATTAGCTGTCGGAAGGATACGTGTTGGAGTGCGGGGTGAGACAGGGGGGTTGACGTCTCCCAAGCTCTTCAACATGTATGTAAATGACCTTATCGTGGAGTTAAGCGGCATGCGCGTCGGATGTCGTATAGATGGCGTTAACATTAATAATATAAGTTACGCTGACGATATGGTGCTGCTCAGCCCAACGGTGGGAGGCCTAAGTGAAATGTTTAAGGTATGTGAGATGTATGCTACTGAGCATGGGCTCACATACAATGTCACAAAAACAGAGTACATGGTCTTTGAGGCCTAACCTTTGAGGTTATCCTTAATGGCATGAACGTGAAAAGAGTCACTAAATTTTATTAAAAAAAAATATAAAGACCTCAAGGATGATGCTGACATTGAAAGGGAGCGCAGGGCTCTAGCGGTTAGAGGTAATATGTTGGTTCGCAGGTTTTCCCGTTGTAAAAAACAAGTTAAGATTACGCTTTTTAAAGCATACTGCCAGAGCGTATGCACGGGGAGCCTGTGGGTCAAATACACCAAAAGATCGCTTGAAGCCCTGCGCATCCAATATAATAATATATTCAGGATGCTATTGGGACTGCCTTGTTTTTGTAGTGCATCAGGGATGTTTGCAGCATACCAAACAGACGGTTTTAATGCCATCATACGCAAAAAAACCACATCCCTTATTAGCAGGGTACGAGCCAGTCACAAGAGCATTCTGAGGACCGCAGCGGACAGATATACATCGCCGCTATGGAAATGTCTTGTGCAAAGACTGATAACTGGGCCCTATCCACCCCCATGATGATTTGTCTCGGCACAGTGTATTTATTTTATTTCCCTAGATTTTAAGCAAACCATTGTTTTTTTTTTACTAATCCTTGTTATTATAATTGTTGTTATTATTATTGTGTTACTAACCCACATTTGGATTTTAATTATCTGAAATAACTTATCTTCACGCACAATCCCTGACGGGGTAGCCAGAGAGAACAGATCGCCAAGTGTCACGATCTTTACATACCTCTTTCGCTTCTTTCAGATTCATTATCTTCTTCATACATGCACGTCTAGGTATCCGAGTACTCTTGACCCTCCCCTCTTCGAGCAGTTTGCTCACATGGTCTTCGAAAGTTAGTCTCGGTCTACCTCGACACCTTTTAATATTAACTTTCGCGCTATATATTTTCTTCGCCATTCGGTCTTCACTCATTCGCTCGACGTGTCCAAACCATCGAAGCACGCCCTTATCAATTTTTGTGATAAGGTCATCTTTCAAACCTGCCATATTGCGAATCTCTTCGTTTCGCTTTCGGTCGGCCATGGTGACGCCGCACATTTTACGAAGAGATCGCATCTCCACTGCATTCAACTTGCTTTTATGCTTCTTCTGGCATACCCAGGTTTCGCTGCCATATAACAAAGTCGGTACCAACACTGCGTTATGTATTGCAAGGGGTGCACTCTTCACTACGCCTTGCCTTTTGACTAACGCAGTCAGGGCACCATTGACTTTGTTCCCGGCAGCGACACGCCTGTCCACATCTAAATCACATCTTCCATCCCGGCTAAAAGCACTCCCCAAGTATACAATTTCATTTACCTGTTCTAGACATTCCTTATTTACCCATATTTCACACTTCGTTCTCTCTTCGTCCCTTTCAAATACCAGAACCTTAGTTTTATTAGCATTCAAACGGAGACCTTTAATTTCACATTCCTCTTTCATACACGTGACTAATGCCTGCAGTTCTGCCTCTGATGGTGCAATAAGCACTGCATCATCAGCATACAGCAGACAATTTACTTTTATGTCACCCAATTTCACACCCAAACAGCTATCTTTCAGCTTCTGTAAACAGCTGTCGAGATACAGTATGAACAGCCAGGAAGACATGACACAACCCTGTTTCACGCCCGTTTGGACGCTAAACATGGGTGACAGGTCATGCCCTACCCGCACACAGGCTTTACAGTTACAGTAAAGTGACTGCACAGCCCTTAGCAATCGACCATCCACACCGTACCCCGGCAACAGTTCCCACATTTTCTTCCTTACAACCTTATCAAATGCTTTCTCAAGATCCACAAAAGCACAGAAAATCTTCTGGTTAGCAGCCAGAAGCTTTTCCGTGATCATGCGTAGAGAAAACATTTGATCCGTGCATCCTCTTCCAGGTCTAAATCCGCATTGTGCCTCCCATAGAAATCTTTCCGATTTCTCTTGCATCCTACGTGTCAAAACCTTCGAGTAAACTTTACTTGCTAAACTGGTCAAACTGATCGCCCGATAGCACCCGCAGTCAAAATGTGAACCTTTACCTTTATATAAAGGCACAATGACCGCAGATCGCCAATCATCCGGGACATCCCCCGTCCGCCAGCACAAATTGCACAGCAGATAAAAGCTGTCCCAGACGCGAGGCCCACCATACTTGACCATTTCAGCAGTAACTCTGTCTAGTCCCGCAGCCTTACCACATTTCAAACTTCGAATCGCACGTTCAATCTCTTTCATACTGATGACCTCAGTGTCATCGAGGTCCAGGTCTGGCGTACCAGTCACGACGTCATCCCCGGATCCCTCACTAAGATCATCACACGCATACATTTCTCTATAAAATTCGCTCCATCGCTGCATGACGTCCGATTTTTCTGTGAGGACGTCATTAGTTCTCGAAAGCACTTTGTTCATTCTTAAGGCCGTCGCACCACTTCGGGTCCTTCCAACCTCTTTCCAGAAGAGTTTGGAGTTCTCCTTAAAGTTGTGCGACAACCTTTCGTCCGCTTCCATTCTACACCTTTCACGCATTTCCTCAATCAATGCTTTCGTGTGAACTTTCTGCAGCTTATATCTTTCTTTCATCTTCTCTCTCATATCCTTAACATTACTAGAGGCCAAGTAGTCTAACCATGCTTTCTTCTTCTTCTCTACAGCTTCTTTCACTTCATCATTCCACCATGCATCTCTTCTTTTACTACTGCCTCTTTTTATTGTTCCACACACTTCTTCCGCTGCACTTACCATTCCATCCCTAAGGTTCTGCCATGTTCTTTCCACACATTCATTTCTGCCATCGATGGTGTCAAGCTTTTCGGCTACCCTGAAATAAAGAATTTATTATTATTATATAATTAACAAAACTTACATTGATAACAACTTTAAATGTCTACATAAAATATTCACTTATAAAATATATAAATCGCCACAGTTATATATCATACAACTTCAATATAATACGTTCAGTATTATCATTTCTAATTAAACAATATTATAACTCTTCGAAATTTAAATCAATATTTCCACAAGTCGTCGTCTACGCCGCAAAGGGGCGAGAACCTCAATTTATCAAAAAATTACAGGAGAGTAAGAAAACATTTATTATACCCCGATTACTAGCCTTTTTCTTCAGAAAATTAGATATATTAGCCTTAACGGAAAACTACAAATAAGATTTTCTGAATTTTGCGGCGTTAGCGACAAATTGTTTCTTCTGCGTTTTTTTTTCTTTTTTAAAAAGCGTTATCACACTAGGATTTTCTCCTGTATCGCGAAGACAGTTTACAAACATAAATTGCACGAGGACAAACATCCAGACCCGGAACCATTATTTGTAGGCCATACAAATATCTTGTTCCGTGCGGGAACGTTTGCAACGCGATGGGAACTATAGCTAGTAAAATATATAAATCTCGAGACTAACGGACAATAAGTACCTACTGTCCGTTAGTCTCAATAAGGCTCAAAAACGGCTCGACCGATTTTGATGAAATTTTTTGTGTGTCCCGGGATGGTTAAAATTCTCAATTAGAACCGGTAGGTGGCGTTGTTGTCGAGATCTGGAGTTCTCTCGTGCGAAGCCTGGGCATACGCCTAGAAATATAATAAAAAATTAACATACGGCCACGGGTTGTTGTGTAGAGACAAAAACGCGATTCATAACAATTGACTTGACTAGAAAAATCACAGACATGATACTGAATCGCTATATGAACGTGTGCCTTACAGAGATTTTATAATGAAAACGTGTTAAACTTATATAAAATTAAAAAGCTTATTATTTTTTAGGTTATGTTGAGCACTCATTTTACACATTCGTTTTTAATTTATATCATGGGAAAAAAATCAAATAGCTTAAAAGATCGCGGCCGCTCCGGCCAGTGCCAACATACGAAATACAGTAGCTACGTACGCCACTTTTACAACACTGGTATTCTGTGTTTCTGTGAGATCATGGTCTTTTGCCAATTGTGCCAACCCATTCGCACTTTAGTCATAATACAGCTGTAGTGAGGCTTTACCAAGCATCTGTTTACACGTTTGCATTTATTTCATTTACCTTGCGCGTTATTCATCATCATCATCATCATTACAGCCCTTCACAAGTCCACTGCTGAACATAGGCCTCCCCCAAAGAATGCCACAAAGCACGGTCCTGAGCCACCTGCATCCATCGACTTCCTGCATATCTTACCAGGTCGTCACTCCATCTAGTGGGGGGACGCCCTACACTTCGCCTGCCGGTACGACGCTGCCACTCGAGAACCTTTCTCCCCCATCGGTTGTCGGTTCTTCGAGCTATATGGCCGGCCCATTGCCACTTCAGCTTACTAATTCGTTGGGCTATGTCGGTCAATCTGGTTCTACTACGGATATCCTCATTTCTGAGTTTATCACGCAGAGAAACGCGCGTTATTAATGCTCAAGAATTATATTGGGTTTAGATCGAAGTGAGGTTGTACTCTCACAACTTCATGTCGATGATTTTTTTTAATTTTAGTTTTAAGTATAACTAAACCATTTATAATTTACACACTTACCTAATTATCACAACTATTAAAATTTTATTATTATAGACTACATATTCTCATCAATGAATGAAAGGACGGTAACATTGTCTGAATTTCTGAAGCTTGGTAAGCGAGAAGAATTAATATGTTGTCTTTAATTAATGTAATTGGTTTAACCGTTTTCATTACAGTAAAAATAAATAAAGAAATAAATCAAGCTGAACTCGATCAATGAACACCTATATCAAAGCTGTGTTAGTTGTGTACTCTTATATTTCTCCGTAGAGGTGAAGATTACTGGGCCGGACCGGTCTTTGATCTCGCTGAATAAAACGACGAGTGAAGGTTTTTGTTGCGAACTTCAATCGCTTCTCGAAAAAATATGTTTTCATGATACAACTGGTGCGTATTGTTTTACTTACCCGTTGATGGAGCCATTTCATGCAATATTTGTAGAATTGTTAGAATGTTGTGTTTGTTTAGGCGTAGCGTAGGGTGTTGGTAAGGCTCTCACTAGGCGGTTGAGTTCCTTTTCTGGGACTCAACCGCGTTCTTTCTTACTTGAGAACTTTCAAAAGCCAGAAGGCCGCAAATCCTGAAGCCGTCAAGCAATAGTGCTGTCTCTGTTTTGAAGGTATAGAAGTACTCTTACTGTAATTATACTGCCTTTAAGTGCTATAATTTCCCTTATCCGTATAATTTTTCGTTTTATATGAGAGGGGGCAAACCAGCATACGGCTCACCTGATGGTAGGTGACTACCGCCGCCCATGAACAACCGCAAAACCAGGGGAATTGCAGATGTGTTACCGGCCTTTTAGATAGGTGTAAGCTCATTTCTTGAAGGTCCCTAAGTCGTATCGGTCCGGAAAAATCGCCGGTGGTAATTTAACGATCCCAGCAAATATTTGAACGCTATTAATATCCTCATCGGCCCTTGATTAAACATCTAAATGCAGATACGTTGTCACCCCTGAGGACTAAGATGGAAAGCATCGTTACCAGTGATAAGGGTATCTGGTTCTTTACACTCAGCATACGAAATATTTTAGTACTATGCTGCTGTTTCGTGCCGGTGTTCTGTGAGAGATTCATGGTCTTTCCACTGCGAGCCGACTAATTCGGGCTGCAGCTATAATACACTGCAGCTTAGGTCTACCTTACTACGTAACTAAGTCTTTACGGATGACATTTTTTTTTATAGAATTAGGGTGACAAACGAGCACACAGTCCACCTGATGGTAAGTGGATGCTGTGGCCCATAGACATCTACATTTATTCTCGATTAAGAATAAAAATGCAGACGCGTTGTTACACCTGAGGACTAAGATGGAATGCTTCGTTTCCAGTAAAAATGGTATCCGGTTCTCTACACTCACCATACAAAACACAGCAGCATTAAGCTGCTATTTTACGTTGGTATTCTGTAAGAGCGTGGTCCTACCCCGGTCGAGCCGATTCATTGGTGCTACGACCATAACATAGCTGCATCTTGGCTCTACCACGTAAAATTAATTCTTCATTAATTTATTAATAGCTTGGAGTGGATACATTTTATTGAGATACGTTGATAGAAAATGGGATTTTGTTTAAATGGTAATTACGATGATGATTACCATGTCGTTTACGCCTTAAGTATGTGCAAGACGTCTAGCATTCGATCATTAATACGACTGCCGAGCGTGACAGTAACGCCCTTGTCCAGTAGTTAACTTTTAGGGGCTTATGATAATGACGTTATGAACTAAGCAGATACCTTTATTACAAACTAGCTGTGCCCTGCGGTTTCACCCGCGTATATCACGCGTCTGCACCTTGCGACATGCGAACTTCGAGAGAGACATCACAGCGGACGGTTGCTGAATTAAGAAAGATTTAAAAAGTGAAATATGTTACTAAAATTACATGGTTAACGTAATTGGTGGTTATGCATGATACAGGTACAGATACGAATAATGTGGCCTAGTTTGTATCGGCGTTACTATTTCAAAGTAGTTATTGTGACATAACTGTAATAGTTAAACATATGGTACCGCAGACTTTTTTGTAGATATTGATATATACTCTATAAAACTTAAGTACATTACTTTACTCTATTATCAATAGCTACCGCAGCGTACGTGATATAAGGATTCTTTTTGGTATTTTTTTCACACCTTGGGTTACATTAACGAAGTTTTCATACGGATCCCTAACTTTTTTGAAAATATTATATAGCCTATGTTCATCAGGGATAATGTAGAATTCTAATGGCGAAAGAATTTTTCAAATCGGTCCAGTAGTTTCGGAACCTATTCAATTCAAACAAACAAACAAATCTTTCCTCTTTATAATAGTAGGGGAGGACGGGGCTGGTACTAACAAATTTTGTATTATGATTTATATTTTCGTTGATAATAGACTTTTTCATTTTATTTGTTATTGAAAACATGCTTTGGTTATTCAGCTATGATATTAACAACAAAAATCATCAGGTATGTAAGTGCTTCCAGAAAGAGAGCCATGAAAACCAAAAAAGTCATTTGTTAATATATACCCCGCATGTGGGGCAAATATTAACGGAGCTGGGGCTAGTATTAACGTAAGGGGCGATTATTAACAGAGACTAAAATTTTGTCAAATACTTAAATAAAATGTCATTGACATTAATGAAAATGTTTTATTGACTTTTTTATGATAGGAACTCAAAGAATATAACAAATTATTTTAAATCTACACTTAATAACAATCATTGCTACAGTTTGAATATTTTAAGCCTAAAAAATAAACACACAGTTTAATCTTAATGTTTTAAAGTTACTTAAACTTTTTAGGTTGAACAGTCTTTAAGTTTCTTAATGAAGTAAAAAAATAGTATTATCTTATAAATCTGTTACAAACATTTTTTTAAATAGTTTAAATATAATAATTAAATAATAAGGTAACTAGTTTAATCAGTATTAAACTAATTTGTACTTAAACTTAGACAGGAAATAGGTACTTCATATCAGGCAATAATTAATCAGAATACGATTTCTCATCATCTGAGAAACAGTTGAGGCATATGTATTTTCTGGTATCACCTATAATACAGGTGATATGAGCCCATCCTTTGCATAAAATACATTGCATCCAGTCATGTCCAGATGTGTCTTCATTATAAGACTCGGCACAAACTAAACAGAAGCAGGTATCTTCTTCACTAACATCCTGCAGAATATGCTTCTTAACCTTTTCTACTTCTACTTTCCGGGTTTCTTTAGCTTTAATTTTCCCTTTTCCTTTGCCTTTAACCTTACTTTTAGTTTCAGTCAGACTAGTTTTTATCTTTTTTGATGACTTTAATTTTGCTTCCTCCTCTAAGACCAATTTTTCGGGAGTATCAGTGAGAATCGTTGATTTCCTTGAACGCTTTCGTTTGGATTCGACACGAGGTGGTGCTTTTGGAAGCGGTCTTATTTTTTCTACGTTAAACTTTTCTGTAGGCTTTGTATTTGACGGTCCTGGTTCATTTGACGGTCGCTGCTTATTTGATGGTACGTGTGATAGTTGATCAATAACCTCTGAAATACTTATATCAATATCAGGCATGTTGTCTATAATTTCATTTCGGATTGAAGAGTCTAAATTTAGTGATACTTCTCTTGGGTTGACAGAACTATCTCCAGGCTGCAGTGATCCCTGGTTGCCCATCGAAGCAGTATTTGGATCGGGACGATCAGTAACAAATGATGGTGCAAAGTCACAGTCTTGAAAGACATCTTCATTGCACGGCCAAATCCCAGCTTTTTTATATGAGTTGATGATATTGTTTTGAGTGAATGCCAGTGAAAATGCTTCTTTTACAATTCCAGGGAGATCATAGATCGTCATGGTCTTCCCAGGATGATTAATCATCCAGTTCGTTTGCTGCCGGCTAATATAATTTTTAAACGGTCCATACACACCAACATCTAGAGGTTGAAGTTTATGGGAACAATGTGGAGGGAAAGACAAAAGAATGATGTGGTTTTTTTTTGCCTTGGTGATGACCTCCACATTCACATGAGAATGATGATTATCTAATAGCAATAAAACTGGCTCATGCTCTGATGTTTTAACATGTTTTACAAAGTGGTCAATAAATATTGAAAATTCTTTTTCAGTCATCCATCCGGAACTATTTCCTACGCCTACAGACCCGGGTGGCCCATTTTGGACGAATAAATCACTATATCTTATCCGTGGAAAAACGAACATACATGGTATGAAATTACCAATAGCATTTGCCGCTGCTGCAATTGTGACGAGAGTACCCCGTTCTGCAGATGTGACTGCACCTACTTGCTTGGAACCTCGTTGAGCTACCACTTTCTTGGGTTTTTGCACCGTTGTGACTCCAGTCTCGTCTACGTTCCAGATTCTACTCGGTGAAAAATTGTATCGTTGAAGCACTTCTCGATATTTTTCGAAAAATGAATGAACATTAGTACGGTTGAAGGATGTTGCTCTGCTTAAGCTGGTTGCCTCCGGACTGCGAATAGACAATAATGCGTTGCGCTTCATAAAACCGGTAAACCAATCTTTGCCAGCCTTTCCGTCTCTTTTCCAAGATTCTGGAATATTATCTATCTTGTATCGAATGGCAAGCTCGTAAGCTAATTTTTTGACATCGTCTGGTACCAATCCAAAATAGATATTAGAACATTTTACTAAATAATCAGCTATCATTGTTTCTTGCTCAGAATTGAAAACTAGACGGTTTTTTTTATAACCCACTTCAACAGAAGTTCCCGCCTTTTTTTTCTTTACGTATTTAAACAGTGTTACATGACAAATATTGTATTCAGTAGCAACATCTCTATATTTCTTGTTTTTTACCAGAACTTCTTCAGCTGCCAGCTCAAATACTTCTTGAGACGTAGACCCCCTTGTACTCTTCCTTTTGTAATTTCTCATTCTATAAAAAAAACATACTTATTGCAAAAAAAAAACATTCGTTTAATATCACATACCTACATATGGGGTAAGTATTAACATGTTAATACCTACCCCACTCCATATGTTAATTTTAGCCCCAAGGTCACTTTTATATTTCATAAATTACAGAAAATAAACTAGTCAAAATAATTACAAACAAGTATAATAGTTTTAAAATCAATAAAATACAATTCCATTTAGGATAAACTTTGATTAAATTTAGCGAAAAAATAAATCTTAAATCAATTTATTACGAAGTACAAAAAGTTTGTTTACCTGTCAATTCGAGGTTATTACGCACAACTATCACTAGCGACGGCCGATCGATAACTGACAAGTTAGGACAGGTTCGGCTGTGTATATAGTTATTCTAAACCGAGTCTCATTTTTTTATCACTTCACGTTTGGCGAGAATAAGCTTGTTAATTCTTACCTCCGTTAAAACCAGCCCCGCCCTCCCCTAGTGTAGATATGTAATAATATAATATGTAATACTAAATATTGAAATAACTTTAAATATGTTTTTGTTCGGATAGACGTCAGTTGTGTCCGTACTGTCGATCAAGCGAATTCATTCGACACACGCACAGCCGAATTTTCTTTCAGTCATGTCATAGTGTCAATCCGAGAATTAGACAGGTTTGAAAATAAAAATAACGGAACTGACAGCGGACGGCGACTCAAAGTAAGGAAGGGTTCTATACAAAGAGATTTAAAAAATATATATACTACTACTACTTAAATGTCTTTGGTTCTATAGAAGTTTTAGACGCGAAAAGTCAAATAAAAATGATTTTATTATTTATTGAATCGTTGTCTTATCTTTGAAATTATGTCGGATTAAGATACGGTTCCCTCGGTCGAAAACCATCAGTGGGATTGAACATTTCTTATTCTTTTACCTTGATATATATATATCTCTATATATATATATGGCTCTACCACGTTTTACACGCGATAGAGCCATGCTGCAGCTATATCAGTAGTATACTTGTAGTACGAATGAGTCGGCTCGACCGGGGAAAAACCACGCTCTCACAGAATATCAGCGTAAAATAGCAGCTCAACGCTGCTGTGTTACGCATAGTGAGTGTAGAGAACCGGAGACCCCCTTTACTGGAGACGTGGCATTCCATCTTAGTCCTCACGGATAACAACGCATCTGCATTTAGATTCGTAGTTGAGGATAAATGTATAGTATATGGGCCACAGCAACTAACCATCAGGTGAAATGTGTGTTCGTTTGTCATCCCTATCCTATAAAAAATACATAATTTTGTCATTATATGCTTCTTTTTAAAGTGTACTACATTCCAAATTTAATAGAATAATATGTATTCAATATACAATACAAAATATGTATTGAAAGTGTATTTAAAGTTAATAACTTGTACTATTATTTATTCTGTGATTAAACGAAGTTACCACCGATACCCACGTTAATAATGTCAGTATTTTTTTACAATATATCAGCCAAGCTCTAAGACTTGCAAGTGTAGAGTAATAGTTACTTCCACAAATCACTTTTCTCAATACATTAATCTGTTCTAAAGTAACCTTTCTAATCGGATGGAGCGATAGACGCAGGCAATTTTTTCATTAAAATGTCATTTTTTTTATAGAATTAAGGTGACAATCAAGCATACAGCCCACCTGATGGTAAGTGGATGCTGTGGTCCGTAGACCCACTTATCCTCGAATAAGAATTAAAATGCAGATGCGTCTTCACCCCTGAGGACTAAAATGGAATGCCTCGTATCCAGTAAAAATAAGGATATGCAAAGAATAACTGGAGTAGCAACGGGCCGGCCATTTTCTCGAGTGGCAGCCTCATATCAGTAACCTATTAACGTTTGAGTTCCCCGAGATCTGCTATTTCTGCAACCTTCTCTCTGATAAACATCGTTCATCTCATACTGAAAGGGTCTCCGGTTTTCTACACTCATCATACTAAATGCAGCAGCATTGAACTGCTACTTTACGCTGGTATTCTGTGGGAGTGTGATCCTTCCCCGGTCCAGCCGACCCATTCGAGCTACAACCATAATATAGCTACAACTTGGATCTACCACGTATGACGTATATAAACATAAAGTCACATACTGTCAGTGAACTTTATTGACCGCGTTTCATTTTTATTTAATTTTTATGGCTCTAGTCTATATTAAACTTACGGAAACACGAAAAAGTCACACGGCTCAGTCATTGCAAATCCCCTGTCACTGAACCGAGCCACAGTTCACGCCTGTCGTGTCTCACTATGTCGTTAGAATTGGCAGATAGCCCAATTAGATTCACGTGTGCAATAAATGCGGCCGGTTAATCAAGTTACCAAAAACCTAATGATACTAACTGACTGCGGTACGTTGAAAGTAAGATATAATCGTTTCCTATATTTACGCGAACACTACCTACACATTTAAATAAAACTAGTTTTTACGGATTCCCTCGTGTGTATTAACCTTTTCTTTTATATTCCCGACCTTCGCAGTATGTGGACACGTACGAAATATTTTCTTTCTTATTTCTCAAAGATGCAGGTTTCCTCACGGTGTTTTCCTTCACCGCCGAACACGTGGGTAAATGAGCACTTCAAATTGCAGTGCCGGCATGGTTCGAACCCACGTCGCCGCGACTGTGGAATTTACAGCGAGCGCTTAACCCCTGAGCTACCACGGCTCCAGTGCGTGGCACCTATTACTTCAATGATATAAAGTATGGAATTCGACAGCAAATTTCAAATGTCACGAACCTGAGGCGTCGTGTCGCGACTAAGCGACTTATTCCGTGATAAAGAGAACTTTAAACCCGAATCCCCTCTATCCATAAACCACGTATTTAAATAAGACCGGTTATATTTGTAATTCGGCGGATGTGATACGACTACAAAGAAAATTTGTTCGTTTAACTTAAATTTTATTAAATTTACTTAATAGCATAGTATAATACATATCTATGAAAGTGACTTTCGTTGTACGAAGTGACAAGTGTCAGTTATATTATCATTGTCTTAGTTTGAATAGTTCGGGAGAAGTTCGATACCCGCAGTACGCTTTAAGGGTTGTAAGTGTATTATACCCCGTATTCATTAAGGGACCGATCAATTTATTTATCTACTCGGCGCACGCCCGTCCCGGTTAACTTCATTTGTACTGTCTGAAGTGTAACCACGGATTATATGACCTACATATGTGCGCTCTCTCCGAAAATATTACTATTATTTGTTTTGAAAGTCAATGATACATATTGTGTAAAAGTGCTTCTATTAAAAGGAGTTTCTCTTTAATTTGTTTTATGCCGGTGTTCTGTGAGAGCGTAGTCCTTCCCCGGACGAGCCGACCCATGTGGGCTACGACTATAATATAGCTGCAACGTGACTCTACCACGCCAAAATTTTGTTGTACACGAGAAAAAACAAACGCATTGTGTATACCACTGTCTAAGTTGGGTATTTAGAGACAATTTTGAGTTTGAACTCAACCTTAACAATAACAACATTTATGTAGAATAGAATAGTTACTCTGACCGACTCTTTCAAGCAGCTTTCTTTCTAAGCGTCCCGTCAGTGACCGATCACTTACACCTAAATTTAAAATTTAGCTCCTCGTTATTTATACAGTACAGAAAGTGTATGGAAAAGTCATTAATGTATGACTTTAAATGAATATAAAAGGTAACAATCGAGCACGCAGTTCAACTGATGGTAATTAGATGCTTTGGCTCATAAACATCTACATTTTATCCTCGATTAAGGATCAAAATGCAGATGCGTTGTTACCCTTGAGAACTAAGATAGAATGCCTCATTTCCAGTAAAAAGGGTCTCCGGTTCTTTATGCTTACCATACGTCAATGTAGCGGCAACTTAATACTGCTTGTTAGGGGATACTTCCCACAGGACCAACAGTAACAGCCTAGTAATGGCGACATTATTGAAGAGGCGCGCTTTCCCAGCGTGTTCCTTAGGATGAAATGCAGATGCAATCACATACTCGAGTAGAGGCGGCGTCAAAGCGGCGTCAAGTCTAAGACACGGGGTACTAAGACGTTTGCTCAATATTTGATGATTTGATTTCCCACGCGCAGGATCTGCCTCTTGTTTGCAAGAGTATTTTCGCTAAGGACGTAGAACGCGATTATATTGAATGCAGACCAGAATATGTATTTAATGCTACTCATGAATTTTTTCACAAAGAACTAACGGGATTATTCTGGTTCGCAAGCTAGTTAGAGCCATATTCCTACTTAAGTATTGGTAATATCTATTTCTGTCCTGAGTATCTCTGGTCCTGAGTTGTTTGGCACAGGGGGAACATAAATATATATTATAAATAAATAAATTGATTCAACATAACTAGTTCACTATTTAGTTATTTGGAATGCAAATCGACGATGTTAGAAGTCAAAAAAAAAGTAAGCGGCGACTGTGGGAACTGCAGGAAAAATCTTGTAGCTAAACATATTTTTAATGTATAACATAAAAACATAAATAGATTTGATAAAAATAAAGATGTTCATACTTTAAATACTGGGAAGAAACATAAGCTTGTAATGTCAGTTACTAGACTCCACAGAGTCAGTAATTCATTTGTGGGGCAATTTATACGTTTTTACAACAAAATCCTAGAAAATGGCCAAAATTTGTCATTAAATAAGTTTAAATGCTTTACTAAAGAAAAATTGTACAAAAAGGATTATTTTAATATCAAAAGTCCGCTGGGTTTCTAGCTGGTGCTTTCCAGGACAGAGGTATTTTCCGAACTAGTGTTAAATAAAAAAAAGACTTTCTATTAGTATTATATAATAAGCTATATTGAATAAAAAATATTCTATTCTATTCTTTTGTTTTTTTTTTCGAACCAGTAGTAATTAAATAAAAGAGTGACTTTCAATAATTATTATTTATAATCTATATTGAACTATATTTTGACCACGCTCTCACTGAATACCAGCGTAAAATAGCAGCTTAACACTGCTGTTTCATATGGTGAATGTAGATAACCGGAGACCCTTTTTACTGGAAAAGAGGCATTCCATCTTAGTCCTCACGGGTGACAACACATCTGCATTTTGATTCTTTAATAAGGATAGATATGGATGTCTATGGGTCACAGCAACCATTTATCATCTGGTGGTGGACACAGCCCTCGTTTGTCAGCCTATCCAAAAATAAAGAATAAAAAATTTTCTGTTTCTGATTCTTAACGACTTAAAATCGGCAGCATCAATTCAGTTGAAATGAGTTACTCATTAGTTGAAATGAGTTACTAGATGTAATTGTACTAATAGTAGTAGTCAGGTGCTGCGAACGTTAATGCTCATCCCGAGAGTGACAATTAAGGCAAAAGGCAAAGCCGCCTACATCGAGAGAAGGCCATATCCATCCGTGTAGTGGAGTTATTATGTAATTAATTATATCTATATTCACATAAATTTTATATATTAAATCATTGCTGATAATCATAATTCTTCTTCTACATGCCTCCCTCAAAGATTGCGAAAAAGCACGGTTCCCAGAAACCTGCATGCATCAAATGATTGCGAAATTAGCCATAATTAATATAACTTATTAACTAACTAAAAAACTTTTATTCAAAAGTAAAACCCGACTTCAAATCCCTAAAAGGAATGAAGTGATTTCCACATAATAGCTTCAGAAGTCGATGATAAGATATTGTCTAAAGCATCACATCTGAAGCTACTGTGTGGGCATTGTTATGTTAAATGAACTGCAAGCAGCGAAATAAAACTGTGGGAAAAATGAAGTACGTATTTTCATTAATAAATGTAAACGCAAAATCCTTGAAGTTTTAAATGATATTGTTACATTTAAATATTCAGAACAATTTTGATAAATAAAATAATATTACGTTACAAAAGCCTATGATAAGCTCAGAGGTTAAGCCCTCCCTGTAATTTACACAGTACGCGAGCAAGCCAGGTTCGATGGCCGCCGGCACCAATGAAATTGTTAATTGCAATTTAAACTTAAACGTAAATCATTTAAATGTGACGAGGTGAATAATACTATATCAACATTAGTGCATTGATTTAACTTTAATAATCTACATTTAAACGGAAATAAAACTATATGTATTAGATTTAGTACATCGAATGTTAAAAATCTGAATACCAATGTTTTTTTAAATGGGGAAGAACTGAGCCCTGTTGAACCCACTGTTTTTTTTTGGCATCACTATCGACGCAAGCTTTAGTGGGGCCCCCATATATCCAAATTAGCAAGCACACTAAGTTCTGCAGCTTATGGTTTAAAAAAGTTTAGAGGTCTCATTAGTGTCGAGACAGCTAGATTAGTTTATTTCAGTTATTTCCATAGCATAATGTCTTATGGGATTTTGATTTTTTTGATTATGAAATTTTGTAAATAGTTTGTAATCATTTATATTGTAAAATGTATTTTAAAAAAGTCGCGCTGGGTTTCCTATTGGTTCTTTCCAGGACAGAGGGTTTTTTTTCGAACTAGTGGTAAAGTAAAAAAATTACTTTCAATAAGGATTACACGTGTAATCTATATTGAATAAAAATTATTCTATTCTTACTGAATACCAGCGTAAAATAGCAGCTTAACACAGGTGTGTTTCGTATGGTGAGTGTAGAGAACCGAAGACCCTTTTTTACTGGAAGAGAGGCATTCCATCTTAGTCCTCACGAGTGACAACGCATCTGCATTTTGATTCTATATTAAGGATAGATGTAGATGTCTATGGGTCACAGTAATTACCATCAGGTAGACTATGTGCTCGTTTGTCACCCTATCCCATAAAAAATTCTTTAACATTATGTCATAAAAAAACTTTAACATTATGTCATAAAAAAACTTAAAAAAATAATTATTTCATCCCACGATAAATAAAATAATTTTTCCTACGAGGTTTTCTGACAAAGAAAAAAGACATGCCAGCTTGTTTATTGTATAATTGTAGATTACATTTTTGTAATATAATTAATAATAATGTAATATTAATATTTGACGGCTCCGTGGCGCAGTGGCTTGGCAATGAGTTGCTGCGCTGAGGGCCGCGGGTTCGAATCCCGCACGGAAGAAGTATTTGTATGGCCTACAAGTAATTGTTCCGGGTCTGGGTGTTTGTCCTTGTGCAATTTGTGTTTGTAAACTGCCTCCACGATACAGCAGAAAATCCTAGTGCAAAAACAAACAAAAACAAAAATATAATTTTGTAGATATATTTATTAGATTTTATTTTTGAAGTTTATTATTTAACTTTGTTGTGGTTTGCGCCAATCAAGCAAAATTTCCGGGAGCATTACTTAGTGGCGGTCTTCATTAAACTGGAAATGTTTATTTTCTTTTCGAGACACCGCTTCAATGAGGCTGTTTATGTTGTGTCAGGCTTTTTCGTAGAGTTCTGAGTAAATTTGCTGTGAGCTACTTTATAAATGGTATTTGAAATGTGAATATTTTGAAGGAATACCTGCACGAAGGTATCGGCTCGACGGGGAAGAACCACGCTCTCACAGAATATCAGCGTAAAATAGCTAATGCTGCTGTGTTTCTTATGGTGAGTGTACAGAAACTCTTTTAACTGGAAACTAGGCATTCTTTCTTAGGCTTCAGGGCTGGCAACGTATCTGCATTTTGATTCTTAATCGAAGATAGATGCAGGTGCTTAAAAGCACAGCTTCCACTTACCATCAGGTGGACTGCTGTATAAGAAAACTTTAACTTTACATAAAAATCTTGTGACCCTTATTGTATAAAATAATGTCTACAGTACACCTGACGATATAACTGTGTATCAATAAAAAGAGGATTAAGTGATATTCTAAAGTTAATTGTATATCATGTTGATAATAAAATACATAAACAAACATATATATACATAGGCCTCTATTATAGATTGGCTCATAAGTGGATATTTTCCATAGTTGATATGCTACTTAAGCGGGTTTTCAACCGTAGATTATTTTAAATTTTTAATTTAAAGTAAGTTGTATGCTGCCCATCTCTTGGTTTGTTTTCCTCTGTCGCCTCTCACGACACCCACAGGACGGTATGGGTAGAGGATATTCTTACACCACCACTATACGGTAGGCCGTGTAAGAATAAAACACTTTGTAATGAGGAAATTATCAGATATTTGTGCGTATTTATACGTGTCTTTTAAATCACAGTGTAGTATATCAAGGATGTACGTAGACATATTTTTTATCAATTATCCGCCTGTTAAAAATTGTTACACAGTTCTAAACATGGGCCTCTCCGATAGATTGCATCATGTGGGGGATATTTGCGAAGGTTTTTACGTTTGGCAGGTGGGTTGGCAACTAAAGCTTTTTAAGCAAAATTTTGTTGCCCACCTATTGTAATTTACGACACCCACGGGATACTAGCGCCGTAAAACAATCCACTACTCCATGTGGTGAATTGTGTTACGCCGCTACTACACGGCTTTTTTAATTGTTATCATTAGTATAATGGTACTGATAAAACATAATTTAATATAATGTAGCTTTTATCTGCTGTGCAATTTGTGCTGGCGGACGGGGGATGTCCCAGATGATTGGCGATCCGCAGTCATTGTGCCTTTATATAAAGGTAAAGGTTCACATTTTGACTGCAGGTGTTATCGGGCGATCAGCTTGACCAGTTTAGCAAGTAAAGTTTACTCGAAGGTTTTGACACGTAGGATGCAAGAGAAATCGAAAAGATTTCTATGGGAGGCACAATGCGGATTTAGACCTGGAAGAGGATGCACGGATCAAATGTTTTCTCTACGCATGATCACGGAAAAGCTTCTGGCTGCTAACCAGAGGATTTTCTGTGCTTTTGTGGATCTTGAGAAAGCATTTGATAAGGTTGTAAGGAAGAAAATGTGGGAACTGTTGCCGGGGTATGGTGTGGATGGTCGATTGCTAAGGGCTGTGCAGTCACTTTACTGTAACTGTAAAGCCTGTGTGCGGGTAGGGCATGACCTGTCACCCATGTTTAGCGTCCAAACGGGCGTGAAACAGGGTTGTGTCATGTCTTCCTGGCTGTTCATACTGTATCTCGACAGCTGTTTACAGAAGCTGAAAGATAGCTGTTTGGGTGTGAAATTGGGTGACATAAAAGTAAATTGTCTGCTGTATGCTGATGATGCAGTGCTTATTGCACCATCAGAGGCAGAACTGCAGGCATTAGTCACGTGTATGAAAGAGGAATGTGAAATTAAAGGTCTCCGCTTGAATGCTAATAAAACTAAGGTTCTGGTATTTGAAAGGGACGAAGAGAGAACGAAGTGTGAAATATGGGTAAATCAGGAATGTCTAGAACAGGTAAATGAAATTGTATACTTGGGGAGTGCTTTTAGCCGGGATGGAAGATGTGATTTAGATGTGGACAGGCGTGTCGCTGCCGGGAACAAAGTCAATGGTGCCCTGACTGCGTTAGTCAAAAGGCAAGGCGTAGTGAAGAGTGCACGCCCTGCAATACATAACGCAGTGTTGGTACCGACTTTGTTATATGGCAGCGAAACCTGGGTGTGCCAGAAGAAGCATAAAAGCAAATTGAATGCAGTGGAGATGCGATCTCTTCGTAAAATGTGCGGCGTTACCATGGCCGACCGAAAGCGAAACGAAGAGATTCGCAATATGGCAGGTTTGAAAGATGACCTTATCACAAAAATTGATAAGGGTGTGCTTCGATGGTTTGGGCACGTTGAGCGAATGAGTGAAGACCGAATGGTGAAGAAAATATATAGCGCGAAAGTTAATATTAAAAGGTGTCGAGGTAGACCGAGACTAACTTTCGAAGACCATGTGAGCAAACTGCTCGAAGAGGGGAGGGTCAAGAGTACTCGGATACCTAGACGTGCATGTATGAAGAAGATAATGAATCTGAAAGAAGCGAAAGAGGTATGTAAGGATCGTGACACTTTGCGATCTGTTCTCTCTGGCTACCCCGTCAGGGATTGTGCGTGAAGATAAGTTTAAGTTTAGTATTCATATACATCATACACTAAGATTCGTGCAAAGTTTTATTTTCTCATTAAGAGACTGACGCCACTTCAGGCAGTAGGGTATGACGCCTTCATACTCTACTGCCAATCGTTTTTTCAACTAGAAACTATTTGACACTTGAATTATTTAATGACATTACCAATATCATCTTCGTTATCAGTTCCTTTGTTACTTTGTTCAAATATAAATAATAAATATAAATAAATAATTATACTCGTATTATTCAAAATACGATTATTTATCAGAAATATCCGTACCAAAGATCTAGTGGCTTATTTATTTATAAGTTATGTTTTGAACAAATGCTGTGTTGTTACAAATGTTACGTTTTATATAGTCGACGTTAAGATGCAATTTGCGATATCTCGACGACGGTAGAAAAATAAAAGAGAACACGTACCCTTAGAATAAATTAGGTGCCTGATATCTGTTAAATTCATTTAGTTTTATATCGTGAATAATAAGGTAAAATTATATTTTCTTTTTTTTTTAATAAAATTGAAATGACAAACGTACTTACCTACATTGAAACTGTTGATAAGTGGTTACTACAGCCGGGGAACAAATAAAGGCAATTCAAAAGTCATAAGTCATCGATCACTAATAAAAAACTAGATAGCAATCCCATGCAAAAGTTCTTTGAAAACTGTCGCCAATTGTTTTGACGTAATTCTAGTTGGAATAAATATATGTTAATGTAAATTCAACCTTAAGTGCATTGACTAAAGGTATGTATTCACAAAGCTACGTACATATTAAAAGCGTAACCAGATGTTCGAAGGGGTGTTCATTCGGTAAGGACATTTTTTGTCACTGTTTTTGTAATCTAGTTTTTTTTTTTAGTGATCGATGAAACAAGTTCAAATAAAGAATGCGACACATTTGTTGTCACCTGTGAGAACTAAGATGGAATGCCTTATAGTACATAACTGGCCGTCTATACCACTCAGACTGAAACCCATAAGTGCACGCACTGCTATTTGACGGCAGAAATAAACTCTACTCGACTCCTAAGCAGAAACAATAGCAAAATTTATATTTTCTTAGGATACCTTGATAACATTATGAATTTCCCCTGTATCAACATAGAGGCGTTTTACATACATACATTGCACATGGACCCGGAACAATTATTCGCAGGCTATACAAATATTTGCGCTGTGCCGCAAACCGTTAAAATAAAAATATATAATTTTTTAAATGTCTTCCATTGTAATATGTGGTATTTGATAATTGATAAACGATAACGATAAAGGCTTTACTTTGCGTTCACATTATAAGGTTGCCTGCAGCCTTTCTGAGCCACTGCTGAACATTTGCATGTGCTGAGCGTAGGTCTCCTCATAGATTGCCTCATATGGGAAATATTTTTATGGGATAGGGTGACAAACGAGCACACAGTCCACCTGATGGTAAGTGATTGATGTGGCCCATAGATATCTACATCTATCCTCGTTTGTGAATCAAAATGTAGATGCGTTGTCACCCGTGAGGACTAAGATGGAATGCCTCTTTTCCAGTAGAAAGGGTCTCCGGTACTCGACACTCACCATACGAAACACAGCAGCATTAAGCTGCTATTTTACGCTGGTATTCTGTGAGAGCGTGGTTCCTCCCCGGTCGAGCCGACCCATTCGTGCTACAACTACACTACTAATATAGCTGCAGCATGGCTCTACCACGTAAATATATTTTTTACCACGTAATTATATTTGCCATAGTTGCTACGCTTAGCAGATTGGATGACAAGATCAGCTTTTTTATTTTTTTGGTTGTTTTGGTTGTTATTAGGTAGACGCTATTGTCAATCTCCTGGTTTATTCCCCTCTGCCGCCTCTTAAGACGTTCTCGGGATCTTTCATGACATGTTTCATTAAATAGAGAACATTTTTATTAAATTTATACTCTTTTCTTTAATTCGATCGTTATTCGATTATACCACTTGTACTTGTGCTGTTGGTAACTTCGTATATTTTAAATTTAACTGTTTGCTTAGTATTGTAGCTACCAATTAGCAGTGAGGGGGCGGGCTCGAGCGTAGAGCAGCTACGAGCTTGAACTTGATTGATAGCTGCCGAACGCGAGTTCACTTTCTCGTTATATTCTTCAGTTAAGTGATTAAATATTTCAATATTTTGTATTTATATCCTTTTTTTAATATAATAAATAGTCTTTTGATTTAGTGATGCAAAGAAATAATATATATTGTCTGTACGACGTGCCGCGAAGTGATATTCTAAAAGTAGCTGTTCCCCGCGACTACGTCCGCGTGAAATTCGTTACGTTTGGATTTCATGGGTCTTAATTTTTTTTGTGCGGAGCCCCTATACTTTTTCTAAAATAAAAGAACTTAAGCTACTCCTTATAACATCAGTTATCTGCCAGTCAAAGTCAGTCCCGTTAAAATTAGTCCAATTGTTTCAGAACAGACAAAAAGATAGATAAAAATTTAAAAAATTGTTTTCTTGTTATAAATATCGTATATACTTTCATATGCATTTAGTAAAAAGCCATTATTTTGACATTACAAACCGACACATCAATCATATTTATTTGTATAAATGGGTCTTTAATTTTTTTGTGGCAGTGGGAAATCTTGCGAGACAAGTAGGCTATTTTACTTCCAACAGTTACAATTTTTCCGCAAAAGACATCTACACATATATTAGTAAAAAAAAAGAATATGACCATGCATATTTTAAATTACCTCATTTATAATATTCGTCATTCAAAAGAATGATTTTTATTTGCAATGAAAATGTAAATCAGTGGTATTATACGGAATTTTAATATAAATAGTTACAGATCTACCTAATAATTAGTCTTGGGTTTCTTGCCGCTTCTTACAAGGTCTCCGAGACTTGCTGAAGGGATCGCGAATCTTTTAACTTTAAAAGGTGCTTTGTTAAAGCCAATTTTAAATAAAATATTTTGACTCTACGTTGACGTTGTAAAAAGAATTTGTCGTAATCGCCATACTTGACTGACGGATTAGTGATAGGTGCATAGAAAGTCACACACTTTTGACACTGCAGTTTTTATTTTTAAAAACTGTATTACTAGGAACTGTAGGAAGGGACGCCCTAGACGAAGGTTTATCGACCAAATCGGCGACACATAGAAAATGGGTCAGATTAGGAGTACCCTTAACCGACGAACGCGTATGCGTAGATATATGGATGTAAAGGAAGCGAGAGAGGTGTGTCAAGATCGCGCCAAATGGAAGTCCGTAGTCTCTGCCTACCCCTCTGGGTGACAGGCGTGAGTGTTTGTGTGTGTATTACTATCTATATTATATACCTAGTATCTGACGAATTTGCATCGCTTTGCATCGCACACGGCGCGGCGGTGTGGGAGTCAATGAAGCCTTAAGTTGTGTTGTAACTTACTAGTATGTAACTTCATCAGGACCAACAATAGGATGCCTAAACTTAATGAAATGACCCTAGTCGTGTTAAGACGACATTTGAATAGTGGTTGTTATAATCATTTCATATATTCACGCGAATACATATTAAATATAGAATAAAAATAATTTTACGGGAGGTAGCCTTCGTTAACTTTGCCATCGGGACGTCAAACACATCAGTCCGCCCGTGGCCATGGGTGCTGGAAAGTGCCCGAAACGTCGGGAATTAAAAAGTTTAAAATTTAACGCGATCAAATAGTAAAACGCGTAAAATTAGTATTATTCCATCGTGGTTGTTATTTAATTTGTGATCACATCATAAGCAAGTAAAGGTAATGCGCGGAGTCGTATCATCTCAAATTGATTAATATTTTTTGCACAAAAACGATGTTTTTGTGCCTAGGAGTCCATCGGGGTATATATCACCCTTTTACCTATTTCTGCCTCCAAGCAGCAGTGCGTCCACTGCTGTGAACTAAAGCCAGTAAATTTACAGGCTCTTAGGCATTCGATCTTAGCCCCCAGAGATAGCAACGATATAGGATTTTTTGTTTGAAGTTGATTGCCAGTGTCCATGGGGTGCCATAGCCACTTATTATCAGGTGGACTATAAGTTCATTAGTTACTTCAGTTTAAAAAAAATGAACGTATATATTTTTATGAAGTTATACTTCTTTTGGTGCGTTTGTGAAAAATTATATAAGTGAATTTTTACGATGCCCACGCACACCGACACCTAAAAACGACACCTTGAACTTGTTACGATGCGTGTGCACACTGACTCCTCAAAGCGACAACTTCATTGGGTAACTGTCTCTCAAGTTTTCGTGGGAACTGATAATTATATTTAAGGTAGTTATTTTTATTTTGTTACGCTAAAGAAGTATAACTTCCTACATGCGTACATAAGTACACACACGCACGTTTATTTTGTAAAGCTGTATATTAATTTTTACACAAAACTGATACAATGAAAAGTAAAAATATAAAGGCTGTGATATTTCCAATATTTGTGGAAATAAAAATTCAAATGTAATATCAAATATATATGTAGTGGCCTGTACCCTGTAGTGGTGGTGTAAGAATAACCACTACCCTGTATTGTCCCGTGGAAGTCGTGAAGGGTGACAGAAGGAAATTGAAAATGCAGATGGACTGCAGCATCATCCTGATCATAACTCAAAATTATAAACTCTACGGTTGCCTCACCGCCAGCCAATCGTGGCAACTATGGAAAAACTCCACCTATTAGGTAATATATGAAGGATGCCTATGTTCAGCGGTGCAATTTTATTAGGCTGTAACTGTAACAGCTTTCAACGTAACTCTGGATATAGGCCTTCTGGAGATCGCCGTGCAGCCCAAATAAGTGTCAAAAGAAATCAAATATTAAAAAAAAAAAACTATTGGTAAATCCAATTGTATATACCCTAAGCCCATTAAAAAAATTACATGATTATACGGATTTTTTTTTAAAGTAGTTTAAATACACACAAGTTTCCACTAATAATCTTATTATACTTCCAATTTCCCATGATTTTATGTCAAACTTCTATTTAAAAAAAGTTTGAAAAATCCAAAAGTGCACGACTCATAATGCTCATATTATCATCATTCAGGTCACTCCATAAAGTCCAAGATGTATTTAAGTATAAATATATACATCCTACTTACTTTTAGTACGTACTACTATTAGTTATTCTGTTTTTTTAAATATTGTAATAAAAATCTCTGATTATTATGATAATCAAGTATGAAAGAAATTTGGTTTTTCGAATATTTTGTATTTGTACAGCGATCTTTTTGATCCGCTCCAAACAACAGTTACAGTATCCACTCACGACGGCAGTTGACGCCGAAATAAGTGAGTGAGGCACTCTATTTAGTAAAGTAAATTAATACAAGGCTGCTAAAACATTGACAATTTTGACATTTCGCAGCCGAAAAAATTAATTATATCTAAACAAAACAAAATTAAACTGCCATTTACATTCCATGGCTTCCCACACGATAGATGAAGAGATTAAAGAAAAGATTGAGTTAAACAATTGATATTTTCAAAAGTTATTGTGTTTACCACTTCATGCGGACTTAATAAATCTACACATTAAAACCACTTTTTTATGTAAAAATAGCAATTAATCGATTAAAAAAAATTATTAATAAATTCAACAATCATTTATCTTTCTGACAATGTGCTTTTTATAATTTATACGTTCAATATAATTATTAGATACGATTTTATGAGACAAAACGTTGGAATCTTGATTTTTAGGCGCCTGTATAACATACCTACGTGCTTTGCGCTTAAGGCATGCAAAAATATAATAACATGTAATAAATAAAAGATATGTAACAAATTATAACCACATATTTTTAGCGTTGTAGTTATTTTAATTATATATAAAAAGATTTCCGGTTTTGATGCATGCCTTTGTGTTTCTTTCGATGCAGTAAAAACTATGAATCATCGAATATCAACTAATATACTTGACGGATCTTATATTTTATACCAGATCTTAACCAGTGTGTAAATGGGGAGGAGCTGGACCTTGTTGAATCCATTGTTTTTCTCGGAATTTCAGTTGACGTGAAGCTACAATGGGGCCCTAATGTATTGACTTTCAAATTAACAAACTTAGCTCTACAGCATATGCTGTAAAAATATTAGAGGCCTTACATGTGTTAAAACAGCTAGATTAGTTTATTTTATTTATTTTCATATGGAATCTTCCTGTGTGGTAATGCGACTGACATTGAAACTATCTTTGTCTTTTGCAGAAGAGATTCATATATAATATCTATATTTATTTATAATATATACGTATATTAACAACTAAATCCCATAAAATATGCAGGCCTTATCTATCAAAGTTCAAAAATTTTATGAAGCAAATTTTTTTTAAAGGGTTATTATAGTACTAAAGAGTACACACCTCTGGTAATGAGGTGATTGCTACCATGCAGTTTCTAAATTTTTATCAAACTAATTATACAAAATAATATATTGTAAATTAATTTTATTTTAAAAAAGTCCCGCTGGGTTCCTTGCTGGTTCTTGTGACAGAGGCTTTTGCCGAACCAGTGGAGGAAATTATATATCATTGTATTTTCAATAATGATTACATGTAATCTATATTGAATAAATATGTTTCTATTCTATTCTATTCTATTCTGTGTGTCAAGTGTATTTATAGTTGCACTGTTTGCTATCTAAAACCTGAATCTGTTAAGATTACTCACGTGGACCGCATTTAATTTAGCTACTCTGAAGCAGCTATTGCGATATAATTGAACATGGTACATAGTCTACGTATGTAAAATTTATTTAAAAAAAGGGAAATGAAACTCATATCATTCGAATGTTGTCATATTTCTGCTGAAATACAGCTAATATTAAGTAAACATACACACATGACTTTTACATGCAAGGCAATTTAACCAACTAAATGGTCGAAAATGGACCAGACTCGATACTTTTCAGACGACTCCAAAAAAGAAGTACTCAATTCGACTGTATTTTTTATGTGTCAGAACCCACAGACCACCCACAGGAACATACCTCAGAACTTTTTTCTAAGTGAACCGATTTTGATAAATCTTTTTTTGTTTGAAAGCTGGTGCTTCTCATGTGGTCCCATATAAATTTGATCAACATCTGGCCAGTAGTTTTTGAGTTTTCCTTCATAATGCGTATTTAATTGACTTCGACTACATTGATGATGTTCTCATTTTATTTATATTGAAGTCGATTGTACAAAATTTTAAATTTTTTCATTGTATTTTATGGTAAGGTACCATTAAAAAAGAGGATGATATCAATTCTGCAGTATTTTTTTTTACCTTTTTTATCGGTAGGGTGGACTCTACGGTGGTCACATACATATTTCAACAAGTGATAACAGAAGTCAACTTTTTGTAGATAACCCAATTATTTAATTTACATTTATAGCGTAAGTAAGCTTCTTCTTAATTACCTACTCTTACGTACTTACGTTCTTGCGCAGGGAAATATTTTAAAGTGATTACACAATTGTGAAAAATAAGAAAACACCAAAAACGCAACGAATTTCATTAATTTGCGGCAGTGGTGTACATGAAAGTACAGTAAGGTCAATAAAAACATATTTTTTTTAATAGGATTAGGGTGACAAACGAGCATACAGTCCACATGATGGTAAGTGATTGCTGTGTCCCATTGACATCTACATTTATCCTCGATTACGAATCAAAATGTAGATGCGTTGTTACCCGTGAGGACTAAGATGGAATGCCTCGTTTCCAGTAAACAAACCCTTTTTACTCGAAACGAAAAACAGTAGGTCTTTTTTTTAATAAAAAAGGAAAGGTTGCCAAAGTAGCATAAAGTGCACCTAGTAATAAGTAGATTTTTTTTTTATAAGATAGGGTGACAAACGAGTATCCTGATGGTAAGTCATTACTGTGACCGATAGATCTCTTTTTCTTTATTTATCCTCAATAAAGACTAAAAATGCAGATGCGTTGTCACCCATGAGGACTAAGATGGAATGCCTCTTTTCCAGTTTAAAGGGTCTCCCGTTTTCTAGACTCACCATACAAAACACAGCAGCATTAAGGTGCTATTTTGCGCTGGTATTCTGTGAGAGCGTGGTCCTTCCCCTGTCGAGCCGACCCATTCGTGTTACAACTATACCAGAAATATAGCTGCAGCATGGGTCTAACACGTATAAACAAATATTTTTTTTAAAACCTTCATATTTTTTGCATCACTTGGAATATTTTTTTTTGTATTTTTATTTGAGCGCCTGATACCTGTACTATTAGGTACTCCAGGATTATCCATTCTTTCTTTTTGTATATACACAACATTTGCCGTAATTAACGCACACCCTCAGACACACCAATTAGTATATTATGTTATAATCATAATACATACACTGACTTTTTAGTTAACATGTTTATGCATTGATTATTTATTGAATTAGTTATACTAATTCCGGAAGAAGGTTGTGGTCATAGTACAAATCCATTAACGTACGACGCGCGATTATTTACGTTAAAAAATATCTACCTAGGAATATTAACCGATGTCTGAATGAACTGCCAGCATCCAGTTGTTTATTTAAGTCTAGTAAACATTTGATTGTTATCTTTCCATCACACTTTTCAGGCTTTGGACAGTCGACGCTGAATAATTTTGATTATTGATTATGATACAATATTAATAGGCAATATTCGTTAGAAAATGTTATACATTAGTATAACATTTTAATTGTAAATAACAATGAACTACTAAAATAAGAGGCAATACGACAACATAATTTATAGACGGCATTTAAAAAAATGTGAATCAAGATATTTACAATAATTTAATAAATCAAATACTTAACTTACTAATAGACTACTCATGCAACGTTGTATTTTTAATATACTTTCAAAATAACCACCACCTTGTTCAATACATTTTATTGGCAGTTTTTTTAATTGGTATTTTAATTTAGGAAGCCATTTTTGTCATTATTTACTGTTCCAAAAGCGTTCACTATCCTATTTTTATATCCTCGGCACTTGTCTTACTAAAATAAAGTAATCAGCTGATTTGGGAGGTCACTGGACAGCCGTGACCTATCGAAACTGCCGTCGCGCTAGTGCAAAGCGCCAGCGCCGGTATCATGCTATCTCGCTTGAAATAAAGTTCATTTTTCATTATTTTGTATTGAATAATGGAATTTGTATTAATACAAATAAAACTGCACTTTCAAAAGTCTTATTGCCTTGAGTTACGGTCCATTTCAGTTTGTTTTGACTGTACAGGTTTACTGTGACTATAATTTACGTAGTTTTAATAATTTTTTGATAAAAATTAGCTATATTAAAAATGATACAAATCGATTCACTAAACAATTCTGAACCTACTTTCACAATGTGCGTTATATATGTTATATATATATATATATATATATGTTTTATATATATATATACATATATATATATATATATCTACATACATACATACTAGCTGGTACCCGTCGCATCGCTGCCGCAGAACATATTGTTTAAGGCGTTTCCCTGACCAAATAACCTTGAGCATGCAGTGCACTGCCGCCCGACCTCTACGTACGCCCATTCATCATGGAATACACACAATTTTTGGAATTAATTTAAATTAAAAAAAGGGAAATTTAAAAATTAAATAAAACGTGATTAATATAGATCTTTAAATTATCTATCCATTAGTGTATTCCTCAAATGATTAGAGCGTTGCCTTCAGCAACAGATGCATGTAATCAATAATTTTTAGTCATTTTTTAAAAGTAGATTTTAAACGTATTTATAAAACATAAAAACAAATTAGAACGTCAAATGTGATGATAGGATATCGAACATTTAGAGTACAGAGTATCTCATAACTAATGAAATAGTAGCCTCTGAATAACGAAGAAAAAGCACTATCGCAAGATTTTGGTCGGGGTATCGCCTTGATTAGAAATGATAATACATTCATTGAAATTGAACGATATGATGAATTTCAAATAAATTTGTCGGTACGATAGGCGCGACACTTCATCATTATCATCATTACAGACTTTCATAAGTCCATTGCTGAACATAGGCCTCCCCCAAGGAATGCCACAAAGCACGGTCATGAGCCACCTGCATCCATCGAATTCCTGCATGTCTTACCAGGTCGTCACTCCATCAAGTGGGGAGTCGCCCTACTCTTCGCCTACCGGTACGAGGCTGCCACTCGAGAACCTTTCTTCCCCATCGGTTGTCGCTTCTTCGAGCTATATGGCCGGCCCACTGCCACTTCAGCTTACTAATCCGTTTGTTGTTAATTTGGGCGGTGCCGCAGTCCCTTCAGCGGTGCCAAGTTGACTGTCGGTATATCGAAGTGCTGAAGTGTTTGTACAGTAGAGCTACGACGGCTATCCGAGTACAGAATCAGAGTACGAAACCTATGCAACTGCAGAGAGGTGTAAGACAGGGTGACGTTATATCCCCGAATCTCTTCACCGCTGCATTGGAAGACGTTTTCAAGCTATTGCACTGGAAAGGATGCGGTATTAACATCAATGGCGAGTACATCACTCTTCTTCGATTTGCCGACGATATAGTCCTTATGGCAAAATCGCTGGAGGACCTAAGCTCAATGACCTTAATAGTGCCTCCCAAAGGATAGGTCTTAAGATGAACATGGACAAAACAAAGATCATGTTTAGCGTCCATGTCACACCTATGTCGGTAGTTGTTGGCAGCACTAAGCTCGAAGTTGTTGACGAGTATGTTTACCTGGGACAAATAGTCCGACTAGGTAAGTCCAACTTTGACCGAGAGGTCAATCGACGAATTCAACTCGGCTGGGCAGCGTTCGGGAAACTACGACACATCTTCTCGTTAGACATACATACTTCAAAATCTGAAAACGAAATTGTACAACCAGTGCGTGTTGCCAGTGATGACTTACGGATCGGAGACGTGGTCCTTCACTGCTGGCCGTATGAGCAAGCTCAAGGTCGCTCAGCGAGCTTTCAAAAAAAAATTATTACCAAACGGCGCGCCACTTACTTTAAGTTAATTGTACTATGCCTATAACCTTCGCGCAAGTGCAAGCAATAAGTTGACCAAGTTTTAGCGCCTTCTGCTGGACGGTTTGGCAGTGCTTAAAATACGAACAAACAAACATAAATTTTTATATATTAGATAAGTCATTACACAATGTTTGTGCAACTTTGGTATTATGATGTTCTCGTTGATCGCTCTTTGGGTCTAACACAGTTCGAAAATCCGGCTGTCTTATTCTCTTATCCGCAGTAGGTATATCTTCCTCCAGCCCACCATGCCCCAATCAATTAAGATTTTGTTAAAAGAACATCCTCGCACCGGTACATTGCATCATTATCGTACACTCAAGAACACTAACAAGAGTGTCTGAAGGCGGCATGTTCCTTATTGCATTATATACGTAATAGGTAGAATTATATGCTTGGTGCACACCTGCACCGCGCGCATGTAATGGAGCTTTGAACGCCCTTATAACCTTTGTAGTGTTTTGCGTCACCTACAATGGCTTTTCATTCTTTTGTTGCATTTTAGCTCCCTCTGTGTAGCTTCGAATGCGGTCACCGAGCACTCATTTCAACCTAATTCTACTTTTACGCTTTCCAGCATAATATTGGAGTTGTGTCGTGTTTGCTACGTAATATCCACTAAGTTTCACTGTATATATGAAGAAAATTGACTTAGGATAAATAAAAGATATATAGTTTCGTTTCAATTAATATTTATAACTAGCTGGTACCCGGCGCGTTGGTGCCGCAAAAGAAATAATTGTGATTATATCGTTTTAAATTTGTTGTAGGATATTTATAATGCTTACTTAGGAATGATAATACATTCATTGAAGTTGAATGATATATAGAGAGACTTTCAAATAAATTTGTCAATACGATATGCGCGCCACCTACTGTAAGTCAATTGTACTATGCCTATAACCTTCGTACTAATTCAAGCAATAGGTTGACAAAGTTTTACCGCAATATGATGAATGGTATGACAGCGTATGAATGTGAATGTGAACATGTGTTATGTGTTAATTTTTATATATTAGATTGCGTATTTTGTTTCTGACTAAAATCTGTTTCGATATTTTCTTGACGTTTAGTTTAAATAAAACGTGTCATAATTTTCGAGTACTTCGCGATCAAAGACCCATTGTTTTCGAAAAAATAAATCCTTTATGTGCTAAAAGTAACCTAATGGCGCTATTGACAAGGTCACGAAGTAATGAATGACTGGTTGTAATAACGTTCTGAGGGCGATACGATTAGGCTACGAAAGAAAAATGAGCTTATGCATAATAAATATTCATTTTGTAGCTTATGGGCGTTTTTATTATTTCTTTAAAAAATGACTAAAGCCAAAAAAAAAAAAAAAAATATATATATATATATATATATATATATATATATATATATATATATATATAAATTGGTCGACAGAATGTCTACTTATATATTAGATTCCGCTGCAGTACGACGTTACGTTATCAAATCGCACTGATTCGAATTTCTGACAAACCATAAGTGCGCGAAAGAATGCGATATAGGTCCTCTATTTATGTAAAACATATACGACTTTTCATTGTAAGATAATATACGCGTTTCAGAGTATCGTAGATATTAACCTATACTTAATATCATACTTAGATATAACATTATATCTTTAAATCTAAGCAGACCAAATCCATCAAAAATCGCGTATCACCGTCTAGTACTGTGAATACTGACTTCCATACAGATTTACATAATCAGGTAGATATTGAACAATACATAGATATTGAAATATATAGATTATAGATTCAATATCAGATATTCATATTCAATACATAGATACAATTTGATATAGGGTATGAGTGGTATTATCCATGCCTATTACAAAAAAACGATAGGTTATTTTAATTGCAGTGGTTACGTACTCTTTGTGTACTTCATAGCTAGTAGATCATACACATTTTAAAGCGAATGAAGCTAGCACTGGTACTGAAAAGCTGCACGTGCAGTCTGTGCCGTATTGAAAATTACCGGTTCTTGCAGCCATTTTCTTAGTATTATTTAATGTCAATTTGATTTGTGCATTGACCTAAAAGAAAATTATTGCTTTTAAATTTTCAAATTAATACATAGAATATACAACTATTATGTCATAATTTGCATTAATCTGTGACTAACATTTATATGCATTGTAATTATATTTTGAAGTATTAATTTTTGCTTTCTTTATTAAATCTATAACCGCTTATTTGTTCCATCTCTAGACACGTGAAATTGTAAGCTGTCATCCGCACCATGCTAAAATGCAAAGACTAAGCGATAGATTGAATACACACTGATAAAAAAGAATTACAGCAGTTCAGCGTTAAATGGATTTTTTTATTTATCTTTATAAATAAAATGATGGAGGTTTGCAGTTGTGCGCGCATCACGGTAAAACTACTGGATATATTCAATTAGGTTTTCTAACTTTTGTTTCTTAGACACTTGGCCTTATCTAAAAAAAATGCGATTTATTCATTAATATAAAATTATTAAAGTTTTAAGAAGCAACAATTTTTATAAGCACTACGTGATCAGTCATGTGTGTAAGTAACACGAACGAAGTCGCGTGTATCAGTTGGTTTATAATAAGTGCATGCATATATGTATTACCACTGCTTGTATATAATCACACCTGGCGGTTAGTGGTGATAAGGCCGTAGATGGCAAACAGGAATCAATGAGTATTTTAAAAACTTTTTAACAGTGGTAGAGCCACGCGGCAGCTTTTGCTGTCGCACGGATGGGCCGGCTCGAACCGGGGTGGTACCACGACCTCACAGAATACCAGCGTGAAGTAGAGGTTTACCTCTGCGTTTCGCTTGGTGAGTGCAGGCGGCCGGAGGCCCTTTTTACTGGAAATGAGGCATTCCATCTTAGTCCTCACGGGTGACAACGCATCTGCATTTTGATTCGCAAACGAGGATAGATGTAGATGTCTATGGGCCGCAGCAACCACTTACCATCAGGTGGACTGTGTGCTCGTTTGTCACCCTTATCCTATAAAAAAAACTTACCACTCTCATCATCATCATCATCATCATCATCATCATTACATCCATTCACAAGTCCACTGCTGAACATAGGCCGCCCGCAAGGAATGCCACAAAGCACGGTCGCGAGCCACCTGCATCCATGAGCTATGGAGAGGGCTATGCTCGGCGATTCTCTGCGTGATAGACTTAAAAATGAGGATATCCGCAGTATAACCAGAGTAACCGAAATAGCCCAAAGCCCAAAGGATTAGTAAGCTGAAGTGGCAATGGGCCGGCCATATAGCTCGAAGCACCGACAACCGATAGGAAAGGTTCGCGAGCGGCAGCCTCGCACCGAAAGGCGAAGTGTAGGGCGTCTCGGGACTAGATGGAGTGACGACTTGTTAAAACATGCAGAAAGTCAATGGATGCAGGTGGCTTAACTCCCTCATTTAGTTTAAATTTTTCACTTGTTCAAGGTTAACAGTTCGATAGTATATAGCGTAGTATATAGTGCCATAAGTGTATTAAAAAATAATGCGGCACTCTTGTTTTTTTCCTACCGTATCAGATGTAGTCATATGAGTAGATTTAGTTACTAACTAACGTGGATGTAGTGCTTACGCGATTGTTTCAGATCAAAATTCAGATCAGAACACCTTTAACCTTATTATATTATAGATGTGAAAGTTTGTTTGTTTGGATGTAAGACATTCAATTAATCCGCCTACACACATTGGGGTAGTGCGGCGGATATTTCCTTGCCTCCCGCCTCTCAGAAATGAGAGGAGCCCTGTGCCCAGAAGTGGGACGTATTTAGGCTTTAACTTCACATTTTACGGATATTATATATTGGCACAGTCACACAGAAGATTAACAGCGTGTAACATATTATGAGTATAATAAACATAGGTTTCAACGGTACGAAACACGTATTGTAAACATAAATTTATTTTAAAAAGTAGGAAATTTACTGTTGATTCCTATCTAAGTACGTAAGTCTTTTACGTACCGTCTTGTTCCTTGTTGTATAAACTATATTGTTAGTCCTTAAGGCTTTAGAAAGTAGTAGTGCACTTGAGTATCTATTTCATCGCGCAAATTGTACATATAATACTTCCTTTCAACGCCAGCAGTGCTTTGTTTTAAGATAAACTTTAGATACTTCTCCATTTACCAATTTATCAAATTTCCAGTTGCGCATTTAATTGATCTATGTTACCGTCACAGTATATTAGAGTCCACCGCTGAACATAGGGTTCCCCCATAGATTGCATCATAGGGGGGATATTTGCCATGGTTGTCACGCTTAGTAGCGAGTTGGCAACTGCAGTTTTCTATTTTTAGTCGTTATAAGGATGACTCCGCAGCCTATCCCCTGCTTTGTTTCCCTCTGTCGCCACTTACGACACTTACAGGACGACATGGGGTAGTGGATATTCTTACAACAAAGTAAATTTTATTATTCAGTGTTTTATATTATTGTAATAGTAATAATTTCGCATGAAAATAATTTGCTAGCTGATTATTAAGTTATTTAGTGAAGAGAATAATGTGTTGTTTGATCGATAATCATAAGCTGTAACATTTTTGGTGATCAAGTACACTTTAAATGAACGAAGGAATGAATCTGATTTTGGCGTCCACGCTTCCAAAATTAAGCCTATAAAGGGCTTTCAAGTTGTCAGTAATCCTCCATTGCTACGGTTTTCAAATACTACTAAAGTTTCAAGCTTTTTTTAATAAAATAAGGTTCATAAATAAACACAAAGTCCATGATGGTAAGTGTATGCTGCGGCCCATAGACATCGACATCTAGTGAGAGTGAGATTGTGGTCCTTTCCCGGCCAAGCTGATCCATTCGTGCTACAACCATAACATATCTGCAGCGTGGCTCTACCATTTATGTTAAGAAACTTACCAGAGGCAAAGCTTATAAGGGACGTTGAAAAATTTTACCTATTTTGGTAAGGTTGACACAAAAGGATAATATTAAATAAACAAAACGTTTATCCGCTTTAATATGTATTATGTGGTATCTATGATAACTTTTTTTTTTAGAAACTAATTTAAATATTTTATTTTTATTAAGTAAGTACTGTGAAGATAATTTTTATGTTCCAAAATATTCGAATTAAAAAGATGAATGAACTGAAACATGAAGTAATTTACATGAGTTTTTAGAGGGATAAGAAGTATTTTGCATGTAACAAGTTTTGCAGAAAAGATCAACTCTCAAACGTCTCCAAAAAGTTATTAAATTATGTTTTTAGCCGACTTTAACAAAAGGCGGAGGTTCTTTATGACTGGTTGTTCTTTTTGTATGTACTCGTATGTTACACTAACGTTCTGTTCTTCAATAGGGACCAATTTGACTGATTATTTTTTATTAAAAAGATTATAATACTAAATTTTAAAAATAACCTATTGAAATACTTCGACGACATTTTTGTTGTACCTTAAGCTTGTTCTACGTCTGCTTAAATTCGTCAAAATTAAACTTTTAATAAATAGTAATTTTAATTTTAAGTTTAAAAAAATAATTTCGTCATAACATCTTCAGAAGTCGGTGCTAAGACTTAATGTATCGAGGAATTAAAGTCCAGACTTCAGATGTCTTACGTTTAAATTATTAAATTCCTTTTAGTTCTTTCAAGTTGGCCTTTACTTTTTACGTGGTAGAGCCGTGCTGCAGCTATGTTATGGTTGTATGCTACAACCGTAACATAGCTGCAGCACGGCTTGGGTCGGGTCGACCGTAAAATAGCAGCTCAATGCTGCTGTGTTTCGTATAGTGAGTGTTGAGAAGCGGAAACCCTTTTTACTGGAAACGAAACTGGATTATTTCGCTTCGTCCACTTTCATTATTCCCTTCATACATGCTCTTCGGTTTAGGGTACTATTGACCTGGCCTTTTTTATTCTTAATCGGGGATAAATATAGGATAGGATGTTTATGGACCACAGTATCCACTTACATTTACTAACATCGTGTGGACTGTGTGCTCGTTTGTCACCTACCATTCTATAAAAGAAAAATTAAATGTTTTGACTCAAATTGCAACGCATTACATATATTTGAAGGAATAAGCGAACCTCTAATTTCTTCCGTATCGTATAGGGAAATCACCTGACTTTTATATGTTATTTTAATTTAATTTATTTATTTTAAGTAAAAAATATTATATCCATGATATATAATATTTTTTACTTTGATGTTCTGCTCCATGCTTATATCGATCACGCCTGTAACGAATCAAAATTAATCAATCGTTCAGGAAACCACAAATGTATGCATTGGCACAACGTCTACCAGACCCATACCCGACCTAACGTTTGAGTAATTACTAAAACGTTTGGATCGGAAATAGGACAGGATAATAAGTTTTGTTGGTATCGGACATATGACACAAAACACTGGTCGAAATGACAAAAATTTAGAAACCCCCCAAACAAAACAAATTTTAACAGTGGTAGAGCCACGCGGCAGCTTTTGCTGTCGCACGGATGGGCCGGCTCGAACCGGGGTGGTACCACGACCACACAGAAAACCAGCGTGACGTAGAGGTTTACCTCTGCGTTTCGCTTGGTGAGTGCAGGTGGCCGGAGGCCCTTTTTACTGGAAATGAGGCATTCCATCTTAGTCCTCACGGGTGACAACGCATCTACATTTTTGATTTGTAATGGAGGATAAATGTAGATGTCTATGGGCCGCAGCAACCACTTACCATTAGGTGAACTGTGTGCTCGTTTGTCATCCTTATCATACAAAAATAAAACCAAAATGGCTGATGATATTCAAACCGATTAGGACACCTTTCAAACGAAAAAAAAGAGTTCTATAGAGAGTTCTATAAGAGTAGCGTATAAGAGTGTCGAAAAGAGATTGTATACTTATAAGAGTGGCTTATGAGTTATTATACAGCTCCAGCTGTATAAAGTCTGTATTATGGAATCTAAGTAAGCTTAGGGTTCTTAATCAGAATATGAAAACTCTTTAAGTATTTTGTAACACTTCAATCTGATTTTATCATTAAAGCTGAATAGAAGCTGTTTTTGCATGCTATTACTTGCTTATTACAGCTTTAAGCGTTATAATAGTATCATTCAAATAATATTTCTGTACAATGGTGTATAGGACTCCCTTCTAAAACTTATTCTTATGGCGTAATTGTACACTCTTGTAAATACAGTAGGTTTATAACTTCTGTCTATGAGAGTGGTATAACACTAAAAAAATAAATAAAAGCTATAGTACAGATTAAGTCTGTATAAGTGATAGAATATCGCCATTTTGAATGCGTAATTGCGTGTTTAATATATTGTGCTATAGTAAACAAATTAATTTGTTATCAATATGTGTAAAAAAAGAAAAAGATTTGGTGCAGTAAGGAAAAGGATTAAAAGGGAATATTGAAATATTACAAATTATTAACGAAATAAAAGTGATACTGAAGAATATAGAAATACTTTAATAAATCAGACAAGCTACAGTTAAGCGTCAATCCCATCGACGGCTAACAAAGAGGGTTCCGTAACAAAAACATTAAAAATCATGATCACAGTTATGTCAAATGTAACTTAGTTTTCGGCACCTGATTATGATGATTTATCATGCATCAAGTAGTTCCAATGATGATAACAGGGAATTTTCAAAAAATCTATTATTTCGTCAGCAAATAAAGAATTGGGCCACAGAAAGAAATATATTTCAAGTAGCTTTAAATGATTTAGATCTAATTGCAAATTGTAGATTTTATTAGCTAGATTTATTATATTACTAGCATCTAATCGCTTTTTTGTCCATCTTAAAACGCCTTTTGATTTCCACAAACTTGGTACAATGTAAATGCAATTTTTCCCTTTCTCTATGGTTTCCAAAATTATAAACGGCATATTTTCCTAAAAAGTAAAATAAAACCAGTATAAGATACATAACACAGTCAAATTACTTCACAATAAGTTAACTTATGTATCAAATAAAATAGCTAACTCTTTTGGTTTTGCCGTACCTACGTGACGTAAGAGTATGACTAGAAAACGACATGGGTATGCGCTTGCCAGGAGTTACCTATCAACTAAACACAATAACAAAATAAACAGCATGCTCGTATACTGGTTACTGGTACCGTACTGCTGAGCGAGATAAAATATTCTGTCATAAAATGTACCTTCCTTAATATTGTTTGGTAAAGAAAGAGATAGCTTTAATTCTTTACTCCACTTGTTAACATTAGAAAGAAAAGATGACAACCAAACCGAAATATGATTACCCTTAGCAAATAAGTATTACCTATAATGCTTATTTGCTAAAGGTAATCATATTTTGGTTTGGTTTGTGAATTTAACTGAATCAAAGGGGTAGTAATTTATAGCCAATAAATACAATCATTTCGATTAAATCGATGGTTTTAGGTTGGTACAAAAATGAAAAAATATTGTTTCAATTTATATATATATATATATATATATATATATATATATATATATATATATATATATATGTTCATAACCCTTGTGTGCTGCTTGGGATAGTCTATGTCTTAAAAGAAGTGAAAGAAATAAGCACTTTTTGTCCTTGTCCATATAATAAAACAACAAAATTATCAAAACACGGTTACATCTTAAAATCTTATTATTTAAATAAGATAAGTGAAGAAGATATATAATAAAAAAAACTGCGGTTGCCAACCCGCTCGCCAAGCGTGGCAACTATGGCAAATACCCCCCTTATGAATGGATGTAATAAAGAGACGGCCCCCAGTCCCCGGCGGCCCCGCTATTCCTGGCTACGGTGGCGACCATGGTAACGGCGGGGCAGGGGGTGCTAAGAATCTCCGGTGGAGGTTTGGTTGCCACCTACGACGACTCGACCTGGCAACATACAACGCACGCACCCTGAGGACTGACGAGAAGATCGTGGAGCTGGAAGAAGAGATAGACAAGTTGCGCTGGCATATTATAGGATTATCCGAAGTCCGAAGAGAGGGGGAGGACACGGTAATCCTCGAATCCGGCAACTTGCTCTATCACCGGGAGGGCGAACATCTGTCCCAAGGAGGTGTCGGATTTATCGTCCACAAGTCTCTCGTTAACAACGTTGTAAAGATCGGGAGTGTGTCGACGAGGGTTGCGTACCTTATACTCAGAATCACCAAACGGTATTCGCTGAAGGTCATACAGGTTTACGCACCAACCTCGGCACACCCCGATGAGGAGGTGGAGGAAATGTATGAGGATATCTCTAGAGCCATGCATTCCTCCAAAACCCAATATACGGTGTTAATGGGAGACTTCAATGCAAAACTAGGCACAAGAGAGAACGGTGAGCTGAAAGTAGGGAAATTTGGAATAGGGCAACGGAACCCAAGGGGCCTGCAGCTGGCCGACTTCATGGAGAAAGAGGGACTCTTTATGATGAACTCTTTCTTCAAGAAGCGGCCCCACAGGAAGTGGACCTGGTTGAGCCCCGACGGTTCGACAAAAAATGAGATTGACTTCATTATGACGACCAGACGACAACTGTTCAGTGATGTCTCAGTGATCGCGAGGGTGAAAACCGGCAGCGATCACCGAATGGTTAGAGGCACACTGAACCTAAATGTTAAGTTGGAGAGGTCTCGTCTGATGAAGTCAACGCTCCGTCCCCCTCGTGCTCTAATCCAAAGTTCCGAAACTTTTCAGCTCGAGTTACGAAACCGTTTTCAGTGCCTAGAAGACTGCAAGGAAGTGGACGATATGAATGACAAGCTCGTGGAAACTGTCCATGCGGTCGGAGCTAAGTTCTGCAAGACCCGCCGCAGAAGAACACAAAAACTCTCCGATCACACTCTTAATCTCATGGCTGTTAGACGGGAGATGAGGCTACATTCTTCAACAGATTTGACAGCATACAGGCAACTGAACAGACAGATCTCCAAGTGCATGCGGCGGGACTTACGCAACTTCAATACAGCTCGTATTGAAGAAGCGATCGAGCGGAACCAAGGCTCCAAAGTCTTTGCCAGAGATCTGTCTGCCAGAAAGAGCCAACTGTCAAAGCTGAAGACCGAATGTGGCAGCATCGTTTCCGGGGCACCTGAGATTTTGAGTGAGATTGAGAGGTTCTATGGGCAGCTGTACACGTCATCGTTGGAGCCACACGCAAGTGTGAGTAACGATCCAAGAGCGAGTCTTATCCGACACTATTCCGAAGATATCCCGGACGTCAGTCTGACCGAGATTAGAATGGCTCTCCAGCACCTTAAAAACGGCAAGGCCCCAGGCGAGGATGGAATTACAGCGGAGCTTCTGAAAGCGGGTGGAAGACCGGTACTTGAAGTCCTTCAGAAGCTCTTTAATTCCGTCCTCCATGGTGGCATAACACCGGAGGCGTGGAGCAGAAGTGCGGTGGTCTTGTTCTTCAAGAAAGGTGACAACGCTCTCTTGAAGAACTACAGACCGATTTCCCTTCTGAGCCGCGTCTACATGCTGTTTTCGAGAGTCATTACGAATCGTCTTGCGCGCAGACTTGACGAATTCCAGCCTCCCGAACAAGCCGGTTTCCGAAAGGGCTTTAGCACCATAGACCACATACATACCCTACGGCAAATTGTACAGAAGTCCGAAGAGTACAATTTGCCACTATGTCTGGCGTATGTGGACTATGAGAAAGCCTTTGATTCCGTCGAAATTTGGGCGGTGCTGCAGTCCCTTCAGCGGTGCCAAGTTGACAGTCGGTATATCGAAGTGCTGAAGTGTTTGTACAGTAGGGCTACGATGGCTATCCGAGTACAGAACCAGAGTACGAAACCCATCCAATTGCAGAGAGGTGTAAGACAGGGTGATGTTATATCCCCGAAACTCTTCACCGCTGCATTGGAAGACGTTTTCAAGCTTCTGGACTGGAAAGGATGCGGTATTAACATCAATGGCGAATACATCACTCACCTTCGATTTGCCGACGATATAGTCCTTATGGCAGAATCGCTGGAGGACCTAAGCACTATGCTCAATGACCTCAATAGTGTCTCCCAACGGATAGGTCTTAAGATGAACATGGACAAAACAAAGATCATGTTTAATGTCCATGTCACACCTATGCCGGTAGTTGTTGGGAGCACTAAGCTCGAAGTTGTTGACGAGTATGTTTACCTGGGACAAATAGTCCGACTAGGTAAGTCCAACTTCGACCGAGAGGTCAATCGACGGATTCAACTCGGCTGGGCAGCGTTCGGGAAGCTACGACACATCTTCTCGTCAGACATACCTCAAAACCTTAAAACGAAATTGTACAACCAGTGCGTGTTGCCAGTGATGACTTACGGAACTGAGACGTGGTCCTTCACTGCTGGCCGTATGAGGAAGCTCAAGGTCGCTCAGCGAGCTATGGAGAGGGCTATGCTCGGAGTTTCTCTGCGTGATAAACTTAGGAATAAGGATATCCGCAGTAGAACCAGAGTAACCGACATAGCCCAACGGATTAGTAAGCTGAAGTGGCAGTGGGCCGGCCATATAGCTCGAAGAACCGACAACCGATGGGGAAGAAAGGTTCTCGAGTGGCAGTCTCGTACCGGTAGGCGAAGTGTAGGGCGTCCCCCCACGAGATGGAGTGACGACCTGGTAAGACATGCAGGAAGTCGATGGATGCAGGTGGCTCAGGACCGTGCTTTGTGGCATTCTTTGGGGGAGGCCTATGTTCAGCAGTGGACTTGTGAAGGGCTGTAATGATGATGATGATGATGATGAAGTGAAGAAGGGATAAAAGTGTTGTTTCTAAGACAAAGGTTTTTCATTTTTTATACATATCTATAAAGACAATTATCTGTGATGTTTTAAAAACTACTATACAGCGTTAGTAATAAAAATATTCTATTATACAGCTGATTAAAAACTAATGGCTGCCTGATAGAATCCATAACATACATAGTACAGCTATTAAGGCTATAAGACCCTCGAAATATCGTTTAGGCTGTTTAGAAAATTGTCGCTATTTTAGGGCCTATAAAAACAAAATTTAAATTGTAAAGTTAGGAATATGAGACATTAGTTTTAGCCTTAACTATTATTATTAGTTTGACTAATGATCACGGCAATTTTTTGATAGAAATCATATACAACTTTACCGTAAATCTAATTTTGCACTTTCTATTCACCAGTTATCACCGTCAAAACTCAACTCCAATCCAGGTAATATTAATATGTAATATAATCTCTCACTCATTAAATGTCGCCATCATTCAATAAAGCATATAAATAAATCTATTATGTTTGTCATAAATTCATTGTGATACAGTTCAAACACCAATTTAGAACGTTTATCTTAATAAGATACTTATAAGATAGTATTTGTAGTGTAATAGTTTCCTTGTATGTACACCAATTAACAGCTATTATACAGCCCTTTTATGCTTGTACAGCTACTGTACAGCTCTACTAACGCATAAAGCTGTATAATTTGTGCCAATTTTTTACTTATAAGAGCTGTATAAGCGCTTATACAGCCTTTGTACAGCCAGTAAATGCAGCCGCTAGTATAATTAGGAACTTCAATACAGCTCCAATACAGCTTGCATGCTGCTTGGGATATGGCCGGCCTATTGCCACTTCAGCTTACCAATCCGTTGGGCTATGTCAGTTACTCTGGTTCTACTGCGGATATCCTTTTTTCTAACTTTATATACGTGCTGTTTTCGAGAGTCATTACGAATATACACTACAAACTTATAAACTTATAAGAGCCCTCTGTTTTCGTCGGAGGTTAAAAATGGACGCAAAGGAACATATATCCCTTCATTAAACTGGTGGTTGTAACATTTGGTGCTTATATTTTTGTAATTGATCCTTTTATGTTAATAATTTGCTAATATTTCCGTATAATATTTGTAACACCAGATTTTACATAAACTGACATAAATCAACATAGCGCTTCAGTAGATATGTAGTTGATTTTTTTAAGTCGATGCAATTAACAAAAAAATAACCGCAGTCAATAAAGAAATTGTATATTGAATTAGTAAATATCCTTTAATCAAAAAATCAAAGCCTCCGCTAATTTTATCTGGTTATTGATGAACTCTCGCTGACGCTATTGTTTGTTGTGTGCTAAAAATCACCGGCGCCCCTAACCCTTGACCGTATCACATCCATTTACTAAATTCACTTAGACATCCGCACCGCAAATATGTCAAAGTTTGATCGAAGTGTTTGTTAAGTAAAACGGAAGGGAAGTGCGTGCCAACCATAAGCTACCTCGATTTAGTTCTACTTACCCCGTTTATATGCGATGTTATTTTAACGCATACACTTTTGAAATTCTTTGACCTTTACTATAAAGTAACTTTACGTTTGTGCGACGAAATTTGGTTTCTTACGTCTAAGTCTAGGATGTTTAATTTCATTATCAATAAATTACAATGACTTAGTGTCTAGAAGATGATCGATTGTGCGCCAGTCTTTAGGCCAGTTGTTTCGGGAGTACGAATTATCTTGAGTTCGAATAAAATTCGATTGATTCGAAACTCGATTCTGTCGGGCCCGCTGATATATATCTTTCATTATAATCTGCAAATTCAAACAAACATTTTATACAGTTCAACGAATCGAATCAACAATCATCATTTATCATCTTGAACTGTAACGCCTAGCGTAATATAAAATATCGTTAGGTCAGACATTTAATACTACTAATAAATCATTATTTCGGATAACAAATGAGACCCATATCAGAGAGGTTAGAAAAATCACAAAATATTAATAATAATACAGCTAGGTGGACGGAGGAGCACACACATACACACACACACACACAAAGACACACACACACACACACACACACACACACACACACACACACACACACACACACACACAAAGACACACACACACACACACACACACTGACACACATTTAAAATACCATAATAATAACTGTGAATACTATTGTATGTGCATTCATTTTTCAAATATTAATGTGGCAAACGATCTAACAGTCCACCTGATAGTAAGGACTGCAGTTTATTGCCATCGACAGCTTTAAAACAAATAAAGTTACGGATGCGTTAATGATGATTTATTTGCGTGTAATGGTACCGTGTAATGGCGGTACGGTGTACGAATATCCGGAACACTGAAAGCGGAATAAAGTAATAGGTTTACTGCAGCTTGGCGACAGTATTAGATAAAAGAGTGTTCGCAACCCAGACGGAATCCTGGCCAGAAATGGAGTCTACTATTTTTTTTTGGAGTAGTGTGGGGCGATTTACATAAAGTATATTAAATATAAATTAAACTATACTAATTTGCGAGTACAATTATGCCCTGTTTACGAGATATGCACGAAAGCTATAAACTTATATGTTGCAGAATATATTATAAGGTATAAATTATTATATAATATGTTAAGTACTGATATTGTAGACATCGATATATGCTCGTAAAATTGTAAATATTATTTCACCGTACTACACGGTACCGTGTATTGGCGGTGTAGGAATGTCCACTAAACAATATCGTCCCGTGAGTGTCGTAAGAGGCGACAGAGGGAAATTTAAACTGGGAACGCAGCAGCTGGGAGCAGCATCTTCACAAAGAACTTTTTAACAATTCAAAATAATAATAAACTGCGTCGGCCAACCCGCCTGTCCAGCGTAGCGACTCCAGCAAAATCTTCCCTATGACGCAATCTATGGGAGAGTCCTTCGTGTCTTTTTATAGGATAGGGTGACAAACGAGCACACAGTCCACCTGATGGAAAGTGGTTGCTGCGGCCCATAGACATCTACATCTATCCTCTATTACAAATCAAAATGCAGAAGCGTTGTCAGCCGTGAGGACTAAGATGGAATGCCTCATTTCCAGTAAAAAGCGTCTCCGATACTCTACACTCACCGTACGAAACACAGCAGCGTTAAGCTGCTATTTGACGCTGGTATTCTGTGAGAGCGTGGTTCTTCCTCGGTCGAGCCGACCCATTGGTGCTACAACTATACCACTAATTTAGCTGCAGCATGGCTCTAACCACTTAAAAAGTACTTCGTTCAGCTGTAGTTTTAGAGGGTGTAATGTAAATGCATGAAAACGATAAATTTATCTGTCAATGTATATGTTATAAGCTTATAAAGTATAGATTGTTATATATAATTGAAATCATCGGTATTGGTTTGTAAATATAATTTTACTGTGCATACAATGTTGTTTTTTCGGTCAAACGTCCTCTGAATTCTTAAGGAAATTGTATTGTATTCGAAATAGTCCTTAAATACACGTCCTGACCTCCACCTTGCGATCACGACAAGAATACGCTTAGAAATTTATTGACAAATTCATACACCTTGTTACCTGATCATCTAAAATACAGTCCTCGTTTAGGTTTTCCTTTTGTCAGTCCTTTGTGTCTTTAAACTAACGGATACATTGTTGGAAGCTATTAAAAAATAGGAATAGAAACTTTTTTATTCAATATCTAATATATAATAATTAATTTTTGTTTGTTCGTATTTTATGCGTTGCCATATCATCAAATTACGCTAAAACTTTATCAACTTATTGCTTGCACTTTCGCGATCAAACACTTACAATTAACTTACAGTAAGTGACGTGCGTGTCGTACCGATAAATTTATTTGAACGTATATATAATATATAATATATCATTCTACTTTAATGAATGTATTATCATTCCCAATTAAAAAAAAATTAAAACGATATTTCCGTAATTATTTCTTCTGCGACAGCAACGCGTCAGGCATCAGTTTTTTTTTATAGGAGAGGGGGCAAACGAGCATGCGGCTCACCTGATGGTAAGTGACTACCGCCGTCCATGAACAACTGCAACACCAGGGGAATCGCAGATGCGTTGCCGGCCTTTTAAAAAGGAGTACGCTCTTTTCTTGAAGGTCCCTAAGTCGTATCGGTCCGGAAAAATCGCTGATGGTAATCGATTCCACAAGGAAGTCGTGCGAGGAAGAAAACATCTTCTAAATCGCACAGTGGTGGACCGCCAATCATCCAGATGGTGTGGATGGTATCGGGAGTTCTGCCGCGATGTGCGTTCGTGAAATTTGGCGGCTGGGATTAATCCGAACAATTCCGCAGAGCACTCCCCATGGTAGATGCGAAAGAAAATGCAAAGGGATGCAACATCTCTTCGCAGTGCCAATGAATCGAGCCGATCGGAAAGGGCTCGGTCGTCGACGATTCGAGCCGCTCTGCGCTGGATGCGGTCAAGTGGAAGGAGCTGGCACTGGGGAGCCCCTGCCCAGAGATGGGAACAGTATTCCATGTGAGGCCGAACCTGCGCCTTGTAAAGTTGCAGGCGGTGTGCCGGCATGAAATACTGTCCCGCTCTGCTGAGTACGCCAAGATTTTTAGAGGCCAATTTGGCCTTCTCTTCCAAGTGACCACGAAACTGCACGTCACTCGATATGTCGACGCCGAGGATTCCGATACTGGCTGAGGCAACTAGGGGAGTGCCTTGAAACTGAAGAGATACGACAAAGGGGTTCTTTTTAGCGGTAAACGCACAAACTTGTGTCTTCTGAGGATTAAACTTGGCTAGATTTAGTCGCCCCCAGTCCGAGACTTTGTCCAGCAAAGACTCAACTTCAGACAAAAGTTTGTTCCGGTACTCGAAGACGTTTTCCCGAGAAATATTAGCACGGCCGGTGTATAGGGCATCACCAGTGCTGTCATCCGCATAGCAATGAATGTTACCAGTTAGCAACATATCATTGATATGCAGAAGAAACAGCGTTGGTGATAGCACACAGCCTTGTAAAACACCAGCGTTAATAGGCTTGTAGTCAGAACATGCACTGTCTACAACGACCTTGATGCTCCGATCTGCAAGGAAGCTGGTGATCCAATTGCACAATTTCTCGGGAAGCCCATAGGAAGGGAGCTTAGAAAGAAGCGCTTTGTGCCAAACCCGATCGAAGGCCTTCGCAATGTCCAGACTAACGGCCAACGCCTCCCCCTTGGACTCTACTGCCTCCGCCCATCTATGGGTCATGTAGACCAAAAGATCACCAGCTGATCGACCCCGACGTAAACCGTATTGGCGGTCACTAATCAGCTGGTGATCCTCAAGGTACCGGATGAGCTGGCAGTTAATAATGGATTTTATTATTTTGGAGAACAAGGAGGTGATCGCGATAGGCCTATAGTTGGACGGGTCTGAGCGGTCGCCTTTTTTAGGGATTGGGTGGACAAAAGCTGTCTTCCATGAATTCGGGACTACGCCTTGGGAGTAGAAGTACTGAAAAAGACGCGTTAGGACCGGTGCCAACTCCGGAGCACACGTCCTCAGCACAATTGGGGGGATTCCGTCAGGCCCACTCGACTTGATGTCCAGGGAGAAAAGTGCTTTGCGAACCGAGCGCTGTGAGAACAGCATATCCAGCATGGAGCACTCACACCGCGGGATGGTCGGCGGTGTTTTCCCCCGTCATCAAGAGTCGAGTTGGACGCAAAAAGGGAGCCTAAAAGGTCGGCTTTGTCTTTTGCGTCTTGGGCCAGTGAGTCGTCCTCTCTATGCAGAGATGGTAGTGATAGCTTACAGAAATTCCCTTGTACAGCCTTGGTGAGAGACCAGAATGCACGGGTTCCCGAAGGAAGGCGAACTAGTTTCTCGCCAATTCTGCCAACGTGCTCCGACTTTGCCTTGGCAATAACTCTTTTGAAGGACCTGGAGGCGAAGTTATACTTCTTTTTAAGTATGCAGGTGTTTACATCCCGAGTCGCCGAAGCCGCAGTCCAGGCTTGATAACACTCCTGCTTACTGCGTAATGCAGTTTTACAGGAGCGACCAAACCAAGGCTGAGATCTGCCTTCGATGGGTACCACAGATGATGGAATAAATAGTTCCATTCCCTGTAGCTCCACATCAGTGACAGAGTCAGCAACAGCGCTGGAATCATCCGGCGAGAAGCAAACTCGCCCCCATAGGTAGGATGCAAAGAAAGACCGCATTCCGTCCCAATCCGCCGACCTGTAATTCCAAACACGGCGGCAACCTGCAGAACGTAACCCCGAAGGGAGCGTGAGTGGCACCATACTCTGGATCAGACAGTGGTCCGAAGAGCCGAGAGGGGCATCGACGGAAACCTTCCTGTCTGATATCCGTCCGGATGAGAGGTCAGCAGAAGGTCTAACAGGGAAGGTGTATGATCCTCCACATCTGGAATCCACGTAGGCGAAGTAACCAGTTGTGTCAGACCATATGCCAAGGCAAAGTCATAAACAGATCTCCCCGCATGATCGGTTAAACGTGAACCGAGCCATTCGGCATGGTGGGCGTTAAAATCGCCAAGGATCACGATCTCTGCGGATGGGACCTGTTGCAGCAAGGAATCTGTAGCCATTTGGATGTGGTCGATGAGTCGGTCTGTTTCGGCATTACCGCTCTGGGACCTATAGAGGCACCCGTAGACGCGCGGATGGTCGTCGCTGTCTACGCGTAGCTAAAGGATGGACAGGTCCGAACCTTCAAGACTGCCTAGGCGTGGAGAACAGATGTCCTCTCTGACATACACGCAAACTTTAGCCCGAGGCACAAAAGAGTGCTCCAGTTTGTACCCCGGGTAGGAGAGATACGAAATATCAGCCGGAGAGGAAACCTGCGTCTCGATCAGGAAGAGCAAGGCCGGCTTCGCCGTCTCGAGATGGTAGTGACGGCGTTTAGGTTAGAGTGAAGTCCCCTGATGTTGCAGAAATTCACGGATAGCGTGGCAGGGGTCGCCTTGGTATTGGGCCTCCGGCCACCTGCACTCACCAGACGAAACGCAGAAGCAGAGCTTTTACTTCACGCCGGTATTCTGTGAGGTCGTGGTACCAACCCGGCTCGAGCCGGCCCATACGTGCAACAGCAAAAACTGCTGCGTGGCTCTAGTAGATTATAAATAATACTTATTGAAAGTCACACTTATTTATATTAATTTACCACTGGTTCAAATCACTGGTAAAATACCTATGTCCTAGGTAGAACCAGCAAGAAACTTAGTAAGACTTTTTTTAAAAAAAAAGGACAGTTCTATTTACAATAATTAACAACATATTGAACAAATAAGAAATAGCTCGGTGGTGGCTGTTACTCAACAAACAATGCAATGAACATGGACGTATAAATAAGGCGGACAGAATTTTGTTAAGAAAAGACTGATGCACTGTAATGGCGGCGGTGCAAGCATGTTTGCGTGTTATATAGGGTTGTCATGTAAAACAAAATTTCTCCATTTTTTTATAAAACAATATGTCAAAATATAACACAACTTTGATGTAATACTAATTTATTATTACGTAACTAATAAAAATAATACATTTGACTATTAAAAAAAATCTAAGAATTTAAAATTTAGATTTTGATTGAAATCGAATTATTCTATGTCAATCAATTTCCATTTAAATTAATTTTATTGCAAACATTATATTATACAAAAATTGTGTTATATTATTGGAACGAAATATATGTATTATAAATATTTTTAACGAAATATATAACAAATAAACATATTATAGATGGCCAAAAAATTTTATATAAAATTAATTTAAAATATATTATTTTAGAATTAGTATGAAAACATTTAGAAACAGCATGGTAGCGATCACCTCATTCTCAGGGGTTACTATCAGTCATGTACTCTTTAGTAGTATACCTAATAATCCTTACTAAACAATGTTTGCTTGCTAAAAATTTTAAACTTTGATAGATAAGGCCTGCATATTTTCTGAGACTTTGTTATGAAAGCGTATACATGAAGGAATTACTGATTCTTTTGCGTCGATTAACTGGTATAACTAACTTGTGCTTGTTCCTACTATTTACAGAATATACATCACTAAATACAAATACATACATTAAATTTCCCTAAATATACTGAGAGGCCAAAGTTAATATATTTATTTATTTAAATTTTCTGCAAGTGTAAATTATAGTTATTATTTATGCTAATTAATAGAATCAGGCATTACTTTGCGGGAATCCATCATATTAAATTTGGTAAAAAATTATCTCGCGTACATCCGCTCGATAAAATAAAATGATATGTCTTACCTAGTTTGAAGAGCACCTCCCGCCATCCCTCAATTGCGTGCACTATCCCCGTCACCACTAATCCCAGCACCACTACTCCCAACACCACCACAATAGGAAAAATACATCACTTCGAAGCGGTCAGCCACCGCAGAGTCTACATCACCTGAAGATGCCTCGTGTAGAGGCGAAACACGTGTCGTATTGTCGTTAGTGGTGTGTCTTTTCTAATTTAGTGGTGTTGGTAGTAGTGGTGCTGGGATTAGGGATTAGTGGTGACGGGGATAGTGCACGTGATTGAGAGAGGGCGGGAGTTGCTCTTCAAACTAGGTAAGACACATCATTATATTTTAACGAGCGAATGTACGCGAGGTAATTTTTTACCAACTTTGTTATTATTTATGACAATAAGTCATAAATAATTACCATAATTTATCATATTCATGACAAACAACAACGTTAAAAACCTTTTGGTTGAATAATTTTTCTAAAAAAATGTCTTTTACTTTCGAAGGTTCTTGAAATCCCATCTAATTTAGAAATATGGTGAAACCAAATCGCCAAATATTTTTCTGCTATATATTTAATAACTCTTATCTTGTGCTCTATCCCTGCAAATGTGTGCTCAAATTCCAAGCTTACAAAAACCCTGTCATTTTTTTTAAACGTTACCCCCACACTAGGATTTTCTCCTATATCGTGGAGGCAGTTTACAAACATATGTTGTACAAGGATAAACATCCAGACCCGGAACAATTATTTGTAGGCCATACAAATACTTGTTCATTGCGGGATTCGAACCCACGGCCCCAAGCGTTGCAATTCATTGCTAAGCCACTACGCCACGGAGCCGTCTATTGGCAATAAACTTTTCTAATATTTTTGTAATTATATACTTTTGTTGTCTTCCATTGTAGATTGTAATGTTTTCCTTAATAATCTTTCGTACAACTATTTCGCAAGTACAACATATATTAAATAAATCGTTAGATGGAAAACGTAAGCCTCGTAAAGTTTTCAAATTTATTAATTTATGAAAGAAATGCACCGCATTTCTTTCATATTGGCATTTAATTTTTCTTTTGTTGCATAATGACCAATGCTACCCGGCAGATATCCTATTATTAACTTACTACAAAATGCATATAACTGCATTATAATCGATCGGGTAATTTTTCAGAAAAATTATAACAAAAAAGTACACATAAAACAAGCTTAAGAAGTTTTTTGGCACACATATATACCGTATCCGTGCTGACGTGGGTAAAAATAGCAATTTCCTAAATTTCGGGTAATTTTCCCTACAAATATAATTAACAACACTGATCACGTGACTCATGTTTTGTGTTCCAAAAATAGCATTTTAATTTAAGACATAACATTCTCAAATAAGTGATTATAATTACTGAGTTACCTATGAAAGGTGATTCCTTGATGTTTTTTGATAAAACTACTATGATTTTTACAAAATTTAACGACGCAAGACGGCATATTGATTTTTGTTTTTACTTACGACAACTACTTCTCTCGGACGACGTTTGTTGCGTAATGGCGGGCGCTAGACTTATTATTAGTGTGAATGTGTGCGTGACCCCTTGTACGTACACGCGAGCTGACTTATTATGGGTGCCTCGCTGAGTTGTATAGCGAGATTCAGTCCGCCTTATTTATACGTCCATGGCAATGAAATAGTGAGTAGACTAAAGTTCCAACATAAGAAGTAATTAGTGAGAATGGTCCACAGTCATGTTCGTGATAGAAGTTTGTTTTCTATTTTTAAAAAGATTTTCTGTATTGTAACAAATTAATGAAATCATGCGGAAAGGATACTTAAATTACAAATGTATTGACCTAAAAATTGTGTATTCATTTTCTTAATTGAAATGACAATTTGACCTACAGTACTGGATTTTCGGTCTTTGAGTATATTTTAGTTATTGTCTTCAAAGTTCTTGTATAAATTACCTACGTAACTGTTTATTTTTGTTTTATTTTAACATTTGATAAGTAAATAATTTTTCTAGATCTAGATATAGTTGATTTAGAGATATAATTTAAGGTATGGTAATAAAAAACAAAAAAGAGCCCTGTAAAAAATTAGAGTTCTCGAGAATCCTTCTCTTTGAATTCCTATTAAAATCGTAAGTCTGTTTCGTTTTGCAAAGCAAATCATAGCCCAAAGCACACAATTGAACACAGAAATTGTCTTTCGATATAGTAATCCGATAACCTTGTTCCTAAATTGTGCTTAGTCTGTTTATACATCGAAGATTCTACTTGTGGCATTATTTATAGACTAAGGGTGACAAAGGCGCACATATTCCATAGACTTTTCCATCTATTCTCGATTAACAGTCAAAATGTAGATGCGTTGTCACCCTGAAGAAGATTATATTGTCATCGCTACGTTGTTATAATCGTTCCAGTTTTCATTTCGTTGCTACAATTTACGTTTGTTATTTTATGTCAATCCAGTAGTAGCTGTTTCTTTCCACTAAATTATCTTTAATGACATTAGGAAGAGAAATATGTACACGAATGATACTATCAATTTCTTACGAAAGCGCAAAATGTTAGTGATTGCAAATGGGGTTATTGTTATTTTCAAGTGAAACATGTCTGATAAACTGATGATGAATATTTACTCTATATCAGTTATGAGTAAGAAATAAAATGAATTTATTTGTTACAGATCATGAGAGGCAGCCGTCGGCACGGCGAGAATCAGATGGGAGCGAACTCGATAATGTGAATCAAAAAGCGGCCTGCACCGGGCCGTTTCTCACACTACACAAGCGCCGCAAGCGGCCTCTGCTAACCAGATCCCTGCGACAAGATGCAGGTCTCCTGGATGATCTACAACTGCATCAAGTGCAGGCAAGTGGTGATGACTGATGACGGAAATAGTGACTGTTCGTATAGTTTGTACAGTTTTGCTGGCCGCTCTCGCTGCGTCTGCGAACGATCTTCCTATCACAATAAATATATTGTTATTTATAAGTTCATTAATCTGTATTTATATACCTTTGTGCTGGGCTCGGAAACGTTATTAAAAATAACGTTTTTAAAACGTTAGGACGGTTCCTTGTACAACATTTTATTCGGAACAAAAACGAAATGAGAACGTAACGTGAAAACGTAAAAAACGGTTTATTCCGCAGGAAGCTAAATGAATGGCACGTGCCACGACAAGTTTAAACATATAAGGTATTTTTGTTTCGTATTGCAGGGCCAAAAATGGGAAAAAACGGTTTAAAATGGTTAAAAATGATTTATTGAACAAGAACGATTTAAAATTTCGTTCTCTTCATAAACGTTTTTATTATGATTCCGTTCGAACATAAACGAAACAAATAAGTTTTTAGGTATTTAAGGCGAAAACGTTTCGAAAAATATACCGTTATCCGAGCCCTACTTTTACGAAATTGTGTCTATTTAATGATTTAGTTTGTATGAATTTTAACGTGCACTGAAGTAAATAGTATTTTTTTGTTTCATCTCGCAATTATTTTTAGACTAAGACTTGAATTCTTTTAAAATTTAGAAAAGAACAAGACACATCATATGGAAATTATACTAAACATTGACTTTAAGAATAAGTAAATTTTTCTTGTAACAATAAGTAGACTAGGATTTCACTGGATTGCGCTCACCGCAGCACACCGATAAAAGCATTGATTGAAATTCGGGATTAATGTTCATGTGAGCATGTCCCTGTCATGGTCATTTTGTTATCCTTCGGCGGCGTCGAGACGACGTCGAACGTAAATTTAAATGACCATGTTTTGTATTCATGAGGTGTCTCCAGCTTTGAAATGCGGTTGCGTCCGTACTATAATTTTTTGTAAATCTTTTTTATACATTTAAATAAAATTGAAGTGGCTGTGTGTAATATCGAATTAAGTACCTTTTATTGAGTTATGGACTATTTGCATGCTATTAAGACATCACTAACCAATTAAAATTTGTATCTTACTCTCTGTCTGAAAATTCATGAACAGATAGAGAGCAGTGCCAGACCTGACCTAGGTTATATTTTATCGAAAACTTTAAAAATTAAAGGAAAAACAGATAATAAATAAAAATGATAATAAATGGTCTTTAATTATCTTAAATTTGAACAATACCACATTAAAAGATCTTACCCAGGCGGAACCAAGTCGGGTCAACATCTTCGTTCTAAGTAAATAAAATTGGTAAAACTTACGTCTCCGGCAAATGGTTTATATATTTACTTGTCTTGGAATTATAAGTCTCGAATTAAGTATTTATAAAAATTTAAACCGTTTGGATTAGTTACGGTAAACAAATGTTTATTAGCTATGAGTCGCAAGTGTTGACCCTGATTGTAGACGATATATTATGTATTATGCACGTTTCTTGGCACGGCCCAGAATATGTCTCTGGACAATCGCGTCGCAATGCAAAGGAGTTTGGAACTTATGTCACACGATACGTTTTCTTATTGTATTTCTGAGCATATTGAATTTACAAAGAGTTATATGAGTTCTTAAATCCATGTTTTCTTAAAAATATAATCGTCTTTGTCTTCTATACTGATGTTTATAATAATAATAAAAAAACCTACAGAAAATAGGTAAGCAGGCTAACACAACATAACGGACGTAATATATTACGCGCAAATACAAACACTCCAACACAGACGTAGCATTTCAAGTAAACATTGATTAGGATAATGTAAAACTGCCGTGAGAATCCTTGCTAACAAACTACGAGGACATCGGAACGTAGAAAATTATTGTTGGATTGATTAATGTTATTTACCGTGTACACAAACAACAAAGCTTCAGCCAATGTCTTATTACCACGTAAGGAATAAAGCACATTTTAATTGGTAGTATACAAAGCGAAGCTTTAAAAATTTTTGTCATTTTATATTAGGCATATTATAGTAACATTTTGTGTGTAATTATGACTATTTAACTTGTATCTTTTATTTACAAATTTAGAAACGTCTTAAAGCTCGTGAAACAGACGCTGCAGGCGTCTGTTTCACGAGCATTGCACTTGTTTTTTTTTAACTCCGGAGACTAAATTGAAGCTACGTATTACAGTTACAGACATAATGCGATTTTGTGCGATTCGTATGGGTCGGCCAATTGAATCGTAATTTTTTTTGTACATAATGTTCCAAAATTAAATATTGTCATTATTCAATAGTTCATTATATGAATCAAATCCACTCATTCTAAATTTTCAGAAAAGGATTTTTAGAAAATATAATATTGTCTATTTACTGCAAAATTTTAAGCTGGCACTGTACCAACTGATATCCGAGTTACCTGTTAAGAACACCGCTGCTGTGCAAGCACAACATAATGCGACAATGAGCACTATATTTATATCGATATGCCACCCCGCTATCGTAGAGCACTTCATTCCCAAGAGATTCGAACAATGTGTAAATAAATAGTTTAATTAATTAATTTAAATTGAAAGTAGGTACATATTTATGATAAATAATGGGAATACGTGAAATGTCATTTTAATCGCCGGAATTAAAAAAATGTGTTTAGCATACAAAACTCAAATTACAGTTTGAAAGCTATTGATTCAACTTACGAAACAAGTTACTCTTGAATGTAGCAATAATATTAGCAGGTTGATTAAATACGTTTTAAAAAGGATATATATACATATATATATTTTTTTGTTTTGTATATTTTACAAATAATACGACATCCTTAAGCATACAACAGCTATTAGTTTAATAAAAGTGATACCGGTACTCACTTCCGTAATTGTAATTAGGTGTGGTATACAAATTATAAATATAATTTAAATACCAAATCAAATTAAAAGAATTTGTATGAACTTAACGGTCGAGTTTTGAGATAGTACTCTTCTTACATAATCATTCTGTTTATGATGTGTCTTGTTTATGTTCGCGCCACAGTGTAGGGGACCGGTAGCCAAATGGGACTTTTGATTAACTCAGCCATTTGATATACAGCGCTACTGTTGTTAGAGAAACGATAATAATTCACCGGTAAATATTATTATTGTTATTGAGATGTCGTAATAAGTGACAAAGAGAAGCTGAACATCTGATAACATCTGGAAATAATAACATAAAAACCTGCAGTTGTCAACCCGCTTGCCAAGCGTGGCAATTACGCCAAATATCGTATAACACATGTTACGTACAGCAGTGGACTGAATAAATAAAATGATTCAAAACACGTTGTAATAAAACACTTCAAGTTTAATAAAGACCAACGAGTTATTTGTTTAAGCGTTCCTCGTTCGTTGTTTTATCTGTATTTTGTATTAACATATGGAACGCTTTTACAAACTTTCAACCATATATGAAAGCTTTGTCTTAGCTCGCGTTTTAACCAAATAGCAACTGCGTAATGAGGAAGTAAACGTTCAAACACATGGCGAAAGAAATTGTCAAGTTTGTCCATGAGTCACTGATCCATATTAACATTTATGTCTGAGAAAAGATGATTGTAATTCATGTGCAGCCGCTTTGCATATATTTCCTATATTCGTCGTCGTCGGTACAGTGCTATGTTGACAAAATTGGGTATTAAAATTCCAATCTGATACAGTGTACTCATTGACAAACCGCCAAAAATCCTAAAAACAAAACAGAAGACATATTTGTTTACGGTCAAATGCAGTGCAGTGAGGTCGACGACTTACGGTTTTTGTTTTGTTTATTATTATTTCTTTATTTACGACTGGCTCAGCGTAGACGCAGCGTTGTTAAAGTGGAAGAGAAGTTTGCACGTGCGATAAATTTTTAGTAATTTGTTGTAGAATTGCGTGAAACTTTCTATAAGATATTATTCAGTTTTTTTTCTGTCTTGTACTTCTTTTTAATCCACCAAAATTATTAGACGTTATTATGTTCTCGGCGTCTCTATCCCTCCCTCACGCTGTTAGTTTATTACCCTTAATTGTTTTTGAATGCGTACGCGATATTATCTTAGGCTACATGATGCTGAGTTGCGATATTTATACTTATTTATATTGATTAATAACTATGTTTGCTTCTTTGCAGTGTATCCTCGATCAGTCTGCGCAGTGGAAGTTTAATGCATTTACGTTAGAAAACGTCTCAGGGGGTAATGTTCTTTTGTTATTTGTATTTAAAGACGTATCTTCTGCATCACTTCTATTAAGCATAACATATTATAACACTTAAATGTTAAATACGTGTATCTCTTGTTCGAGATAACAGATATCAGTGATGCTTAGGATGCGTCGTTATTTAACTTTATTAGTTAACTTTAGTTGTGTCTGATAGTGTACAAATTTTAATTTAGGGAAATAATTTTAAAATCTAATTTAAAATATAATATTAATCACTTCGTTTAAAATATTCTGGCTTGAGATAATTTATTTTTATTACTATAAATATTTTTTCTTATTATAATGTTCTGTAAATAAACATTGATATTGATATGATGACAGTGTAGTGTCGGTGTAAAAATATCCACTACCCGATACCGTCCTGTGGGTGTCGTGAGAAGCGACAAAGGGAAGCAAACTAGGAGATGGACAGCTGCGTTTTTCCGATAACAACCCAAAATTATAAAAAAAAATTAAGGTTGCTAATCATAGCCAAGCGTGGCAACTAAAGCGCAATACCCCTTGTGAGGCAATCTATGGGTAAGACTTATGTTCAGCAGTGGACTTTTATAGGCTGTTGAAAATGGATGGAACAAATGTATTCTGTGTAGTAGACAATAATATATTTGCAAAATATCTCAATTACATTATTACAGTACGGTAGATAATGCATCAGTTGACGTTTTGAATGTCAAGACTAACGCGTGTATGGGTACGGAATACCATCAGACGCAGGCTCTTGTCATTTCACAGTCATGAGCCATTTCGGGCCGTGAAACCGCAGGTTTGCTTTATGCGCAATTATGTTTCATTATCTACCTACGTTCATGAGATATGAAATAATAATAATTATTATATTAAATTTAAAATATATTTATTATAATATATATAATTCGGATATTACATTAAATTTAAAGTGTTTAGCGACGCACATATTAAGACAGGAAGTGGATGTAGGATACGTGGTAGAGGCACGCTACAGTTATATTGTGGCTCTGGTTGCTTTTACTGTGCTGCCTATTCCAGGTCTTCTATATTTAAAATCTGGCTTAAGAATGGTGGACCGCTATCACTCTAGCTTACCGCTAGGCTATCTCAGTTACTCTGGATCTACTGCAAATATTCACATTTTGAATTCTATAACGTAGAGAAACTGAGCCTAACTCTCTCGTGTACATACAAGAGAAAGAGGACGAAAGGTTGTCAAGAGCAGCCTCGTACCGGTAAGCGAGAAGGACAGCCACCCACTAGATGGAGTGACCACCTCGTGAGACGTGCAGAAAGTCTATGGATCCAGGTAGCTCAGGATCGAGTATTGTGGTATTTTTGGGGAAGTCTATAAGCAACAGTATACTTGTGAAGGGCTCTATCTAATGATGATGGTGAGGATGATATGATATGCTTGGTGTTTCTGAAATAATTCAGCTGTTGAAAGATTATCATGGTATTTCCTTTGGAATTTTAAATCGAGGTTTTGTATACTGCGTTTTATATTTTAATTTTATTTAAATTATAAAGTTGTTCAAAAATCAACTTATACGTAAAATTTTGATGGAGATTTTAAGATCCTCGTTTTCTCTAAAGGTCAATTTATTTATTTATTTAATCTTTAATGCACAAAGTTGTACATATGGCGGACTTAATGCCATAGGGCATTCTCTCCCAGTCAACCATTAGGCTAAACAGAGATATACAAACAAGAGGCGGTGAAGCAGTAATCAAAATAGAAAGCGCTAAAAAATATTGTATATACATATAAATACACATATACACACACATACATAGACATATATACTTAAATACACACAATATATACATATATAAATACATACATACACATATAAATGCATACAGTGCATATATACACAATACATATAAATATTATCTATGTCAGAACAAATATGAAATATACATGTGTGTATGAAAATAAGAGCTGTGTTAGTTCAAACTTGCAACAATTTTTTCACATGCTTACGGACTTGATTTTTACAAATAAACTTGTTGGAAGCTTTTTTAATGTCAAGAGGGATGTCATTCCAGAGTCTGATGGCCGTGAGGGCGAAAAATTGAGATAAAGAACCAGTACGGTGTAAAGGAGTAATATTAATACAATTTATTATGCATCATAAAATTGTTTCATGATGGAAGTCACATATAACTTACTATTTTGTAGTAGATAACATAGGAGACGCCTTGTTTCGGAACGAAAACCTAAATGTTCGGAAAAGTTAGTAGATGCAAAGTGGAGTGTTTTGCGGTATACGTAGTATATATTATAGTAGTGACTATTGTGAACGAAAGCCTCTTTGTATAGTGTCCTGTGTTTCATATTCACTAGCTATATTGATATTTCTGCAGTATTCTATTTTCTGTTTCAGTAGGTTAGAATGGAAGGAGCTCATAGTGTATAGCGTTAAACTTTTGTCATTAACGGGGCTGCCAATATTGTTAATGTTAAAAAAATTGTGTATTTTTTTAACATTATATTTATTTATTTGTTTGTCAAAATTTGATGTGAACCGTGGTAGCTCAGGGGCTAAGTGCTCGCTGTAAATTTCACAGTACGCGATCAACTCGGGTTCGATCCCCGCCGGCACCAATGAAATTGTTAATTGCAATTTTAAGTGCTGATTTACCACGTGATCGGCGGTGATGGAAAACATCGTGAGGAAACCTGCATGTCTGAGAAATAAGAAGAAAAATATTTCGAAGACATGAGAAGTTCGCTAACACGCATTAGGGCAGCGTGTTGGATACTTCCTTGCTCTAAAACTCTCTCAGAAATGAGAGGAGGCCTGTGCCCAACAGTGGGACGTATATAGGCTGTAACTTTAACAACTTTAACTTCATTTACTTTATTATTTTTTACTTTTATTTTAACTTTTCAGAAAATAATGAAATTTATGTTGGCAGATAACGTATTTTTAATTCACATATCAATCGAAACCACTGCGTGTATCATATTAAAATACTCTTGTTTAATTTATGCACACTTTGAGCGTACGAGTAGCATTAGTCGTTGTGTGATAACGAGATCCTATTTATTACTATTGATCGACGCACTAAAATTGGTCTTTAAGACGTTAATCGATTAACGTTCGTGAAAGTGCGATGTAATTGCGACTATAAAGGATCCAGACCTGCGTCATCTGACATTTAAGGGACATTTAAAGCAGAGTACCTTTAAGTGATATCAGTTTTTGCTGGCAGTCGCCGTTCTCGTAATGCAATAATATTTATCACTTTGTCAATAAAAAATAAAAACGAATTTATTAGAATCGTGTCATAAAATATTTATTCGGATCTCTGAATTCATAACTTCCCAGACGGCTTATGTCGCGACAGCTTAGATTAATTTTAGGCGCGCACTACGAGAAACACCGCGCCATTTTTTTATCGTACTCCTGTAACACTTGGAATTCTATGTATTTAAATATGTATACACAATGTATGTAAGTCAAAACTCATTAAGCATGTCTTAACCGATTCGTTGCGACCCCAATTTTCGACAACTAGAGCTGTGGCAGCGAACAAATATTTTGTGACACGCCTGTCGTATCAAGCGCCATATAAGCCATAATTTTTTCGGTAGAGTCACCCGAGGTAAGTTTGACATAAATTAATTAAAACTAAAATGAATATTTAAATACTTCTGTTCTGTAAGGGTTTAACATAGATAATTCCGTTTCAAAACATCAATTATTAATTGGTTGTTTGTTTGATCAAGCATTTTAGTATCTATAAGTAGCATTTTGTAATTTGAGGTAATTAAAACTAATTAAGGTGGAAGACTGTCACACTTTACCCATCAATGAGGCATGTGTGACAGTACGCTTCTTTTTGTAGTTACTTTATTATTATGTGTAGTTTTCGAGAAAATCGATGAGATGATACTAAAGTGACTATATTTTATGATCTATTTGAACGTCTATTTTTGTGTAACAATGGATTTTTCTACGCATGGGGTAAGTGTGACAGTTTTTCACTGATATAGTGATGTGTCTATAAATGGATTTATGTAACACTTGCCCTGGAAGTTTTGAAAGTGTAATAAAAACAATACTAAGTGTAAAGTAACTTTTCTAATTAACTAATTCCGCTTAGTTGCAAAATATGGGAAGAATGACGCGGTAGTTTTAGAAGGGTACTATTGTTTTCGTTAGCCACAGACATTTAAGTCAATGTGTGTTGAATGGGCGTCATATGTTACAAGTTGTTAGTTGCCTGATTTGCATATTTCCGGGATCAGCACATTTACACAAAAGTAACTTTCGAAGACTGAAGCCATCCAACCCTTTGGCGTAGCGGCAAATGCCAAATTAATCGAATTATCATTAGGTAACCATGATTTTCAAAGATACGTTCCTTTAAAAATGATTAACGGAGGAACTTTCTGGCCCCTGGCATTGCATGCGAACAATGCAGTTGTATTTTTGCGGCCTGGATAGCTACTTATTCTTGTAGCTTGAAAACTTTTAGGCCAATTATTGAACTTGACAGAAACTTGTTTCATCAAGATTCCGTTATTTGATCACCTTTGAATTGTTGCTTTTGTATGACTGTTACAAGCACATCGTTGAACTCGTTGGAAAATACTTGTCGGCAGCTTTTCTTCTTGCGATTTGACGGTTTGAGGTTTTTATTAATCGATAGTTTGTTCCTTGTTCTTAACCACTCGTCTCCCGGAATCCCATCTTTGAAGGGAGTATCGATTTCATTGCCACGAATATATTGGCCAACTAAAGCTTTGACTTCTCGCTGAGTTAAACCAAAGGCATAAGGCATACCCCATGAACTGATATTTTTCACCCTTTTTGACACACCCCTCCGTAGCTCAAAACTACCAGTTTTCTTTTTGTATTATATATGAATATTTTAAATTTAATTGAAATCAGATAAGTCTTTCAAAGTTATCAATCACCGTTTATATAAAATCATAGAGACATATGCACATACAAACACAAGTAATTACTAACATACAAACACCGATTCTTTTAACGTGACTCTGAGATCTCACTCCCTTCGCTCGCTCGTTTATTAAGTATATTATAAAAGTAAATACTTAAATATAAATACATACAAACACAGGTAAATAGCATTCACCTTTTTTGAAAGTCAGTTAAAACAATATGCTGTCCCATTACTAGTTACAATATTTTCATACAAGATGATCGGGGTAAGCGTGACACTGTCACACTTACCTATTTTTTTATTTACACAATTCCATAAAATTACTTAATTTTTCAACTTTATTAAAAATAAAATTATCTGCACGTCAACCTTAGTGTGATTTTACAAAAGAGAACGACTCATAGCAAAAAATTGCTACTCGAATGGAGCTTTAGTTTTCAGATCGTTTGATCAATTGGCCTTGAGCGTTTTGTTGTATGTCAACTTTTCCTTTCATGTTTTGCAACCTCACCGCAAAGAGGGAAGTAGGAGGTTCGCCTTATTTATTTATATAAATTTGCTTTGCGATGACATTCTTATTTGATGATTTTCTTTTAAAATATTATTTTCTTTTGCTTCCAATTAAGGTTTTCGTTCCGTTCCTTTCATTTACGCTACACCTACATTTAAATTAGTCTGTCATTAAATGTCATACTTTTGCGTGGGTATATCTCGTTATTTAGATAGAATAGATTCTGATTTTCTTGAGCTTCCTAACACAAAAACATGATAATAAATAATTGTTTTAATAAACGCGACTTGTGACAGGCCACGCAGAAAGTTTTTGAATTTTTTTTTTGTATGTTATTGACCATTTATAATTTATTTTGTAAATACGACTATTTATGAGTAAAAAGTAGAAATACAATGTTTCTATTTCAAATTTCCTTCTAAATTTTTTACGAGTTGAATTGAAATATCGTGATGCATTGAAAAACGAATGTAGGTCGGAACAAGTGATAAATCTTGGATTTCTTAATCTGATACAGGAATGAAGTGTTAGTCGACGGGTTAGTTGTTTTAAAATGAAAAGTCGCTTAACCAAAAAGCAGGAAAGATTTTGATGGCTAGTTTTTGCACTTTGGAGCGGTGTCCAGTGACAACTTTCTTTACTCGTACAAAGTCGAAGTATCTACAATATACTACAAAATATTTATCAGAAGTGTTTCGCAACAAGCGGCCGAACATGGGACTTCGCAGCCTACTGCTCCGCCATATCAACGCGCCAGCATACTCAGCTTTTAATAATAATGCTTTATGTGACACTGGACACTGGCTGAACAGTGACGTATTTCGAAAATTGGCTCAGTCGTATGAATTTTTGTATAGACGCCGATCTAGAGTTTTTGAAAACAGTTAATAGTTAAAACTTTAACTATATAATTGTTTTTAAGTTTTGCGGAAGACTGAGTGTCCCACGTATTCAGAGAGTAACACTAGTTGCCGGTCTAACAAAATCATTTATACAACAAGGTATGAAGTTATTACTACAAAATTATCGGCAGCCACATGGGACACTTTCTTGACTGACCCATCTACTGACTATTGTTCGGGCTATATGGTTGTCCCATTGCCACTTCAGCTTACTGATCCATTGGGCTAGGACAGTTATTTATTTATTTAATCTTTCATGCATAAAGTTGTACACATGGCGGACTTAATGCCACATAGGGCGTTCTCTCCCAGTGAACCATTAGGCTAAACAGAGATAGACAAACAATAGGCGATGCAGCAATAATCAAAATAGAAAGCGCTAAAAAATTTTTGTATTTATATGTATATATATATATATATATATATATATATATATATATATATATATAATGTGTGTGTGTGTGTACATATTAATATACGTATACACACACATACATATACATATATATGCACACAGTACATATATACGCAATACAATAATATTATCTATGTCAGAACAAATATGAAATATAAATATGTATTTGAAAGTAAGTGCTGTGTTAGTTCAAATTCGCAACGATTTTTTCACATGCTTACGGATTTGATTTTGAAAAACTAACTGTTGGAAGCTTTTATAATGTCAAGAGGGATGTCGTTCCAGAGTCTGAGGGCCGTGAGGGCGAATGAGTGAGATAAATAACCAGTACGGTATAAAGGAGTGAGCAACTTAAGATTAGCCGAAGAACGGAAAGAACGATTATGAGAATCTCCCAAAGAGAGAAGAAATTTATGACAAGTTATTCTGGTTATCCTTATACGGCCAGCAGTGAAAGAGGACGTCTCAGATCCATATATCATCGCCGACAACACGCACCGGGTTATATACACTATTGTTTTCATGTTTTGAGGTATTACGCGTCGAGATCAGTCGTAATCTCCCAAACGCTGTCCAGCTGAGTTGGACCTCTCGGTCTAAGTTGAGCCTTACCTTGACGAACAATTTGTCCTAAGTAAACAAGAATATTTAAATAAATATTATCTCGGCCCACGCGTTTTTCGTCAAACACACCGTATGGAAAATCAACAGATAGAGACGAATTTGTGGCCACGTTAGCTATGTTTAACTTATTAGCATAGTATATAATACATAACGTGACCATACGTCCCGCTTTTAAGCTGTCTGTCCTGCTGTTCCAAGTACAGGCAAAATTGTCCCGCTTTCGCAAACAGACCTAACTTCATTCTTCTACATCTACAGCGTTCGAGTCGAATTTTTGAAACAGTTTTATGATTCAACTGACACAGAGTATCACAAACTGCTGGGCTACAGTAAATCAAGGTGGCTTGCGTTAATGCCAACGCTTGAGCGAGTTCTAAAAATGTTTCAGCCATTAAAAAGCTATTTTTTAAGTATCGACAAATTCCCAAATATTTTAACAATGTTTTTCGAAATTCCCAGATCAGAGTTGTGGTTATATTTCTTGCACGCACAAGCAGCGACATTTCATGAAGCTATAATAAGGATTGAGGGGCAAAAATGTATCTGCAGTAGACTCTGCGAAGGAAATTAATCGTCTCCGAGTTTAACTGGCACTCAAAGAGAGCACTCTATACGTGGTAGAGCCATGCTGCAGCTATATTGGTAGTATAGTTGTAGCACGAATGGGTCGGCTCGACCAGGAGGGACCAAGCTCTCACAGAATACCAGCGTAAAATAGCAGCTTAATGCTGCTGTGTTTCGTATAGATGTAGATGTCTATGGGCCGCAGCAACCACTTTCCATCAGGTGGACTGTGTGCTCCTCTGTCACATTATCCTATAAAAAAGATTTTCTTTCCCCACACTGTCTACTTGTAAAATTACAAGGAACTGAAATTGCTGTTGACCAGCAGAATGTTAAAACTGCAGCGGCTGAGTTTTATAGGACAAGCAAAGAATATTTGGAGCAGTGGTGTCAATTCAACACAGAACTAGAATTGTTTGAATGGGCAAATTTAACAAAAGCACCTACTTGGGATGAGGTACAAAAAGTAATGGATTTGCTGATCACGCAAGGGTTTATTAGCAGCAGCCAAGATACGAAAGTCTGATGAGTTTTCGCTTAGCTTTGCGACAGCTAAAAAATCACTGGCTGGAATAATGAGAATATTGCTGCTGAAGATCGTTGGGTTGAATTATTCCAGTACTTCCGTGCCAACTATCTCCACTTAACGAACTTTTGTACAATTATTGAGTATATTATGTATATGCCAGGAAGTAATGCGCCGGTAGAAAGAGTTTTTTCTCATCATCATCATCATCATCATTACAGCCCTTCACAAGTCCACTGCTGAACATAGGCCTCCCCCAAGGAATGCCACAAAGCAAGTTTTTTGAGTTTTTTCTCATCATTACAGCCCTTCACAAGTCCACTGCTGAACATAGGCCTCCCCCAAAGAATGCCACAAAGCACGGTCCTGAGCCACCTGCATCCATCGACTTCCTGCATGTCTTACCAGGTCGTCACTCCATCTCTTGGGGGGACGCCCTACACTTCGCCTACCGGTACGAGGCTGCCACTCGAGAACCTTTCTTCCCCATCGGTTGTCGGTTCTTCGAGCTATATGGCCGGCCCACTGCCACTTCAGCTTACTAATCCGTTGGGCTATGTCGGTCACTCTGGTTCTACTGCGAATATCCTCATTTCTGAGTTTATCACGCAGAGAAACTCCGAGCATAGCCCTCTCCATAGCTCGCTGAGCGACCTTGAGCTTCCTCATCCGGCCAGCAGTGAAGGACCACGTCTCAGTTCCGTATGTCATCACTGGCAACACGCACTGTTTGTACAATTTCGTTTTAAGGTTTTGAGGTATGTCTGAGGTATGTCATTTGAGTTTTTTCTCAAATGAACAAAATATGAACCAGTGATAAAACTCAGTTAAGTGTCGTAGTAGTGAAAGCTATTTTAATTACAAAAATAAATATAAATAAATCCTGTACTGATCTCATTATGTACCTAAAAATCAGACTCGATATTTTAAAACTAATTTGTTCAGCCGACAAATACAAAAATACTATGTTTTATTAACCATCTTTTATTTACCATAATTCCGCAAGAGATGTCCCGCTTTGACAAAAATAATAAATGGTCACGTTTTATATACACTTCTCATGAGATTACGTCGCCGATATTTTATAATTGATTTAATTAGTATCATCTTTAGAAGCAATCTGTAGTAGGCATTGAGTTATATGTACTACGTACTAGAGAAGCCATTCCGAACATAGACTATGTTCAACTGAACTGTAGTGCAATCCATACAAACTAAATATTGCGTAAATTGAAGATTTGTGAATTCCAAAAAATAATTATTATTACATTTTATTTAGAAATATAATATGTTTGTTTAGATTAAATAAAGATATTTTATATTAAATTCTTATATTTATTTTATATAAATATCTTATTTTATATCAAATTAAAGTCTTCGCGCATGCGCGACTAATACTCCCGCGCATGCGCAAAGACAGAGTAGGACACAATTTTTCTTTGGAATGGCTTCTCTAGTACGTAGTACATATAACTCAATGGTAGTAGGACTATAGTTATTATTTGTCCATTTTCATTATGAGAGTTGTATGGGCTGATTCACCTTTTCAAATACTATTCTAATCGCAGTACGTTCCGTTTTTGTAAAATTCTCTTGATATGTATACAGCCTAACTTAATGTGTCAATGTCAATTTCAGTTGTGAGGAAGGATAAGGACAGTAAATAATTTATGGTTGTAGTTTTGTATTATGTATATATTATATTTGTAGTGATGGAAAAAATATGTATTCCATAAAAATAAATTTATTAAATCGTATGGAAAATGAACTGGTGATGCACGTCTCGCCCGCCAATCGCTATTCAAACCTTAAGGTAATAATCTTTTTGGATTAAAGTCGGGTGTTTTTATGATAATCATATAAAAAGGAGCAGGTATTTTCAATATAAGCAGCAAAATTAAATTTTAAGCACTTCTCGTCCTAAAAGTAAAATTAAAAATTTGACCGTACGTATTTCAATTACAGATTATTTCAGACAGCGCAATCTACTAGAACTAAGTTAAACTAAAAAATTTATTAAGTTAATTTTACTAACAATTTAGGAATATTGACCTTTCCAAATTGAATTACAGCTGAATCGAGATAAATACATTAAATACCATCGTAAATTAGCAGCTACATGCTGGATTTGCTTGGTATGGTGAGTGTATAGAACCAGAGACCATAGAAATATAAAAAATTGTTATATCCAGAGATCCTTTTTTACTGGGTGCGGAGCATTTCATCTTCGTCATCAGGGATGATATCGCATCTACTAATTGAATCTTATTCGAGGGTCAATGTAGATGTTATTGGGACATAGTATCCACTTACCATTCGACGAACTGTGTTCTCGTTTGTCATCCCAGTGCACAACTTTTTATTAGTCGCTTAAATTGATCTAGAAGACATAAAGTTGAGACATGTATATCGAACTTAAAATTTAATTTATTGTTGATGCGCCGTATGCGAATTTGGGAACTCCAGTATGTCTACGCCAATATGTAAGTATGCCAAGGGAGTTTACCCCGTTGGAATGTTAAACGTCTCGATTGCTTCTTATTTAATTACGTAGCCGTGAACGCTTTAAGCATCGTTCGAATGCTTGCTTCTTCAAATCATCTCTACGTTTGATGATTTGAAGATTCCTTTGCTTTTATTTTTATTTATGGACTAATTAGTTCGAAGCGCTGCTCCAGTGCTTTTTGATGGTTTTCACATGTTATCGAAATATTTATATTCTTCAGATAAGGAAGAAAAGTTTCCTCTCAAAGGCTTACTTTATTTCCGTTAATCAGAATTTAAAATTCTAAGACTCTCAATGTGTTTCCAATTTTAAAGAGTCCAAAAAATGACTTTAATTTTTTCTATCGGTGTTAATTAATGTTTCAAATTAATTAATATATGCAATGTTATATTAATAATACTTTCTTTTTGTAATTTACGTCTCAATTTAGTCTTAATCATTAATAATTTCCCATCTTCCGATCAATTTTAGTTGGGAATCATAACTTACTTAACACTTGATCAATACCCTAATTGACAGATTGACTGAATGAGCTGTGGAATTTGTGTCATTTCTAATGTTTCCTCTTTATTAATCTGTATAGTGTATATATCAAGGTAAAAACAAGCCTTAATTTTATAACATTTTTTATTTTACGCACTTTTTTATCTATTAATGTTCAGGTGAAAGCATAGATAATATATTTATATATATACAGAATGTCCCAGTAATGGTAGATAATCTGGTACGTATGTGTTCGGGCGGGTGGGAGGCGGCCTCGGTACCCTAAAAAAAATTCTATCCCGAACGGTTCGCGGTCTACGCCATGTTTTATAAAATTCCGAAAATTCGTACTTCTGCTCACATTTGCGGTCATCACGTCCGCAGTTTAATGCCTAGATCGGATTTTTTTCTTTTAATGTGTTCCCTAATAATGATGTTTCTAAATTACCCTTAAAAGTTTTTAACTACTATGGGTAGTATTTTACAAGACGGCACTAAACATAAGTTTAATTTTTTTACTTTATTTAACTGTTAAGTTTGAGCACCTGTGGTGAAAAAAAAAACGTATAGGATCTGTGTGGCTAACCATCCTCCCCCCTGCCCGAACACATACGTACCAGATAATCCACCATTACTGGGATATTCTGTATATATATATAATGTCGGAGCGTCTATAAAATACTGGGTTGGATCGAGGTGGAATTGAGAGTATATTGAGAAACTCTCACTTGTTTGTGCAGTATAAAGTTCACTGTAGGCGTTGTGCGCGGGGAGATTACGCTTAAGTCATTCTACGAGTGTAGTCATTCTACTAGTGCTAAGATAGTGTCATGGTTCTGTTCATTGTTGTAATTCTTCTAGTGCAAGCAAGGAGGGTTAGACCCGTATTCACAAACGACACATACATAAGTATGGTAGCAACACTATGCTAAGTAAGGTATTTCTCACTGCGTTCGTCATGGCAGGCCGATCATTTCATGAACAATACTTAGTGGACTCTTTGTTGTGCGGACACATAGCAGTGAAAGGGGCGCCGTGATTGGTTAACGTTGTGACGCGACTTCACACGAGTTGAATGACAGATAAAAAATAATAACACGTGTTGTTTTCTTTCAGGTAAAAGACGTTACTGGTACTGTTATTATAGGGTACTTATGCATAAGTATTATTAAAATAATGTGGATTTGAAACTGTTGATAGGTAGATTCACTGAATTGTTATTACAAATCTGGAAACTCCCAGATGAATAAAATCTTAAGGCCACTACTAACTTTCAAAAGATCTGCATTTATTAGAGCCAGAAGTATATTTATTACGATATCTTTTGAAAACCTATGTGACTTTAAAATTCATTGGCACTGTAATAATCACAAGGATTTTGAAAGTCACGTATCACTTTTCTTGTGCTAATCGTTCTTTGCACGTTTATTCTCTCCAGGATATAATTATCAAAATCATCTTCGCTGCTGTAATCCATTGCAATTATTCTAACAAAAACAATCAGCGTATCACAAATCAACAAACAAGCTATATACCCCATACCAGTTTGACATTTGCGTTGATTTGTCGCACTATGCGTAGCGTAAAGTAGCAGGCGAGCTACTTTATCTGTGCGTTCATTTTAATGAGGGCATAGTGTCGTCTAACACTCAAGTGACGTTTATGAAACAAAATTTCGTCCACTGTGCGTTAAAGCCTACTGTGCGCACGCATAGTATCGTTCTTGAATACGAGTGTTAGTGTTACGGAGAGGCTGCCCTGTGTTACACTAAGATAAGTAGTGTTGCTGATTGCTGTTGGTTTGCATACTTTGGTGTTATCATGTAATTACGTACCTCACGTTACACTGGTGTGTGATTGTGGCGGGGACGTGTTACGGAGGTCGAACTTTAATGGCTCTATACTGAATGTATAGTGCGTCTACGCTGATTACTGATAATGATTAATTGCGTAAGCAAGAGAGCAAGTTAAACATCCGCTCTCACGCTTTTACTATTTTTAACAATTAACGCTATCCTGATGTATTTCCGATATCAAAATTGGAATCCTCTGTTGTATCTTTGACATATAAACTGATATTTTAAAGTGAAATACAGCTTGCTTATTACACAAATTTAGGAAAAATACGGCGGATTTTCGACCACTGGATGACCACTAGTAAGTATCAATACGTAAAGTAAGGAATTCCAGGAAAATTGCCGTTGCTGTTTATGTCTATTAAAGGGAGTAATTGTAGGTAGGATATAATTTTCATAGTGGCCAGCTTGGCAGTGGGTGGATAACCGCAGTTTCTTATTTTTAATAAAGACGGTGCTTCCTCCTCTCCTGGTTTGTTTACCTTTGTTGTTGTTTGTTCATGGGAAGATATGTGGAAGTGGTTCACGATATCGAACATTTTAAGTTTATGAGAGGTAAATTTCTTCTCTGCAATCCATCAGTATTCTGTAACGTCGCGTGACTATCACTTGACAGGTTTGATTCGTGTTCAATTGTTTTAAAGCCGGGTAAGTTATTAATTTGTGTCTAACATTGATAATAATAAATTTAAAGGTGGTCTTTGTAAACTGGTCTTTATGGTTAAGCTATGGTTCTATTTTGGTAATGCTAGAGACCGCTGTCTTATTTTTTGTTGTCTATGGTCGCGTCCTCCATATTCGGTGTTCATGTTTTACAAAGTACAAACAAATATACGTTTAGTTTAAGTTAGAACTCTTACTCAGTTTTATTAAAACATAGCCCTAGTCCGTCACTTAGGGCCTACTTCAGAATGTGAAATTATTTAAGTTATTTGAAGGCGCCTTTTACTATTCATTAAGGTTAACTTTTCAATAATCAAGAGCAATGCGATTATTTATTACTAGCTGTTCCACGTGACTTCGCCCGCGCGTATTATATTTATTACGATTGGATTTCATGGGTTTAAATTTTTTGCGCGGAACCCTAATTCTTTTTCTATAATAAGAGTAGCCTTAGTTACTTCTTATAACATCAGCTATCTGCCAGTGAAGTTGGGTAAAAATCGGTCCAGCCGTTTCGGAGATTACCTGGAACAAATAGACAGACAGAAAAGCAGACTTTTGACTTTTGAGACTTTTGTTATAAGTACCGTATATAATTTCATATGCATATAGTAAAAAGCTGTTATTTCGACTTTACAATCAGACACTTAAATTTTATTTATTTGTATAGATTAATAACGGAATGAGAGACGTAGTAGCTCATAAAGGTAAGTACCGCACAGTAACATAGCAACCCGACATCGATCCCTGTCGGGACCAACGAAATTATTAATAACACTTATAAAATTTAATAAACCTCGTACTAGTGGTTAAGGAAACATCGTGAAGATACCGACATTTTTCGAAATAAAAGTAAATAAAATGAAAAACTTCCGTCAGCAAGAAGTAGGGCAGTGCGATGGACTTGCCTCTGTTAAAAAAATAATTTTAGAAATGAAGCTGTTACTCTACTTTTTAATATAGCCGAAGTAGCTCAGGGGGCTAAGTGCTCGTTGTAAATTTACACAGTACGCGGGCAATCGAGCGAGCAATCGAGCGAGCGGCGAGGGTTCGACCTCCCCCTCTCCCTCCCCCTCGTGTAATTTTAAGTACTGATTTACCATGTGCTCGGCGGTGAAAAAAACACCGTGAGGAAACCTGCATGTCTGAGAAATAAAAAAAAATATTCCGGAGACGTGAAGTTTGCGAACAAGCATCGAAACAGAGCGGCGGTTATTTCCTTGCCTTAAAACTCTCAGAAATGAGAGGAGCCCAGTGCTCAGCAGTGCGAAGTATACAGGCTATAACTTTAACTAACCTAAATAATTTTTAAGTGACAGACAACAGTTCACTTTTGCACTTTTAATAGACAGGCGCTATTTAAAAAAACACGTACAATTTATTTTCGACGCCCGTCTTAGCTATACATCCGAATGTTTTTCCGGTTAATATATTTGGTCTTTACCTACAACCTTTACCTTTAACGTAATTTTTTTTTATTTTTATTAATTAAAGTAATCAACCATCCAATCGATGCATCGTTGCCAACGCAGTAGCAGTTTGTTGATGCCCTTCTTGGAGAAATCTGCTGGTCGGGAGGCAACAAATTCATCAAAGGCGCCAAAAAGTTATCCAAATTTTGGAAAAAATAGAAGTCTGTGTCTGGTGAGTATGGAGGATGACGGAGAGCTTCCAACCCCAGCTCTTATAACTTGGAGACCGTCTGTTGTGCAGTATGAGGTCGCGCGTCGTCGTGCAGGAGCAGCAGGAATGAGCGATTGACTAAATCTGATTCTAGAGCGAGCTTTCACATCTGCAGTAATGTTCATCTCATTTGTTAAGAAGCTGTGATGAATTATACCGGCGTTAGGCCACCAAACAGTGACCATCACTTTTCTAGGGGTAAGTTTTCATTTAGGGCATTGTTTAGCTTTAGCGCCTAACCAACACCAGGATCCAACCAACTTGCTGAGCGCTTGCGATTGTCAAACAGAATCCATTTTCGTCGCAAGTAACATTGCGATTCATAAATACTTAGTTTGTTTGCCTGTTGAGCAGTGCAAGGCACGTCTCAACGCATTCATCGCGCTGGCACGTTTCGACGCGTACTTCGCGCTGGCGATCATTGAGTTTTTGGGGCACCCATTTGTCAAGCTCTTTTACCTTGCCAATTTGAGACAAATGGACCAATATTGTTTTGATGCTAACGTCGAAAGCTGCTGATAATTCAGCCGTAGATTGAGTATCATGAGCTTCCACAATCGTTTTTAATTCTTCATTGTCCACCAAAGTTTTCGAACGGTCACGGGGTTCATTTTTCAGATCGAAATTTCCAGAACGGAAGCGGGCACAGCAATAATAACAGGTGGTGCGTTCGTTTTGCTGCCAAAACGGTACCTACTCATATTCCATAATTACTGGAGTTTTAACGTATTCATGATTACGAAAAAGATTTAAATGCGAAGAAGGAAACATAACGCTTATAAATAACAAATTAGTAATTTTGAAAAAAGAATTTCATGTTTTTAAAATAAAATTAATTTAAAAGTAGAATTCTTGCCCAACCAAAAAGAAGTTTGATTTGAAATGGCTAGTACTCCAGAGTGGCAATTTCATAGGTAAAGAGCTATTATTTCAAGAAATACATAAAAAGCATAAATTTGCTTCAGTATATCAGACGAACAAAGAAAGAGACTGGGCGCTGCGAGTGAAAGAAAATGGAGTGATAGACACGCACTCATGCACCCACCTGTTTTATTTCTTTTTTAACAGTCCGTCAAAGTCCTCTATTGGGCGCTCACATAAACAACCAAAACCATGTTAGTTACAAATGATTTTAGATGCTTATGTGTTCATGAATATGCACTCACTAAGCACTCTTTTAATACGTTGAGCGTGGTTTTGGCTTAGTTTCGGTGCCACCTGAAATGTAAATAGCGCTCCGTATATCTTTTATGTTGGTCTAAGTATAGTATGAGATATTCCGCCTGAGTTATATTAATATTAACAGCAACTATATCGGCAAATCGAAGGAAAAGAAAAACACAACCTGTCTGTTTGTATCGCTGTAATCGGATACAGATAAGGGGTATACTGAACAACTGAATAACATTGTGTCCGATAGTTTTTATTTTCATGGTCTAAGACAAGCCGTTTACTATCTCTAGTTCTTCGTGGATATATATCACAAGCTGCCTTAAATAAGTCTGTATATTGTTTGACAAATTTCGTTTCCTTACTAGATGGCGCACCCGTTACTTTGTACCAACAATAATGTTTGTGCCTAACTAACATCAACCGTTCAACTACAACTACAACTATTCTCCATCAAGAATCAAAATGTAAATGCGTGGTTACTCCTGAGGCTTAAGATAAAAATGCTCTCTTTACCTGTAAAAGAAGTCTTTGGTTTCTTACATACGAAACCCAGCAGCTGCTATTTAACGCAGTATTCTGTGAAAATGTAGTCCTTTCCCGGTCGAGTCTGTTCGTGCTGCATCAAACAAAAAATATTTACTTTGTACAACTTAATTAATTTTTCTGTATATCTTGTTAATATTTCAGTGTGCTTTGTGACCAGCAATAAATGACTTATTAGTACTAAGTATTAAATATCTTCTTAGTTTAGTAATTCTGAATATTTAATTTATTTTATTTGCACAATTTTAAGAATTTTACTTCCATGATATTATATGCGTATTCTATGGAATATCTTTCAAATAAATAGTAATAATAAAGCTTTTCAAATTGCTTTCCAATAATATTAAAATGTTAGAACCACGGGTCACTATTCATGAATGTTCGTTAGTAATGAAGTTTAGATTAACACCATTATACGTTTAATTTTAGAAATGTATATAACAACTGTCTGTTTGCGTAACATATTCAATTAATAAAAATAAGACCAATCGTCTCAGATTATACAGGACTAATCCAGTAGTTAATATAAAGCCGTATTGTGATAACTAATAAAACAACCCGCAAAAATCTTAAAATTAAATTCTCTTGCATTCCTTACATTTCGCAAGTTTGCCTACATTTAAAATTAAAACACTCTTTTAAATGAGATTCTTCTAGAAATTAAGCCGTGAGAAATTTGAACTTTATGAATTACAACCTAACACCCAGAATTAATAAAAATGTTTGAAATATCTCTTGTTAGATTTTCATAAAGCTGTTCAACTAATTAAGGAGAGTTATAGTAGAACTCTAGTTATAGTGATACAGATTTTATGACTTAGGACCGTTTCTTAATCATATAATAGTCATACATCAAATTCAAATGCATTTACTCGTCGCGATATATAGATTACAATAGGTCTTAGTAATTAAAAAAAGGCATATTCTACCTTCCGGTATGCAAACTAATTAAACACAACATATATTTTTTTAATAACTAGAATAGAAATGTCTGATCAAATACATAAATTATAACCCGAAAAGATATAAAAGTGAAACAATTGAAGTGTTTAGTTCATACAACTGTAACTTTAAAATTGTTTATATTGTACTAGCTGATACCCGACGAGTTGTTGCCGTAGACAAAATAATTGTGGAAATAATGTTTTAAATTTGGAAGTGTAATATTGTTTTTAAGAATGATAATTACGTTCATTGAAGTTGAATGATAATTATAACTTTGAAATTAATTTGTCGATATGATACGCGTGCCACCTACTGTAAGTTAATTGTACCATGTCTATAAGCTTCGCGCAAGTGCAAGCAATAAGTTGACAAAGTTTTACCGCAATATGATGAACGGTGTGGCAGCGCATAAAATACGAACAAACAAAATTTTGTTTTTATGAATTAGATTTTATCCAATTAATAACTTTTATTTGGTGATTGGAAAATCTGGCTTAAAGCTTCGGTCACACAACGAATATTCGCTGCTACGTTGCATAACTGTTTTAAAACGATTAAAAAACCTTCTTTCGATTTAAAACGATTAAAAAAAAAACCTTCTTTCGATTAAAAACGATTGTGCAACTCCAATTATTATAATAATTGAACGATGTAGGTATCGCTATCCTCGATATCAGATTCAAGTGCTTTGCGAGGTAATGCATTACCTATTTGTACGCGTATGTTTAAAAAAGCTTTTGTGCTATGAGCCGTTCGTTATCGGAATGGTATTGCTCATTTATTATGTTTATATTTTTTATCTAATTCGATTCTTTACGTTTGATCATAAAACTCTTTGATCTCACACGGCAATTTGTCAGCCTAGTTCGGAAAAGAAGAAGGCAAAGCACATAGGGTTACCATTTGGTTACCATTTTAAATACATACCTGTTTTTACCACTTTTAACTACGCGACCTATACACGTAGGTCTACAGGTCGCCCGAGCAGTGTTATTTACATACTCGTCGTTGCGTATCCGCAATACAGCAAGCACATTCGTTTTGAAGAATATTATAAGTAGAGAAACTTACTTAAAATAGAAAAAAGAGACCCTTTTTTCTGGAAAAGAGGCATTCACCTTCATTTTGATTCCACAAATGAGGATAAATGTAGATGTCTATGGGCCAAAGCAACCACTTACCATCAGGTAGACTGTGTGCTCGTTTGTCACCCTATCCTATAAAAAAAGTTGAAAGTGAATCTAATGAGTTTTATTTGCCGAACTACCAGCTTAAAAGCGGTCTTTTATTTTTTGAAAAACCAGGATTATCAACAACCTGGAATTGGATACACAATCCCAGACCTTGGTAAACCTAGACCCATCGGCAGTGTGTGGCGCAAACCATATCGAGCCATTTTCAAACTCCCTATATCTCATAAACCATTCAAAGTATATACTTGTTTTTTTCTACCTTTAATAATGCCCCTTTAAATTCATAGAATCATAAATTTCAACTAAGCCCGTCTAACACAGTTTTTGAGTAATTAAGGTCTGAAAAGTTTTATTTTTATCACTCATTGACTCATTCAATGAATGACTCATCAAACACTTCGGCCACTTTTACTTGATTTTGTAATTTGGCATCTATGTAGAATATTAGGCGTATGCAAAGGAAAAAATCTGATAAATACAAATTTTCCATATTCGGTGTCGATCGGTTTATTGGTGCGGTGAGATGCAAATACGATATACTTGAAATTAAACACACCGATAATTTTGTAGTAACATTAGATTTTTATAAATCTACAATCTATAAATATACATATATTTTAATTTTTTATTCAATATTGATTATTACATCATACTTATTAAAAGTCATTTTTTTATTTACCACTGGTTCGGAAAATAACCTTGCCCTTGGAAGAACCAGCAAGAAACCCAGCGGGACATTTTTTAAACATTTTTCACTTAACAATAATTTTGTTTTAAATTCCTCGTTTCCAGTGAAAAGAGTCTAGTATTCTGTGGGAGCGTGGTTGTACAATTTTGAAATAAATTTTCATAGAGCCAGCATGGTGGCGATCACTTTATTCCCAGGGGTTATTTTGATTCATGTATTTCATGATATTCCTGCTGGCCGGATGAGGAAGCTCAAGGTCGCTCAGTGAGCTATGGAGAGGGCTACGCTCGGAGTTTCTCTGCGTGATAAACTTAGAAATGAGGATATCCGCAGTAGAACCAGTGACCGACATAGCCTAACGGATTAGTAAGCTGAAGTGGCAATAGGACGGCCATATAGCTCGAAGAACCGATAACCGTTGGGGAAAAAAGGTTCTTGAGCGGCGGCCTCGCACCGGCAGATGAAGGGTAGGGCATCCCTCCACTAGATAGAGTGACGACCTAGTATGCCAGAAGTCGTTGGATGCAAGTGGCTCAGGACCGTGCTTTGTGGCATTCCTTGGGGGGAGGCCTATGTTCAGCAGTGGACTTGTGAAGGGCTGTAATGATGATGATGATTCTTTGATATTATAATAACCCTTTTGTACAGTTTTCTTTAATAAAATTTTTAAACTTACTTTTTGACAAATTTTGAAGCTTTTGTCCACCCGATCCCTAAAAAAGGCGACCGCTCAGACCCGTCCAACTATAGGCCTATCGCGATCACCTCCTTGTTCTCCAAAATAATGGAATCCATTATCAACTGCCAGCTCATCCGGTACCTTGAGGATCACCAGCTGATTAGTGACCGCCAATACGGTTCTCGTCGGGGTCGATCAGCTGGTGATCTTCTGGTCTACCTGACCCATAGATGGGCGGAGGCAGTAGAGTCCAAGGGGGAGGCGTTGGCCGTTAGTCTGGACATTGCGAAGGCCTTCGATCGGGTTTGGCACAAAGCGCTTCTTTCGAAGCTCCCTTCCTATGGGCTTCCCGAGAAATTGTGCAATTGGATCACCAGCTTCCTTGCAGATCGGAGCATCAAGGTCGTTGTAGACGGTGCATGTTCTGACTACAAGGCTATTAACGCTGGTGTTCCACAAGGCTGTGTGCTATCACCAACGCTGTTTCTTCTGCATATCAATGATATGTTGCTAACTGGTAACATTCATTGTTATGCGGATGACAGCACTGGTGATGCTCTATACACCGGCCGTGCTAATACTTCTCGGGAAAACGTCTCCGAGTACCGGAACAAACTTGTGTCTGAAGTCGAGTCTTTGCTGGACAAAGTCTCGAACTGGGGGCGACTAAATCTAGTCCAGTTTAATCCTCAGAAGACACAAGTTTGCGCGTTTACCGCTAAAAAGAACCCCTTTGTCGTATCTCCTCAGTTTCAAGGCACTCCCCTGGTTGCCTCAGCCAGTATCGGAATCCTCGGCGTCGACATATCGAGTGACGTGCAGTTTCGTGGTCACTTGGAAGAGAAGGCCAAATTGGCCTCTAAAAAGCTTGGCGTGCTCAGCAGAGCGGGACAGTATTTCATGCCGGCACACCGCCTGCAACTTTACAAGGCGCAGGTTCGGCCTCACATGGAATACTATTCCCATCTCTGGGCAGGGGCTCCCCAGTGCCAGCTCCTTCCACTTGACCGCATCCAGCGCAGAGCGGCTCGAATCGTCGACGACCGAGTCCTTTCCGATCGGCTCGACTCATTGGCGCTGCGAAGAGATGTTGCATCTCTTTGCATTTTCTTTCGCATCTACCATGGGGAGTGCTCTGAGGAATTGTTCGGATTAATCCCAGCCGCCAAATTTCACGAACGCACATCGCGGCAGAACTCCCGATACCATCCACACCATCTGGATGATTGGCGGTCCACCACTGTGCGATTTAGAAGATGTTTCCTTCCTCGCACGACTTCCTTGTGGAATCGATTACCATCAGCGATTTTTCCGGACCGATACGACTTAGGGACCTTCAAGAAAAGAGCGTACTCCTTTTTAAAAGGCCGGCAACGCATCTGCAATTCCCTCCCTGGTGTTGCAGTTGTTCATGGGCGGCGGTAGTCACTTACCATCAGGTGAGCCGCATGCTCGTTTGCCCCCTCTCCTATAAAAAAAAAATCTTCTGGGATTTTGTTATATAAAGGTATGCATTGCCCCAGTAATGAATTACTAATTATGTATGGTCCAGTAACTGGTATTACAAGCACTAGGAACAAACATAAGTTTGTTCCTAGTGTTTAAAGTATGAAAATCCTTATTATTATTAAAGCTTTTCATGTTTCTAAGTTTCGTTAATAAATATGTTGCGATGCCAAAGTTAATATGTTTATTTCTTACAAGTTTTCTCTGATGGACTCTTTACAATTTAAGTTATAAATCGCCCGTACGACTCTTTTGCAAAACAAATATGGCTTCAATATCGGTCGCATTACCTCATAGTAAAATTCCATAAGACATTACGCTTTCAAAGTAACTAAAATAAACTAATCTAGCTGTCTCAAAATCTGTGAGACTTCTAATATTTCTTACAGCATATGCTGCAGAACCAAGTCTGCTTGCTAATTTAGATATATGGAAGCCCTATTGAAGCTTCTCGTCAATAGTAATACCAAGAAAAAGAATGGTATCTACAAGACTCAATTCTTCCCCATTTAAGAGCACTTAAAATTGAAGTGTCTGTCTGTTGTATCGAAATAACTTTCTTGTATTGAGCAGAGGGGGTTATTTGCATGCCGTTAAGATACGAATCATCATATCATTTTCAAATGTTTTGTCTGCCTGTTTGTCAACTGATTGTAACGATTTTAATAACCATATAGAGATAATCCCGGGAGTGATTTAGCCCATATATTACTCGAAAAACAGAGATTAATTTTGAAAAGAACGAAAAATGATAAAATAAATGATATTTGATTATCTCCAATTTAAATAACGCCGTAGTAATAGATCTTATCCAGACAAAGCAAGGAAAAGAAGGTTATGTATGTAGTTGTATAAAATATATTTTTTAAATTTATTTATTTAAACTTATATGCACAAAAAAATCGTACATCTGGCGGACTTAATGCCTTAAGGCATTTTTTATAATAATACCCCAATCTAAGAATGTTGGTGCATTCATATAGAGTAATAATATGGAGCTTGGCACTTCAGATCACCATTCTCATAAATGCGTAGCTGACAGCCCCGAACGTCTTTCTTAATTCGTTTATCTAACTAGCCCCTCTTACACATTTATGAAGGTATAAGATGTCTGGCATATGTTTTATAGAATTGAGAAATAAATTCGACGGTTCCGTATCGCAGTGGTTTAGCAATGAGTTGTACTGCTAAGGGCCGCAAAGTCGAATCTCGCACGGAACTAGTATTTGTATGGTCTACAAATAATTGTTCCGGGTATGAATGTTTGTCCTTGTGAAATTTATGTATTTAAACTATCACCACGATACAGGAGAAAATCCTTGTGCCTCCACACAAGGATTTTCTAATATAATAAAATGATAAGGTTAAAAAAAAGAAGAAAAATTCTCATTTCAACTGACGAGAACCTATACTTACATAGAGACTTAGATGACAACAAACCTGCATCCAGAATCTAGATTCTTCATCTATGCTAGTTACCTTATAAGCCATAACTGATTAGGATTTATTTATAGCCCTGAAGTAACGTCTACAGTATTAATTTTTTAGCACAAGCTACTTAAATAATGGCGCAACTTCTTACTGACACTTCTATGTTAAATTAATATTGCAGATTTCCAAGTTCATTAATAATTCTCAGCCAGACGAAGCTTCTAAGCTTTTGGAGTTAAGCCGCAGTTTCGAGTATAGATCGGTCATAGTCTTAGACCCTGGGTGGGCGTAAAATTACTCCGCTGCCTTTGAATTGGGCATTAAGGCGAGGATTTTCGACGTTAAAAGGCTTTTAGCGTTCCCTTCTACGCCGCATGCATCATTCCTTGGACAACAAGTGGTAAAGTTAAATATTTTTGTACAAGTGACTTCGGTATAAATAAAATGAGAACATTATCAACCGTCGAAGTGAGTTTAATACGCATTATTAAGGATAACTCAAAAAATACTTCTTTCTTTCTTTAGCTCTTGATCAAATTTATATGGGACTACGTGAGAAGCACCAGCTTTCAAATAAAAAAGAAGCATCAAAATCGGTTCACCTTGAAAAAAGTTTTGAGGTAACACACATAAAATAATCAGTGGAATTAAGTACCTCGTCCTTTATTTGAAGTCGGTTAAAAATTACTTAATTTAACACGTTTCTGCTTATTTAAACGAAATAAAGAATCCTCATAGAAAAGTAGCCGATTTAGAATCTAATTCAATAATATGTCTCTCATATTATCGAAAGCAATATATTATGGTTATCACTTAAAAAACGAGAAGGGTACGCCTTCTCGTACTCGTCCCGTACAATCCTAACCGTCGTTTCCCGGTGTTTTTATTACATTTCCTTTATCTTGATTACATGGTATAAAGGATAAAATATTAATTGAGTATTTCATTCATGCACACATTCTTTCCGAGCATATATACTAGTTAAAGAAATGTCAATTCTCGAAAGTCAAAATCTTGTCTAAATACGATATATTGGTCCAGCCTGTCCTTATATTGTTTTCATATTTAAGTGATCTGATCTGTAATGAATTCACAGCGACGAGTTAGAAATGCAACTCGTCTGGTATGTCCAAGACACAGTGCAGCTGCATTTCGTGGTAGTTTTCGTTATTCTGCTATGAAATGCTGGAACATACCACCACCGATTAGAAGTCTAGCTTCAACCAATCGTTGAACAAACCAACGAACCAATCGTTGAAATAGTACTACAAAAGTACTTACAAATTTTTCAAAGGTCAAAATAATAAAAAATCTACACTATGTCTTGCATAATTCTTTCTTCAATTTCCTTTCTGTGAATTTCTAATTTTATTTATATAATTATTTTTATTTTTATTAATATGTATAACGTCGTGTATTTTTTTTTTGTATGTATTTTATAAGTCATTGAATAATAATGTCGCCGTGGTTGGATAAGGGGAGATCTCCCGCCGGGCAAGGGGTTTAGCCCAGGGAGCGACCAACGCTATTACGCTACATGTGATCTAGTTTATGTGATGTTGGTGCTGTTAGCCTATGCGGCTCTTACAGCTCCATGTGTTTTTTTTACACTCAGAAGCAATGAAAAGGGCTACTTCCCGGGAAGCTGGAGAGGGAGGTGGTGAATGCTCTAAGCATACCACGACAGCCGGCTGCGTGTTTATATCGGACTCATTGCGAAAATTAAGTGCCTACCCACTAAACACCGCCAGTGAGACTGGCATTGGCCTGTGTGACCTTTCTGCCGAATCGGAAGCGACCCTCTTTAGGGAAAAGGGGCGCAGGTGGCGAGTAGCCGCTGAAAGGTGAGCCTAACTAAGGCTAATTAAGGGCGGGGAGAAGATTCAGCCTGAGCCGCAAGTAGGCGGTAGTTCGGAGCTTTTCTATATATGGAGCGGTGCGTTCGGAACTTTGATAGCGCGATTTAGGCTTCGATGATTTTTCTTCGTATAATAAATACTATAAGTTTTGTATTTTTATTTATTACTTTGATGTGTTTTAAATAGAAATAATAATCGATTGAACACAAAGGCTAATTAAAGAAAGAGACTGAGAGATTGACCGACAAATAATTACTAACAGATTGACTGAATGAGCTGCTAATTTTGTGCGATTTCAAATGATCTATTTTTAATACTCTGTGGAGTGTATGTGAAGGTGTTTTATATTTTGTATATTAGATATCTGTCAGCGTAGCTAAAATATATTGTGTGAATAATAAAACCTCAATTGGTTAAGTCGTTCGAGTTCTACGATCACTCATACTCACCGACGATTATATAGTACTTTAGTTCAAATTTAATATTATAATGTACTATGTAATAAATATTACTTTTATAATATTGCCGTCAATGCAAACATAAATGTTCAAAGTTTCCACTTATAACATTCGTAATACATTTTATGAGCTGTCAAAATGAATCTTTTGCCACAGAAATTATATGGGAATAAAGGTAGATGATGTCGTGGTTTCTTGTAATCAAATAAAAATACACTGCTGGACGTGCGTCTCTTCCAGAAGGATTTGCTCGACCTTTGTCAATGTTCCCTGTCGCCGGTATGAACATTTTATATTAGCCATCACTATGGCCGTTTTCATCGGTGTCTATTGGAGAACATGAGGTTTTTCTGACCTCCATAGTCGCTTCTTACGATATTCGCGTAGTTTACACCTTATTGGTCAATATTATAAAAATAACCAATTTAGCAATAAAAGCTAAATACGATCAAATTTTAAGACATTACTTAACGTAGCATTTTCTAATTATATGATATAATAATTTATTATTTAGCTTTATTTTACTTATTATGAGGTAGTAAGTAGTAGACTGCAATTCCACCAGGTGGCAAGTAGTGGCAAAGCTCTAAAGTATAATGGGTAAATCACATAGTCTTAGCCTAACAAAAGCCCTTTCACTATTGTCTTAAAGACGCCGATATGGATTAAATTTTAATCAGTGGCGTAGCTACCGCCGTATCAGCCGTATCAATGATACAGGGCCCCCGGGCCACAGGGGCCCCGAACGCGTGGAAACAAGAATTCCAAGGACATCTATGGGACAGGAAAGGCTATTACTATCGTCTATAGAAGCAAAGAATTTAGAAAAACTGAAATCGTCTTCAGCTATGAATGCCGCCGAATCGTTTTCACCTATGTTCGCTGAACAAAAGGCGAGAAAAGTGTATATTTGATTTTAATTGTTTGGCTAGCTTAGCTCCTAGGAGTATTAATTGTAAGTAATAACGAATATCTCCGTGTAATAATCCCCGTGTAGTGGCGGGTAGGAATACTCACACCCCATATCTTCCCGTGGGTGTCGTAAGAGGCGACAGAGGGAATCTGAGGCAGAGGATGGGCAGCAGCATCTTTCTGATAACAGCAAAATACCAGTACTAAAACTGCGGTTGCCAATCCGCTCGCCAAACGTGGCAACTATGTCAATATACCCCCCATGAAAGTAACGAAGAGACGGCCACCAGTCCCCGGCGGCCCCGCTATTCCTGGCTACGGTGGCGACCATGGTAACAGCGGGGCAGGCGGTGCGAAGAATCTCCGTTGGACGTTCGGTTGCCACCTATAAAACGACTCGACCTGGCAACATACAACGCACGCACCCTGAGGACTGACGAGAAGATCGTGGAGCTGGAAGAAGAGATAGACAAGTTACGCTGGCATATTATAGGATTATCCGAGGCCCGAAGAGAGGGGGAGGACACGGTAATCCTCAAATCTGGCAACTTGATCTATCACCGGGAGGGCGACCATCTGACCCAAGGAGGTGTCGGATTTATCGTCCACAAGTCTCACGTTAACAACGTTGTAAAGATTGGGAGTGTGTCGACGAGGGTTGCGTACCTTATACTCAGAACCACCAAACGGTATTTGCTGAAGGTCATACAGGTTTACGCACCAACTTCGCCAAAGCGCGATGAGGAGGTGGAGGAAATGTAAGAGGATATCTCTAGACCCATGCATTCCTCCAAAACCCACTATACATTGTTAATGGGAGACTTCAACGCAAAGCTAGGTACAAGAGAAAACGGTGAGCTGAAAGTAGGGAAATTCGGAATAGGGCAACGGAACCCAAGGGGCCAGCAGCTGGGCGACTTCATGGAGAAAGAGGGACTCTTTATGATGAACTCTTTCTTCCAGAAGCGGCCCCACAGGAAGTGGACCTGGTTGAGCCCCGACCGCTCGACAAAAAATGAGATTGACTTCATTATGACAACTGTACGGCAATTGTTCAGTTGTGTCTCAGTGATCGAGAGGGAGAAAAACGGCCAGTGAACCATTGAGTGGTAAGAGGCACACTGAACCTAAACGTTAAGTTGGAGAGTTCTCGTCTAATGAAGTCAACACTCCGTCCCCCTCGTGCTCTAATCCAAAGTCCCGAAACCTTTCATCTCGAGCTACGAAACCGTTTTCAGTGCCCAGAGGATTGCAATGCAGTGAACGATATGAAAGTCAAGTTCGTGGAAACTGTCCATGCGGTCGGAGCTAAGTTTTGCAAGACCCGCCGCAGAGGAACACAAAAATTTTTCGATCACACTCTTAATCTTATGATTGTTAGACGGGATATGACGCTGCAGCCTTCAGTAGATTTGACTGCATACAGGTAACTGAACAGACAGATCTCCAAATGTATGCGGCTGGACTTAAGCAACTCTAATACTCCTCGTATTGAAGAAGTGATCGAGCGGAACCAGGATTCCAAAGTCTTTGCTAGAGATCTGCCTGCCAGAAAGAGCCAACTGTCGAAGCTGAACACCGAGTGTGGAAGCGTCGTTTCCGGGACACCTGAGATTTTGAGTGAGATTGAGAGGTTCTATGGGCACTTACATACACGTAATCGTTGGAGCCACACGCAAATGTGAGTAACGATCTTAGAGCGAGTCTTATTCGACACTATTCTGAAGATATCCCGAACGTCAGTCTGAGCGAGATTAGAATGGCTTCCAGCACCTTAAAAACGGCATGGCCCCAGGCGAGGATGGAAATACAGCGTTGCTTCTGAAAGCGGGTGGAAAACCGGTGCTTGAAGTCCTTCAGACGCTCTTTGATTCCGTCCTCCATGGTGGCATTACACCGGAGGCGTGGAGCAGAAGTGCGGTGGTCTTGTTCTTCCAAAAAGGTGACGACGCTCTCTTGAAGAAATACTGACCGATTTCCCTTCTGAGCAGCGTCTACGTGCTGTTTTCGAGAGTCATTACGAAACGTCTCGCGCGCAGACTTGACGACTTCCAGCCTCCCGAAAGCCGGTTTCCGAAAAGGCTTTAGCATCAGTACCATGGACCACATACATACCCTTCGGTAAATTGTACAGAAGTACGATGTAAAATGAAAAGTTTCTTATGCTTCAATACATTTAATTCACTAGTACAATCAACTGTTAATCACTTTAGTTTTATTTAATGCTTTCAACACTCAAGTTATTATTCTCACAAGACCCGTCGCACACGCTGACGCACGGATACTTAGTGTCGTGTTTCGGCGCGCCCTGGCGGCGCCAGCCCGCTCGGCATTGCTTGAGTGATTCCGGCAACGACTCGTAACATCGGCTTCCAGCCTCCCGAAAGCCGGTTTACGAAAAGGCTTTAGCACCAGTACCATGGACCACATACATACCCTTCGGTAAATTGTACAGAAGTACGACAAGTACAATTTGCCACTATGTCTGGCGTATGTGGGCTATGAGGAAGCCTTTGATTCCGTCGAAATTTGGGCGGTGTTGCAGTCCCTTCAGCGGTGTCGAGTTGACTGTTGGTATATCGAAGTGCTGAAGTGCTTGTACAGTACGGCTACGATGGCTATCAGAGTACAGAACCAGAGTACGAAACCTATCCAATTGCAGAGAGGTGTAAGACAGGGTAACATTATATCCCCGAAACTCTTCACCGCTGAATTGGAAGCCGTTTTCAAGCTTCTGGACTGGAAAGGATACGGCATTAACATCAATCGCGAGTATATCACTCACCTTCGATTTGCCGACGATATAGTCCTTATGGCAGAATCGCTGGAGGACCTAAGCACTATGCTCAATGACCTCAATAGTGTCTCCCAACGGATAGGTCTTAAGATGAACATGGACAAAACAAAGATCATATTTAATGTCCATGTCACACCTATGCCGGTAGTTGTTGGGAACACTAAGCTCGAAGTTGTTGACGAGTATGTTTACCTGGGACAAATAGTCCGACTAGGTAAGTCCAACTTCGACCGACGATACTGTTATTGCCTGTTATTGTTAGCACAGCACTACAAATATAAAGAGCTGACATAACCTTGTAATAGCGCAGTATAGATTTAGAAAAATATTGTTTACCAAGTTATTTGACACTCAATTTGGCACAAAATTATAACATTCATTGATTATTGATATAATAATGTTGTTTTAATGCTCATCAATTGTTAAAACGGTAAACAACCAGCAAAAATATTTTTATCGTAACTGCAACGCTATTACAAAGTTACGTCGTCAGTTCAATCGCGACGTGTCAGGAACGCGTTCTCTGAACGGCCGAACTATAATGGTCGATAACAGATGTCCTACTCTACGACAAAGCCGCGCGCGCACTTGCGCCGTTGCCTTTGAAGAACGCAGCGTGCCTCGTGCCGCTTGTTTATGGACGCCGCCAAAAGACACCGCTGTCGATACGTCGCAATAGTTTGCACTGCGTGGCAACGTCGCTTTTTAATGTTCAAGGATTCAAGTTCATTGAATCATTGACTTAGTGACCCAATTCTATTGAGAGTTGAAATTTGCTTAAAATTAAAACTCTACTTTTTTACGTTCATTTTTTGTATATCGTCAGCAAAGGCGATAACAAGTATGTGGTTTCATTTATTGCATATATGTGGGACCTCATTCTGTATATAAAAGCGAAATACCACTCACTGACTGACTATAACGATATCTCAAAGACTATAAATCATACAAACTTGAAGTTCGGTTCCTATCATGGCGTAGAAGTCAGCTAAGGAACGATTTTGAAACAATTCACCCAGAAATGGGAGTTGAAAGTTTGTATGAAAATCCTGCAAATCGACATACAGGTTATTAGTTTTAAGTAATAATAACCTTTATAAGCAATTTTACGGAAATCCACCCTAAATAAGGTGAAATCGGGTTGGAAGGTACATGAAAGTTCTACGTTTTTGGAGTTAAGAGACACGAAAATTGGCATTAAAGTTATAAGTTTTCAATAATAAAATCCTGAATAAGCTGTTTTGTGAAATACTAACCCTAAGGGGGTAAAATTGAGGTAAAAAGGTTACATGCAAGTCCTATATTTTAAAGTATAGACAGGCCTCTGTCACTCTTGCTACCTGCGTGAAATAATTACCTACAATCGTGAGCTGCCCTAGGGGTAGATCGCAGTCGGGGCTAGCGCTCTCTATACTATTGAATGTTAAAGTTTTTTTTAACACTGTTTACGTAAATAATTTTTTGTAAATACTTGTTGAAATACTCGTCGAAATAGTTTTGTTTAGTGTTTAGTATATTTAATTGTAGGATAAAATAGTTGAAAAAGTTTTAATGTTTTTTAAGAATAATATAAAATTTATGTATATTATTATCTATCTCTTTGATAAATTATAATAGTAAAACGTCGTTCCTACTATAACTGTTGCGGGGATGAATACTTAATGAGTAATTAAAAGGATTCAGATAATATATAATTTTTTCAGTTACCGAAGAATAATGAAAGATAAATTTATTTAATTTTTTTGTTAGATAGCGAAAAAATAATTAAGTAAGAATTTAACTACAGAAGTAATACCTACGTACTTTATTACAAAACTTAGTTGAAATTTACTTCATTCCCTAAGTACCGACATACATACCTATACTCGTCTTTGTAATTAAAATATTTTAAGTTATAATAGCACAAAATACTGAAATTAAAACTTTGTTTACAAGATTTTCAACTAAGTAGATTATGATCATATTTCTGTTAGGAATCGTATTTCGAGTTTATTTGTTGTTTACGCTATCTACCTATACGAACCAAGCGTCGCGATTCCCGACGAATGGCCTTGCAATTTGTATGCGTTGGGCATCACAGAACTCACATAGTAGATAATATGGTCGATTATAGTCAGCATAGGTACTTTACCTAAGTAACTTACCATTTCACAATGTATTTTTTTACTCTTTATTAACAGCCCTTAGCAACCACGGAAAGTCAGTTGTGACATAGTAAGGAGAAAAGATGCAAAGTAATACGGACGCTCGCGCGCAGCGATAAAGTTTTATTTAGCTTGCGTGCGTGGTTTAACTGATTAATAATAACTATGTAGGCTATTAAAACTTCGGCAAGCAGTCAACATCAAAAGAGTGCAACTTCTGTACTTATTTATTCTGTGCTATAGATATGAAGATCGACATTTAGATTATTTTTTAACATATTAGTTTTGAATAACAAATACTTGCATATATTGCTTTATATAGCCTCTATATACTTAAGCATGCCTTTTGCAGCGGGAAAATTTCATAATCTCATAGGAAATCAGATATTGTACGCGGACGAAATCGAGGGCGGTCGCTAGTTACATACGTGTTATGTATTTATGTTATAAGTATATTTTTTCTTACCTGTCCACTTTTTCCGACGATTATTAAAAGCTTGTGATATCTCCACTTATTGTTGCTTTTTCAGGAAGAATTATTTGTGATTTCTTTTTGTGGAAAGATATTAGATGCTTCCTTAAACCCGAAGTGTTTCTGTTTTTCATTTTTATTTCCACCTTTTTAAGTTGGCACAATTTACACAAAGCAATTTGGGATGCATGAATTATTTCGAAAAATTGATGAAATTTGCTTTTAGGTCTTTTAAATCTATAACTCCAACTCTCACTACTCTGACTAGAACTATTCGACTCTTCGTCACTCATGTCAAATTGTAAACTTATCGCTCCGAGAACAACAAGTATTAGGGTAAAAACAATTAATACATTAGACTCGAAGCAAAGCTCAAATGGAAATGACTGGAATTAAAATAAATACTACTATTTGTAAGTACACGCCGAAAGACCGACAAAGGAAAGTTCGGCATCCTTTGATAAAATAATGATAGGTATAGTGTGCCTACGTAACAATGAAATGTAAATATGTAAATTGTGTAACTATACTATGTTCTTCTTGTGATGGAATTAATCTACGTTAATTAAATTAAATTTGCTTAGGTACGTTCTTGCTGTATTTATCTAGGTACTTAGTAACTACTAAAGTACGATATAAGTTAATAAACCGATACTGCTACCAATTTTTGGAAGTGTATGATTTTAAAACACAAAATGCGCGAATATGACTTCACTCATTCGAAATTCAAAATTCAAATATTTTTTTATTCAAGTAGGCATTAAAATACAGAAAAAATACAAACACTCACGCCTGTCACCCAGAGGGGTAGGCAGAGACTACGGACTTCCATTGGGCGCGATCCTGACACACTTCGCTCGCCTCATTTACATCCATATATTTACGTATACACGCTCGTCGGTTTAGGGTACTCCTAATCTGGCCCATTTTCAATGTATCGCCGATTTGGTCAATAAATCTTCGTCTAGGGCGTCCCTTCCCGACTTTGCCGTTCACTTCTGAAACATAAATTTGCTTTGTCACTCTTTCCTCGTTCATTCTTTCTACGTGACCAAACCACCGAAGCATTCCTTTTTTAATCCTAGTTACAACGTCATCTTGCAAACCACACTTTTCTCTTATCACACTATTTCTCACCCTGTCATTCAGATTCAGCCCTAGCATACTCCGTAATGACCACATTTCTACAGCCTTTATTCTACTCTCATGCTTCTTCTGCCATACCCAACTTTCACTACCATACATTAAAGTAGGGACTAACACACCATTATGAATTGCCAGACCTGCCTTCTTTGGCACATTCTGACTCTTCATAATAGCGTGTAGAGCCCCATTAACTTTATTTCCTGCGTTCACTCGTCGTTCTATATCCTTGTCATATCTACCATCCCTGCTAAATAAACATCCCAAATATACAAACTCATCCACTTGCTCAATCAACTCCCCTTCTATTCTTATTTCACATAACGTTTTATTTTCTTCTCTTTCAAAAACCATCACTTTCGTCTTACTTGCGTTCACTTTCATACCCCTTTATTTTAATGACCAGTTCATTAAAGTAACCATCTTTTGAAACTCAGCACTCAAACACAGCCACGGAGAAGCTACACAACCCTGTCTGACACCTTTTTGAATGCCAAACCAGTCCGAGTAGGCCTCGTTGATCCTGACACAAGCACTAGAGTCCCTATAAAGAGACTTTAATGCCTGTATCAGATCAGCGCTCAACCCAAATGAGGTCATTGTTTGCCATAACACGTTCCTGTCCACTCTGTCATAAGCCTTTTCCAAGTCCATGAACGCACAAAAAAACTTTCTGGTTTTTAGCCAAAAATTTCTCCCAATCATGCACATGGAAAAGACTTGATCTGTACACCCCATCCCCTTTCTAAATCCAGCTTGCACATCCGAAATTTTCCATCAGTTTCTTCCATAACTCTTTCAATTAACACCTTAGCATACAGTTTACTCACAATGTTAAGAAAGCTGATACCACGGTAGTTTTTACAGTCCTGCTGCGACCCCTTTCCCTTATATATTGGGACTATAACGGCTTTGCACCAGTCTTCCGGTACCCGCTTCAGTTCCCAACATAAATTAAACAAGGTGTACAGCAGGCCTACAACCACACCCCATGAGTACCCTATGAGTGACACTATCATATCCGGCTGCCTTACCTGCTTTCATGCTTTTCATTGCTTTCACTTTTTCATTTACACTTATCTTCCTACCCCTCTCCACTTCTTCCGGAATTTCTATTTCACTTACTTCAGACGACTCTTCACTCTAAAACACGCTTTCAAAGTATTCCTTCCATCTCTTTAAATTCGAAACTTCATCATTCAGCATGCAGCCATTCTCGTCTCGTATAGCATTCATTCTAGGCTGTTTTGAATTTCCCCTGGCAGTTCTTACGAGCTTCCAGAACATTTTAATATTTGTCTGGAAGTTATCAGATTTTTTTCTATCATTCTTATCTATCCTTTCTTGCTTTTGCCTTTCAACCACTTCTTTTACTCTCTTATTTATACGTCTAAAGTCTGCCTTTTTTCTTTCAATCTCATCATTCATACCGCCAGAATTACCAGCTTTGGTTGCTAGTAAATCTAGCCATGCCCTCTTCTTTGCTTCAACTTTCATCCGTACCTCATCATCCCACCACAACGTATTACTTTTCCTTTCATTCGTTCTCTTACTTACACCACATACTTCGGTGGCTGTATCCACCAAAACTTTCTTAACATTATTCCATACATTTTTCAAGTCTAAATCATTCATACAAAATTCATTCAATACACTTATATTTTCCCTCAGTCTGCATTTATACTTCTCTTTCACACCTTCATCTTGTAACCTTTCTATTCTTATACGCTGTAACGCAGTAGTAGACACAGATGTCCGATGCCGCCAACGCTTGAATAGACCATTAACTCGGCATAAGACCAAGTAATGATCCGTCCCTACGTTGGACCCCAGGTAAACCCTTGTATCTACCACTACGCTCCTCATTCTTCCATCCACAATTATGAAATCTATCATGCTTCTATCATACCCTCTTTTCCATGTATATATGTGAATCCTCTTATGGCGAAAGAAAGTGTTCGCCACAAAAAGATCCTTTTCCACACATATGGTGAGGAGGTCTTCACCATTCTCATTTATTCTTTCACCGCCAAACGCTCCTAATGTCCTTTCATAACCAGACCTCATCACCCCAACCCTTCCGTTAAAATCTCCTAACATAATAATATTTTCATTTTTCTTACATTTCGTCAACACCAGCCTTACCATGTCCCAAAACTGCTCTCGGATATAAGTGGGCTTAGACATATCTGGGGCGTACACCCCAAGCACAAACAACTTCTTTAAGCCCACTTTCATTCGTATCCACAGCAGCCTTGGGCTTACACATTCATACTCTTTCACACATTGACCCATTCTTTCTGAAAGGATGACACCGACTCCCTGGCATGCCCGCTCGATCTCGTCTACACCAGACCAGTAAGCGGTATACATGCCATGTGCAGTGACATCTCTTCCCTTTCGTTTCGTCTCATTCACACATAACACATCTATTCCTCTATCATTTATCATTTCGCATATTTCATCCATCTTATCATTCATTGCTCCACATACATTCAGCGTAGCCAGACGGGCCTCTGCAATCCACTTTTCGCCCCTCCGGGAGACAGGACGTGACGGGTGGCGAACCTCGTCGCCGGTTTTCCTCCCGGAGATTCTTCGCACCCCTGCCCCATTAAACGGGCGCCGGGAACTCGGGGCCATTTCTTTAAATTGTTGGCTCATGGTGGGACATAAGGGGTGATAGATTTTACGCCGCTACCACACGGCGAGGAGCCGAGTCTGTCGTTTCGGCTTTGTCGCTCGTTTAGCACCATCCGGGGGACAGGTGTAGGGTGGGCCTAGGGTTAGGTGGTCGAAGCCTACGGACGCGAGCGACTCATCCCCCTTAGTGCATTAAAAATACACTTTTGAATAGTCATATAATCACTGGTTTCCCCAATTTTTTTCTTTTGAATGTTCAGGGGTGTTGATTCTACTGAGAAGAATCATGGAAGAAAGTAAGAAACTCAGTAGTTGCTCTTTTGAAAATATTTTTACAATAGTACTATAATTATGTAAAGCGATGAGTCAAACATAAAATGTCAAATGTATATGTAGATACCAAATCGGTATAGAAATTTCTAGTTAGTCCTGTGTAGTACGAGAGGTCAGTTCCAAGCATTTTTTTCATTATGATAATCATTTACAGAATAATATGCCTTTTTTGGCTAAACAAGCTTAAATGTGCGACTTAAATTTAAAAGGTGAAAGATCTAACATTTCATTTGAAATCTTGTTATAAAAGCGTATACCGCTACCTAAGAACGAATTGTATACATTGTGTATTCGGAAAGTAGGTAATCTGATTTTATTTTTATTTCTAGTATTAAAATTGTGCAGATCACTATTTTATACATGTAAGTGAATGTTTTGTAGTACATACATGATATTTGCAATAATATATTGTGATGCAACATTCAGGATATCAATTTATTTAAACAGTACTCTCAGAGATACTCGGGCTCTTAGGCAGTACATAGATCTTATTGCACGCTTTTTATTTTATATGCACGCTTTTTATATTTTTCGATTAGCATTGTAGAAAATTATTATACGTTTCGTGCGTTTTAAAAGTATCTACAATATTTATCAAATGGGTGACGACATATTCGAGCACTTTGTATTTTAAAAACACACACTTCCAAAAATAGAGATTTGCAGAGAACTTATTGAACATGTTTATCTATTAGGTGGTAATAATAATAATAATAGGGATGCTTGAAAACAGAAAAATGCGTAAAGGGCCGCTGTCTGGAGGTCGCCAGGGTGTGTCTGGAGCTGGCGCTGGACGCGACAGCATGCGGGCAGCCAGCCGAGTACGACCATCCAGCAGCCCCTCGCATCCATTATCATCACCAGCTGGCTTGGTGTCGGCAGAGTCATTTCAGACCCAGCAGTCGGGTCCTGCCACTGGTGGAGAACGCCGCATGCGATTGACAATCAACATGAATAGGGACGTATTGCGGGCGAACTTCAGAGCAAAAGGGGAAGAAGCTGGAGGTGTTGCGTACCAGGCCAGGATGTATCGCTTTTTTGCTCAGCTGAAGCCATCTATTACCGTCATTGAGCAAAACCTGGCAGACCGAGTTCGGCACATCATCCGCTAAAAAAATGTGATGACGCCGAACTTAAACGGATACGACGTGAGGCTGTTCCTTCATCGGATGAATATGCTACGACTGGGAATGCGGCCCCACAAATAGCAGAGCAATCCCCACCCGTGGACGCCTCTGTAATTCTTTCAGTTGTGTTTGATTTAGACGATTGTGGAATAGTCTCCCATGGACTAGAACAAATGAAAAGTACATTGGAAGAGGCGATTACGGAAACGCGCAATACGTCTCTCGAAAATCGACCACGACTTTCCCGCATACCCCTAAGCAAGCGAAATCGAGCTGTCGTTAGGGCTCTAAACCTAATGCTGGTGACCTATTTGGAAGCCAACCGGGGCCTTTACGAGACGGACGCAATTCTTATTGCCGCCGCACTGGCAGTCTACCGTATCATTGGCGCCAAGCTGGCTGAACACGCTACTGGACAAAGTAGTGCTGTCACAGCCTGTAGAAAAAGAATTGAGGACCGTATCGCATGGGCAAGGGCCCTTATCGGCAGACTGACAAGCTTTAGGTCGGGTAGTAATACGTCGAGAGTTGTGCGCATTGTTGGAATTGCGTTTCATCATCATCATTACAGCCCTTCACAAGCTCACTGATGAACATAGGCCTCCAAGGAATGCCACAAGGTACGGATCTGAGCTACCTGAATCCGTCGACTTCCTGCATGTCTTACCAGGTCGTCACTCCATCTAGTGGAGGGACGCCCTACACTTTGCCTGCCGGTACGAGGCTGCCACTCGAGGACCTTTCTTTCCCATCAGTTGTTGGTTCTCCGAGCTATATGGCCGGTTAATTGCCACTTCAGCATACTAATTCTTTGGGCTGTGTTGGTTACTCTGTTTCTACTGCGGATATCCTCGTTTCTATCGCGCAGAGAAACGCCGAGCATTGCCCTTTCCATAGCAGCGTCATGGTCTTTGTCTTGCAAAACTGCGAGAACAAGACCAAAACTGATTTTGGGCAACACTACATTATTATTGACGTAATTTTCATAAGAAATTTTACATACCAAGCGCTATATTGTTATTCTGATTATTATCAGCGCTACGTGTGACGAAATTGTATTTGAGACAATATGACGCGGCAGTTCGTAAAAGTTCTCAATATCGTATAGTTTCATTATTTTACAATAAATACTACACGCTATTATATTTCCTGTTTCGCAATATTCGAACGACCGACGTGTATGAATTAGTGAGTTTTACAATCTGTCTACGACATTGTACGTGATATTGCGGTAGGGTGGTGAAAATCTTCAATAAGCAACATGAGTAGTCTCTAAATCAATTAACCCTAGTTTTTCTTTACGTCGTTGCTTGCAGCTTTGTAACATAGGTTTTATTTCAGTCGTTGATTGATACCGCTATTTAATAATTTGAGTTTACTTCGTGGTTACCGACAAGGCACAATTTTCTGTGCGTATAACAGCCGACATCATACGTGGTAGAACCACGCTGCAGCTATATTATGTTGTAGTTGTAGCACGAATAGGTCAACTCGAATAGGTTCGTACCACGCTCTCACAGAATACCAGCGAAAAATAGTTACTCAATGCAATAGCATAGAATAGAATGATTTTTTATTCAATATTGATTATTACAAAATACTTATTGAATGCTGCTGTGTTTCGTATCGTAAACGAATAATTCCATCTTAATTGATGATAAATCTAGATGTCTATGGGGCCCATATCGTTTATCCAGCTCGTTTGTCAGCCTCATTCTAAAAAAGAGCAATAACCAAACAGAAAGGACAATAAGGTCCCATTTTTGATCCAACACATAAGGCTTCATGTTTTAAATATATTTCTGCTACAATTTGAAGATGATATTTGATTTTTTGAGGTACAATGAAGCAAAATCCCCCTGATTGGCATTTAGAGTTCAAGTCAATTATATCCCACCGTGAACGTCGTTGTTGATATCGGGCGAACGTCGGTAACCAGGAACAGCCTGCAATCGGAAAGTTCAATTTTACTGCTTGAATAATTTACATAGCCTAGCGCATATGAATAAAAAAGAAAGAAAGAACTATTTATAATCATACACACATTTAAAACAAAAAAAATATACACAAGTGGTAAAATTAAAAATTTTGTACAACTGATTTCAATATAAATAATAACAACTGGCCACGTGCGAGTCGGACTCGCGCATGTTGGGTTCCGTAACATCACAAATCACGTTTCTAGTTGGGGAGCCTCCTTTAATTTTTAATTATTTTTTTTTACTATTTGTTGCTATAGCGGCAACAGAAATACACATTCTGTCAAAATTCCAACTGTCTACCTATTACGGATCATGAGATACAGCCCGCTGACAGACAGCCGGACAGACAGTGGAGCCTTAGTAATAGGGTCCCTTTTTGAGTACGGAACACTAATAAAGTGAGAACATCATCAATGTAGTCAAAGTCAATTAAATACGAATTATTAAGGATAATTCAAAAACTACTGGTCAGATCTTGATCGAATTTATACGGGGCTACATGAAAAGCACCAGCTTTCAAATAAAAAAAGAATCTTCAAAATCAGTTCACCTAGAAAAAAGTTCTGAGGTAACATAATTAATTAATAATAAAAGAAAACAAAATTTAAATGTTTCAAATCAGTCTCCAACTAAGCATAATGTTGCAAAGACGGCGTTGCTTTTCAGTTGGGGCGTTGTGACTTCACTGACAAGTCGGTGTGATCCTTCTGCACACTTAATGATTACAACTAACTCAATAGAGCCCAAGTTTAAAATCGCTGTTAAAGTTTTATGTTATTTCGTGTTCGTACTGAGTTTTAACTGAGTTTACTCTCTTTTTTTAAGTCATTCAATCAATATTTAGTTTTCGGTCTGTTCCAGATTTAGCAAACGCGTCCACGTCTATTAATTTGGGAGTAATTTCCTACTGGCAGATTTTAGTTACCGCAGCTACGACTTGGCAGCTGAACAGGAAATTGAACTCATGTTTTAAACTTCGTACTATTACGTGTGCAGTAGATTGCGTAAAATCTTTGTTTTTATTAATAAATTGAAAATACACTATACTAAGGTTAACAGTTATACGTAGGTATCATATTATAAAATTAAAATGAGAAATGGATCTACGTAAATACATATAAATAAAACTTAAGTGTCTGTTCGAAATAATTGCCCTAATTAAAGCAGAAGGGTTTATTTGCATATTTTTATAGAATTAGGGTGACAAACGAGCACACAGTCCACCTGATGGTAAGTGGTTGCTGTGGCCCATAGACATCTACATCTATCCTCGATTAGGAATCAAAATGCAGATGCGTTGTCACCCGTGAAGACTAAGGTGAAATGCCTCATTTCCAGTTTAAAGGGTCTCCGGTCTCTACACTCACCACACGAAACACAGCAGCGTTATGCTGTTATTTTACGCTAGTATTCTGTGAGAGCGCGGTCCTTCCCCGGTTGAGCCGACCCATTCGTGCTACAACATGGCTCAACCACGTAAAAAAAATGCATGCTATTAAGAATAACCATTTTTGTTTTAATTGTCTAAACCGATTGGTAATGAAACTTAACGAACAGGTAGTATGTTGAAGGTCTCATAAAAGGAGACAATGTTATACGCTAACTGATTACTGATAACTACTTCTTATAGGTAGTATAGTAAAGTCTTTTGTGCTTCGAGGGAAATAACCAAATAACCAGGAATTTTAACAGTGGTAGAGCCAAGCGGCAGCTTTTGCTGTTGCACGAATGGGCCAGCTCGAACCGGGGTGGTACCACGACCTCACAGAATACCGGCGTGAAGTAGAGGTTTACCTCTGCGTTCCGCTTGGTGAGTGCAGGTGGCCGGAGGCCCAATTCCCCACCCCCCCCCTCCCATCAATATGGTAGTGGAATTGAACAGAAGACTACCCCAGGAGGGTACCTGCACCCATGGAGAATCCCTCGCTGAGCATCCACGACCAAACCACTCCACTTCTGGGCGTGGGTGCTCAGGCTGCCCCGCGTATTCTAGTGGGGGCAAAATTCCGCTCGCGACTAATACTGCTCGGGGCAAGCTGAACAATAAGACCAAGGCGACCCCTTTCACGCTATCCGTAAATTTTTGCAATATCAAGGGACTTCATTCCAACCTTAACGCTGTCCATTACCATCTAGAGACGGCGAAGCCGGCCGTGCTCTTTTTAACGGAGACTCAGGTGTCCTCTCCGACTGATACTTCATATCTCTCCTACCCGGGGTACAAATTGGAACACTCCTTTGTGCCCCGGGCTGGAGTTTGCGTATACGTCAGAGAGGACATCTGTTTTCGACGCCTCGGCATTCTTGAAGGTACGGACCTGTCCATACTATGGCTGCGCGTAGACAGCGACGACCATCCCCGAGTCTACGGGTGCCTCTATAGGTCCCATAGCGGTAATGCCGACACAGACCGACTCATCGACCACGTCCAAATGGCTGCAAACTCCGTGCTACAACAGGTCCCATCCGCAGAGATCGTGATACTCGGTGATTTTAACGCCCACCACGCTGAATGGCTTGGTTCTCGTTTAACCGATCATGCGGGTAGATCTGTCTATGACTTTGCTTTGGCATATGGTCTAACACAACTGGTTACTTCACCTACGCGGATCCCAGATGTGGAGGATCATGTACCTTTCCTGTTGGACCTTCTGCTGACCTCTCATCCGGACGGATATCAGGTTTCCGTCGATGCCCCACTAGGCTCTTCGGACTATTGTCTGATCCGCAGTACGGTGCCACTCACGCTCCCATCGCAGTTGCGATCTGCAGCTTGCCGCTGTGTTTGGCACTATAGGTCGGCCGATTGGGACGGGATGCGGTCTTTTTTTGCATCCTACCCTTGGGTTTGCTTCTTGCCGGAAGATCCCAGCGTTGTTGCCGATTCTGTTGCTGATGTGGTACTTCAGGGTATGGAACTTTTTATTCCATCCTCTGTGGTGCCCATCGGAGGCAGATCCCAGCCATGGTTTGGTCGCTCCTGTAAACTAGCATCACGCTATAAGCAGGAGTGCTACCAGGCCTGGGCTGACGCATCAACGTCCCGGGATGTAAACACCAGCGCTCTTAAAAAGAAGTACAATTCCGCCTCCAGGTCCTTCAAAAGTGTCATTGCCAAGGCAAAGTCAGAGCACATCGGCAGAATTGGCGAGAAACTAGTTCGCCTCCCTTCGGGAACACGTGCATTCTGGTCTCTCGCCAAGGCTGTCCAAGGGAACTTCTGTCAGCCATCTCTGCCATCTCTGCACAGGGTGGACGACTCACTGGCCCATGACGCAAAGAAGAAAGCCGATCTGCTAGGCTCTCTTTTTGCTTCCAACTCGACTCTAGATGATTGGGAAAACACACTGCCGAACATCCCGCGGTGTGAGTGCTCCATGCGGGGGGTGCTGTTTACACAGCGCTTGGTGCGTAAAGCACTCCTCTCCCTGGACGTCAACAAGTCGAGTGGGCCTGATGGAGTCCCACCTATTGTGCTGAAGACGTGTGCTCCGGAGTTGGCACCGGTTTTAACGCGTCTTTTTCGGTACTCCTACTCCCTAGGCGTAGTCCCGGACTCATAGAAGACAGCTTTGGTGCACCCGATCCCTAAAAAAGGCGACTGCTCAGATCCGTCCAACTACAGGCCTATCGCCATCACCTCCTTGTTCTCCAAAGTAATGCAAACGATTATTAACAGCCAGCTCATGCGGAACCTTGAGGATCACCAGCTGATTAGTGACCGACAGTACGGTTTCCGTCGAGGTCGCTTAGCTGGTGAACTTCTGGTCTACCTGACCCATAGATGGGCGTAGCCAGTGGAGTCCAAGGGGGAGGCGTTGGCCGTTAGTTTGGACATAGCGAAGGCTTTCGATCGGGTTTGGCGTAAAGCGCTTCTTTCGAAACTGCCTTCCTATGGGCTTCCCGAAAAATTGTGCAATTGGATCACCAGCTTTCTTGCAGATCGGAGCATCAAGGTCGTAGTAGACGGTGCATGCTCCGATTACAAGCCCATTAACGCTGGTGTTCCACAAGGCTGCGTGCTATCACCAACGCTGTTTCTTCTGCATATCAATGATATGTTGCAAACCAGTAACATTCATTGCTATGCAGACGACAGCACTGGTGATGCTTTATACACCGGCCGTGCCAATATTCTCGGGAAAACGTCGCCGAGTACCGGAACAAACTTGTGTCTGAAGTCGAGGCTTTGTTGAACAAATTTTCAGACTGGGGGCGACTAAATCTAGTCCAGTTCAATCCCCAGAAGACACAAGTTTGCGCGTTTGCCGCTAAAAAGATTCCCTTTGTCGTATCTCCTCAGTTTCAAGGCACTCCCCTTGTTGCCTCTGCCAGTATCGGAATCCTCGGTGTCGACATATCGAGTGTCGTCCAGTTTCGTGGTCACTTGGATGAGAAGGCCAAATTGGCCTCTAAAAAGCTTGGCGTGCTCAGCAGAGCAGGACAGTATTTCATGCGGGCACACCGCTTGCAACTTTACATGGCGCAGGTTCGGCCTCACATGGAATACTGTTCCCATCTCTGGGCAGGGGCTCCCCAGTGCCAGCTCCTTCCACTTGACCGCATCCAGCGCAGAGCGGTTCGAATCGTCGACGACCGAGTTCTTTCCGATCGGCTTGACTCACTGGCACTGCGTAGAGAGGTTGCATCTCTTTGCGTATTTTATCGCATCGACCACGGGGAGTGCTCTGAGGAATTGTTCGGACTAATTCCAGCCGCTCAATTTCACCATCGCACATCGTGACAGAACTTGCGATACCATCCATATCATCTAGATGATTGGCGGTCCACCACTGTGCGATTCAGAAGAAGTTTTCTCCCTCGCACAACTTCCTTGTGGAATCGATTACCACCAGCGATTTTTCCGGACCGATACGACTTAGGGACCTTCAAGAAAAGAGCCTACTCCTTTTTAAAAGGCCGGCAACGCATCTGCGATTCCCCTGGTGTTGCAGTTGTTCATGGGCGGCGGTAGTCACTTACCATCAGGTGAGACGCATGCTCGTTTGCCCCCTCTCCTATAAAAAAAAACCAGACTGACAACGGGGTGCAGGGATAAAGATGCAAATAATCTGATACTGCTGTCGTCAATACGCCTGCCAGCCGTGGACTTTAACGAGCTAGTGTAGAAAAGAAAGGAAATATATTTCACGTGGTAGAGCCATACTGCAGCTATGTATGGTTGTAACACGAATGGGTCAGCTCGACCGGGGAAAGTCCACGCTTTTACAGATTATCAGTGTAAAGTGAGTGTAGAGAACTGAATACCCTTTAAGACTGGAAACGAGGCATTCCATCCTAGTGTCGCCGTGTAGTGGCGGTCAAGAATATCCACTACCCCATATCCTCCCGTGGGTGTCGTAAAAGGCGACAATGGGAAACAGGCGGGAGATGGGCAGCAGCATCTCCCTGATAATAGCCAAAGATACAATAAAAAAAAAACTGCGGTTGCCAACCCGCTCGCCAAGCGTGGCAACTATGGCAAATACCCCTCTATGAATGTAACAAAGAGACGGCCCCCAGTCCCCGGCGGCCCCGCTATTCCTGGCTACGGTGGCGACCATGGTAACGGCGGGGCAGGGGGTGCTAAGAATCTCCGGTGGAGGTTCGGTTGCCACCTTAGACGACTCGACCTGGCAACGTACAACGCACGCACCCTGAGGACTGACGAGAAGATCGTGGAGCTGGAAGAAGAGATAGACAAGTTGCGCTGGCATATTATAGGATTATCCGAAGTCCGAAGAGAGGGGGAGGACACGGTAATCCTCGAATCCGGCAACTTGCTCTATCACCGGGAGGGCGACCATCTGTCCCAAGGAGGTGTCGGATTTATCGTCCACAAGTCTCTCGTTAACAACGTTGTAAAGATCGGGAGTGTGTCGACGAGGGTTGCGTACCTTATACTCAGAATCACCAAACGGTATTCGCTGAAGGTCATACAGGTTTACGCACCAACCTCGGCACACCCCGATGAGGAGGTGGAGGAAATGTATGAGGATATCTCTAGAGCCATGCATTCCTCCAAAACCCAATATACGGTGTTAATGGGAGACTTCAATGCAAAACTAGGCACAAAAGAGAACGGTGAGCTGAAAGTAGGGAAATTTGGAATAGGGCAACGGAACCCAAGGGGCCAGCAGCTGGCCGACTTCATGGAGAAAGAGGGACTCTTTATGATGAACTCTTTCTTCCAGAAGCGGCCCCACAGGAAGTGGACCTGGTCGAGCCCCGACGGTTCGACAAAAAATGAGATTGACTTCATTATGACGACCAGACGACAACTGTTCAGTGATGTCTCAGTGATCGCGAGGGTGAAAACCGGCAGCGATCACCGAATGGTTAGAGGCACACTGAACCTAAATGTTAAGTTGGAGAGGTCTCGTCTGATGAAGTCAACGCTCCGTCCCCCTCGTGCTCTAATCCAAAGTCCCGAAACCTTTCAGCTCGAGTTACAAAATCGTTTTCAGTGCCTAGAAGACTGCAATGAAGTGGACGATATGAATGACAAGCTCGTGGAAACTGTCCATGCGGTCGGAGCTAAGTTCTGCAAGACCCGCCGCAGAAGAACACAAAAACTCTCCGATCACACTCTTAATCTCATGGCTGTTAGACGGGAGATGAGGCTACATTCTTCAACAGATTTGACAGCATACAGGCAACTGAACAGACAGATCTCCAAATGCATGCGGCGGGACTTGCGCAACTTCAATACAGCTCGTATTGAAGAAGCGATCGAGCGGAACCAAGGCTCCAAAGTCTTTGCCAGAGATCTGTCTGCCAGAAAGAGCCAACTGTCAAAGCTGAAGACCGAATGTGGCAGCATCGTTTCCGGGGCACCTGAGATTTTGAGTGAGATTGAGAGGTTCTATGGGCAGCTGTACACGTCATCGTTGGAGCCACACGCAAGTGTGAGTAACGATCCAAGAGCGAGTCTTATTCGACACTATTCCGAAGATATCCCGGACGTCAGTCTGAGCGAGATTAGAATGGCTCTCCAACACCTTAAAAACGGCAAGGCCCCAGGTGAGGATGGAATTACAGCGGAGCTTCTGAAAGCGGGTGGAAGACCGGTACTTGAAGTCCTTCAGAAGCTCTTTAATTCCGTCCTCCATGGTGGCATTACACCGGAGGCGTGGAGCAGAAGTGCGGTGGTCTTGTTCTTCAAGAAAGGCGACAACGCTCTCTTGAAGAACTACAGACCGATTTCCCTTCTGAGCCGCGTCTACGTGCTGTTTTCGAGAGTCATTACGAATCGTCTCACGCGCAGACTTGACGACTTCCAGCCTCCCGAACAAGCCGGTTTCCGAAAGGGCTTTAGCACCATAGACCACATACATACCCTTCGGCAAATTGTACAGAAGTCCGAAGAGTACAATTTACCACTGTGTCTGGCGTATGTGGACTATGAGAAAGCCTTTGATTCCGTCGAAATTTGGGCGGTGCTGCAGTCCCTTCAGCGATGCCAAGTTGACTGTCGGTATATCGAAGTGCTGAAGTGTTTGTACAGCAGAGCTACGATGGCTATCCGAGTACAGAACCAGAGTACGAAACCTATCCAATTGCAGAGAGGTGTAAGACAGGGTGATGTTATATCCCCGAAACTCTTCACCGCTGCATTGGAAGACGTTTTCAAGCTTCTGGACTGGAAAGGATACGGAATTAACATCAATGGCGAATACATCACTCACCTTCGATTTGCCGACGATATAGTCCTTATGGCAGAATCGCTGGAGGACCTAAGCACTATGCTCAATGACCTCAATAGTGTCTCCCAACGGATAGGTCTTAAGATGAACATGGACAAAACAAAGATTATGTTTAATGTCCATGTCACACCTATGCCGGTAGTTGTTGGGAGCACTAAGCTCGAAGTTGTTGACGAGTATGTTTACCTGGGACAAATAGTCCGACTAGGTAAGTCCAACTTCGACCGAGAGGTCAATCGACGGATTCAACTCGGCTGGGCAGCGTTCGGGAAGCTACGACACATCTTCTCGTCAGACATACCTCAAAACCTTAAAACGAAATTGTACAACCAGTGCGTGTTGCCAGTGATGACTTACGGATCTGAGACTTGGTCCTTCACTGCTGGCCGTATGAGGAAGCTCAAGGTCGCTCAGCGAGCTATGGAGAGGGCTATGCTCGGAGTTTCTCTGCGTGATAAACTTAGGAATGAGGTTATCCGCAGTAGAACCAGAGTAACCGACATAGCCCAACGGATTAGTAAGCTGAAGTGGCAGTGGGCCGGCCATATAGCTCGAAGAACCGACAACCGATGGGGAAGAAAGGTTCTCGAGTGGCAGCCTCGTACCGGTAGGCGAAGTGTAGGGCGTCCCCCCACGAGATGGAGTGACGACCTGGTAAGACATGCAGGAAGTCGATGGATGCAGGTGGCTCGGGACCGTGCTTTGTGGCATTCTTTGGGGGAGGCCTATGTTCAGCAGTGGACTTGTGAAGGGCTGTAATGATGAATGATGATGATGTTCAGGGGTGACAATACATCTGCAATTTGATTATTAATTGATGTTAACTGTAGATATCTATGGGCAACTGCATCCACTTACCATCAGGTGGACTGTGTACTCATATGTCACCCTGATTCATTAAAAAAAAGTGCATAAAATCTTAAGCGACGTGCGGCCTTAGCCAAGATGATATTATAAGACTATTAAAGCTACAGAAATCTATAGAAATAAATCTATTAAAATAAATGAAATCATCACCAAGTCACGTAACTTCACGTACAGCGTTAATGTTTGTAGAACATCATCTTGGCTCAAAAACCATTTGTACTGGTTGTGATACAACACTCCCTCGTTGGTCTAGTGGTAAAAAACGCGAGTGTTGATCATTAGGTCCCTCGTTCGAATCCCGGGTCAAGCTAAAATCAGTTATTGGGTTTTTCTGTCAAGATATTCTCAGTTGCAGCCCGGAGTTAGGAAGTTGGCGGTGTTTCAGCCCCGTGCTTTAAAAAGCACCTAAAGGTGCTGGCCTCCGGTGGTGTCGAATTACCGCGTCACATTGGACTATGAGTGTGAGGGAATAGAGAGTAAACGTGTGCTTGCGCCATTTAATCACACTTTAATCCTAATCACTTAAATCCTGTGCAGATGGTTAGACTCCTTTGAAATTGGCCGTCGTGACCGAAATTCAGTCTGGACAATATTATGATTACACCCGTGTTTCAAAGAACGAAAGAAATATAAAATATGGCGTCTTTGTAGCGGCATCGTTCTTTCACAACATTAGATTTGATAGATAGAAAGAATTTATAATATCTTTTGCTACGCGGAAAGCTTTTTTCTTTGAATAGAGATCAAAGAGGATGTCGCGTTACTGGATAAATTCTCGATGAAAGCGGCGGCGCTTTAGTAAAGTGTGTTTAAACGACTTTTGTTTGTGGCGTTCTATTGATTTATCAAGTAATAACGTTGTCGATCATTGTAATTACATATTTGTTTTTGATTTATATTACTATGTGTCTATTATACAAAATACAAAAAAACGACAAATAATATATTAATATTAATACTAAGGAATTTATGGATGATAATAACCCCTCAGAATAAATTGATCGCTACCATGCTATTTCTAAATAGTTTTGTGTTGTTGATCATTGTGTAACTTTAATTATTGTAAACTATTGCTTTTTCCAAAAAAAAAAAGTCCCTCTGCGTATCTTGCTGATTCTTCCTAGGAAAGAGGTATTTTCCAAACATGTGGTAAATTAAACACAATGTGATTCAATAATTAAATATTATTTATAATCTATATTGAATAAAAATGTTTCTATTTCACGTCAGTTTTTTTCTGGCATCTACTTTATGACACTATTTATATTTTACTAATTTAGATTAAGGCCAATGGATTGTAAAGAAATTAAATCGAAAATGGTGTATCAGTTCTCTATCCACAGTAAATAATCCTAATAAAAATTTATATAATAACAAAACTGAATTATTAATGCGGGCTGCATTTAAAATAATTTATAATTTAAAACTGGTCGCAGAATTAAAAAACAGGGTAAACTTATCACGTCAAAATATTTATATTTTTAATTTACCCACAAAGCGGATTTATTTTAAATTCGTAAACTGCTTACGGGTTTTTCATTTTCAAACAACCTTCTCCCATCATTTGTCAGCGAGAATCTGTAAGATGCTATCTACGAAATTGCTCCCGCGAATAAGTTAAGCGAGCTTTACTTTTCAGTTTAAACATAGTTTCATTTCTGAGTTGCAGCGCAGAATATATAATCGTTCGAGTTGCAGGAACTTTCTTGTTATTTTAACATACGAACAAAAGCAATATTGTATAATTGTTATTTGCTAGCTGGAGGTTGATGGATGCAGATGGTTTAGAACCATGTAACAGTCCGCTGGAGAGATCGTGTTGGTGATGAATCATTTTAACCACCCCCAGGAATAGCTGTCAACGTGACTGTTTATTTGTGAGTAATAAACTTTGTGAATAACATACACGTCTTTAGATCACCGAGTTATGAACCTCAAAATCTATAATTTAAATGGGGAGACGAGGAAGATAAATAAACGTGTTCATTTCTTCTTTCCTGGTATATAAATCATATCACTATAATACATCCTGTTGAAAAATAAGGTCGTCCTTATAAAATTGCCTTTTATTTAAAATAGATCAATTTTTGCATTGAAATTGTAGAATTAATTCTCGAAGTGTCAGCCAGAGACAGCGATACCAAAAATAAAATAGTGGGAAAATAAATGAACAAAAGATTTTTAAAAGCATTGTCAGCCGTAATATGTCATTGAAGTCAAAAAGCAACTAGAGAACAATCGTTTTGAAACTAGGGAGAAAGTTCGCGAACATTATTTAATCAAAATCATATTTTGTAAAATTTACACTACAGCACTGTAAAGCACCTGAAACGTAGGGAATTAAAGAGTTAAAATTAACGCGTTTGCAATATTGCTTCGGAACGTCAATTTTATTCATTTAATGCGTGACATAATTATTTTTATAATTGCGTACTCAGTATGACGATTTCTTATGTTTACGCGAACACTACACATTGAATAAAACTACTTTTACGGATTCTATCGCTTTTTTATTTGCTTGGGACAGGTGACTGACTAGTCACCTCCGTCCCCCGTGATCATGGGTGCTGTAAAGCACCTGAAATGTCGGGAATTAAATATAAGTTTATTAAACGCGATAAAATTCGTAAAAGTAGTTTCATTCAATGGCGTACTCAGGTTTGAATTTATTTAATAATTTACATATACTCACCACGCTGGGCTGGTGGGCAGGTGGGTTGGTGAGCCTAGAGACGATAGACAGCTGTTAGGCGCCGAAATCGCCCCATAATGTCACAAAACGGACCGAATAACAACCGAAAGCTTTAGTCACGTTATCAAATTTTCATACATAAAACAAGCTCCGTAGTCCGCCTGGGAGTGTTGGACGCTCTCCGGGTTGAGCCTAGACCTTACGCAACGTGAGAGCTACCTTTTCCATTCACGGCGAACCACTTATCAACCGCCAATAAAGTGTGGACGTGCAAGCGAAGTTTATTCCGATAAAATCTTTTGATGCGCAAGAGTTTACAGACGGCGGAGCTGTCTTCGGCTTTGCCATAAGTTACCAAGTTTTTTTTTTTATAGGATAAGGGTGACAAACGAGCACACAGTCCACCTGATGGTAAGTGGTTGCTGCGGCCCATAGACATCTACATCTATCCTCTATTACAAATCAAAATGTAGATGCGTTGTCACCCGTGAGGACTAGGATAGAATGCCTCATTTCCAGTAAAAAGGGCCTCCGGCCACCTGCACTCACCAAGCGAAACGCAGAGGTGAACCTCTACTTCACGCTGGTTTTCTGTGAGGTCGTGGTACCACCCCGGTTCGAGCCGGCCCATCCGTGCGACAGCAAAAGCTGCCGCGTGGCTCTACCACTGTTAAAAAAGTCTTTTCTTCTCGCTATTACTTGGCTACATCAACACTTGCCATCAGGTGGAATGATATTCAACCACTGGCCCTAAATATTGTAGATTTAACTATAATGTTATAAGCCATTCGCATCGCAAACACCTTTGCACTTTCAACGTTTTGACTATGTATTAGAAGAGTGACCTACAATTGTTTTCCTATATCCAATACCCATGAACTAATTTTGTTCAGTAAATCGCTTTTTGATATGTTTTTTTATGTAATGGTTTTTTAATATTTATTATAATAGAAAAAAATAGGGATAAATAATTCATTCACTGAAAGGTACTTTACCATGGAAGAGCCGACAAAAGAAAATTATGTGTGAATCTTTAAGGCAGGTAAAATAAAAGTGAACATCACACATAATTTTTTCCAACATAGCGCTTTAACCAATTCAATGAAAGTATATTGATCTTGTTTATTGCTGTATGTGCTACAATCCCTATGCCGTCCCTGCACGTAAAATAATTACAAAAAAATTGTGTAAACCAATGCTGAGCGTTGTTTGCACAGAATTAGATGATTACCACCACAGGCATTTTCAATGCTGTCTTCGTCGGTCTGAGTGATACTTAATACATGTTATGTTCATTTATAGCTCATACTAGCGATCCGCCTCGGCTTCGCACGGGAGACTTCTGCATCGTGACAACAGCGCCACCTACCGCGTCCAATTGTGAATCCTAAACCATCCAGGGACTAATTTAAATGTACACAAAAAAGTCATCAAAGTCGTTCGAGCCGTTTTCGAGTTTTAGCGAGACTAAGTTGTTGTCCAACAGTAAATTTTCTATTTTGTCTCTACTATACTTCGTATTATACCGTCTTAGAACCATATATTTCGCACTTTTGAAGTTGTCTATCGGTGGTTCAAGCACATTTGTAATATACGACATGGTATTCTAGGTTTTTATATATAAAAGAGGAGGTAAACGAACTTACGGCTCATTCGATCGTATGTGATTACTGTCACTCATGAAACATGCGTTGTCGGCCTGTTAGATAGAAATACACTCTTTTTTTGAAGGCTTTTAGTTCTATCTGTCGTGAAGTACCGCTGGTGCAAAACTCCTTGCAAAAGCAGTGGTAGTGGACATTAAGTTTGATGTAAACATTACGTGGTAGAGACACGCTGCATCTATATTATGGTAGTAGCACGGATGGGTCGGCTCGACCGGGGTAGAACCAGGTTCTCACAGAATACTAGTGTAAAATAGCAACTTCATGCTGTTGTGTTTTGTATGGTGAGTGGAGTGAACCGGAGACCCTATTTTACTGGAAACGAAGCATTCCATCTTGGTCCTCAAAGGTGACGCATCAGCATTTTAATTCTTAGTTGACGATATATGTTGATATATCCATGACATGATAAGATATCTATGGGCCGCAGTATCCACTTACCATCAGGTGGACTGTGTGCTGGTTTGTCACCTTATTCCATATTTTACTCTCTGAATAAAACTTATACTATAATATATAGATCAGAATATAATTGCTCGCCTTTAAACTTCACATTTGAGCAAACGGAAGAGCTGATTAAATTAATAAAATTTAGATGGACGGTCCTTCAAAAAAATATTAATCGTGTACGGACAGTTTTGTACATATTTGCATATTATCGTTGATTAGAAACTAAGAAACGACGTAACCTTGTTAACGTGGTAGAGCTACACTGAAACTAATATAACTAGAGCACGAATGAGTCATTTCGACCTGGGATCGACCGCAGTCTAACGTAATAACTCTGCTGTTTTCGCGTGGCGAATGATGAAAACTGGGGACCTTTTTATGGGTAAAGAGGCATTCCATGTTTTTATTTAGGATTGATATCTTTTTTATTCTTAATTGATCATAAGTTAAAGCATCCATTTACCATCAATTCTTCATTCAATCTTTAACGTCAATTCCCCTGGTGTTGCAGTTGTTCATGGGCGGCGGTAGTCATTTACCATCAGGTGAGCCGCATGCTCGTTTGCCCCCTATTCCTATAAAAAAAAAGAACGTCAACCGTTTCGTTTTATCTTGTTGGTCCCAAAGGTAGTACCTATTGTAGTTAATTATTTTACTAATTGTTACAATATCGCCATAACAATTAGATACAATAATTGTATCTAATTGTTATGGCGATAACTTTGTTGTTTAAGAAACACATTGCAGTTAACAGACTAAAAGGGTGAGTCTTGTAGTGGCATTTGTCTTGATTACTTTTATGTTTTTTAAGGCGCATTATGTTAATGTTTCAGCTTTGTGTAAGTGCCAATTTTTATTTGAAGAGCTTATTTATATTTAAAAGGTTGTAGCAAGACTTCCACTTCACTATATAACCACTTTAATATATAAATAAATAAAAAGGATAGTTAAAATTAGTCCCGTCCATGGAAGAGACTTTCTCGTTTCTAGCGGGATTATACAGGTACAGTAGGGAGTCCACCGCGCTGTTTCAGTGAAGTACCGGTCACGTATTAAGCAACATACAACCTATGTACGTCTTTCAATAACTAAGAGGTTTACGCCATAGTATTAGTAGGGTGAGGTTCGCGTATAAGCTTACATATCAGTAAGCTGAATAACAATATGTACACGTTTCTTGCTGGTTCTTTTGGCAGGAAAGAGATTTTTTCCAGCTAGTACAGAGTTTTACAAACAAATCAAAACAAAAAAATCATAAGGCTCTCAATAGGTATTCTTGTAGTCTATACTGAATAAAAGTTATTCTATTTTATTCTAATCTTATTGATACCCTTGTTAAACATAATAATTCGGAATTACAATTCTTGATAATATGAAAGTGCTTAGGAGTGCACTTAATGGTAACTGGCTACTACGTTGCATAGATATCTGCAATCATATTCAAGGAAGAAAACTTTCAGTCACCATTGAAGACTAACACGTAATACCTTATATCCTTTGTTTACACGGGCTCTCCATACCGTTCAAATGGGAATACAACAGTTGCTGCCCAGCTCTTTTGCCGCAGATTTTTAGTAAGGGGGGATACCAATCCAGAGATACCCCTATTTGGAAGAGAACCAAACCATCTTTTTTACAGGGCGAAATTCCTATGCATATTCGTCTCGCGTGGCAAGGGCTGGTTAAGTCGGTCTCGCACCGATTAAAACGCCATGGAGTTCCACCTTCGCCGCATGGCAGCACGCAGGCCACGGGAGCACTTTTGCACACATCTGCGGCTCAGACAGCGCCAGCTGCTTCATCGCAGCCCCTTTCTCGGGAGAGGATAACACTACCCATGGAGCACAACCACCTAACGAATTGATTCGAGTGAATGAGTTTATTCTGTATTTTTAAACAAAATTGTACTCTAAAAGGCTGATTGAATTTGAAAATCACTTAGAAACGGCCTTGTCCTAAACGTTTAATGGCAAATGCAAATACGAACGAAGTGTTATTGTCTGTATTGAGAACAAAATTTTCACGAGGCTTTCAATGCGGCAGACGGAATTTTGCATTACAATGACGCTGATGGCATGGATTTACATTTTCAGAGGCGGCTGAACGCAGCGTGACGAACGATATGTATTTTTTTTTAAACTAAAGTGACAAACAAACTTACAATCCCCTCGACGTTAAGTGGCTTCGAAAAAGTCTGCTGAATAACTCAGTATCCTTCCCGTAAGCAGAATGGTTACTCAGTAGACTTGTTTCATATGTCGTAGCATACCCGCCGAATTTTGAAACTGGATGTCTGACTTTCTGAGTGAACGGTCGATCAGGGTGAGCTGCTCCTTTGACCTAATGCATATTAATGCTGAAATTCCTCAGGGGTCTGTTCTCTCTGCGTTCCTCAAGTATTGTTGGCAGTAATATGTTCATTCAGGGTAGGGCTATTGTGGTGCGGATAAATGCGACCTTTTTTATCTTGTCCTATATGGTGACGACAATCTGGTCACTTTAAACTCCGTCAATACGTACGCCTGTCTGTTCTCTGCAAAATGAAGTCCGTTTGATCTGACTCCTACTTTCCGAGGTACATCTGTAGAGGTTACCGATCATCTTGAGTTTCTCGGCATAGAGTTTAGTGCTAACCTGAACTTTGGCGCTAGCGTTGAGTCGAAAGCACAAAGTACAGCCAAAAAACTGGGTATTTTAAACAAGGGGAAGCGATACTTAATGCCTTGACAGCTTCTAACTTCATACAAAACTTAAGACCGAATGTGCATGGAGTATGTAGTGCTTGGGTGACTCAGCAAAATATTAACTTGCCGCACTCGATTTATTGGAGCACAGAGCCAAGAGGCTTATCGGCGACAAAAAGCTGGTGGAAACAAAGCTTCACAGTTTAGCTCACCGCCGCCAAGTTGCTTGTTTATCGGTTTTCTACATTTTCTACTTCGGAGAGTGTGCATATGAGCTTCATAAACTCATACTCATATTGACATTCCGAATATTCGCACTAAGTCATCTTTTATAATTCGCACAGCCAAGGAGTTGAATGCTGAAATTGCCCGGCCGGCGTCTGTATTTCCGAGTACGTATAACCTGAACCTCTGCAAGGTGCGTGTGAACACGGCCAGCCAGCTTGAAATAGCAGCTTAACGCTGCTGTGTTTCTTATGGTGAGTGTTGAGAACCGGAGACCCTTGTTATTGGAAACGAGGCATTCCATCTTAGTCCTCACGGGTGACAACGTATCTGCATTTTGATTCGTAATCGAAGATAGATGTAGATATCTATGGGCGGCAGTAACCACTTACCATCAGGTGCACTGTGTGCTCGTTTGTCACCCTTATCCTGTAAAAAAAATGTCCAAGTGGTGCTATTTGGTGGTAGAAATATGTACACACATTTGTCTTTGGGCGTTCCAGTTTTGTCCTCACAGATTTGCATCTGTATTTTGATCTTTGATAAATTTTAATGCCATTAGCCACAGGTTCTACTCGTGATCAGGTAGTGTGTATGCCCGTTATTTGTACAATATAAAAGTTTTGAATGTAGAACTGAATGACAAATCAAATTATTACGTAATAAACGACTTGATCTCCCCATCATTTGTTATTCTATCTTGTCAACCGATGATTATCAGTTCGGTGACTGTGATCAGCTACTTCCATATCCACTTAAGCCTATTACATTCGTAGAGCAGTATCAAATTACTTGGAATTGATTTTATAAAGAGAAGCTTACACGTGCATTACATAGCTGCAGTATCTTGTTTTGTTTTACCGCTATCATTGTACTCGTATGTCACCGCTATTTGATTACAGTCAAAAATTAATGGTTATATATCTAATTATCAGAATCAGGCGTTACTTTGCGAAAATCCATTGCTTTATTGCACCTATAGTAAATATTTTCTTCTGCACCGCATATTGAGTTTTATTGCAACATAACCGACTGTGGTTGAAAAAAAATATTTATCTATGTCCTTATTTCGTGCCTCAAGTGTTTCCAATGTTCTATTTTCTCATATCATCTATTCTCAAACAAAGAAATATAAGTGACTTTTCCTTCGCTTGTCAGGTGAATTTGTGAGTTGTTAGGGTGCGCTCACGAATGTTACATACAGACATACTCTTATTGGCACGTCTAGTAAAGCATGTAGAAACGATTATGCAAATAAGAAAATTCAGGGTAAACCGGAGGAATCAAAGAATGAGTTATTTCAAAATAAGCAGCGGCAGCGTTGCTCACGTGTAACTAATGTTTTCAAAAATTTTCACGTACTTAGTGTTTTAACGAGCTTAAACGAGTTTTAATAGTCATTTCTAAATAAAACTAGTTTTTACGGATTATATCGCGTATATTAAATTATTTTATATTCCCGACCTTTCGAGCACTTTACAGCACCCATGGTCACGGGGGACTGAGGTGTTCATTAGATTAGATAGACCATTAATCCTCGCTAAAGAACATCGATTCCTTGCTATGATGATTCGCGAGGCTATTTAAATCAAAAACATCCTAAAACATGGTTGGGTGCTACCATCTGCTTGGGATCCTATAATAATTAATAACGTTAAATCCCAACCCAAGCATACAATTGCAAAGCTTCAAGATACCATAAGTTCATACTGCGTAGATCGGAACAAAAATTTATAATTTTGATTTGGAGGTATCCGTGGTTAACTATGATATTGGGACGTTGAACCCCGCAGTCCACACCGTGACCATGGGTGCTGTAAAGAGCCCGAAAGGTCGGGAAAATAAAATAAGTTAATATACGCGATAGAATTCGAAAAACTATTTTATTTAAATGTGTAGTGTTCGCGTAAATATAAGAAATCATTAAAGATCATTTTATTTTATTACGCAGATCTTGGCTAATTATTTTAACGTCTTTTTACTTGTGTATCTGTATTTCATTCGTATTTGTATTCTACTGTCATCATGATAATGTAAATTTCTGCCAATTCAATACAGGCTTATGATTTCTCATCTAAATTTCACTCAACGACACATAGTTTATCTATATCATGAATGCTTTTATAACAATTATACATAGGGATTTAACTTTACTGCCCGAAGGTATATTAAAATATGGTGGACAGAAGAAGGACTGCTAACGGTAGGGTTTTCCGTGTCATCACATCACACGTGTCAAAGGTACTTGTAAACAGATGCTACTTCAGATTAGCTTGTAAACAGAGGCTATTCAGGTTCGCTATACACTAATAAGCTGCTAATTTTTCATTTTCCCTTTTTTGAGTTCATCATAGAACACTTCAGTTACCGATGCAATGGTGCGTTTTCCGTTCTGTTTGTCCTATGTTTTGTTATATTACATTTTTTAAAAAAAGGCGACAAATAGGTACTTGCGGATTTTATTTTACCGTGCCTTCTCATGTGATAGGATTTCGAAACGGTAGTAGAAAAAAATACATATAACAAACGCAATTTTATTTTTTTACGTCGGGGATGTAAATATATTTCATTTCATTTTATAGCTTCGCATTCGACAGCAATTTTAGACGGTCGAGAACGGGTTTTAGTTTTTTTTTTTAATTTCAGACTTTTTCTTTTTCGGCCTTGGCATGTCAACTTACATTAAATTAGTAAATATATTAATGCGATACGTTTTAGCAATAAAATAAAATATGATAGATTTTAGCAAAATCATAAATTTTACAATTTAGTAACTGAATCAATTCATTAAAATCCATTAAGTAGTTCAGACGTCAATACGATTTGAACTGAGCGGTTACCGTGCGTCATCTCGTTTTTACCACGTTTTTATGGTAGTGTTATGTTGTTTCGTGCAGAATTTATTAATTCAATTCAAACTAATTTCCCGATGAGCTACGGACTTGAAATTATGAATATAGGTGAAAAGTAGATAAAAATGTAAATAAGAAAAACGGTATTTTAAAGGACACAATACAATTTTTTTAGTAATTATTCTTGTTGAGAGTTCACTTGCGCTGTTTGTGGAATCACTCGAACACATGGTTATTTTATAGATTTTACATGTGAACTCTAACCATATGCGAAGTTCTTTTAAGTACACGTTTTGCGTGTCACAATTAAATGACCCCCGAACGAAACGTAAAAAGTACATCGATTTTTTTTTGGAGTTTATTGAAGTTAAAAATGTAGTGATTGAACATGTAGGCTGTCTTTAAAAAAAGTGTTAACAAAAAAGAAAATTGATACTGTCTATTATATTATGGCAATTAAATCTTAAATTTAATCACAATCTTTAGGTACGAATACTAATTTAGATACTGGTGGTTTTATGATATTGCCCTTACGTTTTAAGCTTACTATGCGCGTGAGACCGTCCAAACCTGGGTGTTTATCAGTGATGACAGCTAGTAACCACTTCGCTGGTGGAAGATCATTTTCCTTGACCAATACACTTTCCACGTCTGGTTCAGGAACTTGATCAGACCATTTATAACGATGATGGAGCTGAATTAGATACTTTTAGGACCATCTACGCCAGAAGTCCTAGACCATACGTTGGGTTAAATTCCACCTACTCAAGGCACTAATATTAGAGGTTTCATAATTCATATCTGGTACGAGAAAAAGAGGTTTGCTTACTAAAAAGTGACCTGGAGTATCAGGATTTGAGTCATCGGGGTTGTTCGATACCTGACAAATGGGTCTCGAGATGGGACACGCCTCAATCTGAGAGAATGCGGTAGTCAGCTTTTTAAAAGTAAGGGTGCTTCTCTCCTCTCTCCATCTCCAATTACTCGTTTTAGATGATACTTGGCAGACTTTATACCTGCCTCCCACAACACTCCAGTTTTAAGAGTGTGGAGGAATAAAGTGCCAGTTAGTATCATTAGAGGCCATCCAGTCCTGTATTTCAGCCACTACAACAGACCTTTTTGCAGAAAACAATTTTTTAAGCTCTTTAGCAGTTCCTACAAAGTTATTGCACTCCACAAGTCAGAGACCTCTTCGTGCGAAAAATCTTTTGAATGCAGCCAAGGAGCTCTGCGCTGTCATGTCGCTGACCACCTCGAGGTGTATAGCTTCGGTTCCCATGCACACAAATAAGCATATGTAGCCCTTTGTTGAGCGATAACCGCAACCCTTTGTAGGTCTGACGTGAATTGGACCCGAGTAATCCACTCCGCTCTTGTATAAAGGTATGCGTGCGGTAAGTCATGATGATGGTATTTGACCGATCATCTGCTGGCTTGTTTGTGCCGAGTAGCGAATGCAAGTCACACTCGTGCGGACAAACTTACGAACAGGACTTTGTGAAAGCTGACTTTTGGGGAAGAATGATGGGAAGTCTCGTGTCTTTATCGACGTTCGCCCTCTGTAGTCTTCCACCAACTCTAAGAATTTGGTTAGTATTTAAAAAGGGACTCAACGAGGTGAGTTTACTTTTTTCCTAACTTTCCTTTCCTTTCTAGGTCTCTGATGTCTTCACTAAAACTTCGTCGCTGACACGTCTTAATACAGGAGGAAAGTAACGATTCATTGATTTTTTTTTGCTGTTAATTGTGTACTAATTTTTTTCCTTTCTTCTTCAGGTTCCTTCCAGTGTAGGACTCTACGACATAACGTCACAACTCGGGTAAGTTTTTTCAGGGATGAATATTTCAATAGCAGATTATCTTCTTCATTATTAGCTGCAGTCACGTAACTCTTCATTTTTAGTTTCCTCTCTTCTAGGTTTGTGTCCGTTATATTCCGTTCGTAATTTATTATGTCAAACCGTAACCAATCAAGGCCTTGACGCCAAAGCTGATTTGTCACACATTTAGATGGCATTAGGCCGCGCGACGCACGGTCTTCTGGGTTCTCCTTTGAAGAAACATGCGACCATTGGTCTGCATCCAAAATTGAAAGTATTTTAGAAACTCTGTTTGCAATAAATGTTTTTCATCGAAATGGATGGCTACTGAGTCAAGCTAGAGCTATTGAAGAATCGGACCAAGCGTGTATTCGTTCTTGAGGTATTTTCAGTACATCTAATACTTCATTCGAGTAGTTTCGCCAGCAACACCGCACCGCAGAGTTCTAGGCGATCGGAACTACTCTCGTTTTAGAAGTGATCAGGTTTACGTGAACCTTTCCCTGAGCATCCACTATACGCGCATATTCTATTGCTGCATATGCCGCATTTGATGCGTCTGAAAATCCATTCAACTCGCAGACCTGATCGCTCGGATGCGAGTAAATCCATCGAGGAAATCGCATCTCAGCTAATTTCGGCAAATCATTGCGGAATTTTACTCATTCCTTAAGTAAGGATGGCGATGGTTCCTGATCCCAGTTGATTCCAGATAGCCATATCTTCTGTATAAAAATCTTTGCTGTGCTGACAGTTGGCGCCTACCAACACAACGGATCAAAGGGCCGAGCAATTACATAATACGCTTCGTATCGAGAGATTGGAGCGGTGGAAGGTCGACGGTACACTGGAATTCGTCGGTGTCCTTGTTCCATTTCAGGCCGAGAATTTTGATCACTTCGTCTGTTTTTAACACCATGGAATGATTGGATTCCTTGGTATCAGTCTGTATTATATTAAATAAATCCACGCTATTAGCACGCTAGGCCACTTCTGAAGTGGAAATCCACCACGTTTCAGAAAAACAGTCTTCTGATCATAGACCTGAACGCATTCGGCTACCGTACAGCAACCGGACATCAGGTCGTCCATATAAAATTCGTACAGCACTTTCGGCACTGCTAATGGAAATTTGGACCCTTCGTCATGGGCTAGTTGTTGAAGACATCGAACAGCCAAATAAGGTGCTGATGAGGTGCCAAACTTATATACTCATTTATAACCTTTGAGTATGCGACTTTATGTTCTGGGTCCTTTAATAAACGCTTTTCTAAAGACAGAAAACGTTTATGCGCTATATCCTTTAGATTATCATGCAGACAGTGGATGTTCCTTTTTGAATGGCAATCGTACGATATACCTACCGGACTCATCACGCCTTGTTGATTGGGTAAAGACTGCCTCACATCTCTGCTCTTCTTGAGGCAAGCTTGCACATACCAAGAGTTGGTTCGGACTCCAATTCTCAAAATCTGTTCAGAAGTTCGTTCTCGTTGGTTTGCTTAGTGTGCCCTTATGACTTGGTATTTTGCCAGATAGGACCCAGCCCAATATCGTGCGTTGAGAAACTATTGAACTAAACGGGCCCCTGATTATCCCCTCCATTAGAATCTGGATATATACCTCAGCCCCGAGGAGCAAGGCGATTTTATTCTATATGGCATACCAAGTGTAGGATCCGCTAACATATTCGACGGAAGTGCTGGCAACACTTGAACAATGACCTTACTACTTGGTAGAAAGATTGTGAGTCTGCTGAGTACATGAGCTTTAACTGTAATTGTAAAGCTTGGAGCTTGGTTGGTTGGGACGGGACTGAATTTTTATAAACAAACGACTTGGAAGCGAAGGTCGCTTGGTCACCACCAAGACCTGATACAAGACTGACCCCATGAGTCCTTTTGAGTGCCAACATTTGTACAGTAGACTCTGTTATAAACGATGACTGAGGCCGCTGATCCAAAAGAGATCTCAGGACAAAGGTAGAATTCGTTTTAGGACACCCTACCTTTATTAGGGCAGTAGCCAATAAGACTTGCCCGAGCATATTTGAAATACAAGTGACTACTTGTGGAATTGATGGCTCATGACTGATTTGTGGTAAATTTGGCTTAACTCTTTCAGCCCCCTTCACAGACTCATCAGCCATAACAATATTAGCATCGCTAGCTGATTTTGGATTTTTAGGATGTAGTATACTGTGGTGTTTTTTCCTACAGAGTCAACGCCTAGTTAACCACTTTACACTGATATACGGAATGATGAACGAACTCACGACGTGCATCGACGCTTTCCTTGGAGATATTTTTACAATTAATCTACTTATGATTTAGAGTACAGAAAGCATAAGCTACTAAGTAGTGGCAACATGAGTACAGTTTGCCTTTTCGACCGTTTGAACCCTGGTATCCAAAAACTTCAAAGTATGGAATCTATTTTGCAAATACTCTTCAAATCGATTATGACTAGGCAAATCCTAAACAGAATCGGAAACCCTTTGTTCCCACTGCTTGCGGGATTTCGGATCCAATTTTTGAGTAATGAGAAAAATTATAATTATGTCCCAGTCACTAATTTTAACGCCAATATTTTCTAGTGCATGTAAACATTATTTCGTGGTATCTAATAACTGTTTAATGACATTTGCGGACTCTGATACTAAAGGCTTTTGGCTAGTTAACCTCTTCAAAATATTATTAGCCAAAAATCTCTTATTGTTGTAGCAACTTTCTAATTGTTACCAGCAGACCTTAGGATTTTCTCCTGTATTGTGGAGGCAGTTTACAAACATCCAGACCCAGAGCAATTATTTGTAGGCCATACAAATACTTGTTCCGTGCGGAATTCGAAACCGCGGCCCCCAGCGCAGCAACCCAAAAAGTTTTTACGTGGTAGAGCCATGCTGCAGGTATATTAATAGTATAGTTGTAGTACGAATGGGTTAGCTCGACCGGGGAAGGACCACGCTCTCACAGAATACCAGCGTAAAATAGCAGCTTAACACGTTTCGTATGGTGAGTGTAGAAACCCGGAGACCCTTTTTACTGGAAAAGAGGCATTCCATCTTAGTCGTCACGGGTGACAACGCATCTGCATTTTGATTCGCAAACAAGGATCAATGTAGATGTCTATGGGCCACAGCAACCACTTACCATCAGGTGGAATGTGTGCTCGTTTGTTACCCTATCCTATAAAAAAAAACCCATTGCTAAGCCACTGCGCCACGGAGCCGTCAATCCAGTCAATCAATCAATTATCCGATGTTATTGGGATATGTCGCAACAATTGTTCTACTTCACCTGTTACACTACTTTGAAGATTAATAATTAGATATATTAATAATATTTAGATAATGAACTTTTTGGACATCATCGATACCAGGATTCTTGTGTACTAAGGAAGTGAATAAATCACGGAAGCTCACCCACTCGGTGTACTTTCCGGAAAATTTGGGCAATGTCATTTTTGGCAAGCTAACTGAAGGTTTTTCGCTAGCTACATATATTAACCTCTCAGAAATGAGAGGAGGTCTGTTCCCAGCTGTGGGACGTAAATAGGCTGAAACTTTACTTTTACATATATTAACAGGTTCTACAATATTATCATCACTAAACTATAATAATATTTCCTTTAATAACGTCTTTTATTCGAAATAAAGTGCCTCAGTTTGATCATAAATATCCCTTGTATGGTTAATAGATTTTTCCAACTACTCTTTCCGAAGTTCAAATACAATTTTACGATGATTTTGCGAAAACTCAGTCCAATTGCTCTCCAAAGATTCTAAATGCGTTTCAATATGGATTATTTGAAATTTATTTGAGATTTTTAGATTTTTGATGCAATATCTTCTTGAACTTTTACATAATTCTCAGCCATGATTCGTAAAAAACTGAGGAAATATCTCAATACACACACTCACTTAACATTAAATACAAGTCTCTGCAGATCGATGACCAAGTCCAAGACTACAAACTACAAACACGAACCGAAAACAGCATTACACGAAATCATACTAAGTGTTAAATTGACATCGAAAATGTTAAGTCTGAGATTGTGCCTAATTATTCTAAGTCTCTTTAACTTATAAAATTTGCTCTTAAAACCTGCATGGGTTCCCCGTAGGTACAGATTTGTTGAAAATATTTTAAGTCCTAAACACTTCTAATTTTTTACTCACTTCACATGCACTACCTTTGAAAACTTTACAACTTGACACGCATTGGGGCAGCGCGACGGATTTAAACTTACCCTAAATCCTCTTAGAATTGACAGGAGACCTGAGCGTAAAAGTAGGACGTATATAGTACAGTATCACCAGTTATCTCAACACCACCCCACTACACTACTTCTAAACCAGGTAAGACATTTTAATATGTATAATAATAATAATGTCCTCCAGGCTGAATTTTGGTCATGCCGGCAAATTTCGGTGAAGACTAGCCATCTGCACAGGACAGGATTGTAGTGGCCGTGTGAATGCGCGAACACAGGTTTACACTCTACACTCTACTATTACCCCACTCTCTTAGTCCGTTGGGACGGTAATCTGACATGAGCGGAAAGATTTCAAGCGCTGAAAGCTGGAAGCAGCTTTCAAGCCAGCTGGCTTTACGTATTTTTCGAGGGGTGAAACGCTACCTAACTCCGGGCTGTTACTGAGAATTTCTTGACACAAAATCTCTGTAATTGATCGAAGGCCCGATTCGAACTCGGAACCTCATGATCTGCAATCGCGTTTACGTCTACATACTAACGGACAGTCAAATGATGTCGATATTATGATAGATATTTTATGCGCAGTCTCTATTTGACACTGGCAGAGCTACCCTGCGGTTTTCTTTTATTGCTTATTTATATTTTAATATTTACTTTAGAAATTAATTCGGGCTTTATGTTGTTGATTTTGCGAACATTTTTTTAGGTAGTGCGGAAACAATGATCCTGATTAAAAATATTCGCCACAAGGCACTTCCATTCCATTAAAATTCTATTTAAAAGCTTTGTTTCGCATGAAGTCTATTTTAATATCGTCATTGAAACAAAGACGCAAAAGTTTTGTAGATTTATTGTACTTTTTTAACCGAATCCAAAAAAGGAGGCTCCATAATTAAAGCTTTTTATGTGAATGTTCACCGATTTCTTAAAAGCGGCCGTACCGATTGAAATTTCTTCTTTTATTAAAGTGTTAGTAAAGCTAGCAGTCCTATTTAAATTTGAAGAAAAAACCCACCCATTTGAGTGGCAAAGTAGGGGATGAAGTTTTAATTTTACTATTTATATGAAATTCCACTTGTTACTTTGAACTTGTAATATTCCTTACGTACATACACTCAAAAATAAAAAATAATATTTCAGTAAAGTGTATAAACCGACGTCAAAAACTAAACAATAAAATAGTTTCCATAAAATTGTTTTTGAAGTTGGAGCTAATTTTTTTTATATACAAAGAATTTGCACCGAATTCAGAAGCTTGTATTGAGTGATAACTATTTATTTTTCCAACCGACTTCAAAAAACGGATAAGGTACTCATCGACTGTATTTTTATGTGTGTTACGTCAAAATATTTTTGTTTTCTAGGTGAAACGAATTTGATGATTCTTTTTTATTAGTTTTTGAAGTCTGTATTTGATTATAATTAAACGTTTTTTTAATCTACCATTCGTTACATACATCCATTGCAGCCTATAAAGTCCACTGCTGAACTTAGGTCTCCCTCATAGATTGCCTCATGGGGAGATTTTGTCATAGTTGCCACGCTTGGCAAGTGGGTTGGTAACCGCAGTTTTTTTATTATTTTGAGTCGTTATCAGGAATATGCTGCTGCCCATCTCCTGATTCATTTTACCTCTGTCGCCTCTTACGACACCTTCGGGAAGATACGGAGTAGTGATTATTCTTACAACACCACTACACGGTTAATAGATGATAAAGGCCTCCGATACCTTTTATTAAATTGACATCTAAAATATTCTTAATAATCTTTTGAAAACTACTAAAATATTTAAATTTAAGATAAGAAGTTACTTCCTATAACAATATTTGTTTTCATCATCACCAACATGACAGCTCATCACAAGGTATGGCATGCATGATCCTTAGCCACCTGCATCCATCGACGTCTTGCATATCTTACCAGGTCGTCACTCCCATCTAGTGGGAGGGTCGCCTTACACTTCGATTAGCGGTACGAGGCTACCACTCAAGAACCTTTTTACCCCATCCGTTGTCGGTTCTTTAAGCTATATAGTCGGCCCATTGCCACTTCGGCTTACTAATCCGTTGGACATTGTCGGTCATTCTAGTTCTACTGCGGATATTCTCATTTCTAAGTTTATCACGCGGAGAAAACCCGATCATTGCCCTCTTCATAGCTCGCTGAGCGACCTTGACTTACCTTATACGGCCAGCAGTGGAGGACCACGTTTTAGATCCATAAGGCATCACTGGCAACACTGACCCAGCATTTGCTGGCAAAAAGGCGGTAGATAATAATAAAGCTTTTTATTTGTCTCAATTCACACATGGTTGTTAAAAGTGTACAAACTTATCGTAGAAACATACTTAGGTACCATAAAAGCATTGAGACAAACGGGCCTGTTACTCAGCTATGTGGTGATTTGAAGTCATCGGTGGTATTCTGCCACAGGCGACTTTTAAAATACACAGTATCTTGACCTAATTTTGGCATTGACGTGAAACAACGTAAAGAAAAGACTGGTGTATACTCATATGTGCTATGTAAATTGGTAAATTTATATATTATGATACATAATACCTGCCTCCAATTTTTGTTGTTTAAGTAACCATACTTTGTATTTCTTTCTAAATGATTATGTATTCACGATCTCCTGCACAAGAGCAGGTTTATTATTCCAAATTTTGGAGGCAGCATATTTGAAACGTTCTTTCGCTTTAACACGCTTGTAGTTAAGCTGGAAGTATATATAATAGTTTACCCCTTCGTCTCAAACGTGTTAGTTGACATTTTGGAGATAATTTTTCATATAATTAACGAGGAAATTGCGAACTATTTAATGAGTGATCGAAACGAGCATATTTAAATTTTCTGGTGTAACCCATACTTAAAATATTATTTTTGATGAGATAAGGAGTTATGTGGTTAGTCTTAGGTATGTCAAAACAATAACTCATACACGCATTTTGAACCCTTTGTATTCTTCCTACAGTTTTCTAGGAGAGGCAAGGACCATATTATACTAAGTCGCAATAATTCAAATGTGACAAGACCAGACTGGTGCAAAGATAGAGCCGGATATTTGATTTTAGAAAAGAACGAATTTTGTAAAGAGATTTTAAAGATCCAAAACATATTCCATTTTTTGCTGTACGTGTTTTGCAAACGTTAAACCTTCATCCATGTTAAGGCCTAAGTTACGAATGCAATCATATCGAGGAATAGTTGTGCCACCGATCATGATATTTGGATATTTTTTTTTGATAGATGCAACCTGATGACGTGTACCCATAATTATATAAGTGCTTTTTTAGGATTCAGTAGTAGGCCATGAGATTTTGACCAATGCTCTATTAATTGTAGATCATCATTGGTGCTAAATCCTTTACGGAAACCGGCTTATTCGGGAGGCTGTAAGTCATTGAGTCTCCGTGCGAGACGACGCTCGAAAACAGCACATAGACGTGGCTTAGAAGGAAAATCAGTCTGTAGTTCTCCAAGAGAGCATTGTCGCCTCTCTTGAAGTACAAGACCACCGCACTTCTGCTCCACGCCTCCGGTGTAGTGCCACCATGGAGGACGGAATTAAAGAGCTTCTGAAGGACTTCGAGTACCGGTTTTCCACCCGCCTTTTGAATCTCCGCTGTAATTCCGTCCTCACCTCGCGACTTGCTGTTTTTAAGGTGCTGGAATCCCATTCTAATCTCGGTCAGATTGATGTCCGGGATATCATCGTAATAGTGTCGGATAAGACTTGCTCCTGGGTTGTTACTCATAAACGATGACGTCTACAGCTGCCCATAAAACCTCTCAATCTTATTCAAAATCTCAGGTGCCCTGGAAACGATGCTGCCACACTCGGTCTTCAGCTTCAACAATTGGCTCTTTCTGGCAGAGAAGTCTCTGGCAAAGACTTTGGAGTCCCGGTTCCGCTCGTTCGCTTCTTCAATACGAGCTGTAGCGAAGTTCCGCCGCATACATTTGAAACAAATCTGCTGAAGACTGCGGCTTTATTTCGCATCTAACAGCCATGCGATTAAAGGTGTGATCGGAAAGTTTTTGTGTTTTTCTATAACTTAGTTCCTAAAGTTCCTAGTAGATTGTTGGAATATTTGTTTCATCCACCAGTAAATGTGTAGCAGGCAAATTAAAAAACCTCGTATACAACTTAAATATGATGCTCTCTTATTTACACTACTTTTATTCTGTACTTGTCTATTAATATTAGTCAAAAGAGTAGTTGCAAGCCAGACGGACCCTGGCTTGCTACCACACTATTGCCTATTTCTGCAACCAAGCAATAGTACACACACTTCTCTTATCCGGTTTGAACGGTTTAATTTTAGGCGTCAATGATGCAGCGCATCCGTGACTTATTTGTTTAAAGTTGTCACCCTTATTCTACACATATATAAAAAAGTTGTTTGCAGGTATCCAAAAGTTACACTAGCCGGCCGTAGTGAGACTGTTAATTTGTTAATTACTTTAGTATTATAAAAATAACTTTTTTTCGTTTATTATAATTTAGTATTATAATAAAAGAAAAAAAAATCAGTTATTCACTTTTGCCGTCTAGAAATTCTCAGTAGCTGCTGAAGTCAGGAAGGTAGCGGTGTCTCATTCAGGAACTTAAAGCGTTACAAATAACAGAATGTATAACGTTATAATAACGTTATAATGGTATCGTTACCTCAACAAGAATAGCGTTTTCAATTTTTAGTATAACGTTTTAAGAGTAACAGAAAATTGTGACAGGCAATTTAACGTTCTTATAACAATAAAGACGTGACGTCGTCAAACCTATTCATTTTCGAAAGCGCGCGAATCCGCGCGACTTACGTGATGGGTGGGCTTGGGATCCAATTGGTCTACTAGATAGCTTGGAAGGACGAGGAATTCCTCGCACCACACGCACTCCAGAAGCGAACTGGCAACGTTGTAAAGTGAATGAATATTTGATAATATCAACCGCTTGCGAATTGCGATTTGCGACGTATTAATAATTATACTTAGATATCATATTACTTATATTTATTTATTTTTTAAAGTTGATTCGAACTACACTTGTTTACAAATATTGAAAATGAATCGTAAAAAATGAATGAATCTTATAGATATTTTAATCTTGATGAAAATAGTAAGACTTCAAAATGTTTAGTTGCTTGTTGCGAAAAAGTTTTGAATGTAAATTAAGCAAAAATCGTAGATAACGTGTAAAAGAGTGCGCCTTTTTCAGTCAGTTTTTATTAAGAAAAATATTGTATTTATATATGTACAGGGTCTCCTAGAAAACAGGACTCCAACCTACTTTACCTTCTGTTAGAGCGTGGTCCTTCCTCGGTCGAGCCGACCCATTCGTACTACAACTATAGTGCTAATATAGCTGCAGCCTGCAGCATAGTTCTACCGCATCATACCTTGTCATATTTACCTGTTAGATAGTTACCTATTCATATCTTAATGCATTATACTTTTTTAGATTTACGCAAATATTTGACATTTTAAATATTGATAGTTTTATCAATATTTTTTTAGCCAATATCATAAACACTAGTGAACCGATTTTGATGAAATCGATATTATTCCCTAAGTTGAAATAAGTGTAAGCAAATAATCCCTAAGTTGAAATAAATAGAAAACGAATGATCACGATCCGACTAATTTCGGAGAAATGCGTGGACAAACATACATACATATATACACGTATAAAATTTTGTATGTTTGCTTGGAAGCTCTAATAGATGATGAATATTTTGCAGTTCCAATAATATTACATACATATGTGTCGAATTGATAACCTCCTGTTTTGAAGTCGGTTAAAAATTTGAACCGACTTTGCTCTTAACAGACCATATGTTGAAAACTACTGAAGCGTTTTTTATGAAAATTGCACTGTTCTTTAAGTTGAAAGATGCTTAATGTAATAATATGTGTGTGTATCTATATACGCACGTAGGAATTTACACTAACCAAAAATAACAAAACCAAATTAAAAAAAAAACAAAAGTAACTAAAAATTATATAGGATTCTGGTGACAATTATTTGACGGCTCCGTGGCGCAGTGGCTTAACAATGAGTTGCAGCGCTGTAAAGTATTTGTATAGCCTACAAATAATTGTTCTAGGTCCTAGATGTTTATCCTTGTGAAATCTATGTATGTAAACGTCTCCTGCGATACAGGAGAAAATCTAATTATAAAAGTTAAATTTGTGGAGATAACGTTTTTAAAAATATATATAATTTGTATTTATTAAGATTTTTAAACCTTATTATTCTTACTTTTTACTCTTAATATTCTTTCACAAAATATCACGTATACATCAATCACGTCTTTTTATGGTTAATTTTAACTTCTTTTATCTTTAAGGATATAAACAAATATATTAACGATTTTACATCATTTTTGTTGTTTTTTTGTTTGTTTAGCAAAACTCTTCCTCCCTATCCACATTTAATATATTGCAAAACAATGTTCTTTTCTTATGTGCATGGAAAGAAAATCACTTAATTCTAAGATACTTTGAAGTGGCAGACAATTATATAATCTATATGTTGAATTCCTTTAGACCAAGAGCCTTGGTAGCTCAAATGGTTAGCGCTCGCTGTAAGCTTCACAGTACTTGAGCAACCCGGGTTCGATCCCCGTCGGCACTAATGAAATTGTTAATTGCAATTTTAAGTGCTGATTTACCACGTGCTTGGCGGTGAAGGAAAACATTGTGAGGAAACCTGCATGTCTGAGAAATAAGAAAAAAATATTTCGAAGACATGTGAAGTTCGGCAACACGCATTGAGGCAGCGCGGCGGACCTTCCCTTGCCCTAAAACCCTCTCAGAAATGAGAGGAGGCCTGTGCCCAGCAGTGGGACGTAAATAGGTTGCAACTTTACTTTACTTTACTTTCCTTTAGATCTATCATATACTTTTTTTTGAGTATGACCATTTTTTAACTCTTTTCTTTGTCTATTACTCTTCTTTTTAATTTAGATATTTTTTAACATTATCGTCTTCCTTGGTGTCACTTCAATACTACTGATTGATGTAGTATAAGCAGATAAGCTAAGTAGAGGTTCAAGTCTGTATTGATATGTGGATGATCTATGTGGAAGATCAAACCTGGAATTCAAACAAATAAAATAGACAAGGCAGACTTATTGGAACGAAGTTCCTTATCGGACGGTACGAATTTGGCGGATGGAGGCTAGGCGAAAAAAAAATTAAGTTTTGCCCGTCACCTCCCCTTCTGACGTATAAAAAAGCGAGATGGAATAATACCCATCTCCCTCGCACTTTTTCTTATCTTGCCATGAAAGAAATATTATTTTATTATAAATGACGCTTAATCTTAATAGAGGCTAGTAATTCATTGTATTTGTTAATCAATAATATAATACGTTTATCAATAATAATAATATAATATACTGCGAAATATACTTCGTTCCAACCGAGTGTTCCACGACACTCACGCATGTTTCTTTTCACATTACTTATGAAATTCAAGGGCAATCTGACATATAATCTAGTTTAACAATAATATATAGAAGAATATTTCAACTTCTATACAATTATTTTGTCTACAAAATCCTTAATGTATGCAGTAAGATATTAAGAACATGATTTTATTGTTATGAATGTAATACAAAGTTTATGAATTATTTATTTTGAAACACCCATATTCCGAGTTGTATGTACTATTACGGTTGATAATTCAATTGCTGCGCTGACGACCACAAAACGTATTTTTTACCCTACTACTTTAGAGCACTGCGTTCGATAGATCATACGAGTAAAAGAGATGGCATAGAACAATAAACAAAATAACATTATGATTTTGTGATAACAATATTTTAGAAACGTTTATTTGACTTTATGGTAACGTAATTATAACGTTTATATATATATATATATATATATATATATATATATATATATGCAAAGCTTTGCATAATATCGTTTGGACATATCGTTTCTCTTAAACATAACGTTATATCGCACTTGCGCAGATAACGTTACTGTATTTTAACGGTATTTAAGTCCCTGGTCTCATCCCCGTGTCTCGGAAAGCACGTAACGCATTACTCCTGCGCCTGATCTCTCTCTGGCCGCCGTGGCCAAAAATCGGTCAGGAGGACATTAATATTAAAATAACAACATTTCTTATTAGATTTTTTTAAACGGCCAAGGAAAAACTTCATTTAGAATAAGAAGGTAAAATAATGAGGTACTTAAGGAGAGAGTTTATAATATGTATTTTCTTTCTTCCTTTATTTTTAAATACTCTTGTATGTTTTGTGCGCTATTTTTGCCATAGAATTATTGAAAACGTATTATTTGCTTCAAATCGACACTCATTAAAAGCTGTAGTGGTATAAAATGCAGAGAGCAAGCAGTATCAATATTCCGAGAGCGCACTTTGTTGGCACTCACCGCGTCCTGCAAGTTCGTCGCACTTTAGAGACCGGTCGTCCGGATCTTTGCTTTGTTACTCCACGGAAGAAACTTGCAACAACAGAATAGACCTCACATTTTTTGTCGCCCTGATTTGAGTATGATTCAATTGTTTACATACCGCGCTATTTTTGTCATAATATACACCTCCGGGACAAGCGCTATTTTCATATTTACTTCTACATTTCCTCAGTTCATCATTTATTACATCCTATCAAAAGTCAACTGTGGAACATAGGTCTTCCCTATAAAGGGTTATTTTGCAATGAGCTGCCAAATTTGCAGAGAAGGTTCAAAATAAGTAATATTGGCAAGTGATGAAGAAATATTAATTATTAGTTCATCGTTCATTAAATCATATCAAAAGTCAATTGTGGAACATAGGTCTTCCCTATAAAGGGTTGTTATGCAATGAACGGCCAAATTTGCAGAGGAGGTTCAATATAAGTAATATAGGCAAATTATGAAGAAATATTAACTAAAATAATCTCAAACATTTTGTCCTCAAAACTCAATCTTTAAATTGAAAATGTGTGGTAATTTCGAACACATTCGTAAGGATCGATCGATCGGCAAAAAGTAGAAGAAGCCTTATTTACTCGTATTTTCAAAACCTGCAATAACTGTATATCATTATTTATTTATTTAAACTTCAGTTTAAAATTTGGCTACTCTTTGAAAAATAACCCTGTATATCCTATTGCCATGCGGCAAAAGGGAAGACCGGGAGAACGTTTGTCATAGGCTGTCAAGTTTGGCGGGCGAGTTGGGCTCGCAGTTTTTTTTTATATTTTCAGCTGTTATTTTGAGCAGTTGTTTGCAAACCCCTTTTGGCAGGAAGATGTTCGATGGTTTCGTGGCACAGTGGCCGAGCAACGAGTTATGGCGCTGAGGGTCGCGTGTTCAAATCCCGCACGGAACTAGTATTTGGCCTACAAATATTTGTTTCGGGTCTGAATGTTTGTCCTTGTGCAATTTATGTTTTGTAAATTGCATCTACGTTACAGGAGGAATTTCTAATTTAGGTTTAACGTTTATAAAGTTGCGACCCATCTACTATTTGAGTATAAATATTTCTATCTTATGGTTTTATTTACCAAACAATCCATGTTTATTTTTTTATTTTCCATCGCTCTTGATTAGTAATTTTGTTTAGTGATTATATGCGGGGTTGGTTGTCCTTTGATTTGGATTCTGGGCGTGGTTTGATCAATCGGGATAAATGTATTAACTTAAATTAGTTACAAACTATCGCTGGTGCTTTAGGGATTTCATATCGTGGTAAAATTCAAGCATATATGCAGTATTTATTTTAACGGTAAAATTACAAACTCATTTAATGTAAATGGTATACAAGCTAAATGAATTATTTATTAGGAATTTATTCCATATATTATTTTTCTTTTATTTTATAAGTAAGTATACCAACAGGTTTTATTACATATCTATAAATGAAATCGTACATTAAAGCTTAGTCTGCCAAGTGAGGCAACTGTGGTAATTATGAGGCAAACTACTTTCCGAAGTTCAGCGGTCGTTTTATGACCTGTAATGAATGAACTGGATCCAAACATATGTTTGGATTTGCTGCATATACTGTTTCTCTAAATATATTAAAAAATTACAGCCTGTACGCGTTCCAATGCTGGAAATAGGCCTTTTCTCATTTATGGGTAGTTATGAAGCAATAACTCGCGTGAGAACGGACTACAAATGGACCCGAAATATTTTATTAATCTGACATAATGACAACGCAAATGGTAAATCAGTACTTAAAATTGCACTCAACAATTTTACTTTCTTTTGACAAAAATACCAAAAAAATAAAAAAAATATTTTTGGTATATTTCGGAGATTAACTGGAACAAACACACAGACAAGCGAACAAACAGATAGACAGAGCACCGTATAAGTATATACTTTCGTATGCATTTAGTAAAAGCTGTTATTTTGACAATACAAACAGACACTTCAATTTTATTTATTTGTTTAGATAGTTATCTCTAGATATTTCACCTACAAGTGGATGTCTGACGTTAAAACAACACTGTGTTTTTCTACATTCGACTCGTACACTTGCATTTTAGCTGGGAAGAATGTCGCACATGATATGACAAAATTTGCCTTACTTAATTTTTTGGCTAAGCGTGAGTTTTTGTTAAAATTAAAGGTCGGTTTATTGAATCGGTTAACTTCGTTTTTTGTCGGCGCCGTTACGCTATTTCTATTTACGTACTTCTATTTTTATTTACGTAACAGTTCACATTTTATTACGAAAAAAAATTATTTATTGCTAGAGCCACGCTACATCTATAATAATATATATTATGGTTTTAGTACGAATAGATCGGCTCAACGGGGTTACTATTATTATTCTTTATTTCAGAAATTTATTTCCATAGAGTGGGTTAGTTTGGTTATAACCACGTTCTCACAGAATACCAGCTTAAATTAGCAGCTCAATGCTGCTGTGTTTCGTATGGTGAGTGTAGAGAACCGGGTATCCTTTTTACTGAAAACGAGTAATCCCATTTTAGTCCTCAAGGGTGACAATGTATTTGCATTTTGATTCTTAATCGAGGATAGATGTAGATGTCTATGGGCCACAGCATCCACTTACCTTCAGGTGGACTCTGTGCTCGTTTGTTATCCTTATTCTATAAAAAATATAATACAATATTACTCCCTATGGTATTGTCTATATTATTTTAATTTTTTTTTTGTGAACTATTTGGTTTTGAAATGTATAAGTTTTATTTAGGGTAGAAATCTCACAAAATACCAACGTAAAATAGCGGCTTAGTGCTGCTTTGTTTCATATGGTAAGTGTAGAGAACCGGAGACCCCTTTTACTGGAAACGAGTCTTTCCATCTTAGTCCCTAATGGTGACAAGGCAAATGTATTTTGATACTTAATATAGGATAAATGTAGATTTCTATGGGCCACTTACCATCAGATGGACAGTGTACTCGTTTGTCACCCAAATTAAAACAACCCAAAAAAATTAAAATATTACCCCGAAGAAAATAAAATATTTAAATCATAACGTCCTTATTGCAATTTACATGAGACTATCTAACTATACGTAAACAACTTCAATTTCCCACGATCTACATCAAGATGAGGCACTCAAAGTGAAATAAAATGCAGGCGGAAATTGATTTGAACCTGGTGAAGCTGAAATTATGGAAGGCTAAATTAGTTTTATTGCTTTAAGCATGTCACGTAATAGCGACGTTGAGTTTGTCGAAACATATCTTTTAGATTTATGTTGATTTTCTTCGTTGTCCTTAACCTTGAATTCTTATTATTATATTTTATTATTATTACTATATTTTATTTTTTAACTAGCAATCCGCCCTGGCTTCGAATAGATATGTGGCGTAAGGTAATTAAAGACCAATTATTTTATCAATTTTTCGTTTAAAAAATCTCCACGATTTTCTGTTAAAATATAGCATATATAATTTCCTGGTATTACTCTCTATATGCTCGTGAAGTTTCATTATAATCGGTACAGTCATTTCAAAGACAGAGAAAAATAATTTTAAGGTTATTCGTGCAATATTAAAGTGTTGCGAGGTACTGTTCTTCAGGGCCTCACAATGTAAATGTTTTATGAAAGTCCATACTTTCTTCCTTTATTATACTCTGCTTGGTTAAACGTTATGAGCGGTTATTCTTTAATAACTAATCAGTAAGAATGCTTACAAGTATTTTGCAAATTTTTTAAAGATAAATAAAGCTGGTGGTAATATTTGAGATATCAATTTTCGATCATTATTATCGTAACATTTACTTCACCTTAACTCAATGAATATAGGCCTGTCGTAATAAATATTTACATTAAAGTTTTATTCCAGGAAACCTATTGAATTTAAAACACAAGTTAGTGGAGTAGTTCATTTCTTGGCCGGTGTTGTTAAACACCCAATAGCAATGAACTTGATGAAGAGACGTCATAGCCTCGGACATAGGTCTGTCGTTTTTTTTTAGAATGATGGTGACAAACGAGCTCACAGTCCACCTGATGGTGAGTGGTTGCTGTGGCCCATAGATACCTACATCTAAATTCGTTTCCGAATTAAAATTGTGCGAATTACAATGGTGTTATCAGCCGTGAGGACTAAGATAGAATGCCTCTTTTCCAGTAAAAAGGGTATCCGGTTCTCTACACTCGCCATACGAAACACAGCAGCATTAATCTGCTATTTAACGCTGGTATTCTGTGAGATCGTGATCCTTCCCCAGTCGAGCCGACCCATTCGTGCTACAACTATACTGCAGCATGGCTCGACAACGTATAAACATAATTCTATAGAAACAACGTTGGAAGGTGTCCGTATAAGTAAAAAGAATATTTTCTCACATTCATCTTTGTAGAACAAGACCAGTTTTTAGGTAGGACTTCTTTTCCGTCCGGAAAAGCCGCGTATCTGTGTAGACACCACCCTCTTAGTTACCTATTTTTGCCGTTTTGCCGTGTTTTGTTTGTCACTTCATATTTTAGAAAAAGAAGAGGCAACGAAAGATGTTTTACTGAATCATTAATAATGTTAAACTGTGCTACAATAGATCGAAATAAATGGCCTTATAGAGTGAATCGGATTTACTTAAACTAGTTTCGTCTCCAGACGACCACATCACGATTTTAAATCAAGTAACGTTATAGTCAAGTACTTTAGTAATAATTAATAAAAAAAAATAGCGACCCGCGCCGGCTTTGCACGGGTGCTTTCTGGATCTCGACAGCAGCGCCATTTTCCGGGTCCAAATTTGAATCTAAACCATCTAGGGAACCATTCAACACAAAAAAGTCATCAAAATAGGCAATTGATTTTATATATAGAGATAAAATGCATTTTTTTTATTACATCTAAAAAATTCCGATGCCGTTTTCGATCGGAGTGTGATTTTGGTTTAATTAAAACTTTTTAAATGGTGACGGACGGAGAGCTATTGAAATTTGTTGTCGACATGGATTGAACCGTCCTAACTGCTGCATATTAAGCAAACTTTGATTGAGCTTGTGATGACTCTTCAGAATGAATCTCGGTTAACCGTTGCTGTCATATAGTCAGTCTATAGTCATATAATTGTAATTAGTAATTTTAGGCCTCGTTTATGGAGTTTTGTGTGGATGGTGCTATGTATTTAAAAAAAACCGGCCAAGTGCGAGTCGGACTCGCGCACTGAGGGTTCCGAACAAATCCGTAGGTTAAAATTATTAAAAATGTTTTTATTATATGATGTAACTAAAAATTTATGCTTTTCGCAATTTTCCCTTTATCTGTGCTATAATACGTTGCTTCGTACCAAATTTTAAGATTCTGAGTTCACGGGAAGTACCCTGTAGGTTTTGATTCCCTTGCGGCATAATATTTGCGGCATAAACGGCTGTATCTTTTGATTGCGTTGGCTTAGAAGTTTGATTTTTTCACAGCTCCAAGGGACAGTAGACTTCAGTATTTGATATGAATTTCAGCTTGATACTTCCACGCGTTCCTGAGAAAAAGGGTCTTGACAGACAGACAGACAGACAGACAGACAGACAGACGGACAACAAAGTGATCCTATAAGGGTTCCGTTTTTTTCCTTTTGAGGTACGGAACCCTAAAAACGTCTTTTCTTGTGGATGGCATAATATAATAAGTACTTTTAGACACTATTCCACTTCTGACGTTAGAAATTATTCTCAAAATGATTTAAATAAAGTAATGTTACTCGTATCAGAATTTACGCTGAAGGTTAATTGTTAAAAATAATAAAAGTGTGAGAGCGGATGTTCAACTTGCTCTCTTGCTTACGCAAATGATCATTATCAGAAATAAGACAGCGTACAGCACTACACATTCAGTATAGAGCAAATACAGTTCGACCAAGCGTAATATGTACCGGATACAATCACACATTGGTGTAACGTGAAGGACACAATTACATGACAACACCAAAGTATGTATCATGTAACACCGGGCAGCCTCTCAGCAACACGATCTTCCTTGCTTACACTACAAGAACTACTACACGAATAGAACCGCATCACTTGTCTTATTTGGACAGAATTTCAGTGTAGAAGTAATGTTTTAGCCCAACGGGTATAATAACGCTATGAGACTCGTAGAATTACAGGCTGATCCTCTTAGTCGACTGCGTGATACTTTATATTGCTAAAACAAGTGGGAGCTTATTGTTCCACCTTCAATATTTCTTATTTTCTTTTATTATTTTACCCTCATTCCTAACAGTACTATTTTGTTTAATTTAAGAAAATATAAAAATAGTAATATTCTGCTTTGTAATTAGTTCCAGTAAAATGTAGTGGCGATGTAAGAGAACCCACTACCGCGTATCATACCGTGGGTTTCGTAAGAGGCGACAGAGACAAATTGAAACAGGAAATGGGCAGCAGCATCAAAATAATAATAAAACACTGCGGTTGCAAACCCGTCGTCAATGTGAGACATCTATGGCGAATGTTCCACGAGGCAATTTCTATAAAAGGCATGGGTGTAGGGCCTACAATTGCCTACACTGTAGGCAATGAGGGCATCCACGAATTTTTCTGCCACCAGGGCGGCGCCACTTTAGAGTGAGGTAAAATATTTGACAGATTTCATAGCGGGAACGATAATTTCTTAGGAAAGTGTAATATTTAACGTTTCTTTCTGTATTATTACTTATATTTTATATTAATTACATTAGAAATGAATAAACCAAACTATAAATATAACTAAAAGCCGACTTTTTAAGAAAAAGAGTTATAATGAGCAAAAAATTAAAAATCAAAGCACTGACGCATTGTGTTGTGTATTAATAAAATATTCTAAATAATGATAAACTATTATTTAAAACTAATTTCTCAATTAACTGACACTGTGTAACAAAAACTTTACCTCAGTCATAACTAGCGACATCTGGTGAGTGGAAGATTATTAGCCCTCATTGTAAGTGGTAATTGCACAACTATCTGGATTCATAGAATCTCTTTACTGTTTAAATTTTTTTGGACGTTACACTAAGTTTTTCTCCTGTATCGTGGGGGCAGTTTACATAGATAAATTTCACAAGGACGAACATCCAGACCCGGAACAATTCGTCGTTGACGCCGCACAGGCGCGAACCTCAATTTTTCAAAAATTACAGGAGAGCAAGAAAACCTTTATTATTCCCTGATTACTAGTTTTTTTGTTCGTTAGTACGAATTATTTGTAGCCCATACAAATAGCTGTATTTTTTTCGGATTCGAACCCGCAGCCCTTGGCACTGCAACTCATTGCTAAGCCATTACGCAACGGAGCCATCTACATATATTCTAATCACAAACCAAATATTTTATCGGTACTGAAAGTTTCACTCTTCGGAAAATAGCTTGCAATATAATATCAGATTCTAGATTCTGTGTACATGAAATTGCGATTATGAGAGAAACCTTTGAGTAAATATGTTAGTTGTAATCAAGCACGGCATCAAGTTCACAATATTAGGTTCTATGGAGCTTTTCGATGTGAGATTGTAATTAAAATTCAGTGTGATAGTTCGTGGTATTCTTTGGGCGCGTGGTTCTTCCCCGTCTGGCCAATCCCTTCGTGTGCCACTACCACGTACAACATAACACTACCTCTCCGCGACTATTTAGTGTCGGTGAAACGACATACCTTATTTTCTTTTTTGTTTATTATTCACTAAATAAAGTAAAACACAAGCTAGAACTTTCTTATTTATCATGGAAGTTGTAATTATTAAGTATAATTGAGTAAAATCCGTGGTCGAGTTAGTAATGTATAAATCAATGGGACAAGTAAAAATTTTATTTCAAGTTTTATTAACTTTAAATAAAGCTGATATAAATATGTTTTTATTAGATTGAGGGAAATCGAACCGTGAATATTGAAGTCATCAAATTCTACTTAAAGACAAGTTTATATTCATGTTAACGACGAATAGGGAAGTGCATTCATGCAATTTTATTCACTCGAATGAATCCGAGGCGCGGCAATAGAACTGAGTGAAAAGGGGAAAATATTCAATTTTTCTATTGTGATATGGCTAATATCAGTCGTTATCATTATGTGGTTAATTAAAATAAAACTATGGATATGTGAGGCTTTTATTATAAAATAAATAAATAAAAATAGTTAAAAGCAAATAACGAAATACATTTAAATAAATTTCTTTCAATCTATACTATCTACTACGTATAATATTTGAACATTTGTGTCGATAGTTTTGAAGAGACTTTGTGGGACAGCAATTTTGGCACAGTGGATACTGTGACCGTCATAGCATCCTTTTGCCATCGGCTGGATTGTACTGTGTCGTTTGTTACCTTTACTTGTGTTAATGGATTTCGTGTGTTAGAGAAAAGTGACTATAAGTGATTTCGCGTTTCGTTTCGTTTTCACGAATCTCGTAACACACAAAACACATCCGCATATTGCACTTTCGGTTTGCTACTGTCGCAGCTATCGTCGGTTTTACGTAGTAGAGCTACGCTGCAACTACCAACCAAGCTCTCACAGAATATTTGCGTAAAACAGCAGCTTAATGCTGCTGTGTTTCGTATGGTGACTGTAGAGAACCGGAAAGCCCTTTTACTTGAAACAAGGCATTCCATCTTAGACCTCAAGGGCGACAACGCATGCATTTTTATTCTTAAAAGAGTATAAATGTAGCTTGCCTATGGGCCACAGCATCCACGTACAATCTGTGTGCTCGTTTGTCACCCATATTCTATAAAAAGTTCATTAACATCGATATCATTTATAATAATTTTCTCAAGTTCAGTCCTTTATAAAGAATTTCATTATTAAATGTCATTTAGCAAAATCGCCATCTTGCTTAAAATTAAACTACTAATAAGTGCAGCCGCGACTCCCCAGCCGGGACCCCACTTCAACCTAACTATATTACATTGCTGGATATTACATTGCTGGATATTACATTGCTTGAAGTGAAGCCTTGTAACCTTTTTATTGAAACTAACAAGAAGAGCTAAAGCTTTATGTTAATGCTAATAAACGTGAATAACTCCTATTAATCATATCGTCATCATCATCATTGCAGCCCTTAACGAGTTCTCTGCTGAACATAGTCCTTCACGGCGACCTTCATCCATCTATTCCCCGCATTTCTTACCAGCATTTCTATCCACAATCGTCTCCGTAAGGGAAAACGACTCGGATTCGACAACTTCTCGCACGGAAACCAATAAACGCTATTCACATTTGCCGTTTGGATAAATTTGATTTTCGTTTTCGGGAATTGTGACGGTTCGCATCGGAAACTTTACGAGAGCTCTGAAGCTGGCCAAAACTTGAGAAGTGATAATTAAAAGAGATAAATAAGTTTTTTTTAATTATAAGGTAGGTAACACAAATTAATTGAAATTATCTATAGGACGTATTTCCAAATAATTACTTCAATATTTGCACTTAGTGCACCCCCACTGACATTCGGAAAACTTTCTGTCTATCTGTGATTCGAATCGAATACTTGACGAACGAAAGCTTCGCGCTTCCGAGAGAAATTTTTCAGAGATATTGTGATTAGCCTGGCAGGTCGTCACTCCGTCTAGTGGGAAAGAAAAGTCCTTCAAGAAAAGAGCTTACTCCTTTTTAAAAGGCCGGAAACGCATCTGCGATTCTCCTGGTTCCCCTGGTGTTGCAGTTGTTCATGCGCTGCGGTAGTCACTTACCATCAGGTGAGCTGCATGCTCGTTTGCCACCTCACCTATAAAAAAAAGGGCCGCGCCCCACTTAAAATGATAACACTTAAATATGTTGTCTATTTATTTCAACTTTGTTTGCCCACAGACGCGTATAAAATGGGCGGACTTATGTCATAGGACATTCTCTGCCAGTCTCCAGGTCTAACAGAAAAATTTAATGGAGTGCAAATTGAAAAGCTTTATAAATAATTTTAATAACATTGAAGTACTAGATATAAAAACTGAATTTGGGATTTTAATATATATATATATATATATATATATATATATATATATATATATATATATATATATATATATATATATATATTGTGTATATGCCGTCGCTGGATGGTTAGATGAGCCGGTTACTTGGAGGGCTAGACTGTTTATTATATGTCGGCGTTCAGGTGAACGCCTAGGCCGGTCGGTAGCCGAACGTTGAAAGCGATGTTCAACGAGTACGTCATTAAGTCATTTCGATTAATAAAATTAGTAGGGTGACCATGCCATGTAATGTCGCCAGTTTGTCTAATTTATATATTATTTAAACAAATGCGACTATGTCTTCCCCCGCCGCACGTTAACCAACTGTCGCTTGATACGTAATCCGGAACATACTTAGATACGTAAATAAATATAAATTCCCGAATATGAAATAAACAGAACCAAAATATGTTCCCAATTATAAAAAATATACATAGTTATATTAGATATTATAATATTAGCTTATAGTATATAACCATATATCATTAGCTGTATTAGCTTACATCTTCGTAGACTAGAAAGTATAATAAAACGTCTTTTGTTACTTCGCTAACCACATTACCTAAGTAACCGAGCAAACATGTGTTTATGAGTGACGTACTTAATCTCCATTATTTAAATTAAACTTGCTCATTTCGTTAAACCATCTGCCACTTGTTTATTTCTATTTGAATTGACGTATCTATCTATTCTATACTATAATAAAATTCTAAGGGCTCATATGCACTATGCGGTTAGCCGCAATGCGGTCAGCCGAATTCGCAACCGCAGGTTTTGGTTACGAATGCGACTGTCCAGAATCCGGTTGGCCCCTATCGCAACCGCATCCTACGGTCAACTGGACGGCTAGCCGAATTGCGGTTCCCGTGTAATACGTATTAACACTTTCAGCTAAAGTGTCGCGAAGTGAAAACGTGACAAGTTGTTCTCTCGGAAAGAGAAAGTATTGTATAAACTGTGTGTGGATTTTGTGTAAAAACAAGTTAAAAGTTTAAACGAAAAACTAGTGTTTATAATAACAGACCAGTTATCAATAAATCAAAACAATAATTAATGTTTAGTGCAGTGCTTATTATTGATCTGCTTGTATTAATGTACCCTACAATTTAAAATAAATGCCCACACGTCAACTTATAAAACAGTCAATAATTTTACCGGCAACTAATAAGAACGATTGGCCCAGTGGCGAGACAATTTAAATAATAGTGTCAATGATCGTGTCTTCGAGCCCACAACACGCTTGCTTTTTGTGACCAAATAAAATTGTTAGGATAAAAGGTATTAAAATTATTGGTTGTAAAAAAGTTATAATGTCTGAGAACAAACAAAAAAGACAAAGAATACCAACATAGGGTGGCCCATAAGTCCCTTGAAATGTAAAAAAAATAATTTAAAAAAAACTAATGACATTATGAAAAAGGTTTTTATTTTATCATAATCCTTATAAAATGGGAATTATTTTTTGAAAATTACATCATCTAAATGTAATCCGTTACGATCGCGGCACTCCTGTAAGCGACGTTTAAAATTATCCTTCACTGCGCGGCAAGTAAGCTCTGTAATGTTTGCCATTTCTCTTTGGATATTTTCTTTCAGGACGTCAATTGTCCGCGGGTTGGTTTCGTACACTTTAGTCTTAAGATAACCCCATAAGAAAAAGTCCATTGGGGTCAGATCTGGACTACGTGGTGGCCAAGGAATATCTCCTCTTCGAGAGATCACTTTATTAGGGAAAAGTTGACGGACGACCGGCATAGCGACGTTAGAGGTATGGGCAGTTGCTCCATCTTGTTGAAACCAGGTCCGCGTATTGAAGCCTGGAAAATTCTGCAACTCTGGTGTAAAAAAGTCCTGGATCATAGCTACATACCGTTGTGAAGTAACAGTAAGCGCGCGGCCTCTGCCGTCTTCAAAAAAGTAAGGGCCTATAATGCCATGCGCTGACATAGCCGCCAAAACTGTCACTTTAGGGCTATGTAAGGGCTTTTGATGTTTGCGATTTGGATTTTCGCAACTCCAGTAGCGACAATTTTGCTTATTGACATGGCCGTTGATGTGAAAGTGAGCCTCATCAGAGAATAACACGTTATTAAACGAAGTAAAGCGGTTCAACATTTCATTTGCGAAATTTAGTCTGTGGATAGTGTCAGTATCTTTTAATTCCTGTACTAACTGAATCTTGTACGGGTGAAGATGTAAATCTTTCTTTAAAATTCGCTGTAACGATGTTCTGGGTAAGTGTAATGCACTGGAACGCTTACGAGTAGACTGGGTAGGATTTTCACGAATTGAGTGTTTCACTACATCGATGTTTTCTTCCGTCCGTGATGTCCTTGGTCGACCTGACCGTTGCTTATCCAACGTCGAACCACTCTCTTCGAACTTAATAACCCAGTTCTTAATCGTTTGAACACTTGGAATGTCTTTAAAGTTGCGTAAATTCTGATATTCTCGAAATTTACGCCGCGCAATGGTAGCCGAATCATTGTTTCGATAAAACTCGCGCACACAAAATGCACGGTCCGCACCGGTGAAACGCTCCATGGCGACTGAATTCCCAGAAACCGTCGGTACTCCCCCCGCATCGCGCGCGCCACTCATGCGCGCCTTTTGTATTTTATTCGAAATTTACATTTCTAACGACTTATGAGCCACCTTGTACAACGTAGTATGTCTCAAAGGAATTGCCCTGGGAGAAGAAATAACATGCTGTAAATGTTCGGATGATTATCACTATTTGTGTTTGCGAATAACTAAATACGTATATCCGAACTATTCAGAACGTCTCAGAAAAGGAATTAGATCTGTCCTACATGTAGTAAGGTAAAGAAAAGGGGGGATAATGCGAACAACACTGGTGAGAGCATCTACAATAGAAAACACAATTCTTACTGACAATACAATTACACCGGCCTGTTCCTGGGTATCACAACGAGCGTTACGCAAAAACTTAGATCAATCGTCTACTGATATACTACAAGAACCTGAACATATATGTATGTATGTACATATATGTTATGTTGTAACTAAAGAAGATATCAGGGAGATTATTCGAAGTGAACTCTGTGATATCTTAAGAAATTAAATTAATGACATGATAAGAAATACTATCAGCTCTGAAATACGCTCTGTCGAGTCTGAGGTAATAATTCTTCAAAAAGAGCTTAGCTCCATGAAGGAATCTATGGAGTTTATCAACCAACAATACGAAAAAATAAAAATCGATTCCATAAGAAATAATGAAGACAACACACGACTTCTCAAAGAGGCAGCTGAAATGAAAACTCTTAATATGGAACTAAAAAATCGTCTAGAACAACTGGAACAACACGCACGTTCTGCTAATATCGATTCAGTGTGTACCTCAGCACAAATCTGAGAACCTTATCTCGACAGTAATGCAATTAGCAAAACTATCATCATTCGATCTTAAAGAAAGTGACATACATGTGTGTACCAGGATAGCAAAAGCCAATTCATCACCATCCCGATCACGATCCATTATTGTCAAAGTAACAAGCCCATTAGTTCGGGATGGACTACTTGCTGCAGTTATACGGTTTAACAAGAAAAACCCAAGTGACAAACTCAACTCGTCTCACTTGGGCATTGGAGGTAATAAAAGACCTATATAATATGTCTCCGAGCATTTATCTTTACATAACAAAGAACTTCATAAAGCTGCAAGGATAAAGGCGAAGGAAAATAATTATAAATTTGTATGGGTGAAAGGCGGTCGCATATTTATTAGACAATCTGAGACCCCCCCTGCAGTTTTCATTAAAAATATTGAATCGCTGAACAGAATATAACTTTAGCTTTAGTTGTTGCATATAGTGTAAGATTAGTGTGTATAATTTCATAGTATTTGTTATAATGGCTATGAAGTCTATAAATTGTTACTATCAAAACGTAAGAGGTCTTAATACTAAAATTGTAGACTTTTATAATAATGTGTTGCTGAACGATTATGACTTTTTTTATTACGGAATCCTGGTTGCAGTCTAACATATTTAATTCAGAGTTGTTCGATGAACGATATGTTGTGTATAGGAGAGATCGTAATATTAATGCATCATTCTGTAAAAAAACTGGAAGGGAAGTAGCGATAGCAGTACGTAAACATTTTCAATTATATAAAATAGAAACTAAGAGTAAATTAGAAGAATTATGGCTTACTATTCAATTCAAGAGAGGCAAACGTTATATTAATATTTGTGTTGGTGTAATTTATCTTCCATCACCTATAAATCAGACAGACTTGGAACAGTTTCTAGAAAATTCTAGTAATATTATATCTGAACATTCGGATGCTCTTCTGGTTGGGGATTTTAATATGCCAAATATAAAATGGTCTAAGAGTGACTATGGCTTTGTTTTGAATCCCGTAAATTCACACTGTTCTTCCTATAATTTTATTTGCGAATTTTTAGCTTTGAATAATTTGAAACGATATAATGATGTACAAAACAAAAATGCTAAAACACTTGATCTCGTGCTTTCTATATTTTCAGATATTTACCTCGAGGATAGTGGCAATTCTTTAGTCAGAGTCGATTTATACCACCCTCCATTGGAGTTCACTGTTTCACTACCCACATATCAAAATTTACACCCATGCCGAATACCACGGTTTAACTATTTTAAGGCAGATTACAGTTCTATTATCGATGATCTGCAAAAAATTGATTGGTTATCGTTGCTTCTGCACCATGATAATGTCAATGAAATGTTTAACTTTTTTTACGCAACCTTACGCAAAGTTATTACAGCTAATGTTCCCCTGACTAAACCTTATTGCAATGGTTATCGGGAATGATTCCGCGGAAATCGCATCAAAATTCTAAAAGAAAAAAATAAAATACGTCTTCGTTACAAAAAATATCATAATCCTTTAGATAATATCTGTTATGAAATACTAAAAAAAAGAAGTGAAAAATTATTATCTTAAAGTTACAATAACTACTGTAACAGAATCGAAAGCAGCATCTCACAAAACCGAAAATACTGTTGGACCTTCTTAAAAGATAAACATAAAAATAGAAGTAATACTTTATCATCTATGTTTCTGGAAAATGAGTAAGCTGAGGATAATGTATAGATTAGTGAGTTGTTTGCAAAATTTTTTTCATCAATTTACCATAATGCTGCATCATCTACTAGTGTGTATAACTGTAACATAAAAAATACTGAAGAGCAGTTGAATACCTTAAATCATCTAAAACTAAATGAATTAGAAGTCTTCATCAAATTAAAAAGACTTGTTTTATGCAAGGGACCGGGATCCGATGACATACCACCAGTTTTCATTGTCAATTGCGCTAAACAATTGTCACGCCCCTTTACCATAATATTTAATAAGTCTCTAAAATCAGGTATCTTACAAGCACGTTGGAAAGAAAATAAAATTGTGCCAATTCATAAGGATGGCTCTAAGCTAGACATAAAAACTATAGACCAATAACAATTCTATCTATTTTCTTAAAAGTATTTGAAAATATTATCTATTCTTATCTGTATAACCATGTTAAAACTTAGCTAACAAATAAGCAGCATGGATTTACCAGAGGTAGATCCACTAACATGAACATGGTCGACTTTGTCGAAACCTTGACGGAATTCGTTGATCAGTGTATTCAAGTCGATACAATATATACTGACTTTAGCAAGGCATTCTACAAGGTACACCATGAAATACTTCTTCATAAATTGTCTCACTTTGGTATTGGAGGCTCTAATTTACAGTGGCTTGCGTTCTATAATAAAGACCGCCAATCATTTGTGGTTGTCAATAGAGCTAGATCGAAAACATTTGTCGTCACATCAGGTGACCTTCCTGATACCTTCTCCTCAAGGTTCAAACCTTGGTCCACTCTTGTTTTCAATATTTATAAATAATATAGTTCATTGCTTTCCTAACTCTGAGCCTTATATTTTTGCGGATGATCTTAAGGTGTTAAGGCCAATAAGAAGCATTAGTGATAGTGTATTGCTACAAGAGGACATTGATAGATTGTGTAATTGGTGTAGAGACAATAAAATGCTTTTGAATGTGAATAAGTATCACTTTTTCACGTAACAAAGAACCTTATTTATTTCAATATAAAATAAATAACACACCTTTAGAACCGGCTTCTATTATTCGAGATCTTGGTGTTATGATTGACAGCAGATTAAGTTTCAATACTCACCTAGATGATATCATAAAAAGGTCCTCAAAAATGTTGTGTTTTATTATGCGGAATTCTAGACAACTTAAGCACCCTCACTAATGTATTATATTGCTATATAATACATTAGTGAGGAGTATTCTGGAATACTGTTCTCAAGTCTGGAATCCATTTTATGAAGTACGCAAGAACCATATTGAAAAAAATCAAAAGCGATTTATGTGTTTTTATGTTACTACACAAAACAAAGAAATCACATTTATTTAATTCATATGATAAAAAACTTAAATATTTTAAAATGACAACACTTAACAATAGAAGGCAAAAACTAGATTTTATTTTCTTGCACAAATTATTACATAACCATATTGACTGCCCGCAACTTCTAAGTAAAATAAATATATCTGTGCCAAATAAGTTACCCCGATTTAAGACTTACAAGCTGTTCAAAGAGCGTCTCTGTAAAAGTAATTTAGGTCGTAACTCCCCATTTACCAAAATGATGTCATTATACAACCGTATACCAAATTCCATAGAAATAGATATAATGTATACACCGTTGTCTAGATTTAAGTATTTGATCCATAAATATTTCAGAAATGTGTAATAAAATTAGTAGATTTAATTTAATATTAATATTATATAGAATATAAGCATTAAATCCACAAACTAGCTATATCAAATCTGATTTTCCATGTATATTTATTATCATATAACCATCTGTTTTCTTTTAAAAAAAATCACTTCGCTATTTATGTAAATTTTGTGGTTACCTGTAAGAAGATGAACACATAGCATGTAGTCGCATTGTTGAGTTATATTTTTGTTAGTATTGTGTATCGTCTGTTGGTGATCCAAATAAAGAGAAAAAAAGAGAGAAAAAAAAACACTAACACGACGACTTCTGTACATTGAATATTTTAAAATTAAAAATTTGGATTGGGGTATATTATACTGTAAATACAGATGCCAAAAAAATGGTAAGCGTTGCCTGTATCTGTATGTCTGTCTGAACACGTATCACATAAACACTTGAGAATCGATTTGGATGGGACATTCACTGTAGTGCTACGTAGGGGTCGAACCGTTAGTAAATATATATCTTCACGCTACCTATCATAGTAGCTGGTAAGTAGGTATTATCTTCCCTTCTGCAGCTTCTTTAAACGTGGTAGAGCTACGCTGCAGTTATACGATGGTTGTAACACTAATGGGTCGGCTCGACCGGGGTCGATCCACTCTGTTATCTGTAACAGAGTGGATCGACCCCGGACCCCGGATCGGTCTTCTGAGACCAGCGTAAAATAGCAGCTTAATTCTGCTATGTTTTGTACGATAAGTGTAGAGAACTGGAGACCCTTTTTAATTAAAACGAGGCATTTCATCCTAGTTCTCACGGTGACAATGCATCTGCATTTCAATAGAATATAATATAGTAGAATCTTTTTTTAATCCATCTAGATCACATGTCTAATACTTATTGAAAGTCATTTTTTACTTTACCACTGGTTCTAAGAAAACCCTCTGTGCTGGGAAGAACCAGCCAAAAACCCAGCGAGACTTTTTTTTAAAGTAAATTTAAGATTAATTATTGTACAAACTATTTACAAAATTTATTTTGGAAACTGCATGGAAGCGACCATTATTCCCAAGAATTGTTATCAACGATGTATTTATTCATTTATATTATAATAGCCCTTTTTATACAGTTTCAGCTTAACAAAACATTTAAACTTGGTAATAGAGAGAGCCTGTACACTTTCCGGGACCTTGTTGTAATAGCGTATGCATTGCCCCAAAAATGGATTAGTGATTCTGTGTAGTCGAGAAACTCGTATCACTAGCTCGTGTTTGTTTCTAGTGTTTACAGAATGAATATCACTTTTTTACTCAAACTCACACCTTTGTTTTTGTGAACATACATTAAATTTCCGTAAATACATTGAGAGGCCAAAGTTAATATATTTATTTCTTTAAATTTATCTCTAAGATACTCTCTCGGTTTTAGGTTGTAAATAGCTCTAATGGCCCTCTTCTGTAAAACAAAAATATTATCTGAATCAGCCGCATTTCCCCATAGCAAAATCCTATTAGACATTATGCTATGGAAATAATTGAAATAAACTAATCTAGCTGTCTCGACACTAGTGAGACCTCTAATCTTTTTTACAGCATAGGCTGCAGAACTTAGTGTGCTTGCTACTTTGAATATATGGGGCCCCCCTGAAGCTTTGCGTGTAGCGTGATTCCATAGTAATACATACATACATATAATCACGTCTCTTTCTCGTAGGGCCGAGACCACTTCTTTCCACTTTCTACGATCCTTACATACTTGTTTCGCTTCGTCCACTTTCATTATTCCCTTCATACATGCTCTACGGTTTATTTTTATTTCCTTTTTTAATCCTATTTTTTAAAGGGAGACCGAAAGCAGTTCAAATTCACCTATACGCCTCCGGTTTAAAATAACGGTAGCGCTATTATAAGAAGTATAGTTATACCTTTGTATGGCCTTTATATAACCAAAAATGTATTGGTAACTAAAAATATCTATTTGTGACTAAAATCCTGAGAAATTAATTGAAAACCAAGATATTTTTAAACCACAAAGAAGACGAAAACTTTAGATGATAAATAAGTAGCGAAAAAAAATAACGCTACCGTTAGTTTTCGGTACCGAAAAATGTGTATATCGTTATTTTCAGATATCGTAAAAAAATATAAGGTATGACCTTTACCCGTTATAACCCTTAATTTTTCGGTCTTGCAAGACCTGCCTTTTAAAGGTAGATAATTGTTATACCAAACAGTAAAGTTGTTTACTTCTGTTTATCATTGTGTATAGATAAATTGCATTTTCATTGAACTTTTAGTTTTACTTATTATTTGTTTGTAGGTTGAGGCATAATATTAACACTTACGTTATTAAATTCATTTTTTCTATCGTAATTAGGTTCTTCACTTTAGAGAGGCATTAAATAGTAGTTTTAATTTTTTTTTAAATATTAATGGCAATAAGGTTCCGATAGAAAGCACCAATAATTGATGATGGAGTCAAAGGACGCGAGAGAACCAACCATACTCGGGCACGCGCGTTTTTACTGTCTACTTTCTGCCGACGTTCAGTGTTATTGATTTCCATATATTGTCACGTTTGGTATTTTTTACTGATAAAGTCGTTTCATCGCCACGGTGTTGAAATAAAGGTGCAATTTCCCAGCTCTTTGCAATTTCGACACGACGCAAACAATGCCACGCTCGGCGCAGAACACGCCATAGAGCTGACATGATTTTGAATATTTTTATTTTCAAAGTAGAAAATCAAAAGGAAATTAGTTTCGAATTTCAGTATAGATAATATTATATTCGAATATGCAACTTGTTATTTCAAATGGCGTTGAAGTATTATGTAAGCAGGCGTGGGGGGGGGGGGGTCAAATTTTATTACTTTTGCTGACAAAGGTAGTGGGGGTATATTAAAAATCTTACGTAAGGCCGCGTTTCCACATGCAAGAACACTCACGGAAGTCTTGCATAAGTTTCTTGCAATACTGTTTACATATCGCATGAATCCTTGCGATTTTTTTCCGCAATAAATAGCTCGCGAACCATACTATCGCAACTTATCGCAGAGTTATTTACACACGACAGCTATAGGTGTTGCGAATTTATATAGAGATTTATATTTGTATAGATAATTTTGGCCACTTCCAGTTTACTTGGTCTTATATTTTTGCGCATTCGTAGATCTAGAAAAGGCCTATGATAGAGTGGTGAGGAATGAATTGTGGTCAGCACTGTCCGTGAACGGTGTGAGCAGTATCCTCATACGAACATTGCAATCTCTTTGTAGGGATTCTAGTGCTTGTGTAAGGATAAACGGGGCATACACTGAATGGTTTAATATCGAAAAAGGTGTTAGACAGGGATGTGTAGCGTCACCGTGGCTGTTTAATCTGTTCATGGACAATTGTTTGACAGATTTAAAAGAGAATGAAAGTGGGTTGAGAATGAATGAGTTACTCGTCAAATGTTTTCTCTATGCTGATGACCAAGTATTACTTGCGTCTTCGGCCGAGGAGTTGCAGGAGATGGTAACTGCTATGAGTGGGGCTTTTGTTAGAAAGGGAATGAAGATGAATGTAAGGAAGACGAAAGTGATGGTGTTTGAAAAAGACGAGACAGTGACAGACTGCAATATCGTGATTGAAGATGAACAAATTGAACAGGTGAAAGAGTTTGTGTATCTGGGGTCAAAGTTTACAAGAGATGGAAAGTGTGAGAGTGATATCGAAAGAAGAGTGAATGCAGGAAACATAGTGAATAGAGCTTTGCACTCCTTTATGAGCAGTCGGAAGGTGTCTAACAAGGCTCGTTTGGCTGTGCATGAAGGGGTGTTGGTTCCGACACTCATGTACGGAAGTGAAAGTTGGGTATGGCAGAAGAAACATGAAAGCAGAATAAATGCAGCTGAGATGAGAGCATTAAGAAGTATGATAGGAGTTAAACTGAGTGACAGGATAAGAAATAGTGAGATAAGGAAACGTTGTGGTCAGAAAGAAGATGTAGTGACAAAAATTGAGAAAGGTATGCTGAGATGGTTTGGTCATGTCGAGAGAATGAATGAAGAACGATTGACGAAAAAAGTGTATAAGGCGAGTGTGAATGAAAGTGTTGGAAGGGGTAGCCCTAGGCGGACATTTCTAGACCAAATCAGGGACGTCTTGAAAAAAGGCCAGGTCAAGAGTACCCTAAACCGTAGAGCATGTATGAAGGGAATAATGAAAGTGGACGAAGCGAAACAAGTGTGTAAGGATCGTAGCAAGTGGAAAGAAGTGGGCTCTGCCTACCCCTACGGGAAAGAGGCGTGATTATATGTATGTATGTATGGATGTATATTTTTGAATTTATTGTGGACCTCTTGAATTATGCAGTTTTCGGGACACTTCACTCTCAGTTGTAGAGAACTCTTGTGCAATGTTATTAAATATAGTTTTTTTTTTCAATTCTATTTTATAATCAACATGCTATAAATAAGGGTTGCACTTATAAAACCCTATTAATTTAATAGTATCTTCCTGAGACTTTTCACTCGTTGACTCATTTTTATTTAACAAGAACAAAACGAACCAGCCGCTTGTGCGAACTACGAAGCTAAACCGATAAGCAGCGACTTCTGTCGCGAGTCGATGTGAACATGTTTAGACTAGCGATTAATTGCACTCCCAACTACTTGCAGGAAACGTTTGACAAACTGTCGCGAGTGGACTTGCTACGTAGTTTACATGTGCAAGCTACCCTCTGACAGACTGTCGGACACTTTTTGCAGAAGTTTTCTTACAGATGGAAACGCGGCCTATGATAAAAAAATATAAAATAATAAGAAAAATTTAAAACAATATTTATAATCAAAATTAATAATAGTATTTTTATTATTTTATTAATTTAATTTTATATTTCTTACTAAAAATAAATAACTGAGTATTCCGAGAATTGGCTTTACACTACCACATGAATAAAGAATAAATTATTACGTCTTATCTTTAGAGGGGGGGGGGGGGGGGGGGGGCAATTTTCTTATTTTTGCTTATACAGGGAGCGGGGGTCTAAAATCATAGAAAGTTTGTTTACGTAATACGGGAACGCTCCCTAACATATGATATTTTACGCGTAAATCAATAAAACCTTGAAATAGTCTAGACAAAGGCCTATATCAAGTCGGAAGGGTGCCTGTTAATCATAATTATAAAAACAACACATCGTCCAGTGAGTGTCGAAAGAAGCGATAAAGGAAAAGAAGCCAGGAGATTAGCAACAGCGTTTTCTTATTAGCAATGTAAAAAAACCATGGTTGCCAACCCGCCTGCTAAGCGTGGCAACTATGGCATATCTATGTATGAGGCAATGAACCGGAGATCCTTTTTACTCGAAACGAGGCATTCTATTTTAGTCCTCAGGACAACGCATCTGCATTTTGATACCTAATCGAGGATAGATGCAGATGTCTACGGGCCACAGCAACCACTTACCATCAGGTGGACTGTGTGCTCGTATAAGCTTAAATAAAATTTAAACGATCTCATATATTTACGATTTAGTGCAGTTTCTCTTGATCAATATTATTTATAGCCTCAAAGTTTCTTTATACGTGTGTACAACCTTTCTGTTTCTTTCTTTGTTTAATAACGTAGTTGTGTTCGTAATTAAGTTTCACAGAACAACTTATCGGGCTCTACCATTTCTATAATTCAATTGATATTCGAGCTTATTATTTATGTACAACATACAATCTTCTTGTGTTACGGGTAGCGGAATCAGAGAAAGTTTAATATTTTTAAGTACAATTATAAATAAATCCATCTATTTCGTGTAATTGGCGGTTGAAGAAATAAAATTAAAAAAAATAGTAATGCAGGTAACACAGTAGTGCAGTTTCAATTTCTTGCTGCTTCCTCTGGACTTAGACTTGTCAGGAGCTCGCTGTAAATTTCACAGTACCTAATAAAGCAACTCGTGTTCGAACTCCGCCGGCACTAATGAAAATTTTTTATTACAAATTTAAGTGCTGATTCACATGGGCTCGTTGGTTTTTTTTATAGGATAAGGGTGACAAACGAGCACACAGTCCACCTGATAGTAAGTGGTTGGTGTAGCTCATAGACATCTACATCTATCCACGGTTGCAAATAAAAATGCAGGAGGACTAAGATGGAATGCCTCGTTTCCAGTAAAAAGGGTATTCGATTCTCTTAAGTTACTATTGTGATGGAGAACATCGTCAGGAAACCAGCTTGTCTAACGAATAAAAAAATTCAAAGATATCTGAACTCCGCTAACCGCATTGGAGTAACGCGGCGTACTTATTACTTTGTAAACCTTTCGGAAATGAGAGGATGTTTACGCCCAGCCGTGGAACGCGTATAGGCAGTAATTTTACCTTTACTTTCTATGTATAATCTATGTACATTGAGGTAAATGTGCAAAGCGCAAGCACCACAGCACTCGCATTATTCATCAACTCGAGTAAATCGTCTTCTGATAGCCTTGAGTTTAGATCGACATGCCATGAGAGCGAAGCACCGTGAAATACCTAGTCTAGTTATGTATAAGCGTCATTGGAGCGTTCTAATAGGCTTTGATAATGAGGATATTTAGGTGCGTAGACCCCCACCTCATCCTACCTCTCCACCTAAAGGCGAGGGGGGAAGCTTTGTCCTGACCCACGTCGGTTTTTGTCATCAACAATCTAAAAGGATACTACTCTTCAATCGATCGGACGATACATCTTGTTGTTACTTTTTTTATTGAGTGTATGTTTCGTGTGAATTTTTTAAGGCTTTGTTTTTCTGAATTTTATATAATAAGAGTGAGAAACGCACACACAGCCCACTTAATGGTAAGTGGATGCTGTGGTCCATAGACATGTACATACATCTATCCTCGATTAAGAATCAAAATACAGTTGCGTTGTCATTTCTGAGGACTAAGATGATATGCCTCGTTTCCAGTAAAAATTGTCTCCGGTTCTCTATACTCACCACACTAAACACAGCAGCATTGATCTGCTATTTTACACTGGTAATCTGTGAGATCGTAGGTTCTTCCCGGGTCGAGCTAACCTATTCGTTCTACAATCATATGCAGCATGGCTCTACCATGTAAATAAAATTGTTGTCCTTATTGTTTATTTTATCACGAAAAGATGCTCTATATATTCTGTATATTTATAAGCTCTTACTCTAAATTCACCTTTTTTAAAACTAATTTTACAAATGTAACTTTAGTTTATTTGGACTCACAAAGAAAGCATGACGCAGCCAAAGTTCTAGTCTAGACCTAACTGCATTAGATATACAACGCGATGCTTGGTTCAATAGAGAATTAACCTCAAACTAAGTTGGTCTTTTTCAGATAAATTTTCAGTTTTATTTAATCTAAGACCACGTAAAAAAAATATATAGCCCAATCACTGCTGGAATGGTTCTTTAACTGTTCGTGAAGTATCATTACAATTGATTCAGCCATTCCGATAATTAACCTGCACGCAAATAACCACCTCAGCTCAATATAAGGCAGTTATTTCGATGTTACAGACAGACACTTCAACTTTATTAAAGTTATACAGTATAGGTAATAAAAAGTAAGACACGTTACATGTTACGGTACGTGTACACCAAAACCGATTTTGTCGGGCGATGGCGGACAGAACTATCTGGACGAGTAACTCGGATGTGTATGTGCTTACACTGCAACAGTGTACGACGTGTGCCGACATTAAACGTTACCGGTATTCTGTAGTTAACTGTGTTGCTTAACAGAGTGAAGACGCATTTTTTAAATACTAATAATACTAATAAATAATGGAACCGCTATATCCATTTCCGATCCAACAATACTAAATAGATATATAGTAATTGTCTATTAAACACAACTAATTAATTTTTTCAGTCATTTAGGTAGATAACAACACTGACAAAAATAACAGAATAAAGACAAAATGATTAAATTAAACTATAAATACACTCAATTTGCATTGTAGACGCCGGCGATCTGGAGAGAAATCCCAACAAGTTCGGACTCAACGATTGATCGGCCGATTTCGTGCGTCATCGGACGATGACGGTCGTGTTTATGTATGCACTCTCTTACTTTTACAAGTGTTTGATTCGATCGTCCGAGTTCGGCCGTCATCGCCCGAGCAAAGTTCGGCCGTTGACGGATTAGGTGTATTCGTTCCTCGCCTTCGCAGCTTCGGCTCAGCCTTAGCCGCTACGGCTCGTCCGATGCTTACGATTTGTTACAGCAGGCAGAGGCTGCTCCCCCTACGCGCTTCCGGCTCTATAAAACCACTCTAGGGGTAGGGCAGACTCGTACCAGGTGGCGTCGGGGTCAATCAATTCGGTTCTTTGAGATAAGTTGAACCTAACCTATTTTATTTGTTATCTGCCCTAATAGGTACTGTTAAAATAAAACAAATTTCAATAAGAGATCATTTATTATGGTATCCTTCTTGTTTTTCATAAAATGGATTTATATTAACATTATAAATGCAAACAGGAAAATATATCTATATTTTATGAATCGATACAGCTTACGACTCGAATCGATTTAAAATCTATCTTTTTCGGAAAGAATCGACATCCATACTAACGACGACAATGACATTACAAAATGGCGCCAGTTTTACGGTAGGATTTAACATAAACATTGCAAGAATAATTGATTTTCAATAAATTTTTTTCTCAAACAGTACGCGTTTCCGCATGTTAAAACTTTGTGTGTGTGCTTATAATAGTGTAACCTTTCTGTAAAAATACGTATCACCATCCAACTCGACGGACGTCAATGGAAAGCTAAGCCAAATTGCCTAGCATGGAAGTCATGTGTGTATGTTTATAGGTGGTTGTGTGTGATTTAACGTCAGCTTTTTGAATATACGAGTATGATACACGCTCCGGTAAAAAATTTTAACCAGGAAAACAGAAAGATAATTTAAACTAACTACTTCCGTAAGTAAAAAATTGAATTATAAAATGATTATTATTATATAATAATAATCATTTTATAATTCAATTTTTTTATTTCTTTTTTTGTATGTATGTTACATTAGATCTTCGAAAATTTGACCCGATTTTGTGTAGTTTATCTGAAGTGGCTAGTTTATTCTTTAAATGAATTTTTAATGAAAAAGCTAAATTGAAAAATAATTGAATTGATTATAAACTGCACGCACTTAAATATGAACTACTAGGTTTTGCCCGTGAATTCGTCCGCGTAGATACTTTAAACCATATGTGATCCATCAATAATGGCACTCTCGTAGTAAATTCCCCCACCGCCCGCAGTACGCCCAACCATCCTGCGCGCGCCGGACCGCACAATTTTATATCGTCGTTACTTTTAAAATATTTGACCAAATTACGTAGTTTAAAAGACAAAATTTATCTACTTTGAATATCAGAAGCGATTAAAATATTTATTTTTAGATCAATCAATTTGTTACTGCGAAATGTGAATTTTTAATAAAGTATCAAATGTTATCGTATTTATGATTGACTATTTTGGTAATAATGGCTTACACATTAAACATATATATATACTGTCGCGGACTTTTTTTTGTTAAAGTATTAAGGAGAAACAATTCCACCATATATTATATTTGTCTAACTCTTACAATTTTTGCATCGCACGCGAAAATAGCTTGCAGATGACAGATTTTCTAACTTAACATTTATCGTTATATTTTGACTAATCTACACAATATCTTTATTAATTATAGCCCATGTATTGTTCTGATGTATGAGCTATATTATTATAAAGTTTCATTAAAATACATTTAGTAGTTTTTGCGTGGAAGAGTAACAAACATCCATACATCCTCACAAACTTTCACGTTTATAATATTAGTAGGATTTTTGTTTGACTACAAGAAACAAGTAGAGTTAGTATTATATCTGAGGGAATATGGCCGCCAGAAGTTTTTTATTAGGTTTTCTAGGTTTTATCATTATTGTTTTTAATAATAAAACTCACCACACTTCCTTACTCTTAACTAGTTTTACTGATCACAATTATTCACAATCCATAATTATTCACAATTTATAATTCACAAATTAAACTAGGTTTGAACAGCACGACCGCTCGAACAAGAATGAATCCTGCCCAAGGCCAAGCAAGCTATCCCTACTTCCTGCGCTTTGAGAATAATTGCCTTCTAACTTGTTATTGCGATAACCCGCATTTAATAATTATTTATATTTTGAATTAAAGCATATTAAATTATTTATGAGTAACAATAAGCAACTAATTTAAAAAAAAAAACAAATTTTATAAACAGTCAAGTTATATTTGTGCAGTTGAAATAACGCTTATTAATTGTTAACACAATAATAATTGTTTAAGTAATGCGCCGATACGTCGCGTATACTATGTTGCTGCGTCTTTCTGATAACAGCTAAGAATTAAAAAAAAAGAACTGCGGTTGCTAATCCGCTTGCCAAGCGTGACATCTGTGGCAATATCCCATTTATGAGATAATCTACGGAAGAAGCCTATGTTCTTCAGTGCTTTTATATGATGGATGAAGTTATAAGTATTTGGCAAAACATTTTATTTTTACTTGGCGTTTCTTCTGGGTATCAGTGACGTCAACCGTCGTCAACCACGAAACAGTGCTTGCACTTCTGTGTTACAGTCCGAAGAGCTTACACTTGTATAGGTACAGACTGTGAGACATTTCACCTTAGTCCTCAGAGGTGACAATGCATCTGTAGCCCTCGTTCTTTGAGGTTGGCTGCAGGTGTTAATGGATTACAGTAGCGACTCAGGTTGATTGTGGGTTTATTTATGGCTAGTCTCCGTTGAGGCTGGCCGCCGTGACCGAAATTCGGTCTGGAGGACATTACTATTAGTTATAATATAATATGCTATCAGACAGTTATTTATTTATTCTAATCTCTTTTTTATTTATATGACACGGAATTGCATAGAGTGTTTGTCCGCAGGCCGCTGCCTTCCTGTGCTCTGCTTTCACTTATTCCACGTGTACGGGCTGATATCACATTTCAAACTGGACGCGGTGAAGGTCTGGAAGCTGTTCAGCCTCATCGAGGAGGGGTATCACAGTACGAACCCCTATCACAACTCAGTACACGCGGCCGACGTCACACAAGCCATGCACTGTTTCCTGCAGCAAAAACGGGTATGTACCAAGTCTTTTTTATTTGCTAAATTCAATAATATTAGAGCTGTTCAAATAAAAGTGCGGAGTAAGTAGTTGCTTTTATTGAGGATCATTTTACATACATACACATCACGTATGTAATCCCCAAGAGGTAAGCACAGACCAGCGTGCTACTCGGACTACAGCCAAATATATATATATATATATATATATATATATATATATATATATATATATATATGTAAAATTGTGAAAGAATTGATTAAGTCGCTGGAGCAATCGTCTACACAATCACAAATCCAATATTCCAGCCAATCAATAGCAAATAATATCAATGGCTATTTACTACATGCTGGGCAAGAAACACAGTTGACATATTATTTTATGTTATAATACCCACAAAAAGACGAGACATAAATCCCAGACTAACATTGACTAAGAAACTGTTCATTCTGAACTGACTACAGCTTCATCATCTGAAATGTCAGACCCCTCAGATACTCCTCCAACCTCAGAAATAGAAATACACCTTGTAATTTCTATTTCGGACAAGATTGGATGAGTATGGCGCTTGCTCTAGTATTTCAAAGTTAGCAGTTTCATTGCATTTCAGTACAGGACTTGTGAGCCGGGTCGTTGAAACAAAGCAAACTTCCAGTTTGCTTAGCCATTGCTCGCGGATTTTGTTGCCCATTGTAAATTTTTCCACATATAAAGTGGCCGTTACAGTAATTTTATGATTAAGATATTGAATCATAACTACCCCTTGGCAATTCAGTATAAAAAGATATAAATGATAATTTGATTTGGTACATTTCTATTTTGTTTTCTAATTTTCAAATTAAAAAAGATTGTTGGAGGCCGTAATATTAAATTAATTTATTACGAAAAATTTTCTTTCCATTATGGCAATTCGAAATATTTTTTTTAACAAGTTAATTAATTTAATACCGGTGTTTTTTTATATCATGGAACGTCGACATTTAACAACACAAAAGATGTTAAGAGCAATAGGCATGCTAGAAGGGACTATGAAGTCATTGGCACCAACCGGAGGAGTCTCCCCACCAAGGCAAAGACAATGGCGAAGTGACTCAGCGGTGCGATGAAAATAGTCGGGTTACCTTACTGCCGATTAAGACCGATTTTTATTAAAAATTACGGAAGAAGACAAACTAACGTTATGACCAGGCAATTGTTTTTAAAGTTGCAGTCAGAACACCAGGTCCTGATGAGTGATTAAACTTTGAGGAGGAGACTACATGAAGTCAACATTCAGTAGACGACTTCGGATTATAGCACTACAAAGAGGCGATTGCGGCAAAATATTACTATAGGCAACCGAACATTTGCCTAGGAGCGATTGTAAATGGTCTAGAGTGCAAGTATCAGATTAATTTTGATTCGGTTGCTATCAAGTGTTTGGCGAACAAATGGATGTGAGAGCCGCCTGAAAAACCCCACGTTAAGGTAGAACAATCATGATATGAGGGGAAATATTCTTTAGCTGGAGATTCGTTTGGTACGCGGCAATTTAACTGCTGTAAAGTACCGTGATGATTCCCGTAGTCCGGTAAATCGACCAACCCGATTGCAGATATGTTTATGCTAAAATATTTTATGCTTAAGCCTGATAATGTCTGCCCATATACGGCTCGTGTTGTAACTCAGTGAAAAAAAAAATTTATTGACAGCTAAAGTGCCTATTCATCTTACGCAATAAGGCGATAAGTTAGAAATCATATAGTTATTTAATTGCCTAAGTTGTTAAACTTATTAATTTGGCCCGTTTTAAAACTTATTTGCAACACAATGTAATATTACGTATGTTTTATTTTTCTTAATCAAAGCCTTATGGAAATATCGTTGTAGATGATAGCATTATATACAAACCTTTGTGATTTGTAGATGCTATTTTACTAATATTACTTACTAGCTGTGCCCCGCGGTTTCACCCGCGTCATCACGTGTCCTAGGTGCGCGGACCTAGGACACGTGATGTCGCGACATGACCTAGTTCAAGCATTTTATAACGACTAGGGTTTAAGCGCCGTTCGCGCGCCTAGCTAAGTATTGAATTATTTTAATTTTACATTATCTCTTAAACTATGCGTCCAAATAACATGGTATAAAGAACAAAGTTTATCTTCATAAAATTGTCTTGATGATGAAGTAACTTTCGTTCGTAAGGATAAATAGGCCATGCCTAATAATAAAGCTCATAAATCACTTTTAAATTTTCAATATTTTTTTGTCACAAAATACCAAATTATGGCTTATGTATAAGAAATAGACATATGGTATCGCGGACTTTTTTTTAGACCGAGTAAAGGTCTATCTACAACATTGTATTTACATATCCCTAACGATAACACCAGCGTACGCGGATAAATCATTTCGGGAGTGCTTTTTCTTCTGACTTGCTTAACAAATATCCATATTTAAGGCTAGCTGAGTAATATAGCTTAATGCTAGATAGCCTATACTATTCCACATGAATAGCTATAATATACAAATATAATTTTTCATATCGGACTGTTAGTTCCAGAGATTAGCGCGTTTAAACAAACAAAAAAACAAAAAACTCTTCCGCTTTATTATATTAGTATAGATTATGCTTGTGTATTGAACTTGTAAATGATAAATAAATTTAAAACAATTTAATGCGCCTATTGCATGCCCAAGTGATAACAAAATATGGAATTTTTATACCGTATTTAACATGTGTAATTTTTTATGAAAATAAGGAACGGGATTAATGTCTACTTGATGAAGTTCTGTTGATACAAGTGCTTTGTTACTTCTGGAGACTAATGTGGAATATTTCACAAAGTGGATTTATGGTCATTGTTTTAACAGACTTATTACAATAATAAAAAAACATCATAGAGTCCACCTCACGGTGCCAAGAATACTGGTTGCGATCTCTCTAAATTCCTATCCTACTATTCCTATAATCAGGTCGAATGCAGAAGACATCAGTATTTTGTGATATATTAGTAATATTTCATCGATTCCATGCTATCTCAAGGCTCTAACACTGCAGGCGAATCGACGTTATCTTGTAAGAGAATATTATAAACACTTTAAGTATGTACATATATCATGCAAGTGCATTAGTAAATTTCAATAGCATTACTTATATGTCGTCCTTAACTATAAAACTGCCGTATTCTATACTGTTTGAGCACGAAGTATTAATGCTGCTTTGATCCGGGAATTTGTAGTCCGATATGATACGGCAACGGAAATGTCACTACACGTCTCCTACTGAAGTCTCCACGTACTGGGGAAACGCAGCGGACATTTCCTTGCTCTAAAAATCCTCTCAAAAAGCCTTTTTTAGCCTGTGTGACCCGTATATATATGCTGTAAATTTAGTTGACTTTAATTTCATAATACTCTAACTCTTAAAATGATTCCAACAGGAATTAAGAATTTAATAATACAAAAATACCGGTCCTCGCAAATCTTTATTGTCCTCATTAATATACCTTTATTACGTATCGCTTACGTTCTATATAAGAATTTATTATATCTTCGCGCTACCTGCTCTAACATGGGACAATTATTCTCGAGTGCAGTGTCAAATACAGGAATATTGGGGGAGATGCTTTCGCAAATAGCGCGAACAAGCTTGCACCTTGAAAAGAAGTGTAGATAAAGCAATTCGCTTCGTAAAATGTGTTACATCACTTCAAACAAGTTACATAATTCCGGAAAGTTATTGACTAAATAATATAATAAGAACTGTATATTATGATAGATATATATTATTATAGGTTCTATTAATTTAACAGCAGCGATATGAGTAATAATAGCAATAATATGTATAATATAATATAGTATATATTTATACAGCATTAACACATAGGCCATATAGCGCAATGAACCGAAACCGATGGGGAAAAAAGGTTCTCGAGTGGCAGCCTCGTACCGATAGGCGAAGTGTAGGGCGTCCCCCCACTAGATGGAGTGAAGACCTGGTAAGATATGCAGGAAGTCGGTGGATGCAGGTGGCGCAGGACCGTTCTTTGTGGCATTCCTTGGGGGAGACCCTATGTTCAGCGGTGAACTTCTGAAGGGCTGTAATGATGATGTTTATATATGTATATATATAAAAATTACGTGTCACGTTGTTTGTCCGCAATGAACTCCTAAACTACTGAACTGATTTGAATAAAGTTTTGCACACTCTGTGCAGTTTGGTCCAACTTGAGAGATAGGACAGTTTTTATCCCAATAAGTACCCCTTAATATTTATTTATTACGAATTTATATATATATATATATATATATATAAATTCTATGTATCCCAACCAGAAGCAAAGACAATAGAAATATCTCATAATAATAATAATTAAATCGTTTATCTCACAAATAGAATTACATACAATATATTTAAAATAGTAGTAAATTAATAATTAAAAATTAAAAAATTTGTACAACCGTCTTCAATATAAATTATTAAGAATAACTCAAAAACTATTGGTCAGACCTTGATCAAATTCATATGAAATCACATGTGAAGCACCGGCTTTCAAATAAAAAAAGAATCATTGAAATCGGTTCACCCGATAAAAAGTTATGAGGTAACACATAAAAAAAACATACAGTCGAATTGAATACCGTCTCCTTTTTGGAAGTCGGCAGAAAAGGCATTCCATCTTAGTCCTCACGGGTGATGACACTTCTGCATTTTGATTCTTTATTGGGGATAGATGTAGATGTCTATGGGTCACAGCAACCACTTACCATCAGGTGGACTGTGTGCTCGTTTGTCACCGTAATTCTATAAAAAAAAAACCAATTGTGCATGCCTTAAGCGCATTAAAATAAACGTATAACATGATTATACCTAAAAATTTTGAAGTAGTTTAAATACACACAAGTTTTCTCTAATAACCTTATTACTATACTTCCAATTTCCGACAATTTTAAGTCAAACTTCAATTAAAAAACGTTTGGAAAACCCAAAAGTGCACGACTCATAATGCTTATATAATAGTAAAAAAATTATGTAAATTGTAGTTCTATTCGTCAAAAAGTTTCAGTCGCAGTCACTGAAGTAGATTTTCAAGTCACTCTGTCAAGTCCGGATGTAAGTTCTATTCATAACTAACAAAACGAGCCCAAACTCGGCACACCTAGTTCTACTCTACGAGGAGTTCCAGTAGCATTCATCGAAGTACAGTTTGAGGTCACTCTATGAAGTCCGGAGGCAGAGGCATATTAAATGTCGACTGCGCCCTAGGCTAGCCTAACACCTCATCGGTGCCCCTCTATGAGACCTATATTTGCTTTATATATTTTCAAAATGCTTAGAGGTAAAATATATAACAGTGACATATTGGAGCGGATTGGGCTGTGTGTTCCAGACGGGTACGCATGGAAACGGCGGCGGCCGCGGTTGCTGTTTCTGCCGCGCGCCCGTATTAATTTACACGACAACTTTACGCGTTCTTAATAAAATGGCTGAACACATTGACCGTGAGTGAATTCACTAGGTTAGGATTGTTTACAATTTGTTACAGTTAATGACCACATTTTTGTTATGCATAAAAATAATTACACTGTCGCATTATATTTTTCCTGTCATGATAGTTGTTAGTTTTTAACAGTGGTAGAGCCACGCGGCAGCCTTTGCTGTCGCACGGATGGGCCGGCTCAAACCGGGGTGGTACCACGACCTCACAGAATACCAGCGTGAAGTAGAGGTTTACCTTTGCGTTTCGCTTGGTGAGTGCAGGTGGCCGAAGGCCCTTTATACTGGAAATGAGGCATTCCATCTTGGTCCTCACGGGTGACAACGCATCTACATTTTGATTTGTAATAGAGGATAGATGTAGATGTCTGTTTGCCGCAGCAACCACTTACCATCAGGTGGTCTGTGTGCTCGTTTGTCACCCTTATCATAAAAAAAATGATATCGCAATCAGCAGTAGCCTGCCTATTGCTAGACGCACCGTCCTGAGGTGATCGCCACCAAGCCAAATGATTTTATATTTAACTGTACAAAATATATAATGAATATTTTTTTTTAATTACCGTTAGCTTTCTTTTTTTTCCAGGGCATAGGTATATTCCTTATAAATGATTCAATAAGTGTATTCTTGTAATCTGAATTGCATAATAAATCTTTCTATTGAATAACCATAACAAGAATACTTATAGAAGCTTGGCTTAGAAGGAAGGAAATTGAGTTGCTTACCTACATCTCCGAATCTTACTACTCACTGTTCGTTATGAACGGATTTTATTTAAGTAATGAATTGAATGAATTTTGCGATAATTACGGCAAGTAACTCTCATTCACTGTCTAAGTCAAGAGGTTTTAGTGGCCCTTTTTATTGGAATTTTGCGATAATGAGGGAACTTTGATAATGCTACGAAATTAATACCATTCTCATTATTTCTTTTCGTTGAAACAAAAATAAAAACAACAACAACAAAAAAAATAGATCACTCGAAAATCGAAAAAAGTAGTTTGAGAACTACAAAGGCTGTTTGTTACATGTATGTTTTAGTTTATAGACTTATGGTATGTATTATAACTAAAGTCTGACTTAACTATCGTATTAGGGCATTTCTGTAATAATAGTAGTAAGTGGGTATAATAATCAAATAATGTTAAGGTTCAGACGAAAAGAATCATGTATACACATTTTATTATATATATACAACATCTAACGTAATTAACGCACATCCTCAGACACCCCAATTAGTATATTATCTTATAATTATAATACATACACTGAATTCTTAGTTAAACATGTTTATGCATTGATTATTTATTAAATTACTTATACTAATTCCAGAAGAATTTTATGGTCACCGTACAAATCCACGAACGTTAGGTATAGGTCTTGCTAGCCTAGTAGGTATTCGCTCGCGTTCGAGATGAGTTAACGCCGCCGTCACTTGACACAGCTGTTGGTAGATAATAGTGCCGAAAAAATCCGACAATACATGATTGGTTACGTTAAAGAAATACCTACTTATGAGCATTAACAGATGTCAGAACTCCGTGCATTGAGTTGTTTATTTAAGTCTAGTAAACATTTGATTGCATCTTTCCATCACAATTTTCGGGCTTTGGACTTTCGACTCTGAATAATTTTGTTTATTGATTATGATACAATGTCAATAGGCAATATTCGTTACAAAATGTTATGAATTTGCATAACATTTTATTTGTATTTGTAAATAATAATGAACTGCTAAAAATAAGAGGCGATCCGACAACATAATTCAAAGACGGCGTGTTTAAAAGATTTGAATCAAGATTACAATAATTTTAAGAATCAAATATTTAACTTACTGATAGCCTAAACTCTCATGCAACGTTGTATTTTAATACACTTTCAAAATGTCCACCACGGCTCCGCGGCGCAGTGGCTTAACAATTGAGTTGCAGCGCTAATCGCCGCGGGTTCGAATCCCGCACGGAACAGGTATTTGTATGGCCTAAAAATAATTGTTCCGAGTCTGGATGTTTGTCCTTGTACTATTTATGTTTTTAAACTGCCCCCACAATACAAGGGAAAATCTTAGTGTGGAGGTTACGTTTTAAAAAAGAAAGAAAATAATTTAGGAAGCAACTTAATGTCATTTATCACTATTCTAAAAGCGTTCATTATCTTATTTTTTAGATCCTCGGCACTTGTTATCTCACCAAAATAAACTAATGATTTAATACGTCCCCATAAAAAAAGTCAAGAGGCGTCAAATCAGCTGATCTGGGAGGTCAATCGCTCGGCCGCCGCGACCTTTATAAGGCACTCCAAACTCGTTGTTATTTGTAAAGATACTTAAAATAAGGTTCAATTTTCGAATGACTGAATTTGTATTAATACAAATAAAACTGCACTTTTAACTTACTTATTGCCTTGAGTTACGGTTCATTTCGGTTTGTTTTGACTGAAAAAACTACTTTCAGGTTGTGCGTTAGTTATGTTACGTGTTGTATATATACACACACACACACATGCATATATATATATATATATATATATATATATATATATATATATATATATATATATAGACAACGCCGTGGCGCAGTGGCTTAGCAATGAGTTGTTGCGCTGGGGGTGGGGGGTTCGAATCCCGTATGGAACAAGTATTTGTATGGTCTACAAATAATTGTTCCGAGTCTGGATGTTTGTCCTCGTACCATTTATGTTTGCAAACTGCCTCCACGATACAGTAGAATATCCCAGTGTGGGGGTAACTTTTTTTTAAATAAAATAAATATAAGTATATATATATACACCACGTAACATAATTAACGCACTTTGAGAAAGTAGTTTGTTCAGAATCGTTTACTGAATCGATTTCTATCATTTTTAATATAGGTAATTTTTTTATCTCAAAAATAATTGAAACTACGTAATTTACAGTCACACTAAACCTGTACAGTCAAATAAAACTGAAATGGACCATAACTCAAGGCAATAAGACTTTTAAAAGTGCAGTTTTATTTGTATTACTACAAATTCAGTCATTCAATACAAAATAAAGAAAATTGAACCTTATTTCAAGTATTATAAAGTCTTTACAAATACAGAGTTTGGAGTGGCTTATGAAGGTCGCGGCGGCCAGGCCATTGACCTCCCAGATCAGCTGACTTGACGCCTCTTGACTTTTTATGGGGATGTATTAAATCATTCGTTTATTTTACGTAATTCTATGAGTGAACGATTTTAGAATAGTGAAAAATGACACTGAATTGCTTTCTAAATCATTTCCTTTCTTTTTCTTTCTTTTTTAAAAAGTAACCTCCACACTAGGATTTTCTCTTGAATAGTGGGGGCAGTGTACAAGCATAAATTGCACAAGGACAAACATCCAGACCCGGGACAATTATAGACCTATACCTAGCGTTCGTGTTTTTGTACGGTGACCAAAACATTCTTCCAAAATTAGTATAAGTAATTTGATAAATAATCAATGCATAAACATGTTTAACTAATAATTCAGTGTATGTATTATGATTATAAAACAATATACTAATTGGGGTGTGTTAGGATGTGCGTTAATTACGTTTAATGTTGTATATATATATATATATATATATATATATATATATATATATATATATATATATGTATATGTATATGTATTAGTATGACTCTTTATCTGCACCATTTGTCTGAGTATGTACGACATTATTACTTATTTCTGCCACCAAACAGCAGTTCATGAGAGAAACGGTATAATATACAAGCTGTGAGGCATTCAATTTTAACTAGTCAGAGAAAATCAATACTTAGTAGATGTCTTTGTTTGATGTTGGTTTCAGATGTATGATTACGTTCGTCACATCACATTTATAAATAAAAATCTAATATGTGAAATTAAGCGCAAGTAATAACTTTTCATCCGAGCGCCGCATCTATCATACATGCGTGAAGTGGTACATGTGAACGCTCTTTTTCCAAATCAATGATAGCCCCCAAATGCGCTGTTCTAGATTCCGCAAGGACATTAACAGTGATTACTTTGCAAAACGCGCTTAAATCGCTTTTATTATATGCGTGAACAAAGAACGCCTCTTTAGGGTAATAATACACTAGTGTTGCCCGAAAAATGGCATCGTTACGATGGAGATGGAGGAAGCGAAGAATTAATGGTTCTTTTATCTTAATCGAGTTCTTTAATGATTTCTTATATTTACGCGAATATTACACATTGAACACAATCCCATCCGCCGTGACCATGAGTGCTATAAAGCGCCTGAAACATCGGGAATAAAATAATTGAATTAAAGGTGATAAAATCCGTGAAAAGGTTTGATAATACTATAGTTCAGCGTAATATCTTGTTTTTAAGATAAATATAAATATTACGATGTAAGCAAACCAATTCAAGTTGACACTATCAATTGAGAGGGCTCAGTCTTGAATCCCCTAACTTTGATACAAAACCCGCTTTATACATAGTTTTAGAATAACATGGTTTCCACGGAATTTGAGGTGTCCTCTGAAAATTTAAGTACCCTGCATTTTCTATTTTCTACCTAAGCGGTAACGAGCTGTTAGCGGCATGTTTTCTTTAAGCTTCTCTTTCTCGTTAGATAAAATGCGGTGTAGCAGGACCCTTAGTAATTTGATTTTGTCAGCGTAATCTCCTATGAAGCTGTTCGGGCCCGAGCCACGTCCAACTATTCATCAAATATTCCTCGTCGCCACTGCGGATGCTTTTCGAGCTCATTTATTTTAAGTAAGTACGTGATACTGAAACACAGTCTTATTGAATTTTGTTTTTTATTTCGATTAAATATATAGTAAATTTTAATGCAACGAGTCATCTGTAAACATAGAATAGCAATGCAAGACTACAAATATTTAGGAATATTTGTTACTCGTAAAAGGTGCCGTGCTTTTTTTTTATAGAATAACGGTGACCAACTATCATACATTCCACCTGATGGTTAATGATACCTGAAACCCATAGACATATCCATCTATCCTCGATTAAGAATCAAAATGCATATGCCTGAGGACTAAGTTGTAAAGCCTCGTTTCCAGTAAAATGGGTCTGTAGACACACCATACGAAACACATCAGCATTACACGTGTAATTTTACATTGTACGTGTTAGAGCCATGCTGCAGCTATATTAGTAGTATAGTTGTAGCACGAATGGGTCGGCTTGACCGGGGAAGGACCACGCTCTCACAGAATACCAGCGTAAAATAGCAGCTTAACACTGCCGTGTTTCGTATGATGAGTGTAGAGAACCGGAGACCCTTTTTACTGGAAAAGAGGCATTCCATCTTAGTCCTCACGGGTGACAACGCATCTGCATTTTGATTCGCAAACGAGGATAAATGTAGATGTCTATGGGCCACAGCAGCCACTTACCATCAGGTGGACTGTGTGCTCGTTTGTCACCCTATCCTATAAAAAAAAATTAAGCTGCTATTTTACGCTGGCATTCTATGAGAGCGTGGTCCGTCATACCCCAGTCGAGCCGACCTATTCGTTCTACAACCATAATACAGCTGCGGCATGGCTCTTCAACGTTTTAATGTCTTGTATATTATTACGGTCAATTATTTATGAGACTAGAAATATTTTTTTAGAAACATTTATGAATCGAAAACGTCTTTGTGTTACAGGCGAGATTGCTTGTGTTAATTAAAATGTAAGGTGCGTAGGACTTCTTCCAATTATTATTAAATGTAATTATTTTAATTAGTGGGTTTTCATATTCCCTGGCTGATGCCACGGTGATCCGTGTGGTTATTCCCTTGTGGTTAGTGGGGCTCCATCCTTGAATCGAATTTCATCTATAATTGTTTAGACTACTATGTCAGTTGTACTTACGCTATTATATAAATCGTGTAATTACTTCCCATTTCTGTATTCGAACATGTCTCGCAACATGCTTGTGTAAAGCCTTGGATACACTTGGGGACAAAAGGAGCGGCATGTAGCGCAACATGTCACTCAATAACTAAGTGGTATGTCCCGAGACATATGTCGCTGAACATTTTGCAGGCCACACTATTCAAGAACATACATACATATAATCACGCCTCTTTCCCGCAGGGGTAGACAGAAACCACTTCTTTTCATTTGCTACGATCCTTACATACTTGTTTCGCTTCGTCTACTTTCATTATTCCCTTCATACATGCTCTTCGATTTAGAGTACTCTTGACCTGGCCTTTTTTCAAGACGTCCCTGATTTGGTCTAGAAACGTCCACCTAGGTCTACCCCTTCCAACACTTTCATTCACACTTGACTTATACACTTTTTTCGTCAATCGTTCTTCATTCAATCTCTCGACATGGCCAAACCATCTCAGCATACCTTTCTTAATTTTTGTCACTACATCTTCTTTCAAACCATTGCTTATAGAAATGTCACCCGAGGAGGTTGTGGCGATTAGTGCTGCGTACATAGTACTTATTTCGGGAGTGAAACGTAAGCAAAGGAGAAGGTGGTGGCTGGGGAATTTCTTACTACAACGAGAAGAAAGAAGAATTAATATTTTAATTGATTTCCGAATATCTGACGGATCTTTTGTGAATCTTCTTTGACGTACACTTTTCGAGTGTCGAAACAACTGATAGGCAGAATAGTACCAGGAGTTTGTGGTTTGAAGTATCCCACAACAAAGTATGAGTCAGATAAAGCTCAAGAAGTTAAAGCACGCTTCGTTTCCACACACTACTGACATGTTGCCAGGCAAGTTGCGCACACGGCTAAACCACAGATAAATGAATATGTAGCAAGATAGACTACACCCGGTAAAAAGGCGCGACACTGACGCGCGACAAGTGCGCTCGCTCTCGGAGCGGAAACAACCAACATGACCCGCGTCACGTAAAGTGTAGCGGGCCATGTCGCAGGTCTCTGTGCGATGTTGCATCGTCATGTAGATTGAGTGTACCGCGTCATGTTGCGGGATAAAATGTTCCCTAGTGTATCCGGGGCTTAATTCCCACATTGCGATTTATTTGCATAAAGGCTGTTTCACTTGCACACGTTAAGGCAGGTTAACACTGTTTTCTATTTCTTTGAGGATTGTTTCAACCGAGTGTTCCACGACACTCACGCATGTTTTTTTTCTAAATTTGATCTATTTCTATATTTGTAATATCATATACTATGTGCAGTAAACCTTGATAAAACCATTAGCGAACGTTTTAGTTTTCGATCATCGAATCCCTGCAGTATCATTGTCTCAATTTAGGACTAATCTTTTCTACTATTATTTAACACCAAATACATATAGAAAAAGAAATAAATAATACTTATTGAAATAATACTTATCACTATTAGACCCAGAGCCGTGGTAGCTCAGATGGTTAGCGGTCGGTGTAAATTTCACAGTACGCGAGCAACCCGGGTTCGATCCCCGCCGGCACCAATGAAATTGTTAATTGCAATTTTAAGTGCTGATTTACCACGTGCTCGGTGGTGAAGGAAAACATCGTGAGGAAACCTGTATTTCTGAGAAATAATAGAAAAATAATATTTCGAAGACATGTGAAGTTCGCCAACACGCATTGGGGCAGCGCGGCAGGACAGTTACTTGCCCTAAAACCCTCTCAAAAATGAGAGGAGGCCTGTGCCCAGAAGTGGGACGTATATGGGCTGTAACTTTAACTATAAGATCCACTTAAGCCTTAATTACGCAGTATGTGTACTTATTATAGAACTAGCAATTCGTCCCGCCTTCGCACGGGTGATTTCTGGATCTCGACAACAGCGCTACCTACCGAGTCCTATTATAGTTAAGAAACATCCAGATTATCCCATAAGTACCCAATAATTTTTTTATCAAAATCGATAAAAGTAACTACAATTGATGAGAAAGGAAGGTTGTCAAGTTGTAAATTCATACCGTTAGGAGCACGATCCTCCACTAGCGACCTGTAAAGACATGCAGGAAGTCGATGGATGCAAGTGGATCATGAATCCCTGATTTTTCTGGACTGGTTTTGTGACGTTTCTTGTAGAAAATAGACCATATTCAGCGGTGGTGACTTCTCCGGACCGTATTTTGTGGCATTTCCGGCGATGTTCAGCGGTGAGTTATTTTTTTCTTCAAATCAGCATCACTGCATCCAGCACTGTTGATAGATGAGATTAGAGGATGCTACCAAACCCTGACAGCGATGAACCTCCCAATATTAAGATGACACCCCAGAATATACCGTTACTTTGTCGTAGTTAGAAATAAATCTTTACTATGAGTAATTTTATTCTTACGCTATATCTTATATTTTTGAGTTTTCTAATATTATAAATCATAAGTTTTTAATGCCCAATTTAAAATTTCTTTAACCTCTTTTACTTAAACCTCCACAGATTTGTTTTCAATCAATACTTAAATCCTCTGAAAATAAGTATGCGCATGAGATGAAATTGTTTTCAACTTTTCGCCTATGCTGTCAGTCGCAAAAAGTTACAGGTTTTGTAAGGAATTCTCGCTTCTGACAACTGATTATTTACTTTATTGGTAAATAATATTTTTCTGATTATAATTAAATTACTATAGCGGCAGTCCATATATATAAGCACATAATACTGTCACTTCACATCGGATTTTGTGTTTGGAAATCGCTAGGGGGCTATATTTTTTAATTTTTTAAAAAACGTTACCCCCACACTAGGATTTTCTCCTGTATCGTGGAGGCAGTTTACAAACATAGATTGCACGAGGACAAACATCCAGACCCGGAACAATTATTTGTAGGCCATACAAATACTTGTTCCATGCGGGATTCGAACCCGCGGCCCCCAGCGCAACAACTCATTGCTAAGTCACTGCGCGCCTAGTGTAGCGCGCCGGTGCTATGGTATACATTTTGAAATGCTCCCACTCAGAAAACTGTAATACAACAGCTTGTGCCTGTCACACACGTCTAACGTCCGAAACTCAGTGACGGACATGTAATTACAAATACATACCGTTTCGCCACACGCACTGCCTGACGCTCTCCTTTGAGCCTCAACCTGAGCCCTGAGTGAAGAGCATGCACATGTATTGTCACTTCTAGTAGTAAGGTTCTTGTCGCTTACTACAAAATATAGCATTCTGTGTGAGCGTGGTCCTGTGCGAGCTGACCCATCCATGCTTCAGCCATAATGTTAACTAATATTTAACATTACTGCGTGACTCTACTACATACAAGATGTAGTAAGATTTTATTCAGAATTTAGAAACAAGACTTCCATAATTTCAAACTAATTCGTTTTCTTACAAACCGTCCTTGCTTCGAACAGCGCTTTGATGAATTAATTATAGCGCATTGCTCACATTAACGTAAGATTGCGAATTTCCAGAATATAATACATTATGTACGAGCATACGAGGATGACACTGTTCTTAGAAGTTCTTAGAAAATCAAAAACTGAACAAACTAGCAAGTTATTAGTTTTATTATATCTTTTTAAAATAGTGTCCATTTACATCAATACATCGCTGCATCCGATGGAACCACTGAGAAAAGCACTTTACCCACTCGTCCTTAGGGCTTGCCTCAGCCAGTATCGGAATCTTCGAAGTCGACATATCGAGTGACGAGCAGTTTCGTGGTCACTTGGAAGAAAAGGTCAAATTGGCCTCTAAAAAGCTTGGCGTGCTCAGCAGAGCGTTCAGAGGTTCGGCCTCACTTGGAATACTGTTCCTTTCTCTGGGCAGAGGCTCCCCAGTGCCAGCTCCTTCTACTTGACCGCATCCAGCGCAGAGCGGCTCGAATCGTCGACGACCGAGTCCTTTCCGATCGGCTCGATTCATTGGCACTGCGAAGAGATGTTGCATCCCTTTGCATTTTCTTTCGCATTTACCACGGGGAGTGCTCTGAGGAATTGTTCGGATTAATCCCAGCCGCCAAATTTCACGAACGCACATTGCGGCAGAACTCCCGATACCATCCACACCATCTGGATGAGTGGTGGTCCACCACTGTGCGATTTAGAAGATGTTTTCTTCCTTGCACAACTTCCTTGTGAAATCGATTACCATCAGCGATTTTTCCGGACCGACACGACTTAGGGACCTTCAAGAAAAGAGCCTACTCGTTTTTAAAAGGCCGGCAACGCATCTGCAATTCCTTTGGTTCCCCTGGTGTTGCAGTTATTTATGTGTGAGCCGCATGCTCGTTTGCCCCTTCTCCTATAAAAAATGGGTCTCTTCGAATGAATTTTGAAACGCAGCCACTGCTTCCTCGGCATCCATAAAACGTTTTCCTCCAAGATTTTCTTTTATTTTCGGAAATTTATAAAAATCGCTAGGTTCGAGGTCGGGGTTATAGGGCGGGTGAATCAGTTTTTCCACGTCTGACGTCATCAAGTAGTCGCTTGTTTGCCTGCGGTGTGCGATGAGGCGTTTTCGTGGTGAAGGAGGATCCTAGTGCGAGGTCGTTTCATCCGAACTTTTTCCGTGACAAATGGCAAACAGTTGTTAGTGTACCACTTTGCAGTAGCTGTTTTTCGATTCTCTAGAACAATTGTTGCGTAATGACCTGTCCTTTCGAAGAACGAGGCCTTTTTTCTTTTTTCCCACGTTTCCACTTCTTTTCACTTTAGTTGGCAACTCCTCGGAAGGAAATACCCAGGCAGTAGACTGTCTTTTAGCTTCAGGCTCATAACAATAAGTCGAAGAAGGCCAATCGAAGGCAGTCATCACTTTCTTGTTCACTTAAATTACATCGAAAGTCATAAAAAATCATAGTACGAAAATTTTCTCGCGTTAAATTCATGCTGATGTGACACAGACAATTTTCAATTAAGCGCCAAATCCTAAACAAATGACAAATTAATAAAATACATACACAATAATATTGGCAAAGAGTTCCATTTTCAAAATTTGAACTTATTTTTTTATAATATCGTTTACAAGAGGCCAGTTCTAAAAACTTTCAGTGTGGCCCTCGTATAATATTAGAGCGAATTCAATTTGCGCTTGAAACAAAGTTATCGCCGTCCCGCTGTGTTTAAAGCGTTTATGCGAGCGAACTGCAGCAGTGTTATAGTTAACGACCGATTTGCTCGTAAAGCGGGGCATCGCTTTGAATGGTCTTGACAGTCTTTTGATGTCATGTCGCGTTGATGGCATGTTAACAGGCATACGAAATTGCGAGGATTGGTTTGGTAGTTTGATTGACAGATAGATAGATGCGCAGATACAAAGATACATACTACAATTTAATAACATCCCTCTGTTTTCAACGGGGATTAAATAGCACCACTCTGTTTGATTAAAACATAAGCTTGTCGACTAGTTTACTACCAAACTGAATTTACAAATGGTATGGAAACTTTAATACGGTTACGTATACGTAGTTTCGGTTACCAAAAATCATAAAAAAGTGATACTGACGAGTTATAACTCGTCGGACCCGTATGCAATTTAAACGTATATATATATTTGTAGAAGTCTGCTTGCGACGGAGTTGCATGACGATTCGTTTCTTAACCTATAAGACCCTCTTGAAGTATAGGATAAAGGTATGAAAAAACCTTACCTCACTCTTTGCAACTATCGTGCGAATAATTAATAAAGCGGGAATAATTAAAAAAAGACAACAACGTGTAATCTTAAAAATGTCTTAAGAAACACTGGCCGTGGCAACCGCGGGCGCTTTAACTTCTCGATATTGTTTATTATTAACGCGCTTTTATTGGCTTCTGGTGTATCTATCTATCTACCAGTCTATCTTTGTAACTAAATATTTTAATGTAATTTTCACCAACGTGTAAACGGCTGATTGACTTGAACAATACAATAACTTAAAAATTTTACCCTAGTATCCTGATCAGGATCACCAGGCTAAATCTCCCTAAAATCATAACAGCTCATGATCAATGCGTGTTCTTTAAGTTTTCTTACATTTTAGTATTATTTTTCTTAGAGGGTGCGAAGAATCTCCGAATTCTTTCTCCGTTTTCTTCAGGGGTGCAAAGAACCTTCGGGAGAAAAACTGGCGACGAGGTTCGCCACCCGTCACGTCCTGTCTCCCGGAGGGGCGAAAGTGGATTGCGGAGGCCCGTCTGGCTACGCTGAATGTATGTGGAGCAATGAATGATAAGATGGATGAAGTATGAGAAATGATGAATGATAGAGGAATAGATGTGTTATGTGTAAATGAGACGAAACGAAAGGGAAGAGATGTCACTGCACATATCATATACACCGCTTACTGGTCTGGTGTAGACGAGACCGAGCGGGCATGCCAGGGAGTCGGTGTCATCCTTTCAGAAAGAATGGGTCAATGTGTGAAAGAGTATGAATGTGTAAGCCCAAGGCTGCTGTGGATACGAATGAAAATGGACTTAAAGAAGTTGTTTGTGCTAGGGGTGTACGCCCCAGATATGTCTAAGCCCACTTATATACGAGAGCAATTTTAGGACATGGTAAGGCTGGCGTTGATGAAATGTAAGGAAAATGAAAATATTATTATTTTAGGAGATTTTAAAGGAAGGGTTAGGGTGAGGCGGTCTGGTTATGAAAGGATATAAGGAATGTTTGGCGATGAAAGTATAAATGATAATGTTGAAGACTTCCTCACCGTGTGTGTGGAAAAGAATCTTTTTGTGACGAACACTTTCTTTCGCCATAAGAGGATTCACATGTATACATGGGAAAAAAGGGATGATAGAAGCATGACAGATTTCATAGTTGTGGATGAAAGAGTGAGGAGCGCAGTGGTAGATACAAGGGTTTACCTGGGGGTCCAACGTAGGGACGGATCATTACTTGGTCTTATGCCGAATTAATGGTCTATTCAGGTGTTGGCGGCATCGGGCATCTGTGTCTACCACTGCGTTAGAGCGTATAAAAATAGAGAGGTTACAAGATGAAGGTGTGAAAGAGAAGTATAAATGTAGACTGAGGGAAAATATAAGTGGTTTGAATGAATTATGTATGAATGATTTAGACTTGAAGATTATATGGAACTTACTTACTACTACTTAACATTAAGAAAGTTTTGGTAGATGCAGCCACCGAAGTATGTGGTGTAAGTAAGAGAACGAATGAAAGAAAAAGTAATACGTTGTGGTGGGATGATGAGGTACGGATGGAAGTTGAAGCAAAGAAGAGAGCATGGCTAGATTTGCTAGCAACCAAAGCTGGTGATTCTGGCGGTATGAATTCTGAGATTGAGAGAAAAAAAGGCAGAATTTAGACGTATAAATAAGAGAGTAAAAGAAGTTGTTGAAAGGAAAAAACAAGAAAGGATGGATAAGAATGATAGAAGGATATCTGATAACTTACAGGCAAATATTAAAATGTTCTGGGAACTCGTAAGAACTGCCAGGGGAAATTCAAAACAGCCTTGAATGAATGCTATACGAGACGAGAATGGCTGCATGCTGAATGATGAAGTTTTGAGCTTAAAGAGATGGAAGGAATACTTTGCAAGCGTGTTTAAGAGTGAAGAGTCGTCTGAATTAAATGAAATAGACATTCCGAAAGAAGTTGAGAGAGGTAGGGAGATAAGTGTAGATGAAATAATGAAAGCAATGAAAAGCATGAAAGCAGGTAAGGCAGAGGTGGATATGGTAGAATATCACTCGAAATGCTAAGGGCTTGAGGGTGTGTGGTGTCAGGCCTGCTGTACACCTTGTTTAATTTATGTTAGGAACTGCAGCGGATACCGGAAGACTGGTGCAAGGCCGTTATAGACCCAATATATAAAGGAAAGGGGTCACAGCAGGACTGTAATAACTACCGTGGTATCAGCTTGCTTGGCATTGTGGGTAAACTGTATGCTAAGGTGTTAATTGAAAGAGTTGTGGTAGAAACTGATGGAAAAATTTGAGATGTCCAAGCTGGATTTAGAAAGGGTATGTGGTGTACGGATCAAGTCTGTTCCACGCGCATGATGGCGGAGAAGTTTTTGGCCAAAAATTGGATTGTTTTTTGTGCGTTCATGGACTTGGAAAAGGATTATGACAGGTGGACATGAATGTGTTATGACAAACACTGAACTCATTTGGGTTGAGCGCTGGTTTGATACAGGCATTAAGGTCTCTTTATAGGGACTCTTGTGCTTGTGTCAGGATCAACGGGGTCTACTCGGACTGGTTTGGCATTCTAAAAGGTATCATACAGGTCTGTGTAGCTTCTCCGTGGCTGTTTAACCTATTTATGGACAGTTGTTTGCAAACTTTGAAAGATGAAGAATGTGGGTTGAGAATGGGTGAGTTAACCGTCAAATGCTTTTTGTACGCCGATGATCAATTTGCATCGTCGGCGGCCGAGTTGCAAATGATGGTTACGTTAATGAACTGGCCATTAAAAGAAAGAGGTATGAAAGTGAACGCAAGTAAGACGAAAGTGATGGTTTTCGAAAGAGAAAAAAGTAAAACGTTATGTGAAATAAGAATAGAAGGGGAGTTGATTGAGCAAGTGGATGAGTTTGTATATTTGAGATGTTTATTTAGCAGGGATGGTAGATATGACAAGGATATAGAACGACGAGTGAACGCAGGAAATAGAGTGAATGGGGCTCTACACGCTATTATGAGGAGTCATAATGTGTCAAATAAGGCACGTATGGCAATTCGTAATGCTGTGTTAGTCCCTACTTTAATGTATGGTAGTGAAAGTTGGGTCTGGCAGAAGAAGCATGAGAGTAGAATAAATGCTGTAGAAATGCGGTCATTAAGGATTAACTAGGGCTGAATCTGAATGATAGGGTGAGAAATAGTGTGATAAGAGAAAAGTGTCGTTTGCAAGATGACTTTGTGACCAGGATTAAAAAAGGAATGCTTCGGTGGTTTGGTCATGTAGAAAGAATGAACGAGGAAAGAGTGACAAAGCAAATTTATGTTGCAGAAGTGAACGGCAGGGTCGGGAAGGGAGGCTGTAGACGAAGGTTTAACGACCAAATCGGCGATACATTGAAAATGGGTCAGATTAGGATTACCCTTAACAGACGAGCGTGTATGCGTAGATATATGGAGGCGAGAAAGGTGTGTCAGGATCGCGCCAAGTGGAAGTCCGTAGTCTCTGCCTACCCCTCTGGGTGACAGGCGTGAATGCTTGAGTTGTATATTTATCTTAAATCTCTATATTTATAAAAAATATACATGAAAGGAAAACCTTTTATTCTTATGTAAGCATATTGTGCGCACGGAGGAGTTTAAGCTTTGGAAAGTAAAATTTGATAAAGAAAACGAGTGCAAAAAGCTAAAAGTTATTTGTAATATTTGTTACATTGTTACATTAAATAAAATAAAATAAAACATGCATTGTTTACGTTCATACTGCCAATATTAAAAAAAAATTTATTAAAAATTGTTGACTTCACACTTCAAATGTCTCAAAATTAAGTACCTTAGAGGAATCACATACATATATTAATATATATGCATAGAGAGAATCTACGGTTGTACATAAAGGGAATCAATATAATTATCTCGCTCTTTACAATTTAATTTTCAAATAAGCCGAAAAGAGATTAACCTATTGAATTTCAAAGTATTTAGTGATGTTGCGTGTAATTCATACACGCAACATTACTAAATACTTTGAAATTCAAGGTTACCTTTGCTGTCTGATATGACTAATTAGAGTAAGTTCTAACGCTCGTATCTTCGTATTTATTATAAAAATTTCATCTTAATAGAAGGGTTTTTCTTTATGTTTACAGTGATTTCGTCCTCAATGTTAACAACAATGGACATCGATTTACTTCCTTTTGTTTATTCCTGTGTTTTTATTACTATTAGGTTTAAAAATAAAAATAAAACTTGTGCGCAGTTCTCATGCGGTATGAACGAAACCTTCAAATGAAATGAAATATAATATAAAAATATTTCACCGCAAATTATTTATTTAATATCATATTTTCAACCACAATTCGCGGCATAAAATATAAAATTAAAGTTTAATTTTATACCAAATAAATGTTACAATCCGTATTTTTAGACATGTTTTTCTTTCGAGTAAAATTGCATTGCAATAGCGCTGTCTACTACATTATATAGGTAAAATAATTTTATCGAACATTGATTGAATCTCAAGGTGGTATATAAAAGCTAGCCTAAACATGACAAATTTAATATAATCTACGCCAGTGTATTCCAAGTATATTATATAATCGCAGGCTACATCTTATAGATGTATAACTTCATCTCTTTGTGGTGTCTCTTTTTCGTTTCATCGAGTTTCAAAGCACAACGTTTCTAAAGAAGCTTTCAATTCAATAGGCTAGAATTATTATTGCGGTTATATTTTTATCGAGCCATATTCACTAGCCAAAAATGTGTATGAAGCGCCAATTTCCATAGCAAATATTCGTGTCTCAAACTTCAAAAACTAATAGCTATTAGTTTTGGAATTTAATAGATTTTTATTGGAAAGAAATAAGTTAACATTAGAGTACACGCGCTCATAAATACTCACAGAACCCATACGCGGACTACAAGCGTATCCGACTTGCAAATCATGTATTTTCCTAATTAGGCCAAAAACAAACCAATAAAACGCAATATATAGTTACAAAATTTAGCTGCATGGTTAAATGTTTTAATAAAAACATACACTTCTTTAAAATCAAAGTTATTAGGACAAGTTGAGATCACTTGGTCTTATTTTAAATTATGAAAGTAATATTTATCAGTTTCTTTGTTTCTTATCGTATAATTGAACCAATAGTCAAATCTCTTCATGTAAAATTACTCTGTGGCAACGCATTCAGGACACAGCACTGCCTGATGATCGCGAGCTCTGCTTCAAAAAAGCAATGACCAACGCTTCCTCTAATAGACATATTACATTGCGCAGGTTGTTCGGCCATCGGTATCATCACAATATCATCGGGTAATGATATCAAATATAAATGTTTGTCGAATCAACGACAACTAACATGGAATACATTGTGTGCAGTGCAAGGTACCGCTGCAATGATAGAGTGGATAATTTGCCGGCGTCTGTCTTTCCGTTCGAGTACAGTCTTGGCGTCTTCAAGGCAAGAGTGAATAGGCTTTGGTAACGCTAAGACAGTGCAATTTATCATGTAGGGCTTCATCGCCACTTACCACCAGGTGGGATTGTAGTCCAGCACTGGCTTATAATAAGTTAAGAAACAAACTGCTTTTTGGTGCCAGAAATAGATAAAATGGTAGACATAGGAAAGATACCAAGACAGTATTCTAGGCAGAAAAAGAATCCTTCCATTCCACCTTCTAGTAAAGCTAGCCTGTTTTCAACTAATGCGCTAATTTAATAAATATAATATATTGTAACATATCGTAAGTTATTTTTTCTCTTCATCTAGCAAAGCAATATTAAAAACGTACGTATAGAAACACCTGGCGCTAAGCTTCATCTCATGATTTATTAGTAAAGGGTAAAACAGATGATAAATTAAATGATTTTACGGCTCCGTGGTGCAGTGGCTTAGCAATAAATAGCAGCTTTGGGGGTCGCGGATTCGAAGCCCACACGAAACAAGTTTATGTATGGCTTACAAATAATTGTTCTGACTCTGGATGTTTGTCCTTGTGAAATTCATACGAGTATTTATAAACTGCCTTCACGATACAAAAAGCAAGAAGCTCCTAGTGTGGGGGTAACGTTTTTTAAAACATAAAAAAGGATGAAATAGAATTCCAGAACTAGTATGTTTATTTGTGTGGTTTTTTTTTTAGAAACTTTAAGTACAGTGAAGTACAGTACAGTACAGTGAAGCTGTTCCCCACGACTTCGCCCGCGTGTAAATTAGAGTTTTATTTATGATGCGCGGAACCCTAATTCTTTTTCTAAAATATAAGTAGTCTAAGTTATTCCTTATAACATCAGCTCTGCCAGTGAAAGTCCCGTCGAAATCGGTACAGCCATTTCGGAGAGAAAATTTAAAAATTGTGTTTTTGTTATAAGTATAGTATATACTCTCATATGCATTTAAATAAAAAAGCTGTTATTTTGACATTACAATCGAACACTTCAATTTTATTATATTATTCGTATAGATGTATAAATTTAATCCACAATCGACGACACAATATTGTGGAACACTATTTGCACATGAATATACATTTCATTGGTACCTACATAATCTATACAAATAAATAAAATTGAAGTGTCTGTTTGTAATGTTAAAATAACAGCTTTTTACTAAATGCACATGTAAGTATATACGGTACTAATAACAAAAAAACAAGTATTAAACTTTTTGTCTGTCTGTCTGTCTGTTTGTTCCGGCTAATCTCCGAAATGGCTGTACCGATTTCGACGGGACTTTCACTGGCAAATAGCTGATGTTATACGGAGTAACTTATGATACTTTATTTTAGAAAAATAATTAGGTTTCCGCGTAAACAATTAAAACCCATGAAATCGTAATAAATTCCACGCGGGCGAAGTCGAGAGGGACAGCTAGTTATACATAATCTTATAAGCTTCCACGTATCGATAGCTTATTGATCATGAGCTTTGACCCTAATAAATAGGCGTTTGTGCCCACTGATGCATTAATACACGTACCTAAGGAAATAAACTGACCGTAATCGGATCTGATATTGTGTAGGATATGATAAATCTTGTTATGGCTTTGTATAACGCATCATTGTTTCAAAGCCACAGAATCATGACAATGAAATTAATTTTCTGCTTGTATTAACTTGAAATACTAATGCCAGATTTAATGCAATCATAGGTAAACTGGTCGATAAGGTCGAAGATTATATAAACACTCGCTGTAGATAAGGATTAGAATCATCACCATTACAGCCCTTGACAAGTCCACTGCTGAACATAGGCCTCCCCCTAGGAATGCCACAAAGCACGGTCCTGAGCCACCTGCATCCATCGACTTCCTGCATTTCTTACCAGGTCGTCACTCCATCTAGGATGGGTACAGTTCGTCTACCGGTACGAGGCTGCTACTCGAGAACCTTTTTCCCTATCAGTTGTCGGTTCTTCGATCTATATGGCCGGCCCATTGGCATTTCAGATTACTAATCCGTTGGGCTATATCGGTCCCTCTAGTTCTATTGCGGATATCCTCATTTCTAAGTGTATCACGTAGAGAAACCCCGAACATAGCTCTCTATAGCTCGCTGAGCGACCTTGAGATTCCTCATACGGCCAGCAGAAAGACCACGTCTCAGTTCCATAAGTTATCACTGGCAACACGCACTGGTTGTACAGTCTCGTTTTCGAGTTTTGAGGTATACCTGACGAGAAGATGTGTCGTAACATTTTCCGAACGCTGCCCAGCCATGTTGAATCTATCGATTGACCTCTCGGTCGAAGTTGGACTTACCTAAACGGACTATTTGTCCCAGGTAAACATACTCGTCAGCAATATTGAGCTTAGTGCTCACAAAAAGTACCGACGTAGGTGTGACATGGGCGTTATACATGATCTTTGTTTTGCCCATGTTCATCTTAAGACCTATCCGTTGGGCACTATTGAGATCATTGAGCATAGTGCTTATGTCCTCCAGCGATTATACCATAAGGACAATATCGTCGGAAAATCGAAGGTGAGTGATGTACTCGTCATTGATGTTAATACCGTATCCTTTCCAGTTCAGTAGCTTGAAAACGTCTTCCAATGCAGCGGTGAAGAGTTTCGGGGATATAACGTCACCCTGTCTTACACCTATGCAGTTGCTCTGAAATATACTATAATCTGAAAATGGTGTCTTACGACACCCACGCGAAGATATGGGGTATTCTTACCCGCCACTACACCGGCTAGATTAGGATTAAGGCATAGAAGAGTTAGAATAGGTTGAAAGAAAGGTGCCCTATTGTATTAATGACTAATGAATGGTGGTAACGGAGTAAGAGACTTACTGAATCTAGCGTCGTTAGTGTCGAAAAAATCAATGCTTAGAAGACATGTAGCTTCTAACATTATAGTCAAGTAAGTATTTCGCTGAGTGTTTAACCTGAATTGCACAAACTGACACGTTTTTTGATAGAGTCGGCTCGACCGGGAAAGAACCACTTACGTGATATGTTTATGGTTTTAACACGAATGGGTCTGCTCGACCGGGGTAGGACCAAGCTCTCACAGAATACCAGCCTTCAATAGCTACTAAATGCTGCTGTGTTTAATATGGTGAGTGTAGAAAACCAGAGGCCCTTTTTATTGGAAACGAGGCATTTATTAGCCACGGCATCCACTTACATTCAGGTACTAGTCGAAGCGGTGACCGTCAAAAAGGTTGGTCATCCAGAATAAGGAAAAAAATATTTTTTATTTGCTGGTTATTATTTAAATAATAAACCAGCGCTCTAGTAGTTTGAAACTTGTCAAAATGTTTTTAATTACTTTTTTTTTAAGTTCTTCTTGCAATTTTGGTATATAAAACGTAAGTGTACTTTTTGATTTGTTAGAGTTTGGTCAGTAAAATGAAAATTTAAGCCTGGCTCTCTTATTCTTGACACAACTTTTTGCCAGACCACGATAGCACGCCACGCGCTTGTCGTCGTAAAGGATATGCGCGACGCTCAACCCGAGATTTTATTTATTGGAATGTCAACAAATATCACCGAATTAAGGTTGTAACTGTTTTTTTTTAAATACACACAACAGTGCAAATGCAAGAAAAAGATGTAAAGAGTGAATAATAAAAATCCGAAGCCAAGCATCATACGTTTTATAATAAAACGAAAGGCGGTATCGATTAAGTCGATAAGAAGTGAGATGTATGTATATGCGTCAAGGTGGAATAATAGCTTTCGCCTTCTGGAAATTTTTGTAACAAATTCCATGATAATACTGAGGGCATATAAAGTGGTTATTCAGAAAAGACGAAAGTATTTTCGTGAATTAGGTAATGAACTAAGAAAATAGTTCGTTCAAAGAAGAGTTATGATGGTAAAACTTCCAAGAAAACTTAATATAAACATAAGAGAGCAGTTGAATATGTGCTAGACACAGTAATCATAATGAATGAATGACATGGTAATGAACCAAGCAGTAGTAGCAGTAGTAGCACATGCATAACAAGCCGCAAAATATGTCCAGCAAACGAGGAGGCAATCGAAGACATAATGCACATCATGTAGGTATAAAGTTTCTTCGTATTTTGTTTGTAAAGAAAAATCTCTTCGGTTGTACTGTTTGTATCTGGTTTTTGTATTCTGATTGGATTTTTATATCAATACATATAAGACATTAAGAAAAAGAAAAATACGCCAAAATTAGTGAATCTAACGAAGAAATTCGATACATTCTGAAGCACAGAACACAATTACTCTCTTGTTCTGAAGTTTTTTTTTTATAGGATAGAGGGGGCAAACGAGCATGCGGCTCACCATCAGGTGCGGTAATCACTTACCATCAGGTAAGTGATTACCGCCGCCCATAAACAACTGCAACACCAGGGGAATTACAGATGCGTGGCCTTTTAAAAAGGAGTAGGCTCTTTTCTTGAAGGTCCCTAAGTCGTATCGGTCCGGAAAAATCGCTGGTGGTAAACTATTCCACAAGGAAGTTGTGCGAGAAAGAAAATATTTTCTAAATCACACAGTGGTGGACCGCCAATCATAGATGGTATCGGGAGTTCTGCCGCGATGTGCGTTCGTGAAATTTGGCGGCTGGGATTAATCCGAACAATTCCTCAGAGCAACCCTCGTGGTAAGTGCGAAAGAAAATGCAAATAGATGCAACATCTCTTCAAAAATTCTTATTACAAAAAAAAGGGAAAATGCGACTCAAGCCGCTAACTTGACCTGTCTGAGTCGGGTCCTGTTCCGAGCTCCTTTCGCACGCTCTTGTACCAATTAAAACACCAAAATGTTAACTTTTATAATTACTTTAATAAGTAAATATATTTTATCACTTTCACCATTTCCAAAAATGGTTGTTTATTATTTCATAATCTTCCGCCATCGATTATCGACTCGTCATCCGCGAAGAAATCGTGGCCAGGAACCGTCGATTCAGTCGCAGCTTCGTGGACGGTCCGGATTCCGAATCTCGGTCAGTTGCTGTCATTGCTTGCCAATAATTATAATCAATGTCCAATGAGTAATCCACGGTCGCCCAGAGAAGTAACCCAATTGGTGTCCAAAGGCGTAGCGAACTTGTCGAAAAATGGCAAGCAATCGGTGTCCAGAGGGGTAGTGAAGTCGTTGAAAAATAGAAGGCAGATAATAACGATAAGGAGAACGTTCATGTAAACTCGGAAGCACCGGAATAACGGCTATGACGCGAAGTCAAGTATATCTGTCACTGTCAGTGTCGAGAAAATGGCGGCCTAGCACTTCATTTTACGCATTTTGTCAGATGCAACTTAAAAACGTAAGAATTTAGTGTAATTTAAGTGCCCATTTTAAATGGTCGTTCTTAGTCTTCAGAGTGACTACAATCTGAATTTTGATTCTTTATCGATTATTAGATGTAAGTCGAAGGATGCAGGTGGCTCAGGACCTTACTTTGCAGGTATTCCTTGGGGAGGCCTATGTTCAGCAGTAAACATATGAAGGACTGTAATGATGCTGGAAGGGATGAATGATGATGATGATGATTAAGTACCTACGGGTCACAGCATTCAGTCTACTACCATCAGGTGGACTGCACGCACATTGTTAGGCGTCACGTTTTTCGACTGGGACTCTTTCTTATATGAGTATGTAAAAGTGACCTTGAATACTTCCCAATATCGAATCCCCTCATAATGCAAATTTTAAAAACTTAATGAAACTTTGTTTGATATTTTTAATTCCACATAATCAAACAACACGAACGTTTGCCGGGTTTCAATTAGTAAAACCCGTAGGGATTTCGCTGAAACTGTTTAGCAATGTTACCTATTCGCAATACCTTCACCAGAGCTACTAATTACCGAGATCCGTCCATTCCAAATAATACCTCACTTTGACTTGTAATTAATATTTCATGTTTTAGTTATATACTTTAATTTTATTACTGCACTAATCATAACACTTTATGCAGTTATCATAAAACGTTTTGTATGTTTTCTGTAGCCTTAGAGAAAAGATGGAGCGCTGCGTTCATTCCCAGTTATGCTGAAAAAGACAAAACTAAGCTCAACTTGTTATAAAAACACGTACTCACGCACATATGCATCCAAATGTGGGCCAGCTGTAGACATTTACGGGCCATTAAAGAAAGAAAGAAAAAAGCTTTTGATTTGAGTGAGTACGTGTTAAGAAGTTAAGCATGGTTTTGGCGTCACTTACACTTTTGGTGGCCTGAGGTTGTAGTTAGAATATTATAAGTGTGAAAGTGCAGATTCTAAAATAACTTCTAACTTCGTTACATTCATAACCACTCAAATTATCTCATGTAAATTGTGAAATAAATCTTAATTGATGTTAACATTCTACTTAATATTCATGAGGATTCAGAGGTCATTATAACAGATGTCAACTCAGTAACTATGTTAGTAGCTATTAGTCGTGAAATATAATTTTTCAATTAAATATTGTCCTTATGAACTAGCAACACATTAGATGAATGAGCGCGCGTGTGTCCGGGCCTCAATTAATTTAATCAACTTGTTATTAGCCTTGGGCGCCGAAGTGCAAACGCGCCTGTTTGTCAGCTACTGGATTCAATTATATTAATAAAGTGTGCACCATCTATGATGCGATAATTAGTCGATCCTTCTATTCATTACAGCCCATAAAGTCCTCTACTAAACATAGGCTCCCATAGATTGCCTCATAGGGGAGATTCTGCATAGTTGACACTCTTAGCGAGCGGGTTGTCAATCGCAGTCTTTTATACCTGTTTCATGCTTCAATTTCCCTCTATCGCCTCTTACGACACCCACGGGACGATATGGGGTGGTGGATATTCTTACACCGCCACTAAACGGCCTAATAGTCGATGCACTTGCTATAAAACTGCAACCACCACTTTCCCAATTCGACCATGGAGTCAACTCACAAAAATTTATTTTATTTTATTCATTTTGGCTAGATAATTACTTTGTATTATTATGGGCTGATTTTTCAATTATCAGATGAAAGTTATCAAATCAAATAAATTGCAACCTGACATTTAATATGAAAGTGAAACAACTATTCGGACTATCGAACTATTTTATTCCCATAACTGTAATTTGTAATGTGTTTGTGTTGTGTTTTATTCTGTGAATAACTTTTATCTCAAGATTAAAAATAGCACTAAATGCATTTAAAGATAAGGAGCTGATTTTTCAATAGTCGGGCAAAAATCGTCAATTAAAATATATAAATTAAACAATTGAATTATTTTATTTATTGAGCTGTTTATTTTGTTTTATTTTATGTTGTATATTATCCTATAGATAAATTTTGATAACTCAGCCATTTGACAAATAAAATATAATGCTTTTCTCCGACGTGTGAAATTATCACATGAAATTATAACAGTGGTAGAGCCACGCGGCAGCTTTTGCTGTCGCACGGATGGGCCGGCTCGAACCGGGGTGGTACCACGACCTCACAGAAAACCAGCGTGAAGTAGACGTTTACATGTGCGTTTCGCTTGGTGAGTGCAGGGGGCCCGAGGGCCCTTTTTACTGGAAATGAGGCATTCCATCTTAGTCCTCACGGGTGACAACGCATCTGCATTTTGATTCGCAAACGAGGATAGATGTAGATGTCTATGAGCCGCAGCAACCACTTACCATCAGGTGGACTGTGTGCTCGTTTGTCACCCTTATCCTATAAAAAAAATTAAAATTTCGTTACTTTTTATATCTCTTGTAGAACATTGTTCTGGTTCCGGCCAGAAGAATATAGAGAGCCAGTATGTATTGGTACAGGCTATGAGGTATTCCTTCTTAGTCCTTATAGGTGATAACGCAGCCTTTTTGCTTGAAGTTGGTTGCAGGTATCCGTTGACTGTAGTAGCCACGTACCATAAGGTAGACTGTAAGTTCATTTGTCACTTCAGTTTTATTAAAAAAAAAATAACACTGCGTAGGTTTGAAGACGTAACGTCGCTGCAATTGTCGAGCGAATTAGTAAAATTTTGGTATTGGGAAAAAATTAAAAAAAAAAACGTACATACTGGCGACACTAGCCCGGGAAGTCGCTATCGATAGAACTGGGCGAATTTGTTTTCTTTTATAATATAAAAATAAAAAGCATTTCTAAAATATGTTCTCAACTTAACAGATATAAAGTTTTACACGGTTTCATTGTGGAATCTGTGAGTTACACGTTTAAATAGCGATTTAGTTTATGTGTACGATTTTTTTTAGAAGGCATTATTTTAATTTGCGTTTCTGTTTTTACACAGCCATCGTCCGTATTCCATTTAAAAAAATGTTTTTTTGCGTAGTAATTATATTTAAGTAGGTTTACAGCGATGCAAAAAGTGAAAAGTTATTGCAACGTCGCTTGAACTCACGCTTATCCGTGTGGATACTGCCAGTCTGCTTTCCTTTTAGCGATACTTTTTTCATTGTATGACAGCTTTCTCTTTTAACCGAACATTGCATTTGTTAATCTTCTTCTCTTCGTGTATTGTCGGTCCTGTTTAGTTTCCTACCGTTTTCATTTGTAGATTCTTTAATCTAAGAAGAAACAATGAAACTAACTCCGCAGTTAATCGCTCGTCCCCCCATTGGCCGATTACCCAATGGTATTTTTTATAGGATAAGAGTGACAAGCGAGCACACAGTCCAGTTGATGGTAAGTAGTTGCTACGGCGCATAGACATCTACATCTATTCTCGATTACGAATCAAAATGCAAATGCGTTGTCACCCGTGAGGACTAAGACGTAATGCCTCGTTTCCAGTAAAAAAGGGTCTCCCGCTCTCCACACTCACCATACGAAACACAGCTCAGTGTCAGCTGCTATTTTACAATGGTATTCTGTGGGAGCGTGGTCCTTCCTCGGTCGAGCCGACCCATTCGTGCTACAACTATACAATTAATATAGCTGCAGCATGGCCCTACCACGCGTAGACGCATTGGCGCAGTACTATATATTTCACACTTTCGATGTTGCAAACCTTCACTTATATATTAATTACCATAAAAAAATATGCCACATATTCTCAACCATTAGTTTATGTAGTTATATAATTTAAAAAGCCTTACCAAAAATGCTTTTTAATCTTGAATATATTTTTTATTTGAAACATTTATATCGAAATAACTTTATAATTTTAAATATCATAAAGATTGACAGTATTTATAAAGAAATGTTCACTTTGATGTATCTTTTTCTTTGATGTAACTACTTACGTAATAATATGAGTAATTCGTTGTACGAAAGATAGCATAAAAAAGCTTTGCCGTGTGGTTAAGACATAAGAGAAACAATCCGTGGGTGGAAAATAAAAGTTATTCCGGTAAAAGTATACTAGATAGAAAGAGACCTCTAATATTAATCTTAATATTAGGTCTTTTCCTATGCAATTGCGGTTTTTTATGAAATAAGTTATCGTAACTTTGTTTTCTATATTTTTATTTCTATTAATCAAAGTAATCACCCATGCAATCGTTGCATCTTTGCCAACGCAGTGGCACTTAATTGATCCCCGTCTTGATGAAATCAGCATGACGTGAGGCAACAAATTCTTCAGTCATTTTTTACTGCCTCTCGGGTATTTTTTTTATTTTATTTATTAACACAATACAGTTTACAGTTGTGAAGATAAAAGTTTCTTAAAATTAAATAATTAAGTACTAAACTGTAAGCCAAAACATGTGTTTATGAAGTAAATTATAAAAAGTTACATCTGCTAAAGTTATAAAAAATTTATATAACAGTGACTTTGCCATCGACCATCCAGCAGACTACAAGAGAGGCCTGTTACAAGCCAGAACAAAAGTATATAAAAAGTAGCAGCCTATTTACGTCGCACTGCTGGACACAGGCCTTCTCTCATTTCTGAGAGCGTTTTAAGGCAAGGAAATGTTCGCCGCGCTGCCCCAACGCGTGTTGGCGAACTTCACATGTCATCGAAAATATTTTTTTTCTTATTTCTCAGACATGCAGGTTTCCTCACGATGTTTTCCTTATTGGTATTGAATTTTGTTCCCGCCTATCAGTTATCCAAATTCAGTTTTAATTTTTTCGCGGAACCCTAATTCGTTTTCTAAAATGAAAGTAGCCTAAGTTACTCCTTATAAAATTAGCAATCTACCAGTGAAAGTTCTGTCAAAACTGCTGCTGGACCGACAGCAGTTTCGGAGATTAGCCGGAACAAACAGACAGACAGACAAAAATTTTAAAAATGTCTTTTTTGTTTATAAGTAACGTATATACCTTCCTATACATGAAGTAAAAAGCTGTTATTTTGATATTACAAACACTCCAATTTTGTTTATTTGTATAGATGATATTTAAGAGTCGTAATTAATAGAATCAGCCGTTACTTTGCGAAAATCAATTATGTTCAGATGTTAAAAATTAATAAGATAAAATCCGTGTAATAAACTAAAATAATGCACGTGTCTTATATAGTCCGAACAGCACCTGCCGCCCTTCCACAATTTCGTCATCTCTAATCCCAGCCACCACTCCCAACACCACTACACTAGGAAAGACGCACCATTGAACGCGTTCAGCCACCGTAGAGTCTACTTCACCTGAGGATGCGTCATTTAGTAGCAGCGTGTCGTGTTATCGACGGTACTGTGTATTTCTTAACTAGTGTGTTATTCTTACCGTATTTCTTACCGCGAGAGTCTTTTAGAGATTTTAAAGAAATAAATATATTAACTTTGGCCTCTCAGTATATTTACGAAAATTTTATGTATGTTCACAAAAACAAAGGTAGTTTTAGTAAAAAAGTAATGTACATTCTGTAAACACTAGGAACAAACACAAGCTAGTGATACCAGTTTCTCGACTCCACAGTGTCAGTAATTCATTCTTGCGACAATGTCTACGCTGTTACAACAAGGTCCCGGAAAGTGTACAGGCTCTCTCTATTACCAAGTTTAAATGTTTTGTTGAGTTGAAACTGTATAAAAAGGGTTATTATAGTATAAATGAATACATGGTTGATAATAACCCCTGGGAATGAGGTGGTCGCTTCCAAGCTGTTACTAAAATAAATTTTGTACCAACCTTTAGTGTAAAATATGCTTTTGAAAAAAAAGTCCCGCTGGGTTTCTTGCTGGTTCTTCTCAGGACAGAGGTTTTTTTCGAATGGTAAAGTAAAAAATGACTTTCAATAAGAATTAGACATGTTATCTATTTTGAATAAAAAAAATCTATAATTTAAGACTGGTTAACACTAAGTACATGAAAAATTGTAAAAAAGTTGGTTACGCTACACGTGAGCAGAACAACAGAAAGTTTTCAGTTCAGTATTCTGAAATCGATGTTTATGTAATCATCCCGGTCGGCTTGAAACCTGCCGCTGCTTATTTCGAAATAACTTCACGTTTATTATCCTTTTTTTCTCCGGCTTACCATGAATTTTCTTATTTGCATAATCGTTTCTATATACTTTACTAGATGTCCCAATGCGAGTAACTCTTGCACTGAATAGTCACTTATGCTTCTTTGTTTGTGAATATATGACTTGAGAAAATAGGACATTGAAAGCAATTGAAGCAAGGATAAAGATTTTTTTTTAAAAACCAAAACCGATTATGTTGCAATAACACTCAAAACGCGGCGCATAAGACAATATTTAGTCTAGGTGAGGTATACAATTTCTTAAGATTCTATAAGAATGCCGTCCTCTCTAGGATCATAACGGAGTCACGACCGGAGAAAGATCAGGTGCTGGGCCAACGACTTCCAAGCCATGAGGGTGAAATACCGCAAACTTCCTGACTCTGCGCAGCTACTTAGAATTTCTTGAAAAAGCCCAAAAACATCTCCCCCCCCCCTCCCTCCTCTCAGCCGATATTGGAACCTCATAATCAGAAGCCGCGTTAGCATCCACTCGACTAAAAAGACAATCAATAATAAAATAATCATACAACAATCAATCAAAGTTATACTATCTTTTCAAGTCGCTTATGAATCAATAAGGCTTTATCACAATAATAGCTCTCCCATTTCTAGAGCGACCGTGCTAATTATATAGCTTTAGACAGCTTGCGTCGGACTGCTACTAGCTGTCACTTTCGAAAACTGCCGCTGAGCTCTATTTTCTGCATCAAAAACCCAATAAGAACCAGCGTTGCGCCTTATACAGACGGACCTTTTCTCAGATTTTAAAGTCGCATAAATTTTCGATTGTAATATTAAAATGAAATAAAAACTCCAATGTTTTAACGTAGTTCTTTTTTATATAGGATTAAGAGTAACTTACAGGCAGTCAAGCATGCTGTCGTCCTTGGACACCTACATTTATCCTCGATTATGAATCAAACTGCAGTTAATTTGTAACCCCTAACGACTAAAATAGAGTGCTGTTTTTTTTTTAAAGAATAAGGGTGGGAATCGATCACATAGTCCTCTTCATTGTATGATTAGATGCTGTGGCCCATAGACATCTACATCTATTCTCGATAAAAATCAAAATGCAGGTTCTTGTTTCAACTATAATATAACTGCAGCATGCCTCTCTGATACCAGTAATAATTTAAAATTAAAAATTTTGGTACAGCCGACTTCAGGTCGGACCTTGCCGACTTCTAAAAAGGAGACGGTACTCAATTCGACTGTATGTTCTTTTTTATGTGTGTTACCTCATAACTTTGTACTGGGTGAACCGATTTCGATGATTCTTTTTTATATGAAAGCTGATAATTCTCGTGTGGTCCCATATGAATTTGATCAAGGTCAGACCAATGGCTATTGAGTTATTCTTAAATAACTTTTATTGAAGTCGCTTATATTGAAGTCGGCTGTACAAAATTTTTAATTTTAAATTATTGGAAGTCGGCAGAAAAGTAAAAGTATTACATTATAGTAACCCTACTGCAGTTGTACAAAATGACAGGCTCCGCTTTTCTTTGCCAGTAGTCAGAAGCGAAAGTTTACCAATGTTTGACGCAAAACAACTGTAATATGTAATGTTGCTTTTGGTTATCGTTCTCAAAAGCTAACTTTTTTATATTATGAAAATAACATATAATATTTGCTTTGGTCCGCCGTTTACTGAAGTTTCTCCTTATTTTAATAAAATACGCTTCGTTTATCGATATTCATATCTTTCAAACAAAAGAAAAAGCAATAAATAGTTCGTGATCTTGTATATAAATAAAAATATGGAAATGTTTGTTTGTTCAAAATATTTCACCGAAATTTCTTTATCGATTTAAAATTTTGACACAACCTTGCAAACACAAAAAAATGTTTATACCCGACTTTAATGCTTTTATCAGCCTATGTATATAATATATAATATCCGGAATGTAATATCCGGTTATTAATATACCGGATAGTATAGTAATAACCGGATATTACATTCCGGAAATAGTAATATTAACCAACCTTTCGCGCAGAATAACAGTTATTCCAAGAATAATTTTAATGGCGTTATGTTTCTTTGCTGGTATTTACTGCCAGTGTCAATTTACAACTCGTCATTTTATCATAATATTATTATATTTTGCATTTATACTAACTTATTTTGTATTTCAAAATACCGAATAAGTATAATATACACATACTATAAACAAACACAACGTATTAAACTTCAAAACCTTGCAAACAATTTGACATTGACCTTGTTGACAGCTATTTTAAACAGCATAATACGAAAAAAAAACGAGTAGATATTACTTTTTACATCGTCCCATAATAGAACAATACTTATTTGTTGGGTTTTACAATTGTACATCATTCACTCCGCTACTCGCGTATAGTTATTCCAAACGTAGAACCAAACTTACACTTGATTGCACTGAAAACCGATACGCGACTTTACTAGATATTTTACTAAACTACTTTACTAAATCTTTGAATCTTGTATAAATCAAGGTTTGTTCGGATCCGCCCTAAATATGTTAGGTAGGAGTTCTCAGTTTTAGCACTAATTTAAACATACATACATTAAGGATCAACATTTGCATTAATTAAGGGTGACAAACGAGCACACAAGATTCTGTGGCCAATAGAATCAAAATGCAGATGCGTTGTCACCTCTGAGGACTGAGATAGAATCCCTCTATTTCAGTAAAAAGGGTCTCCGGTTCTCTACACTCACCTTACAAAATACAGCATCTTTAAGCTCCTATTTTACGCCGGAAATCGGTGAGAACGTGGTCCCACCTCGATCGCGTCGTTAAATTTGTGCTACAACCATAATATTATAAAATAAAATTATGTTATTATCATAATAATAATGTTTTCTTTATATATAATAATATATATAATATTCTATATATAATAATATTTGAGGTATATATAACCTTTTTAAATTGTGAGAGCCTGATGATAAATCACCAGACTCTTGCCTCTAATATAACTTCATACGATAATAAGATTTTTAATAGTTGGGTTTGTTATTAAAGTAACAATAATTAAATAATCTACTTAATTTAAAATAAAAAATGTTGTGCAACCGACTTCAACATAAGTTATTTAAGAATAATTAAAAATCTATTGATCTGACCTTGATCAAATTCATATTGGACCACACGAGAACTATCAGCTTTCATATAAAAAAAGAATCATCGAAATCGGTTCACCCAGAAAAAAGTTATGAGGTAACACACATAAAAAAACATACAGTCGAATTGAGTACCGTCTCCTTTTTGGAAGTCGGCAGATAAACTAATTTACACGTGAGCGTATGTGCGTGTGAGCGCGCGCGCGTGTGTAAATAATTGGAGTTATCAGATTTTTGTTTCTGTGTAGATCAAGCCCAAAGGTCATTCCGTTACTCTCTTTTTAAGGTATATTTATTCATAGAATACGGTGTATATACTTATTTATCATATCGTAAAGAAGATTACCACGATAAGTATATAAAAATATCTTTTTTTTTTAAAAAAACGTTACCTCCACACAAGGATTTTCTCGTGTGTCGTGGAGGCAGTTTACAAACATAAATTGCACAAGGACAAACATCCAGACCCGGAACAATTATTTGTAGGCCATACAAATACTTGTTCCGTGCGGAATTCGAACCCGCGGCCCCAAGCGCAACAACTGATTGCTAAGCCACTGCGCCACGGAGCCGTCAATCCAGTCAATCAATCAATTATCCGATGTTATTGGGATATGTCGCAACAATTGTTCTACTTCACCTGTTACACTACTTTGAAGATTAATAATTAGATATATTAATAATATTTAGATAATGAAGTTTTTGGACATCATCGATACCAGGATTCTTGTGTACTAAGGAAGTGAATAAATCACGGAAGCTCACCCACTCGCTCACTCACTATTAAAAAAGAGTCAAAACGGCGTCACAACAGTCATATGAATTAAATTTTTGGCTTTTACAAACTATCCTACCCCTTCTAGAGATTGGAGAAGACATGCTATTATATGGTAGCGAAGAATGTTTTTTAGAACAGCTTGCTAAATTAACATTTGCCTAACAGTAACTTTCTTGCTAAGTGTAAACGCCCCAAGCAGGCGTTGGACGTCGAAGATTCCGTAACATAAATATTTTTTTTTACTCCGTTTTACTCCGTTTATGAATATTAGTTATTAATTGGCGTTCATTTTCTTTTCCTTGTTTTAATTGTATTCCTTAATTTTTTTTTAGAAAATTTTCTTTCCGACTTGCAGATTTTATACGAGTTTTTACGTGGTATAGCCAGCATGGCTAAGGTTAAGGGTGACAATCGAGCACACTGTTTATCTGATGGTAAGTGGCTGCTGTGGTTAGCCATACTGCAGCTATATTAAAATAGTATATAGTTGTAGCACGAATGGGTCGGCTTGACCGGGGAAGGACCACGCTCTCACAGAATACCAGCGTAAAATAGCAGCTTAGTTCTGCCTTTTCGTATTTCACTGGAAAAGAGGCATTCTATCTTAGTCCTCACGGCTGACAATGAATTTGCATTTTAATTCGCAAACGAAGATAGATGTAGATGTCTATGGGCCACAGCAACCACTTACCATCAGGTTGACTGTGTGCTCGTTTGTCACCCATAATCTATGAAAAAAAGATACGTTTGTAATTAATGATGATAGTTTGCGTTTTAGTATGATATATATCTCTTATTTCTGCGTCCTGTAGATAAGAATCTAATCTAATAATAACCTAATCTATATAGCTGCAGCGTGGCTCTACCACGTACATATATAATAATATACGTCATGGTGTATATTTAACAGCATTTGCCGTGCGGTGATGGCATAGGAATATCCACCACACCGTTTCGTCGTTTCGTAGGCGACAAATCTTATAGCTACTGATAGATAGATAGATAGAAAATTTATTTGCTTAAAAACATGGTACATAATGTGGTCAGTGATCTGGAACTGTCATAATTGGCAAACAAAACACTTAGATATATCGACAGTCAAATTGGCACCGCTGAAGGGACTGCAGCACCGCCAAAATTTGGACGGAATCAAAGGCTTTCTTATAGTCCACATATGCCAGACAAAGTGGCAAATTGTACTCCTCGGACTTCAGTACAATTTGCCGAAAGGTATGTATGTGGTCTATAGTACTAAAGCCTTTTCGGAAACCGGTTTATTCGGGAGGCTGAAAGTCGTCTAGTCTGCATACGAGACGATTCATTATGACTCTCGAAAACAGCACGTAGACGTGGGTCAGAAGAGAAGTTGGCCAGTAGTTCTTCGAGAGAGCGTTGTCGCCTCTATTAAAGAACAGGAACACCACACTTCTGCTCCACGCCTTCGGTGTAGTACCACCATGGAGGAAGAAATTAAAGAGCTTTTGAAGGACTTCAAGTACCGGTTATCCACCCGCTTTCAGAAGCTTGGCTGTAATTTCGGCCTTGCCGTTTTTATGATGCTGGAGAGCCATTCTAATATCGCTCAGACTGACGTCGGAATAGTTTCGGATGAGACTTGCTCTTGGATTGTTACCATTGCGTGTGGCTCCAACGATGATGTCTACAGCTGCCCATATATTCTCTCAATCTCTCGCAAAATCTCAGGTGTCCCGGAAACGACGCTGCCATACTCGGTCTTTAGCTCTTTCTCGGCGGTTAGCTCTTTCTGGCAGATAGATCTCTAACAAGGACTTCGGAGCCCTGGTTCAGCTCGATCGCTTCTTCAATACGAGCAGTATTAAAGTTGCATGAGTCCCGCCGCATGCATTTGTAGATCTGTCTGTTCAGACTGCAGCTTCATTTCCCGTCTAACAGCCTTGAGATTAAGAGTGTGATCGGAGAGTTTTTGTGTTCTCCTGCGATGGCTCTTGCAAAGCTTGTCAATCATATCGTCCACTGCACTGCAATCTTCTAGGCACTGAAAACGGTTTTGTAGTTCGACTTGAAAGGTTTTGGGACTTTGGATTAGAGCACGAGGGTAACTGAGCGTTGATTTCATTAGACGTGACCTCTCCAACGTAACGTTCAGGTTCAGTAAGTATGCCTCTCACCATTCGGTGATCACTGCCGGTTTTCACCCTCGCGATCAACGAGACATCACTGAACAGTTGTCGTCTGGTCATCATAATGAAGTCAATCTCATTTTTTGTCGAACCGTCGGGGCTTGAACTAGTCCACTTTCTGTGGGGTCGCTTCTGGAAGAAAGAGTTCATCAAAAGGAGTCCCTCTTTCTCCATGAACTCAGCCAGCTGCTGGCCCCTTGGGTTCCGTGGCCCTGTTCCGAATTTCCCTACTTTCAGCTCACCGTTTTCTCTTGTTCCTAGTTTAGTATTGAAGTCTCCTGAAAGATCGTATAGTGGGTTTTGGAGGAATGCATGGCCCTAGAGATATCCTCATACATTTCCTCCACCTCCTCATCGGGGTGTGCTGAGGTTGGTGCGTAAACCTGTATGACCTTCAACGAATACCGTTTAGTGATTCTGAGTGTAAGGTACGCAACCCTCGTCGACACACTCCCAATCTTTACAACGTTGTTAACGAGAGACTTGTGAACGATAAATCCGACATCTCCTTGGGTCAGATGGTCACGCTCCCGGTGATAGAGCAAGTTGCCGGATTCGAGGGTTACCGTGTCCTCCCTCTCTCTTCGGACCTCGGATAATCCTATGATATTCCAGCTCAACTTGTCTATCTCTCTTCCAGCTCCAGGATCTTCTCGTCAGTCCTCAGGGTGCGTGCGTTATAAGTTGCCAGGTCGAATCGTCGTATGTTGCAACCGAACCTCCACCGGAGATTCTTAGCACCGCCTGCCCTGTCGTTAGCACTTCAACGCCGCCTTAGCCAGGAATAGCTGGACCACCGGGGATTGACGGCCGTCTCTTTGTAACTTTAATCATGGGGGATTTATTGTCATAGTTGCCACGCTTGGCGAGCGGTCTTTTTATTGTTGTTTAGCTGTTATCAGAATAATGCTGCTGCCCATCTTCTGCCTCAAATTCCCTCCGTCGCCTTTTACGACACCCACTGGAAGATATGGGGTAATTAGTTATTCTTATCCGCCACTACACGGGGCTTATATACATAGAAATCTTCAATTCTTATACAATAAATTGTTTATAATTTGTTAATTGAATTATTACAGTATAAATTAAATCATAATTTTAATTACAATAAAATTTACATTTACAAATCTCAAGCCTCTATCTCTACTTAAAAATTTGAAAACCACTGTACAACCAGTGCGTGTTGCCAGTGATGACTCATGGATCTGAGACGTGGCCCTTCATTGCTGGCCGTATGAGGAAGCTCAAGGTCGCTTAGCGAGCTATTGAGAGGGCTATGCTCGGGGTTACTCTGCGTGATAAACTTAGAATTAGGATATCTGCAGTAAAACCAGAGTGGCTGACATAGCTCAACAGATTAGTAAACATATTCAATATGAATTAATTATTGTTTTCGAGTAATATAATGTCTATATACATTAATTTCCTTAAACTTAATTTAAGTGTCTCGAGTGGCAGCCTCGTACCGGTAGGCGAAGTGTAGGGCGTCCCCCCACGAGATGGAGTGACGACCTGGTAAGACATACAGGAAGTCGATGGATGCAGGTGGCTCAGGACCGTGCTTTGTGGCATTCTTTGGGGGAGGCCTATGTTCAGCAGTGGACTTGTGAAGGGCTGTAATGATGATGATGATGATAATTTAATATTCATTTAATAATTTTGACGAATTTATAAATAATTAAAATAATCTCAAGATATTCTGTTAAACTATACGAACATATTCAATAAACCATGACTTTAGCGCCTTCATAAAGAGAGGAGAAGATAACTCCCTGATATCAGAGGGAATTTTGTTATAAATTTTAATAGTTACCATGTAGCAATTTTTATTTAATACGAATCTGCTTAATATTGTACACATGTCTTTTATGTGTGCCTTCCAATATCAATGTTGGTCAAGAATAATACCCAAAGATTTAGTTTCCTCTGTGTCTAGACTTTATTGTTCTTGGCAAACTATTTTGAGATTCAATCGATTGAATTATAATGTGAAAACGGTATAAACTTTGATTTTAATACATTGAGACTCAGATTGTTTTGAAGTAGCCATTCATTTATATATTTAAGAGTTTTATTGATGGTTTGGTTGTAGCTTGCGGTATTATCACGGTATTACTGATAAACCGTCTGCATATAAAACTTGCGGATAGTTAATTAATTTATGTAAATCATTTATATAAATTAGAAACAACGATGGACCCATACGCTCTCTTGTGGGACACCGTATTTATTACGTAGAAAAGGTGATTTCAATGAGACTATTTTCTGACTTTTATGTTACTGATTTCTAAGCATTGCAGACGATTAGAAAGGTAACTATTAATCCAGTTCAGAGCATTCCCTCTTATACCGCATCTTTCACATTTAGTCAAGAGTATCTCATGATCTACAAGATCAAAAGCCTTACTCATATTGAAAAATATACACACAACTGGAACATTCTTTTATATGTTTTCTATTACTGTTTTTATTAGAGAGTATGCTGCAAGACCTTTTAGCGTATGCCACATACGTATGGAGCGAGGCACTTGTGACCAGGTGTAAGCACTTGCTGTTTCCCTTGATGTCTCGAAGGCCTTTGACAGAGTTTGGCACACTAGTCTTTTGGGTAAGCTTCTAGCGTACGGCTTATCCCCTGGTCTGATTGAATGGGTTAAGAACTTTTTGAGTGAACGGTTTCTCCGGGTCGTCGCCGATGGCTGCTCATCCGATCCCATGGCGACTAACGCCGGTGTTCCTCAGGGGTCCGTTCTCTCCGCAACTCTCTTCCTGCTGCATATTAATAATCTGCTTATGCCTGATATGGGTATGCAGACGACAGCACAGTTGTGGAGAGATACCAACCAAGTCCTCGGGCCAGTCGGGATCAAACCCGATCCGAAAGAGAAGCTATGGTAAAGCGTGTGACTCTCACATTACAGGCAGTCTCCGAACGGGGCGATGCCAATCTTTTTTTTTATAGGATAAGGGTGACAAACGAGCACAAAGTCCACCTGTTGGTAAGTGGTTGCTGCGGCCCATAGACATCTACATCTATCCTCTATTACAAATCAAAATGTAAATGCGTTGTCACCCGTGACGACTAAGATGGAATGCCTCATTTCCAGTAAGAAGGGCCTCCGGCCACCTGCACTCATCAAGCGAAACGCAGAGGTAAACCTCTACTTCACGCTGGTTTTCTGTGAGGTCGTGGTACCACCCCGGTTCGAACCGGCCCATCCGTGCGACAGCAAAAGCTGTTGCGTGGCTCTACCACTGTTAAAAAATCTTGTGAAATTCAACGCCTCCAAAACACAATCGTGTCTCTTAAGAGCAAAAAGAGCCAGCTCACTTTGACTCCTTCTTTTAGAAATAAAAAACAACTGGAATATACCGACTGCCTTCATTTGTTAGGATTTGAGATATCCTCAAATCTGAACTTTGGGCGTTTCATTGAGTCCAAAAGCCAAAGTAGCTGTAAGAAAGCTGAGAGTCCTTGCATAGGTGCGGCGATACTTCACGCCGGGACAGCTGCTTACTTTATATAAAGCGCAAGTCCGGTCGTACATGGAGTATTGCTGCCATATATGGGCTGGTGCTACAAAATGCCACATATCAGCTTTGGACTCAATGGAAAGGCGTGCTAAGAGGCTTATTGGTGACCCGAATTTGGTTAAAACCACTCTTACCAGCCTCGACCACAGACGCAAGGTAGCCAGCCTTTCGGTTTTCTACAGGATGCATTTCGGAGAGTGTGCGCAGAAATTGCATAATTTAATTCCTCCCTCTCCCTTCCACCATCGGATAACCAGACGTTCGGCCAGTCTCCACCATTTTATTGTTGACTTACTACGCATTCGAACCAAACGGTTCGCCACGTCGTTCATCATGCGTACAGCAAAGGAGTGAAATAAGTTGCCAGCATCTGTCTTTCCATCCGATTGCAGTGTGGGTGTCTTCAAGGAAAGAGTGAATAGGCTTTTGTTAAGTTACCGCGCTTCACCATCTTAGGCTACATCACCACTTACCATCGGGTGGAATCGTAGATAAGTGCTGGCTTAGTAGAATATAAAAAAGTACATGCAGGTGATGTTCCACCCGCTTGCTTTAGCGATGTTCAGGTCAGCAACTGGACGTCATGAAGTTGACTGTGGATTTGCGGGTTAAGGGAATGCAGTTATCATATCATATCCATAGTTACATATATATCCATAGTTAGCATATCATCCCGTGGGCGTCGTTAGACGCGACAGAATAAAACTGAAACAGTAGATGTAACAGTTCCGATTACTAAAGAGCTGCGGTTACTAAATCGCCTGCCAAGATATTGGCAGAAGGGGGGGGGGGGTAGAATTGCCTTGTTACGCTACTAGCTAACGGGACTTCCTGACCAACGATGGTTGTCGTCCACCAGTATTTCGGAGGTTGTGCGGCGGGTTGACATCCCTCCAATAATTTTATTATCATTTCTAGGTTATACGCTCTATCTCTATGGGTAATAGATCATCATTATAGGATCTATTACGAACAAATAGGCGATTTATTAAATTAAGCCAAATTAAGATACTCTTAACCGACGAGCATGTATGTTTGACGAGAGGGGTGTGTCAGTATCGTGCCAAAAGGAAGTCCGTAGAGAGTCTACGGAATTCCTTTTGGCACGCCTACCGCCCTAAGTGACAAGCGTGAAAGTATATGTATCAATGATAGGAGAAAGCATCGTACATTATTAACCGAAGACTATCTCTCTCCTTCTAGATGTTTTATTTATTACAATGTTATGTATTTTCATTATTTGTAGTACTTTGATTACACCTATAGGTTTCAATATGACTAAGAATATTATATTATAAAAAAGACGATACCTGCAGAGGTTCTTTCGCATCTCGTAATTTTTTCTCCAAATAGAGGAACTCGTTTTAAAACAGTAGGAGATTAAAAAAAAGTGTTGTCGCTTGACATACAAAATTTCGATTTCTTACGTCGAAAAATAAAGGTTTTATATCACATGTTACTTCATTTCATTTTAATGGTTGCTATATAATCATGCTATAAATCAATATACAATATTTACAGTGTTTTATTAAAAATTTATAATTGTTCTAAATCGTTCCACAATTACCAGAGTCGGATTAACATAAAGACAACCCGCTTCGCTAGACAGCCCGGCGGCTTGAGGACAATAAGCCTTTTTTGCAATATTATCCAAAGTAGTCTAATTTTGTTTTTGTTTAACAAAGATAGATATTTAATTTTAAACTTTTTTATTTTCATACTGGTAAGCTCAAGGTCGCTAAGCGAGATATAGAGAGTTATCTTTTCTCCGCGTGATAGACTTTGTAATGATGATATCCGCAGAATAAGCAGAGTTACAGTAAGCTGATATAGCAATTGGCTCGTCATATAGTTCGAAGAATCGGCAGCTGATGGAGAAAAAAGGTTCTAGAATGACAGCCTCAAACTGGTAACGGAAGTGTATGGCGGCCTCCCAGTATATAGAATGACGACCCCAGCTTAGATCGTGTTTTGTGACTTTCTTGGTGAAGTCCTATGTTCAGCAGTTAACTTGGCATGGGATGAAATGATAATGCTGAGCATTAATAACATAACAAGTAAAAATTATTTTACTTGAATTTATAGCTTATGAAGTGTTTGTCTTCATAAGCTATGAATTCAAGTTTCAAGGTTGAGGGCCAAGTGTGCATTGTCTGGGCTTAATCCGAACCTTGCAATAAAATGTACACTATTGTGTCTGCTAATATTTTAAAGTGATAATATTTCAATCGATATGATTTACGCACTGTACCGTAACGTAAATTTTCACTTGAATAACTTATGCCCGATATTGGAAATTCAATAAATTCTTGATAACGGTTTTGTCTCGTGTCCAATTTTGACGTGATTGTGTAAAACAATGTAAAATTATCGCCTTTGTGCCAATCGTTGATCATTTTCTTAATCTAGTAATTGAAATAAGTGATACTCCACCAAATATAAGAAATGCCACTTGACAGCTGTCATGTTTATTGGACTTGGCATTCCAACTGAAAAATGGGTACCTACAATATTCTATTTTTAGTAGAAATGGATATCAATTCTATAGAGTTGATAATCATTTACAGTTTTATCTAAATTAATACCAGAATAAATTAGTAACAGTTAACACAAAACACAAAATTTATCATTTTATTTAGATTCATAATCAAGTATATATGAAGATGTTTATAGGCCACATCATTCACTTACCTTCAGATGGGCTGTGTGCCCATTGATTCATCATCATCATTACAGCCTTTCATAAGTCCACTGCTGAACATAGGCCTCCCCCAAGGAATGCCACAAAGCACGATCCTGAGCCACCTGCATCCATCGACTTCCTGTATGTCTTATCAGGTCGTCACTCCATCTCGTGAGGGGTCGCTCTACACTTCGCCTACCGGTACGAGGCTGCCACTCAAGAACCTTAAAGTATACTCATATCCAATAAAGTAGACTCATACTTTTTTCTTTTTCGATTACCTAAAACTTGTAATGCTGCTATCCTTAAAATTACAAACAGTTAAGCGGACATACAAAAAAGAAACAAGTAGGAAGAAGGAATTACAGCAAGTTTAATAATATAAATTAATTTTTATTAATTTTATTTATAATTATTTGTTATAATTATGATTTACATTGGTACAGGACAATAATTGAAATAAAAAAAACCGATGGCGGCACAAAGAACTAGACCGAGCCAACTAAACTAACCAACAGTGCCAAGTAACAAAGGAACGAAATTTATCGAAACAAAGATACCTTCTATGTCAGGACTAAGACTTATTCTCATTGCTGTGGAAACAGTCGTGACAGCTTACAAAACAATAGTCATTTACTACGCCGCTTTGACGTTGAGAAAGACAGGTAATTGCATTTGGCGCTACTGCAGTCTCAATAAAAATAAATCGATTGTATAATACAGTTCCTTGAGAAAATTTGATAAGTTATATGACTTTCAATAAATATTCTTTTATGTAGATTAATGCAAATATTTGCAAAATTTATTATTGAAATTAAATATTTTTTAAATTGATTAATAAAAATAGCAATTTACAATTTACTTCCTCGCACAACTTCCTTGTGGAATCAACTACCACCAGCGATTTTTTCGGACCGATACGACTTTTACAAGGCAGGCAACTCATTTGCAATTTTGGCAAATTTTGGCAAACCTAGTGTTGCAAGTTGTTCATGGGCGGTGTTAGTCACTTTCCATCAGGTGAGCCATATGCTCGTTTGCCTCCTATCATATAAAAAAATTGAATAAAAATATGTCCATTTTATTCTATTTTTTAAGATAGAGTTTTATTCTAAACACGTTTTATTGTGAAAGTTTGTTTTTAGGTCATTTTTATGGCGTTTAATTTTAAAATAACATTGAATCAAAAAGAACTGTTATTAATTTAGTTTAATAGTAATTTATAAAACGAATACCTAATTAGTATTAATTTACATGTCAATAAATATTATATTATTATAAATCTCGATAATTAGCGTGCACTAACTTATCTTTAAATTAATTCCTAATTAGAGCGTTAGACGATAATAGTTTCAGATTCTATACGAGACTATTAGTTGCGCTTCACTGTTTTTAATCTATTATGTAACTATTTATGAAATTGATTATTTTTTTACAAAAACAAAGTTCAGGTAATTAAAATAATAGTTTTCTAAACTATTTATACATTCTTGCTAGCAAAATGGACAGTTTATGATGCTCTTGCTATAGAAGCCTGCTGCATCATCATTATCACCGTCATCATTACAGCCCTTCACAAGTCCACTGCTGAACATAGGCCTCCCCCAAGAAAGGCCACAAAGCAAGGTCCTGAGCCACCTGCATCCATCGACTTCCTGCATGTCTTACCAGGTCGTCACTCCACCTAGTGGGGGGACGCCCTACACTTCGTCCGCCGGTACAAGCCTGCCACTCGAGAACCTTTTTTCCCCATCGGTTGTCGGTTCTTCGAGCTATATGGCCGACCCATTGTCACTTCTGCTTACTTGTCCTTTGGGTTATGTCGGTAACTCTGGTTCTACTGCGGATGTCCTCATTTCTAAGTTTATCACGCAGAGAAACCCCGAGCATTGCCCTCTCCATAGCTCGCTGAGCGATCTCATACGGCCAGCAGTGAAGAATCACGTTTCAGTTCCATATGGCATCACTGGCAACACGCACTGGTTGTACAGTCTAGTTTTTAAGTTTTCAGGTATTTCTGACGAGAAGATATGCCGTTATTTCCCGAACGCTGCCAGCCGAGTTGAATCCATCGAATAACCTCTCGGTAGAATTTGGACTTAATAGGTGTGACTTGAACGTTACACATGACTTTTTTTCTGTGTATTGAGGTCATTGAGCATAGTGCTTAGGTCCTCCAGCGATTCTGCCATAAGGACTATATCTTCAGCAAATCATAGGTGAGTGATATACTCGCCATTGACGTTAATACCGTATCGTTTCCAGTCCAGTAGCTTGAAAACGTCTTCCAATGCATTGGTGAAGAGATTCGGGGAAATAACGTCACCGTGTCTTACACCTCTATGCAGTTGGATAGTTTTCGTACTCTGGTTCTGTACTGGGATAGCTTATAGGATAGGATATACCGACAATCAACTTGGCACCGCTAAAGGGACTGCAGCACCGCCCAAATTTCGACGGAATCAAGAGCTTTCTCATAGTACACATACGCCAGACATAGTGGCAAATTGTACTCCTAGGACTTCTGTACAATTTGCCGAAGGGTATGTATGAGTCTATGGGTGCTCAAGCTTTTCCGGAAACCGGCTTGTTCCGGAGGCAAGAAGTCGTCAAGTCTGCGTGTGAGACGATTCGTAATGACTCTCGAAAACAGCACGTAGACGCGGCTCAGAAAGGAAATCGGTCTGTAGTTCTTCAAGCAAGCGTTGTGTTCACTCTGTCTGTCTCACTTCTACTCCACGCCTTCAGTGTAGTACTATCATGGAAAACGGAATTAAAGAGCTTCTGAAGGACTTTACGTACCTGTTTTCCTCCCGCTTTCAGAAGCTCCGCTGTAAATCCATCCTCGCCTGGGGCCTTGCTGTTTTTAAAGTGCTGGAGAGCCATTCTAATCTCGTTCAGACTGACGTCCGGAATATCATCGGAATAGTGTCGGATAAGACTTGCTCTTGGATCGTTACTCACTATGATGTGTACAGCTGCCCGTAGAACCTCTAAATCTCACTCGAAATGTTAGGTGTCCCGGAAACGACGCTTTCACACTCGGTCTTCAGCTTCGATAGCTGGCTCTGTCTGACAAACAGATCTCTAGCAAAGACTTCGGAGCCCTGGTTCTGCTCGATCGCTCCTTCAATACGTGCTGTATTGAAGTTGCGTAAGTCCCGCCGCGTGCATTTGGAGATCTGTCTATTCAGTTGCCTTTGCGCTTTTAAATCCGCTAAATTTGAGCTTGAGCTTCATTTCCCGTCTAACAGCCGTGAGATTAAGAGTGTCGTCGGAGAGTGTTATTCTGCGGTGGCTCTTGTAGAATTTAGGTCCGACCTCATGGACAGTTTTCACGAGCTTGTCATTCATATCGTCCATTGTATTTCAATCTTCTAGGCACTTAAAACGGTTTTGTAGCTTAAAGTTGAAAGCTTTTTTACGTGGTAGAGCCATGCTGCAGCTATATTAGTAGTATAGTTGTAGCACAAATGGGTCGGCTCGACTGGGGAAGGACCACACTCTCACGGAATACCAGCGTCAAATAGCAGCTTAAAACTGCTGTGTTTCGTATAGTGAGTGTAGTGAACCGGAGACCCTTTTTCTGAAAAAGAGGTATTTTATCTTATTCCTCATGGGTGACATCGCACCTGTACTTTGATTCGCAAACGAGAATACATGTAGATGTCTATGCTACAGCAACCATTTACCATCAGGTGGACTGTGTGCTTGTTTGTCACACTATACTATAAAAAAAACATTTCACATTTCGGGACTCTGGATTAGAACACGAGGGGGACGGAGCGTTTACTTCATTAAAAGAGACCTCTCCAACTCAACGTTTAGGTTTAGTGTGCCTCGAACCATTCGGTGATCGCTGCCGGTTTTCACCCTCGCGATCACTGAGACATCACTGAACAGTTGCCGTCTGGTCGTCATAATGAATTCAATCTCATTTTTTGTCGAACCGTCGGGGCTCGACCAGGTTCACTTCCTGTGGGGTCGCTTCTGGAAGAAATAGTTCATCATAAAGAGTCCCTCTTTCTCCGTGAAGTTGGCCAGCCGCTGGCCCCTTAAGTTTCGTTACCCTATTCCAAATTGCCCTACCTTCAGCTCATCGTTCCCTCTTGTGCATAGTTTTGCGTTGAAGACTCCCATTAATACCGCATAGTGGATTTTGGAGGAACGCATGGCTCTAGATATATCCTCATACATTTATTCCATCTCCTCATCGGGATGTGCCGAGGTTGGTGTGTAAATCTGTATGTACTTCAGCGAATATCGTTTGGTGATTTTGAGTATAATGTACGCAACCCTCGTTGACACCCTCTCAATCCTTACAACGTTGTTAACGAGAGACTGTGGACTATTAATCCGACACCTTCTTGGGACAGATGATCGCCATGATGGTGGTGATAGAACAAGTTGCAGGATTCGAGGATTACCATGTCCCCCCTTTCTTTGGAGTTCGGATAATCCTATAATATTCCAGCGCAACTGGTCTATTTCTTCTTATGGCTCCAGGATCTTCTCCTCAGTCCTCAGGGTGCGTGCGTTATATGTTGCCAGGTCGAGTCAACCGAAGACTTGTTCGTAATTCGCATTCGTAGTTCGGGAGCCAACCGAACCTCCGCCGGAGGTTCTTAGCACCTCTTCCCCGCCGTTACCATGGTCACCACCGTAGTCAGGAATAGCGGGCCAGCCGGGGTTTGGAGGCCGTTTCGTTGTAACTTTCATCATGGGGGGATATATTTCCATAGTTGCCACGCTTGGCGAGCGGGTTTGCAACCGCAGTTTTTTTATTGTTATTTTGCTGTTATCAGAAAGATGCTGCTGCCATTTTCTGCCTCAGTTTCCCTTCGTCTTACGACACCCACGGGAAGGTATGGGGTAGTGGGTATTCTTACCCGCCACTACACGGGGTAATATAAGAATTGTTAAATTCGCTAAAGGTGTTCTTTACTACTTCTACGAAATTTTCGATATAAAAGGAATTCTGTCGGCAAGGTCTAAAGAATATTAGCTAATTTTCCCAACGTCTCTGTCTCAATTGTTTCGTTGTACTGAGTGTAGAGTTCCGGAGACCCTTTTTTCTGGAAAAGAGACGTGGCGTTCCACCCACAGCATCCACTTACCATCAGATGAACTGTGTAATCATCTGTATATATATATATATATATATACTAGTTGGCCAGGCAGACGTTGTTCTGCCCATACCGATGACCATTTGTCCTATTAAAAATCCTTAAATTTGCAATAACAAAATATTGAGGTCACTTATCGGCATAAAAACTATCCTATCTTTCAAGTTGGACCGAACTGCACACTGTGTGCAAAATTTTATTGAAATTAGTTCCGTAGTTTAGGAGTTCGGACAAACAACGTGACACCTAATTTTTATATATATATATTGATTTACGTCAAGGTATTTAATAGCATGTGTCGTGTGGTGATGGCGTAGAAATAACCACCACAATGATTCGTTGTGTCGTAGGCGTCAAAGATGCGCTTGCTTAACGATTATTGCAAATCCTCCCTAACGGAGAGGTCATGTTTAGCAGTAAAATTTTACTTTTGGATGATGATGATGATGGAACACTATCCACTTACCATCAGGTGGACTGTGTCTGGAAGTGATGACAGTGAACTTAAAGGTCGTGGATTCGAATCCGTCATCTTATTATCTACTTGAACCACTCCTAACACAAGCACTTTAAGCTTATAAGGAGTGGTTAAAAGGAATGATAGTAATTTTAGTATGTAGTTGCTTTTTGTTTTTGTTTCTGCTTTTCAGTTTTTTATTGCCAGTATTTTATATAAAAAATAATATAATAATGTACATATTTCATTTTAAAATGTGTTACTAATGTAGATTGGCATGAATTGTAATCAGAAATTGACGGTATTGTTTCGGAGCGCTCAATTAATGATTCTCAATTAAACTTGAGTGCGTTTGACAATTATAGTGGATCCGACCTGACTTCAACGTCCATTTGTCAACAATATTGACAGCTTTCATCAAGTCATACTTTATATTCAGGTTTGATAAAAAATGTATGATATTATGATTGTGATAGTCTAACTTGTTTATTTGATTAAGCCTTAGACCATGTCAACTGATCATTAATTTGTTTTATCTACTTCATCATTCATGTCTTAAATAATAATTTAGCTGCGCACCCATGTCAACGAGGGTTAGGGCGTCCCCCCAAGGCGACGCACACCAGCTCGTCCCCGTTGGTGTGGAATGCAGCGCGCAAAGCGGCGATGGGGACCGCCACCCGTCACGCACAGCCCGACACGGCGGAAGGTGGAGGACAGAGTGCAGAGTTGGCACGTGGAATGTTAGAGGAGGCATGAGAGATAAGACGAATGAGTTGATCGAAATAATGAAAGAAAGAGAATTAGATGTCGTGTGTATGTCGGAGACCAAACGGAAGGGCAGTGGTACTGAAGAGCTCCCTGGCGGGGCGTTAGCTCTATGGTCCGGAGTCCCGGAGAGCGAGAGCGCCCGCCAGGGAGTGGGGGTGCTGCTGTCGTCTCGGTTGGTCGATGTTATGACTGAATATAAGGTTGTGAACTCAAGACTTCTCTGGGTTCGCTTTAAATTGGGACTGACGAAGTTATTCCTTTTGGCTGTTTATGCGCCGGTAGCTTCGTCGTCCAGGGCTGAGCTGGAGGAGTTTTGGGAGAATGTAAGAGAAGTTCTAGATTTGGCTAGGGGAAACGAAAGAATTGTTGTATGTGGTGATTTGAATGGATGGGTTGGTACCGCTCGACCAGGGTACGAGTCGGTGCTTGGAAAGTTTGGCGATAAAAGGGTTAATGATGCTGGCAAGCTTATACTGGCGGTATGCAAGGAAAAGGGTCTTCTTGTGACAAACACTATGTTTAATCACAAGAAGATCCATATGTATACTAGAGAAAGTAAGAACGAGAGAAGTATGATCGATTTGTTCCTGGTGGATGACCGACTGCGAAAACAGGTGATGGATACGCGAGTGTTCAGGGGTGCTGACCTGGGAACGGATCACTATCTAGTGATTACTAGATTTAGGGGTCTGTTCGCGGGTTGGCGCTACCGGACGGCAGTAACAGAACCACAGTCGGTCTGTCGCATCCGAAGCTGGAAGCTTCAGGAAGCGGATACTAGGGACAAATATCATGCGAGGATAGCCGAAAAGCTTGACAACATCGATGGCAGAAAAGAATGTGTTGAAAGAACATGGCAGAACCTTAGGGATGGAATGGTAAGTGCAGCGGAAGAAGTGTGTGGAACGATTAAAAGAGGCAGTAGTAAAAGAAGAGATGCATGGTGGAATGATGAAGTGAAAGAAGCTGTAAAGAAGAAGAAGAAAGCATGGTTAGACTACTTGGCCTCTAGTAATGATAAGGATATGAGAGAGAAGATGAAAGAAAGATATAAGCTGCAGAAAGTTCACACGAAAGCATTGATTGAGGAAGTGCGTGAAAGGTATAGAATGGAAGCGGACGAAAGGTTGTCGCACAACTTTAAGGAGAACTCCAAACTCTTCTGGAAAGAGGTTGGAAGGACCCGAAGTGGTGCGACGGCCTTAAGAATGAACAAAGTGCTTTCGAGAACTAATGACGTCCTCTCAGAAAAATCGGACGTCATGCAGCGATGGAGCGAATTTTATAGAGAAATGTATGCGTGTGATGATCTTAGTGAGGGATCCGGGGATGACGTCGAGACTGGTACGCCAGACCCGGACCTCGATGACACTGAGGTCATCAGTATGAAAGAGATTGAACGTGCGATTCGAAGTTTGAAATGTGGTAAGGCTGCGGGACTAGACAGAGTTACTGCTGAAATGGTCAAGTATGGTGGGCCTCACGTCTGGGACAGCTTTCATCTGCTGTGCAATTTGTGCTGGCGGACGGGGGATGTCCCGGATGATTGGCGATCCGCAGTCATTGTGCCTTTATATAAAGGTAAAGGTTCACATTTTGACTGCGGGTGCTATCGGGCGATCAGCTTGACCAGTTTAGCAAGTAAAGTTTATTCGAAGGTTTTGACACGTAGGATGCAAGAGAAATCGGAAAGATTTCTATGGGAGGCACAATGCGGATTTAGACCTGGAAGAGGATGCACGGATCAAATGTTTTCTCTCCGCATGATCACGGAAAAGCTTCTGGCTGCTAACCAGAGGATTTTCTGTGCTTTTGTGGATCTTGAGAAAGCATTTGATAAGGTTGTAAGGAAGAAAATGTGGGAACTGTTGCCGGGGTATGGTGTGGATGGTCGATTGCTAAGGGCTGTGCAGTCACTTTACTGTGACTGTAAAGCCTGTGTGCGGGTAGGGCATGACCTGTCACCCATGTTTAGCGTCCAAACGGGCGTAAAACAGGGTTGTGTCATGTCTTCCTGGCTGTTCATACTGTATCTCGACAGCTGTTTACAGAAACTGAAAGATAGCTGTTTGGGTGTGAAATTGGGTGACATTAAAGTAAATTGTCTGCTGTATGCTGATGATGCAGTGCTTATTGCACCATCAGAGGCAGAACTGCAGGCATTAGTCACGTGTATGAAAGAGGAATGTGAAATTAAAGGTCTCCGTTTGAATGCTAATAAAACTAAGGTTCTGGTATTTGAAAGGGACGAAGAGAGAACGAAGTGTGAAATATGGGTAAATCAGGAATGTCTAGAACAGGTAAATGAAATTGTATACTTGGGGAGTGCTTTTAGCCGGGATGGAAGATGTGATTTAGATGTGGACAGGCGTGTCGCTGCCGGGAACAAAGTCAATGGTGCCCTGACTGCGTTAGTCAAAAGGCAAGGCGTAGTGAAGAGTGCACGCCTTGCAATACATAACGCAGTGTTGGTACCGACTTTGTTATATGGCAGCGAAACCTGGGTATGCCAGAAGAAGCATAAAAGCAAGTTGAATGCAGTGGAGATGCGATCTCTTCGTAAAATGTGCGGCGTCACCATGGCTGACCGAAAGCGAAACGAAGAGATTCGCAATATGGCAGGTTTGAAAGATGACCTTATCACAAAAATTGATAAGGGCGTGCTTCGATGGTTTGGGCACGTTGAGCGAATGAGTGAAGACCGAATGGTGAAGAAAATATATAGCGCGAAAGTTAATATTAAAAGGTGTCGAGGTAGACCGAGACTAACTTTCGAAGACCATGTGAGCAAATTGCTCGAAGAGGGGAGGGTCAAGAGTACTCGGATACCTAGACGTGCATGTATGAAGAAGATGATGAATCTGAAAGAAGCGAAAGAGGTATGTAAGGATCGTGACACTTGGCGATCTGTTCTCTCTGGCTACCCCGTCAGGGATTGTGCGTGACGATAAGTAAGTAAGTAAGTAAGTAAGTAAGTAAGTAAATAATAATTTTAAACATTAAAATTGGGTTATATTTATTATATACTAAAATACGAATTATGTCCCACTTATTTCTATATTGCTTTCTGTTTTAAAAATAAATTACATTTTTTAATGAAGAAACAAAACTGTTTATGGCTATTACCATAAGCCGCCATCTGCGTGCATATATGTATCATGATGCCTTCTAATATCTATATACATTTTACAGGCTCTAACACGTTGAAATAAATATTTTGTTTTACGCAATGTTTTGCTGATATGAAATACTGAAGAGATAAGTTCATGTTTTTAAAATTATTTCACAACGATTATAAAATCAAGACTCTATAGCTCAAAGAACCATCAACTTATGGAGTAGAAAGGTTACAAAGAAATATAAATATTATAAAGATGACGATTATAGTGACGTAATTGTTGTGTGATTTTTCTCATTATTCTCTCGCCGTGACGAGGAAAAACCTTTATCCAAAGAGCAACGTCAAACCACACTCGTATAAAATAGTGCCGCAGACTAATGGTGAAACAGTTTCCGTTCTCTTATTTTTATTTATTTATTTCCACCAACAATATACATTAAAGAGAGCAACAAAGAATATGTGCTTACATCTGAAACAATACTATTGGCAGGTGAAAAACTGGTGCCTAAACTACGTAGGTAAAATCTGAATCTTAGGTCACCGGTTTTCCACCTGTAGTGATTTCCTTGGTGACTGAACAATAAAACGAGATACACTTATATTCTAGTAAAGAAAAGTTAAAACATAATAAGAAAGAAAACAATGAACTAAATAGCAAAACAGAGAGAACAGTTAAATATTAATTACAATATTCAAGGCGGAATAGGTGCGTGAGTAGCGAAAACTATTCCACCCCAATTTTTTATGCGATTCTGTTCAAATTATCCTACTGATGATATAAATGCATGTTGCCATGGGACAACTCGGTGCAATATTGTTTAAATCGATGTTTTTTTCAATTGCTATGAATGGTTATTTTCAAACGGGACAAATGTATATTATGATAATATGTATTTTCAATAGGTATAAGTAATAATGTTAAGAGTATCCGAATTTGGGATTTTTCTAAACTTTAAAAATTCATAACTTCGATTGTATCTATCTACCGTTGTAAGATACTATATTTTACTTTTCAATATTAGCGCTTAGGATGCATATAATTGAGTAAAATAATTGTGTATGTGTTTGTAACTATAAGTAGATGTACTTAGATAAATAGAATATAGTAAAATATAAATGAATAGATATTTTATTATGTTAATAACAGACATAGAAAAAAATCAAGCTATCGACCGTTGTTCAAGAAAGTCAATTCTCAAAATAAGTATGATTTCTCCAGAGTCATGGATTCATGATTTATTAACTTAATTATTTTACTCAGACATCCCAAAGTTCGCAGATTTGTTTATGTTTGTCGATTGATTAATATTAGGGACAAAATATTATTTCTTAAGATTGTCGGCAGGCAGCTTAGCTAACTCCGTTCTATTCTTCGCGAGGCGAAACAGTTCGGCGGCACTAGCGATTCCCGTTCACTCCCGGATAGGGTTGCCATATCTCAGGATTTGTCCTGAGATTTCAGGATTTTTAGACTCTTCTCGGGATTGCGGCTGGATTTTGCAAATCTCATGAAATCTCAGAATTTTTAGAACTTTCAATATAATACAGCTTACATTTTAAACACCTCTTTAATAAAAAGTTAAACAAACTTAAAATAATTTTCCTTTGGTAATAATTCCACAACTAAAATCAAAACTTATTTATCCAAGTAGGTACTTAAACAGTTTTATCATACTTAATATGTGAAGATACCTTTTTAAGTAAGGTTTTCTTCTCAAACTATAAAATCTCAGGATTTTTAAATGGAAATCAGGCCTCTTCTCCGGACTTTTAATTTTTTCATCTGGTAACCCTACTCCCGGATGTTACATAGCCATGACTTTTTTCTGCGACCGATGCCTCTTCCGGCAACATAGGAGTAAATATGCTGTTCTCATTTTGACGGTTCGCATAATTTAGCACTTTTGTTCATGGAGCGATTAACAGCGAAACCGGTAAAGAAAAACCTCGTAACTCAAACTATCAATTAAAAATTAACAATGAATTGACTAAATCAAATCAAGAAGTCGCAGCGGTGTTTGAGAAATATTTCACTGATATTCCTATTTTGACAACAGAGTCTTTGAATACTTCTCCAACTGTCGCCGAGTCATTACTCAAACAGAATGTTAATATCTGTTTAAAAGAATTTAGATTCGAAAAAGTATTACCGCAAGATATTGTAAAATACTTCAAAACCATTGATGTAAAGAAAACCGCAGATTTGTGGGGGATTTCCGTGACAGTTATTGCGTCCATAATAGATTTAATTGCACCTCATCTTGCTATTATTTTTAATACTTGTATCGATTCTGGTGTGTTTCCTGATTTAATGAAGTATAGTAAAGTAATACCTTTATTTAAATCTGGTAGTACATTGGACCCCGCTAATTTTAGACCTATTTCTGTACTACCAACTCTTAGTAAAATTTTTGAAAAAATAATTTTGGATCAATTGTTAATTTTTTTTAACACAAATAAATTACTTCATAAAAACCAATTTGGATTTACAAGGGGTCGCTCGACGTCTGACGCCGGTGTTGAGCTTATGAGATATATTTTTAATGCCTGGGAGAATTCACAGGATGCCTTAGGTGTTTTCTGTGATCTTTCCAAGGCTTTCGATTGTGTTCATCATGAAACATTAATCAGGAAACTACAACATTACGGTGTAAAAAATTTGGCGCTTAGACTTCTTACTTCATATTTAAGTAACAGAACTCAAAAAGTCGTGATAAATGGTAAAGGTTCCTCCGGATCAATAGTATCAATGGGCGTTCCTCAGGGCTCGATTATTGGCCTATTCCTGTTTTTAATCTATATTAATGACTTACCTTATCTTGTAGGGGACAATCACGATATAGTATTATTTGCTGACGATACCTCTTTAATTTTCAAACTCAAACGGCAGTTAATTAATTATGATGATGTAAATAATGCTCTATCGAAATTAGTACATTGGTTTAACGCCAACAATATGCTCTTAAACGGCAATAAGACTAAGTGTATTAAATTTACAATACCTAATGTAAAACATTCGAGTACCAATGTGCTATTAAATGGGGAGGAGTTGAGTCTTGTGGATACCAACAGTGGTATCCACAAGACTCAACTCAACTCAACAAAAAACAGTTTTCTCGGTATTACTATTGACGCGAAACTTCAATGGTGCCCCCATATATCTAAATTAGCAAGCAGACTTAGTTCTGCAGCAAATGCTGTAAGAAAGATTAGAAGTCTCACAGATGTTGAGACAGCTAGATTAGTGTATTTTAGTTACTTTCATAGCGTAATGTCTTATGGAATTTTGCTATGGGGTAATGCGACTGATATTGAAGCTATATTTGTTTTGCAAAAGAGAGCCGTTCGGGCGATTTATAACCTAAATTGTAAAGAGTCCCTCAGACAAAAATTTAAAGAAATAAACATATTAACTTTGGCATCGCAATATATTTATGAAAATCTAATGTATGTACATAAAAACATAACTAGCTTTAATAAGAATAAGGATGTGCATACTTTAAACACTAGGAACAAACATAAGCTTGTAATACCAGTTACTAGACTCCACAGAATCAGTAATTCATTTATGGGGCAATGTATACGCTTTTACAACAAAATCCCAGAACATATTCAAAGTTTATCAATAAACAAGTTTAAAAGTTTTATTAAAGAAAAACTGTACAAAAAGGGTTATTATAATATCAAGGAATACATGAATGAAAATAACCCCTGGGAATAAGGTGATCGCCACCATGCTGGTTCTATTAAAAATCATTTAAAAATTGTATAAATGAAATTATTGTTAAGTGAAATATGTTTGAAAAAAAAAGTCCCGCTGGGTTTCTTGCTGGTTCTTCCCAGGACAGAGGTATTTTCCGAACCAGTGGTAAATAAAAAATGACTTTCAATAAGAATTATGTAATAATCGATATTGAATAAAAAATTATTCTATTCTATTCTATTCATCTATTCGCATTTTTTGTATTACTGTATATAAATAAATATATTCGTAAAGCATGCCAAAGTGTTTTAAATTTTTTAATGAGTCATCTCCGCCAAGCCGTGCCAAGTTTTAAGGTTTTAACATATATGTAATTATATAGTCCATTGCTATTTATTTCGCACTTAATTATTTTTAATAATTGTAATAAATTCAAAATGCGTTATAAATTTTATTCCACCGTGTATTGTGCGATGTAACAATATCAACTACCCCATATCTTCCGTGGGTGTCGTAAGAACCGACAGAGGGAGACTGAGACAGGAGATGGGCAACAGCACCTTCCTGATAACAACTAAAAATAATAAAAGACTGCGGTTGCCAATCCACCTGCCGAGCGTGGCAACTATGGCAAAATCCCAATCTATGGGGGAGGCCTATTTTCAGCAGTGAACTTTTGTAGGCTGTAATGGAATGGAAATGGGTGGCATTATAAAGGTTAACGAGGCATTTTCTATTTAATAGGGTATTACACTCATTTTAAAATAGTATTTGAAATGAATCCTAGAGTGATAATAGACCACTATAATATTTAAATATTTTTTAAAACCGAGTGCCACAAAAATTACTTTTCTACCGACTTCAAAAAGGAGACGGTACTCAATTCGACGGTATGTTTTTTTTTAATGTGTTACCTCATAAGTTTCTACCGGGTGAACCGATTTCGATAATTCATTTTTTATTTGAAAGCTGGTGCTTCACATGTGGTCCCATATTAAGGTCTGACCAATAGTTTTGGAGCTGTTCTTAATAATTTGTATTGGAGTAGGATTTAGAATTTTTTTTTTAAATTATAATTCATCGTTTCAAATTTTCGCGCCAAAACGCTAGCCGCCATGCTGTTCAGCTCGTCGCGTCATTGATAAGGTAAATAAAACGTATTTGCAGAGTGATAAGATATTTTTGGATGTTTAATAATAAATTATCATCTTTATCATTGGTGTGTTGTGTCTGAATATACGAGCATAAGTACGCCGGGGAAGTTATGGATTCAAGTGCCAACTGATTTAAATATGAGAAATACTTGGTTAAAACTGGCAAAAAGAGACCCGAAGACATTGTCTACAAAAACTGGACATTGTCTCTCTGTGAAGATCACTTTGATATAAATATGACTTATATTTAACTATCGTTTATACAAAACAAAGCATCATGAGGTGATAGCTATTGCAAGTCAAATTTTGTTAAAATATAAGTTATCTTAGATATACCTAATGATAGCTAATGATTGTAATCATAGGTAAACATAACTATATTATGTATTATCAAAAGACACTCTGATCTAGTATTGTGTTATTGTATAAACTTAAGTTGTCAATAGGTACCTATTTACCTAATTCCATTTTTTAACATTTTTCAACTCGGCAGAACAAAAAATTGCACAACTGCCACAATCATGTACATGTATGCTATTTCAATAAAACACGAAATAAAAGTCAACAATCATGATGACAACTTGAAAAATGTTTGATTTTTTGGTTCTTGGTTCTTTGCTTTTAATAATTAATATTAAAAACTTAAGGTAGGGCTAACTGTGATATCGGGACGTCAAATATCTCAGTCCCCCCCCCCCCTAACCCCCTCCGCCGTGACCATGGGTTGCTGTAAAGCACCCGAAACGTCGGGCATTAAAATTGTAGATCAAACGCGATAAAATCCGTAAAAAATAGTTTTATTCAATGTGTAGTGTACGCGTAAATATAAGAAATCAAAGGAAAATATAGTAAATTTTTACACGTTTTACCACTACACGTTAGCTTAAAATGACTGTGCTAGGAGTTATTCATGCCAGTAGTCGAATAGAGTATTCAAATCATTTAAGTTTTGTCGTCCTTGCCCTTAAAGTCTTTCCCTTAATAAAACCGGCTATGTGATGACAAAAGCTGAATTAATTAAGAAATAAAAGCAAACGCTTGTGCACGTTTACACAGTTATCTCCTTTTTTAAAGGATTTTTGGAACTCTTTTTTTCTGCTCCGATGCGGGCAAGGAATAACGGTCTAAACGTGCTAACAAAAGACTCTTAAAAATCCTTATCTTTTGAAGTAACCAGCTTATGAAATTAACTCCGCTTTACTTTTATTTTTTAATTTTTCCCGATAGCTTCGAAATGAAATTTCAGAACGACGCTTTTAGTAAACTAACCAAATAAAGGTTTCGGTGGTCAAAATAGGTATTTTATATGTTGACAGAATACTGCATGAAGCTCAACTTAGTGATAACTGACAAGGTAATGTAGATCGTGTTCTCACAATAAAGACAAATTTTTAATAAAAAAAACATCGAATAATTTGTTAATATTTTGACGCATTGCATTGTAGTAGTTGTACATACATGATGTTGGACTTATAGTGACAGTGTAAGAATATCGACTACCCGGTATATATCGTTCAATGGGTGTCGTAAGACGCGACAGAGGAAAACAAACCAGAAGATTGCAGCAGCGTCTTCCAAATAACAACTATAAAATATAATACTGCGGATGCTAACCCGCCTGCCAAGTGTGGGAACTATGTTCGAAATAAAATCTCGAGTGGCAGCCTTATACCGGTGAGTGGAGTGCAATATGGCCCTCCGCTAGAAGGATTTTTAGGAGACCTATGTTGAGTAGTGATACAGGGTTCTAATAATGGTAATGATATTAATAAATCATTTGCTTCTATATTACTGATTATCCACACGAAACACAGTAAAGCTTTCAAAACTGTTGTTGCAAATAACGGGTCACTTTATGTTCAGTGTTAGCTAAGTTTTATTGGTTGTACTAAAAAAGTAGCAGGTGTACCCAACATCTGAATTAATGTATATGAAGTTCCATTTTCATATTAATTTGTATATTAAATGAACGCTTTGCCTTAGCTTCCTTTTACTGTAGCTTCCATAAAGTATCTAAAGCTTTTACGAGACTAGAAGTAAACTACGGATGACTCAGTGGCGCAGTGGCTCAGCAATGAGTTGTAGCACTGGGGGCCGCAGGTTTGAATCCCGCACGGAACAAGTATTTGTATAGCGTACAAATAATTGTTCAGTCTCGATGTTTGTTTCTCCTTGTGCAATTTGTGTTTGTAAACTGCCACCACAATACAGGAGAAAATAAAAAACAAAAATAAACTAAAAAGGTAAACTTTTACTAAATTTCGTGCTTTATTTGTAAACCTGTCACTGTGTCGTATTTTATTTGTAACACTACAGTGTAATACAATATGTGGTAGAGCAGCCACACTGAGCAGCAAAACACTGAGTACAAAGTTATGCAATGTGATTAATCTGTATACCAGTCATGGGCGTCTTAACGGATTAGGAGATCACGAAGTAATCTTTCTCTTGCGACAATAGCGCACGTCATAAGTGCGCGTTTTACATGGTGGGTCTATCGGCTCGACCGGGGAAGGACCATCATCATAATTATCATTATTACAGCCTTTCATAATATATATATCATAATATATATAGCCTTTCATAATATAATAAGTCCACTGCTGAACATAGGGATCCCCCAAGGAATGCCACCTACCGGTACGAGGCTGCCACTCAAGAACCTTTCTTCCCCATCAGTTGTCGGTTCTTCGAACTATATGGCCGGCCCACTGCCACTTCAGCTTACTAATCCGTTGGGCTATGTAGGTTACTCTGGTTCTACTGCGGATATCCTCATTCCTAAGTTTATCACGCAGAGAAACTACGAGCATAGCCCTCTCCATAGCTCGCTGAGCGACCTTGAGCTTCCTGATACGGCCAGCAGTAAAGGACCACGTCTCAGATCCGTAAGTCATCACTGACAACACGCACTGGTTGTACAATTTCGTTTTAACGTTTTGAGGTATGTCTGACGAAATGTGTCGTAGCTTCCCGAACGCTGCCCAGCCGAGTTAAATCCGTCGATTGACCTCGCGGTCGAAGTTGGACTTACTTAGTCGGACTATTTGTCCCAGGTAAACATACTCGTCAACAACTTCAAGCTTAGTGCTCCCAACAACTACCGGCATAGGTGTGACATGGACATTAAACATAATCTTTGTTTTGTCCATGTTCATCTTAAGACCTATCCGTTGGGAGAAACTATTGAGGGCATTGAGCATAGTGCTTAGATCCTCCAGCGCTTCTGCCATAAGGACTATATCGTCGGCAAATCGAAGGTGAGTGATGTAATCGCCATTGATGTTAATACCGTATCCTTTCCAGTCCAGAAGCTTGAAAACGTCTTCCAATGCAGCGCTGAAGAGTTTCGGGGAGATAACGTCACCCTGTCTTACACCTCTCTGCAATTGGATAGGTTTCGTACTCTGGTTCTGTACTCGGATAGGCATCGTAGCCCTACTGTACAAGTACTTCAGCACTTCGATATACCGACAGTCAACTTGGCACCGCTGAAGGGACTGCAGCACCGCCTAATTTTCGACGGAATCAAAGACTTTCTCATAGTCCACATACGCTGGGCATAGTGGCAAATTGTACTCCTCGGACTTCTGTACAACTTGCCGAAGGGTATGTATGTGGTCTATGGTGCTAAAGCCCTTTCGGAAACCGGCTTGGGAGGCTGGAAGTCGTCAAGTGCAGACTTGACGACGTGCGAGACGATTCGTAATGACTCTCGAAAACAGCCCGTAGACTCGGCTCAGAAGGAAAATCGGTCTGTAGTTCTTCAAGAGAGCATTGTCACCTTTCTTGAAGAACAAGACCACGGCACTTCTGCTCCACGCCTCCGATGTAATGCCACCATGGAGGACGGAGTTAAAGAGCCTCTGAAGGACTTCCGGTACCGGTTTTCCACCGGCTTTCAGAAGCTCCGCTGTAATTTCATCATCGTCTGGGGCCTTGCCGTTTTTAAGATGCTGGAGAGCCATTCTAATCTCGCTCAGACTGACGTCCGGGATATCTTCGGGATAGTGTCGGATAAGACTCGCTCTTGGATCGTTACTCACACTTGCGTGTGGTTCCAACGATGACGTGTACAGCTGTCCATAGAACATCTCAATCTCACTCAAAATTCTCAGGTGCCCCGGAAACGATGCTGCCACATTCGTTCTTCAGCATTGACAGTTGGCTCTTTATGGCAGACAGATCGATGGCAAAGACTTTGGAGCCTTGGTTCCGCCCGATCGCTTTTTCAACACAAGCTGTATTGAAGTTGCGTAAGTCCCGCCGCATACATTTGGATATCTGTCTGTTCAATTGCCTGTATGCTGTCAAATCTGTTGAAGAATTTAGCTTCATCTCCCGTCTAACAGCGATGAGATTAAGACTGTGATCGGAGAGTTTATGTGTTCTTCTGCGGCGGGTCTTGCAGAACTTAGCTCCAGCAGCTTCCACGACCTTGTCATTCATATCGCCCACTTCATCGCACTCTTCTAGGCACTGAAAACGGTTTTGTAACGCGAGCTGAAAGGTTTCAGGACTTTGGAACAGAGCACGAGGGGGACGAAGCGTTGACTTCATTAGACGAGACCTCTCCAACTTAACGTTTAGGTTCAGTGTGCCTCTAACCATTCGGTGATCGCTACCAGTTTTCACCCTCGCGATCACGGAGACATCACTGAATAGTTGTCGTCTGGTCGTCATAATGAAATCAATCTCATTTTTTGTCGAACCGTCGGGGCTCGACCAGGTCCACTTCCTGTGGGGCCGCTTCTGGAAGAAAGAGTTCATCATAAAGAGTCCCTCTTTATGCATGAAGTCCAGCTGCTGGCCCCTTTTTTATATAGGATAAGGGTGACAAACGAGCACACAGTACACCTGATGGTAAGTGATTGCTGCGGCCCATAGACTTTGTTTGTTTGCGAATCAAAATGCAGATGCGTTGTCGCCCGTGAGGACTAAGATGGAATGCCTCATTTCCAGTAAAAAGGGCCTCCGGCCACCTGCACTCACCAAGCGAAACGCAGAGGTAAACCTCTACTTCACGCTGGTTTTCTGCGAGGTCGTGGTACCACCCCGGTTCGAGCCGGCCCATCCTTGCGACAGCAAAAGCTGCCGCGTGGCTCTACCACTGTTAAAAACCTTTGGGTTTCGTTGCCCTTAACCGAATTTCCCTACTTTCAGCTCACCGTTCTCTCTTGTGCCTATTTTTGCATTGAAGTCTCCCATTAACACCGTATAGTGGATTTTGGAGGAATGCATGGCTCTAGAGATATCCTCATACATTTCCTCCACCTCCTCATCGGGGTGTGCCGAGGTTGGTGCGTAGTCCTGTATGACCTTCAGCGAATACCGTTTGGTGATTCTGAGTATATGCCCTCGTCGACACACACCCGATCTTTACAACGTTGTTAACGAGAGACTTGTGGACGATAAATCCGACACCTCCTTGGGACAGATGGTCGCTCTCCCGGTGATTGAGCAAGTTGCCGGATTCGAGGATAACCGTGTCCTCCCCCTCTCTTCGGACCTCGGATAATCCTATAATATGCCAGCGTTACTTGTCTATCTCTTCTTCCAGCTCCACGATCTTCTCGTCTGTCCTCAGGGTGCGTGCGTTGTACGTTGCCAGGTCGAGTCGTCTAAGGTGGCAACCGAACCTCCACCGGAGATTCTTAGCACCCCCTGCCCCGCCGTTACCATGGTCGCCACCGTAGCCAGGAATAGCGGGGCCGCCGGGACTGGGGGCCGTCTCCTTGTTACTCTCTTCATATTTTTCTTCGTATTTGCCATTATTGCCACGCTTGGCGAGCGGGTTGGCTACCGCATTTTTTTGTCTATTATCAGTAAGATGCTCCTGCCCATCTCCTGCCTGTTTTACTTTGTCGCCTTTTACGACACCCACGGGAAGATATGGGGTAGTGGATATTCTTGACCGCCATTACACGGCATAGCGGGCGGGCGGCGAGGAAGGACCATGCTCCTACATAATACCAGCGTGAAACAACAGAATGATGCCGTGTTTCGTGTGGTGCATGTAGAGGACCGTTTTTACGAGAAACGATGCATTCCATCTTGGTCATTAGGGGAGACAACGCATTTTCGTTTTGACTTTTAGTCAAGTATAGATATCGTAGCTGCATCTGCAAATGTTCTCGCTTTTCACCCTTATTCTATTAAAAAAAAACTTCTCTCAATATCAACTTAAAAAATATTACCGTAGTAACTTAGAATTAAGCGCCCGTCGTAAATTTACCTAACCATTTATTTTTTAATCCAATTTGTAAGCGAGCAACCCGAGTCCGATCTCCGCCGTCACCAATGAAATTCTTAAATGCAATTTTAAGTGCTGATTTACCATAAAATATCGCGAGGAAACCTGCATGGTTAAATAATAATATATTTTGAAAATAAAGATCGAGGAATTACCCATTGAGGATATGTGAAGTCTGCGGACACGCACTTGAGATGCGCAGAGCTGAAAAAACGTTTGTAAGATGCTTGTGCCTGTCAATGGAACGTGTAAATAATGTCCTCCAAACCAAATTGCGGTCATGGTGGCACCCTCAACGGAGATTAGCCTACTGCGTAGGACTGGATTATAGTGCCCAAGTGCATACACCCACACAAGCACAGTACTCTCTATTCCCTCACTCTCATAGTCCGATGAGACGGTTAACCGACACGACTGGAGAGGGATCAGACGCAGAACCAACGGCTTTAGGTGCTTCCCGGAGCACAGGGGTGAACACTGCCAATTTCTTAACTACAGGCAGCTACTGAGAATTTCTTGACAGAAACACTCGATAACTGATGTTTTTTTTTCGCCCTACACAATATTCGAACCCGTGTCCTCGTGATTAGAAGTCGTATTTACGACCACTATACCAATGAGACAGTCCAACAAATAATGTTAAATAACTTTAACATTATTCAAAGAGTAGATATTTGTGATAATTTTAAGACAATAATTCTGTGCAATACTTCAGTCATACCTCATATTATACCATACTTCCAGCAATGTCAAATTTAATTCTATGAAATAATATACACAGTCATTAGTGTTATTTATTGGTCTAAGTGAACCATAAAATTAAAAAAAAATTGGAACCAACGATCGAACCCGTCTTCCTAAGCACTAAAGACGCTTGAGATTAGTGCACCTAAACCGGTCACTCATATGAAGTCTGAACGACCTCTACGAGGCTTATCTCCAATCATAACTTTAAGCGGTGTTATAACGTAACCTTAGAGAATGCATTGTTTAAGGAAACATGTTAGATATTATAATTTAGTGCATTTATTGATTTTTCTTTAAATACCTGACACGTGCCTGTCTATGCAGTTTTTTTCTTTTTCTTTATAGGATAGAGTGACAAAGGAGCACACAGTCCACCTGATGGTAAGTATTTGCTGTGACACATTGACATCTACATCTATCCTCAATAAAGAATGAAAATGCAGATGCGTTGTCCCCCGTGAGGACCAAGATGGAGTGCCTCTTTTCCAGTAAAAAGGGTCTCCGATACTCTACACTCACCATACAAAACACAGCAGTGTTAAGCTGCTATTTTACGCTGGTATTCTGTGAGAGAGTGGTCCCTCTCCGGTCGAGCCGACCCATTCGTGCTACAACTATACTATTAATATAGCTGCAGCATGGCTCTACCACTTTAAGAAGTTTTCTAAAAAAAAGTTAGCTCACTAAGATTTTCTCCTGCACCGTGGGGTCAGTTTACAAACATAAATTTCACAAGGATAAACATCTAGATCCGGAACAATTATTTGTAGGCCGGAACAAACTTGTGTCTGAAGTCGAGTCTTTGCTGAACAAAGTCTCGGATTGGGGGCGACTAAATCTAGTCGAGTTTAATCCTCAGAAGACACAAGTTTGCGCGTTTACCGCTAAAAAGAACCCCTTTGTCGTATCTCCTCAGTTTCAAGGCACTTCCCTTTTTGCCTCAGTCATTATCGGTATCCTCGGAGTCGACATATCGAATGACGTGCAGTTTCGTGGTCATTTGGAAGCGAAGGCCAAATTGGCCTCTAAAAAGCTTGGCGTGCTCAGCAGAGCGGGACAGTATTTCATGCCGGCACACCGCTTGCAACTTTACAAAGCGCAGGTTCGGTCTCACATGGAATACTGTTCCCATCTGTGGGCAGGGGCTCCCCTGTGTCAGCTCCTTCCACTTGACCGCATCCAGCGAAGAGCGGCTCGAATTGTCGACGATCGAGTCCTTTCCGATCGGTTTGATTCATTGGCACTGCTAAGAGATGTTGCATCCGTTTGCATTTTCTTTCGCATTTACCACGAGGATTGCTCTGAAGAATTGTTCGGATTAATCCCAGCCGCCAAATTTCACGAACGCACATTGCGGCAGAACTCTCGATACTATCCACACCATCTGGATGATTGGCGGTCCACCACTATGCGATTTAGAAGATGTTTTCTTCCTCGCACAACTTCCTTGAGGAATCGATTACCATCAGCGATTTTTCCGGACCGATACGATTTAGGGACCTTCAAGAAAAGAGCCTACTCCTTTTTATAAGGCCGGCAACGCATCTGCAATTCCCATGGTTTCCCTGGTGTTGCAGTTGTTCATGGGTGGCAGTAGTCACTTACCATCAGGTGAGCCGCATGCTCGTTTACCCCTCTCCTATAAAAAAAAATACAAATACTTGTTCCGTACGGGATTCAACCACGCGGCCCTTAGCTTAGCTGTAAGTCGGTGTAGGTTTTTTTTTAAATTAAAATTTACCTATCTGTTTATTTAGTTTTAGGCGATGTTAGTGAATTTAAATTTATTATTAGAATATATAACTAATTTTTTTAGGATAAGGACATCCATCTGCCCCGTTTTCCCTTGGGCGTATTAAAAGGTGACCATGAGATGTATAAAATGACAGAGATGTATAAAATGAAATGAAATAGAATAGAATATTTTTTATTCAATATATACAAGAATACTTATTGAAAATGTATGTTTTTACCACTGGTTCGGAAATACCTCTGTCCTGAGATGAACTAGAAAGAAACCCAGCAGAACAGTTTTCTTAAACAATAATTTACAATCGCATATTGTGTGTAGGAGATCAGTGTCAGAGGTGCTCACATCTGGATCTACGATCCCTAATTCCCCTGCGTAGCAAATGAGGCATATACTCCCTACAAGGAGAGATGTCCTTGTTCAGAAATGGTATTTTATGGACTGGAGAGGAAGAAGAATGATATGACAAATTTGTAACTCGGAAATTAATTTAGGCATTATCATTCTACTTGGTTCTCGACCACGGTCACATCTACCGAATATCAAAAGGTGCACAGAAGTTATTAAATGCCGCAACTAAGTGCAAACGGGGAGACTAAATTTAATTTAATTGACTTATTTAGATATAACTTTGCAAAAAAATAATTCAAAGTCAAGCAGGTTTTTCTTTAACGCCTAATACGTGATATTGCACTTGAAGTTGCAATTAACAACAGCAATTATTTTTTTAATTGGTCAATAATTGGTGGCGGCGGGAACTAAACGCGGATTGCCCGCTTGCTGTGAAGTTAACCCACACTTAACCCCTTGACTACGTCCGTCATATGAATCAAATATTTGTATAAAAAAATATTTGTCATAAGTATTTAAGTTTCAGCCAGTTTAAGTGTTCAAGTATTTTTTTTATGTGTGACGTGAAGTAGCGGCGTGAGAGAATCCGCTATGCCAAATCATCCCGTGGGTGTTTTATTTTTAATAATAGTAATAAATTGAAAATGCATTATAAATTTTACTATACCGTGTAATGTTGGTGCAACAGAGGGAAACTGAAACAGAGACTGCATCATTTCCCTGATAATTAGTCAGAATTATAGAAATATGCAGTTGCCAACCCGCCTGCCAAACGCGGCAACTGTGGTATGGTATAGTTGTGATCTTTTTATAGATTGTAACGAGTGAAAAATGTTTGAGGTTAAACCAAAGTTTGCCTTTGTCCAAAGATTCGCGAATACCTGGAGCCGCTGGAGGTGATGGCTTCCCTTCTGGCCGCCATCGCGCATGACTTGGATCACCCGGGCGTCAACCAACCCTTTCTGATTGCGACATCAAACCACCTCGCCACGCTCTACCGAGTAAGTACTTATATTTATAACTTTTCATTTTTTATAAAAAATAATTGGGTGGATACAAAAAAGGAAACGTCAATAAAAGCAAGAGTGATGTCGTTGTGGGGCATACTACAACAGCTTTAAGTGAATCGGGAAATAGTTAACAAACATAAATATAAATACCCACCCTACCCTAATACCCCTACCCATAATAAACACCCAGATGGGTAGGCAGAGACTATGGACATACATTTGGTACGGTCCACACACACACACCTCTCACTTCTTTACATCCATATGTTAATGCATCCATATGGTAATCCTGATTTGGACCATCTTTACATATATAAAAAATAATAATTGAAGCAGAGTAAATTCTGCGAAAGCAAGAATATGGTTACTAAGATTCTATCGCCATTAAAAAGGCGGACTACATCGGTCAAATGTGGTTAAATTATAATATCTGGTTTAAAGAAGAGTTTTTTTATAGTATACAGGTACAGTTAGATAACAAGCACAACAGTATACGGAGTCTCATAGACATCGACAATTCTCAGTTTTGAATAAAAATTCGGATGCGTAGTAGTCAGCCCTTAGTAATAAAGTGGAAAGTCTCGATTCCAGTTTAAAGGGGAGACTTTTTCTTAGTCTCTACACTCACCACATCAACAGAATTAAGCTGTTGTTTTACGCTAGTATTCTGTATAAGCGTGGTCCTTCAGCGGTCGAGCCAATTCATTCGCGCCACAACCACAAAGCAGCCCTAAAGGATCAAGATAGAATAAATTTCATATTAGTTATCAAATGCCATACTTTATATTTTAGTTCGCAAATATTCCACAGGACTTCTTAACTGTAATATACTCTAGTTTAAACCTGGGACTAGTAATAAACTACTTTTGTAATAAGACGGCATAAGTTTAGACAATATTTTTGCTTTAACAAAGAGGTACGGAATACTAACCGCTATGATGCACCGATATGAGTCAACGACCTCCAATCTATAAACATTTATTGCTTTTCAATAACAAATGTGTGGAATGTTTTATAAATTTCAATTTATACCTCTCTGATCGTATTTACAGCCTCATTCTCGTTATGGATCTGTAACATTTGTTGCAACAGGTGTCAGTGCATTCATATTGACGTGCGAAATGAAATTTATTTAGACTTACAACTTAGAATTACAAACTGAACGTGAGGTTCGCGTTGTTTGTAATAATAATGTGTTTTTATTGATTTTTACGGTATTGTATGTGTATATTTACAACTAAAGTTACCGTTATCGTTACTGCCTATTAAAGTCCACTGCTGAACATAGGCCTACCCTAGTCGAGGCATTCCATCTTAGTCCTCAGAGGTGACAACGCATCTGTATTTTGATTCTTAAGTGAAGATAAATGTAGATGTCAATGGACCACAGTATCCACTTATCAACAGGCGGACTGTGTGCTTGTTTGAGACCCTATGCTTTAAAAAAAAATAGTTGCCATGGTTCGCAAACGCGTTGGCAATCACAGTTTTTGTATATTTAGTCTTTTTAAGAAGGCTCTGCTGTCCATCTACTGATTTATTTCCCCTCCGTCGCCTCTTACGATACCCAGGGGATGATATGGGATAGTGGATATCCTTACACCGCCACTATACAGTAATTTTAACTAAACCTACCTAACGAAAATATAAATTACTAAAATTTTAATTATGCGCCCGAAGAACATGGGTAATAAATGTATAACAACACCTAATTCAACACAGCGCTAGCTTTCAATTTCTAATCGTTAATTTTCTTTAAATTTGATATCGTTCATCCAATATACTTCATACTAAAACCACCTTTCTACGAGATACTCCCAACAGAATGTACCTAATTGTGCATATTTAGTTATTATGGATATCCATCAAAATAAAAATGAGAGAAAAAATCTTTAAAATAATAATTATGTCTACGACATTGCTAGAATTAAGTGCTCCGATTTGTTATGCCAATTTACTGCACTACCTATTGTTGTCCGATAATTTTTATAATTTATCGCTTCTTTTTCGGCGCGCTGGAAACGTATCTGTTTAAATTTATATTCATAATTTATTGTCGCGGTCTCCAGTTTGACGTTGCACTTTAACCACTATACCTTCATAGATAATAATAATAATAACCCTTATTGTTTCTTCCACAAATAGTACATTGCATAATATATGTTGTCAACATATTTTTTGAAGTAATAACCTCTTTAGAATCTTTGTGATTTGAAACTCGATAAAACAAAAATGTACAGGATTTAGCCTCCGAGAGAATACGATAGAATACAATATACCTACAGTGTTTCCTATTATCTCGGTCTCCTTTTCCGAAGGTTTCACTTCTACCGCATATAAACACTGCACATATGTTTTTTTATAAATAAACAAAAGTGTACTTAAAATTGTGGAAGACGGAAGTCCAAACTAGGATACCCTGTTCTATGGAACTCCCGGATCCCTTTTTTGAATGATCAGCTATTTGAAAGTAAATATTGCTGTGACATTGAATTTTTACTTTTCGTTTGTGTATCGTATGTATGTAGCGTGTGCGCGGCCATACCGAGTTAGAACTTCTAGGTAATTCGCTGACAACGAATTAAGCTCAGCAATCTTAATGTTTAAATCTCCCATCAAGAAAATGTTTTCAAAAGTAGAAATTTAGTTAAAAATGTTTGTACGAATTTATCCAACGATAGAAGGAATTTATCCAACTATAAGTAGCTAGGGGACAGAATGGGGTATACGAGTATGCAATAAATGAAACCACAAGTAATACTAGTCCATACAAGTGTAGAAAAATTAAATATTAAGTTAAAACCGGTAAAATAAAAAAGTGAAATTTTCAAACAAAATAAATATTAAATAAATTCAGTAAAAGTAAACACTCTGTTTAGACAACGTACCTTGAACCCTTGGAAGAGTGGCAACGTTGCACGCGGGTGGCATGGTGGTTGGCGGCAGGCAGCGTTATTGTCGGCACAGCCTATGGTTCGTTGGACAATGTGCGACGAAATAAAAACTTACTCACTAAACTGTTTAGGTATTTTACTGCCACTTTATTGTTTCGCGAAAATGGAACTGAACGAAATAAATATTATTGCATATTAGTAGCAAAATTTAATGGAACCCTAAATTTTTAAATTTTCAAAATGTCCGCCACGATCTTGAATGCACAAGTTACATCGCCGCATAATGTTGTCCTGAAGCCTGCTCAACAAATTTCGTTCAAGATCCAGAGCCAGTGCTTTTAATTTGTCAAAGGCGGCAACAATACGATTGCGCAGTTCATTCAGGTTTCAGAGATCTTTGAGTACACTTCATTTTTAATAAAGCCCCACAAAAAGAAGTCTAGAGGAGTGAGGTCGGGCGATCGAGCTTGCCACCTGTAAGGGCCATAGCGCCCTATCCATTGTTCGCCGAACATGGTGTTAAGCCGCTCTCTCGCGAGGAGTACGGAGTGTGGAGGAGCTCCATCTAACTGGAACCATACCCTCTGGTAAGCTGCCACAGACAATCCTTCTAAGTATTCTGTTATTGGGCCGTTAAGAATATTGAGAAACTTCTGTGTATTCAGGTTTCCGTCAATAAAAATAGGGCCGATTATTTGATCTCTGTGAATGCCTGCCCAAATATTATTGGAAAATCGGTATTGATGAGCTGATTCCCTAAATAATTGAGGATTCGTATGGCTCCAGTAACGCATGGTTTGTCGGTTCCATATGCCGTTTCGAGTAAACGTGCTTTCATCTGTCCAAAACACATTTGTTTGGAAACTTTGGTCTTAAGACATTTGACAACCAGACTCTCTAATCGGCTTATCACGGGGCAGCAGCGCCTGCACCTTAACATATTTATAAGGACGTAGTTTGTTCCTTTTCAGCACTCGGTGTATTGTTTTATGCCTCACTCTAAACACAGGCCCAGCTTGTGTAAGGTTGCAGGTTGGATTCCGATCGAAATGGTCTAAGACTCGTTTTTCGAACGAGGGTGGAAAGTGACGCGGAGTAACTTCTTCATGAGTGTTGGGCACTATGCGCTGATTTTCCCTGATTCTTTGGACAGCACCTAGGATTGGCCGGACGCTAGTAGGGCAGATGCGACGCAAAGTCAATAAACTAATAAGTGTCTATTTCACCGTAAAAATAATTGTTTGACTAATTGTATTTATCTTACGAAAAATAAATCACTTGAAGCAATACGCGTAAACAGCGAAACGCACCTGTATTTTGGAAGAATTGCGCGTGAACTGGAAGCCAAACTTCTAAATTCCAAAATGGCGAAAATAATAAAAGTAATAAATAGGGCGACCACAAGGTGCAATTATCGTTTATCGATACTTTTCTGATTTGATAACAATCGACAAGTTATTGATTGTTAAAAAAGTTTATTTTTGTACTATTGAACTTACGAAACTACCGTTTTGTGACTTCCTAAGAAACGGGTAAGTATGTATGACTTTTTTAGTTGGTGGTTTTTATGGGTTTTTTATCATGTCAATATAATTTATTATCTCTAAATCTACAAGAACACACTTAAAAAAAAGCTTTAAAGTTTAGCTTTAAATACTTAGGTCGTAGTGTTTTTAGAATTATCATAACAACACGATAATTCTAAAAAAAACCATGCCCTAAGTGTTTAAAGCTAAACATTTTTTTTTGTTAATCGATTATTACTCCCTTTGAAAGAAGCTAATCGTCGATAACAGGTGTCCTACTCTACGACAAAGGCGCGCGCGCACTTGCGCCGTCGCCTTTGAAGAACGCCGCGTGCCTCGTGCCGCTTGTTTACGGACGCCGCCAAAAGATACCGCTGTCGATACGTCGCAATAGTTTGCACTGCGTGGCAACGTCGCTTTTTAATGTTCAAGGATTCAACTTCATTGAATCATTGACTTAGTGACCCAATTCTATTAAGAGTTCAAATTTGCTTAAAGTTGAAACTCTACTTTTTGACCTAATTACTGGACCGATTACGTTAATTTTTTGTATAACGTCAGCAAAGGCGATAACAAGTATGTGGTTTAATTTATTGCATATATGTTGGACCACATTCTGTATAACAATTATAGCTGTCTCGTTATTGATTGTTATTAATAGGGAGTTCGCTTCCGATATGTTAGGTTTCTCTACTTTGAATTTTAATTCCTTTTTTATCATAACGACATTACCCTCTTTCGGATTATTATTCATAATAATTGTAAAGGAGATGTATCCTGGAATAACTGAAAGGTTAATGACATACGATAGACAACATTCAGCCTTTGTCTACTACACAGGATGAAATTTAACTGTGATATTACTACGATTAAGCTTTTAAAGCTTTTGTTTATGCTTCGTATGTTCAATTGTAATATTATAAGTATGAGGATGTCTTCAACATAAAAGTTTTACATAATTCAGGTTCACAGATTTGATGATATGTTTGTTCGAAATTGCCTAAATTATGTAAGGTATTTATCTCAGCTAATTTCAGTAATTATAATAAATAAGGAACAGTTTGTTTGGGTATACCGATGGCAAGTTTTTTATTAATGCTGTTTTCCGATCATCATCATCATTACAGCCCTTCACAAGTCCACTGCTGAACATAGGCCTCCCCCAAGGAATGCCTCAAAGCACGGTCCTGAGCCACCTGCATCCATCGACTTCCTGCACATCTCACCAGGTCGTCACTCCATCCAGTGGGGGGACGCCCAACACTTCGCCTGCTGGTACGAGGCTGCCACTCGAGAACCTTTTTTTCCCCATCGGTTGTCGGTTCATCGAGCTATATGGCCGGCCCATTGCCACTTCAGCTTACTAATCCGTTGGGCTATGTCAGTCACTCTGGTTCTACTGCGGATATCCTCATTTCTGAGTTTATCACGCAGAGAAACTCCAAGCATAGCCCTCTCCATAGCTCGCTGAGCGAACTTGAGCTTCCTCATCCGGCCAGCAGTGAAGGACCACGTGTCAGTTCCGTATGTCATCACTGGCAACATGCACTGGTTGTACAGTCTCGTTTTCAAGTTTTGAGGTATGCCTGACGAGAAGATGTGCCGTAATTTCCCGAACGCTGCCCAACCGAGTTGAATCCGTCGATTGATCTCTCGGTCGATGTTGGACTTACCTAGTCGGACTATTTGTCCCAGGTAAACATACTCGTCAACAACTTCGAGCTTAGTAATCCCAACAACTACCGGCATAGGTGTGACATGGACATTAAACATTATCTTTGTTTCGTCCATGTTCATCTTAAGATCTATCCGTTGGGAAGCACTATTGAGGTCATTGAGCATAGTGCTTAGGTCCTTTTCAGCGATTCTGCCATAAGGACTATATCGTCGGCAAATAGAAGTGAGTGAGTGATGTAATCGCCATTGATGTTAATACCGTATCCTTTTCAGTCCAGAAGCTTGAAAACATCTTCCAATGCAGCGCTGAAGAGTTTCGGGGATATAACGTCACCCTGTCTTACACCTCTCTGCAATTGGATAGGTTTCATACTCTGGTTCTGTACTCGGATAGCCATCGTAGCCCTACTGTACAAGCACTTCAGCACTTCGATATACCGACAATCAACTTGGCACCGCTGAACGGAATGCAGCACCGCCCAAATTTCAACGGAATCAAAGGCTTTCTCATAGTCCACATACGCCAGACATAGTGGCAAATTGTACTCCTCTGACTTCTGTACAATTTGCCGAAGGGTACGTATGTGGTCTATGGTTCTAAAGCCTTTTCGGAATCCGGCTTGTTCGGGCGGCTGGAAGTCGTCAAGTCTGCGCGCGAGACGATTCGTAATGACTCTCGAAAACAGCACGTAGACGCGGCTCAGAAGGGAAATCGGTCTGTAGTTCTTCAAGAGAGCGTTGTCGCCTTTCTTGAAGAACAAGACCACCGCATTTCTGCTCCACGCCTCAGGTGTAATGCCACCATGGAGGACGGAATTAAAGAGCTTTTGAAGGACTTTGAGTACCGGTTTTCCACCCTCTTTCAGAAGCTCCGCTGTAATTCCATACTCGCCTGGGGCCTTGCCGTTTTTAAGGTGCTGGAGAGCAATTCTAATATCGCTGAGACTTACGTCCGGGATATCATCGGAATAATGTCGGATAAGACTCGCTCTTGGATCGTTACTCACACTTGCGTGTGGTTCCAACGATGACGTGTACAGCTGTCCATAGAACATCTCAATCTCACTCAAAATTCTCAGGTGCCCCGGAAACGATGCTGCCACACTCTTTCTTCAGCTTTGACAGTTGGCTCTTTCTGGCAGACAGATCTGTTTTCCGATAAAACATTTCTATTAGCAACAGAATCCAACTTATTTGTCTTAAATGCTTAACGTTATTTTGTCTGAAGTTTGAAAAAAGTTTGTGTAAATGGTGTGAGTGTGTATGAACTGAAGTATATTATGTATATTTATATTCATAAGTACTGTACTTTATGTCAGGTTATACACAGGAAAAATGATGTCAATTAGTCTAGTATATATGTAAGATATATTCTATATGTCTAGTATATATAGTAATTGAGGTAAAGTGATCACATGCATAAAAGTTGTATATTTCTATTAAAAGAGTGTGCTTGAATATTTGAAAGCTATTTGTGTAATCTAATATATAAAATTTAATGTTTGTTTGTTCGTATTTCATACGCTGCGATACCTTTTATCAGGTTGCGGTAAAATTTTGTCAGTTTATTGCTTGCACTTGCGTAGTACAAACAACTTACAGTAGGTGGCGCTGGTATCTTATCGACAAATTTATTTGAAAGTTATATATTATTCAACTTCAATAAATGATTTATCATTCCTAATTAAACAATATAATTCTTCCTAATTTAAAACGATATTTCCCACAATTATATCTTCTCCGGCAGCAACGCGCCGGGTACCAGCTGGTGTGTAAATAAAACAAAGTGTGATGGCGAAATATTTTATAAAAAATTTCAAATTCCCCAAAATTCGAACATTCATAAGATTGGAGAACCGCTAATTGCTTGCTTGTAACGTTGCAACATATATAAAGAGAGATATATATATATATATATATATATATATATATATATATAAAACTGAAATTCGTGGTAGAATCTACCCACATAAATATGGCGTTTCTTAGATTTAAGTAATCATCAAAGAACATTTGTATTATCAATTTTTCGATTGCTCAATAAGAAACTAAGATTTTCGGCTAACACAAAGATCACTTTCTGAAATTACTAGGATTAGTCTGGACAGACAGAAAGAGAGATAATTTTTTTAATAATGGCTATGCATGTCTTTGTGGCATTGCAATAATCGCCTAAGATCAATAAAAAGTAATTATTTCGCACAAAGCCGTGGTAGCTAAGCGCTTGCTGTAAATTTCACATTACGCGAGTAACCCGTGTTCATACCCCGTCGGCACCAATGAAATTGTTAACTGCAATTTTAAGTGCTGTTTGACCACGTGCTCGGCGGTGATGGAAAACATCGCGACCAAACCTGCATGTCTGAGAAATGAGAAAAAAATATATTTCGAAGACATTTCCCTCTCGGAAATTAGAGGAGACATTTCAATTTTATTTATATGTATAGACGTATAGATAATGCTCCTGAACCTTAAAATAACTATGTATCATAAAGGAAGTACATATTATGTATAATATATTGACTAGACGGCTGATAGCCGATCGATTGTACCACAGGACATAAATTTATCGTGGTAAAAATATTGTTTGATTTTCAACAGTAAACGTGAGTGATTTTAAAAGAAATAATGTCTGTAAAGTAAGACGTAAGACGCGCCTCGTTTTCGACGCGATAATAAAGACTGCACGCTATGGTGAGTCAGCGCGGGAAAAGGGATGATATCCAACATACAATCCTCGAGAGTCATTCAAACTGTCTTTATATATGCAATTAACAATTTTATATGTAGCAAAGGAAGACCGTCCTAGTACAGAACAGCAATAAATAACAGCATTTGCATGAGAGTGTCCGAAGACCCAATTTACTAGTAAAGCGGCATTATTAGTCCGCAGGGTTGGGAACGCTATCTTTCTTCGATTCTTAATCGAGAATAGATGAAAGTGTCTATGGGTCACAGCATCTATTTACCATACCAGGACTGTGCGCTCGTTTATCACTCTTACTCTATAAAAAAAAAACTGTGGCTCTGTTGCGTTAGAAGCACGTCGGAACTCATATTCAAAAATTACTCTTCTTGTTGTTAAAGTTTAACGCAAATACTGAACAGTAGCACTATTGAAAGTCACAAGGCACCAGACGTTCGGCCAGTCTCCACCCTTTCCTTGTTGACCTACCACGCATTCAAAGCAAACGGTTCGCTACGTTGTTCATCATGCGTACAGTAAAGGAGTGGAATAAGTTGCCAGCATCTGTCTTTCTATACGATTACAGTGTGGCTGTCTTCAATCATGCGTAGAGTAAAGAAGTGGAATAAGTTGCAAGCATCTGTTTTTCCATACGGTTACAGTGTGGGTGTCTTCAAGGCAAGAGTGTGAATAGACTTTTGTTAAGTCAGTGCGCTTCACCATCTTAGGCTACATCACCACTTATCATCAGGTTGGATCGTAGATAAGCGCTAGCTTAGTAGAATATAAAAAAGAATAGGTTTTTGTTACGCTAAGGCAGACATCATTAATTATCTCCATATCTCTTTATTGTCGTTTAGTAAAAAGCGAGAGAGCAACTTTAAACATTTTTTTACACATTATACTTTTAAACATTTCTTTGACGTTGATTTTTTTAATGAAGGCCTTCACTTATTACTTTTTGTATTGTGTAATGCTTATTAGTGAGCATTTAAGCAAGTGGATTGTCTTGGTCCTCGAAATTAACTTTAGGCTAGGTAAATTCTTGACTTATGTCTTGTGTCTATGCTAATGTCTGTCTATGTATGGTGTATCATACAGACCTTTGAGAAATTGATTGGTGAACAAACCATAACGGGTTAATTGGCATCAATAGGATTACAAGTTTGAACGAGTTTTAACTTTGCAAATTCGCGTTTAGATTACCATTTTGCTAGCGATGCTGCGGACCACAATGGGTTCGAATCCACAAGCTTTAATAAGGCCTTAAAATATGTTCCGGATACAGGGGCTTGCCCGTACACTATTTAGGTATATGTTACAGCTAAGAGCTGAAGTGCGGATACACCTAGGCCTAGCCGGCTACTACTAGGTGCAGCCTATTGCAGTTGGTTAAACTTATGTTGGTTATACATAATTTATAAATGAGATAAATCTCTGGGGTTGGGTGAGGTCAATGAGATAAATGTCTCCGGTTGGGTGCGCCTTGACCCACTTGCTGATATTACTCAATACGTATATCCGTGTTTTTACACGGATCACCGCCTCACCTAGTTCAAGCCGGTTAGAACTAGGATTTTAACTGTAACATATATAAAATGTTCCCACGATACCGAGTCATTTCTAGTGTCACGTTTTCAAATGTATGTTATTTTTATTGGAAAAGTCGTACATAAGGTCGTACATCTCTCCTTCGGTCATACTTACCTTCTTCGTAGCTTCTACAAGAGAATTTTAAAGCAATGTGGGTCTACTAGACCCTTTTTAACCAAATACTCATTTGAAGCATGCCATCTCAGTCCTCTAGTTAGATGTAGATGTTTATGGGTTACAGCATACATAAACCATCAGGTGGTCTTTGTGTGATATAACAATCTCAATTTAAATCATATATTTATTTTAAAATATTGTTGAAGTTATATTTCTTTTGGCGCGTTTGAGTCAAATGATGAATATGAATTTTTTACGATGCGTGCGCACACAGGTTGCTCAAGTACTGTGAAGCTTACAGCGAACGCTAACCATCTGAGCTATATACATAAATATATTTGTTTTGTAGATGAGGATCGTAAGAGCAATCCACGTTTTAAAACTTAAATAGTATCTTGGACAAAAATTTAAGTAAATTACTATGATGGGCGGAGGCAGTAGAGTCTGCGTGCTATCACCAATGCTGTTTCTTCTGTATATCAATTATATGTTGCAGACTGGTAACATTCATTGCTATGCAGACGACAGCACTAGTGATGCCTTATACACCGGCCGTGCCAGTATTTCTCGGGAAAACATCGCCGAGTACCGGAACAAACATGTGTCTGAAGCCGAGTCTTTGCTGAACAAAGTCTCGAATTGGGGGCGAACAAATCTAGTCCAGGTCAATCCCCAGAAGTCGTATCTCCTCAGTTTCAAGGCACTCCCCTTGCTGCCTCAAATAGCATTGGAATCCTCAGCGTCGACATATCGAATAGTGTGCAGTTTCGTGGTCACTTGGAAGGGAAGACCAAATTGGCCTCTAAAGACCTTGGCGTACTCAGCAGAGCGTGACAATATTTCATACCGGCACATCGCTTGAAACTTTACAAGGCGCAAGTTCGGCCTCACACGGAATACTGTTCTCATCTCTGGGCCGGGGCACCCCAGTGCCAGCTCCTTCCACTTAAACGCATCCAGCGCAGAGCGGTTCGAATCGTCGACAACAGAGTTCTTCCTGATCGGCTCGATTCACTGGCGCTGCGTAAGGATGTTGCATCCCTTTGCACTTTCTATCGAATCTACCACGGGGAGAGCTCTCACGAGTTGTTCAGAATAATTCCAGCTGCCAAATTTCACGAACATATATCGCGCCAAAATTCACGATACCATCCTCACCATCTGGATGCTTGGCGATTCACCACTGTGCGTTTTAACAAGGAATTTTCTTCCTCGTACAACTTCTCTGTGGAATTGTTTCCCACCGGCAATTTTTTCGGACCGATTCGACTTAGGGACCTTCAAGAAAAAAGTTTACACCTTTCTAAATGACTGGCAACACACCTGCAATTCCCCTAGTGTTGCGGTTATTCATGAGTGGCGGTAGTCACTTACCATAAGGTGAGTCGCATGCTCGTTTACCCCCTCTTCTATAAAAAAAAATTACTTGAACCTCTCAACACATTTACGAAAATGTTATGTATGTGGGCTTGGCTCCAAAGAGAAGCAGACTTTTTCCAAAATATACTTTTATTTTCTTCAAAATGGAACGTTTAAATAAATTAACACTTCTTACGATCTTTCACTTTTACTTATACTTTTATTTTACACAAGTCGTCCTACTCCCATTCCCTCTTACCACCTCGTTGTTGACTTTTATAGCCAATGTCATAGATAATACCCTCTATTCCTATCTTGTCTTTTGTTGCGTTCTGCATTAAGAGAATGACTACAGATCAACTTTACTACTACATTATAATTTTTTAAGATAACAAAAATCTAACTATGCTTTAAAAATTAAATTCCTACATGTATACATACACAAAAACGTAAGTAGATTAAGAAAAACAGTGATATACATTTTGTAGACTACTTATATCAGGTACTTGAGTCCACAGTAAATCAGTAATTCATTCACGGTGCGATCTACTATAATATATTCATTATACTTGTACAATAAAATCCTTGAAGATATTATACAAAGTTTGTCCATTGCCAAGTATGGAAAATTTATTTCAAATAATGTATAAAAAGGATTATTTTAGTATAAAAGACTAAATGGACGATACCCTGGATAAAGATCACCTTTATACGCTTACACGCTTCTAAACTATTTCTAATATTATGACTGGTGTAATTAAATTGTTCGACCTCATACATGATTTAAAACTGTTACTTTTTTCCATATTTGTTCCAGTTTTTTCTTTAGAAAATCCCGCTGGGTTTTTTGCTAGTTATTCCCAAGGAAGAGGTATTTTCCGCGCCAGTGGTAAGTTAAATTTAATACTGACTTTAAATAGGTATTATTTATAATCTTTAACGAATTTGGATCTATTTCGATTCCTTTAAAATTAAACACCACACACTTATGCTTCTTTTGATAGATAACCCTATCCTTCGACACAACAGGGAAGTTTGCATCAGGTAATTTCCTATTTTCAACGGCTCCTAGGTCCTAACGCCTTCTAGCATAATAGCTGAATATTTGTTCAAGTCCCGCATGGAACAAATGTTACTATGGCCTACAAACAATTGCACCGCGTCTTGAACATGAATATGAACACACATCCGTTCAGTCTATGAATTTGAATCGCCTCCGTGATACAGGGGAAAATAATATTGAGGGGTACCGTCTTTATTAAACAAACAGACTATAAAAAACAGCATAATATCATAAATCTATTTCCAGTTGCATAAAGTAATCTCTTCAATAATGGACATAACGTACGTCATCTGAATAACATTATTAAAGCAGATAACTTTGCGCACCGATTCCATGTACAACTTTCTCTCTGAAGGGGTAAAACTTAAACTATTTAATATACTTCAAGTTATTTATTTGTCGATTCAGTCGTTTTGCTTGATTTAGCTTCATCATTCAAGTTTATTAAACACTTCATGTGGAAATTTTTATCTGTCAGTGGAATGAATAAATCCATTTTATTTATATAATTAGTGTTACAGACGAACACACAGTCCACCTGATGGTAAGTGGATGCTGTGGCATATAGACATCTAAATTTTTGAATCAAAATGCAGATAAGTTGTCACTCCTGAGGACTAAAATGGAATACCTCGTTTCCAGTAAAAATATTCTCCGGTTCTCTACACTTACCATACGAAATAGTAGCATTAAGCTGCTATTTAACGCTGTTACTCTATGAGAGCGTGGTCCTACACCGGTCGAGCCGACTCATTCGTGATACAACCATAATATAGCTGCATCATTACTTAACTTGGTACAACAATTATAATTAAAATATTGTCTACAATAGATAACAAAATATTCACTCTACAAACCTTATTTAGTTAAAGTTTTGCAAACAAAATTATAATATGAACCTTATATATATTTATTTACAAATAGGTGGTTGTATTTTAAAATGTTAAGCTTCGTTACATTATCATTATATTATATAATATCTACTCGTATATCAATCAAATATTACATGAAACATAAGCTTCTTGTGGTGGATCCGGAACACGAATGTTTCCGCGTCAGTGTTTGCTTCGTGTCACGTGGCTAATAGTGAAGTTCTAGTTACAAAAGTTATTTTCCGACATGTATACTCGTAATAATCGTACATTTGTGTGGGAAAGTTGAGTACATATAAATATTTAATAAAAATAGTAATATACGCACTAAATTTGCCGTTTTAATATACATATTTTTCTTTATGGGTCTTCTGGAAGATATTTCTGTAAATTATGGAATAGGTAGTAATCACTATTTGTATTTTCTTCTGTATCTTTTTGTATAAAAAAATTAAAAACCAACTTCAAAGAACTAAAAAGGACAGAATAATTTCCACATAATAGCTTCTGAAGTCGGACTAAAACAACACTATCACTTTAAGTCCAAATAACTGTGACACCACGAGACTTATGTGGGCTACACACGATCACTTTTAACTGTCAGTTTTGACTGACCAGTTTTAACTGACAGTGAAAACTGAGTGTGTGTACGATGAAAACTGTCAGTTTTTTTATTATCAGTTAAAACTGATGATATATTATTGATACATATTTTTGAACTGAAATGACGGAACTGATCAGTTAAAACTGTGCGTGTGTAGGCGGTATTTCTTCAGTCGTGTTGCGATCACGAGATTGGGGTAAATTTTTTCTCATTCTGAGATAGTTGTGCCTACCTTCGAAACAATTTTTAGTTCGGTTAATAAATTAACATGGGAATAAATTTTCCTTTTTTTTTAACCACTCTTTACGCCACTTTTTGCGTATATTTGTTTAATTTTTATATTTTAAAATTAATAATAAACCAAGAACGGCTAAAGCGTCGTCGTCGGCTGATGACATCTTGAGATGGTAATGTTGTTTGTGGTCATAGAGAACAGTTAAAAATGAACGTGTGTGGGTGCAAAGGACGTCAGTTTTCACTCTCAGTTAAAACTGGTGAGTCAAAACTGACAGTTAAAAGTGATCGTGTGTAGCCCCTATTAACATCTTAAAATTGAGTAGTGTTTGAGTATTTGGCCTTTGTGTATCAATGAATTAAAGCTCCCAATTTTTTTTTTATAGGATAAGGGTGACAAACGAGCACACAGTCCACCTGATGGTAAGTGGTTGCTGCGGCCCATAGACATCTACATCTATCCTCTAAAACAAATCAAAATGTAGATGTGTTGTCACCCGTGAGGACTAAGATGGAATGCCTCATTTCCAGTAAAAAGGGCCTCCGGCCACCTGCACTCACCAAGCGAAATGCAGAGGTAAACCTCTACTTCACGCTGGTTTTCTGTGAGGTCGTGGTACCACCCCGGTTCGAGCCGGCCCATCCGTGCGACAGCAAAAGCTGCCGCGTGGCTCTACCACTGTTAAAATTTGTTTTATCTTTTTTAAATTTCAGTTTCTACTTTTTCCTGTCAACGTTTACAGGCGACATTTTTCCATTTCATTTCTCTATATAAAATATATATAAAAAAAGCAAAAGAATTGGTTAGAACGCTATTTAAATAATATTTTACAGTTTAGCATTTCATGTTAGGGATGAATCTGAAGGACAGAGTGAGAAATTGTTTAATAAGAGAAGAGTGTGGTTTACAAGATGATGTGTGGCCAGGATTAAGAAAGGAATGCTTCGGTGGTTTGGTCATGTAGAAAGAATGAATGAGAAAAGAGTGACAAAGCAAATTTATGTTGCAGAGGTGAACGGCAGAGTCGGGAAGGGTCGCCCTAGGCGAAAATTTATCGACCAAATTGGCGATATATTGAAAATAGGCCAAATCAAAAGTACCTTTAACCGACGAGCGTGTATGCGTAGGTATATGGATGTGGAGGAAGCAAGAGAGGTCTGTCAGGATCGTGCCAAATGGAAGTCCATAGTCTCTACCTACCCCTCTGGGTGACAGGCGTGAGTGTTTATGTATGTATGTATGTTTTATTTAGCATTTCAAACTATGAAGCAATAATTTTACTTTTAACGGAATATACAAACCGACTTCAAGAGGTGACAGTTAAAATTTTGTCTAAATAGTTACATTAATATCTTCATCCTCTTTTTTTTCACTTTTAGGGATGATTTTTTTTTAATTTAGGTGGGACCATCCCTAAAGTATAATCTATTAAATATAAAAGAATAATTTAAATCGGTTCTGCTGTTTCCAAGAAATTGTTGAACATACAAAATACATTCGCGATTGTAGTATCTTCTCTTTTTTGAACTCTTTTATTCTGGTTATAAAACTCACTATGATCTTCCATTTCAGGGTAAATTGGTTTTAATTTTTTAATGTTCTTTTTTATCCAGTCAACTAACTTTATATTCAAACATTTGATGTTTTATACAAATATTTCTGGCGGAGTTGATCATGCAATACGATAGCAATAAAGGAGAACTATGGAATAAAATATAGAATATTGTTTTAATGTGTACGTATTATCTATTCTTAAGTCGATGGATGCAAGTGGCTCAGGACCGTGCTTTGTAGCATTCCTTGGGGGAGGCCTATGTTCAGCAGTGGAATTGTGAAGGGTTGTAATGATGATGATTATATTGATGTATTTTATCCTCGGAATATATTTTATCTGAGGATTAAAAATCGATTCCTAAGAAAATATTTTCGTAGTAATGAATCATTTATCGAACAGGCGAAATACAACGCAATGACACCGACTGCATAAAAATGAAAATGACATTAAAAAATGTTTGCATGTTCTTTTTATTAAAAGTAGTACCGATATTTTCATTAAATCTTACAAGAGATTCAAGCTTGAAGAATTCGAAACTTACTTTCCAACTTTAGGTATCATGCCGCTTAACTTTGCCACTGCTAAAGCCAATTAGAAATCCGAAATAATTTATAATGGCAAATATTTTCAAATACAATGTTAATGTACCCCATGGCTTTGCTTTAAGAAATTACAGAGTACTTGTTAAACTTAACATGAGATTGAAACTAAGGATTTTAATTAACTTTTCAACGTCACTGCCGTCTGCTTAATTGGCATCGAGCTTCTAAAAGTTTTTGAAGCTAGTTATGAACAAGAAATAGCTTTCATAATGGGAAATTAACGTCCCATTATTTTTATTTTGTATCGTGTTACTCGGGTTTCGCTTTGTACAAGCGAGCGACATTATAATTTAAAATGTTCCTTGTGATTTGCTTGAAAAAAATCTAAGTAGTTGATATGAACTGCTAAACGAGAATTCAGTAATAAAAGAGTTTATAATATAACTTTATAATTTACAAACGAAATTATTTACTTATGTGAAAACACCATTATAGTATATAAAGTCCACAGCTTAACATAGGCCCCTCCCATATATTGCCTCATAGGGGGAATATTTGCCATAGTTGCCACACTTGGCAAGCGGGTTGGCAACGGCAGTTTATTTTTTATTTTAATTGTTATTAGCAAGACGCTCCTGCTCGTCTCCTAATTTCTTTCCCTCAATCGCTTCTTGTGACACCCACGGGATGATTACTAGTGTATTTTCTTACACCACCACTGCACGGTAAATATTATATTGATATAATATGACAGAAATTACAAAAATAGTTTTTTTATTTGTTTTTATGTCATTGCCCAATCCAGAGTATAGCCCTCCTCCAACTGTCTCCATTTTTGTCTGTCTTGTTCTGTTCAGTCTTCACCTACTACTTTTTTAAATCATCAGTCTAGAGATTTTTGGTATGCCTCTTGCTCTTTTATGTTTCAAGGCCTTTTCATATTGTGACCAGATTTGTCCATCTTCTGTCTATTATGCGTGCTATATGGCCAGCCCATTTCCAATTTAAGTGCTGTCCACGCCTTCCCACAAGCATTAACTTGGTTTTTTGTCTTATGTCACTGCTCTTTAACTTGTCTATGAGCTTGATACCTAAGAGGATCCTTTCCGTAGCGAGTCAACATGACACACGATTTGATTTGAATTTGAAAAGCAATACCACAATTTAAAAAAGGAAATAGTTGTATATTTAGTAGTGAAGAAGTAGATTTTGGCTGATAGAGGCTCAAGACTGTGCTTTGTGGCATTTTTTTAGGGAGGCCTATGTTCAGCAGTGAACTTAAAAGCTGTAACGATGATGATGAAGTGGATTTTCTATAACAAGCTCAGGAATTTGTAATACAATATTCTTTAAGTATTATAGTATACCACTAGTGTATTATGACTATAGCACGAGTGGGAAGACCCGTTCGGAAAAGGAATTCGATGGCACAGTACACCAGCCTGAAATAGCTACGTAATACTGCTGCGTTTCGTATAGTGAGTAACAAGAACCGGAGATCCTTTTTACTAGTGACGTTGCATTCCATCTTAGTCCAACAATGGGCGACAACGCATCAGCATTTTGATTCTTTATAGAATGTAGGTGTCTATGGTCCACAGCATCCTCTTACTATCATTTGGACTATAAGCTAGTTTGACGGTTAACGACACCTGTACTTTTATAAAAAAAATCAAAAGTTATAAAAATTCAAATATAAGAGTAGTTCTTTATTCAATGCGTTAAGCCTGCATGTTTGCGGAATAACCACTTAAATTGAAGAAGCTATATTATATTTTCATTGTTTGTCTTTTCCAGTAAAAAGGGTCTCCGGTATTTATGTTTGTAAACTGCCTCCACGGTACGGGGGAAAATCTTACTGTGGGGGTAACGTTTTAAAAAAAGAAAAAGAAAAAAAATCATCGGTGAGATTAGTGCGACCACGTTTAAACTCATTAAACCAGTTGTAAACAGTAGCACGAGATGGGGCTTCATCTTGAAAGGCCGATCGAAGTCTATCATAACTTTCTTGTTGACTTAAATGACATCGAAAGTCAAGTCAAAAAATCATTGTACGAAAATTTTCTCGCGTTAAATTCACGCTGACGTGACACAGACAATTTTCAATGTGCTGCCAAATCCTAAACAAATGACAAATTAATAAAATACATAGTACACAATAATATCGGCAAAGAGTTCCATTTTCAAAATTTGAACTTATTTTTATATTATATCGTTTACAAGTGTCCGGTTCTAAAAACTTTCAGTGCGGCCCACTTACGTAACACTTAACTTATAATATATATTTTGATTTTGAATTTGAACTCTAATTTAGTATCAGGTTTTAAAAATTTCTTCACTAAAATGTTTTCCGATTTCCTTCGCTTATGTGACAGATCTTGTTAGTCTTGAGCACGACAACGCGACGCTTATAAACAAAGACCTTTACTGAGTTGAAGCGATGAAGGCGCTTGGTTGGTGAACAAGCTTCTACTTGGAGCTCGCTGAGAGCTAACTACGTTAAGTGCTCATACTTCAAAGTGAACTCGTCAAACAAGTTATGTTTAGTGAAGAAATTACTGCATCTTAAACAAACACCATGTCTTCGGATATTTTTTTTACTTTGCTTATTATTTCGCTTTGCTGTATTTGTAAGTGATCCTTTAACATACCATGAACTACAAGTCACATAGTGGTTTTACAGGATAATTCTATTATTTTATAGAATAATAACCGCCACTGTTCGTGTAATGCTTGAATTATCAGTCGTACCGTGAGAGGTTTGTATTCTTTAGTTCCCGATCTTAAAAGAAAAAACTTTATTTATTTTTAAAGACTGATTTTGAAGGAATTTCGGTGCAGAACCAGTATATCCAGCAGGACATTGTTTTACTTTTATGCAACATAACCTCTTTATTTATAAGATTAAAAATAAACAGATTATTTCCGCCCCACGCATGTAAAGAAGCTAGTCTTATTTGAAACGGTTTAAAGGCAAACAAGAGTTCTTCGCGCCGCACCATGGATGCACCAATGACTTCACGTAGCCTTGAAAATATTTTAGTTTTCATATCTGTATGTGCGTGTATCCTTACTTTGGATTTCTTCACCGCTGATCACTTGGTTAACAAGCTCTTAAAATTGCCCTTGACAATTGCAGTGGTGTGTAGGCTGTAGATTATATAACTAATTTAGATTGTTGACGTTTCATTTTATAAAGCTACTACAGTTTCAAAAGAAGACGTCAGTTTTGTGGCTGCAGCGCAGAATATAAATAGCAAGTGAAATAGCAGCATAATGCAGTTGTGTTTAGTATGGTGAGTCACGAGCGACGGAGACCTTTATTACTGGGTGTTTGGTCCATCTATGTACCCAGGTGTGAAAACAAATATTTTTATTCTTAATTGAGGACAAATGGAGGCCAGTTTTCATCAGGTGAACTCCCTGTTCATTTTTCACCGTTACTTTGTAAAGCCATGCTGTATTATGGTTGTAGCACAAATGGATCGGCTCGACTGGGGAAGGACCACGCACTATCAACTCCATCGTAAAATAGCTTTTTAATCTTGTTGTGTTTCGTATGGTGGGTATAGAGAATAGTCCTCAGGGGTAACAAACCCTTCACTATAAAATTATTAATCATCTGGGGGGAAAATCATGGGTACTGTAAAGTACTTGAAACGTCGGTAATATAAAGTAAGTTAATATGACGCGATAAAATCCACAAACCCTAGTTTTTTCGCGTAAAAATAAGAAATCATAACGCATGTATTTCGATTCTTAATCCAAGATAAATGTAGATGTATCTAGATTAATGTGTGGGCGACAGCATTCACTTACCATCAGGTGGATTGTGTGCTCTTTTGTCATCCTTATTTTATATAAATAAAGTTATTAAAATGCTTCGGGATTTTAGACAGGTAGCCAAACCCGAAAAAGCAATGAATTCAAAATGACCTGATTGCTTACTAGTCTGTTAACTCATATCACTACATTGCAATATGGACAATCAGGCGCCAGTTCCCAAAATTCGTCTTGGCTTCTTGATTACGTTGTAAACGGGACGCAGTTTCGTCTTTCATACGCATTCAACCGTTAATATTCACCCTCGTTTGTCTGCATAATAACATTATGAGACTAAAAATATGTGTAGTTGTGTATACGCAAACAAATTGTGTGTGTCTGTGTAAACATAATCGGATGTGTATTTTCAAACAGTTTCCAATAATCCATACAATCCTCTTTCTTTTTATTTAATCCCTTTGTAATTGCGACTTATAGAAGGCGAATAAAACTAAACCCTCAAAGTCGCGGCTATATAAAAAAAAAAGTATTTTCAATAAGTCGCTTTCACTTTTTATTTTTCATTTTAATTTAGAATCAAATTTACTAAGCTTAATAAGTATTTAATGTTTTATCTTGTAGTGTTCTGACAATTCTTTTGAGCATTTGATTTTAGATTTTCCAGAAAAGACTTCATTTTGAATCGAAGTTTTAGTAATCTTATCTTGAGTAGTAGACAATCCTTTTAATGTGAAGTTAGAGTCGTGTACTCAGTTGATTTTTTTCTCCGTATTACTTAAAAGACCTCTGCTATAGCAGTAGCAATTACTATCTGGTGTCTTAGTACTCACATGCTCGTTCACGGCACAAGGTACCTAACAGCATTACATACAGCATAAACGTGTATTGGGAGTATTTTCAATTTTAAAACTATAGTTATGCGTTCACTCTTAACTAATTTTAGCTGCTTTCATTTTGATTCAGTTAATTACTTTTTTACTTTTACTTTAATTAGTATATAATAGTTTATCTTTGCTTATGAAATTCATATCTTCATAATTAATTAACACATGTGAAAAATGTACATACTCGTATTTAAGAATGTGTTTAAACTTTTTATAGACTGTAATCAAAGTTAAAGTTACAGCCTATATACGTCCCACGGCTGGGCACAAGTTTTCTCTTAATTTCGAGGGTATATATATACTTATTTCCCAGACATGCAGGTTTCCTCACGATGTCTCTGACCTCCTCTCATTTCCGAGAGGGAAATGTCCGCCGCGCTGCCCCAATGCGTTTTGGCGAACTTGTGTCTTGGAAATATATATTTTTTTCTCATTTCTCAGACATGCAGGTTTGGTCACGATGTTTTCCTTCACCGCCGAGCACGTGGTAAGTCAGCACTTAAAATTGCAATTAACAATTTCATTGGTGCCGGCGGGGATCAAACTTAGGTTGCTCGCGTACTGTAAAATTTACAGCGAGCGCTTAGGCCCTGAGCTACCACGGCTCTTAGGTTGTAATTAATAGTAGATTATATAATTTTAAATGAATATTCATTAATTCAATGCAATGTATCAAAAGTCCACTGCTGAAAACTAGATCTTCCTCACATATTGATCTATATTCCTCATTGGGAGGATTTTGAAGATCCCTTTAGCTAAAACCCTTATTCTATAAAAAAAATGCTGCAGCTATTTTATGGTTATAGCTCGACCGAAGACCACTCTCATAGAATACCTATCCTGCTGTTGTACTACTGTGTTTTGTATGGTGAGGCAAACAACCGGAGACCCTTGTTACTGCAAACGAGGCATTATTTTATGAGGCATCTTAGTTCTCAGGGGTGACAACGCATCTTCATTTTGATTCTTAATCGAGGATAGATGTGGAAGTATATGGGCCACAGGCATCCATTTACTATCAGGTGGACTGGGTTCGTGTTTGCAACTCTTATTTCATTAAAAAAAACATCATTAATTTTATGAGTGATTTGCATGATGCACGAAATTAAATAAATAATTATACAAAGAGAAGACGAAAGAACAACCAGAAGAATCTTTTAAAAAATCCACCACGTAAAAATACTGAGACAATCAGTATACTTGGATACTGCAACCAGAGGTGGCCTTAGCCATCCGGGCTTGCTCTAGATTGTAATCAGGGTCCGGGTTGACAATGACCTCACTCAAATTAATTCGTGAGTCAGGACGCACAGTTGGCAAGGGCTCGCGGTTCCGCTCGCCGGCTTGGAGTTGCCCCATAAAGGCGCCACTAACTTCAGCTCAGAATATGTATATGAGTTACAAGTACATTATTTTTATAAATCATTCGAAGAAAAAACCTCTATTCAATATTTACAGAATGACAGAGCTAGCGATATTTAACGATGGTAACGGTGTTGCTTTGCCTTGATGGCTTGAGCTGTAATGAAAAATGAACAAAAATTTTCATAGCTTGTTATACGAGCAGCAACCACTTACCATCAGGTGGATTGTGTGCTCGTTTGTCACCCTATCCCATAAAAAAGTCACGTTGTTGATAATTTGTATGATTTTCATGAATGAATTTTTAAACAAAATATTTTACATGTCGCTAGGGATTGACTCAACTATATCAACACTCTATTTTCCCCAAGTGGTTGAGCGGAGCTTCGGATTATATTCCAAGGTCAAAATGATAAACTTATAGTGTAGTGAGGTATAATATTTAGCAATGCTAATGAGACGCGCCAGTGGTAGTTGTGGGGTAGTGGTGGTGCCAACAAAAGGCAGTTAGGTACAGCTTATTCCCGTTACCAAGTTGTTTGAATATCTTTTTATTATTTTAGAACTATCACGGTAAAAATTTAGTAATTTTTCGAAGTAATTCAGTTTCTGGCATTAAACCATTTTTTATCCTTATACTGATACCTTAACAATAATTTTTCGATAGTCCTTGTAAGTAAAATGTACATCACTGACACACATTTTCGGGCTGTCAGGTCGTTTATACGCCAATATAATATTCCAAGTCTATGAGCATTCTTGCGTTAAGGCTCGCTTGTTCCCAAAAGTTACAGTGTCATAATGCTATACTCGTGTGCATTTCAGTAGTTTTGAGAATTTGACAGTGTGCATTTTTAGTCAACTTCAAAAACTTAATACGTGTGATTTTTTTATTGTAAGAATCTAAATTCAGATATCAATTTTAAATAATATTATATAAACATAAAACTACTTTTACGGATTCTATCGCGTTTAAATTTCTCCGTTCTTTCGGTTTCGGTCTTTCGGTTCTTCGTACCTACATTTTTGTTTACTTATTAATTTTTTAGTACTGTCGCTTATGATTGATGAATAATTATTAAAGTATGGTAGAATTAACACGTTTGTCTGATCATTACATTACCCACGATCTGAACTAGATGCTTTTGTCTTATTTTATTGCAGATAGTTCTTTTTCGTTATTGAAATGAATGAAGTAATCGAGTGTCTCAGAACTAATACGGTGCTAGCCTGAGGTGCTAGCTAACAAAACCTGCGTCCGGTTTAATTAACCATAACAACATATGACACTGACGATTCGCCCCGGCTTCGCACAGGTCATTTCTGGATCTCGACAACAGCGCCACCTACCTTGTCCAATTGTGAATCCAAACCATCCAGTGACGTATTAACATGCCAAAAAGAATATTCGGACTAAGTTTTATACCTATAAGAGTTATAGTTTGAAAATGTTATTTTTTTAATAAACGCAGCCGCAGAAAATCCGTTCTTACCTGACCTCTACTCTAATATTACTACCAAATTTCAAGACTTAGGCCTTTTGGTCTTATCTTGATGAGTCAGTACATAGGTGGAAATCTCATATGACAATAGAGACATGATCACCTATCATAGTTTAATTTTAGTTCCTCACGGGCTACTGTATTACTCAATCTCATCGTAAATTTATTTTAAACAATATTAGAAAACAAATGCTCTATCCTCCTCATATATAGTCATTTCCTGTTTAGTTACCCACAACTACTGGAACCTCGTCGAAGACTATTATTATCTGCGAAGTTGTAAGCTGTCCGCTTAGAAATTAACTGAACTGTATGGAATTATACATGCCTTATTTTAGTAAGAAATTAAATCTATGAGAATGTGGACGTTAGGTGATCATGAGTATTTAACGTTAAAGGATATCATTAACGTTATTTTGACTGCGCATAAATTATAAATTACATTGTACCTATACAAAACTTAGATAGTGTATTTTCGCAGAAACTTCCAGTGACCCCTTTTTCAAAAGCTTTTATTTGACTTGCAATGTACTCGTAACTAGTATGTTTGTTAGGGTCAAATCTTGCAACTGAATTTTAAAGCAGTTATTCTCAACCGATTGAGTTAAATGGCGGACCGCCCAAGATGGCGGAGTTGTTATTTTATATGTACTCCGATGATTTGGGTATCAAATAAAATATTTAAAAAAATTCGAAGATAATTTTCTTTATTTTAAAGCATTTGAATTTAAGCCTGTATTTTAAAATGTTTTTTTTTTATCGTTAATCTTTATATATAAAAATTACGTGTCATGTTGTTTGTCCGCGATGAACTCCCTAAACTACTGAACTAATTTCAATGAAATTTGCACACTATGTGCAGTTTGGACCAACTTAAGAGATAGGATAGTTTTTATCCTGATGAGTGACACTCAATATTTTTTTATTACGAATTTAAGGATTTTTTATATGAAGGGTCGTCGAAAAGGGCAGAACAACGTCTGCCCGGTCAGCTAGTTTATTATCATTTATTATAAAACGACATGACAAACGTATTTACAGTCCACTTGATGGTAATTAGCTACTGCATCCCAAGGACACTAGCAAGCATCTTCAAGCAGAGGCAAGTAACCTTCTTTGTTTATAGTTAGTTGCATTTTTCCTAGAACTGCAGTACCCACTTACCATCGGGTGGACTAAAAGGTATTGTTTTAGAATAAGTGTTACAAACGAGCACAAAGTCCACGCAGTGATGTGGATGCTGTAGCCTATATACATCTATGCTCAAACAGGATTCATAATGTAGACGCGTGGTCACCCCTGAGAACTAAAATAGAATTTCTGGTTAACAATAAAAAGGGTGTCATATTTCTCTACGCACATCGTACAAAACATATCAGCATTAAGCTGCTATATTACGCTGATATTCTGTGCGAGCGTGAGTTCGTGCTACAAGCGCCTTACCAAAGTGGACTTCAGTAGTCATCTCAATTTTATATCTTTGGTTGGCATAGGAATGGAAAGTAAAAGGGAAACTCCATATATCCCACTCACGCAGTGACATGTATTAATCAAATCATCAATGTGAACAGTAATAAAACTCTATATCTATGAACAATATACGAGAATATTTCACAACAGTTTGTTCACTGCACGGTTCACTACACAGCTCACTGGCTCACACAACTTAGAAACTTCTGGAATAGTTGCACACTTCGCCGAGGAATCGCCAGCGCACTGAAGGATGGATATGCAAGCATATCTACCCTTCATTACTTAAAACTACTTCAGAGATAAACTTCAGTACTCTACTAATGAAAACGTACAATATCTTCTTCCAGTTATATTAAAGGCCTACTGCTTTTAATAATATTAATAACAATTATTCCTATCATAGTCATTACAGCATTTCACAAGATACTTGCCATAGACCTCCCATGAGGAATGCCTCAAAACGCGGTCCTTAGCCACCTGCATTCATCGAACTCCTGCATGTCTAGTGACGACCTGGTTGATTCGTTTCGTGGAGGGCCGCCCTAAACTTCGTTTACCGGTACGAGGTTGCCACTCGAGAACATTTCTTCTCCACCGTTTGTCGGTTTATCGAACGGCCTTTTTTTATAGTCGGCCCATTGCCGATTTAGCTTTCTGATCTGCTTATAATCATACAGAGCTAATTATGGTACGGCATGAGCATATGCTGTTCATTCCTTTTTAATCGTGTGAAATTTCGCTATTGGCAATTACGCAATTTGATGTTTTTTCTCGCTAGTAATGTATTAATAATGTCCTCCAGACTAAATTCCGGTCACGTCGGCCCGTCTCAACGGAGACTAGCCATCTGTGCGAGACAAGATTATAGTGTCCCGAGTGTATGCGCAAGCATAAGTTTCTATTCCCTCACTCTCATAGTACGATGGGACGGTAATCCGACACTACTAAGTGGCCTCTGATCTGTGGCTCGTTTCGTGTTTGTCTATGAATTTTTGATGCGACAATAGCTAATGGTTAGGAGTGCGGACTGCAAACTCCGAAAAGTCGTGGATTTGAAACTGCGATTCAACTAATGTTGTGTATCACTTCTAATACTAGCATTTCAAACATACTTGGAGTTGATAAAGGGTAAATTAGTAATGCTAATAAAGTTACAGGTAATAACCAAATCACAAAAAAAGAGGATAAGTGCGGAGTTTATTTTTTATTTTGCTGTTTGTTACCTAGCGAAATCAGTGAAATCGAATCAGTTAGTCATTAAAATCTCATATCGAAACGTTAAAAAATACGATTTTATTTAATAGAGTATTTTACACCATGTAAAAAAATCAAGAAATATATTTTTATGATAGGTTTTGTGAAAATTAAACGAGAAATATTGATTTATATTCATAAAAGTGCCTCAATTCTCCAAAAAACTATCCGCCATATTAGATAACGTCGAGACGTTACTGGTTAAGTAAACTAGCTAATGTGTTGTGTGTTATTTCAAAAAATTTCAAGTTATCATCACAATTGTTAACTTTTATTCCTTATTTTATTGAAATGGCATCATGGAAAACGGATTAATAAAAGCAGAAGGTACTAATCTACTAAAAGGGGTGGCAAATTTTTTGCATGCAATCCTGATTTTTGCTCTGCCGAGTTGAGAAATGTTAAAACATCAATGTAAATATATTTTGACAACTCAAGTTTATACAATAACACAATACCAGGTCAGAGTGTATTTTGATAGTACATAGTTATGGTTATCCATGACTGAGCAATCATTCGTTATAATATCTAAGATAACGTCATCTATTACAAACAAAGACATTTAAATATATATTTATATATATTAATATATATATATATATCTTTGATTACAAAATTTGACTTGTAATTCCTATCACCACATGATATTTTGTTTCGTATAAATGATAAATAAATATAAGTCATACTTACATCAAAATGATCTTCGCACAAGTATGGTCTAGTTTTTTTAGACAATGTATTCGGGTATCTTCTTGCCAGCTTTAAGTATTTCTCATATTTAAATCAGTTGGCATTTGAATCCATAACTGCCCGGCTTCTTATTGTATTGTATTTATGTGTATTTGTATTGTATTTTGGCAGTCAGGCACAACACACCGATGATAAAGATCACTCAAACTCATTATTAAACATCCAAAAATATCTAATTCCTTTGCAAAATCGGCAATATCCCAAGGCAATGACGTCAAGAGCTTAACAGCACGACGGCTAGCGTTTTCGCGTGAAAATTTAAAACGGTAAATTAAAAGTAATTTATATGGCACTAATCGGTTTAAAAAAAATTATATAAAAGTTATAGTGGTTCGTTATCACTAGAATTTATTTAAAACACTATTTGCAAATGGGTGTAATACCCTATTCCTTTTCTAGGTTGTCTGTTAGAGATTGCTATGTAGCAATAAGTCTGACTTTGTTTTCTCTCAATATTAATAAAGAGTATGGAGAGTATGGTATTGTATTGTATGTCTGAAAAACGATATTTAAATTTAATAATAAAATATTTTATTTATATATACCGTACACCAAAAACGATCCTAAGCCAAATGCTTTTTAGTTTCAACATTAATAGAATAGAAAAATTTTTATTCAATATAGGTCCCATGTGTAATTCTTATTGAAAGTAGTTTTTTACTTTACTACGGGTTCGGAAAAAAAACCTCTATCCTGGGAAAAACTAGCAAAAAATCCAGCGGGACTTTTTTTTAAAGTAAATTTTACATTAATTGATGAGTTTCTATTTTTTTTACAGGATAAGGGTGACAAACGAGCACACAGTCCACCTGATGGTAAGTGGTTGCTGCGGCCCATAGACATCTACATCTATCCTCTATTACAAATCAAAATGCAGATGCGTTGTCACCCGTGAGGACTAAGATGAAATGCCTCATTTCCAGTAAAAAGGGCCTCCGGCCACTTGCACTCACCAAGCGAAACGCAGAGGTAAACGTCTACTTCACGCTGGTATTCTGTGAGGTCATGGTACCACCCCGGTTCGAGCCGGCCCATCCATGCGACAGCAAAGGCTGCCGCGTGGCTCTACCACTGTTAAAATAAAATTTGTAAATAGTTTGTACCTATTTACAAATTTTATTTTAGAAACTGCTTGGAAGAGATCATCTTATTTCCAGGGGTTATTATCAGCCATGTATTCATATATATTATGATAACTCTTTTAATGTAGTTTCAGGCTTAACAAAACATTTAAACTTAGTAATAGAGAGCGCCTGTACACTTTCCAGGACCTCGTTGTAATAGCGTATATATATTATATAATATATAATGGTATAATTATTAATAAAATATTACCCCTAAAATGAATTACTGACTCTGTGGAGTTGAGAAACTGGTACGAGCATCACTAGCTCGTGTTTGTTCCTAGTGTTTACATAATGTATATTACTTTTTTTACTAAAACTACCTTTATTTTTGTGAAGATTTATTAAATATTCGTTAATATACTGAGAGACCAAAGTTAATATATTTATTTCTTTAAATTTATCTCTAAAAGACTCGCTCAGTTTTAGGTTTAAATAGCTCTAATAGCCCTCATCTGTAAAGCAAAAGTACTTTCTGAATCAGCCGCATTTCCCCATAGCAAAATCCCATAAGACATTATGCTATGGAAATAACTGAAATAAATTAATCTAGCTGTCTCGACACTAGTCAGACCTCTAATCTTTTTATAGCATAGGCTACAGAACTTAGTCTGCTTGCTAGTTTGGATATATGGGGGCCCCACTAAACCTTTGCGTCGAGAGTGATGCTCAGAAAACAGTGGATTCAACAGGGCTCAGTTATTCCCCTTTTAAAAACACATTGGTATTCAGAATTTTAATATTCGATATTGTGTGAAATGTAGATTAATAACACTAAACCAGTGCACTAATATTGGTATAGCATTATTCACTTCGTCACATTTAAATGATTGACGTTTAAATATAAAATCAAGTAAGTATCATCAGCAAATAATACTATATCATGATTATCCTCTACAAGGGAAAGTAGATCATTAATATATACTAGAAATAGGAATGGGCCGAGAATCGAGCCCTGAGGGACACCCATTAGTACTGGTGACCCGGAAGAACTATTACCATTGATAATAAATTTCTGCATTCTATTACTTAAATTTGAAGTAATAAGTTTAAGCGCTGTGTTCTTGACACCATAGTACTGTAGCTTCCTGATTAATGTCTCATGTTGAACACAGTCGAAGGCCTTGGAAAGGTCACAAAATATACCCAAAGCATTCTCTGAATTCTACCATGCAAAAACTCACTTCCATTTCCTGCCGGACGTGCTTAGTATCTTTTTTATAAATTTTGAAAAATCTAATTTTGAAGTTGTTTTCGTAATGTTTTTGGCAATAGTTGGCGAAGGATAGCCCAACGCCACTCAACGTGGCGCAGTCGAGGAAAGCTCGGTCGACGGAGCCCCGCTTTGCGGAGCTCCTATTTCTGGATGGTTAATAAAAAAATACCACGAAGGGGATGGAAGAGTCTGTTCGCTCGCTTACTTGACCCCATGATTCCCTTCTAACCTAACCTGTCCAAGTCGGGATGCCCCAAATCCCGAAATCGCTTCGCTCGCTCTTGCACCAAATAAAACACCAAAATGTTAACTTTATTATTACTTTAATAAGTAAACATATTTTATAACTTCCACCATTTCCAAAAACGTCGTAAAATAGCAAGCAATCGGTCTCCAGAGGGGTAGCGAAGTCGTCCGAAAACAGGAGGCAGATAATAACAATAAAGAACAGCTTTACGTCAACTCGGAAGCAACGGAATGACACTTATGACGCGAGTCGCGAAGTTGAGTATAAATGTAGTGATTATATTCTCTTTGGTCGAGTATATCTGTTAATGATTACTGTCAATGTCAAAAGATCCTCAAATTCAGGCGACTTGATTCTAAACCCAACCCAAAAATTTTACTAAATGTTGGTAGTACAGAAATTGGTCTAAAATTGGCGGGCTCTAATGTACTATCAGATTTAAATAAGGGTATGATTTTACTATGTTTGATAAAATCAGGAAACACGCCAGAATCGATACAAGTATTAAAAATAATAGCAAAATGAGGTGCAATTAAATCTATTATGGACGCAATAACTGTAACTGAAATCCCCCACAAATCTGCGATTTTCTTTACATCAATGGGTTTGAAGTATTTTACAATACTTGCGGTAATACTTTTTTAAATCTAAATTCTTTTAAACAGGTATTAACATTATGTTTGAGTAATGACTCGGCGACAGTTGGAGAAGTATTCAATGACTCTGTTGTCAAGATAGGAACATCAAACTCTCATCTATTTCATAAAATGCTAATGATATAAAAAAACGGAGACACGGAGTAATAATGATTACTTTATTTTTCATATAACTATTACTTTTAATATATTTTTCTTTATTTATCTTTTAATATATACAAACATTTAGTAATTAATAATTAAATACATTATAGAAATTGATTTTAACATTGGACTTAAACATAAATTTAAACTTAATAATTTAAGTAAGGAAACTTGTAGGAATCAGTTAAACTAGATTAATCTGTTTAAAGGCCAAAATGTTTATGAGGCTACTCATTCTAAAAAAAAATTTTAGATGCATGAATTTAAAAACATAATGACCTTACACAGACTAGCGAAACACGCAGGAGATATTAAAGTCTACCAGGTGTCTGAGGATTCAGATGCACTATCTATTCTTTCAATTTCGGTATGTTAAGAAAATGGTCCCCTATCTATGGATTGAGTTCAGCTTAATCTCGCAGATCTATTGATTCGCGCAGCTGTTAATTAACCACGAGTTTCTCTTCTCTACGACTAACGCTGTAGGCGATAAACCACGCTATCAAGCCCTCGGCACACAGTCGTACACTAGGAAAGAGGAAAGACACGTGTAGTGGTGTTGGGAGTAGTGGTGGTGGGCTTAGTGGTGACGGTGACAGTGCACGCAATTGAAGGAGGGCGGGAGGTGCTTTTCAAACTAGGTAAGACACATCATTTTATTTTATCGAGCGGATGAACGCGAAGTAATTTTTTACCGACTTTAATATAATGGACTTCCGCAAAGTAACGCCTGATTCTATTAATAATCTATGGAATTTGAAAGTAATTGAACAATCCTTTACATTTTGTTTAAGCAATGAATCGGCGACAGTAGAAGAAGAACTTAATAATTTTGTTGTCAAAAAAGGAACTTCAGTAAAAAGTTTCTCAAACGCCATAGCAACTACTTGATCACATCGTGTTAAATTATTGCTAATATTCCATTGAAAATCCGAGTTGCGCGGTTTGTTGAACTTGCCCGTTTCACTATTTATTATTCTTCAGGTCATTTTAATTTTGTTGAATGCAGTTTTAATTTTGTTGCTTAAATGTAAAACCTTAGCTGTGGAGCACACTTTTTAATAATCTTAGAATATGTTTTTACATAATCTCTAAATATAACAATACTATTATATGATCTTTCATTGTAAAGCTCGTATAACCTTTGCCTACTTTTATGAATTCCGACTGTCGCCCATTCATTAAATGAGTTGCGACTGTTAAAAGAGAAAGTTTTAGAAGTAAATATTCTACTAAATAAATGAAAGTGATGGAAGTCTTTTTATTATATTACTTCTAAACCTCTCCAAGCGATGTTAATTTATTGGAACAAACACAACTTTCTTATTTTTCTAATTTTTGTGTATGTAAGGCAATGATACCCACTGTCCACGGTGATCTGAACTTAAATTTTGAATAATTGATTTATGCAAGGGCTTAGCATCTGTAAAAATGTTATCTATATAGGTCGCACTAGACCCAGCAATACGTGTTGGTTCTAAGAATAAATTAACAAGATTATACGATTTAAAAAATGAGCTAAACTTAATACTAATGGAAGAAGTTTGAAGGTGATTGATGTTAAAGTCTCTACATATTACAACAGACTTTTTCTGTTTACTAAGCTTGAGCAAAACTTCTTCCAATATTCTTTCACAATAGTCACAAGTAGCACATGGGGGTCTGTAAACACTTAACTTGTAAATACTTACAACAATGAGGTGCTCGAGCTCGCCACAAGCTATTTCTACAGTTCGTTCAACAGAGAGGCTCACAATATCCTTTCGTTCTTTAAATAATAATGATTTATCTGCTAATATTAAGGAGTCACCACGTAAAATTTTTCTCTATTGAAGGAACTGACCACGTTTTGATTTCTAAAATTAAACATGAAATTATAATCTTTTAGCCAATGTTCAGTAACACAAAGGATATGTATGTTGTTGCAATTTAAAAACAATTTAACTTCCAATTCTTTGCCCATCATTCCTTGTATATTTTAATGCACCAGGTGTAAACAATTTTTATTACTTATTTGTGGGCTGCATTCTAAATTAATTAAACTCTTATTGTTGCTAAAGATTGCCTCTATTGTCGCATTCACTAATTTAAATTAGTTGGATTTGATTCAAAATTATATGTCAAATGATTATGATGCTCAATAAAAGCAATCTTGGTAGGCAAAAACTTGGCTGGGTTAAAAAATATCTAAATATATGATAGCACATTTGCTACCAGTCTTAAATTATCTTCGTATAGGTAATACCTATATTTTGTCTAAAACTTTTTTATTAAATTATTTATGTCAATTAAATGAAATTTGACATTCATTGCAATACTATGTCAAATTTAAATTGTTATTAGATATTAAATTATTCATTTGTAAATTTAAATTTAAATTTTACACATTACATTAATCTGATACTGTAGACCACAGATCAGGCTTGTCGTTTAATCAAATCCGACTAATTGGATTTCATGGAACCTTGTTAACAGATAGGGACAAAAATTCTGACAATGTTTATGCTTCTAAGCATTATCTGGAACTAGGTATAATTTATATCCCGTTGAATAGATTAACTATTTCATGATTGGATTTAGTTTAAAATAATCTATTTTTATTCAGAAAGATATATGTTAGCCTAATTTGAAACCAACGTTTGTTTCCTCGCACAATTATTTTTAAAAGGCCGGCCACTCTCAAGGGGACAAAAATGCTCGTTTGTCCCCTACCATATAAAAAATCAGTTGATTTCGTTATAAAACCTGTTTGAAATTAGCGAAGATATATATTTACCAGAAATTAACATGAAAATTAAAATAAAGGAAATACAACCAGCGCAGGCAACCAGAACAGCCTACATCTTTTAGAGCAAACATTATTTCGCCGCACTATCTTAATGCATGTATTTTATAGCGTGACATTAAGCTTGAGAAATATATTTATAATCTTCCATATATTATATACTTATTCTGGTCATAAGTTCTGTCAAAACCTTATTATTTAAAAATTTTGAATACTGGCTAGATGAACTTCACCAATTTTAAAAATATTACGTTTGCGCTTGCCGAAATTAAAAAATACATTAATATATGTAATTTCATATATGGCGTGGTGGAAGAAATAAGATAGAGTATCGGTTATCGCGTTGCATCGCTGTGGTTACGTGCCAAAAGAGATTTTTAATATTAACCATATACCCATCAGTGGCAGATCTCAACCTTGGTTTACGAGAACGTGCGCTCCAGAGTTGGCACCGGTTCTAACGCATCTTTTTCGGTACTCCTATTCCCTAGGCGTTGTCCCAAATTCATGGAAGACAGCTTTCATGCACCCGATCCCTAAAAATCACCTTGTTCTCGAAAATAATGGAGTCCATTATTAACTGCCAGCTTGTGCGGTACCTTGAGAAGAACCAGCAGATTAGTGATTGCCAGTACGGTTTCCGTCGTGTTCGCTCAGCTGGTGATCTTCTTGTTTACCTAACACATAGATGGGCGCAGGCGATCGAGTTAAAGGGGGAGGCATTGGCCGTTAGTTTGGACATAGCGAAGGATTTCGATCGGGTCTGGCACAAAGCGCTTCTTTCGAAGCTTCCTTCCTATTGGCTTCCCGACAATTGTGCAATTGGATCACCAGTTTTCTGGCTGATCGGAGCATCAAGGTCGTAGTAGACGGTGCGTGCTCCGATTACAAGCTTATTAATACTGGTGTTCCCCAAAGCTGCGTGCTATCACCAACGCTGTTTCTTCTGTATATCAATGATATATTGCAAAACATTGCTATGCAGCTGACAGCACTGGTGATGCTCTATACACCGGCCGTGCCAGTATTTCTCGGTAAAATGTCGCGGATTACCGAAACGAACTTGTGTCTGAAGTCGAGACCTTGTTGAATAATGTCTAGGATTGGGGGTGACTAAATCTAGTCCAGTTCAATCCCTAGAAGACACAAGTTTGCGCGCTTACCGCTAAAAAGAACCCCTTTATCGTATCTCCTCATTTTTAAGGCACTCTCCTTATTGTCTCAGCCAGTATCGGAATCCTCGGCGTCGACATATCGAGTGATGTGCAGTTTCGTGACAGTATTTCATGACGGTACACCGCCTGCAACTTGCAATTTGCAACCACAACAACAACAAGGCGCAGATTCGGCCTCACGTGGAATACGGTTCCCATCTCTGAATTGGGGCTCCCCAGTGCCAGCTCCTTCCACCTAATCGCATCCAGCGCAGAGCAGTTCGAGTCGTCGACGACCGAGTACTTTCCGATCGGCTTGACTCACTGGCACTGCGTAGAGATGTTGGATCTATTTGCGTATTTTATTGCATGTACCACTGGAAGTGCTCTGAGTAATTCTTCGGACTGATTCCAGCCACTCAATTTTACTATCGCATATCGCGACAAAACTCGCGATATCATCCATATCATCTGGATGATTGGCGGTCCCCACTGTACGATTTAGAAAATGTTATCTTCCTTGCACAACTTCCCTGTGGAATCGATTATCGCCAGCGATTTTTCCGGACCGATCTCCTTTTTAGAAGGCCAGCAACGCATCTGCAAATCCCCTGGTGTTGCAGTTGTTCATGGGCGGCGGTAGTCACTTACCATCAGGTGAGACGCACGCTCGTTTGCCCCTTCTAATTAAAAAAAAAGTTCTACAAAATTTAAAATAATATAGTAATATAGGTATAGGTAGGTCGATTTTTGATCGCAGTACGTACCTCTCGCACCTTTCATGTTTTTGCATACATTACAGCCTATCAAAAATCTACCACTGAACTTAGTCCTCACCCATTGAAGAGATATTTGCTATAGTCGCCTTGCTTGGTAGACTGGTTGGCAATCGCAGTTTTTTATTATATTGAGTTGTTTTCAGGAAGATGCAGCCCATCTCCTGTTTGACCGTATGGATTTAAAAATTCATATATATATACTTAGCATGCGAGCAATACAATTTCGATCTACATCAGTACCATTAAAATTATTGATTGCACCTTTGAGTGCTGGTTTATCGCGTGCTCGGCAGTAACGTTCGCACATCAATTCATTAAAGCCTATTAAAAGACCACTGCTGAACATATATTTCCCCCATAGACTACTTCATAAAGGGGATATTTGCCATAGCTGGTAGCGTGCCAGTCAGGTTGGCTGGCAATCGCAGTTTTTATTATTATTAGTTGTTACAGGAATTTGTTGCCGCCCATCTTTTGTTTAATTTCTCTCCTCTTTCTACCCACACGGGATTATATGGGGAATGGGATTGTTTTACGACGCCACTATACTGCAGTAATGTATTCTTATGATTGTATTTATATTATGTATGCACTTCAACCACAAATAAACGTATTTTCTTTCTACTTTTCTCTCTTAAACGCAGTATCCGGCATTAGAAACTGAAAAAATCTGCTCAGAGGAATTGTTCGGACTAATTCCAGCCGCTCAATTTCACCATCGCACGTCGCGACAAAATTCGCAATACCATCCATACTATCTGGATGATTGGCAGTCCACCACTGTGTAATTTATAAGAAGTTTTCTTCCTCGCACAACTTCCGATACAACTTAGAGACTTTTAATAAAAGATCCTTTTTTTTAAAACCCCGCAGCGCATTTGCTATTCTCGTATTTGATATTGCTCGTTTGATCCTTCTGATATAAAAAAAAAATATTGAGAAAATACAAAGTTTAGCAACACGCAATGGGTCAGCGCGATGGTCTCTTTCCTGCTCTAAAACCCTTTTAGCACTGAGATAACTGTGAAAAACAGTAGAAATATTGTAGACTGTTACTTCAACCTCACTTTAATATCTAAAACACGATGTTCTCTGTCCAGAACACATCGGTACTGGAGAATCACCACTGGCGCTCAGCAGTGAGCTGTCTCATCGAGAGCGGCGTGCTGGACCAGTTGCAGAACGTACGGGCAAAGCTAGAGCATCAGATCTCGTCGCTCATCCTCGCCACTGACATCACCCGTCAGCAGGAGTACCTCAGCCAGTTCAAGGTAAGGTAAACATCATCCGCCGTGTGCAGTTACGTGTTACTCAGGTAAGTGCTATCTAATCTCGAATGTTCCAAAAGTGTTCAGACACAAAAAATCGCATACTGTACATGCGGTACTGATTCGACGGTTTATACATTATAATTAAGAATTGCTCCACAAACTAGCGGTGGCAAGATCATATAGGTAATGGCATAGCAAGGCGACAGCATACCTATCGAATGACTCAAGAACATAGAACATAGTGTTAATTAAGTAAAATAGAAATATTCTATTTTTTATAGGAGAGGGGGCAAACGAGCATACAGCTCACCTGATAGTAAGTGACTACATCCGCCCATGAACAACTGCAACACCAAGGGAAATGCAGGTGCGTTGCCGGCCTTTTAAAAACGAGAAGCTCTTTTCTTGAAGGTCCCTAAGTCGCATCGGTCGGAAAAAATCGCCGGTGGTAAGCTATTCCATAGAGAGGTCGTACGCGGAAGAATTACTCCTTCAAAGGATATTTCACTCCAGGGTCTTATAGCCGTATAATTGGCTTTATATTATATCCTTACAAATATATATTATAACAACGATAGACAAGGCCAGATGCAAATAAAGTTCGTGCAACAACTACTAGAAGCTCCACAACATAAGCGCTTTGTATGCTGAATTTGATAAATGCAAATACTAGAAATAATTAAACTTTCAGACCAGTCCTACAACCGCAACTTTTGATATTGTTCATCGGAGAGACTACTGGGTAGATAACTTTGTTTAAATAAAGCACAACTTTCGTTACATACAGTTTCGGTACGTTTATTAAGACTCAGCGAGACACACGTTTAAACTGATTTATTAGCGTATAACAATTGCGTTTTCCTTGTTATCATGTCGTGGAATTTAAATAGTAATAATGCATTTAAAAGCTTTATGTATAGGAAGAGATATATTATAAATGTATTACTACTGCAAGTAGTATTAAATAACCTATGCTCAGCGGTGGACTTGTGAAGGGCTACAATAATGATGATTTAATAGTGGTAGAACCAAGTGTGGTGTGTGCAGTGGCAGCTTCTACTGTAGCATGGATGGACCGGCTCGAACCGGGGCGGTACTACGATCTCACAGTGTACCAACGTAAAGTAGAAGCTTTGCTCCTGCGTTTCACTTGGTTAGCTCAGGTGGCCGGTGGCCCATACCATTGTAGCGGAATTCAAAAAGAAAGGATTACTCCAGAAGGGTACGTACCCTTCTGGGGTAATCCTTTCTAATGAAAAAAATGCAATAAGGGGATTCTCTATTACCAGGGGTGCATGTGCACCGCTGGTAATAGATAATTCCTCAGTGAGCATCCACGGTCAAGTTACCTTCTTCCTGAGCGTGGGTGCTCAGGCTGCCCTGCCTATTCTAAGGAGGGGGGCAAAATCCCGCTCTATTCTAACACTGCACGGGGCAAACAGAGCGATATAACCATAGCGTCTCTCGCCAAGGCTGTTCAAGGGAATTTTTGTAAGCCATCACTACCATCTCTACACAGGGAGAATGACTCATTAGCCCACGCCGCAAAAGGGAAAGCCGACCTTTTAGGCTCCCTTTTTGCGTCCAACTCAACTCTCGATGACAGGGGGAACACACCGCCGACCATCCCGCAGTGTGGGTGCTCTATGCCTGATGTGCGATTCACACAGTGCTCAGTACGCAAAGCACTACTCTCCCTGGCCATACACAAGTCGAGTGTGCTTGACGGAATCCCGTCAATTGTGCTTAGGACGTGCGCTCTAGAGTTGACACCAGATCTAACGCGTCTTTTTCGGTACTCCTACTCCCTAGACATTGTTCTGAATTCGTGGATGGTAACCACTCTGATCCGACCAATTATAGGTCTATCGCCATCACGTCCTTGTTCTCGAAAATAATTGAGTCCATTATTAACTGCCAGCTTATGGGGCATGTTGAGGAGCACCAACTGATTAGTGACCGCCAGTACGGTTTCCGTCGGGATCGCTCAGCTGATGATCTTCTTGTTTACCTAACACATAGATGGGCGCAGGCGATCGAGTCCGAGGGGGAGGTATTAGCCGTTAGTTTGGACATAGCGAAGACCTTCGATCGGGTCTGGCACAAAGCGCTTCTTTCTGCTTCCCGAGAAATTGTGCAATTGGATCACCAGTTTTCTGGCTGATCGGAGCATCAAGGTCGTAGTAGACGGTGCATGCTCCGATTACAAACCTATTGACGCTGATGTTCCATAAGGCTGCGTGCTATCACCAACGATGTTTCTTCTGCATATTAGTGATATGTTGCAAACCGGTAACATTCATTGCTATGCGGATGACAGCACTGGTGATGCTCTACATACCAGCCTTGCCAATATTTTTCGGGAAAACGTCGCCGAGTACCGAAACAAACTTGTGTCTGAAGTCGAGTCTTTGCTAAACAAAGTCTCGGATTGGAGGCGACTAAATCTAGTACAGTTTAATCCTCAGAAGATACAAAACTATGATTAGCTTTTACCGCCGAGAAAAACCATCGATTCGAATCTCTACTGCAAACATGTAATGAGACTCAAGCAAGGAACTGAGAAAAAACGGCCGGATTAATCAACAGAAAAGGAGTGGTCTTTCATCATGATAACGCCAGACCACAGACAGCTTTGGCCACTCAAAAATTGAGAGAGATTAGTTAAGTGAAGTGTTAATGCATCGACCATATAGTCCTCACCTTGCACCCTCAAATATTCACCTGTTTCGTTCTCTTTAGAATTATTTGTGTAGTGTTATGTTAACATCAAGATAGGACTGTCAAAACTACTTATAGCATATTTTTTGGTCAAAAGTCCCACGATTTCTACAGCAACGAGATTATGTCACTACAAGATGGCAATGGATATATATATATATATATATATATATATATATATATATATATATATATATCCTATTATTTAGCACTAACATACGTATCATTTCTTAAAACTTTTTTAGTCTTTAAATCACTGTTTTTTTTTTAAATATAGGTGACAAACGATCACACAGTATACCATGGCAAGTGGAGGCTCAAGTAATATAATGACGAAAATTTTGCATTATAACCACAACTCGCAAACCTTAAATTAACGAACTTTGCACCTGACCTCGAGACCGCTTAAATATAGTCCGAAACGCTATAACCGTACCTCGTGAAATAGTTGAGCGAGAAAATATCTATATATAACTGGTGTTTGACACTGCAGTGGGATATTTTGAGATTTGAATATTATAACATAATATAAAAACCAACTCTCACGCCTGTTATCCAGGCATAGACTAAAAACATCTATTTGGCAAGATCCTAACATAACTCTCTCGCTTCTGTCACATCCATATACTTCTTACGTCGTAGATTGAGAAAACCAAAAAACTATGAAACACCGATCATGAATGTTCGATAATTTTCAAAGATCCTTCCTAGGGATGGCACCGTCGACATTTTTTTCTTTTTTAAAACTATGTCGAACTTGACGCTATCCCGTTGATTCACATAGGCATGACTACTCCGGTTCTTTGGCGCTTACAAACTCTGATTAGCTGCATAGACATAACCTAGTAGGCAGAACTCTACCAGGAGCTAGCTCTGAAGTAAGGTGTCGTGGATCGGCCTCGTGGTTTTTTTTATTATTTAACACAATAGATTTTAAACCTAAGCGATTCATTCAGTATATTAATCTACTTTAGTTACTTCCAAAGCATTATAATGCGGCGACATACAGTTGACGTAGATTTTCACAAAAAAGAGCAGTGCGCACATAATTTGCGCTCTCTGGACTCGTGAGTTAATTTTTTAAACTGAAGTGACAAACATCTTACGTAATCACAGTACATCTAATGGTAATTGGCTACTGCACACAACTGCAGGCAACTTCAAACAAAGATGTCTACAAATGTGTTGACACCTTCGAAGACTAAGATGGAATGCCTCATGGCTTGTAATTATTCTGACGCTCTATAACACAGAGCGAGCTGCTATTCGTAGTAAAGTGGACTGTAAACTCGTTGGTCAATTCTGTTTAAAAAAACGTTTTTATAAGTCCTTAACTTATACCGACGTTCCGGGAAGTCTTGTGTCTATGCAGTCTGTGAACATGTTCAAGATCGTCCCCACCCCGTTTGATAGACCACAAATCCTTGCAAAAGAACACCGATTCCTGTCAAAGATGATTCGCGAGGCTATTGAAATTAAAAAAACATCCTAATTTCCACAGAGAAGATGGATGGGTGCTGCCATCTGTTTGGAATCCTATTATTAATGAAATCAAATCCAAACCCAAGCATACCACTGCAAGACTTCAAGATACTGTAAGCTCATTCTGCGTAGATCGGACCAAAAATTAATATTCAAAAGCTGAAGGTAGCCGGGCTAACTGTGATTTCGGGATGTCAAACACCTCAGTCCCCCCTTGAACATGGGTGCTGTAAATCACCCGAAATGTCGTGAATTAAAATAAGTAAAATAAACGTGATATAATCCATAAATAAAGTTTTATTCATTCGCGTAAATATACGAAATCATTAAGAAGTATTGTTTTATTTTATCAGTGATTACTCGGAAAACTTGCACAAACAAAATCAAAAACCACCAATAGTAATCTTATAAAAAATAAAAATATTCTTCATCCGCCTTTAAAAGTCTTCTATGTAACGTAGTGCTTATATAATCTTTGGTATAGTGTTGGATAATAAAAGTCATGTCTTTCAGAATCCAAATTTCGGTCACGGTGGTCAGTCTCAAGGCAAAAAGACATCCGCGCAGGACAGGATTATAGTACCCAACTGTATGCGCTAGCATAGGTGCACTCTTTATTCCCCCTCATACGTCATATACCTCATAGTCCGATGGGACGGCAACTCGACAGAACCGGCGAGAGATTTTCTGACTCTGGGCTGATATTGAGAATTTCTCGACAGAAAACCCGTGATAACTGATTTTGGCCCGACCCGGGATTCGAACCCAGGACTTCAATATCAGCAACCGCTTTTACGACCATTAGACTAACGAGGAAATTAGTGTTGGATATGAACCTATTCAGTGGTAGGCTTTGGTCAGCATGCGGTAGGCGGGTTGAAGATCGCCGCGCCGTACCAGACGTTTAACACCCTTGTCGTTGCTTAAAAACGAAAACAACCAAAATATGTCGAAGGAGATACATAAGCGTACATATTTTATATTTTTCTTCGCATTTTAGTTTACTGAATACAACCTAATAATTAATCAATCAATCATGAAAATTAAATCATATAAATATTAGGAAAACTAGGTCAAAATCTATTAATAGAACCAGGCTTTACTTTGCGGGAATCCATTATATATTAAAGTAGATACAAATTACTTTGCTTATATCTGCTTAATGAAATAAAATGATGTGTCTTATTTAGTTTAATGTGCACTATCCCCGTCACCACTAATCCCAGCACCACTAATCCCAACACCACTACTCCTAACACCACTACACAAGGAAAGACTCACCACTGACGACATTACGACACGTGATTCGCCTCTTCGAAATACGCAGAGTCTAGGCCGAAACTATCTAAGACATATAGTTTTATTTCGTAATGCGGTTATAAGCAGACTAATTTTTACCTACTTTAATAGTTCAAAATTAACAAATCTCTTCTCCATTATATCGATAGATTTAGCTTAACGATTAGCGAAACAGCAATTCGACAATCACTCAGTTAATACAGAGCAATATGAATTTAATTTAATTTATATGATATTTAAGTTTCTAGTTTTAGTTTTTTTTTATTATTATTATTGTTTATATGAACTAAATTCAAAACTGTAAAACGGAACGGTCAGAATATACATCATTACGTCGCCTGTCCACTTTCTCATTTCCCGTGTTGCATATTCAAATAGAACTCGGTTTATTTTCCTTTCTGATGATTTTAGTTCAAATCTCAACTATCCCATACCGATTGTGGAGATATCGAGAGTGGTCGACCTAGGGTAGAACCATGCTCTCATAGAATACCAGCGTAAAATAGCAGCTTAATGCGGCTGTGTTTTCGTATGGTGAGTGTAGAGAATCGGAGACCCTTTTTACTGGAAACAAGGCATTCCATCTTAATCCTCAAGGATGACAACGCAACCTGCATTTTGATTCTTAATCGAAGATAAAATAATAAATAAAAAATTATTTAAAAAGAAAGTCCCGCTGGGTTTCTTACTGGTTCTTCCCAGGACTAAAACCAGGGTTTTTTTTCGAACCAGTGGTAAAGTAAAAAATAACTTTCAATAAGAATTACACATGTAATGTATATTGAATAAAAATTATTCTATTCTATTCTATTCTTACTATTAATGTTATGTGCATGTTTGTCACCCTTATTCTAAATATATATATATATATATATATATATATATATATATATATATATATATATATATATATTCTTTACGGAGTCTCTTTCATTAATTTTTTCATTACAGCTTATAAAAATGCAACCGATGTACGCTCTTTGCCTTTACCTCTATGCCATAATTACCAGACTTGACAGCGGGGCGGGTAGGCGACCGCAGCTCTTTATTGTTATCAGTTCATGCGGTAACTACAAATGGCAGCTTTGCATATTATGAGGTTGGAAATTATTTCTCTATATACTTAACTGATTCTCTTAATAAACCTAGTCTTTCCAAGGATACGGCTAATGGCTGTTTTCGCGAAAAGAACATTGCTCTGATTTCATACAATGTTCGACTATGAATCCACAACTCCCATAAGTCCCGAAATATTAATTTCCGAATTCTATATGAAGACTACTCTTGACTTAAATGAAATACGAGTGACAGACCCTGCTGGCTATTGCCTAATATACAAAAGGTTTTTAGGTTATGATTTCACAGTTAATGAATCAGGAATGTCTAGAACAGGTAAATGAAATTGTATACTTGGGGAGTGCTTTTAGCCGGGATGGAAGATGTGATTTAGATGTGGACAGGCGTGTCGCTGCCGGGAACAAAGTCAATGATGCCCTGACTGCGTTAGTCAAAAGGCAAGGCGTAGTGAAGAGTGCACGCCTTGCAATACATAACGCAGTGTTGGTACCGACTTTGTTGTATGGCAGCGAAACCTGGGTATGCCAGAAGAAGCATAAATGCAAGTTGAATGCAGTGGAGATGCGATCTCTTCGTAAAATGTGCGGCGTCACCATGGCTGACCGAAAGCGCAACGAAGAAATTCGCAATATGGCAGGTTTGAAAGATGACATTATCACAAAAATTGATAAGGGCGTGCTTCGATGGTTTGGGCACGTTGAGAGAATGAGTGAAGACCGAATGGTTAAGAAAATATATCGCGCGAAAGTTAATATTAAAAGGTGTCGAGGTAGACCGAGACTAACTTTAGAAGACCATGTGAGCAAATTGTTCGAAGGGGGGAGGGTCAAAAGTACTCGGATACCTAGACGTGCATGTATGAAGAAGTTAATGAATCTGAAAGAAGCGAAAGAGGTATGTAAGGATCGTGACACTTGGCGATCTGTTCTCTCTGGCTACCCCGTCAGGGATTGTGCGTGAAGATAAGTAAGTAAGTAAGTATTTCACAGTTAGCGCAACGTTTCTTAAATATAGGGATTAAATATTTATACTTGATCTCTATGTACCTATGTATTTACATATTTTAAAAACATCCTCGTTTTAAGATGATATTTCAATATTTTCCCATCGTAGAATGTAGAATGTAAATCTTATAGTTCTTACTAATACATTTAACGGCCTCTTTGGGGACCGAAATCTTCCGACGTTAATTCTTTTGCCCCGGCGCGGCGGTTCTTAGCAAGTAATCGACTTTATTATTTTTCCCACGATACTACCGGCTTGTATCGTTTATAAAGCGTTAAGCTGTTTCAAAAGCAATTATGGATAACATTATCACTACCAAATTTTAAAGTAGAAAATTTAAAAAAGAAGCAAGATTGTATTTGACGAATTTTCACAAAACGCACAAACTGTCATAAACGCCGCGTGAATTTCCCTACGGACGGTGTAAGTATAATGTTATTTGGAATTTCAGATGAATTAAGAAACAACTTTTGAATTTATATTGATTTTTATATTAGTGAAGAGCTGTGGCAGCTCTAGCAACGTGCTTGGCGAATAGCAATCCGATTTCGATACTCGCCAGGGAAAATCCGCCATTTTTATTGTTTTAGGCCTCTTGTGCGGTCATCCATACTACGAAAATAAATGAAAACACACATATTCACGTCACTTTGATCTAGTATTCCAATCAATTTACTTTATTATATTTACATAACATTGAAATATATAGAATATTAAAAAAAACTATAATAAAGAAAAACTAAAACGAAAAATTAAATTATCATACAGTCCTATTTTCCGTGGGATCGTGCCAAGAACGCTAGCTGCGTTTCCTCGTTGAATAGCTATACTTAGCCTTTGAGCGAGAAAAGGACCTGCCCTCTTAACACCAGCCGCGACGACTAGTCGCGGATATAGTTCTTTATCTATAAAAAATTTAATACGACTTTACAATTTTCGAAAAATGAGAATGTTTTAAACGACAAATGTATGTCAATTTTGTGGTTTATTAGCTTAGAATGTATGAAAGTGGGTTAAATTTGCTTACAAGATTTTATCTTAATCCGTGTAATAAACGAATACGCTTAGAGAAACAGCACGGCGATATTCATTTGTGTTTAGAACTCGACCATTTGAATTTCCATGTTAGTGGCTCAGCTAAATGAATTTTTGTCACTGATTAAATAACAAAAAAACTTGTCCTTATAAAATGTTGGACCGTGGAAAACTGTGATAAATCTTCTTGTCCTACTAAACTACGAAACTAGAACTAAAATGGCGTTTCTTCAGAACCTTAAAACGAAAGTGCGTGTTACCAGTGATGACTTCAGTAACTGAAACTTGGTACTTCACTGGCGGCCGTATGAAAAAACTCAGTTACAGATCATGCCGATGGAAAGTCGGAATTCTTCTGTCTCTCGTAATTGACTTTTTATTCGAGAAAATTGGATGATAAGACAATTCATTACACCCATTATAATTCTTCTTATCTAATACTTCAGAACTAATTCTAAAACAATTATCATGTTTGTATTAATAAAGTATGTCGAGTGAACTAAGTCAGATTTAATATTTCCGTTGTTTACTAATATCTTACATTAATTAGAATTCGCGTAAATTAAAATTACCTGATTTAATATAATTCTAAGCAATAAATATGTTATTTTGTTATATGATTTGGAATCGGGCTTAATAACTTCGACAAAATCCATTATAAAATTATATAAATTAACATTACTTACATATAAGTACCAATGTACCTATGGCAGCCTCGTACCGGTAGGCGAAGTGTAGGGCGACCCCCCACGAGAAGGAGTTACGACCAGGTAAGACATGCAGGAAGTCGATGGATGCAGGTGGCTCAGGACCGTGCTTTGTGGCATTCTTTGGGGGAGGCCTATGTTCAGCAGTGGACTTATGAAAGGCAGTAATGATGATGAATGAAGTACCTATGCAATCGTAGCATGAATTATTCTTACCTTGTTACTGAAAATAAAAAATAAATCGTTATCTATATATATATATATCTATATATATATATCTATATATATATATATATATATATATATATATATATATATATATATATATATATATATATATATATATATATATATAGTTCATGGCAATGAGGGCTAGCAAGTAGGACTGAGGTGAAGTTACTTGTTAAAAAGTGTCACCATTAGTGGAAAGTTGTATTCCAAATAAAAGTTATTCGTTTTCTAGTACGCCTATGTATGCCGCAGTGGTAGGTCTTTAATTTTGTCACATTTTTAACTCTCTTTTTATTTTCTTTACTTTCAAGAATATGTTTAGGTTTTAAATTCATTTATATTTTTATTAATAGAAAATGTAAGTAATATTTCAAAAATAAACCCCAAACTTTATATTTTGCTCACAATTCTACTTTCCCTCCTTGAAGTCAGTCAAATATTTCCACATTCCTAATTGGCACCGTCTTGGTGGCAGAAAAAGTTTTAGGAACTTTAAAATTACAAGAGATAAAATAAAACTTTTGCACAACCGACTTCAATATAAATAAAATGAGAACATCATCGATGTAGTGGAAATGTAGAGAAGCACCAGCTTTCAAATAAAAAAAGAATCATCAAAATAGGTTCACCTACAAAAAAATTCTGAAGTAACACATTTAAAAAAATACAGAAAACATTAAATTTGTTAATGAAGAAACCACAAGGCACAGAATAGCCTGCACCAATGAAATTGCTAGTTGTAATTTTATTTATTAATTTTCGCTGTTTATTTAATCTCTTTTTAATACGTGCATTTCTGGGATTTAATCATAAGTGGTTTCAAAATCAAAAATCTAATCGCAAATAATGTTAATAATAATAATATTATAATTTATTTAGCTCCAAATATAAAATATAAACTTTAATTATTAACGTAACATAAATTAGTTTATGAACTAAAATGGCTCTACTCAGCACAAATGTTATAGAAACCACATGGCGGTAACTGTAACGCTGACTTTCAGTACATGCCTGAGACATGTGTTCAATAAACTAAACACGGACATGTTAACGATAAACGATAAATTTATTGGTGAAATAACGTGTAACGTTTTTTGCTGTTTACAAGTTGAATGATGACAACACGTAATGAGTTCTTGTATACCCTCGGATTGCATATAAAAGAAAGAGAAACGCGATGACAACGATTGTGACTTGCCCATTGCAAAACATAAAACAATAATTACTTTAAAATATGTCAAGAAATCTATACAAATAAATAAAATTGAAGTGTCTGTTTGAAATGTCAAAATAACAGTTTTTTTACTAAATGCATATGAAAGTATATACAGTACTTATAACAAAAATACAAATTTTAAAGTTTTTGTCTGTCTGTCTGTCTGTTTGTTCCGGCTAATGTCAGAAACGGCTAGACCGCTTTCGACGAGACTTTTACTGGCAGATAGCTGATGTTATAAGAAGTAACTTAGGCTTCTTATATTTTAGAAAAAGAGTTAGGGTTCCGCGCAACATAACTAAAAACCCAAAACTACACGCGGGCGAAGTCGCGAGGAACAGCTAGTTGAAAATAAAAATGTATGATACGTTATTGTTATTAATTTAATCAACATACGTTGATAAAAACATTAAACAAAATTTAAAAATTTTTGTTGTAAAGTAATTTTAAGGAGTTTGTGCCATTTTCTTATCGAAAAATTTTAAAAAGCATGTTTTTGGAAACGAAAGTGTTTGAATATCTATATATATATATATATATATATATATATATATATATATACATATTGGCTAATAATAATAATAATAAATTTGGCTGAAAATTGTTTCGAAAAGCTTATTTGGATCTAAATAATTTCAACGTTCAATCATATAACGTTAGGGACATGTTTATATAATTATGCCGGCATTTAAGCCCTTTTTAAAACTTTTCAACCATTTATTGCACCTACTACAATATTTCATCATACCGCGTTTTTAATATCAGCGGATGCCGTTAGGCATTATATATGATGAAAACAATACAATTTCACTAAATAGATAAGTCCGAAAACATGTGACAAAATATGAATATTCAAAATATAATACTAGCGATCCGCCCCGGCTTCACATGGGTGATTTGAACAGCGCCACCTACTGAGTCCAAATGTGAATCTATATCATCTAGGGACCCATTCAAACACACACAGAAGAATTCATAAAAATCGGTCGAGCCATTTTTGAGTTTTAGTGAAGCTAACGGACAGCAACTGATTTTTATATATAAAGATTACGTGGCTTTAGCCAAAAATTACTGATGATTGTAATCTAATAACGCGCCACCTCTCATAAGGTCACATCATACGAGTACCTCTTATATCCAAAGAATAACTTAAGATCCTCCACGGCGAGTGGAATCGATAGTATTGTGAGACACAAATCACCAATTATATTACAAAGCAATCTAAGAAAATACGTAAAAGGGGCGGCTTACCCAAATCAGAAGACGACGTTTGTAGACGTCCAAATACCGATATGGGTTTAGTCCTTAGAGTGAGATCTTACAATTGCGTTTTCTTCTCTTATATTTGCACATTTTTATTTTATTTTGAACTGTTTTTATACTACTATCATTATTAATGTATTGCTTACACGTGTTACTTATAAAGAATAAAACTGAAGAAAGGAGGAGGAGACGTCTCCATACATTCTTGGGCCCAAGTGTTAACAAGATGAAAGTAGGACCATTTGAAAGCGTATATACAAACAATTCATGTCTGAATATCAGGCGTGATTTGTCAATCTAGGAGCTGAGTTATTGTAGAATAAGTAAAAGTGAGATTATCTATTACCTACACTGTAACAGGTGATTTTTCACTGTTATTACACTGTAACAGGCTATTTTTCACTATAATAATTATCTGTAGAATGGATATCTGTGGAAACTTCATTGGTTTTTAGGATTACTTTTATATGTTTTATTGTGTAATTTATTATTGTACTGTATGTTTCCCTTAAAAAGCAAATAAATAAATAAATTACTTAAAGCTTAAAGATATAGAAGCAGGATCAGTATAAAATCACCAAAAAAGCTGTGATTAATAATGAAATGAAATGGTGAAACGATTAACGAAAGTTAAAACAACAACAACTAAGTGAAGTGAATATTAGGGATATCGATCTGAGATAAATTACTTGAATTGTTGTTGTAACTGTTACTTGTTGGAATTTTGATATTTTGTATTTTTTATTATCATTTTGTAAATATGTACACAATTTTTCATCTCCCTAGTTAACACAGAAAAATAATCGAAAATAGATATTAAAATGCTCAATTTAATCGAGAATCGATTATATTGCGCTCTTTTAAAACCAAAGAGATTTAAAATATATATATACATACATACATACATATATATATACCTAGTCAGGTCATAAATTCTGTCACATGTTTAATATAAAATTATTGAAACAAGTTTATTCATTACGTAACCATTTATATACCAAAATGAACTTAACAAAACATAGATTCTTATGACACTAAAGTTTATTCAAAATGACCTCCGTGATTTTGAATACAGGCCTTCAATCTGCGCGGCCAATTGTCTATCGCAGCACGAACGAGGTCCATGTCAATATCGGCGGCTGCCTTAATCAAGGATGTCTTGAGTGACTCCAAATCGGGATGAGGCTTTGAGCACGTCTTTTCCTCCAAGTGTTGCCATATCTTGTAATCTAACGGATTCAAATCTGGACTGGAGGAGGGCTAGGCTTCGTGCCGGATGAAGTCGATTTCACGCGCTGCCAGCCCGTCTTGTGTGCTCTTCGCTCTATGAGCTGGCGCCGAATCTTGTTGGAATACTCAGTGCCTGTTATTGAACATGGTATGAGAAACAGGTTCCACAAGGTTCGTCAGGACTGTATTTTGATACACAACTGCATTCGTTTTTACACCTTTCTTACAAAAATGTACCTCTGTTAAGCCCCAATAAGAAACTCCCAACCATACCATGAGCGAGGATGGAAAAAGACCTCGTTGGACACGCGGAATACGGTTGCTCGCTTCTTCACTACTGTGTGCGTACACCTTATCATTTTGTTTGTTGCAGCTCTCTCCTACGGTAAAAATCGCGCCAATACAGCTTTTATCACTGCTGGAGTCCTAACAGACCGAGGGCGACCACATCTTGACCTGTCATCTACACTAGAGTCTTCATTGTATCGTTTGATGGTACGATAAACGAATCTTTTGGTTATATTAAAATTTTTCAGTATGTCAAAAATTTGAATTTGCGCGTAACCGCAACGATGCAACGCAATAACTGCAACACGGTCTTCTTTAAGCGTCCACTCCCTATTTAAAAATGAGTAAAATTCTAAAAAGTATACAGTTTTATTTTCATGAACAATTCGAAATTCGCATTCAATAAACTTTTTTGTGGCCAGCATTCTAAAAGAAAAGTTTTTACTGTGTGACAATACTTATGACCTGACTGTGTATATACTAACTACTACTTAAATGTCTTTGTTTAATACAAGGAGGTTATATATATTTTACAATCTCCTTGGTTTAAAACGAATCGAAAATCTGTCTTTTTCTTTTAAGTAAATAGTTTGAAGTTTGAACTGTCAAGCCAAGTTTCAAAATAAGAAGTCATCTAGTGGTAGATAACGTTCAGAGACGAGAATTTCACTAATGTATCTTTATGGTAATCGATTTATTGCCATAAAGAATACACTACAATCGATTTTCTAACTTATTTCTTATTTGTATTGTTTTTCGAAATCTAGATTGTAAAAAGAGCTACTTTTTTGTATTTTACTTAAGAAAAATATAGCCAATTTTTTAAAATATAAACCAATTAGTTAACTTCAGGTCCAAAAATCCCATTCTCCTTTTGCGGAATTATCGTATTTAACTTTAACTTTTTCTGCCGACTTCCAAAAAGGAGACGGTACTCAATTCGAGTGTATGTTTTTTTTTTTTTTTATGTGTGTTACCTCATAACTTTGTACTGGGCGAACCGATTTGGATGATTCTTTTTTTATATGAAAGCTGATAGTTCTCGTGTGGTCCCATATGAATTTGATCAAGGTCAGACCAATGGTTATTGAGTTATTCTTAAATAACCTATATTGACGTTGCTTATATTGAAGTCGGCTGTACAAAATTTTTAATTTTAAATTATTTTAATTCTCTACGCCGCAATGTCAACATCATTTCGTAATTTTTTCTTTATCAATTCTGTAACAGTCGTCAAAGATCTTGCAAATAGAAGAATAGAGTTGCTGTATGTGTCCAACTTTGAGATATTTATGTACTGATAATGAAGAAAAAGAAACATAAAAGGTTAATCATCGTTTCTAGAATTCTTATTACGCTTTTAATTCACTAAGAAGTTTCCAATAATGTGCCGTATCGAGTAGTATTGCTTCTTCGTTTATCGCTTGTAAAATGTTACTCAATATACTTTATGATTATCTCCTGTATCGTGAAACACCTAGGCCCAAAACAACAAACCCTTGTATTATTCAAGATGCGAACCGCGACGCCGCGACGTAGAGCTACAGTTGACCGCTTCGCTATCAAACTGTCAAAACTTTTTTATATTTATTTAAAAAAATATAAACATTTACTCACTCCCCACAATTGCTAAGCGAATTAGTACTGAAGCGGGAAAAGTTTTAGAAAAAAACGACGTACGTCCAACAACGTCACCTCAAATAATGAAAGCGGGCACTGGCTGGGGCGGCCGTGAGCGCTGGAAATGTTTGATTTTGTTTTTTTTTTTTCATAAAATTAACATGACCGAAAAATGATAAACTTTTTCATTTGATATAAATCTTACAAGGTTTCATGATTATAACTACAAGATACACGTTTCACAAATTCGTCGATTTTTTTTTGTATTGATTTCTTATTAATAATTACGCGAACACTACACATTGAATAAAACTACTTTTACGGATTCTATCGCGTCTAATTAACTTATATTTATATAAGTACCGACGTTTCGGTATTTTATTAATTTTATTAATTACATAATCCCAAGCAGGTGGTAGTTACGCGGGTTTTGATAGATCGTGCGATCTATCAAATCTCACGTAAAATAACACATAGCTAATGTGAAATACCAACGCTCCGGGAAGTCTGCAATTTATGATCATATCCTAGACGGCCCCCGCGATTACATTAGATTTGATAAACCAAAAATTCTCGCGAAAGAACATCGATTCCCGCTAAGGATGACACGCGAGGCTACTGATATTAAAAACATTCCAATTTCAATAGAGAGGGAGGCTGGGTACTACCACCTGCTTGGGATCCTGGAATTAACAAAATTAAAACTAAACCCAAGCATACCACTGCAAGACTTCAAAACACAGTAAGTTCATTCTGCGTCAGACCAAAACTAATAGTTAAATAATGTAAAATTAAAAATTTTATATAGCCGACTTCAATGTAAATTATTAAGAATAACTCAAAAACTATTGGTCTGACCTTGATCAAATCCATATTCAAATAAAAAAAGAATCATCGAAATCGGTTCACCCACTAAAAAGTTATGAGGTAACACACATAAAAAACATACAGTCGAATTGAGTACCGTCTCCTTTTTGAAGTCGGCAGAAAAGCTGAATGTACTCCGGGTTAACTCTGACATTGTGACGTCAATCATCTCAGTCCCCCTGACCATGGGTCACCCTGAGCACCCGGAACGTCGTTAGTTGGTTAGTTTTAATTTTATTAATTACAGGATCCTAAGCAGGTGGTAGTGCCCAGTCTCCATTGAAATTAGGATGATTTATAATTTCGACAGCCTCACGTATCATCCTTGGCAGAAATCGATGTTCTTTCGCGAGGATTTGTGGTCTATGAAATATGATGTAATGACGGGGGACATCTAGAATATTGATCACAAACTGCAAACTTCCCGAAGCGTTGATGTTTTGTTCATGTTTTCACTTGGTAGAGCCTGCTGTAGCTACATTGAGGTTGTAGCACGAATGAGTCCGTTCGGCCGGGCCAAACTCTTACAGAATACCATCGTAAAATAGTAGTTTAATGTTGCTGTATTTCGTTTGTTGACCTTAGAGAACCGGAGCCCCTTTTACTACTAACAACAGGTTGCAGGTGGCAACGCATCTGCATTTTGATTCTTTATCGAGGATAGATACTGATGCGTAGACTCCCAGCATCCACTTACTATCAGATGGACTATATACGCGTTTGTCACGCTTATCCCAAAAAAATATTTACTTCACTGGATGTTTTAATAATTATTGTTTACTTTAAAGTGTCGTGCAAACGCACACCATTATAAAATGTTCCGGTTTAAAGAAACGTGTAATGTCTCTATCAAACAATACTACGTGTTGACCGTCCACTCCACAACGTATAAGCATATCAGTGTCCCCGAGAAATTTTTCTTTTCTATTCACTAACGGAAGAATTCTTCCTTTATTTTTGTGGTGGCGGTTTTATTTTGTCCTAGATATGTGGATGGCGCCCTCACAACGACTATAAGCTGACTTTCATATTATCATTTAATATGTCTGTAAACATACGCCGGAAATATCTTTGTGTGGCGGTGTATTGTATGATTTTATCTCTTATATAAATGTTATTTCGTTCACTGAAATATAAACGTGCTAGTAAGAAGAAAAAAGTGCTAGTAGTAGAAAAGATTTACCGAGGTGCTTTCAATTAATCTTAGCAATTTAACGCTTACTTTTTTCACACACAAACACTCACGCCTGTCACCCAGAGGGGTAGGCAGAGACTACGGACTTCCATTTGGCGCGATCCTGACATACCTGTCTCGCCTCCTTTACATCCCTCATTTATCTACGCATACACGCTCGTCGGTTAAGGGTACTCCTAATCTGGCCCATTTTCAATGTATTGCCGATTTGGTCGATAAATCTTCGTCTAGGGTGTCCCTTCCCGACTCTGCCGTTCACGTCTGAAACATAAATTTGCTTTGTCACTCTTTCCTTGTTCATTCTTTCTACGTGACCAAACCACCGAAGCATTCCTTTTTTAATCCTGGTCACAACGTCATCTTGCAAACCCTTTTTTTCTCTTATCACACTCTTTCTCACTTTGTCATTCAGATTCAGCCCTAGCATACTCCTTAATGACCGCATTTTTACAGCATGTATTCTACTCTCATGCTTCTGCCAGACCCAACTTTCACTACTATACATTAAAATAGGGACTAACACAGCATTATGAATTGCCATACGTGTCTTCTTTGACACATTCTGACTCTTCATAATAGCGTGTAGAGCCCCATTCACTCTATTTCCTGCGTTCACTCGTTGTTCTATATCCTTATCATATCTACCATCCCTGCTAAATAAACATCCCAAATATACAAACTCATCCACTTGCTCAATCAACTCCCCTTCTATTTTTATTTCACATAACGTTTTACTTTCTTCTCTTTCAAAAACCATCACTTTCGTCTTACTTGCGTTCACTTTCATACCCCTTTCTTTTAATGACCAGTTCATTAAAGTAACCATCTTTTGCAACTCGGCCGCCGACAATGCAAATATGACTTGATCATCGGCGTACAAAAGGCATTTGACGGTTAACTCACCCATTCTCAACCCACATTCTTCAACTTTCAAAGTTTGCAAACAACTGTCCATAAATAGGTTAAACAGCCACGGAGAAGCTACACAGCCCTGTCTGATACCTTTTTAATGCTAAACCAGTCAGAGTAGACCCCGTTGATCCTGACACAAGCACTAGAGTTCCTATAAAGAGACTAATGCCTGTATCAAATCAGCGCTTAACCCAAACGAAGTCAGAGCTCACTTTTTTATTAGGGAAAATAACTTTTACGGATTAAACAGTAAGAATTATTGTGAAAATAAAAGTCCGGCTAAATAAAGAGTTACAAATAAATCATAAATCTTTATTTAAAAATCACGGTATAAGATGTTACAATTTATCTAGTGCAGTAGCTAACAATGGTACATAATATACATACATACATAATTATAATTTTAAACTCTTCATAAGACAACATTAATTAATTACTTTCAATAAATATTTTAAATCATAAATGCTTTTAGCTTTAAACCGATTATACAAATGTGACCTCCGTTTAATAATTTCAATTCTTTATATACGAGTACTAGCTTGAAGCCGGCGCGTTGCTGTCGCAGAACAAATAATTGTGGAAATATCGTTTTAAATTTGGAAGACTTATATTGTTTAATTAGGCATGATAACACAATGATTGAAGTTGAATGATATATAACTTTCAAATAAATTTATCAGTACGACACCCGCTGCCCTTCACACAAGTGCCAGCAATAAGTTGACAAAATTTTAGCGCAATCTGATGAACGGTATGTCAGCGCATAAAATATCCACAAGAAAACAATTTTTAGATATTAGATTTTCATGCATATAATATGTAGACAATTTTGGTTATGTTTAACGAGCCTAGGAAGGACACCTAGAAAAAGTTTATCGGTCACGTTGGTGTCGGGGATATAATATACGAGTATCACTTGCTTTTATAAACAATGCCTTTTTTTAAAACAAACACGCTAACTTCATAAATGTATAGTAAGTGGAGAGGTAAGATAGAAGTATCCAAAGAAAGAACAAGTACAACAAGTTTTTAACAGTGGTAGAGCCACGCGGCAGCATTTGCTGTCGCACGGATGGGCCGGCTCGAACCGGGGTGGTACCACGACCTCACAGAATACCAGCGTAAAGTAGAGGTTTGCATCTGCGTTTCGCTTGGTGAGTGCAGGTGGCCGGAGGCGCTTTTTACTGGAAATGAGGCATTCCATCTTAGTCCTCACGGGTGACAACGCATCTGCATTTTGATTCGCAAGCGAGGATAGATGTAGATGTCTATGGGCCGCAGCAACCACTTACCATCAGGTGGACTGTGTGCTCGTTTGTCACCCTTATCTTATAAAAAAAATGTGATAGTAATGATGATTTTTAGATTGACGTTTTGGAAACATACAATGAAACTGTTGTATAATTACAGGCTATGAAGCTCTTCATCTAAGTCCATAGTGGTGGTAATGGTGCAATAGCCTTCTTTGTTTTGAGTTTTGTTGCACGTGTGCATGTACTGCAAGAGCAATTTTTTCTAGAATAAGGGTGACAAACTAGAACACAGTCTACCTGATAGTAAGTGGATGCAGTGACAGTTCAGAGGAGACATCTACATTTATCCTCGATTAAGAATAAAATTCAAATGCATTGTCACCCGTGAGTACTAAGATAGAATGCCTGTTTTCCAGTAAAAAGGGTCTCCGGTTCTCTACACTCACCATTCGAAACACAGCAGTGTTAAGCTACTATTTCACGCTGGTATTAATAGTTAAACTTTTGTTATAAAGTAAAAACGAACTTTGAAAACACTGTCAGAAATTAGAGAAGGCCTGTTCCCAATAGTAGGGCGTATATAAGGTGTAACTTTAACTTTCAACTATGAAATTGCAAGTTAAAGGTGACAACTAAAATGTCTTCTAAGTTGTTATATTAAAATCTTCATCCCTTCTCATTCCACCAAAAGGGATAAGTTATTCAAATTCATATGGAACCACTGCCGAAGGATAATCTATTTAAAAAAAGTCTACAAGGAATAGGTAAATATATACGCGTCGAATATGTTCTATCCTTTTTTGAACTCTGTTCAAAAATAAATTTAAAATTACTTCATAATAACGTGTAAAGTATGTTTATAATAAAAAAAGTATAAATGCTACATACTAATCTTAAAAAGTAATAAACGTCATCCCTTAATGACTGCCTTCACATTATTTTATTGCAGCTTTAACTTCACTTTATAATTTAAAACGCAGATTTTTCCCGCTGAGGTATCGAGTTACTGAGTTAACCCTTTCGCTGTCCCGTGCACTACATATAGGTCACTGCTATTGTCTTACTATTGTGTTTGAAAACCGGACAGTGAAAGTGTTAAGTTAGTAACTCAATACCTCAGTTATGGTAGTTTCACTATCTACGCGGGATATTCTCCATGTAACGGTGGTGAAAGAATATCCACTAACATATATCGTTCAGTGGATACCGTAGGCGACAGAGGGAGCAGCTTTTTCTAATAACAAGTAAAAATAAAAACTGCGCTTGCCAACCAGTCTGTCAAGTGTGACATTTGTGCATTTGTGGTATATAACCCCCCGAAGAAGCAATCTATGGGAGAGGCCTATATTCAGTAGTGGTTTTATGATACGCTATAATGGAAACAGTAAAGTATAACGTATTTGATAATACTTATTTAAGTTCATTTATGATTTTACTACTAATTCCGAAGAAATCTGAAGAACAAGCAAGAAACTCGAGATTCTTTAAGTTAATTATTTAGAATGTTTGTTGTTACAATTATTGCAGTTAGGCACTAAGATGCTAAGTAATCATACTTCGAAGAATCATCACTCTAATATCGATCGACTGATTCATGATCATTATAATTATTACACCTATTCACATTTCCACTGCTGAACCATAAGCCTTCCCCTAGGAATGTCACAAAACAAACTCATGCGCCACCTGCATCCATCAACTTTTTGTTCGTCCAATCAATCGTCACTCCATTTTGGGGGCTCTCTACACTTCATTTACCATTACAAGACAGCTACTCGAAAATCTTTATCGATTCCTCGAGTTTTATGGCAGACCCATTGCCACTTTAGCTTACCGATCCGTTGGTTCTTATCGGTTACTCTGACTTTGCTCTTGATATCTACATTTCGAATTTTATTACGCACAAAACTCCGAGCATAACCCTATATATAGCTCGCCAAGCGACCTTGAGCGTCCTCATACGGCCAGAAGTGAAGGTCCATGTCTCAGATCCATAGGTCATCACTGGCAACACGCACTGGTTGTACAATCTCGTTTCAGGTTTTGAGGTATACCTGACGAGAAGATGTGTAGTAATTTCCGAACGTTACCCAGCAGAGTTGAATGCGTCGATTGACCTCTCACTTGAAGTTGTACTTACCTAGTCAGACTATTTGTCCCAGGTAACAAACATACTCGTCAACAACTTCGAGCTTAGTGCTCCCAACAACTATCGGCATAGGTGTGACATGGACGTTATACATGATCTTTGTTTGGTCCGTGTTCATCTTAAGATTTATCTGTTCGGAGACACCATTGAGATCATTGAGCGATTCTGCCATAAGGACTATATCGTCGGCATTTGTGTCACCTCCATTCTATAAAAAAAAACAGGAAGAGGTTTTATTTGACTGTATGTTTTTTTTTTGATTCCATTACCCTTTTTATCTATGAAATAATTTGAATAGGATCTAGGTGCAGCTGCGGGCTTTTGTTGGGTTGTTATGATGACGATGATAACGTAATTAAAGGTAATTAAGTAGAAATGTTTTAGTGCACGCATTAGTCCTAATTAGCATTACTTATTAAATATACCGTAACATAAACAGCTACATTCTTAACGAGGTCGTTTCTTATTAAGTTTTTATAATGAAATAACTAATGAAGTCACGTACACCACCCGTAAATACTTATTCATTGTTCTTAGCTAGTTTGATAAGAGCTAAGCATGGTTCATCATTATAGTTGTAATCTCTGTAATCTCTGTTGCGTGTGCGTGTGCGTGTGCGTGTGCGTGTGCGTGTGCGTGTGCGTGTGCGTGTGCGTGTGCGTGTGCGTGTGCGCGTGCGCGTGCGCGTGCGCGTGCGCGTGCGCGTGCGCGTGCGCGTGCGCGTGTGCGTGTGTGTGTGTGTGTGTGTGTCTGTGTGTCTGTATATGTATATTTCTTTGTAACCGCCTTCGGAGTTTTATCACTGCCCTAAGGTTGACTGGCAGAGAATGCTTTTAGCATTAAATCCACCTTTTGTTCCTGTACTCAATATGTAAGGTTCAATAAAGTTTAAATAAATAAATCGTGGTACTAATTAACGCAAGTAATGTCGTGTCAAAATTATTTTTTTTTAATTCTAACACGTGCTCTACGCTTACTCGAGATTTATTTTTGCCTTATTTTAGGACCAAAAGTGTTTTACCTTTACGATATCATTTACAAAACGAGACAACAATTTTCTTTATTCATTATCATTATGATTGGCATTACAAAGCCAACATCTCTTAGGGCGATATGGGGAGAAAATCTCAAATTTAAGCTCAAACTTCACGATTTCAAAATTTGTGGGGTGTACATACACCATTGTGGGGTGTCAAAATTTGTGTAGTTATCCTGTACCACTTGCATCTCTTCCTCGTCTATTTGTTGGGTTTTGTTACTGCCATTAACATATAAGATAAATACTGAATAATTCTCAGAAACCATCCATTACTGTAAATGATTTCTTATTATAAAGCTGTCGAATTTTTTCTCAGTCATATAAAGCTAAATTATTATACTTGAGTTTCGCAAAAGAACGACCCAAGTTTGTTCTAATGGAAAGGGGTTTCAAGCCGTGAAAGTTTGAAAATCACCGAATGACATAATATTTTATTAGTTTGTTTTATTTTTAATGTTTTAATTAATTAGTGATCATAATCCGATTAGACGACTGGCATTAATTTAAAACTTTATTTAGTTAAGTGGGAGCATATAGTTTAAAACTACAGGAAATACGGGTGAATAGGTTTTTGACAGATCTATTGCTCTCGTGCTGTACCTCAAACCTTTCCGAACAAGCCACGATAACTGCAGCTCAACTGTATACCAAGCAATGCCGCTATGTCCTTTTTAAGGTTCCGCACCCGAAGGGTAACCAACGGGACTCCATTACTAAGTCACCGCGGTCCTTCGGTCCGTCCGTCCGACTGTCTGTCGCTGCCGCTTTAACAGCAAATAATAAAAATTTTAAGGTACCTACATAATATTAAATCTTATACGATGGTACGAAACGCTTCATGCGCGAGTCCGACTCGCACTGAGCCGGTTTTTTTTCTTTTATTTTTAATGTTTGTAAAATTTATTTGTCAAATGTCTGATAACGGCAGTCTACAACTGGTCACATTTAGTAATCCTAGTATTAAAAATTACTTATATATGAAATAAGTCAAAACAGAAACATGGCAAAGGTAGACAATATAAATCGTAAAAATGTTTGATTTAGTGTCATTATCCAGGGAGAAAATAGAGGAATACGTTTGTATGGAATAAACGCCTCCAGGATATCCTACAACTATTTCCTAACTACAAGTAATTCTTATTGTATAGTAGTGAAGAAAATAAGATTTATATGGAGAGAAAATAAAATGAAAAAGACTGTTGAGTCAGTTTAAAAATAAGCTAAAGTTATTTTTTCTCAGAATATTATTTCTTCTAATCTCTTTAAGTTCCAGTAAGACGTTAATGAGCTACCTGACTACCTATTTTTTTAATAAATGTCTCATTTAATAACATAAATAAAAATGAAAACTTTACCTCGTTTTTATTTTTCTTGTATTATAAGAGTATAAGAAATATTTTCTTGCTATTTTAATTGCTTTTTTGTGTGCCTGTTTGTTTGGTATTGCCATTGAGTTGTAACTACCTTCTTGATAAAGTAAACTTGAAACTTTTATCGTACTTCAGAAGTCATTACTGAATTACAGACTACTAAGCAGAAACCATTACTTTATTACATAACGTTATATTAATGAATTAAAACGCATAAAAAATCATTGTTAATTACTTATTTATATTCCACAATCACTCATATTTCAAATATATAGTTTACAGTTTAACAGTGGTAGAGCCAAGCGGCAGCTTTTGCCGTCGCATGGATGGGCCGGCTCGAACCGGGGTGGTACCACGACCTCACAGAATACCAGCGTGAAGTAGAGGTTTACCTCTGCGTTTCGCTTGGTGAGTGCAGGTGGCCGGAGGCCCTTTTTACTGGAAATGAGGCACTCCATCTTAGTCCTCACGGGTGACAACGCATCTACATTTTGATTTGTAATAGAGGATAGATGTAGATGTCTATGGGCCGCAACAACCACTTACCATCAGGTGGACTGTGTGCTCGTTTGTCACCCTTATCCTATAAAAAAAAACATTTAACATTTACATATGACAAAAAGACCAAATAGTGTCAATAAGTATATATTAACAAACCATACTATTTACATTGTGAGACAACATAGTCGGGCGACAATTTCACTGCAAAAACTTTTTAAATTTGTTTTATGAAGATGAGAACTAGTACTTAAAGGATGTATTTATGAAAAAAAAATGTTATACATGTTGGTGGAACGACATATAAAAGAGTTACGTGTATAGTTTTTATGAAACCGATTAGGAATGAATAGTGGTAACGAACGTGGTGAGCGCACAGGAAAATGAACGCTTGATGGAAATGAAATCATAGACAAAAAGTGTCGGTGAATCTATTAATGAATCTAGAATTTTATATAGAAGAATAATATCAAACATGTTACGTCTGTTAAATCTTTTAGCCTTCTAGCCCATACATATTTATAACTCTACATAGATAATACGAAAAACGTGGGTCATTTGCAATAGATAATAGTAATAAGTGAGTATCGAGAAGTAGTGATATGGAATATCCAATACAAAATAATAAAATCCAAAATTATTTTATTCCCAATTCCGTGACGACCCCTAGCACACACGGCTGACATCAAAGGCGTTTCGCAACTGTTAATTCTTTAAACTGTGCTAGAAGTCTGCCTAAGCAGAACCCAACCTCTTACCTATTTTCTGCAGTTAAGTAGCAGTGCTCGCACGCTGTATTGTGGTCTGGAGAGTATAGAGTCAGTATAGTTACAGGCCAGAATTTGAGTCCTCTGAAGTGACAACCCACCTGTAGCTTTCTGTTTAATTTTGGTTGCAGTTGCCTACGGACTACAGTAGTCTCTTTACCATCAGGTGGACTGTATTATTTGTTTATCACGTCAGTCTTATAAAAACATTGTATATTATATTAGTATATTGTAGTAATATAGTTCAACTATTTATTCATTAATTATTTTCTTTCATTTCTTTAAAGAACGTTAAATCCACATTACGATTTTCTCCTCTATCGTAGGGGCAATTTACATACATAAATTACACAAGGACAAACATCCACACCCGGAACAATTATTTGTAGGCTATACAAATACATTCTCAAATCATTTATTATTAGAGGATATTAACACGTTCACTGTCCGGTTTTTAAACACAATAGTAAGACAATAACAGTGACATATATGTAGTGCACGGGACAGCGAAAGGGTTAAATTTTTGACAAAAATTTTCATAACTTTAATTTTCATCTTACACATAATCAACAGCTGTAGAATTTTTCTACATAAAACAGAATTTTCAATAGAAGTTGACGATCCCAGTATTAATGTTATTACTGTTACCAATTAAGTTAACATACATATATTTTTGCGATTACTCCGCCACCTATATACGCTAGAAAATAATTTCCAAATCCCTTTTAAAATAATTCAATATCAATAATTTATTTTAATAGAATAAGTAATATAAATAACGTACATCTCGCACGCTCGGCTCGGCGCGTGCATCAGTTCGACGAACCGATAATTTTCCGTATTAACTGAGCGAAGTATTTATTCCGATCGTGCTGCTTACGAGTATATTCCGCTCGTGAGTAGACGTTTTCCGCTGTAAAAGCTCATTTTTTATATGCACGGTATATTTAGGTAGATGTGCAAACTCTCGGAAGCGCGTAATGCTTATTAAGTTTTGCAATAAATTATTTAAGATTAAATTTTAAAAATGTAGTTTAGTTGAGTTTAAACACATTAGCGACGATATAGCTTACTTGAGTAATACGTACGGACGTATAAATATTTACTGGTAGTTGTTGGTATAAAATGGTTTGTTGGCAAAACTGGTAGTTTTTGGGGATGGTAGTTACCATCTGTGGTCCTTTACTGCTATGTTTCAGTATAAAAAGTAAAAATGCCACTATAGTTACAAATTACATAAATTATATAGATACACTTTTAACGTGGTAGAGCCATGCTGCAGCTATATTGTGGTTGCAGCACGTATGGGTTGGCTCGACCGGGGTAGTACCACGCTCTCACAGAATACAAGAGTAAAATAGTAGCTTATTATATATATATATATATATATATATATATATATATATATATATATATAATATAGCAGCATGTCGGTGAGGCACACAAAGAGGCTAGGTCCAAATTTATGATATGGGTATTGTATGGTCGACCGAGGCAAGGTTTTGTCTATAGTCAGATGGTTAACAGCCGCCGTGTCTTTAAGAGTAGATTGAAGTGGTCCCAAAATCATCAGAATCAACTAAAAATTGATAAATTGGCTACTTATCATTCAAAACAAGACTTCAAGAAGTTTTGGAAGTCCACAAATAAACTCAACTTTGGACCTAGTCTCCCTGAAGCAATAAATGGGGTTAGTGACATGAAGCAAATTGCAAATCTTTTCAGGGATCAGTTTGTGGTCACGTCACCTTTAGGGCCGTCGTCACACCCGGTGTCCAATGCTGAGACCAAGCGTGAACTCAAAATTGTAGCGAGTGACAAAATGATAGCACGTGTTATTAGAACTATGGTTGCAGTTAAGTCACCAGGACACGATGGTCTCAGTATTGAGCACTTTAAATATGCAGGTGTGCATTTACCTAGAGTTTTGGCACTATTACTTAATGTTTGTGATTCGCACTCGTACTTGCCTGCCGACTTAATGAGAACTTCAGTCGTCCCCATTGTAAAAAACCGTACTGGTGACGTATCAGAGATCGAACTACTGACCAATATCATTGGCAACGACAATAGCCAAGATATTTGACAGTGTGCTTAACTCTATTCTAGAAAACCACTGTATGCTACATGATGGCCTGCACGGTTTCACGCGTGGTCTATCGGCAGAAACAGCAATAAAAAGTTTAAAGCATACTGTCAAATATTACACGGACAGGCGCACACCGGTGTACGCCTGTTTCCTAGATCTGAGTAAGGCTTTCGATCTTGTGTCGTACGACATTTTGTGGCGTAAGTTAGAAGGCGTAGGTTTACCTGACGGCTACAATGATTTGCTTAAGTAGCAGCATGCGTGTCGGATGCCATATCGGCAAGGTCTGTGTGAACAATAACAGCTACGCGGACGATATGGTTCTGCTGGCACCCTCAGTTAGTGCGCTGAGAGCTCTACTCGGTATTTGCGAAAAATTCGCTGTCTCACATGGTTTACTATACAATACCAAGAAGTCGCCTAGTGTTGTACCCCCTATAAAGCTTTATAACGAACCACTAGAAAGGGTCTATAATTTTAAATATCTTGGACATATTTTGACTGACAGTCTTAGAGACGATGAAGACATTGAAAGAGAACGTAGGGCACTATCGGTCAGGGCGAATATGTTGGTGCATAGATTTGGTCGCTGCACTGACGCTATCAAGATCATGCTTTTCAAAACATATTGTGCGTCATTCTATTCTTGCAGCCTATGGACCAACTAAACCAAAAAGGCCTATAGTGCCATACGTACTCAATACAATAATGCATTCAGAGCGCTGTTACGGCTGCCGCGCTACTGTAGCGCGTCGGCGATGTTTGCACTGGCGGGTGTGGATAGCTTAGATGCAATAATCCGAAAAAAGACCGCATCGTTTCTAAACAGAGTGCGCGGCAGCGGCCACAGTGTGCTGAGTGAGATTGCCGACAGTGGGGACTGTCCACTGATAAGACAAATGATCGCCAGGACTATGTCCTGATTAATAATAAAATATTAAGTACAAATTATATTACTAACATAGATGTAAGTTTTTTCTCTACTAACAAATTCTATGGATCTTGTTGTCCGAAATGAAGAATTTTTTTTATTATTACTGCTGTGTTTCGAATGGTGAGTGTAGAAAACCTGATACCCGTTTTACTGGAAACGAGGCATTCCATCTCAGTCCTCAGGGGTGACAACGCATCTACATTTTGGTTCTTAATTGAGGATAAATGCAGATGTCCATGGGATACAGCATCCACTTACCATCATCTTCTGTGTGCTCGTTTGTCACCCTTATTCTATAAAAAAGCATCTCATCTGTGGCCTTCATTGGTTCAAATTTGCTACAGGGTCCCTGGACTGAAGTGGCCACTTAACATCAGGTGGACTATTAATTCGTTTGCAACAGAAATATTATTGAAATAACGGCAGCAAATTTTAACGCTAATGTACTACGACCTAAAGAATATAGGAATACGTCGTGAGAATACTTGAATGTTTGAATTTTTTACATAAATATTGATATTAAAAGATAAATATAAAAGGCACAGTAAACAAGACAAGCGACAGTAGTCTAATGACAGGGTGCGCACCGCGAAGTCAAAGTGCGCAGTGGCTTAGCAATGAGTTGCTGCGCTGGGGCCGCGGGTTCAAATCCCGCACGAAAAAAGTATTTGTATGGCCTACAAATAATTGTTCCGGGTCTGGATGTTTGTCATTGTGCAATTTGTGTTTATAAACTGCCTCCACGATACAGGAGAAAATCCTAGTGTGGTGGTAAAGTTTTTAAAAAAATAAGATAAGGTAATGTTATCTTATGCATAATTAAGGATAAGAATTTTGGTAATTGTCAAATATATGTTGGTTCTTAGGCGAGTTTTTACAATGTCCTATGCAGAGAAGGTTCAGAATAAGTAATATAGATGAAGAAAATTTTATTTTAAAAATTCAAATATTCTGTCCTTTTTATTTTTTAAATTAAAAGTGCATGGTAATGCATTATTTTAACTGATAGTCATTCATAAGCATCTATTTTACTACGCACGCGCACACAATCGTAAGAGTCGATCGGTCGGCACAAACCTTGCGAATTGAATCGCACACAGATAAGCGCGCGTACGCGTAGTTGTTTCCCACAAATCACATTAAATTTGGGACAATTTCAAATAATATTAGAAGCCTTATCTACTCGTATTTTTCAAAAACTGCCATAACGGTATATCATTATATATGTATATATGAATTTAACTTACAAAGGCTACTATTTAAAAATTAACCCTGTTTATTTCCTCTCTAGCACTAACTTCCTGCGAAATTGAGCCAATTAAATATTTTCCTTTTATGTAGAATATCAATACCGTTACTCTCGCACCAAACAAGGAAAAACTTTAACGAGCTACGAGAGTGAGCATTCACTGGAAACTTTTGTCTGCCAACAAACATTTCTGGCAAATGAACACTGTGCAATGACTTGATATCACACCGCTCCGTACTCTTATAAATATAAATATGTGTTTAGACAAAAATGATCCAACCCACCACAAAATATTATGTTTAAGATATTGATGTTTTATCTTTGAATCAGTGCAGTAATAATGCCTAATAGTAGGGGAGCCCAAGAGGTAATTTTATGGATTTTCTCAAATTCGTAAATAATCCTCAGATTTTAAGCTGCCATAACTGGGACCTCAAGCTGAGCTTTCTGTATAATAATCAGATACGCTTCGAGTATTTCAATATGGCGATTTTTTCAAAAATTTTAAAATTTGCATCGAACTTGCGTCACTTCCGAATCGTCAGTCTTTTGAATAGGTGTATTTCTAGGGTTCACTTAACTTCCCCTTTGAATATCTGACGCGCTGGAAGTAATTTTGGAACATCTGTAGTAGTTTGTGGTAGTTTTTACATTTTTGAAAATATGTAGGCACTTTCCCCACCACTGGAAGGGGAAACATTATATAATTTTTTTCTTCCTGTCAACTAACCCCCAAAATCTAATAAGTCCCCACGACGCTCGAGTAAATCCCCATTTAGCATCACGAGGTTCCCCTACTATAAGAGCCTAGGGGTTGCTTTGGTTTTTTTTATGTTTTTATTGGTAAAAAATATAACTTCTTTGTCTCTCTCTATCAGTTCATTGATGTACTTATAACTCAAAACCAACTTATCCAATTATTATGTCAGCTTTTGTAAAATCATATACTTTATATATATATATATCATGTGGACATGTTAAGAATGTATTTTGTTATATAAAATGATAATATATACGAATTAATATTAATACGACCGTGCTTTGTGGCATTCCTTGGGGGAGGCCTATGTTCAGCAGTGGACTTATGAAAGGCTGTAATGATATACGAATTATAATGTTATTAATTCTTCGTTTAGTTGCGGTGTAAGAATATCCACTGCCAGTTATTGTCTCGTGGGTGTTATAGGAGGTGGCCGAGGGAAACTGGAACAAGAGATGAGCAGCAGCATCTTTCTGATCACAACTCAAGATAATAAGAAACTGCGGTTACCAACCCGCCAGCGAGCGTGGCAACTATGGTAAAATAGCTACTATTAGGCAATCTATGGGGTGAGGGCTATGTTTAGTACTACAATTTTATAGTAATAATTTTATAGGCTGTAATACTTTTTTCTATCTACTAAGCCAGCGCTTATCTACAATCCCACCTGATGGTAAGTGGCGATGTAGCCTAAGATGGTGAAGCGCACTGACTTAACAAAAGCCTATTCACTCTTGCCTTGAAGACACCCACATTATAACGTTATAAGGACGCAACTGGATAACTGGACGAATAGAATGAATTAATTATTTACACTTACATATACTTTTTTTTATATTATCACTTTTTTATATTATGCATCATATAAAAAAGCAAGAAAAAGAACAAGAAAAGATAATTTACACAAATACATGGGTTGCAATAACGCAGAGTCTGAGTTCTGTCGAATAGGAACATGTTCTTTATGTATTTTGGGTAACCCACGTAAAATGTCTATTTCATTGGTAGTAGGTTCATGATCAGTTCATTGACGACTGCACATAAATGCATAAATTGTAAAAATTAACTCGAGTTTATTTTAGCTTTTGCGGATACGAGTAGACTTATGAAAATGGATATGAATGGAATGAATGCATAGGAATGCTGGGTGAGTAAATACGAATGTCAAGTTGATCGCTACGTAAATTAATAGTTTTGGATAATCTTATTATCTTATATATAATCTTGCGTAACATGATTTCGCTCATTCATTTTACGTGTGTATATATTCTATTTAAGCTCGCATCTGTTACCTAAATTACTACAAGTTAAAATTCACACACCGGTGAAGTCACAGGGCTCCAAATGAAAACTAGCCTTTGCAGCATTATGCTGTGTTGGAGATCTATTTGGTACATTTTTATTGAGTTCGCTTACTCATTTTTTTCTAGTTAATATTCCATTGCATAAGCAGTCTGACGCGTGCGTATTATTATAACTTGCATTTATGTTTTGTTTAGATGTATATATCAAATAAGTATTCCTTCTTTCTTTCTTTCATAAAGAAGTTATGAAGTTCATAAGGTATTCTTGATCGTTGACTAAGTGGTGCAGTCATGCTGCTGGTTAAATTTGGTACATGAAATTTAAAGTTTCAATAATTAGGGCAATTAATCGATGAATTACAAAGTTTTTAAAGCGAGTTCCAAGAACAATAAGCTACGTTATACAACCCTTGTTTTTTTATGTTCACTAATTTCTCTGAAACGGCAGTGGGTACATTACTTTTATGAAATATTTTATTTCAATTTCCCTAAGTGTGTAAAATAGGGGCTGTGGCTTTTAATGTAACTATTTGGACGTCATTCTTTATTATATATTGAAGTTATTGCCTTAATATTCCTTAGTCTACTCAAAACAGTAAAACAATAAAGAATTATTTAGAAAGCAAAAAATAATGATTGACACATAGTTTCTGAGTTCGGAGCTTTAGTCTTCGATGCACTATGTCCATTATATCGTAGCACCGTCATCAGAAGCTATGTATATATATGTTAAAATAATTTTATTGTATTTGCACTCGGTTATACTTTAATTAAGTTTATTTATATACAAACAGACCGTTTGAGTTTTAGTCTTGACCATACGACATAAGAGAATCAGCATGCCTCCAGTAATTCATCTTTACAGATCCTCATTTCGTCCGGTGTATGTCATGATTGGCGAATGTGAGAGATACCAGAAAAATCTTAATAACTTCGGTAGATGACGATATCACCGTTAGATCAATCTAAATAGTTTTATCTAAATTAAAAATAATGTTTTACGGATTTTATCGCCTATATTAACTTACTTTATATTCCCGACGTTTCGAGCACTTTACAGCACCCATGGTCACTGGGGGGGGGGGAAGGGCGCTGGTGTATGACGTCCCAATGTCATAGTTAACCACGGCTACCTCCAGATTTTTTTTTTTAATGTAGAGGTAGCTGTGGTTAACTATGACATTGGGACGTCATACACCCTGAGTCCCCCCCCGTGACCACGGGTGCTGTAAAGTGCTCGAAACGTCGGGAATATAAAATAAGTTAATATACGCGATAAAATCCGTAAAATTAGTTTTATTTAAAAAGAAAGTTCTTATAATAAAATGTACAAGTAAACGCTAAATTTGTTTTCTTATATTTACGCGACTACTACACATGGAATAAAACCAGTTTTACGGATCTAAACGCGTTTAATTTTAACATTTTTAATCCCCGACGTTTCGGGCACTCGACGTTAAAATTAAACACGATAAAATCTGTAAAATTAGTTTTATTTCATACAAATTTGCTTGATGCTTCAAGTTACTTCTTAGAAAAGCTCGTTTTCAATTACCAACACTTGTAGGTGGAAACTTATTGTAAGGAATAGCCAGTGAACGCTTGAACCTAACAGGATTGCAACTTAAGTTATATTTCAAGTATCCCCTTTCAAAGATCGTAAAGACGCTCCTTCAACTTAGCTATCATGAACTCTACCCCGCCTAGGTCGTCTGCATAACAGAATCTAATATTTCAATACGTAAAGAAAATATTTATTCGTGCTGATTTTTAAACTGTTTCATGATTGGTCTGATTTATAAACGCTATTTTGCTATTTAGATGTTTAAAAAAAGAATGACCTTTGACCAAATGACGTCGTAAAGTGGTAATTGATAGAATCAGGCGTTACTTTGCGGAAATCCATTATAATGGGGTTGTTATAAATTAATTTGCTTAATTCCGCGTAAAGAAAGAAAATGATGTGTCCTGCCCAGCTTTAAGGGGGACCCCCCACCCTCCCTCAATCGCGCGCACTATACCCGTCGCCGTCAATCCCAGCACTACCATATTGTAAGTAATGCTTAAGCTTAGCGGCCAGCCTCCGCAGAGTCTACTTCACCTGAGGATGCCTCATGTAGAGGCGAAACACGTGTCGTATTTTCGAGAGTGGTGTGTCCTGCCTAGTGTGGTGGTACTGAGGATGGTAGTGCTGGGATTGACGGCGACGGGTATAATGCGCGCGATTGAGGGAGAGTGGGAGGTCCCCCTTAAAGCTGGGCAGGACACATCATTTTCTTTCTTTACGCGGAATTAAGCAAATTAATTTATAACAACCCCGTCGTAAAGTGGACTAAATTTAATAAATAAATAAATTTAAAAAAAAAACATATTGTCCTTCTCGTCAATTTGTCAAAAGTCAACGTCTTCGTTTTGTTTATGTAATACGATTTTATTTCCTGGATTTCTTACTTTGCTTCATTTCTAAATCTTTGGATTGATAGTCGACATTATTATGCAACGAGGGATTGTCTTTCTAAAGTTTGGATTTGATTTAAGTTATGAAACAGTTTGTGCGAGGTTATTCCGTCAATTAGTACAAAGTTACACGGTACTCTGTACCGTGCCCTATAAGATACCTTTTTTTTTTTCAATTATTTTAAGTCAACCGTTTTTCCCTTACTCATTAGCTGTTCGATCGAATTCGTCAAATCGAAATAAAATACATGAAAAACAATATTTGTATTCGGTTATAAAGTAAATAATTATCAAGTCATACCTTGTTAGTATGGACTGTAGAGAGAAAGAAGGATGACCATCTCTATATATGAAAAGTGTCCCTAAAAACGTGTCCAATAAGGGTGGTGCTGCAGTAGCATAGGATAAATTTAAAAAAAAGCGCCAGAAGTAATTAGAATAAGATGGAGAAATAAACAAGGACCGACCAATCCGCTTGTTTTGTACTACGTAAATAGTTGAGATTTTGTATACTGGCATTTTACTAACTACTCTAATCATGAAATTTTTTAAATATTTGAACTCAGCTGACTTCACTCCGTTCACAACAGCTTTCTTCATATCGTAGTTTTTCAGACGCTAGCGCTATTGTGGTAGGTTTTGGGACGTCTATTCTCAGTAAATAGTAAGACACTTTTTCAACTTTCGCCCCTTATAAAATAGTTCTCCTTGTACTCTACACTCCATACTTGTTAGGAGTCAAATGTCAATCATTTTGTGAGTTTTATTTTTGTATTTGGCAAAAGTAGCAAACGCTTCAGCCCACTCTGTGTTAATGAAAGTTTGAAACGATATTAAAAATAAACTAAGTTTTAGCAAAACATTAATAATTAAAGTTTGTGATTATAATAACTTTATGTATAAAGAAAAAATATATAAAAGACACCTATGTAAAGTAACCGAATAGCCCTTATTTGTTTCCTTTAATTTAAAACTTGTTATTTATACTTGAAACTGACTAACTGAACTAAACACACACACTAACTCTTATTGGGCTTTGTTGAAAAGCAGCGCTGATACTAACTAACACTATGAGACAGCGTTGCTGGCTCGAAGTCCTGATGTGGTGTCACTCAGTGATGCCACACCAACCGTGTAGTTAAAAATTTTGTAATAGCCTGCTTATTGGCAGAGGAACAAGAATATAGAATTCGAAGGAAAAGAACATTCTGGATTCACAATATTAATTTAAAAGGGCAGTTGTATTGAAAATATTATACGTTAGATGATGATGAACGATTTTTCAGATATTTGCATTTGTACTGCCGACTCATTGTTCTCTACACAAACACAACAGTAAAAGTAAATACTCCTGAAACTAAGTAAAACATAATTTCGAATCATATAAGTGGCTTAAGGGGCTCCATGCGAACAACCTTGAGCATTTGGTCCGCCGCGCCGACTTGCTACAATATATCGCGTAAGAAATATGTAAGACGCCACCTACTGTACGAACGTAGTACTGTTTTTCAACATCGATAAACTATTTTATGGAAATACACACAGCGTACAGCGATAAATGTATTTTAATTTTCTTATTTGGTATATTAGTTGCATTATATTAGAATTTGTAGTGTTATGCAACTTACATTTCATTGTACACTAATTCTCCATTCTGCTTTGATATTCTGCATTCATGTTTTGCATCACTTTATACTATTTTTTTCATTCTGTTTTTGATTTTCTGCATTTATATTTTGCATCACCTTTATTTCTATAGGATCCTGTAACGTTTTTACACAATAACATATCATTTTACTTCGTATTTTCACACTATTTATCACTTTTAAAATAGCTGTCAATGAAGTCTTACCTTTTATGGTCTTTTATTGAATTCTCTGTAACTCTACAATTTCAGGCTTCATGCACGCAGCCGTGCATAAGTTTTTCCTATGTGAATCATATCTCAATTCATACTTAAATGTAATAATTTCTTAATAAAAGTCCAAAAACCAAAAATTGGTTTTTATGACAACTACTATTTATACCGTTGTCATGGCAATTTTTATTCAATTTCGTTACCGATATGATGTTTTATCTCGATATTTTCACATAAATACTCTTTTGCTCTAGGTCATTTACAATAAATTTCCTTTTAATTTAAATAATTTCTCGTTCTCTCTAAAAAGGTATAAAAGCCAAACAATTGGAGAATACAGGAGTCTTGCTTCAGTTCTCGTATCGGAAGCATCTTCTAAAGGCCTTATCCCGGGGCCGCTCTGCCCCGGGATCCTGCAAGCCTCTATCCTGCCTGAAGCCACTGGACTCTACGATCCGTTGCTCTGCCTGAAGTCGCCGGATCCTACAAAACGTTGCTCTGCCTGAAGTCGCCGAGATCCCACAAGTCTCTACTCTACCTGGAGTCGCCGGAACCTACAGACCTCTGTTCCGCCCGAAATCACCGGAACCTACAAACCTCTGTCCCGCCTGCAGTCACCGGATCCTGCAGGCCACTGCGCTGTCTGAAGTCGCTGAGGATCCTGCAAGCTCCTGTCTGGGCTGAAGTCGCCGATCCTGCAATCGCCGCATTCACCTGAGGTCGTCCCCTAGAGACGCCCACGCCTACCCACCTACGCCGTGCGTGCTCGTTCCAGGCGCTGAGAGCACGCTTGGGATCTTCGGACTCAGCTACGACATAAATCTTTTTTTATTACCTTTTTTTTTTTAAAAAAAATAATTTGTAAATCGCATCATCCATCCTCACATTCATACTCCATTTTTGATATATAAAATTGTAAATACTCTTTTAAAAACTTAAATATATTATTGTCTTTGTCTATTTGGTTGTTTTGCTGATCGTAGGTTAGGTTTTCCTTCTCTTTTAATTGTCGCTTCACGACAAATTATATATTCTCATATATTATCTTATTATGAAATTTTATAATTAATTATATGTTAAAAATGAAGCATTGAAAATTGCGAGTTTTAAAGATACCTACTCACTATAGGTAAATAGATAGATAGCTCGCCTAAAAATTTTTAGTTTATAAGGGTTTTTGGGTTGTAATTAAATGATGCCCGGGTAGGTATTAGTACTTAATTAGGTAACTATTTAGATAAGTACCTTTTATCTAATCATAATACCTACATATGTACCTATTGTGATTAGTTATACTGGGTAGGTATATTAATACCTATTTAGATACTTTTTACCGAATTAGGGTGAATGCCCCTAATACCAGTCATGCCCCTAATTCCAGTCTTTTCGCCTTTTTACTCCATAAATAAGATTTCTGGTATTCTTAACTACAAATATTGTCATCTAAAAAATTCTTTGTACCTAGAGGAAAGTATATTTATTCAAATATTACCTCGCAGTTTTAAACCTAACAGTGTTAAATTAAAAATCAAACCACGCACGCAACGAAAAACGATCATTTTCCTAATTATTTGACAAGTAATGATCCCGGTAAAATTATGCTTACTTTTCATTATCTCATAAATAGGCTTTTTGATTTGTACGAATATGACTATAGACATAGTAATGCAGTTATTTTTGTTTGAATTTACAAGTTATTTATTTTATTTTAGTGGAAATTAATGGGGCTGTAATTAGATATAAGAAATGTATGGAGTGCATAATGTTAGCCGCCCGGCTGTTATTTGGTTTGAAGTACCTAATAAAAAGTACCTAATTTCAGCCACGTAATATAAATCAGGGCTGCCATAAACTGGAATAAATACCATTAATTATATCATAACTCATTTTATAGATTTTAGAGTTATGATCAATTCGTCTGTTTTAAAATTGGTTTTAAGTTTTAAAGTTTAGCAAAAGATGTACTAGCTTTTCTCTCTGACATTCGGCGTATATTAAGAACACCTTATGTACTCAATTATATTTGAAAAAGAAGAAAAAACAAGCAGTAAATAATATACTATATTTTAGCAAAAAACTATAACCTTGTAATACTAATTATAATTTAGAACATAAATGAAAAACTCATAACTGACTTTTGGCCCGACCCGGGATTTGAACCCGGGACCTCATGATCAGCAGTCGCACTACTACAACCACTAAACCAACGAGACAGTACTATACCTACTAGGAAGACTTGGGTATTAGAATTATTTTTAACTATACTATACTGATAATATTAAGTTAGCCGTTTATAGTGTAAATTATAATATTTGTCGAAATGTTAATTATGGATTCGAACCTTACATGCTAATGGTACTTCATTTTTTTATTTGCATTTACTTCAAAGAAAATACACGCAAAAAGCTTCATCGCGCAGTAAAAAACACAACAAATATTAGTTATGTATAACTAATACCAAAAATTATACTCAAAACAAACAAATAATACTACCTATAAATAACCTAATAAGTAATAATAATATTATCGATTGATAAGATGACGTCAGCGAGCATGTGCGCTGGCTGACGTCGTGACAAAGACACGGGTTTCACCTTCAAGAGCTTAGCGCTCACTGACTCCAGCAAGCCCGTGGGCAGTGAATACGCCCAGTTTTTAAAATAATTTCCTAATAAAATCAAATTGTGGTCTTTTGAAAAAAAATTTATGATTAAAATGTTCATTAATTAATTGCCTATCCATTGGTGTAAATCGCAAAATAAAATAATACTTACTTTACGAGGAGATGTATGTTGTCAATAATTATTTCACATTTATGTGGTTTCTTTGTAAGGAGATTATTTTAATATTTATTCATTTAAAAAAAAATTGGATATGACTCTTATAGAATCAAGATTATGTACTATTTGACCATACTTAATCCAAACAAGAGTAAATACTAATCTTCAAATAAAAAAAAAACTAAAAACGCATTTGCCGGGCTACAACCAAGAGCAACCAGTTAACATCAGCGATTTGAAATTAATAATAAAAAAATTATATTATTACTTGCGGTGAGGATATTAGTTCAAAATAATTTTACAAGTGTCAGAGGTACATTATGCCAAGCCGAGCAAACTCGTTTAAACCGTTAACCGAGCCTTTGTATAGACAACGCAAAATTAAAAAAATAAGCAACAACTGAGTTTCCAACCACCGTTGGTGGAACTAATTACAGGTCAGTTTGTGGAAGTTTGCGAACTCGGGAACATACAATAAGGGATATTGTGGTGTGCCACCGCCGATCACCGGGCAAACTTCAGCCGATCATCTTATACGAGGGGTGATCCAAAAGTAATGATAATGAAAATAAAACACGGTAATTAAAGTTAAAATAATTATTTATTTTTCTACATAGTCTCCTAACAAATCAATACATTTAGTCCATCTTTTTTCTAAACCCAGGATTCCCTTTGAAACATTTTTTTTGTTTTGACCCTCCCAAAACCATTAGGCCATTACTTCGCTATCGTCTTCGAATTTCTGGCCTCGAAGGCGTTCCTTGAGCCGAGGAAAGAGGCAGAAATCACTAGGAGCTAGATCTGGCGAATAGGGAGGGTGTTCGAGCAGTTCGAATCCCGTTTCTTGAATGGCAGTCATCGCAACTGCGGCTTTGTGAGCCGGTGCGTTGTCTTGGTGAAACAGCACTCCAGCTCGCAGTTTGCCGCGTCTTTTTTCCTTAATGGCCTCCCGTAATCTTCTTATTTGGTCTGCGTAGTAAGAGCCCGTAATAGTGGCTCCCTTTTCCAAATATTCCACCATAATTATGCCTTGAGCGTCCCAAAAAACAGATGCCATAACCTTTCCCGCCGAACTTGAAACTTTGAATTTCTTTGGCGTCGGTGAGGAGGCTCGCTTCCAAGTCATCGATTGTTGTTTCGTTTCAGGATCAAAATGGTAGATCCAGGTCTCGTCCATAGTCACAAAACGGAACAAAAAATTTTCTTGATCTGCTTGGAACTTTTCGAGATTGACCCTCGAAATGTCAACTCGATTTTTCTTTTGCTCGTCGGTGAACATTCTGGGTACCCAACGCTCAGAGACCTTTTTCATATGCAACTCGTTCGCAAGGATTCTTTGAACGCTGCCATATGAGATCCCTGTGACCTCAGCTACATGCCTGATGGTCACTCTTCGATCTGCCAATACAACATCTTCGACTTTTTTCACGTTGTCTTCAGTGAGGGACGTGGATGGGCGTCCTTCGCGATGTTCATCTTCAGTGGATGTTATGCCCAGTTCAAACTCCTTGGCCCAGCGTGCAACTGTAGAATATGGAGGAGCAGAGTCCCCCAATGTTTTCACTAAGTCACTGTGTATGTCTTTTGAAGACATTTTTTTCAAACAGAGGTACTTGATGACAGCTCTAATTTCGTTTATCTCCATGTTGATGTTATCTCTTTGACAGTTCGTATTCAAATGAATGTATCTCCCGGAAATCGTGATCTATTTATATGATTTTTTAGGCTGACCTAGTGAGTATATAAGCAAGCAAAAATTTTTTTTTTTTTTGGATTTTCATGCGGCCTGAAGTAACCGATTATCATTACTTTTGGATCACCCCTCGTATTAGGTCGGGGAAAAAGTTTCTTCGTATTTTATATACAAATTCAAGATATTTTTTTTTCAAAGTTTAATTGCACATGTGCCATTTTGTTCGATAACTTGTTACCATCTTGTAGGTAGTGACATGATCCCGATGATGTAAGAAATCTTGGGATTTTTTATAAAAAAATGCGACAAGTAGTTTTGACAGTCCTCTCTTGATGTTAACACTAACCAAATAATTCTGAAGAGACCGACACATGTGAAAATCGACAGGTGATAAGCGTCAAAAAATTTTTTTCGCGGCTTAGGTCGCATTTTCCCGTTTTTGTAATAAACTTCAGAATGTATAGAATTTCTTCGTTAGATTCACTCATTTTAGCGCACAGAAAAACAATTGAAAATTGCGGAAAGTGTTTTTTACTTTTTATTTTTCTTTTTCTTAATGTCCTATACGTATTAATATTAAAATCAGCCAGATGCAAACAGTGCAACCAAAGAGATTTTTCTTCAATGTTATACAAACAAAATACGAAGACACTTTTTCCCCGACCTAATACATGAGTGACGCCACGCGTAGGTGCGCGTTACTAATATTATTTAAGATCAGAGTTCTTCAGAGGATTGGAAATTCTTGTAGAAGCGGCAAGAAACATGTTCTTTATTTATATATAGCGCTCAGATATAAATTTAAATAAAATAAAAACGCCCATTATGCGGTATTGGGAAATAGTTGCCAAGAGTCGACGACATCAATCACTTATAACGCGTAAGTGCGCCAACCGACCTGTTTACCGCATACATATGTTTCCATTTATTTTTTATCATACCTGGAAAGTATAACAAGCGACATGTATCATAATGACATGCCCGATACCTAAAAAAGTATGTAATATCGATGTGCAAGCAATTTTATATAATATTTGATGTAGTTTTGGCTGGAACTTCTCCACCGACGGATTGTTGTTCCTGCATTTTTTTTAATGAAACATAATCTACATCATGCATATTTACCAATATGTTTATAAATGGTTAATAATATTCGAATATTATGGCTCCGATCGACACACGACTTCATTTTTGACAGAAAAAAGAGATGCGATCGTTAAAGCGATTCATAAAGGAATTTAAATTTTTAAGTATAAAATCTTACGTAGTCCAACGAACATTTGCGACGTCGTGCCTTTACGACGTCGTTGACAAAATGAATTGATGGATTTTGTTACTTCATTACCGGGCTATATCTGTCTGTCACTACACTATACAGCAATGTTTGAGAAGCCCTATGTTCAGCCGTGGACTTGTACTGCATTAATGATGAGTGTTTTTGCGCTAGCATTTGAAAATATTATGTTAAAATACAGCGTTGTAAGGGTTATTGAGCGTTAACAATTACAACACTGTATGGAATATCTTTATAGCCATGTAGGGTTTAAAATATGTGATAATAAATGGATAGGATATCGTAAATGAAATAATCATCAATAAAGTAGTGAACGTATGTTATAAACGATAATTAGAGCCACCCTGCAGCTTTATTATGATTGCAACATGAATGGGTACGGTAAGACAGGGAAGGCCCACACTCACAGAATATTAGCGTAATGCTTTTCTTTTGTTAAATGTTTCATATGGTAAGTGTCGAATACAATAAATGAATAAAAATTATTTTATTCATTATAGATAACAAGAACACCTTTTGAAAGTCATTTAAGCTTTACCACTGGTTCGGATCATACTGTTTCCTGGGAAGAATCAACAAGATCCCCAGCGGGACTTTTAAATAAATTACAATATAATATTTTATAGAATATGTATGAAAACATTTAGAAACAGCATGTTAGCGATCACCTCTTGCCCAGGGATTATTATCAAACATGTCCTTTTTAGTAGTATAATAACCCTTACTAAAGAATTTTTGCTTAATAAATTTTTTTAACTTTTGGGTAGATAAAGTCCCGCATGTTTTCTAGGATTTTATTGTAAAATGTTACACATTTTTATATGAGATGGGGCAAACGATCAAACGGCTCATCTGATGAATGGTATATGACTATCGCCGCCCATGAACAATGGCAACACCAGGGACATTGCAGATGCGTTGCCGGCACGAAGCAAATACAAAGAGGAGATTGCATAAGCAACTGTGCACTGTGATTCTAAGTCCTGACGTCATCACAGTGGGCGTGGCTTTACTTAGTGTACTGTTAGCGTTCGTCCTGTGCGCGTATGTGTAGAAAATCGCAAATCGGTGTATTTTCGTAGTATTAAGAAGAAAATGATGAAGTGCTGTGTTTTATCTTGTAAAAACTACATCAAATTTCATTTGTAAATAAGTTTATACCTACTTTATTAAAAAGGTTCTAAATAAATCTAAAAAAGCAGCAAAACAGTTCGCACTTTTAAAGTAAAACTAAAAGAATATCTTTTAAATTTGCAAAGTTAGTATAATTCTGTGTCGATGTATCACACCTTTCTTATGAAGTATACTGTATCTGTATATTATAAAAATAAGAAATACTTGCTTAATTCTACATTTATTTTGCTTTTGTATCTTATTAAATAATTTAATTGTGTGCCTTGTGCCTTGCGCATGCCTATTGCGACGGTTTTTGTTGCGTTCGCTTTTTGATGTGCCTTTTTTCCCCTAAATATTCAGTTTTTTTTATTATTCATACATTTTATAAGAGTGATTTTTATTTTATGTTGGAGCCTGTCATTAGCTAAGTTTATTTTGTTGCACCTATGTCTCTGGCGTTTACTGAAAATCAGCGTTATAGTTACCACTATGTGTTTATTATAACATTTGTGCTGAGTAGACGCCATTTTAGTTCCATTCCATTAATTTATTTTGTAATGTTAATTTGTATTTATGCTTAGAACTAAATAAATTATATTATTACTATTGTACAAATGTAATTAAATATATTCGCCACTAGATGGCGACACTTTGTGTCATAGGAACTAAAAATATAAAGGTGCATAGAGCTCAGTATTGGTAAAATAATCATACGAAGGTGTTGAAATTAGTATTGCATTCAGTCCTAAAGAATTTTTAATCGAGAAAAGATTATTTTTATAGTTTTTATAATCATTTTGTGCACAGGCCGCCATCTATCATCAAGGTAGCTAAACTACATTTCAAAATCGATATGGAACGATTCGAGTAGTTTTACTATTTATCGGTAGATGGAAAATAGTAAAATGAGTGGGGCTTAACATCCCCTTACCCCGCGAATTGTCACGCGTTGTAACATAGTGAAATCTAATTACAACACTACTCCTCTTTGCCGGCCTTTTAAAAAAGAGTATGCTCTTTTCTTATAGCCCATTACCCCGATTGAATGAACTACTGACTTTTCAAATCACACACTCGGCCATCCTCCTTGAGTCTGACCCATCTGTCCTTAGGTCTAACAAGTCTGAGACATCTTAATTTACATATAAATACGCCTCTTTCCCGTAGGGGTAGACAGAAACCACTTCTTTCCGCTTGCTACGATCCTTACATACTTGTTTCGCTTCGTCCACTTTCATTATTCTCTTCATACATGCTCTACGGTTTAGGGTACTCTTTACCTGGCCTTTTTTCAAGACGTCCCTAATTTGGTCTTGAAATGTCCGCCTAGGTCTACCCCTTCCAACACTTTCATTCACACTCGCCTTATACACTTTTTTCGTCAATCGTTCCTCATTCATTCTCCCGACATGGCCAAACCATCTCAGCACGCCTTTCTCAATTTTTGTCACTACATCTTCTTTCAGACCACAACGTTTCCTTATCTCACTATTTCTTATCCTGTCACTCAGTTTAACTCCTATCATACTTCTTAACGCTCTCATCTCAACTGCATTTATTCTGCTTTCATGTTTCTTCTGCCATACCCAACTTTCACTTTCGTACATGAGTGTCGGAACCAACTCATGCACAGCCAAACGAACCTTGTTAGACACTTTCCGACTGCTCATAAAGGAGTGCAAAGCTCCATTCACCATGTTTCCTGCATTCACTCTTCTTTCGATGTCACTCTCACACTTTCCATCTCTTGTAAACTTTGAACCCAGATACACAAACTTGCACCTGTTCAATTTGTTCATCTCCAATCACGATATTGCAGTCTGTCACTGCCTCATCTCTTTCAAACACCATCATTTTCGTCTTCCTTACATTCACCTTCATTCCCTTTCTAACAAAAGCTCCACTCATAGCAGTTACCATCTCCTGTAACTCCCCGGCCGACTCTTAATTTCTAATAAAATAAACACAATAATAATTAATAACACTTACATCATCCTATATTTTACAAATAAAACAATTTAAAACCACCTTAAAAAAATAATTGCAAAAAACAGAAAAGATTTCAACATCATTTGACATAAAGCCTCCAAACTACACAAAACTAGTGCACAGATATGAGAGTTAATTAAATAAAGCATACAAACCTATGGCCACCCTTTCATATAATCTGCATCTGTGGATGTCCTCAGAGGCCCTTCTGCTTTGCTATCAGCCTTCTCAACGTCATAAGGATCTAATCCAATGACTCGGGTAATCCTGTAAGATCCTAAAAATTTAGGTTTTAATTTTAAACAAGTGCCAACCTGTGTACTTTCAATTGCTACAAGACGTAGATTTTTTAAAATATTTTTAAAAGAAATACTAGTTACTTTATTAACATTACTCCCGTTAACCTTTCAAAGTAATCTTAAAAATACTTGTACTTGTTGAAAGATCGGTTCACCACAGCAGTCGAATGGCGGATTCGAACCCACGACTCTTTGAGTTTGCAGTCCACACCCTACTATTACGATCGCTTGATGCTAACAAGAATGCCGAATTAGCACGAATCATTGATTCTCATAGAATATAATATATTATATTATATTATATGAATATATATATATATATATATATATATATATATATATATATATATAATAATAATAATATAATATATTATATTATATTATATGAATATATATATATATATATATATATATATATATATATATAATAATAATATGAATCAATATATATCAATATTACTTATCAGAAAATAGGTGGATAAAGGCAGAACTTTTTATCCTAAATATAGAAATACCTGTATAAAATTTGCCTTGTATCCTTTCACATAATAATGATTTATCAGAGGTTATACAAGCTGCAGAGATTATTATTGAGTATGAGAAAAAAAATTAAACCTTATGTTTTTCATCAACTAGGCAGCAAATTTTGAGGTTAATGTGTGATACTTACAAGTAGAAGTCAGCTTAAAGTGCCAATCATTATACTGTTTACCCCATTTCGTTTATCCATTTCTAATATAATTAATATAAAATATAACTTTCTAACATTTCAGAAAGAAACATTAATCTCTACACTTTTCGATCAAGTTAACTTCTCCCGCTATGAAATCTGTCAAATATATGTGGTTGATGTCCTCATTTAAAAGTTCTTTTTTGTTCGACTAAGCATTATTGTGGTCCCCGTTGAACCGGCCCCAATCAATGCGTTAAGGCGAAGTACAAATACCAATAATTCATAGTAGCTATTATGAACACTAACAGTCGCTTGTGGACTAGTCGCGTCATGTGTATGAGGTCTTGACCTACTTCTCAGCATCTAAAACCATTTGTTTCACTTAATCCTTAGAAATACTCAAACTGACACGTCTTGTACAGTTTTAACATTATATTATTAACAAATGGTAAAATTTAAAATTTTGTACAACCGACTTCAAAATAAATCAAATGAGAACATTGTATGAATAATTCAAAAACTACTGGTCAAATCTTGATCAAAATTATAAGGGGCCACATGAGAAGCACCAGCATTCAACTAAAAAAACAAATCTTTTTTGAAGTCGGTTGAAAAGACCGCTACATTTACATTAAACAGATTAAAAATAAATAGTTCAACTGCAGAGGTGACACGTGATCTATTTAAAGTACTGGTCAAGACAAAAAGTAATGAAACTTTTTACGTCTCCTGTATCGAATTAACGTAAATTTTACGGCTTTTCCAGCGACACATTTAATTTAATTTTGGTTCCGAACGATTGCCGTTTTCAAACATCTTCAAGTCCTATGCATTATATTTGGTATATTTCTTTATTTTAAATACGTAACCCATACACTAGGATTTTCTCCTGTATCGTGGAGGCAATTTACATACAAAGAAACAAGACCCGGAACAATTATTAGTAGGCCATACAAATGCTTGCTGGATTCGAACCCTTCGCGTCGCAACTCAACGCTAAGCCATCACGGAGTCGTCGCTTCACGGTTAATGAAGCTATTGCAATTAAAACACTTTCTAATTATATTACAGTAGATGCTACCGTCGGCTTGGGATCAAATATCAATAAATTTTAAGCAATTAAAAACTATATCCAAGCACACCGCTACAAGACTTAAAACAAATATAGTTTTGCTTATATTGGACCTAAAGTAATAATTTTAAAAGTTTAAAAATACCAGAAGAAAAAAGGGCTAATTATCTTCAAACAACTAAACAGATTTTCTAGAAAAATAGCTGAGAACACACTCGGTCAAGTCACCTTTCAAACCAAAAAAAAAATACTAAATCTAAAACGGTTCTTCCGTTTGGAGCTACGTTGCCACAGACAGACAGATACACAGATTCATAGATACTCAGATTTCCAGCTACACAGATACACATAAATAGATAGACAGATATAAGTATATGTTAAGCATGTACACCCCTCTTTTTATTGGGTTAAAAAACAGGAATATAGCTCGGGTTAACTTTGACTCTAAGACAGTGTGTTTTACCATCTAGGACTGCATCACCACTTACCACCAGGGGGGATTGTGGTCAAGCACTGGCTTATAATAAGTTAAAAAAAGACAACGACATCAGGACGTCAAACACTTGAGTCCTCTCGTAACATGGTCACGAGCTGCTAAAGCACTCGAGATATCGGGAATCAAAAATTAGTTAAATAAAATGCAATCATATCGGAGTAACAGTAAATCCCACACAGGCCTCCTTATTTAGGACGAAACAGTCCGCCGTTGCTCCGGTGTTTTTTTTTAATAGTATAAGGGTGATAAGCGAGCACACAGCCTGCCTAATGGTAAGTGGATACTGTGACCCATAGACATCTACATCTATCCTCGATTAAGAAATCTAAATGCAGATACGTTGTCACCCTTGAGGACTAAGATAGAACGCCTTCTACCCAGTAAAGGTAGGGTCTCCGTTTCTCTACACTGAGCATACTAAACACAGCAGCAATGAGCTACAATTTCACAATGATAACCTGGGAGAACGTGGTCCTGCCTCGGTTGAGCCGGTCCATTCGTGCTACAACCATAATATAGCTCCAGCATGGCCATACCACATACAAAAGCTTGTTGACTGATTTCATATGTCCTCGAAAAATATTATTTCTCAGATGTTACCCCACAATGTTTTCTGGGTGTTTTCTTCACCGCTCAACATAATGTGGTAAATTGGCACTTAAAATTGAGGTAAAAATTTCAATGGTTTCGACGGGGTCGAACTCGGCAAACGCCGTACACTATGAAGTTATCGGCATGCGCTTAAGTCCTGAGCTACCACGGCTCTTCGATGAGTATTAGTGATAGACTATTACGTTGGTTTATAAAATAAGAGTTACAGGATGTAGATGGATGCAGGTGCCTCAGGACCGTGCTTTGTGGCATTCCTTGAGGAGGCCTATGTTCAGCAGTAAACATGTGAAGGACTGTAATGATGATGATGGTGATGAAGTGTTAAAACGAGCGCACAATCTTCCTGATGGTAAGTGGGTGCTGTGGTCAATACACATTTACATTACTATCTTCGATTAAACATCAAATCGCAGGTGCGTTGACCAAGATGGAATGCCTCGATTCCAGTAGAAACATATCAGGTTTTCTATACCCACCATAAGAAATACAACTGCATTAACTCGAGCCTATATATTCCTGCTGCAACAATAATATAGCTACAACATAACTCTACCGCGTACATTTAAAATGACTCAAAAACCAAGCCAAAACCAAATTCCATTTATTGTATAAACACACGCACTTACTACCCATAATGTGCGGCTAAATAATTTGCAAGCAAAACAACATGGTTTTAGGTGCATATGTGTGCGTCCAATAGTGAACTTGGGAGCAAAGAAAAAATATGTGTGCGTGAGTGCGTGTCAAAAAATAGAGCATGGTTTCGGCATCATTTGTTATGTACGTGGAGTTCCCTCTATCTACTTTGGAGGTTCGAAGGTAAAGTTAAGATATAATGAAATGTACATTCAATGTGGAAGTACTGAAGCAGCTTTTAGATCGAAACTACATCTATAACTGTGTTGGGAGAAGTAATTGATATCCATCAAAATTTTTCTTTTGACCAACTCGAATAGTTGCATATCCCTCTCTCGTCCCGAGGATGTCGCGAAAATCGATTCCGTATGGTATTGCGAATAATTATTTCAACGACGTCAGATTATCTAAACCATGTTCCGACCTTAGAGGTCAGGCTGAAGCTCATAGTCAATTTGTTAATTGCTCATTGGATTATTATTTTCTGCCGACTTCCATAAAGGAGATGGTACTCAATTTGACTGTATGTTTTTTTTTATGTGTGTTACCTCATAACTTTTTATTGGGTGAACCGATTTCGATGATTCTTTTTTTATTTGAATAGTTTTTGAGTTATTCTTAATAACTTGTTTGAAGTCGGCTGTACAAAATTTTAAATTATGTTAGTTATAATCATAAGATATTTTTATATTTTAGAACATTTTACCACCGTAACGAATCAGAATACAGTAATATGTAGTTGTGCAATAAATATATTCCCGATAATATTTTTAAACGTATCTATTTCAGCGCGCTAGCAATTTCGGTGAGCATCATTTAAAAAATTACAATGTTGTGAATCATTGAGAAAATTTTGTCGCTTTTAAATATAGAAGTCTGTGAGTGTTCGCGTCTTCCTGTAGTTGAGAGGAAAGTTATAAAATATGACAGCAGCTGTCTCTATCTGAAATTAACTTTAAGTGGTTAAAGGGAATATTAGTAATGTTTAAAAGATTACCAGTTTTTTTTTTTTAAATCTATATTTCTATATAGATTTTTTCTCGAACTTTTATATATCCAATTGTACACGGGCATACTTCTATTTGGTGGAGGCGTTAGAACTTATCTATGAAACTTTAGAAGGGGTTATATATCGGGGATACATCATGAAAAACATACGCGTCGAGTGTAGAACCTTCTCGTTTTTGAACACGGAATATACCTATAATTAATAAAAGTATTAACATAAAAAAGTTATCTCAGTTGAATCTCTCTCGATTCATTACAACCACTTAAACTTACTCACATATATTTGATGATGAAGAACAGTTTATGCTCTAAAGCATAAACTGTTCTTCATCATCATCGTTCCAAAAATCGCTTACTACCGAACATGGGTTCCTCATATTAGGCTGAACGTGCCTTAAAATCACTACCCTTCATAAGAAAATTATGATCTCATCATCAGACGCCTCGCATTTTTGTAAGTATATGCAAAACCATGCCACAAGCATTATAAACCAATTTATCCTACTAAAGCTTTACAACGCTCATAGTAAATTAAGATTGTGAAAACTGACGACGTACAACACGTACACGTATACAATGAAGGAGTAATTGGTATCGTGAATACCTTATTCCTGAGAGCAATTTCATCCAGACAGCCGTTGCATAGACACAATCGCAATCATGAGTTAGAACATTTTTTTTTTAAATAAAATACCAAATACAAAAATTTTAATGTTTAATATAATTTCTTCGTAATAGCTTCTGAAATCGGTGATAAGATATAGTGTATCGAAAAATTCAAGCCCGGATTTGAGAGGCTTTTATACGTGGTAGAGCCATGCTGCAGCTATATTAGTAGTATAGTTGTAGCACGAATGGGTCGGCTCGACCGGGGATGGACCACACTCTCATATAATACCAGCGTAAAATGGCAGCTTGACACCACTGTGTTTCGTATGGTGAGTGTAGAGAACCGGAAACCCTTTTTACTGGAATAGAGGCATTCCATCTTAGTCCTCACGAGGTGACGACGCATCTGCATTTTGGTTCTTTATTGAGGATAAATGTATATGTCTATGGGTCACAGCAACCACTTAACATCAGGTGGACTGTGTGCTCGTTTGTCACCCTATCCTATAAAAAAGCTATTAAGTGGAAATTATTTTATTCATTTTACTTCTGCAGTCCGTTGTTACTGTTTACTAAAAGTTATATTTTTTTATATTCTACTAAGACAGCGCTTATCTACGATCCCACCTGATGGTAAGTAGTGACGTAGCCTAAGATGGTGAAACGACTTAACAAAAGCGTATTAACTCTTGCTTTGAAGACACCCACATTGTAATCGGATGGAAACATAGATGCTGGCAACTATTCCACTCCTTGTCTTGTACGCATGATGAACGACGTAGCGAAACGTTTGGTTCAAATGCGTGGTAAGTCAACAACGAAAGGGTGGAGACTGGTTGAAGGTCTGGTTGTCCGATGGTGGAAGGGAGAGGGAGGAATTAAATTATGCAATTCCTTCAATTAAATTTTTTACTCTTTTTTAACAACTTATAATGTCACAAAAGTTACATTGAATACAATACAAAAGTTACATTCAATACAATACAATGGGAAGTGAAGATTCATCTTCTATTTTTCCACCCTTAGGGATTCAACTTTTTCTTCAAATTTATATGGGACATCCCCTGATATGACATATTTGATTAAAAAAGTATCTTTAAATTGGTTCTGCCGTTTCCGAGAAATCGGTGAACATCCATAAAAATGTGCGCGCTAAATATAACACCTACTCGCTTTTTGAACTCGATAAAAAAAAATCAGGTGTCAGGTCAGCATAGTGAAAATCGAGATGAGAATTAACACAGCAAGCAATTTTTATTAGTAAATGATGACAGATGAAACCTCTCCAGTAAATATTTATGTGGTTTTTTAAATAAAATCGATTTATAAGAATTCCATCTGACCACAAGCTGTCTATTACAGCTAGTAGTGGGTCAAGACAGACGGCGTATGATACATTGTAGCGGTTAACCTTGCTCCCTTATAGTGTTTACTTTACTGTAGCTCCTTGAAAATTGTCCTGTGAGAAGCAGTTACACTCATATAAATTTAACATTGTTGTAAAAATCGATAGTAGATAATCAAGAGAAAACTAATGCAATTACAATGTATATAAATACGTTTATTTTTTTAAGCTTTATAAACACTCACACTACAGATTTTCTCCTGTATCGTGGGGGCAGTATACATACATAAATTTCACAAGGACAAACATCCAGACCCGGAACAATCATTACAGGCCATACAAATACTTGTTCCGTGCGGAATTCGAACCCGCCACCCTTGAAGCCGTTATTCATTTCGAAGCCCCTGCGCCACGGACCTGTCATATAATATTGCCCAAAATCGGTATTGGTCTTGCAGTCTTGGTCTTGTTCTTGCAGTTTTGCAAGAACAAGACTAAGTATGCGACACTTGCGTCTTGCAGTTAGGACTGAGTGTCGTTTCAGGGATTATAGGATTTCGGGTATACGCTTAGGGACTCTATTAGATGCAAAAAATATATTTAAAAAATTTGGAAAATTGGACTTGTGCACATTACGAACAATACCATAAACATACAAAGCGAATGAAAATATCCATTAAAAAAAAAAGAGTGCATCCCTAGTTTTGACCATCGGCACTTTGTTAGTGCGCGGCGTCTTATTGTCGGCATCATAAAAGGTCGGATACTGACCTGCCAAAAAAAATTTGCAGCTAGTCGGAAGTACAAGGTCAAGATACACGCGCCGGCAGCTTCTATTGATATCGCATAGAATCGTCGCCGCCGCGCCGCACGCAAAACATTTGACACTGTTTGATTGCCGCCACAGAGTACATGTTCCAAAGAAATAAATAAGTTTCCGTGTGCTCAGAATAGACACGAATAGATTATGCTCATCTGGCAAGGAATATTGTAATTAGATAATGGTAAGGACATGTAGATATCATAATAATTTATTCTAGTAAGTCATTATTATAACATTAACTATATGGGTTTATAATAATTACTTACTATTATTATTATCATTATTAAGTGGCGAAGCTTGCGAAGTCACTTATTGATTTCACGATGTCTGTCCGTCTGTCCGTCTGTCCCACGATTATCTCGAGAACGGTTTCGAATTTTTAAATTCTGTTTTCAGCAATCGATTACTGATCACCCAGGCATTTGAATCTCCTATTTTGAAACTGATTGCTCAACGACAACCGTTAGAAACCGCTACAAAGCTGACTGCTTCGCCACTTTGTTATGCTGTTAGCTTGCTAGGTTTATTATTACCTAATAGACAAACATGTGTAATAAGTTCACTACAAATATCGATTTTTGGAAGTGTGTGTTTTTATAACACAAATTGCTCGAATATGTCGGTGGAGGTAACGTTTAAAAAAATTCATTATATTAGTTATTGGCAACCAAGCTTTTAAATTATGTGTATTTATAATCCAATTATGTATGGTGGCGAACTCGAACTGTTTAAAAAATCTGAGTAAAATTAAAATGTTGTGAGCCAAAGTGAACGGTCTGAAAATACCAGTCCCTAGATTTTAATGTTCGGTGCATATGTATGCGCTATAGCTGGCTATCTTAATCATGTTGTCCTGTTGAACAGTCTCTCTATAAAGCGTGGTGAATAATACGTATATGTCAAAAAGGGTATTTTTTCCGTTGCGGCTATGCAGGTCTAGAATGACCAGTATCACTGCGACCTGTAAGATTTATTATGATTACTGCTATGGCTGTAGTTCACTGTTAAGCCCTATGCCTTCAATGAATTTTAGGAGTTGCTTAGCTGTGAGCAATTTCACTTTTTCTGGGCTAAGCACATAGTATCCCAGATGAGTGTTACGTTTACGCATTAAGGGTCCACAATCACTTAGGATGTGCAGAGGTATTTCTTCCGGTAAGGAACAGAATAAGCAAATCTTTGAGTTGCTTAGTCCCAGGATGGACATGTGCTTTTTTAGACAACAGTTTCCAATCAGGGCTCTTGCCAGAGCACGCAGTTTATCCTTACTTCATCCCAGGGCTTCTGAAGCGAATTTACGATCAAAAGACCGGATTAAGGTTTTAGAATGTTTTCTGGTGTATCAGACCAGATCTTAAGTGATTTATTGTGATAAAGAGTTTCAAGGGTCAATCAGGCTAGGCTTTTTGAGATTCCACTAAATGGCTCGGGTCCAAATTGTGTAGTCTCTAAGCCCTTCCGTGCGAACTTGCCGGCAAGTTCATTGCCTACCATACCCGCACGACCCAGAACCCACCTCAAAACGAACCTGTTGTTATACTCCAGGACGTTTAGGCGGTTCACGCAGTCTCCAACTAGCTTCGAGTTCACTAAGTTTGATCTCAGCGCTAGCAGTGCTGCTTGACTATTAGAGTGTATATACTCATAAATAGTATGGTTGACGTAGTTTTTTTACAGGTTGATTTCCACGCACCGAAGTATGGCGAAAATTTCTGCCTGCAAGATAGAGGCGAATTTCCACAAATTCATACTAAGCTTTACTTTGGGGCACTCAAGCACGGATCTAAATATGTAGGAAAGCAAGCTCAGACCGCCCTGGGCGTTAATACTATACAAAAAGGCCATCGTCTCCTTGTTTAAATAAAGATCAAGAAGCGTTAGGCATAGAAGTGCATTAAAAGCCGCTCCAGGAGATGATCGCATTGTTCCAGTTGCCAATAAACAGGCAGTCCTTTGTAGACTATTTAGCCTGTCCGCCGTCATCTATTGGTTAGCTTTATTACATCAAACAATGGAGGCGTAGGTAATAATCGGCCTCACTATGCTGCTGTATAGCCATAGGATTATACTGGGACGAACGCCCCAGTTGTTCCAAACCGTACAACTGCATGTACCTAAAGCAATTTTTTGAGAGTTCCACGTTAATTTTTGGTCGATTGTTACGCCCAAGTATTTTAACTTCAGTGAAGAATGGTACTTCATTACCATTAAGCTTCGGTGTAACAAATTTTTTCAACCGTCCTTTTTTGGTAAAGTGTATTATAACAGTTTTATCAGCATGAACTGATAAACTTTTATCCCTACACCAGTTATTTATGGTGTTTAGGGCTTTTTGAATGATTGAAAATAAGATACATTAGCAAAAACCTCTCACAATGACTACATCAGCGTAACCGAGTGTATCAATACGAAGGTCTACCATTTTGTACAATAAATGGTCAATCGCGAGAGTCCAAAAAAGGGTTGACAATACACCTTGCAGATGACCTCTCGTAGTTGCAAACTCAGTTGAAGTTTGAAACAGCGCTATTTTTGCCTTTCTGTCTGAGAGCATCGACTGAACCCACCTGGTGAATGTGGGATCAACATTTTTAGATGTCAGTGCCCCAACCATCAGTGATGTGAAAGGTACAAAGAGTTCTTTATCTTTCAGCGCTTTATCGACCCCGTCAATAACACTGATCAGGGTTGTTTCTGTAGATTTGCCTCTGCGGTAAGCATGCTGGTTGTAATGTATGGGCCTCATAGCTATAGCTACATACATTCCTAACATATCTATCTATAACCTTTTCCATTGTCTTGAGAAGAAAGGAAGAAAGGCTTATAGGTCTAAAGGACTTTGGTAAAGCGTAGTTCTTTCTACAAGTCTTAGGTTTAAATAGAACTTTGACAATTGTCCATCGTTCTGGAATATATTCCCATGCAAAACTTGCTCTGAAGATTTTCAACAGAAAAGGAAGAAGGATATCGATACCCCTCTGTAGTTGGTTGGTGTTATTCAATCCTCACCGCTTATTTTATATGGCTTAAAGGAGTCAACAGCCCACTGCACTAGGTTTGGTCAGGTTTATCTTTGCAGCCCTGCACCAGTCCTTATTACAGGGCCCACATAGGGCTTCGTTTTTCGTTTTCGTAGGCTTTCGTTCAATATTAACTTCTCCTTTGTACGAAATTTTGTTTGACTGCAATAAAGTATTTTCTGTATATCTCTAGGTATTTAAAAGCAGATGAAGACGATAGTATGAATTAACTTTCAAACATGAACAGAATCGAAGATGCGTACTCATAGAGGAAGATCGCCATTTAAATGTTTGTTATAGGTATAATATTATGTTAATATAGTATTTCGTATCAAAAACTGTGTACGTTCATTCGCAAATAATCAATGATAATATTTTCAAAGTAGGTTTTTAGACACATGGTATGGGATATAAACTGTTTTTTTTAATTTAATTTTATCGCATTTTCGAATAGATTAGGTGTTCTTTACATTACTTACATTTTGAATACTATTACGGGAACAGTCCGAGGACAAGTTAAGGTCCCTCCCCCCCTCGTCATAACATTAGATTTCATAGACCACAAATCCTTGCAAAAATACACAATCATTACCAAGGATGATCCGGGAGGTTATTTAAATCAAAAAGCATCCTAATTCCAATAGAAGAAGATGGCTGAGTGCAATCATCTGCCTATGATCCTGTAATTTATAAAATTAAATCCCAACCCAAGTATATCACTGCGAGACTTCAAGACAACACGATTTCCTTCTCCGTACATCAAACTAAACATTAATAATTTCAGTAAAAGGTATCCGTGGTTAACTATGATATGGGGACGTTGAATATCTCAGTTCTCTCGAGACAATGGGTAAATAAGTACTCAATACTTCGGGAATATAAAAATGATATGTCAATTAATGGGGATAAAATTCATAAAAAAACTTAATTTTATTGAATTTTTTTTAGTTATTCAATTCTTTTTTTCGAAATAGCGCTTGCGAAATTAAACACAACATCCTCGTTAACTAGCGGCCCATTTAAAAACTAGGTTTACGTTAGTACTCTATTGTTTTTGAACTCTACGTAACTACTTTGTCGGTAACTTAATTGCAGGGCATTGTGTTAAAATCATTTAACAGTGTCAAGCCACAAACTTTTGTACGACGAATATTTTTATTTATCATATCAGTTTATATTATATTGAATTTATTTATATATTACCAGCGATTGATTGCCCGCTTCGCAATGCTTAAATTAAAGTTTATTTTTATTTAATCATTTATAAACAAATATTTTTTAAGTACATATAAATGTATTAAATTAAAATTGTAGTCAAATTAAAAGTTAATAAAATTCTATATTTCTTAAAGTTGATAAAAATTACTTTGCGTACATCCGCTCGATAAAATAAAATGATGTGTCTTACCTAGGTTGAAGTTGACCGCTAAGTGAGCGGCGGGCCAAAACACTTAGCGGTCAGCCACCGCAGAGTCTACATCACCTGAAGATGCCTCGTGTAGAGGCGAAACACGTGTCGTATTATCGTCAGTGGTGTGTTTTTCCAAGTGTAGTGGTGTTGGGAGTAGTGGTGATGGGAGTAGTGGTGCTGGGATTAGTGGTGACGGGGATAGTGTACGCAATTGAGGGAGAGCGAGAGGTGCTCTCCAAACTAGGTAAGACACATAATTTTATTTTATCGAGTGGATGTACGCTAAGTAATAATTTTATCAACTTTAAAATAATGGATATCCGCAAAATAACGCCTGATTCTAATAAATATATTCTGTATTTAATTAAAGTTAAACGGTTATGACCAAGCTTCATTATAAACTAAATTACGCGTCATACCGTTTGGTGTATAAATAATTAAACCGGAAGAACCACTTACTCTAGAATAACCAATATAAAATTGACCATGAGAAAAACAATCAGAAGTTAAATCTATACCAACTGTTTTTAAAGTTTTGCCTTTAGACTTACTGATGGTGATAACTAAACAGAGTTTAAGAGGATATTGGGTTCGTTTGAAGTCAAATTATATTCAGAAGTAATGATTGGTATTCGGGTTATAAATACTGTTTATCCACTTTCACAACCTGTCAATATTTTAGCTTCAATAATAATTCGTTGCAATGATACAATTGCAGCCGTGTTCCATTGCATAATTGAGGAGGATTCAGATTTCTAATCAGTATAACTGAAGCGCACAATTTGAGAACTAATTTGTGACTCGACGTCCCTGGAGGATTTAATGTATTTTAAATTTCTACAGGAAAATTTATAATATTATCATCAATATATCCTCTATTAAACTATCGGTAGACGAACATAGGAAGTATGTTATGTCCGTCCAACATTTCTATTTTTTTTTTTATTCAAGAAGCCTTTTCATTCCTTCCTGTTAAAATTGCTCTTTCGCTAAACCACTCACTTGACGGGTCTTTTAGAATTTTTATATCAGAATAAATAGATTCAATTTATGAAACAAAACCACGTAAATTTATTTACGTGGTAGGGTCATGCTGCAGTTATATTAGTAGTATATTGGTAGCACGAATGGGTCGGCATGACCTGGGAAGGACTACGCTCTCACAGATTACCATCGTAAAATAGCAGCGCAACGCTGCTGTGTTTCGTATGGTGAGTATAGAAACTGGATATCCTTTTTACTGCAAAAGAAGTACTCCATCTTATTCTTCGCGGCTGACGACGCATCTGCATTTTGATTTGTAGTTGAGGATAGATAGAAATGTTTATGGGCCACAGCAGCCACTTACCATCAGGTGAACTGTGTGCTCGTTTGTCACCATTAACCTATAAAAAAAAAATTAACTCATCTATTTTTGAAACCAATGTGCCAATATTTTTTTGGTATTTTATGCGGAATGGAAGAATTGCAACAGAGTATAGACAATTCTGTTGTAATTCTTCCATTCCCTATATCTAATAGTGTTTTAGAAAAATCTTCAACATCTTTATTCCCATATAAATGAGCTCTCATATTTCGCGTTAATGATAATTTATATACTTGTGGTCATATAACTGATAATTTTAAGCATGCTTTGATTTCATCAGCCTTAGTTCCTCTTTCTACGACCTGTAATGTTTTCCGAAAATCACTAGCAAGAAGAAATGTTTATTGATTTTATTAATTTTTTGTTGTTGTTTAAATCTTGCATCATACGATCAACAGCTTCTATTGCTTTTTTTGTTTGCCATTTTACATTTATTCCACACTATGATATCACATTCTTTAAAAACTTTAGATAAATTACTCTCTTTACTAACATTACAAATTGGGAACTCGTCTTTATTCAAATCTAATGGTAGCTTAAACAATGAATGTTATAACTTAACATTGTATCAGCTTCCATTTCTTCCAAATTCTTTTCAATTAACTTCAGATCTAATAGAAAAAAACATGCGTGAGTGTCGTGGAACACTCGGTTGGAACGAAATTCCTTTCATAGTACATTATTATTGAGAAACGTATTATATTATTGATTAACAAATTCAGATGAGTTACTACCGTCTATTAAAATGAAGCGTCATTTAAAATAATATTTCTTTCATCACACGATAAGGAAAAGTGCGAGGGAGATAGATATTATTCCATCTCGCTCGCACTATGGAAAGGGGGTTGTGACGGAAAAGTCTTGCAGTTTTTCTAGCTTATTTCCCATCCGTCAATTTCGTACCGTACGATAAGGAACTTCGTTACATAATATAAAATTATATTTACTAATGATGTATAGTAAATATTAGTTATTTAATAATTCCGTAATAAATAATGTGTAGTTCGTGATAATTAACGCCATATTTATTACAGGATATTATTTAAAAAAATATACTTCTCGGTTTTTGTTTTTGTAACCTTTGCTGTTTTTGTATTGTACATCTTTGCTCTATTTCTACTTAACGCCTAATTTTCGCAAAACATAAAGTAAAGTAGTTTTTCGTGTCACAGCATCATACTAATCGTTGTTTATCGCTTACATAAATAAAGTTTAAATTATCGTTACACCTTTATCTTTCTAATTTTATATATTAAAATTAAAAAGAGCAGTTAAAATTGTAAAAAAAACTTCTACCTATCAGGTGATGAAATTGGAAATTAAAACGACTTTGCTTATCAAGCGATTTATCATTACAAAAGTAGGATAAAATCATGTGCTTTCATAAACTACTTTGTGCAATTAGGTAGTTTACTTTTCCCCCACCTTAATTTTTTTTATAAGTCATTACACGCGTCATAAGTTTTATGAAAAACAAAATCGTATAAGACTGGTCACTTATAATTTATTTAAAAACATGATTATTACAAGTAAAATGCGAATGATCTAATTTCAAATTTCCCTCCATACTTTTTTACGAGCTAAATTGATATTGCGTATTTCATTCAAAAATGGACCTACGTCGGGGGAACATTATTGCGCATTGATTTTTTACGATTTCAAATGTCGCTTAAAACCGGACAAATCGTCTTATTGACTTCAAATGGCACTGATAGATAAAGGCCTAATGGATAAAAGTGTCCTGATGGTAGAACAAATTTCATAACGGTCGACTAACTTTGAGATATGAGGAGAGAAGTGGTCTTCCTTTGACGTTTGACATAATATAACGAATAAGCGAATAAAATTTATCAAGAGATTCGGCTCATATTGCAGATTGAATCGCAAGCGTTTACAGGAACACCTTCGGGCAAGAAAGGTATGTTCGCGTTGAGTTTAGAAAAAATAATCTGTTAGGGATATAGATACAGTTTAGTTTAGTTTAGTACAGTTTGTACGTGGTAGAGCCATGCTGCAGCTATATTAGTAGTATAGTTGTAGCACGAATGGGTCGGCTCGACCGGGGAAGGACCACGCTCTCACAGAATACCAGCGTCAAATAGCAGCTTAACACTGCTGTGTTTCGTATGGTGTGTGTAAAGAAACGTAGACCCTTTTTACTGGAAACGAGGCATTCCATCTTAGTCCTCACGGGTGGCAACGCATCTGCATTTTGATTTGCAAACGAGGAAAAATGTAGATGTCTATGGGCCACAGCAGCCACTTACCATTGTGTGCTCGTTTGTCACCCTATACTATAAAAAAAAAGTTATCATTGCCGGAAGATGCGCTAGCCAAGTTCGATCAGGTCGTAAAAAAGGTGTCTGAGGCAGAATGGAGAAAGTGTTTGGAAAATTGGTTAAGAAGCATGAAACTCTGTATAGATTTTGAGTTCTTTATTTATTTAATAATAAAAACTTTGTCCTGGAATTTTTTTAGTTTTACACTTCTGTCAGGATCGTACCAAACGGAAGCCCAAATTCTCTGCCTACCCCTCTGGGTGACGGGCGTGAGTATTAATATTTTTATTTTTTTATATTATAATATCTAGCTTTTACCTAATACTTTCGGTTGAAATCAAACAAAAGCGAGATAACCTTACACGTGTCCCAACTCCAGACATACTCATACACTTGTGTATTTTGTTTTCAATTGTTAATTCGAAATTGAATAAACTCATCGTGTTAAAAGCGTGAAAGCGTAAACATTGCTAACATATATACATACTTCTCCCCAAAATAAACACAACGAATATCCGATTAATTACAATAATTGAAAATCGCCGGCCCATATACTGTATTAATTTGCTTTAATAACTTAAATCTTTTGTATTTCTCAATAAAATTATTAAAGCTGTTACGAGGGCGGGCGCTTATTTGTTTCATTTAAATAATTAATAAATTACTTATATACGTAACTTAAAATATTATACATTCGTTACTTCCTATGTATATTTAAGTATTTTATGTTGAATGTATTTCAATAAATTGTATATTTATTTTTAGAACATCTATTTTCCATCACTTCATATCGTCCGGGGGTTGCCTGTGTATTATCGTCTGCTGGGTAAATGGCGACTATAGGAAGTGATTTTCTTGGAATTAAAGTTGTCGTGAAGCATCAATGGGGATCTCATATATCTAAACTAGCTAGCAAACTTGGTTCTGCAGCTTATGATGTAAAAAATATTAGGGGCCTTACATGTGTTCAAACAGCTAGATTAGTTTATTTCAGCTATTTCCATAGCATAATGTCATATGGAATCTTGCGTTAGGGTATTGCGACTGATATTGAAACTATATTTGATGAAGACAGTCGTAAGAGCGATTTCAAAGGTGGGTTCGTACTAATCTTACTAACTTAGAGAATAATCTAATGAATAAATATATTAACTTTGGTTTTTCAGTATATTTACGAAAATTTAATGTATATTCACAAAAACAAATATAGTTTTATGAAAAATAGAGATATACATTCTGTAAATAGGAACAACACGCCAGTTATTTCATTCACTCGACTTCAAAGAGTCAGTAATTCCTTCATGGGCAAATGTTTACGCTTTTACAACAATGGCCCAGTAAATATACAGGCGTTATCTATCAAAAATTATTTATTTTTATTAAGCAAACATTGTTTAGTAAGGGTTATTTATTATACTACTAAAGAGTACATGATTGATAATAACCCCTGGGAATGAGGTGATCGCTACCATGTTTCTAAATGTTTCCATACTAATTATTTAAAATAATATATTGTAACTTAATTTCATTTAAAAAGGTCATGCTTTCTTGCTGGTTCTTCCCAGAACAGAGGGTTTTTTCCGATGGTATTATTGGTGGAATGGTAAAGCTTAAATGACTTTCAATAGGTATTCTTAATTGTAATATGTATCGCATAAAAATGATTCTATTCTGTTAGAATAATCTTAATGTTGTAATCTTATGGCTTCCGATGGATTTATTATCTCGTTTATGTCAAGCCTATAATACCCAGGCCGGCAAGCGTCTGATACTATAATCGTCAATTCTCCACCTAAATGTTTTTTATAGGATAAAGGTGACAATCGAGCACACAGTCCACCTGATGATAAGTGGCTGCTGTGATCCATAGACAGCTACATCTATACTCGATTACGAATCGAAATGCGGATGCGTTATCACCCGTGAGGACTAAAATGGAATGCCTCGTTTCCAGTAAAAAAAGTCTCCGGTTCTTTACACTCACCATACGAAACACAGCAGCATTAGGCTGCTATTTTACGCTGGTATTCTGTGAGAGCGTGGTCGTTCCTCGGTCGAGCTGAGCCATTTGTGCTACAACTATACTGCTAACATAGCTGCAGCATGGCTCTACCACGTATAAAAAGTGATGTAGAAACCTAAAATTACTGTCGGGTCTTCTCAGTGTACTTAAACATCGTACCAAATACGGTATGAATGCTGTCGACCCAAAATATAATAGTAATTATTATAGTGTTAACATTGACATTATCAAGTTGTTCAAGTCTAGCTTAATGCGACAACTTATCTTACAGATGTCTGAAACGAACAAGCCGTAGCCTTCGCGTAACGTGCATCTGTTCTTCTTCAAATCCATCGGTATTAATTATGTATGAGTATCAATTTTAAAAGCATGTTGTTAATCTTTACATAGTATAAATGTACGCTAAGATCTTTTAAACTATCATGTACATCATTGGACAGAATGATTCAAGAGGAAGATTTATATGTATAATACATATATATTATATATTATATAATTCTTCTGTCCGTGTGTTTGTGACTGAACTCCTCCTAAACGGCTCAACCGATTTTCATAAAATTTTGTGTGTATGATTAAGTTGATTAGAGAATGGTTTAGATTCACAATTGTACCCCGTTGGCGTTGTTGTCGAGATCCAGAAGTGCGAAGAAAGAAAGAAGAAGAAAAAAGAAATGCACGGTTGCGAAGCCTGAGCGAATCGCGAATTGTTATAATAAATGTTGAAGTTATATATTTCATATTTTATTTTATGTATGTTATTTTACTTATAAAAAAGCGACTAACGAGCTTACCGTCCATTTGATGGTAAGCGACTAATGCATTCCATGGTAACCCGATACCAACGTCAAACAAAGAAGGCTCACAGCGTTTCACTATATTGGTTCTTTAAACTCTTCAGATCAGTGAACCGTAGTCCAAACATTGGTGTTTGGCGGTAGAAATAGGTAAAAGGGTGGTACCTAGCTAGATAGACTCCTAAGCAGAAAAGAGTTCTCGTACCACCTATTATATTATTAATACTAATTTATTTTAATAATAAAACAGCTGACACTAAACAAATAACTTTAGAACTAAATACTGATGCACTATTTTGTGAACTTGTATTTATGTATAATATTATTATATTAAGTTACAGTTTTACCCACTTACTTGCGTTAGATTTATTTGCCATATACTGACCATGTAGTGGCGGTGTAAATATATCCACTGCCCCATATTGTCCCGCGTAGGTGTCGTATAAGTGTCGTATCGTTATAAGAGGCGACAAAGAAACAGAAAAAAGGTTAAGAAAATACCTAAATGAGTAAATTGGTTTAACGTTAATAATTTATATTCCACCTTTAGATGGTACCAAAACTGAATGTATGAAATTCATAACTCCAAATATCAAACACCTAACTACTAATGTAATTTCAATTGGGGAGGAGCTGAGTCTTGTAGATTTTCCTTTGAATCACACTAGACGCGAAGCTTCAATGGGGGGCCCATATAAATCTCAAATATCAAAACTAGCAAGCAGACTTAGTTATGCAGCGTATGCTGTAATAAAGATGAGAAATCTTACCAGTTTTGAAACAGCTAGACTAGTTTACTTTATCTGTTTCCATAGTATAATGTCGTATGGTATTTTGCTATTGTGACACGCGCCTGACTCTAAACTATATTACTTTTACAGAAGAAGGCCATAAGAGCAATCTATTATTTTAAAACAATGAGTGGCTCAGACAAAAATTTAAGGAAGTTAGGATATTAACTTTGGCCTCTCAATACATTTATTTCATGAACGAACGTACATACATATTATTTCATGAACGCACATCGCGTCAAAATTTACGATACCATCCTCATCGTCTGGATGCTTGGCGGTCCACCACTGTGCGTTTTACTAGAAGTTTTCTCTCGCGCACAACTTCTCTGTGTGGAATTGTTTATCACCTGCGATTTTTCCGGACCGATACGACTTGGGGATCTTCAAGAAAAGAGCCTACTCCTTTCTAAAATGCCGGTAAAGCACCTGCAATTCCCCTGTTGTTGCGGTTGTTCATGAGCGGCGGTAGTCACTTATCATCAGGTGAGTCGCATGTTCTTTTGTCCCCTCTTCTATAATAAAATAATAAAAATGTAATAAATAAATAAAACCAAGTGATATTCATTCTTTATATACTAAGAATAGACACAAGCTAGTTAGTTACTAGGCTAGTACCAGTTACTCGACTCCACCGAGTCAGGAATTCATTCTTGGGGCGATGTATACGCTTTTACAACAAAATCCCAGAAAATGTACAAAATTTGAGCTCCTCAAAGTTCAAAAACTTTATTAAACAATGTTTGTATAAAAAGGTGTATTATAATATTAAGGAATTTATGGATAATAATAACCCCCGGGAATGAGGTGATTGTTACCTAGCTATTTCTAATTTGTTTTGTGTTATTAAATGTGTAACGTGTATGATTCTAAGCTGTCTTTTTTTTTCAAAAAAGTGCTGCTGTGTTTCTTTATGGTTCTTCCTAGGACATAAGTTCTTCCGAACCTGTAGTAAATTAAACAAGAGAGTAACTTTCAATAAGTGTTATTTATAAACTATATTGAATAAAAAAGTTTCTGTTTTTGTTTCTGCAATTTCCAATCCACATTCCAGATATAAACGACACCAAAAATTGAACGCTACACGCTTAGTTGTTGAAGCGTTGAAACTGTTAAAATTCATTACCAAAATCAGTGCTATGGTCGCCCAACGTTCCGTGCGTTGCATCCAATTTATGGCATACAAGGCCGTCCTGCAGAGTGCACAATCCGTCCTTTAATTAATAAATTTGAGACAACCGGGTCGGTGATCGATGAATCAGTGCCTGTAAGTCCAAGAAACGCAAGATCGTTGCAGAATATTGTTGCTTTTCGGGATAGTGTGCGAAAAAACCCAAAACAGTCCATTCTTGCACTTTGTGCGCAAGAGCTAGGTCTTTTTCCGACACCAACTTGGCGTATTTTGCGTCGAGACTTTGTTTTTCATCCATACAACGTTCAATTAACTCAAAAGCTAAGACCCAACTACCACATACAGCGCCGTGTATTCGCAGATTAGGCTTTGGAGTATTTGGCGGCTGATCCTGCTTTCTGTAAATATATCAACTTCATTGATGAGGCTCATTTGTGGTTGAGTGACTTTGTTAACAAACCATTCATACGAAGATGTTTTCCAAAATTGGTCCACCAGGATACACCACCTTAAGCGGAGTCGCGGTGGCCATTTGGCTGAAATTATATTTCATACATAATGTCATCGAATATCTTTAAAATAAAATAATAATTGTGGCAATATCACTTACATACACAGGTTGTTTTGATTGAGCGCTCTTAATGAAAATCCGTGTATTATAACTATTAAAACGTAAATCCTGTTGAGTTTCCAATAAAAAAAAATCAACGACATCATTAATCTAATTGCCTGATCACTGACGTAATCCAGTAAGAACGTTTAATTTTATATGATTTAGTTGTGTTCATAGCATGTCTATATTTAGCAGTCGTGGCGCCGCAAGTGTACTACCAGTACTACTGTGGCAATGCCCGAATGGTTCTATTTTTAACGCAGCCAAACAACATTGGCAAAGGCGTCCGACCTTAACGCGTTCGTTAATACGTCGACGTCACAAAATGTTTTTATCGATACAAATATTTTCCTAACTATCGTTTGGCTGCTGCTACGCTCCAGTGGCATTCGCCCAGGAAAGACAAGCGTGAAAAACCGACAGTTCCTTTGGCCGTTTGAGCACAAATAGTAAAACAATGCGTTTTTTATACATAACATAATACATAAACACTCACGCCTGTCACCCAGAGGGGTAGGCAGAGACTATGGACTTCCATTTGGCACGATCCTGACAGACCTCTCTCGCTTCCTCCACATCCATATACCTACGCATACACGCTCGTCGGTTAAAGGTACTCTTGATTTGGCCCATTTTCAATATATCGCCAATTTGGTCGATAAACTTTCGCCTAGGGCGACCCTTCCCGACTCTGCCGTTCACATCTGCAACATAAATTTTCTTTGTCACTCTTTTTTATTTATCAATTAAATTTAATTTTCTAGAAATCAAATAGATTTATCCATATCAAACAAAACTACCGTCTTGGTGTAAATAATATATATTATATATATCGGCGGGTCTATAAAATGCTAATTGGATCGATAGTAAACGAGAGGTTACATCACTCTAGCGGAGTGTCATATCGATGGTGGCGTGATAGAAATGAGGGTATATCGAACAAACCCTACTCGTTTGTGCAGCATAAAGTTCACTCTCGGCACCGTGTGCGGGAGTATCCCTTTAGGTCATTCTAGGAGTGAAGTCATTATACTAGTGCTAAGATAGTGCCGTGGTTCTATCCTTTGTGGTGGTTCTTCTGGTGCAGGCAAGAAGGATGTTGTTGCTGAGAGGCTTCCCTGTGCGTTGTGATAGATGGGTGGTGTTGCTATTAATTTGAATACTTTAGGTTCACGTTACACCAGTGTATAATTGTGGCGGGGACATATTACGGTATAGTCGAATTGTAATTGCTCTATACTGAATTTATAGTGCCTTACGCTGTCTTATTACTGATAATGATTAATTGCGTAAGCAAGAGAACAAGTTGAACATCCACTCCCACACTTTTACTATTGCACGCCTCATAACGCGAATCGTTATTAGGTGTGTATTACTCTCGGCATTTCAAGCAATTTTGTGATCTTAAAATGCCTCTGTCATAACCATATTGCACTTATACGATGAGTAGCCGTATATCTAGAAAACGCTATAATCTATCTTATATTTTCTAAAAAAACATTTTATATTGCTACTTTGAAAAAAAACGGTTCAAAAAAAATTTTACGTGGACATACGGACAAAAATATCATTTTTTTTCCGTATCGAGACCGGGTTTTTTAAATATTTTCAGAATTACATCAACTGGTTCCCCGTTACATATCTATAGCCTATTATACGCGGCGTTTGTTAATGAAATGATTTTGAAAAGTTTAAAGGCGCTATATATATATATATATATATATATATATATATATATATATATATACCCTTGATAGACAAAGAATTTCTAATGCAAAAGAAAAGTATAAGGGCTATCTGTGGATGTGGACCTTTCGATTCTTGTAGGCCACTCTTTAAGCAGTTAAAAATTATGACTGTGTTCCATGTACGTGTATGACATCGAAACTTTCGTAAAAAAATATCCACATTTATTTCAGAGAACTAAATGTGGTGATTTTTTTGTTGATAATACAGATAAAAGATTCCCAGAAATAGACGTAACCCGATTAAATTTTAGATTATGTAAAACTGCATTTTTTCAGAAAAATTGTCCCATTATGTGCATAAAAGTAATTGACTTATTATTACTTATTATTGAGTAAGTGACTGCCTCGTTGGTCTACTGGTGGTAGTAGTGCGACTGCTGATCATGAGGTCCTGGGTTCGAATCCCGGGTCGGGCCAAAAAATTATTATTGAGTTTATATATTATTGAGTTTTTCCATTAAGAAATTCTCAGTAGCTCCCCGGAGTCAGCAAGTTGGCGGTGTTTCACCCCCGTGCCTCGGAAAGCGCGTAAAGCCGTTGGTCCTGCGCCTAATCTCTCTCCGGTCGTGTCGGTTTACCGTCCCATCGGGCTATGAGATTGAGGGAATAGAGACACAAAAGCAAGAGGGGAGGCTATCCAAGCGTTAGGATTTCCTATACGCTATGTGAAGGCAATCCCTCCGCGCAGAGGCAGGCCGGGATGCCTGTACTTCGCGCAACTGGACCACCTAAGCCAAGAAAGGCTGAGCGACCTATACAAAGTAAACCAGCTATTATACATGAGAGGAGTTGTAATTGAAGCCTGGCAGAGACGAGTGGGCCCAGCACAGTGCCACCGCTGCCAGGCGTTCGGACACGCTTCTTACAACTGTTTCCGACCCATCAAATGCGTCCGTTGCGCGGGGGAACACGCTGCAAAGGATTGCCCGAGGGGTAGAGACGAACCACCTACATGCGCAAATTGCGCAAAAGCCCATACAGCGAATGATCGTCGATGTCCGGTTTTGAGGAGGATAGCACGGAAGCAAGGGCTTGCACTCCCCGGCACTTCCCGGCTTGCTTCCGGAAGCGCCGAAACAGATTCCGGAGAGTCGCCCGAGGACCGTACAAATTAACGAAGAGGGGTGGACAACCATAAGAGGGAAGGGGGGGAGGCAAACAGCCCCCCCCCCCCCCCCCTAGCAACCACAACAACCGATGGAAATTGTAGAACCACCACAACAAAGAGCAACCACCGGAGCGACTCTCCAGCCCCCCGCTAACGACGCTACAGAGCGTCTTGCACCTAAAAAGAAAAAGCGGGGGAGAAGGAAGAAAAGCCAAACACAGCCTCCTCAAGCCGTCACCTCTACCCCCACCCCAGCGGTCACGATAGCCTCCCAGGCGCAGGTTACCGCCAAGGACACAAGGATTACCGTAGGTAGAGCACCAGAAAGGGCTTTACCGGAACATAGAGCCCGCTCTACAACTAGAGCACGCTCTATCTTACGAAGAGAGACCCAAAACCAGACGAGACAAGAGCCAACCTCACATAGAACACCAACTGCCGGCCCCGGCTATATAGATGCCATCCACAGATTGGTAGGCATAGCCATAGAGGTCGGCACGCAAGTCCTGGCCGATATAGGAGCCGGGACAGATCCAATTACAGCGATCATGAGAGCGTTGGCGCAACTACTTGCCCGGCATTACAGAGGCGAGTAACCTGCGCCTACTATATTGGAATCCAGACGGGATACAACACAAGATCCATGAACTCCGCACTGTCACCCAGCAGCAGAACATACAGGTGATATTGCTTGGAGAGACAAAGTTGAACCCATCGACGCATCTGAAGCTGCCAAATTACCACATATACAGAAGGGACGAGGTCAATCCTCAAGGGACCGCCTACAGAGGCACAGCGGTTCTAGTGAGGAGAGACATCGTCCATCAAGAACTAGATCTGCCAACATACGAAACGATGCGCTCTATCGGCATAAAAATGGAGGCGGCGGGCGAGGAACTAAGGATCTACGCAGCATACCGCCCGCCAGGGATTCCATTCTGCTCCTCAGACATCCGGACAGTAATGGAAGGCGAAACACCAACCATCGTCGCAGGGGACCTAAACGCGAAACACCCGGCGTGGGGGTCCAGAGTGATCACCCCGCCGGGTCGTGAGCTTTACGATGACGCCGAGAGAAACCGCTATGACGTTTTAGGTCCCGAAGAACCAACACACGTCCCTACGGATCACCGAAAATGTCCGGATGTATTGGACATCGTGCTCTCTAGGAACGTCAACTACCCGGTAGTGGTAGAGGTGCTGTACGACCTGATGTCTCAGCACCTCCCGATTCTTATCACCATTGGCCTCAAGGCAGTGACTACGCTGCCCGGAGCTCTAAGAAGGAAGATCAATTGGAGGCCCTACCAAAAACACCTAACGGAGAGACCTCCAACCTACACCCCAATAAACACAGCGGACTACGTAGAAGCCGCTGCAACCAGAATTACAAGGACGATCAAGGAAGCTCTACATGCGGCTTCTACGATCGTCCAAACCACAGGAAAACGGGAAAAGCTGCCGCGAGAGATATGAGTGCAGCTCAAACGCAAAAGAGCTCTAAGAAAACTCTGGGCGCGTACTCGCTGCCCTAGATTGAAAACGCAGTTGAATACTTTAACGGATGAACTGTCGGTTGCAGTCCGGGCCCACCGAGGAGAGGCCTGGGAGCGGCGCATATCGGAAGCAGAGCAGGAAGATGCGTCGCTCTACAAACTGAACCGACAGTTAACAAAAACCAGACCCCCCCGTTTGCCCGCTGACCAACAACGCGGGCAAATGTTGTTACGAGGCCAAAGATAGAGCGGATATTCTAGCAGAGCACTTCGAGGAGCAATTTATGCCGAACCCAGCAAGTGCGGAGTTCATGGAACTTCATACCCGGAAGGAGAGCCGCGTACAGGAGTTCCTGTCGAAGCCCGCGCCACCGCTTGCAGGAGAGTGGTTTATATCCCCCGCCCTATTGCGGAGGACAGTAGCCCGCCTGCAACCTAGGAAGGCGCCGGGGCACGACGGGATAACCAACGCAGCACTTCGACAGCTGCCCAATAGAATACTTGTAGAGCTAGGTCGACTCTACAACGGTATACTGCGGACATCCCACTTCCCGGAGGATTGGAAAATCGATCGTTCGAAAGTGATCGTTCTGCCTAAACCCGGGAAGGACAGGCGTAGAGCAGCCAGTTATAGGCCGATCACGCTGCTACCGCACATAGTTAAACTGTGTGAAAGACTGCTGCTGAGAAGCTTCCGCCCGTGCGTACAACTTCGGGCGGAACAGCACGGATTCAGGAGGGGTCACTCTACAGCAACACAGCTGACCAGGGTGCTGCACTATCTTGCGGCCGAGTACAACCGCGGCCGCACATCGTTGGGCGTCTTTCTCGATATAGAGAAGGCGTTCGACAGAGTGTGGCACTCTGGACTACTCTACAAGTTAGAAGCACAAACAAGTACCCCTCCTGCTATGTTGCGGCTAGTGGCGTCATTCATGAGAGATAGGAAGTTCTACGTCTGTGTAGAGGACGCCGAGTCCGCAGCAAGACCAATTAGAGCCGGCGTACCACAGGGCAGCTGTCTATCGCCGATCCTGTACGCGGCTTACACCAATGACATCCCCACCCTGGCAGACCACCTGCGCGAATGGGAAGACGATGTCGAATTAGCACTATACGCGGACGATAGTGCCTACTTCACATCGTCTATAAGAGCCCACATAGCCATTGCCAGGGTGCAGCGCCTGCTGGACCTGCTGCCACCATGGCTAGATGAGTGGAGGATGGCCATCAATGTTGGCAAGACGACCGCTCTGCTCACTCGCCGTTACAGGAACTTTCCACCACCACTGACGCTCAGGGGCCAGGAGATCGCCTACGTGAAGACAGTGACGTACCTGGGATGCCGGATCGACCGGATGCTGCGCATGACCGCGCACGTCTATAACGCCGTCCGCAACGCCAGATGTGCGCGGGCGGCGCTCCGTCCGGTCTTGACCGCAAACCTACCACTGAAAACTAAATTAAAAATTTACAAGACCTACATAAGATCACGATTTACTCATGCTGCGCCGGCCTGGTACGCGCTCCTGAGCGATCATCAGAAGCGGCGATTGCAGGGCCAGCAAAATTTGACATTACGGACCATCGTCGGTGCAGGTCGCTACGTTCGGAATGACGTCATCGCGGCCAACCTAAAGATGGACACAGTCGAACAATTTGTGGCCCGATTAGCGCGCGGTATGTTTGACCGTGCTCATAACGGGCCACACGAACACCTACAAAATTTCGCGCCTCTACATGCTCGACCACCGGACGGGCGACCTCTGCCAAGAGAACTCCTCTCTATAGCGATTAGAGAGTCGAGTAACAACCCTCAATGCCGCAGATAGGCCAACCTAGACGCCTGGCCGTATTAACAGCCGGCCACATTAGATTACCTCACATGCCACGTTTTCAGACGGTGTCTATATTACCTGTCTTCATGAAGAAATTCTTCATGAAAAAATTTAATTTGACTACAGCGACCGGGGAATCAAACCCGCGTCGCTGCTTCAATCCTACAACGCCATAAACGGCTCCCACGACCGGTGCATAGTGATGCACCGCGAGGAGATTCCGGGCAAAGGGCGACATGCCCCGAGGCCCGAGACCTGCTGTGTGCTAAGCATACACGCAGACGATTACGTAGTGAGGGAATAGAGAGTGCACCTGTGATTGCGTATACACTTGGGCACTATAATCCTGTCCTGCGCCGATGGCTAGTCTCCGATGAGACTGGCCGCCGTGGCCGAAATTCGGTCTGGAGGACATTATTAAAAGTATATAACAAACTTCCTGTTGAAATTCGAGAACTTCCATTAAAATATTTTCAAAAAAATCTAAAACAATATCTCATCCAAAATTGTTTTTATACTCAAGATGATTTTTATTGTTATAAGTAATTTATAAGACATTTCGTGTAAAATTGACTAAATAAATGTATATAAAATTAATACCTATTGACATGTACACTTGATTTGAGATAATATGAATTTTTTTTTTATAGTATAAGGGTGAAAAACGAGCACACAGTCCACCTGATGGTAAGTGGTTGCTGCGGCCCATAGACATCTACATCTATCCTCTGTTACAGATCAAAATGCAGATGCGTTTTCACCCGTGAGGACTAGGATGGAATGCCTCATTTCCAGGAAAAAGGGCCTCCGGCCACCTGCACTCACCAAGCGAAACGCAGAGGTAAACCTCTACTTCACGCTGGTATTCTGTGAGGTCGTGGTACCACCCCGGTTCGAGCCGGCCCATCCATGCGACAGCAAAAGCTGCCGCCTGGCTCTACCACTGTTGAATTTTTAATTTAGGACTTTTTCAACTTTTTTTAAATTAATTATTGACATCCATGTTATGTGTCTTAAGAATTTTCAATTTTGAATTTATCGTGAAATTATAATTGAACATATTTTTTAATAGAATTATGTACATTTTAAAAATTATGTATTTGCATGCCACTGGCGAAGTATGCTTGTACTATCTTTAATTATAATGTCTGTAACCACCATATTTCTGGCAAATAAATTATTATTATTATTATTATTATATTATTAAAGGACAAATGTACCATATAGTTATAGCCCATATCGATTTTATACTTTGTGTAATCGATTTATTTTGATAAACATTTTTTCCTGTAGGTTACTCTACCTGTTAAAATAATAGAGCGCGAAATTTAAAACACGTAAATAATATTTTTTAAAAGGAACAGGAAAACAAATTAATTTTTCATCAAAATTAAATGAATGGGGTGCACTTTTGGATTTTCCAAACTATTTGTAACAGTACTATATAAATTTTTTCGTATTCTTTCGAAACAGCCTGTATGGTTTTATTTACATTTGGAATAAAATTGACATAGATCTAGACTTGATCTGAACGCACGATTGATTTATATTTATTTATGTTTTTTAAAAAGACACTTGTACAGAAAGTTTTAGGAAACTAATAAAAAGTTATTAAATATTTTCATAGAACTCTTCGACAGCATTTATAGATTTTTTGCTGGAAAAACATTGGCTTGATTTTATATTTGTATGTACATATTTATGTATGTTCGTTACGTAATTTATTGTGTATGTATGATTAAATTAAGTAATAAAATATTATAATTCAGTTTTCACCCACTTTCAGACGTCTGAATAATCTGAAATTTTGATGACTTATTAAGAACCGATGAGCATATCGCTTTAAAAAAACGATGACTCGAACTTCAATGATTTTTCCGGCGATTAAATTATAATTTTAGTATTTCGGTTAATATAAAGTATTTTAATAATCCATTTGATTAAGAATTTAATTGAGTATTTCATGTATGCGCGTATTTTTCCCATCATAAACTATTTCAAGGAGTATCAATTCTCGAGCGTCAAAATTGTATCTAAAATAGGATATTTTTGTTCAACCTGGCGGTCGTAAATATAATTTTTAGGCGCTATAGGTATGTTGTGCTTAAGTTTGTTTTATTCTATATGTATTGTGTATTATTCTATAGTTAAGAGCTTTAGAAAAATAAAGACACCATTATTTACAGTATTACCTGCCGACCCAGCTTAAATCCGGCATTAGAAAACAAATAATTAAAATATTTATTATAGTATGTGCCATATCGATTGAGAAAAACGGACAATGACCTCAGATATGAGCCGAGTGTCAAAAGGCGTAACTTACAAAATCTCAATTTAGATGTGATAACAATATTTAAATATTGATATTATTCCCACTTCTAGGTCAGCACATATGTTTTGTTTTTTTGTTTCTTAAATAATATTGTCTGTGGTTCCTATAAACATAGTAAAATCTTACAGTACATCGCGAAAAATGTGTTATATTTTATATTTCAATTTATGGTAAGTAACGCAGCAATTCATTTAATAACAGTTTCATATTAAAAAAATATTTGAAGCAATATAATCACCATATTGAGCTTTTGCAAATTCATCCCTTTAAAATAAACAAAACGCGCGTTACGTCAGTTCGTTCTAAAAGAAACGTGACAATGGCAGCCAGAGATGCGTCACCTTTTTTGGGCCGGTCCGCCATTTTGTTTTCATTCGTGTTCGGATAGCGCTTGCGTGTGTACGTCTCGGGTAATTCATAGCATTCATTGCATTGTTTTAGTTGAGTTTTTACTGTTAAATTTGTTATATCGTTAAGTTTTTGTTTTTTGAATCTGTTATATTAGTTTTACTGTGACGGTCGTTACTAAATCGACATGAGTTCAGGAGAATTTGGTGAAGGACCCGGTCCTTCAACATCAAGTGGAAAGAGACGTCGCCGACCCATAATAAACGTAGCAGGTACGTACAAATAGGTACAAATGCGACGACGTAGCCTTTCTATTTCTTAAAGCGCTCTTTTTATGTGACCATGTGGTATTTATTTTCTAAAACAATATGTATTTATGTGATGTAGTACTATGGTAGTATATTTTTGTCATTTATTTACAGGCCCATCTTCTGGAGCACCTTTAACGTCACCAGTAAAAAAGAGAAAACCTACCACTTTGTCGGTCGGGGAACAAGAGATTATCATTAATGTATACAAATATGTCAAAAACACCTGGCCCGAAGACGTGTATCCTTCAAACGTTAATATGGTAGAAAAGGTTTCGGAGATCTCAGGAGTCAGCAAGAGCACTATATATCGCGTATTAAGCGTGTATAGAGATTCCCATAAAATACCAGAAAAGGGAATAATTAATAAAAGAAAAAAGTCTGTAATTGACAAGTTGGACGATTTTGATAAATCGGCTATAAGAGCGAAAGTGCATCAGTTCTTTCTTGCAGGAGAATTACCGACTTTAGACAAAATTTTGCTCAGTATAAATCAAGATGACCAGTTGCCAAACTTGAGCAAAACTTCCCTGCGACGTGTGTTGCGCCATTTAAAATTCAAATATATAAAGAGAAACAGAAAAAGTGGTCTAATAGATCGCCCAGAGATAGTTCTGTGGCGTACCAGATATTTGAGAGAAATACAAATATTAAGAAACGAGGGACGTAACATTTTTTACCTTGACGAAACATGGATTAACGCAGGTCATACTATGGGAAAGGTATGGGAAGACACCACAATTGAATCTTCTCGTCAATCACGGTTAGAAGGCTACTCTACTGGCGCGAAAGCCCCTTCGGGTAAAGGAAAGCGATTAATAGTTGTACACGTTGGCAATGAAAATGGCTTTTTGGAGGGATGTGATTGGGTATTTGAATCATCATCTACTGGTGACTACCATGAGAGTATGGACGCTCTCCATTTCGAGGACTGGTTTAGAAAAGTAATAGAAAAACTGCAAAGCGGCGATGTCATAGTTATGGATAACGCTAGTTACCACTCCAGACGTTTAGAAAAAACCCCAACAATGTCTTTGCGGAAACAAAATATGCAGGAATGGCTAGAATCTAAACAGATCGCATACGTGCCCTCGGACACAAAGACCCACTTAATGGAAAAAATAAAGGCAGTTAAAGATAACTATCGAAGTTACGTCACCGACGAGATGGCAAAAGAAAAAAGCATCACAGTGGTAAGGTTACCTCCTTATCACTGTGAGCTTAACCCCATTGAACTTGTGTGGGCAGATGTGAAAGGGTACGTTGCACGAAAAAATACAACTTTCAAGTTAAAAGATGTTAAAAATTTACTTAAAGATGGTTTAACTCAAATCACGCCAGATAAATGGAAAAACTGTGTTCAGCATGTCCTTAAGGTTGAACAAAAAATGCGTGGCATGGATGATAGAATTGACCAAACTGCAGATCGCTTTATAATTAATGTTACAGATAGTTCATCAAGTGAAGATACGAGTGATGATTGCACCGAATAAAAATAAAGTTCTTATATAATATTAAAAATAAAGTTTTATCTTTTGCATAAGTACGTACTTATTCGGTGTCGTTATCACTCGAATCTTTATATGTGTTATAAATTAATGTTTTTTGTTGTTAAATGAATAAAGTACTTTATAACAATAGATGATTTTTCTTCTACAGCGATCTTTCACATAACTTTTTAATAATAGTTAATAAATATATATTATATCAATCATTATAAAAAAATCATTATAAATAAAGAAAGTACTACATATAAAATGTGCCTATATATTGAAGGTTTGTAACCCCTGGTTAAACGACCGAAAGGTCATTGTCCGTTTTTCTCAATCGATTTGGCACATACTATAGTGTGAAAAGTTTCCCAGAAATTGCCACAGCTATCTTAATAAAAGTGGAAAGTATGTAAGGTAGGGGAAGAAGTATCTTCGTATTTTTAATATACAAATTCAAGACATTATTTTTTAAATTTAATTACATTACATTTAATTATAATATATTGCCATTTTGTTCGATAACTTGTTGCACATTACAATCTTGTAGATAGTGGCATAATTTCGTTGCTGTGGTTTCTTAGTTTCGTGTTTTCATTACGTTTCAATAGAAAATTGCAAACGAGTACACGTTTCTTTTATTTTTTTTTCAATGAGCTCGTGTGCTACCCAAATATTGAGCTTTTATTGGTTAGCCAGACTTTGAAATGGGTCTAAACTAATTTGTGGTCAATCCTCAATTCCTCGGCTAATCTCTTAACTACTAATATGCTGATCTTGCTCCACTTTTCAAAAATTGCATCGACTTTATCACTCAAAATTTCATGTAAATTCTAAGAGCCTTTTCCGAGAAACCAATTACTAAAAATACATATATACAATAATTGCCCGCTCAAATTATTTACAAAGATAAAAATCACCATTTCGATATCCGAGTAGATTTTTCTTTCCAAGCACATTTAAACTGATGTAACAGGGGCTCCTCATGCAATGTTTAAGTACTCGCCGAACTGAGAGGAATAGGCAAGAGTACAAACCTCCCGCCTCAGTATTCGCCCGTTCTCCACTCGATGTCTTTAGCGCGCATCAAAGGATTGTTTGTATGTATTGGTATCGGTGTTTGCATACTCGTCGTCACTATTCAGTTGACCCGTGAACTATCATTATAATTAACCCGGCTAATCTACCGTTGTAGTTTTCTCTAATACCTTTCTTTGACAAAATGTATAAAAAAATTAAGTATATACTCAGTTCAGCAGAAATAAAGTATTACAACACAAGAACGAAACTACTTTTACATGTTCTGCTTAATACTAAATATTTCTACTACTGCCGTCTTTTCTTCTTTTTCCATTTAAAATATTAGTGAGTCTATAAAAGGTAAGTAGACACAATGTCGTAGCAACGAGACGTACGTTTTCACATGGATAAAAGAGATCTACGTTGAATGAATACGGAGGAATATGTAAACGCGTCGTACTCTTGTATATATGTATAGAAGTCAGTGTTGTCCACGAATAACTCGGCGAGTTAGTGTCCGATAGTTGATCGTCCGATAATCTAAACGTGCCATAAACGTTTCATAACACATTATTGCATAATAAATTATTAAGCTAGAATGCCAGTGTGTTCCTGCATGATCACCCCTACCACTTACCCGGGTCGAGTCGTGCGTCGTTACGGTGCAGTGCACGTATCGCAACGTCGCCGCCGCGGTGTCGCTCTTACACACACCAATAACTTACCGTTATTTCGGTAAAAAAATACGCTCCCTGTTTCAACAATTACTTAATTTATAAGTAAATATATGTATCTTAAAAGTGTTATGTTGATTTCCTTAAATATTTTATTTTAGGAATAGAAATCTTATATCAAAAGATATACATTTATAAAATATTGCGTATTTATTTTTTATATTCAGTGGAAATAACAAGTTATAGGATAGGAATAAAATTCTGCGTAATTACATATATATGTAGTCATGGAAATTTGCCATTTACGAGGCCGCGGGATCGAAACCCGCACGAAGCATGTGTTTGTGTAGCCTATGAATAATTAGTTCCTTGTCAATTTATGTGAGGAATATATTTATATAATCAGAAGAGACAAGTAAATCTTAAATCGTAAACTCTTCAAAAAAGTAAAGTAACATCCTACATACAGCTCTTTGCCTCCTCTGATTTCTGAAGGTGCGTGTTGATGAACTTCACACAACACCATCATCATCATCATTATAATCCTACACAAGTCCACTACTGATCATTGGTTTCCTTAAGAAATGACACAAAATACGTGATCCACTGGTATCCATCGAATTTCTGCATGTTTTTAACAGTGGTAGAGCCACGCGGCAGCTTTTGCTGTCGCACGGATGAGCCGGCTCGAACCGGGGTGGTACCACGACCTCACAGAAAACCAGCGTGAAGTAGAGGTTTACCTCTGCGTTTCACTTGGTGAGTGCAGGTGGCCGGAGGCCCTTTTTACTGGAAATGAGGCATTCCATCTTAGTCCTCACGGGTGACAACGCATCTACATTTTGATTTGTAATAGAGGATAGATGTAGATGTCTATGGGCCGCAGCAACCACTTACCATCAGGTGGACTGTGTGCTCGTTTGTCACCTTTATCCCATAAAAAAAAATGTTTTACATAATCGTCACTCTGTCTAGTTGCGTTGAGTGAGACTAGTTATAATATTATTTTCAATATATCAGATGCAAATTTTCTCGATGTTTTCATTCACAATCGACCACGCGCTTAATCATCACGTAGGATCGCAATCATAACAATTATTAATGGTACCTACGAGATTTTATTTTGTTTTACAGTTCGCTAGTGCAGTGCATAAACATCTGCTCCTGCGACGCTGCGAGGTCACAGGTTCGAATCCCGCGCGGAAAAAATGTTTGTATGTCCAATCGCTAATTGTTCGCGGTCCTGGTGTTTGTATTTGTATATACGAGGGTGGATTGAAAAGTACTCGGCCTAACACAGATCCATTCAATTCTAAAAATCAAATCTACCCACATTATTTAGTTCAGTTCAGACTAGTTCATTGTGTGAAGTTCGAAACGTGTGCGATAATTAGTTGTGATTTTATAAATTTATTAACAAAGTAATCGGACATAATTTACGCGAATGGAGCAAATCGAGCAGCGTGCCGTCATTAAGTACCTCCATAAGAAGGGGCTATCATCAAAAGCCATCCATGATGACATGGTCAGTACATTAGGCGATTGTGCTCTGTCATATTCATCCGTCAAAAAATGGATAGCAGAATTTAAGCGTGGTAGAGAGAGTGTGAAAGATGAACCCCGCTCTGGAAGGCCTTCGACGTCAACTACTGACGAAAATATTAAAAAAGTACTTGATTTAATAATGGGAGACCGCAGATTAAAAATTAGAGAGATAGCCGAGATTATAGGCATCTCTTATAAACGAACTCAAAACATCATTGTCAACGAGTTGGGTTTCCACAAGGTGTCTGCGAGGTGGGTTCCGCGACTGCTTTCAGTTGAACAAAAAAGGACGCGATTGACTATTTCACGCGACTGTTTGGAGTTATTTGAAGCCGATGCAGATGATTTTTTGAATCGTTTTGTTACTATAGACGAAACATGGGTTCATTACTGTACACCGGAAACAAAACAACAATCAAAACAGTGGAGAAGAGCTGGTTCACCACCCCCTAAAAAGGCTAAGTCGATTTTGTCGGCAAATAAGGTGATGGCTTCAGTATTCTGGGACTCGAAAGGTGTGATTATGATTGATTATCTTGAAAGGGGTCAGACTATAAACTCTGATTACTACTGCACCTTACTACGTCGTTTACGAGAGGAAATAAAAGAAAAACGTCGAGGAATGCTCAGAAGAAAAGTCCTGTTTCATCAAGATAACGCCCGTGTTCACACGTCAGTACAGTCAATGGCTGAAATTCACAACTGTGGCTTTGAACTGTTACCGCATCCGCCGTATTTACCTGATCTGGCACTATCAGACTTCTTTCTGTTCCCTAACCTAAAAAAGCACTTGGGAGGTCAAAGATTTTCGACAAACGACGAGGTCAAAGCAGCTGTAGACGCATATTTTGACTCTAAGGAAGAATCATTTTTTTTCAACGGTCTAAATGCTTGGAAGGGGAGGTGGCAAAAGTGTATTGAACTTGATTGTGATTATGTAGAAAAATAAAAATATAACTGATTTAGTATGTGTTTATTTTCTTGGTTAGGCCGAGTACTTTTCAATCCACCCTCGTATAATTGTATTCAAAACGCGATACATTAGATATTCTTAGTGTGTTAAGGTTTTATTTAATTATAATATGTATTGAATTATTGTTAATCTCAATTGTGCATATTTTCTTTTCCACTTGCTCCAATGCTTTCAATTAAATGTTAATGGAAATGTTCTGATTGAATAGAAAAGATTTGAGCAATTTTTCTACGAAATTGACTTCCGTATTGTGAACGGTAAAAATGTTATATATTTATCGCAATATTTATTTCATATGGTATAATGATTATTGGCTAATATGTGAGTGATGTTTAGTGACTCGTACGAATTTAATTTGACGCTCATTAGTTTCTTTAAATACTACGGCACATCATAAATATTATTATATATTATATGGGTCGATGCGAGACTGTAAACACTGTTTAAATGCTGCCGCATACACGGTAAGTAAGCAAACATTGATATAGAATCACAGTATAGAATAAATTAAAGTGGGTAGACCCTGTTAACTTTTATTGGTCTAACATGATAGCTAGGTACATAAACCTACTTTTATTAATATACCAAATTAACTTATTAACTGAATTTGTATAATAACATTTATTTAATAAATTTTTGCTTGTGTGGGAGTAAAGACCGGCGCTGTACTAATGTGTGTTGGCGGATATCGCACGTCCCAAAAATATTTTTTACTTCTGAAGAATGCAGACAGATATATTTTTTTCTATTTAAACACTGAGTGTGTAATAAAAAACATTTATGAGAAGTTAGTGCGGAAGAGATGACATTATTTCAACACTACCATATCCACATAATAGCTTCAGAAGTCGTTATTAATCATGATCATCATCATCATTACAGCCTTTCATAAGTCCACTGCTGAACATAGGCCTCCCCCAAGGAATGCCACAAAGCACGGTCCTGAGCCACCTGCATCCATCGACTTCCTGCATGTCTCACCAGGTCGTCACTCCATCTAGTGGGGGGTCGCCCTACACTTCGCCTACCGGTACGAGGCTGCCACTCGAGAACCTTCTTCCCCATTCGTTATTAATCGAAGAATTAAAACTATTCCCTTTTTATGTCGGTTTTGTAAAATCCGCTGAGGAAAATGACGTATTTTCTAACGCCATCTCCAATTCCTATAGGGTTCATTTAATTATTACGAATGGGGAAATTTATTCCTCGTAGCTTCTTTGCTCGTTTGCAATATAATAGACGCCATTTATAGTGGTACCGTTTTATCTAGGCATAGGAAGAAAGTGTATTTTCTCCATTATTTCCTCGCTTCTAGTTGCACCCGACTCATATTTCAACTATTGTAGACGGGACTAGTCAGAACATAATAATTTATGGCTACTAGTTATTAAACTACCGTGTGTAATGGCGGTGTAAGAAAATCCACTACCCCGTGTCGTCCCGTGCGTTTACCAAACCCGCAGAGGCGACAGAGGCGAAACAGACCAGGAGATGGGCATCGGCGTCTTTCTAATAACAACTTAAATTAAAAAAACGCAGTGACCAACTCACCTGCCAAGCGTGACAACGATGGCAAATATCTCCTATGAGACAATATATGAGGAGACTAAGGCTGCTTTTCCACCAGAGATGTGCGAGGATGCGCAGCGAGGGATGTGTTTGTTAAGTACCAATGAAACTACTTCATTTACCTAGCCTCGCTTAGCGCAGTTCTGGTGGAAACGACTCAGCGGAGCGAGGTATATACAAAACAAGGGAAGGATGTGTGCGAGGGATATGTTTCGAGGGATGTGTGCTAGGGAAAGGCGCAAGAAGCAGCGGGCAGTGAAGCGCGCGCTCCTACCACCCCCCACCCCCTTGGGTCTGAAACGAGCCCGCTACACAGCCTCTTACCGCTCATCTGCGCACCGTTTCATAGCGTCGCTACGCATCCTCGCTCCGCACAGCGGCCTAACACATCTCTGGTAGAAACGCGGCCTTATGTTCAGTAACGGACTTTTGATAGTCTGTAACGGTGACGGTAACTAATCCCAAATCCACATTTGTTATTTTTTTATAGAATAAGGGTGACAAATAAGCACATAGTCCACCTGATGGTAAGTGGATGCTAAAGCCCATGTACACATATCCTGGTTTAAAAATCATAACACAGATTCGTTTTACTAATATGGAATGCCTCATTTCCAATAAAAAGGGTCCCGGTTCTATACACTCACCATACGAAACACAGCAGCATTAAGCTGCTATTTCATTGATATTCTGTGAGAATAAATATACCAGCGTAAAATAGCAGCTTAACACTGCTGTGTTTCGTTTGGTGAGTGTAGAGATCTGGAGACACTTTTTACTAGAAAAGAGAACTTATGACATATGAGTTTTCACGGATCAAAACGCATCTGCATTTTATTCGCAAACGAGGATAGATGTATATGGGCCACAGCAACAACTTACCATCAGTTGGGCTGTGTGCTCATTTGTCACCCTTCCAGTGCTATATTCTGTGACAGCGTTGTCCTTCCCCGGTCGAGCTGACCCATTCATGTTACAACTATATACCGGCAGCATAGCTCTACCTCGTGTAAAATGTGGAGCTACGAAGATTTTGAAGGATCTTTTTATCTGTCAAGAAAGAGTATAAAACTTATTTGAATCGAATGAAAATAATTGACGAATTTCACACAAAGATAGATCTAAGAAAATATATAATCAAATAACTATTCGCAGACAATTTTTTTTTCATTTTTCATTTCTTATAATTCTTCAAGAAACGTACCCGTTGTTTGTTATTTGAAGCCGGAACAATCCAATTTCATTGGGAAGTTTAGAAAAAGTTTGAAATTGAAAACTGCTTACGCTCTATTTATATTTTTATTGCTCTCTTACTACATATATACATTAATTGTTATTGGCATATATAGGAGGACTATGATACTTAGAGCTGATTTTTTAATGGTCAGGTAAAAGTTATCCGTCTAATAAATTATAACCTAACAGAATATAAAAATAAAATAACGAGGGTTCACCAGATGTCGCTAGTTGAAACTGAAGTGAAGTTTTTTGTTACACAACTTGATTTAATTAATAAGTTAGTTTCAATTATAAAAAAATATCTGGTTCTAGAGTATCACATTAAAGTACAAAACAATGCCTCAGTGGTTTTCTTTCCAATTTTTGGCACATTTTAACTCTTTTTTTTCTACGTTTGTATGACTTTACGTCATAAATCGTCATAATCGTCAAACATTAACTCTAACATTTTCCTAACAAGTGTACGTCCCCGCTATGAAATCTGTCAAATATTTCACCTCACTCTAGAGACGCCGCCCTAGTGCCAGAAAAAGTCGGGAAAGTCTTCATTGAACTATTTTATTCTTATTACTGTAAATTGATTATATTAAATTGTTTGTCATTTCGTTCGTTTATATATTCGTAAATATTTTAATTCCTTTATGTTGTATTTTGCCCCAAGAATAATTTTTATATGAAGATTACCTACCGTGACTACCGTGTAAGAACATCCTAGTGACCGACCGAAACAGGATTTTCAACCGAAACCAAATCCGAAACCGAAACTTATTTCGACATGTTATTTCTTTATTATATTGAAATCTGGTATGTTTTTTTACACATATAGGTACTTCATGTTATTGAAAACAGTAATTGTAGTGGTCATGTAGCAATATATTAGGTCGGGGAAAAAGTTTCTTTGTAATCTATATACAAATTCAAGATATTTTTTTCTCAATAGACAATCGCAAATGAGTACACGATTCATTAGGTATCTTTCAGTGAGCTCGTGTGGTACCTAATATCCAGCTTTTTCATATAGCCAGACTTTCAAAACTTTTTTGTGGTCAATCCTCAATTCCTCGGATATGTCGTAATTACTAATATGCCGATCATGCTCCACATTTTCAAAAATGGCATCGACTTTATCCGTATGAGAGCGACCAGTTAAAAAAGTTAAAAGTTATTCGCTTATTGATAACATATTTTATTGTGTTTACAATATTGTTAAAATAACGTATGTTATTTAGTGAGATATTCAACAAAGATTATAATGTTTTTATTTATTTATTAAGCATAATTATGTTACATTATCTAATACAATACTAGCATATAAACCTCTAAGGGTTTATCTACGCTAGAGAGTCGTCTTATAGAAATAAGGATATATTAATATTAAATCACAATATTCTCTCTCGTTTTAAAGATTTTTTTTATTTTATATTCCATTTTCATTATGATACCCATACGTGACGACTTGAAGACAACATATTCAGATGTACTATGTACAAATGTAATATGCAGTATGGTTGATTTAACAAATATGATTTAAGTTTACTTTTAAACAGTTTTGTAATTCCAGTGGCAAGTGATTAATAAAATTAGGTACAAGATGAGCCAACTTTCTTGCTCCATACTTTTTACTAACTCATCCGAACGTCGAACGATAATACACGAACACCGAATTTCGGAGCCGCCGAAGGTTCAGTAGATTTTTTTCCGAAACCGACACTAGAGTTTTTACTGAAACTTGCCGAAACCGAAACCGAATCTTCGGTTTTCAATATGTGGGGTAATTTACCCCATATCGTCCCGTGGATGTCGTAAGAGGCGACAGAGAGAAACAATCCAGGAGATGGGCACCGGCGTCTTTCTAATAACAACAAAAAATAAATAAAAGCCGCGGACTGCAACCCGAACCAATCTATGGAGAAGAGGCTTATGTTTATAGCAGGGGACTATTAATGGAATGTAATGTTGTAACGGATTGAAAAATCGGCCCTTACTTAGGTACCGTGAAACCTGGCAACTGTACCATTTTTGGAAGGACTTAAAAGTTTAAGACCAATTTACTGGCAGTCTACGCGTCAATGTTAAATGTGACATTATATTCTTCATAGATTTGGTATTTATTAATTATTTAAACATTAAATAGAAAAAATAGTCCAAAATAGAAAATGGCAAAGTTAACCTCACTTTGTAGCAACTTTGCGATCAGGGTTTATAATAAAAATAATACGATTTGACTTCAAGGTTGAAGGTAAGTTTACCTCATAATATAATCACAACACCCACTGTTGCAAATAGCAAAGTTTACGATTGCGGTAAAGTTGCCCTCCCATTTTTAAATTTTTCATACAAACTTGAAAATATGTGTCAGGGTTGTCAAAAATCTTTGATTACTTACTTAACTTAATTTATTTTTTTTATTTAAATCTTGTCACAATAATTTCTTAAGAAAAGATATAAATATATCAAACAAAAATACTCTCGCGTAAAATTAAAAATAAAATTGGTGCAATAATAAGCTTAAATCAATTACAGTATAGAATTAAAAAAAAACTTGTTACAATCATTTTTAACAAGTATTCGTTTTTTTTAATAGCCATCTGCACTATTTTATTACGGGTCGTAATAAAATGATATCGGCCATAATTATTGTAATCAATCTAAATATTGTTTTCCCACAATAGCAAAACAATAATAATCATTAAAATTACAATTAACGTTTTAATTGCCATTTTAAATGATTATTAATGTTTTGTTTTTATATATTAGTTTAAATTGTCAAAAATGATAATGTTTTGCTTAATGTCAATATACTAAGTTGAAATTATGAAAAATACTGAGTAGCAATAATATTATTAATGTCCGACAACGCAGTAAGAATAATATAGATTTCTCTATTCTTTTCCTATTGATTTTATATAATTTCCTATGGACCTACATTCAGTATTTCAAACAAAAAAAACTAAAGTTCTGGAGCACTGAACAAAGAGGTTATTTCGACGGTACAATTCCGCGTTGAAATAAAATGCCAAAATTTACTCTCATTTTGGCATAACGAAAGCAATGCTGTCAATTAGTTATTGTATTTTCATCCAAAACATGGCTTCTGGCATCTCGAAAGACGTTATGTTTTCCGTGTTAATCGTAATTTTGTAGCAGTACACTCCTGATGGCAAAGTTAACATTCACTGGTGAAGTTGCCAGACCTGACTGTACCTACATCATGCAACTCCTTAAGTAATAGAAGTGAAATTTCATCCCTAATGGAAACGAAATATTAAAAATAATATTAGAAAGAATCTTTATTAAATAGACTATTATTAAATGCCTGCTTTGTAGATGGATAAATTCTAAATTTTCCTATGAAATGTCTGGAGTCGGTTCTAGACGATGAGCAATATAACGGTGTTATCTCAAGCTATCTCATATTCATCGCTTCATTAATTTATTTATTATCTTACGCCCTCTTTGGCTCCGCTGAGGTATCCGCTTACAAACACTTGTTTTTGACTTTAAATTTTATTATATTAAAATTACTACCAGTGCTATAAGTAGCGGCACGAAAGTCTAGCGGTGACCGTTATTACGCATAAGTCGTCCTGATTGGCTATCTAGTCGCATTCGAGCAATTTAATTTGTGCGCGTCCCCTCCACGTTTCGTTCAGCGCTAGACTTACGTGCCACGATTTGTATCAACACTTCTTTTATTCCCGACATCATCACCAACAACAGGGTCGTTTTAAGATGGGTTACGGGTCACGCGGGTATTGTAGGCAATGAAATTGCCGACTATACTATACACGGGAGGACTCAAAGAGTACACAATTTGAACCAAAATGCCTCGCCCAATTGACCCTTGAAACTCTATCACAATAAATCGCTTAAGATCTGGTATGATACACCAGGCTTAAAACATTCTAAAACCTTAATCCGGTCTTTTGATCGTAAATTCGCTTCGGAAGCCCTGGGATGAGGTAAAAATAAATTGCTCATTCTGGCAAGAGCCCTGACTGGACACTGTTGTCTTAAAAAACGCATGTCCATCCTAGGACTAAGCAACACAAGGATGTGCCGGTTTTGTTCCCTAAAGGAGTAAAATCCTTTACGCATCCTGATTGCGTACCCTTAATGCGCAAACGTAACACTCATCTGGAAAACTATGTACTCTGCCCAGAAGAAGTGAAGTTGCTCAGAGCTAAGCAGCTCCGTCTATTCATTGAAGACGTAGGGCTTAGCAGTGAACTATAGACATAGCAGCTATCACAATAAATCTTTTAGGTCGCAGTGATACTGGTCTCTTTACATAATAAAAAAATGACCAACTAAGCTTAAAATGCTTATGCAGCTTCAAGTAATAATCTATAACAATTCTTCAGCTTTCCGTTCAATTTTATATCATTTTGCCATGTAAAATATTAAATAAAAAAAACAAATATTTTTATAAAAGTTGTCTAGTTCAGTTTTTCGGATCAGTAACTTTGAATGTCGCTGCGCTGTACTCTACGTAGATATTGCATTTCTCACGGGTATAGGCTCTATTTAATATTTTCGCTGTCGTCAAAAATCTTAGAGGTATTATCCGATCTACAACTGAAGCGTGTCAGGAGGGAAATATTATTTTGTGCAATCTTGGAAAATTGATATGACAAAAAAATTCACGGGCAAAGATACTGCATAAATAACGCGAATCATTACTTGGCAATTTAATATCTAACCTAATAATTAACTTGGCTGATTGCTAACTGTTTAGCGGGATATATTTTTTTTATACAACTCAAGAGACAAGCGAACTTACAGTCTACCTCATGGTGACTACTGCAGCCCATGAACACCTACAGTCAACTTCCAACAAAAAAGATGTGTGCAGTTTACACGCGGTAAAAGAGAAACCTCTAACCGAAATGATATATAAAATAAAAATATTTCACGGCATATTATTGATTTAATAAATAAATCAAAAGAATATTTTCTTTCGAGTGAAATTGCTTCTCTTTAACGTCATGCACTTCATTTTATAGGTAAAGTCATTTTCTCAAACAAAAATTGTTTGACTCTCAAACGTAAATTAAACGCTGGGTGGCCTAAACATGACCAATTTAATATATATGCTATCTTATTCTCTCACAGGCTAACTACTATAGATATAATATGCTTGTCTCTTTTTAGTGTCGCTTTTTCGTTTCATCGAGTTTCAAATCACAATGATTCCAAAGAAGATTTCACTTCGAAAAGGTTACAGATGCGTTGTCACTTTGAAGACGCAGATTTTTTTGCGCCTATAACAAGGCTACCTCCAGAAGATGTGGTGAATGGTCATAGCATACCACGCAGCCGACTGCGTGGTTGTGTGGGACTCACTATGAAGTGGCTAACCACTAAACACCACCTGTGGAATTGGCTTTGGCCTGCATACCTTTCTGCCGAATCGGAAGCGCAGTGAAGACGAAGATGAACGCTGCCCGTATTTATACTGGTTCTCTATACTCTTCGGAGCGGAACGTAACAGTGCACGCAATGCTATTCGACTGAAATAGGTAGGATGGTGGTATCTGCGCAGACGGATTTCTAGGAAAACTCGATTCCTGCTGTCTACTCAAATTTCCTCATTGAAATATGCTTAATATATTAACACTTGATTAATGTATTCAAGCTAATTTTAATTTAAATAGTGTTAACTAAATCTCATCTACGGCATTCCTTGGCCTATGTTCAGCAGTGGACTTGAGAAAGGCTGTAATGATGAATGATGATTAATCATTAACTAAATATCATAATACCGCAGTATGTTATCTGGAAAATCCGTTACGAGGGCGGCACTGAAAATTTCGGGAATCAAGGAAGTGACACAACATTACTATTTAAAAAAGTATTTATTGCTTTTCGAAGTATTCTCCGCGAAATTTGACATATTTTTCCATACGATGGAACCAATCATTGAAGCAACCATTCCATTCGGAAGTTGGGGTCTCCAAAATGGCCGTTTTGTAGGCGTCCACAGCTTCTTCAGGTGATGAAAATCTCTGTCCACGCAATTCATTCTTTATTTTAGAGAAAGTATAGAAATCATTAGGCTTAGGTCGGGGCTGTATGGCGGATGGTCTAATAATTCTATGTTTTCTTGCTCTAAAAACTCTTTTGGTCTGTGTGCGGTGTGAGAACTCGCATTGTCGTGATGGAGGATGATGCGGCGGTTGCAGTTCTCTTTACGGAGTTCAGAAACGACCTGTGGCAAACAAATGCTAGCATACCATTCTGCTTTAACCGTTCTTTGTCCCTCAAGAGGAATAGTCGTAAGATGGCGGGTTTTGGAGACAAACGTGGCCACCATTTTTTTTTGCAACACTCCGGGAACGAACAATTTTTGTTGGCTTTAACTCATTTTCGAACACCCAAACTCGTGACTGGTTTTTTGTTTTGGGTTCGTACGCGTATATCCAGGATTCGGCACCTGATACGATGTTGTATACAGCATTTGAAGATCCTGCGTGGAATCTTTCGAGAGTTCTGATGCACCAAGTAACGCGAGCCGCTTTTTGCTCTTCACAGAGCGAATGCGGTATCCATCGGGAAAACAACTTTTTTACACCTAATTGTTCATGCAAGATTATTTGTATTTGACTCATGCCAATGTCCAAAGCTGCCTGAATTTCGCGGTATGTCACATGTCGATCTTCTTCAATCAGCTTACGCACGGCATCATCGTTTTCTTGGATGACTGCAGTTTTTGGACGACCTTGACGGGGATCATCACTGAGCTTGATACTTTCACGTTGAAATTCAGCAAACCAGCGATAAATAGCGGTTTTGGATGGGGCTTCATCACCAAATGCAGAAATCATCCGGTTAACACACTGTTTTTGTAAAAAACCACTTCGAAAGTCATAATAAATCATCGCTCTTGAATTTTCTCGAGTCAATTCCATTTTCTCAACGACTAAACAAGTTTGACAAAAACTTGTAACAAGACCGAGAATCTTTTTTTAAATAAATAAATGGTATTCGATTTTTAAAACCAAGAAGTTTTCAATTAAAAAGATTTTAATATGACAGGAAGAGTGGAAATATTCCATTCACAATACTTTTAATGCAGCCTATGTAACGTCAAGTAACAGAAAGTTGAGCGCCTCAATTTTTTTTAAATTTTTCTACTGACTTCAAAAAGGAGACGGTAGTCAATTCAACTGTATGTTTTTTTATGTGTGTTACTTCATCATTTTTTACTGGGTGGGCCTATTTCGATGATTATTTTTTATTTCAAAGCTGGTTGGTGCTTTACGTGTGGTCCCATATAAATTTGATCAAAGACTAATAGTTTTTGAGTTATTGTTAATAATTTATATTGAATTCGGTTGTACAAAATTTTTAATTATTTACTTTACCTCCATACTAGGATTTTCTTCTGTGTCGTGGGGGTAATTTACAGAATACGTCATTTTCACAAGGACACACATCTAGACATGGAACAATTGTTTCTAGGCCACACAAATACTTACTAAATTCCGGGCAGGATTGGAACCTGCGGCCTTTAATGCTGCAATTCATTACTAAGCCACTACGCCACGGAGCCGTCAATTGTTCTTCGGCTTCGCTTATTTACGCGAATTGAGTCACGAGTACCTTAACAACGAACACTGTTGATCAAATTCAAGGATGGCATTTTGCTCTTTACCGTCAAACAATAGGGACTATTTCGGTATATACCACGTGACTGTGCAATACGTCTATAAGTCTTCCATTGTTTGTGTAACTTTGTGTTGTGAAACACTTAAACATAGGTTTTGTTGTTGCTAGTAAAGTAAAAACAAGTTAGGGACGCTACTCGAATTTTTCATTCAAACGTATTTGAACGGTGATATATGTAAATCTGTGAAGGACGTTTTAACATTTACGCATATTTATAAATACCACAATTTCTACCTTAGCATTATTCGTTTACTTTTGTTATATATTTATCAAATGTTATCTTCCAAACTACACTGTTGAAAAATGCTTCCCAAAAATACGTCCATTATCACCACACCCATTATCAGTCAGAAAATTGGGTTCAGTGTTTTGAACGAGTTTTCCATCGTCGAAGGATAGTTTCCAAGATAAACCTCACACTCACGCACTGGTTTATGTATGTCTTTTTTTTTCATTAAAATAACAAAGCATTGTATATAGAACTTTAAATGTTAAAAAATGTTAAAATTATTAGAGTTGGGTTAAAACAAATTTTACGGATTTTATCGTGTTTAATTTTAACTTTTTTTAGCCTATTTGAGATGAAGTCTTCAATAGATAGGTATGTAAATAGTGCCTGGTCAGCAAAACTGACCATAGTTTCATTGTGAGCAAGATGTAGGTCTTTTATCTCACTGACAAAATATTAAAGTTATATAAAGGTAATGAAATGTTATTATTATGCAATTTGGCGGGTAGACATAAAAACTATTGGTAAATCCAATTGAGCATGCAATCGCATTAAAAAAAATTTGTATAGCATGATTATACGGAATTTTTGAAAGTACTTTAAATACACACAAGTTTTCACTGATAACGTTATTATACCTCCAATTTCCCGATAATACTATATCAAATTTCAATTTGAAAAAGTTTCGAAAATCCAGAGTGCACGACTCATAATGCTCATATGATCATCATATCATCATTCATGTCACTCCAAAAAGTCCAAGACGTATTCAAGTATAAATATTACATCCTACTTACTTTTAGTACGTACTACTATTATTTATTCTGTGTTTTTAAAATATTGTAATAAAAATCTCTGATTATTATAATAATCAAGTATGTATGAAATTTGTTTTTCGAATATTTTGTATTTATTTGTACAGCGATCTTTTTGAGCCGCTGCAAACAACCGATAGAGTATCCACTCACAGCGGCGGTTGACGCCGAACTGAGCGAGTGACGCACAGGCAGTCTCTATTTACCGAAATAAATTCTAACACAAGGCTGCGAAAACACCGAAAATTTCGACATTTAGCAGCCGAAAAAAATTAATTATAACTAAACAAAACAAAATTAAACTGCCATTTACATTCAATGGCTTCCTACACGATAGATGAAGAGTTTTAAAAATAGATTGAGTTGAACAATTGATATTTTCTAAATTTATCGTGTTTACAAAGCCATACGGACTTGATAAATCCACACCATAAGCCACTAAAACCCCTTTTTATGTAAAAATAGCAATTAATCGATTAAAAAAAAGTAATAAGTTCAACAATCATTTATCTTTCTGACAATGTGCTTTTTATATCATTTATATGTATAATATGATTGCTAGATACGATTTCATGCGACAGAACGTTGGAATCTTGATTTTTAGGCGCTAGTAGAACATACCTATGCGCTTTGCGCTCGGCATGCAAAATACGTATTCCAATTTACTATCTATACTATACTATAGCATATTTACTTGAAGTAGGTAATTACTTGAACTTGTTTCTTTTGTATTAGGAAATGTGGCCGTGGGTATTTTCAGGTGAAAACTTCTTTGGAATCGTTGTGATTTAAAACTCCATGAAAAGAAAAACTGTGAGATAGATTACAGTATACGGTGTTTCCTATTATCAAGGTCACCTTTTCTGAAGGTTTCACTTCTACCGCGTTTGAGCTGCACACATGTTTATTTTTTATATAGGTATCATCAAAATATTATATGCCCTCGTGATAGTCCAGCACCGATCAGACAGTCAGACACTCGAATTTCCATCGTCAATCCAGGTTCGAGCACGCGCATATCAGGTTGACATTTGGAGAAATAGCTAGTATATTTTCATTATTTCAATAGCATTGTAATATAATATTGTTACAGAAATAATAAATGAAAAGAAACCTCTGTCGGTCGCGCACAATGAAAACAAAATGAAGTGAGACCAGTGAGGCGTTACAGAGAGAATTCTACTGACCTTTATTCTCTGTGCATTTTTACGTGACTCTATTCGAATAGCTTTTATATTCTGTAATATGGGCGAGGGTTGACAGCTCCTTATATGAAGGAATAACTTAACACAGCCTTCTTACAATATTTATTTAGTAAAAATAAATTGAAAACACATTTAATAATACGCCCGTTTTACAGATTTTTTCAAGTTTATTTGTAACATTATTATATATCACTCATCATCACATATATTCATCATCATCATTACAGCCCTTCCCTAGTCCACTGCTGAACATAGGTTTTTTTTTTTTAATTCTTAACACCAAACACAACCTTGCATCAATCGACTCCTGTAGTTGTAATATTAATTAGCCGTCATATTATAAATTCCAGTCGATAAGATATCAAAGTGAAAAATTTGACTATAACAATTTCTATATTACAAAAAGTATTTTATAATTAGGCTTAGGCTTGAACTAAACTATTTCACGAAAGAAGTCGCGCGGAAATAAGAGGCCTAAAATATAAAGATTGTTTTTGTATAGCATTTGTCAAACAAACATGGAATATAAAAATGTGGCGCCGCAACTATTCTTACTTCTCTTATTATTAATCCACGGCTTAATAAGCAAGCCTTAAAAAATAGTAATGATCATTATTATTTTTCATCATTAATTTATTAATTACTGCCTCAAACTAATAAACACACAAAACAAAACCCAAGCCAAACCGTGTAGGGTCGGTGTGAGAATGGATAGAATGGAAGAAAAAAAATACCCCATTTCATTCCATGGGTATTGTAAGAGGCGACAGAGGGTAACTGAAACAGGAGATGGGCAGCAGCATCTTCCAAGTTACAATTCAACATTTTAAATAACTGCAGTTGCCACAACCCGCATGCAAAGCGTGGCAACTGTGGCAAAAATCCCCCTAATAGTAATTTTTTGGGAGAGGCCTATGTTCAGCAGTAGACTTAAATGCTGTAATGGCTGTCCAATGGAAGAAAGACCAAGCCGAAAACATCTTCCACTTATTGAACGAACACGCCCTTTTTTATTAATTATAGGCTCGCTCTTGCACTCAGACAAACGGACTCTTGCAGGGCATTCCACTCCTTGCCTGTGCGTATTATGAAAGATGACTTCTAGCGATTAGTGCGAATGTGCGATGTAACCTGTCTGGTACTCCGATATGAGAATGGAGATGGCGGTATCAGCTTATGAAGCTCATGGGCACACTCTCCGAAGTATAATATGTAGAAGACGTTCAACAAGCAACTTCACGGCGGTGAGCTAAGCTGTGAAGCTTAGTTTCCACCAGCTTTTTGTCACCAATAAGCCTTTGCGTTGCACTGAACCGAGTACGGCAAGTTGATAATTTGATGAGTCATCCCAAAGGTATAAAATTAGAAGCTGTCCAGGCGTGAAGTATCGCTTCCCCTTGTTTAAAATACCCTATTTTTTGACCGCAGTTTGTGCTTTCGACTCTGTCAGCGCCAAAGTTGATGTTAGCACTCAACTGTATGCCGAGAAACTCGATATGATTAGTAATCTCTACAGATGTACCTCGGAAAGTAGGAGTCAGATCAAACGGACCTCGTTTTGCGGCGTTGAAAGTGACCAGATTGTACTCACTCCGATTGTCATCACCCTATTGGTGGTCCGTCTTTTACACTGGACATGAATCTCTCCGTGACTGTGCTGTCATCTGCATACTCAACAGTACCTGGTAGAAGAAGCTCATTGATGGGCAGCAGCAGAGAGAACAGACCCCTGAGAAACTCTGGCATTAATATGCATTAGGTCAGCATTAGCCATTTATGACTTGACAGCAAAATTAAAAGAACTCTTCTTCGCACGAACCCTCCGAGTCTCTATCCTTCTCCTCCTCTCTATATCCTCCGAGACTTTGCGATTGCGAACTAGAGCCCAGGACCGGTAGGCGCACTCTTTGCGGGCCTCACTACGAGCACAGTCCGCATACACCAGGGCTGAGCCTTGTAACCGAGCGGGATGACGGAGACCGGAATAAAATATTCCATTTCCTGCCGTATCACATCCAAAACCGCATCAGCAGAGCAGGAACGTTCATCCGAAGAGAAGCACACTTGCCGCCACGGCTAGGATGCAAAAAAATTTCGCATAACATCCCAGTTCCTATCTTACAAAGCAAGTACGATAAGATTCCTAAACAATTTGTTTTCGATAAGAAGTACAAGATGCAATTAAATGAAACCAGCCAGCTGGAAGGATTAAGCCCAAAAGAGCTTAAAGTTTTCACCGATAGTTCTAAAACAAATGAAGGTGTAGATCCTGGAACTTTCTCTGAAGACTTCAATATCCACATATGCACAGCGCTGGGTACCTATAACACAGTCTTTCAGGCGGAATGTATGGGTATCATCTTGAATGATACCCACACGGCCATAGCAATAGATGCTAGGAAGGTTAATGACTTCCCCATCAGAATACTGACCGACAGTAGGGCGGTATTACAAGCTCTGAGTTGCAATGTGGTGAACTCGGGACTAATATATGAATGCCATCAATGATTAAATGAGGTATGTAAAGACAACAATGTGACTCTGCAATGGATAAATGGACACAGTGGATCCATAGGCAGCGATGCAGCAGACGAACTGGCCAGAAGAGGATCGGCTCTGGCCGCTATAGGGCCGGAACTAAACATACCAATCTCCTTTGGTAATGTTCGTTCACTGGTACGTAGACACTTCACTAATCTACACGCTCAGCTTTGGAAAAATCTAGTAGACTGTAGACAAGCTAGGGAGGCCCTGCCTGAAATAAACAGTCGTTTAACCAAAGTTCTAATGAGACTGAACAAGCCGCAGATCAGGATAGTAACAAGTGCTATCACAGGACACGGCAACTTTAACAAGCATTTATTTACTATAGGTGTTACAGATAGTCCCCTGTGCAGGGCATGTATGGGGGAAGAAGAAACGGCGGCCCACGTGCTATTGAAATGTCCGGAGGTCGCTACGTAGAGGGCTTAACATCTCGGCACGCCGGGATCACTCCCCGAAGTTGCATGCAACATAAAGGGACTGTTGAGATTTTTCATGATCATACTATTCCTGCCCACACGCCAAACACGCGCATAGACGTGGAGTTGCGGAAAACAGCCCGTCGTAAACTAAACTAAACTAACATCCCAGTCTGCTGACTCGTATCGCCATACTCTCCTCGTGCCCGGTCGACAGTCATCCGGAGGAGAATGATCGATACGAATTTCACCAGGCAGTGATCGGATGATCCCAGCGGAGCTGAGAGATATCGGGTGCCTGTCTGGGTCTGTTGTCAACAAAAGATCCAAGCAATTGAGTGTATGCCCGGCTACATCTAGTACCCGCGTCGCTACTTGAACCAGCTCAGTGAGATCTAGCGATAACGCAAGTTTGCGCCTCTCTGCGCGTGTGGTCGGTTTTCTCGTATGGGAACAACCACTCTTTGTGGTGGGCTTTAAAAGCAGTATACTCAGTATTGAAGATTCAAGAGCTTAGCTAACCGATGGGGAACTCATTTGGAGACCGCGGGACTCATTTGGGACGCACTAACGTAGGTAGACATAATGTGCAACTAAAATCATTCGCAACCAACAACTTGGTTTTAGGTGCATATGTGTGCGTACAGCAGTGTACTTTTACAGGCTGATAAAAATCAAAGAAATCTACGTGTGTGAGTGCGTGTGAAGACGTAGAGCATGCTTTCGGCATCACTTCATATGTATGCAGCGCTCCGTCTATTTTTCTTTACTGTTCTAAGTTCTGCCTAAAAAAAATCTACTGCTGATCATAGGCCTCCCCTATAAATAGCCTTGTTGGGTGGATATTTGCCATAGTGAGCTCGCATGGCAGGCGGGTGAATAGCTACAGATTTTTTTTTATTATTTCGAGTTCTGATCAGGAAGAAGCTGCTGTTTATATGCAGTTTCAATTCTCATTGTCGTGTCTTAAGACATCGACGGAACAATATGAAGTAGTTGATTCTCTTACGCCATCCTGGGTTCAAATCCCATGTCGGGCCAAAAATCGGTTTATTAGGTTTTTCCGCCAAGAAATTCTCAGTAGCAACTCGGAGTCAAAAAGTTGGCGATATTTCATCCCCGTGTCTCGGAAAGGACGTTAATTCTGGCCTAATCTCTCTCCGTTTGGGTCAGATTGCCGTCCCATTGGACTATAAGAGTTAGGTAATAGAGATTGGAACTATGTTTGCGCATATAATCGGGCACAATAGTTATTTCCAGCGCAGCAAAGCAATAATGTGAAGCACCTATTATTTTTCATTTTAAGGCTAAACGTCCACTACGCTCGCCGAGCCGAGTCGAATCGAATCGCAGAAAGTCGCCTCCTATATATTTATTATGAAACTGCGTCCATTAGCGAAGAGCCGCGGCGCGCCGAATTGAATCAACCGCGCGAATTGCTTGACAGGCAAATTTCTTCGCCGATGCGATTCGATTCAACTCGGCGCGCTTTAGTCGACGCGGAGATGTGGACGCACGGCAACGAATTTTTATTAATTTCTATTTCCTTTTCGTAAGAATCATTTTGTTTAAATAAAAATGAATGAAGAATTATTGATATCACTAGTCCAACAATATCCAGAATTGTTTAATCATGAAGATTCACATTATCACGATGACCAGCGTCGGATGAACATATGGGAAGAAATTGGGAGAATTATGAATGAATTATGAAAGTTATTTCTTTTCAAATAAATGTCGTGTATCCAGTATTTCGGAGCACGCCGTTTCCTTTTTCTTTTCTCCTCTTCTTCATCAAAAAGTATTTGAAATAAAAACATCTGTTCATCCGAGCTGTATATGACGCAAAAACGACCTATTTTGATGAAGAATTTGCGATGAATGAACAATTCGATTCGATTCGTCAGAGATGGACGCACTAGGAATAAATGCGACCCGCTTCGATTCGAAGCATTTCTGCTGTAGTCGACGCCAGGCTTAAAGGGCCACGCACCCTGCAATCATAGAGACTCATAAGCCGGTATAGTTACAGGATGTGTGGCATTTCATCATAATTCTCAAGTGCAATATCGCATCCGTTGCCGCCTTTTATTAGAATTTGATTTTGCCTACAGTAACCGCTTACAATCAGATAGACTTTCAGCTCTTGTATCGTCCTTATAAAATACAATACCGTTGATTTCGGCATCTTATAAGTCATCACCATGATCATTGCAATCTCTCATAAGTCCACTGAACATAGTCCTTACAAGGCACGCAACAACATCAACTTCATCTGGTACGGGAGCCACTCTACATTTTGCTTACCAGTACGAAGCTGCCATTTGGTAATATTTTTTTAATCGATTTTTAGTTTCTCCGTGCTATCGCCAGCCCATTGTCACATCAGCTTACTGATCAGCCGAATTACTCTGGCTCTAACAGTATTAAAATCACTACAAAACAGGTTTAAACACTCGTCACGATTTACGAAGCAATTGACATATTCATACCATGAAATGTGTTTCAAAGTCTTATAAAGGGTATAGTTTGGACTTTGCTTCATGGTTTGAACCTTGTGTATTAATTGTACAACATATGAGTATCATATTATATCGATAAGTTACCAGGGCGTGGCAACTTTAAAAGTCGGCACAACATGCGTTGCTTGTTGGTTTAACACGACATAATTATATGCAATATTTACATCATAATAAAGCGGTTACGTTATCGTGCAAAAGTTTCAGTTCACTGTTAATTAAATTTGATTTATAATAGTGATTTAGGTCAATTACATAAAAATATTACGAAATCAGTGCCTTCATCTCGTTTTTAACTTGCTACTTAACTTACCTTATACTTAAATAACCTGTTGTGGGGTTTTTTATAGGATTAGGATGACAAACGAGCACACAGTCCACCTGATGGTAAGTGGTTGCTGCGGCCCATAGACATCTACATCTGTCTATTCTCGATTACGAATCAAAACGCAGATGCGTTGTCACCCGTGAGGACTAAAATGTAATGCCTCATTTCCAGTTAATAGTTTCCTTTTCTCTACACTCACCATACGAATCACAGCAGCGTTACGCTGCTATTTTACGCTGGTATTCTGTGAGAGCGTGGTCCTTCCCCGGTCGAGCCGACCCATTCGTTCTACAACTATACCTACTGCTAATATAGCTGCAGCATGGCACTACCACGTACAAAACCGGTTACCGTGGTTTGGACGAAATATTTACATATACATATAATAATTAGCAGCGATCGCAACGCTAAGCGCATTTCAAACAAATATATTAATAATATATATTATTTTCACGTGGTACATGCACGCAGCAGCTATATTACGGTTGTTGTCCTAATACGGAATACGCTTGTGGCTCAACCGGGAAAAGACCAAGCTCTCACAAAATACCAGCGTAAAATAGAAAGCCCAATGCTGTTGTGTTTCATATGGTTTTACCTTTTTGTACTTTTTGTTCCTTAGTCCTCGAGGGTGGCAACGCATCTGCATTTTGATTCTTAATCGAGGATAGATGTAGATGTATATAGATCACAGTATCCACTTACCATCAGGTGGATTGTGTGCTCATTTGTCACCCTTATTTGATAATAAAAAGGACTCGGTTCCTGCCTAAGTCCGTTTGGGTAGGTCCCACTCTTTTTCTGTTCTGCCGAATAGCAGTGCGTGCGCTGCTATGTTCCAGTCTGATATAGAGAGTTAGCATAAATAGAGTGTGAGGCATTCCACCTTAGTCCTCAGGTGTGACAGTGCATCTGCAGCTTTCTTTATTTGAAGTTGGCAAGCATTTTTCATATGTATGTATGTGTGTATTTACAACAGTGTAGTGGCGGTGTAAGAATATCCAGTACCCCATATCGTCTGGTGGGTGTTGTAAGAGGTGACAGAGGGAAAACAAAATTGGAGATCGGCGGCCGCGTCTTCCAAATAACAACTAAAAAAGAAAACTTGTTGCAAACGCGCCTGCCAAGCGTCCTAACAATGGCAAAATCCTCTCTATAAAGAAATCTATGGGGAGGGATATATTCAACAGTGGACTTCTACAGGCTGCAAAGGACAAGTGCTTATATTAAAGGTTAAAATTGACTGCGAACAATTTTTCTTCGTTTACTCTCCGTTCTGAAAGTACTTGATAACAATTTGTGATACTCGGGCACACGCAAACTAAAGCAATTTGCATGTGCATTGTACACCCACACTACAAGTACCAGGCATTGTATGATAAAAATACTATGCGCTAGCAAAGCAAATTCGATTCGCGCCGAATGCTCCATGAATCGTTAATTGCAATTTTAATTGCGACTAACTACTTGCTAGGTGGAGAAGGCAAACATCGTGAGAGGACCTTCTAGTCTGAGGAACGAAATATTTCGAGAACATGTAGACCGCCAACACGCAATGGAGCAGCGCGCAGATATTTCATTTATTTTTATTAAAATAAGCTACCCAATAGATAGTAGTTATATACAGTTCTAAAGTTATAATTTAAAATTTTTGTACAGCCGAATTCAAAATAAGTTATTAAGAATAACTCAAAAACTATTGTTCTGAATAAAAATTCATATGGGGTTCAGCTTTCAAATAAAAAAGGAATCATCACACACAAAGAAGATACAGTCGAATTGAGTACCGTCTCCTTTTTGGAAGTCGGCAGAAAAGTAAATTTTTTCTTGTAATTTTGTTTTAAATGCAACAAGGCCACTATCAAATATATGTAGATGTTACTACGCTTAATTTGTTCGTAATCACAGCACATTTTGACAAAAGGTTGAAAATGGAAGTGTTATTCCTGTGTTAACCTAAAAATTATTTGAACACCGTATATTAACTTCGTAATTCCCGTTGAATTTGCCTGCCTAGTTAGTCTAGGTGGTAAGTGCGTCTTCTGATCATGAATGAAGTTCCGGGTTAATATACACAGGTCGGTCTAAAAACTTAGCAATTGGGTTTATCTGTGAAGAAAATGTAGCAGCCTACTACTACACCCCCATGCCTCAGAAAACACGTAAAGCCGGTCGTGTCGGATCACCGTCCCATCGGACTGTGAGAGTGAAAGGATAGAGAATGCAGCTGTGCTTGCGCATACACTCTGCCACCTTAATTCTGTCCCGCGCAGATGGCTAGTCTCCGTTAAAACTTGCCGGCATGACCAGAATTCGATCTGGAGGACATTATTATTTGCTGCATAGCCCTTATTGCTTTCGTAAAAGGAAGGAAACCTGTGGCTATAGGACGTGTGTAGGCTGTATATTACATATGTATATTTCAGGTTCACGTCAAATGTTATTGGTATTTTAATAATAATAGTAATCAGCATCTTGTGTCCTACTGCAGGACAAAGGCCTCCCAAACCTTTATTATTATTATCGTAATAAATATAATAGCGAAGTAACGAATGAGCACCGTGTTACGTGACCAAACGTCATTCCACTAAATTAAACGTCTGTACATTCAACAGAGAAGACGCAATAATGAATAGGATGCGATAAGTATTATAAAGGAATAAGTTTATAGACATACTCTTGTATATTCATAAGAATAATTCATAAAACTAAATTTAAAAAACATTCGTGAGTGTCGTGGAATACTCGGTTGGAACGAAGTTCCTTTCGTAGTATATTATTATTATTGCTAAATGTATTATATTTTTGATTACATAAATACAAATAAATGAAGTACCTACTATTAAAATGAAGCGTCATTTTAAATATTAATATTTCTTTCATGGCAAGATAAGAAAAAGTTCGAAGGAGATGGATATTATTCCATCTCGCTTCCTTACAAGCCGCCAAGGCTGTCCACACTACGTCAGAAGGGGTCGTGACGGATAAATCTTACACTTTTCTCCCCTAGCCCCCATCCGCCAAATTAGTAGCGTCCGATAAGGAACTTTGTTCCAAAACCATTAGTTGATAAATTTTTCGTTTTTTTTTAACAAAAGTTTCAAGTTTTGCGTATGAAATATGACCTACATTACTCTTGGCATTTCTCTATTTGTTCGTAAAAGTTTCATCACGGATTTTTCTAAGATGGTTATATATGTCTTAATAGTATGTTAATAATCTCCTGAGCATATTAGAAGCTATTTATTTCAATATTTCAGACAGATACTTCAATTTTATTTACTAACCCAATTTTATGAGAGCTTCTAAATACAGTAAAAAAGGGAAATAGAAACGAGAGGTTTTCTTGATTAGTTTCGAAGTAGCTCAAGGGCTAAGCGCTCGACGTAAATTTTACAAATACGAGTGCAATCCGGCTTCGATCGTGACTCCATGAATAAATAACTATGTCATTTACTTTAAATTGCTATTTCCGAGAAAAGAGTGCAATCTTTTTTAGAAAGGCATTTCTTCTAATGTTGCAGATGTTCATAAGCGACGGTGATCACTTTTCATCAGGTGGGCCGTATGCTCGTTTGCCTCCTTTTCCATAAAAATAAACCATTTGTATTTGCTCATTTTAATAATGTTTTAAAACTTGATCAGTTTTTGTTTTAACTATACATTGTTACTATGTATGTGTTTATATTTTAACTTTATTTACATGATATGTCCAGTTCTTTTACACAGTATTTTTGCACCTACCAACTTTTATGTATCTATTTCTCTTAGGCTTGACTGGTAGAGAATGTCATAAGACATTTAGTCCGCCCATTTTAACCTTAGATTAAGGTGCCTTGCAATAACTATTAAATAAAAAAATAAACTATCACTTGTTACTATACAATATACATATTCTCGTAACATTTCCATATAGAAATGTTTTGTTCGTTTGATTTGACCACTCTTAAAAAGTATTTAAACTAACTGGCTGACTGTTGTAATAATTTTAACTAGTAGGTTAATTGTTCTGTAGTGGCGCTATTAGAGATAGCCGTATATTGTTCTGTATCTGTTATAACAGGCTACTACGGGAAAAATCTCATAACCTTCCACGTTTTTTTTAATAAGTGCATCAAAAGAGCCCACGAATAACTGCAACACCTGGGAAATTGCAGGTTCATTGGAAAGTCCTTCCATCCAATGTAGAAGCCGCCCTGCTGCTACATTGGATCAAATGGATAAAGTCAAAGATTTTTTTATAAAATATAGATACAACGTTCACTCAGACCACTTGATGGTAAGTGGATGCTGTGGCCCATAGACACTTACATTTATCCTCGATTAAGAATCAAAATGCAGATGCGTTGTCACCCCTGACGACTAAGATGAAATGCCTCGTTTCCAGTAAAAAGGGTCTCTAGTTCACTACACTCACCATGCGAAACACTGGTAGTCTGTGAGAGTGTGGTCCTACCCCGGTCGAGCCGTTCCATTCATGCTACAACCATTACATAACTGCTGTGTGGATCTACCATGTAGGATGTCAGACATGTGGTAATACGATAGATAATAAGCCATGCCAGACTCATCGACTTACGTTTTCTGTAGAACGGATACGAAGTGATACGCTATAGGTCTTAAATTGAGATAGTACGTAATAAATGTAACCTAAGTACATAAATGAATAAAATTTTACTAAAAAAATGAATCAAGCTGTGGCACAAAATATGAAAAAATTTAAAGAACATTTTGTTTTTTAAGAAGTACTTTTATATATATTGAGGACAATGATGAACCTCTTACTTCGCATTTCCAAGTCCCCTGACCCTCGGCTACTGATGTCGCTCGCAGCCAACTACACATGGCATGGTCACCCTATTAATAATAAAATAAATATCATTCAACGAGACGGTCGCTGTTCCATGCCTAATTAGCGCTACATGTTATACTATATAGATGTACGAGGCTTTACGGTGGCCCACACCTTAACCTGCTGCCGCTGAGATTACAAGATATTTGCAATGTTCATTCAGGCCACTAGTTGAACGGCGCCGTTTTTAGTAAAAAGTCGACTATCAATCTGAAAGGCTAATCAAGTTAGTTGGCCACGACGTCTATAGTGATAAAATTAACATTTCAAATAATATATTTATATTAGACATTCTATTGATTTTACCATGAAGTTCATATGAATTTGTAAATAACACTGCAGCATGTTATTTAAAAAGATTTTAGAATTTCTTGTCAGTTTTTCTATGAGATGATTTTGTTTTGCAAACCGGTGTAGGTTTACTATCGCTATCTGCAATGGCTTATGCTATTTTTGAACTGTTACGGAATGATGAAGAGCAAGACAAATATTGAATTCTTATAATTAATTTAATAAACAATAGGAAATATACATGATATATCTATTCAGCAACTTACACGTACAGTTTCAATACAGAAAATAAAATAGTAGGTACATAAAAACAACAAAATCCAAAGTAATAAGAGAACACAGACAAAATAAACTAATTGCATGAGTGACGTGATGCTGAAAAAGGCGCTGACCCAACATAATGCTGTCGCGGGATTGCAAGCGTTGATTTTCAGCAATGACCATTGAGTTTGGACTCGCCCGCTAGGATAGTTTGTACGCTGTATTTCTATGTTCGAGAATGTTGTAATTAAAATAATTAAATAACGGAATGCCAACGGATGAGACCTTTATATATGTTGTATGTGTAATATGCGTCAAAATATGCGTCTACGTGCTGTTTTCGAGAGTCATTACGAATCGTCTCGCGCGCAGACTTGACGACTTCCAGCCTCCCGAACAAGCCGGTTTCCGAAGGGGCTTTAGCACCATAGACCACATACATACCCTTCGGCAAATTGTACAGAAGTCCGAAGAGTACAATTTGCCACTATGTCTGGCGTATGTGGACTATGAGAAAGCCTTTGATTCCGTCGAAATTTGGGCGGTGCTGCAGTTCCTTCAGCGGTGCCAAGTTGACTGTTGGTATAGCGAAGTGCTGAAGTGTTTGTACAGTAGAGCTACGATGGCTATCCGAGTACAGAACCAGAGTACGAAACCTATCCATTTGCAGAGAGGTGTAAGACACGGTGACGTTATATCCCCGAAACTCTTCACCGCTGCATTGGAAGACGTTTTCAAGCTTCTGGACTGGAAAGGATACGGTATCAACATCAATGGCGAGTACATCACTCACCTTCGATTTGCCGACGATATAGTCCTTATGGCAGAATCGCTGGAGGACCTAAGCACCATGCTCAATTACCTCAATAGTGTCACCCAACGGATAGGTCTTAAGATGAACATGGACAAAACAAAGATTATGTTTAATGTCCACGTCACACCTATGCCGGTAGTTTTTGGGAGCACTAAGCTCGAAGTTGTTGACGAGTATGTTTACCTAGGACAAATAGTCCGACTAGGTAAGTCCAACTTCGACCGAGAGGTCAATCGACGGATTCAACTCGGCTGGGCAGCGTTCGGGAAGCTACGACACATCTTCTCGTCAGACATACCTCAAAATCTTAAAACGAAATTGTACAACCAGTACGTGTTGCCAGTGATGACTTACGGAACTGAGACGTGGTCCTTCACTGCTGGCCGTATGAGGAAGCTCAAGGTCGCTCAGCGAGCTATGGAGAGGGCTATGCTCGGAGTTTCTCTGCTTGATAAACTTAGAAATGAGGATATCCGCAGTAGAACTAGAGTAACCGACATAGCCCAACGGATTAGTAAGCTGAAGTGGCAGTGGGCTGGCCATATAGCTCGAAGAACCGACAACCGATGGGGAAGAAAGATTCTCGAGTGGCAGCCTCGTACCGGTAGGCGAAGTGTAGGGCGACCCCCCACGAGATGGAGTGACGACCTGGTAAGGCATGCAGGAAGTCGATGGATGCAGGTGGCTCAGGACCGTGCTTTGTGGCATTCCTTGGGGGAGGCCTATGTTCAGCAGTGGACTTATGAAAGGCTGTAATGATGATGATGATGATGATGAATGAATATACACAATATAACACATTTAGTAAAGATATTTTTAATAATTTTTGGTACACGTAATACAGTTACTTCATAAAGTAACTGCATATACTAGAAATTATATTAACAATACTAATATTCTCAAAAGGGAAAAGTGGTTAAAGCCACTCCTGGTAAGCTCACGACAGTAAACAAATGGCGGATTGGAACGCACGATCTTTTGAGTTCGCAGTCCGCACACTGCCATTAAGTTTCTGCCGTTTTTACCTTAGACCAAATCCTAGACTTACTTACATCGTACTATGGCTAAAACAAGTTACCAATGCCGATTAAAAACTATAAGACTAATCGGTCGGTGTCGTGATACATTTACGTGGTAGAGCTATGCTGCAATTATATTATGCTTGTAGCACAAATAGGTCGGCTTGACCGGGGTAGGACCACGCTTTCAAAAAATACCAGCAGCTAAATGCTGCTGTTTCTCATTGCAAGAGACCAGAACCTGTGACACTTTTTACTAGTGACGAAGCATTTCATCCACGCATCTTCATTTAGATTCTTAATCAAGGATAGTTGTTATGTATGGGCCTACACCATTCATCCTTAACATCAGCTTGACTGTGGGCTCAGCGGTCAACAATTCTCAAAAAACAAAGTCCGATCATTCAAATTTTTCGCCCATTGAACAAAGCAAATATTTAAAATACATTATGCAACCTACGACAGCGCGCACACCCGCTTCAAAATGAAAGTGGGTGATGTAAATTACCTTGTACACTTACCGAAGTGCAAATATTTTTTATAATAGTATCGATTCTTAAATAAATCGTGCCAAATATAAAGAATCTGAGTGTAAATTAGCTTGGCTTCTTTTTTTAGAATATGTGTGACAATCACACAGTTCACCTGATGGTAAGTGGATGGAAAATTACTTCGCGTACATCCGTTGACACACACACACACACACACATGATATTATAGTAGGCGTGTGGACTGAGGGACCAGTTTTAATAAGCGCTACCTTGAAAATGAGCCAATTTTGCTCCAATCCTTTTTTACAAAATGCAAAATGATAACAAGATAGGAAAAGTAGGATAAGAATGAGATCTACTACAGTTCTGAGGTGTTGGTGTCAATAGTTCTTGGTCTACCAAGGACGATTGACACCAACACGTCAGTGTTCTTTTGGGATGATTTGTGGTCTTTCAAATCCGATGTAATGGTGGGGGGCGATCCCAAAAATAATCACAGACTGCAGACTTCCCGTAATAGTGCTCGAAACGTCGGGATTATAAAAATAAGTCAAATTATTCATTGCGTAGTGTTCGCGTAAATATACGAACTAATGATGAAAATTCGTTTCGTTTAATAATGACTAGTTTTTTTTTTTTTGCGTTTGCTGTCAACTAAACTACACGATCATAAATAAACCACAGTTAATCATTAGAATAATTACGTACATATGTATTTTAATCCGTTGTTTTCTTTTACTGTTGCCTAATTATTCATTCGAGACTCTATTTTTAATATTTCTGCTATAGTTCAAGAGTGTGTACACTTCAACCTCATTTATAAATCTAGTGTGTAGTCACCTTAACACTAATGGCGTTCAAGTCGGGCCGTGAGCAGTTCATTCACACGCGCCAGGATGAAGATAACTCTGCTTACGCAATTTGATGTGTGTCGTGTGCGCCGCGTGGCGGGCGTACTTATTATGGTAACAACTGGGACACGACCTCAGTGCCAGTTGTTTGTTACCATAACGGCGATCGGTCACAATAAAAACAATATTTTTAATTTTTTTTTAATTTTCCGTACCCAAAGCGTAACCAAAGGGACTCTATCACTAAGCTTCCGCTGCTCGTCTGTCTGTCAGCGGGCTAAATCTCATGATCCGTAATAGGTAGACAGTTGAAATTTTCACAGAATGTGTACTTAAAATTAAAAGGCGCTCCCCTACTAGAAACGTATATTACGATGGTACGGAACTCTGCATGTGCGAGTCCGACTCGCACTTGGCCGGTTTTATTTAGAATATGGGTGACAAAGAGACACACAATCGATCTGGATGGAATGCCTCGTTTCCAGTAAAAAGGGTCTCTGATTCTCTACACTCACCACACGAAACACAACAGCGATAAGCTGCTGATATTCTGTGAGAGCGTGGTCCTTCCCCGGTCGAGCCGACCCATCCGTGCTACAACTATACCTGCAGCGTGGCTCTACCACATAAAATTCTTGTAAATATTCTTGAATGATGATTATTGTCATCATTCATCAGTCAACAATGCATCAATAGACTTTATATAGAAGAGGGGGCAAACGAGCACGCGGCTCACCTGATGGTAAGTAAAACTTACAGGTTATTTGAGGCGGGAAACCTTCCGACCTAAACACGGTGTAGGCCCTGCTGCTTAGCGGCATAAACAGGTAAGAGAGAAGGAAGCTACCGAAACGGATTTAAGCAAAAAGGATCGTACCACCTCGTGAGCTGTTCTGAAAGACGGCAGTACAAATCTCGATAAGGCCAGACGTAAAAAACGTTGACCTACGTAAAAGATGCGAGGTATCTAGTACTGCTATCGCCACACCGCTGCCGAGCGTGGCGATTATAGGCCCACATCTAGTACAATATTTTTACGGGTTGATGATGATTTTTTTTTACTGTAATAAAGGACGTCATTGGTAATATTGAAGTGTGGTGTAAAGAAAGTGTCTCCAATAAAGAATGAGAATATTTTTTCGTCTCATCTTGCGTCGCGGAAATAACTGTTAAAATCACAGAAACATGTTCCACTGTTGACCGTCTGTGTTGTCATTTTATTACTGATAGATTTGAGTAGACAAGAGTCTATCGTCCTGCTTCATCCGCAAATGTTCAAATGTTCCGAACCCAGCCGGCCCAGCGGCGGCTCACATACACATTTAATTAGCGTCTAGTGTTGTCCTTTTCTTTAAGTTGACATAATCATGGCGTCATATTTGTTAGCCAAAGGATTAAATTTAATATAACATAATAAAATCGGCTTACTTACTTGTGGTATGATATTCCGACTGAGGGTCGGAGTGGCTAATTAAACACTTCGACGGTTCAGTTCCGGCATGCTAGTAATGTATCTACCTTTTTTTATGTATGCATATCATTATGTTCCGTATGATAAGTGTAGAGAACCGGAGACCCTTTTGACTGGAAACGAGGCATTCCGTCTTTAATCAGGAAGACGCATTCTTCATTTTGATCCTTAATCGAGGTTAGATGTAGATGTCTATGTGTGGCCCATGACCCACTTACCATCAGGTGAAGTGTGTGCTCGTTTGTCAATCCTTATTATACAGGGTTATTTTGCAATAACCGGCCCAATTTGCAGGGAAGAAGAAGGTTCGGTTTAAGTAATATTGCCTCTCTAATATAATTGTGCAGAAAAATTAATTAAAAAAATCCCAAACATTCTATCCTTTTTATCAGTCAAATTCAAAATGCGTGATAATGCATTATATTAACTGATTGTCGTTCATAAATATTTAACGCCTACTATTTTACTACGCAGTACGTACCCTAAGGGTCGCTCGGTCGGCAAAAACGTAGTGAATTGAATTGCATACAGAGGAGCGCGCGTACGCGTAGTTGTTGCCCATCACATTCAATTTGAGATAATTTCAAATAAAAGTAGAAGCCCTATTTACTCGCATTTTCAAAAACTACAATAACTGTTTATCATTATTTATATATTTGTACTTAAGTTTAAAATTTGTTAAAGTTCTTATGAACGCCAAACATCTACACCGGTTTGTAAAAACAAGGCCTTCTCAGAGAAATTAAGTCTTGAGACTGCATTAGCGTTGCAGTTATTACTTACTAGTTTACTGTTAATCCTTCACTCAGAATGACTAAGGGTTTAATTTCATTTGCAGACTATTTTATCAATTTAAGTATTCCACCCAGAGTTTTTCTATAACTGCACTCACTATCTAAAAGCTTTTAAATTTACACACGATATTTGTTTTCATGTCGATGAATTCGTTTCATACAATTAGTTATATTGCAAAAACATCAAAAAATATTTTCATCCAAATAAAAACCGTAAACAACGCGGAGTGCTCTCCTGTGATAGGATTTAAAAAATATGTTCAAATTGCAATGCGTGTATCGGACGCCGCGCCGCCGGCTTTTCGGTGACATTGAATTCAAAAGCTCCTCTATTATATTAATGAAAACAATTAATCCCGGCCGCTGTTTCCTTTTCATTTATATTTTTCGAAATTGCATTGACTAAATGAAACAATGGCCACAAGGGTGGCTTACCTTAAGTTGTGTTCTAGTTATGTACTATAATACATATAGTATCCTTTATTTATATAATCCTTCTGTACGTGTATTTGTCACTAACCTTCTCCTAAACGGATTTTGGTGAAATTTTTTGCGTATTTGAATGGGTTCCTGGATGGTTTAGATTTACAATTGGATCCGGTAGGTGGCGCTGTTGTCGAGATCCAGAAATCACCCGTGGGAAGCCGGGGCGGATCTCTAGTATATATGTAGTATCGTCCAGTTATGTAGTATATGTAATGTAGCTTTCTATAGAATAAGTTGAATAAATAACTTACCATATCAATTACAACAAAAATTAATTTTCGGATTAATACCTACTGAAATTTCATATTTTAGTTTTAAAATATTAACTAAGTATCGAAATTAAAGTATTTCTGAACTCATATGACTATGTTATTTGTAATATGCTAAATAATTGAATGCAACTAATTTTAACAGAACTTTAACTTATTTGCATATTCCGAGATCTGACGTCCTGATGTCGTTGACCCGGGCTACCTTCAGCTTTCACATGCGTATAGAGTATCTATTCCTGACAAGAATTATAACAAAATCGATTACCTTTTGACCGTTACTTCCAATGAAATTGGAGAGCAGTTAAATAAAAATAGAAAAAGCCGACTTGAAAAGCCAAAAAGAATAAAATGATTTCCAGTTATTTTAATAGCTTCTGATACCTGGACTTTAATTCTTTGATAACAGTATACTATGTCTTGTAGTCCTTTGTGGGGTCGGAAAAAATAAATATAATAAGCAGTAACTATTTAAATAACATAAACATAAACACTCACGCCTGTCACTCAGGGGGGCAGGCAGAGACTATGGATTTCCATCTGGCACGATCATGACACACCTCTCTCGCCTCCTTTACATCCGTATACCGACGCATACATGTTCGTCCGTTAAGGGTGTTCTTAATCTCGTCCAGGGCGTACCTTCCCGACTCTGATGTTCACTTCAGCAACATAAATTTGCTTTGTCACTCTTCCTCGTCCATTCTTTCTACATGACACAAACCACCGAAGCATTCCTTTCTTAATCCTGTTCACAACATTATCTTGCAAACCACACTTTTCTCTTATCACACAATTTCTAACCCTGTCGTTAATTTTATTTTAGATGTCAGTTTTTTATATATGAATCTGAAAGAAGCGAAAGAGGTATGTAAGGATCGTGACACTTGGCGATCTGTTCTCTCTGGCTACCCCGTCAGGGATTGTGCGTGACGATAAGTAAGTAAGTAAGTAAGTTTTTTATATATATAATATATCTATATACTAGTATATAGCAAATAACAATATCTTGTCGCAGTAGGAAGTCAAGAAAAAAATAACCATGGGTCTTCCTTTCATACTCAGTTTAATTGGCTGCCTATTCATTAATTAGATTTTTTTATAAACTTTAATTGACACACGAATTTACAACCCACTAGATGTTAAGTGGATACTAAATCCCATGGACGAAAGAAGGCTGCAGATGCGTTATCACTGCTGAGGACTAAGATGGTAGGCCTAGCTACCCTTTAGACCTGAACACACAAAAGGTAGAAGGAACTCCAAGGCAAAAATTCAGTCCTAGATCTCAATATATTAGAGACGTATTTTATGGCTTAAATAAGGTTTCCTAGAAACTGGTTGACAAGGCACCTAAAACATGATTCAATACATCTTTGCAAAATAAGTACCTACTACAAAACTGAACAAACCAAACTTTTGCGGATATTATCGCAAGCCGATGGTAACCTCACAAGGTCACCTTCACGATAAAAATAAAATTTGCTTTTTACGGAGGGTAATGTGTTTATCAGCCTATATATGTCTGTATATGCTATGTACGACTATGTACTATACTTGTTCCTTTGTGGCACTCTACAGACTAAACACGAGGGTCGATTTTGATGATTCTTACGTCACTCGATTTGTCTTAATCTTGTGAGTATCACTAAAGACATGATAGTTGTAAAAATTCAATATGGCGACAACCAGATGCCATATTGTATAAAAGAAAAAAATGAACGACGTACTATGTCAAGTGAGGTATCATTGATTAGGTCTTTGAAAATCATATTTAGGTTTCTCTGGTCATTTTACATTTTGAATGATCATTTAGGATCTATAACGATTTAAAGTTGGTTAGCGACCATTCTCGCGTATTATAATGAAGCTGTGATAAAGTTCGTATAATGGGTATTATTAGTAATTTTTTTACGCAGTCGTGTTTTTTTAAAACAATATTAACGTTGGTTTTTAAAAATTAAAAAAGGAAATACGTTCTATTTTTTCTTTCAATTTGTAGTATTCTTTTTTATAGAGTTAAGATGACATACGAGCACACAATCCAACGAATGGTAAGTGTGGTAAATGGCCCATAGCAACACGCAACTCATAGAGACTAATTTCTTTTAACAAAATTAAATTTTGAATTCTTTGGAGTCTATTGAGAATATTTTTTATTTGAATGTAGCTGTAGTTGTTTTTCAGTAGTAATTGTTTTTGTTGAGTCAGTCTCGCGCAGTCGTAAAAAATCGCGAAACGAGAATCACTCGCGCGGGGTGGACGGTTAAGTGGATAGACATCTGCATCTATCCTCGATTAAGAATCAAAACGCAGATGCGTTGTCATTCCTAAGGATTAAGATAGAATGCCTTATTACCACTAAAAGGTCGTCGATCGTTACCACTAGTAGAAAATTTATTAAAATTAATGGGAATTACATATATATAATGGCCGAAATGAAATTTAACTTCAACGATAATGTTATAGTTCTTTTTTATTACAACAAAATTATGTGGTAGAGACATGCAGCAGCTATGTTATGGTTGTAGCATGGTTAGGTCTACTGGGGAAGGTCCATGCTCTCACGGAATACTAGCGTAAAATACCATCTCAATGCTGCTATGTTTCGAATGGTGATTGTAGATAACCGAAGAATCTTTTTACTGAAAACGATGTATTCCATTTTAGTCCTCAGGGGTAACAACGCCTTCTGCATTTTGATTCTTAATCGAGTATAGATGTAGATGTCGATGGGTACACAGCATACACCTACCATCAGGTGGACTGTGTGCTTGTTTGTCACCACAGTAATTTTCTCGTCAAGCTGAGATAAGTTTGTCAGCGAGAATACGCTCTTAATACTATGATATAATCAATTCACTACCTAATTCAAATACAATTAATTACAAAATATTAAAAAGAAACAAAAGTTGCTACAATTAAATACAAAATAAATAAAACGTAATCAAACAATGTATACTTTTAACTTAGTTAATAATGACTTTTTAGAGACCTTTGCTTAATTTATTTTTGTGAAGAGGTTTTTCTCTTGAGCATTTTATTTTGTTATAAATTCTACGAACAATTAATTTAGTCTAACGCTGCCCATAATAGGCTCGTCTAATTTCTTTATAACATTACGTGTGTAATAAGTGTACGTAATAGGTACTTAATATTTCTCACTATAATTAATGTTTATGGCTATTTAATATTTATCTCGAGTTTCAGCTGAAAGTATTTCATCATCATTGCAGCCCTTCATAAGTCCACTGCTGAACATAGGCCTCATCCAAATAATGCCACAAAACACGGCCCTGAACCACCTGCATTCATCGACTTCTTGCATATCTTAGCAGCTCGTCAGTCCATCTAGTAAAAAAGTAAAAAAAATAATTCAACATATTGGAAATAATTTTTGAATTTACTTTGAAGATATTTCGCCTATTCTAAATAAGTACTAATGTGTGACCGCAAACTATACGTAGCTACTAAACGAATGTCTTTGTGAACGATCTTCATAGACAATTTTTAAAAACGTTCTTATTGCACGATAGTTATGACGCAATTTACTTAAATGTTCTAGAATATAATAGAGAGGCCACTACTGAGTAATTAGAATAAGTTTGTACGTTCCCAGTTGCGTAGGCCACTAAATGTAATAGCGATTGTGTTGATCTGTCCGTCACGGCTCCAGGGCGAGGAGACGCCTCTCGGCCGTGATCCTGTAATCTATGCTTATGTCACGTTCCGTCGCTGTTTGCGTCCAATGTACACGCATTAATAATGATGGTTAATTGGGCTACAGTCCATATCCTATTCTACTTGAAATGTTTATTTTTATTTATTGCATACCTTAAGCGAAAGCGCAAGGTAATGTTCTACTATCGCCTAAAAATTAAAATTCCAACATTTTATCGAATAAAATCGTATCTAGCAATCATATTATACATTTAAATGATATAAAAAGCACATTGTTAGAAAGATAAATGATTGTTGAACTTATTAATAATTTTTTTAAATGGATTAATTGCTATTTTTAAATACAAAAAAAGGGTTTTAGTGGCTTATGGTGTGGATTTATCAAGTCCCTGTGGCTTGTAAACACTATAACTTTTGAAAATATCAATTGTTTAACTCAATCTATTTTTTAATCACTTCATCTATCATGTGGGAAGCCACTGAATGTAAATGGCAGTGTAATTTTGTTTTGTTTAGCTATAATTAATTTTTTTCGGTTCCAAAATGGCGAAATTTTCGTTGATTTCGTTGCCTCGTATATAAATTGTTTCTGTAAATGGGAAATGGGGATCTACAGCCACAGAGTAGTTTAGTTCACAGAGTACCTTTGTATTAAGTTTAGTTCGGCTTCAGTCGCCGTCGTGAGTGGACAGTTTCGGTTGTTTTCAGCGGCTCAAAAAGATCGCTGTACAAATACACAATATTCGAATAAACAAATTTCTTAAATACTTGATTATAATAATAATAAGAGATTTTTTATTACAATATTTAAAAGCACAGAATAAATAATAGTAGTACGTACTAAAAGTAAGTAGTATAATTTTTGTGTCATGGGTGACATTTTCATGCTTTTCGAGGGTGTCGAAACCGATAGGGTTCTCGAAATGTAAATCCAAGATGGCGGCCGCAATAGGTATCAATTTTTTCATCATGGGTGTCATTTTCATGGTTTTCGAGGGTGCTGAAGCCGATAGTGCTGTCGAAATGTAAATCCAAGGTCGAGGCTGCAATAGGTATAAAATTTTTCATCATAGGTGTCATTTTCATGGTTTTCGAGGGTGTTGAAGCTGATAGTGCTGTCGAAATGTAAATCCAAGATGGCGGCTGAATTAGGTACCAATTTATTCATCATGGGTGTCATTTTCATGGTTTACGGGGGTGCTGATGCCGATAGTGCTGTCGAAATGTAAATCCAAGGTGGCGGCTGCAATAGATATCAAGTTTTTCATCTTGGGTGTCATTTTCATGGTTTTCGAGGGTGTTGAATCCGATAGTGCTGTCGAAATGTAAATCCAAGATGGCGGCTGAAGTTGGTACCAATTTTTTCATCTCGGGTGTCATTGTCATTGTTTTCAAGAGTGTTGAAGCCGATAGTGCTGTCGAAATGTAAATCCAAGATTGTGGCTGCAATAGGTATCAATTTTTTCATCATGGATGTCATTTTCATGGTTTTCGAGGGTGTTGAAGCCGATAGTGCTGTCGAAATGTATTTAAACTACTTTAATAATTCCGTATAATAATGTTATACGTAATTTTTTTAATGCGCTTAAGGTATGCCCAATTGGATTTACCAATATTTTATTTTATTCGGGATAACAAACAATTACCAGTACACAGTGTATCTTGCAATGTAGGTACAATAATCTCAGTTGTGTATCGCCAGCAACGCAAAGTCAGGAATTCACATTTAGAATAACCCAAAATTAGGGGCTTTTAAGTGCTAATTAAGTGCAAGTTTAAAAATTAGGTGCTCAAAAATTTTCACCGCAACCAACTGTTGAAATTTGCGTTGCTTGCATAACTATCGCTAGCAAGCAGTGACGATAATAGATATACTCGTACAATAAATTTTAATAGCAAGAACTTAAGTACTAATTAGGTGCTGCAAGTATAGGCAACGACAAGGCGCCCCTAATAAAAACAAAGTCGTAATGCAGAACAAAGCAGATGCAATAATCAGATTATCTGATAATCAAAATAGAATCGAAATTGCTTTTAGAAAAATCCCCAATTAGGGACTTTTTAGGTGCTAATTAGGTACCAAGTTTAAAAATCAGTTGCTCTAAAATTTTCACGTTTATAGGTAATAAGTAATTGTGTAAACCACGCCGTTTTCCACGAATTGGTTTATAGAGAGGAATTAACCAAAACAAAAACAATATCAATATAAGCTACGTCTATATGACAAAAAAATACTTAAACATTGAAACAACTTACACTGTTTAGGTATTTGCATGTACTCACAAAAAATATGGCAATATATGTGAACAAGCTGTTATGTATTTGCATAATAAGATGCAGAGGCGCCCGTTCACCAGCGTTAGTACTACATCGTTTAGGCATAAACAGTTGCGCATACTGTCGCGAATACGTTCAGAACTAGAAATATTAGGTGGGGTGCACATCTATACATATTATTTACATAAAATAAATAAAATTCAAGTCTGTCTGAAATATTGGTATAACTGGCTTATATTAAGCTCAGGGGATTATTTCAACACTAAAAGGGCTATCTAACGTTTGGAATTGGAACTATAGGTTATTTTGAGGTTGGAAGATTTGATGACATTTCCGATGTGACAGAAAGTTAGTTTTATGTTTGCCATGTGTAAAATGGGTCGATTTTAGCTTGAACAAATTTGGAAAATATTAAAAACTTATTTCCAAAGTGGTGAGTGTTTCTACTCAAACTGTAAGAAATTTACGAAAAAAAATTCACAAAAAGGATGTACCAAAAACGCAGTTTGTGTATACATTTGTGAAGCGAGTTCGTGAAACTGGATCGTTGTTGGATAAAAGAACCCGTGTAAGTACTCCGTACTCGTCCAGTGCGCTCAACGGAAAAGATCGCAGTTGTTGCTCAGAGTGTGCATGAACAACCATCAACATCACTCGTCATCGTTCACAAGAATTGAACATTTCACGTACTTACTGAGGATACGTTAATAAAAATTGTCGTATTTGGGTCTCAGAAAATCCACACGTCATCGTGGAGAAACCAATGCATCCACAAAGAGTGCCTGTCTGATATGGCGGCATTATTGGGCCATTTTTTTTTCGAAAATTGGCAAGGAAACGCCGTTACAGTAAGTGACGATCGCTACCACGCCATGCTAATCGTTTTTTTTTGTTTCCCAAAATTGAGAAGGATGACATAGACGACATTTGGTTACAACAGCACGGCGCAACGTGCCACACAGTCAACGTAACAATCAATTTCTTGTGCAGTTTTCGAAAATCGCATAATGAAATGCGATTTGATTCAATTGGCCACCTCGAAGCTGCGATTTGACTCCGTTTGACTTTTTTGTGGTGAACCGTTAAGGACAAGTGTTTCGCTAACCATCCAGAGATGATCGACTACTTAAAACATGAAATCGAAGTTGCCATTGACAAAATAAAGGCCCAAGCAGTCGAAAATGTACGGAAAAATTGGACGGATCGAATGGGGTATTGTAAGGCTCCATTCCTAAATGGAATGGATCAATATTCGTAATAAACTCATAACTTTGAAAAAATATTCATTTGTTTTTTTTACAGCCGTTTCCAATTCCAAATCTTAAATGGCCCTTGGCCTCTTATTAAGACATTAGCAACTATTTAAAAAAATTGTCTATCAATTTGTCTGTCTGTCTGTCCGCGCTAATCGGAATGGCTGAACCGATTGTGATGAAACTGTTCTAACAGATAGAGAGCATTGCCAGGAAGGATCTAGTCTATATTTTACCCAAAACATGTTTAGACTTTTTAAATCAATAAATTGATAAAATAAATGGTTTTTGATTATCTTAAACTAAATAATGCCACATTAATAGATCCTATTCAGGCGAACCCCGGGTGGGTGGCTAGTTTTAAGTAAATGAGCGTAGTGTGCGTACTGAGCGTGATTGTAAATTTAGCAATAAGCTTACTATACAATTTCTTTCACCAGTGTAGTGGCGGTGTAAGAACATCCACTACCCCATATCGTCCTAAGGGGGCCGTCTTCCTTATAACATCCATAACATAACTTCCATATATATATATATATATATATATATATATATATATATATATATATATATATATATATATATATATATATATATATATATATATATATATATTAAAGTTCAGTTGAAATCATAGATAATCCTTATGTAGAATGAGAGTACCTAAAAATTTAATGAATTACAATCGAATTTCAAACACTAGGCGACCACTAGTATATTTCAAATTTTTGTAAGTACCTAAAAGATTTCTACTTATTTATCTTCTATACATATCTTAAATATAATAGGTATTTATATAATATCTTATATACTCACGACTTTCATTACAGGATTGACTTTATACGATACGGACAAATATAAAAACATAAAAGTAGTTTATTGCCTATAACGTAACACATTAAAAGTACCTCTACCCTCCTCGCTCATCCCATAGTAGGTAATGAATTTTCGTATACCACCACTACAAACTCACTTCTTCTACATCAGGCAATAACTCCATTGCTGGGCATAGGCCTCACACATTGTAGGTGAGATTTACCTCGTTAATAGTCAAGCGTTATCGCCTTTCTTGAAGAACAAGACCACAGCACTTCTGCTCCACGCCTCCGGAGTAGTACCACCATGGAGGACGGAATTAAAGAGCTTCTGAAAGACTTCAAGTACCGGTTTTCCACCCGCTTTCAGAAGCATCGCTGTAATTTCATCCTCGCCCGGTTACTTGCCGTTCTTAGGGTGCTGGAGAGCCATCCGACGTCCGGAATATCTTCGGAATAGTGTCGGATAAGACTCGCTCTTGGATCGTTACTTACACTTGCGTGTGGCTCCAACGATGACGTGTACTCAAAATCTCAGGTGTCCCGGAAACGATGCTGCCACACTCGGTCTTCAGCTTTGACAGTTGGCTCTTTCTGGCAGACAGATTTCTGGCAAAGACTTTGGAGTCTTTGTTTCGCTCAATCGCATTCCTCCCCCCCTCCCCCCCTCCCCCCACGTGGACTATCAGGTTATTTAATGTCTGGCGTAAGCCATCAATCCCAAGCTATAAGATTTTTCTGGCATTTACCATATGTACATTGGCTTCCATTTAACATTAAGAACGCAATGTGTATGTACATATAAATCAAATTTAAATGTTTATCGAAATACTGCCTTTTATTGCGCTCGTGGTTTTTTGCATAGGTACCATTAATACATAAATATCCATTTTTTTGTCTATCTGTCCGGACTAATCTTCGTAATGGCTGGACCCATTGTGATGAAACTGCACATATAGAGAGCAACATCAAGAGTGTACTACGCTATATTTTATCTAAACGACTTGGTGATTTTATTGCGTATTCCAAATTGTAAAACCTAAATGACGACACGATTATAAATCCAAGCCAAGCGAAGCCAGGATAGGTCGCTAGTGTATAATAAAAATAAAGTAACACCTTGCTGTTTAAGTAGAGACGTTGATACATAGAGATGTATAATAAAATTAATGTTACAGAAACAGGTTTCCTGTGATTTCTAAGGTTTTGGGTAGATAACAGAACGCTGTGTATCCCCAATGTGTGTTGGCGGACTTTTTTTTCTAGTAATGCTATTAAACATTACTAATATTCCCTTTAACCACTAATTGTAAGCCTAAAATGTTTGTGTTAGAAGTGGTTCACGACAGTAGTCGAATGGTGGATTCGAACCCACGACCTTTCGAGTTCGCGGTACGCGCCCTGCCATTAAGCTACTGATGCTTCTAATGACTTCACATGCCCTTGAATTTTTTTTTAATTTTTTCGACATGCAAGGTTTCTTGCGACGGTTTTCTTCGCCAAATTGCAATAAACGATGTTATTGATTTCAGCAGAAATGAAAATTGTCCACGTATTGATACATTTTAAGCGCGTTTATCCCCTAAGATATAATGAAATGAAATGAAATAAAATGAAGATTTATTTGCTTTGATAAAGGGTACATTTAGGCGGTTATTATAAAGTGTAGTTCAGCTCTTTCAGCCATCTATAATAGCATGCAAATACATTTTCTATAATTAATTTGATTATATTACAACATAAAATTCAATTAAAATTATATCGTCATGTCATTGTTTACAAATTAGCAATACCAATACATACAAATTTAAATGTAATTAAGATTAATAAGATTAAAATTAAATTAAAAATATATAACTACAGTTGTGTCACATCATGTTAAATTTAGGTAGTCATTCACATTATAAAAACAATGTTCATTTAGCCACCTGTAATAGACGCCTTTAAATTTATTAATGGATAAGTCTTTTATATTTTGGGGTATTTTATTAAATATGAGAATACACATCCAGTAGCAATGTTTTTTTAAATCGAGCACTCTTGGGTATAATTTCAGCAGCAAGTCTATTTCCATTTCTGGTATTTCGTGTGTAAATCTCTTTCGCTTGTCTAAAATAATACATGTTTTGTTTTACATACTATGCAATTTCAAAAATGTACAGGCATGGGAGGGGTAGTATTTTCTGAGATATAAATAACAGCCTGCAAGACTCATCAGGTGCAGTGCCACATATTGCTCTAATACATTTTTTTTTGGGCAATGAATGCCTTTTTTGCATCTGTGCTATTACCCCATATAATAAGTCCGTATCGCAAAACGGATTCCACATAGGCAAAGTACGCAGTATGTGCTGCATTTTTTTAGCTACTTTGCGTAGTTTGTAAAGTGCGTACGAGAATCTATTTATTTTTTTACAAACATTTTCAACTTGACTTTTCCAATTTAATTTTTGATCTATCCATAAACCTAGGAATTTTGTCATATTTGTACTTTTTAGGTTTTGTCCTTCAAAATTAATGTTCATTGTCTGGTATAATATATCATTGAAATTTATAAAATAAGTTTTGTCAAGATTTATAATTAGATTATTATTTTTAAGCCATTCTATTATTGTTTTTACTATACGATTAATGTCATTAATATGGTCTTTTAGAGATTGTTTACCATCTGTTTTCACTATTATAGATATGTCGTCAGCGAATAAAATGCATTTGTGTTTAGTTACATCCCGAAGATTATTTATAAAGACTAAGAACAACAGTGGGCCCAAAACGCTGCTCTGTGGAACTCCATATTTGTTTTCTTTAAAATCTGATATATAATTTAGGACCACATGATTGCAATCTGGTCTGCTTAATTCAACTTAAAGCAGTGCCTGTAGCACTGCTTTAAGTTTTTTAAGTGCCACATTCTTCCAATAATAAATTATGTGATACAAAATCGAAGGCCTTCGACATGTCAAAGAAAAGAGCAGTTGTATAATTATTATCATTTAGGCATGTTAGGGTCTCCTTTACCATATCGAAAGCAGCATGTGTAGTAGATGTACCCCTCTGGAACCCATACTGACTGGGATTCAGGACATGGTACTTGTCAAAGAAATATGTGAGTTTAGTAGGCATAATTTTTTCATATACCTCTGACAAAATTGGTACGAGCGCAATAGGTAATTATCCAAAATTGATTTTTTGTCTTTTTTGAACAAAGGCTTAATCAAAGAGAAATTAAGTTTATCAGGGAAGATACCAGAGACCATAACGGCACATTTATATTCCACATTTTTATATGCAACATGTAACAAAATACCGTGGTGTCCATTAAGTGCGTTATCAGAATCAGTACTTCAAACGTGTAGCGACACCACATGCAATTTGCAATTTTTATAAATATTTTTTATGGTCGAGTTTTCTGATAACTCACTTAACAGGAACCACGGGGTTTTTATTATATATTGTTCATATCATATTCGAAGTTTTCATTAACAGCTCGTAAAAGCCCACTGATGGACAAAGCCCTCTCCTAAGAGAGATTTGCCTTTGTGGCGACGTTGCCGTCGCGCCGTAAGCGAAACACATCAAAGCGTAAATCGCGCTATAAAAGTTCTAAATTTAACCCGCTATATGTAGAACAGTTCCGAAATAATACACGGAGCGTTGACCGCTCCCCGGACAGAACACCTTTCCCGGCGGGAGATCTCCCCTATTCCTTTCACGGCCACACAAGTGAACCCGAAGTGATCGATACGCTTGGCGTGTTGACAACTGCTGTAACAGACGTGAACGTCTTTGAACGCTTCTGCCCGTCGCCGGTCTGGGTACTTTACGCCTGGCGTAAACGAGATTATACCGCTATCTATTGGAAGCTACAATAATAATTATTATTTTTATAATAATAAAGCTTTTTATTTGTCTCAATTCACATTTGTAAAAAATGTACAAGAAATATCTTCACAAACTTAGCTTAGAAACATACTTATGTAACATTTGATATATAAGTAATGAGACAAAGTAGCATGTGACTCAGCTTTGTTCTAATTTGAGGTCACGGCTAGTATTCTGCCACAGCCGGCAAGATCTTTATGACATATCCCGTAGTCAACTCGGGAAGGGGTTATGGATTATTATCTTAAGCCGCATAAGGTACACACGTTTTTTTTTTATACAAATAGGGTGACAAACGAGCACACAGTCCACCTGATGGTAAGTGGTTGCTGTGGTCCATATCTATCCTCGTTTGCGAATCAAAATGCAGATGCATTGTCACCCGTGAGGACTAAGATGGAATGCCTCTTTTCCAGTAGAAAGGGTCGCCGGTTCTCTACACAGCAGTGTTAAGCTGCTATTTAATTTTATTGGCATTCTGTGAGAGCGTGGTCCTTCCCCGGTGGAGCCAACCCATTCGTGTTACAACTATATTATAGATATAGCTGCAGATTGGCTCTACCACATACAGATATTAATAATAAAAATTTAATACTAGTGATCCGCCCCGACTTCGCGCGGATGTTTTATGGATCTCGAGAGCAGGGCCACCTATCGGGTCCAATTATGAATCTGAACACCCACTCAAACACGTACAGAAAATTTCGATCATATCGATCAATATCGATCCAGCCGTTTAAGAGTTCTCGTATACACGTACAGAAAAATTATATAGATAAATATAAGATAGTTAATCGAACAAAGCAACACCTATAGCGCAGATACACATAGATGACATTTTTAAGTACATTAGAAATTAGAGATCCTATACATCATTTAGTTGAACGCCTTACAGATTAATACACTAAAGTGTATCAAATGTATGTAAGGATCGCTCGTTTACAACAATTATAATGATACTGCAACATGTATATGTCACAGTAATGTGGTTGAAGCTGTCCATTATATCCCTAGGGATATAGCTATTTACCGTAATATAGTTATATGTAAGTGGTTCATAACTGTCTTTCTAGGAATGTAACAATGATACGAGCACGATTAAAACTTAAACTTCATGGTACGTAAGCATTATTATAAATTTTAGCAAAGGAAAACCTGCATATCTGAGTTGTTTCCCAGTTGAGGTCATCCCGCGTTGGATACAGCATAGCGAAAACTTTTTTGGTCAAAAACTCTCTGCGGCCTGTACCCAGTCATAAATTGTATATAAGCTGCTACTTTGTTTACTTTTCATGGGACAATATATGAATTTCTATTTCATTCATGTTTTCAGGTATGTTTATTTTTTGTTTTCACTCTACCCTATATATTAGGGGTTGCAAAGATGAGTAGAACTCATTGTCATCAGCTCATCAAAAGTCCACTGAAATGAATATAGGCCTCCCCCATAGTTTGACAAGTAGTATTTGCTATAGTAGCCACACTTGGTAGGCGCAGCTATTATTATTTCGATCTGTTGTCAGGAAGATGATGCGGCCCATCTCCTGTTTGTTTTCCTATGTGGCCTCTTACAACGGGACGATATGAGTTGGCGGATTCTCTTTCACCGCCTCAACAAGGCGAACATTTTTCGACTACCGTTCATGAGTGAAATGCTTCCCACGTTTACTGTGAATAAAATTTATACGGAATAAAAGTAATTTTAAGGATTTTATCGCGTTTAATTTTAACCTTTTTAACACTTTACAGCACCCATCACGGTCACGGGAGGACTTAGGTGTTTAACGACCTGATGTCATAGTTAATAAGAATATTATAGAATAGAATAAATGCAGCAGTATGCTTGGGTTAGAATTTAATTTTAATAATTATGGAGTCGTTAGCAGATGGTATCACTCAGCCATCTTCCCTATTAAAATCAGGATGTTTTTTTTTAATTTCAATAGCCTCGCGAATCATCATTGATAGGAATCGGTGTTCTATTGCAAAGGTTTGTTTGTGTTTTTATGGAACTTTCAGCCAAAGATGAGGTAAAAACCCTACGTAAAAAAAGTTAAAATTAAACATGATAAAATCTGTAACTTTAGGTTTATTCCATGTGTAGTATATGTACATCATTATAGAACTGCGTTTATGAAATTTTGAAGTATACTCGAACGTAAAAAAAGATATCTACATCTATTTTATGGTGCTAATCAATATTAAATAGGACCAATGATATGAATTAAATATCTCATATAAACATTATACCGTAAATTGTATAAAAACCATGAAATTCATCATTATTTTATTAAAACTAAATTAACTATAATCATGAATGAATGTAAAGAGTAAAATGTAAATAATAATAATACATTTTGATTCCAAGACAATTTACCTTTCATATGGATACATCGGTAGACACAATCGATATAACAATAGGTGTTTCTAGAGATATATTCACGCGTTCCCGTAGCATATTATATCTATGTCAAATACCAATCATTGACGTTTAAGTCTTTTAGAATTTAAAAAATCTTCGACAGACAGAGACACAGACACCGAAGTGATTCTAAAAGTAATCGAATTTTGCTAAATTTGGCACGGAACAGCAATTAATAATGTTCCTAATTCATACTCATGCAAGCGAAGCCGCGAGTTAAAAGCTAGTTTAAATTAAACCAGGATTTAGAATGTATTAAATTCAAGAAAACTTTTTGTATATCAATTGTACCTATGCCTAGATCGATTCCAAGTTGCGAAATTCAGAAAACTAATTCGATATATTGTGATCATTTTTTTATAATGTGAGAGCCAAATGTTTATGAAAGAAAATCTTAAGTTTCAAAATCAATCTAATCATGTCAAGTTATTTTTTACGAATCATGCAATTTGGAATCGATATATTTACTATCGTCGGGACAGTTAAAAAAAAATCACAACTTATTTAAAAAAATGATGTTAAGAAATTTGTAAAAAAATTATTTCCTGGTTTCGTATTTAATCACCAAAAAATAACCTGATCTATTTTAATAAACAAGTCGTAAAATAGAGAGAGTGCGAGAATTGTGATTCTCCGATGATGCCTTCTCACGCTTACGCGGACGAGTAAGCAATACTCCTGTCTTTTTAACTCGTAGTTACGAGACGTAAGATTTGAAAAAGATTTTATACCTGTATAAATTCACACCTGCCGAAATATACTAGGAAAAATGTTTTACAATCGTAAAATTTCCTAAATTTTACGAGGAATCTAAATATGGCAAAAAATAAATAATTTGTTAATTTTTAAGCATTCAAATATGAATTTGATAATTTCAAATTGTTATACTTTTTAACAACAAAAAAATATGTATCTCTAAAATTTTAATTTCTAATAGATTAGATTTTATAAGCAATTTTAAAAAAACTTATTAGATTTTTTTAAATTTATGTTCATCCCTTCAACTTAAAACCTCCCTAACTCTTAACTAACGGTTAAATCTGAACGGAGGAAAAAAATTATCAAAACCTTTTTATGTAAAATTTTAAGTTCTACACATTTAAAAAAAAAACTTTTTTTTCTAATTTTTACCGTTTTCGATTAATTGCTAAAAAACACATTTTACAGTTTTTTAACCCTAGCCAGGGGTTGCGGATACAAAACCTATACACATTGGTTTTACTACATTATATCAAGAAATGCAAAGTTGAGTGTCAACATTTTTATTTTAGACCTTATATGACCGGATTATTAATAATTGCCAACATAGTGTCAGAATCGTATTCAATTCTACAGTAATGTTAACTTCTAACAACAATTCCGCGTTTAATGAACCAGTTTTTCTAACAAATTGTAAATTATTGCCGGTTAAGTTGAAATACCTAGTCAGCTCATAAATTCTGTCACATGTTTAATATCAAATAATTGAAACAAGTTTATTCATTATGTAACCATTTATATACCAAAATGAACTTAACAAAACATAGATTCTTATGACACTAAAGTTTGTTCAAAATGACCTCCGTGATTTTGAATACAGGCCTTCAATCTGCGCGGCCAGTCGTCTATCGCAGCACGAACGAGGTCCATGTCAATATCGGGGGCAATATCAAGGCTGTCTTGAGTGACTCCAAATTGGGATGAGGCTTTGAGCATGCCTTTTCCTCCAAGTGTTGCCATATCTTGTAATCTAACGGATTCAAATCTGGACTGGAGGAGGGCCAGTCTTCGTGCCGGATGAAGTCGATTTCACGCGCTGCCAGCCAGTCTTGTGTGCTCTTCGCTCTATGAGCTGGCGCCGAATCTTGTTGGAATACCCAGTGCTTGTTATTGAACATGGTATGAGACACAGGTTCCACAAGGTTTGTCAGGACTGTATTTTGATACACAACTGCATTCGTTTTTACACCTTTCTCACAAAAATGTACCTCTGTTAAGCCCAAATAAGAAACTTCCAACCATACCATGAGCGCGGATGGAAAATGACCTCGTTGGACACGCGGAATACGGTTGCTTGCTTCTACACTACTGTGTGCGTACACCTTATCATTTTGTTTGTTGTAGCTCTCTTCTACGGTAAAAATTTTTTCTTCCGAAAAAAGAATTTCCCGATATTTTTTTTCCCGCGTACCGCTTCAACAAAGCGCGGCATCTCTTCAGTCTCAGGTACATTAGACGAGCATTCAAACGATGTCCTGTTTTTCTTCGATATGCCCAAAGCCCTAAGTCTTCATTTAACACCCTTTTCACCGTGGTTCTGCTTAACCCTATCTGAAGGGCCAACAGTTTCTGCTTACGTTTGGGACTTCTTTGAATTCGTGCCTTCACAGCTTTTATCACTGCTGGAGTCCTAACAGACCGACGGCGACCACTTCTTGACCTGTCATCTACACTAGAGTCTTCATTGTATCGTTTGATGGTACGATAAACGAATCTTTTGGTTATATTCAAATTTTTCAGTATGCCAAATATTTGAATTGGCGCGTAACCACAACGATGCAACGCAATAACTGCAACACGGTCTTCTTTAAGCGTCCACTCCATTTTTAAAAATGAGTAAAATTCTAAAAAGTATACAGTTTTATTTTCATGAACGATTCGAAATTCGAATTCAATAAACTTTTTTGTGGCTAGCATTCTAAAAGAAAAGTTTTTACTGTGTGACAATACTTATGACCTGACTGTGTACATGCAGGTGGCTCAGGACCGTGCTTTGTAGTATTCTTTGGGGGAGGCCTATGTTCGGCAGAGAACTTGCGAAGTGTTTGTAACAAATGAAAACGATTCTACGAGTAGGTATTGACTATGTTAGTGAATTGACCGTTGTAGGTTACCTTGACGAAGATTGATTTCAGCCTTTCTGATGAAATTTAACACTTGCACTGATCTTAAGTGTGATTATTAAGTGGCGAAGCTTGCGAAGTCACTTATTGATTTCACGATGTCTGTCCGTCTCTCCGTCTGTCCGTCTGTCCCACGATTATCTCGAGAACGGTTTCGAATTTTCAAATTCTGTTTTCAGCAATCGGTTACTGATCATCTAGACATCTGAACCTCCTATTTTGAAACTGATTGCTCAACGGCGAAAAAAAAGCTAATTGCTTCGCCACTTTGCTATGATGTTAGCTTGCTAGGTTTATTAAGCTTAGTTTTAGTGGTTTTGCGTTTCACAACACTATGTTGTCACTGTTTTGCACTATTTTTCGATTTTTTGCTCCTTTATTGAACGTAATATGTATATTATGTAAAATTGTAGCTACAATTCTACGATTATCTAAATTTTCTACCGTGACAATTTGGTAATTTTTAATATTTTAGGTAGAAATGTGAAATGTAAATGATAATTACAAATTGTAACTTTGAATAAATAGTGCCCTGGGCTATGTAGTATAAACTTATTATGTTGACACTGGTGTATTAGCACCTTAAAGACGCATTTTCGGCAATATAATCCGTACGTCCGGGAAACTGGGTTGAGTATATAGAAAAACTCGGTCAGATCTCGCGGTAATCTAGTTTATGGTGCAGGCGAGATTAACGCACGTCACACATTTCTCGACCGCCGCTGACGGTGTTACAATCTGAACTCTCTGGCACTGATGTTTCTTACTGACAGCCACCTTTCTTGTTCCAGTTACGAAATCGAGCAAAAACAATGCCAATAATTACTTCGTGTTCTGTTATTTAATCTAAACTAAAACTTTATTTCAGCGTTTAATATATACAAAAACGTATTTCTTCTTAACGGTAATATTTTATCCACTGAAATTATCCTATCCATTACAGCCTATTAAAAATTCTACTGCTTAACATAGGCCTCCCCTTAGACTGTCTCATACGAGGGCGACACTGAAAGTTTTTAGATCTGGCTACTTGCAAACGATATAATAAAAAAATAAGTTCAAATTTTGAAAATGGAACTCTTTGCCAATATTATTGTTTATGTATTTTATTAATTTGTCATTTGTTAACGATTTGACAGCAAATTCAAAATTGTCTGTGTCAAGTCAGCATGAATTTAACGCGAGAAAATTTTCGTACAATGATTTTTATGACTTTCGATGTCATTTAAGTCAACAATATAGTTATGATAGACTTCGATTGGCTTTTCACGATAAAGCCCCATCTCGTGCCGCTGTTTGCAACTGGTTTAATGAGCTTAAACGTGGTCACACTAATCTCACCGATGATCTGCGTGAGGGACGGCCCTCTGCGGCGACTACTGAAGATAACATCATTGCTGTGTGGCATATGATAGAGACTGACAAAAAAGTGACTTATCAGCAGATTCGGACAAGCTTAGGCATCGGTATGAGTCAAGTGCACAAAATCCTCCATGAACATTTAACGATCAGGAAGCTTTGTGCTCGATGGATATTTCATAATTTGACAGAAGCCCAAAAATTCTGTCGTGTTGATTGGCGTCGTGAAATGGTTCAAACATTTAACGGAGGTGACTCAAATGCTGTGTTCGACACACTTACTGTAACTAAGAGACAGTCTGTTGTCTTGGTGTTTCCTTCCGAAGAGTTGCCAACTAAAGTGGAGAGAAGTCGAAGCGTGGGAAAAAAGATGGTGGCCTCGTTCTTCGGAAAGACAGGTCATTACGCAAAAATTGTTTTAGAGGATCGAATAACAGTTACTGCAGAGTGGTACACTAACAATTGTTTGCCACTTGTCATGGAAAAGATTCGGGAAAAGCGAACTCGCTTTCGAACTCCCTTTTCTGCCTAAGAGTCAGAGTTGATACCACCCTCTTACCTATTTCACCCGCCAAAAATCAGTGCAATACTCAGGTACTCCGATGTGAAGGATATCTATATACCTATAGATACCCTCAATATAATAAGGGGATAAGAGCCAGTATTAACAACAGGGTGTGAGTCATCGCATTTTAGTCCCTGAGGTCTCAATGTATCTGTAGCGTTCTTTATTTGAAGTTGGCTGTAGGTGTCCACGCACTGCAGTGGCCACTTACCAGCGGGTGGGCTGAAGTTCGTTTGTCATTTCGGATTTATAAAAAAAATATATTATATAAAAGTAAAATAGTAAAGTTGCAGCCTTTTTACGTCCCACTGCTGGGCACAGGCCTCCTCTCATTTCTGAGAGGGTTTTAGAGCAAGGAAATGTCCGCCGCGCTGCACCAATGCGTGTTGGCGAACTTCACATGTCTTCGAAATATTTTTTTTCTTATTTCTCAGACATGCAGGTTTCCTCACAATGTTTTCCTTCACCACCGAGCACGTGGTAAATCAGCACTTAAAATTGCAATTAACAATTTCATTGGTGCCGGCGGGGATCGAACCCGGGTTGCTCGAGTACTGTAAAGTTTACAGCGAGCGCTAACCATCTGAGCTACCACGGCTATATTATATAAACATGTATTTATTTATTTTCATAAAATAGAAAAGTATTGCGGTGACATAAGTACAGTATTGTTTGACTTCGACCTTGCCAATATCTACGCAAATAGAGCATTTTAATGAACATTTTGCAACAGTTTAAGTGCTCCCGCAAGTACAAAGATTCTAAAATTAGAGTGACAGCATTTAAACGCCTCCTTGCTGGCACTGCTTCAGTTCAGAGAGGGTTATGGAAGCAAACTGTAAGTTTGCCACATTGCCCCATTTCCTATTGGCCAACCGATATTGACAAAATACACGTGTAGTGGCGGTGTAAATTTTTACTCCACTACTCCATATCACCCCGTGTGTGTCGTAAGAGATGCCATAGGGAAACAAATCAGGAGATGGGTAGCAGCGTCTTCCTAATAGCGACTAATAATAAAAAACTGCGGTTGCCAACCCGCATGCCAACCGTGGTAACTATGGCAAATATCCCCCCTATGAGGCAATCTAAGGGGGTAGGTTTATGATCAGCAGTGGACTTTAATAGGCTGTAGATAACGTTAACGGTAACACTATTCGACTGAGTAAGAGTATAATTAAACATCTCGTGTACACAAGCAGCGTACAATAGTGCTAAACGTATCTGCTGCTACTATCACCGATCCGTCTGTAAATCTGTCGTGTTTACCATGTACCAGTGGATGGATTGTTTACGTGCTGATCAGGCAGCATAGGACACTGCTTTATATCGGATATATTATTTATTGTATTCCGTATATCAGAAGAATACAAAGGGCGGACTTAATTCCTTCAGGCATTCTCTATCTGTCAACCCATGGAGTGATAAGAATTTGACATACGCGTAGCAATATAAAAAAAAATGATACTTAACTACGTAATATATACATTTAACTAATAAATAGACTACAAATACAACCGTATGGGTTGAATTTGTATAGTTTATACATATGTACACGTACGGATTGGTGGACTTCAAATGTCACAAGGAAAAAAACACATGGTAAAATATATTGTAATTAAATTATAATTAAAATGTAATTATTATATTGTAATTGAAATTTCTCTCGCTCGAGTACTTTGAAACTTGTCAGCACCTTGCTCCTAAAATCTGTATAATAAATGTAACAAAGTATAATGACTGAACTCTTCCTGGCTTTCCCTTTTATATTATACCAACTTAAATGAAAGGTTAAACTAGAAAGCGGCAAAAACTCCAGTAAAAAAGGAACAATTCGTATTTTTCACGCTACACGCCCCGCTCCACTGCTCGCTCGTAGAAGCACTCAACTTTGAAAAAATAGTGACTCGAATTCGAAATATAATTTCAGCTGAAGTACAAACCTAGGATCAACACGATCAACACAGTAGACATTATTGTAAAAATATATTTACTTATTTGTCTGTACGAATTGGAATTAAAAAATACGTTTGTTAAAAAGTTTTCTACAAAGTTCGACGGCTTTTTCAGGGACACCTTGACAACAATACGCTGGACTTGAGAAGGAGTGAGCATCGCCATCTGGTACTTCAGATCGCGCTCAAGTGCGCAGACATCTCCAACCCGTGCCGGCCGTGGGAGATCAGCAGAAAATGGAGTCTAAAGGTTTGCGAGGAATTCTTCCGGCAAGGCGACTACGAGCGAAAACTGAACCTGCCTGTTACAGCACTCTGCGATCGACACACAACATCGATTCCCAAGATACAAACAGGTAACTTATTTTTAATTGTTAAAATATTTTCGATTAATGAGTAAATATGAGTATCTGGGGGATGACTGCATATTTGTTCCATTTTCTGTAGAAACTATCGGTCCGTGGGGTCCACGTGCGGTTGAAGTTTCTAAAAGAACTGTATCCGCGACCGGTCGTCACTGCTCCTAAGAGGGCTGGTTCTTTTCTCGCTAAAAAGCTAAGTAAATCCATTCAGCGAGGAAACGCAGCCAGCGTTCTTGGTAATATACCGCGGAGAATAGAACTATATGATAATTTAAGTTTTTAGTTTTAGTGTTTTTATTATGTTTATTTGTTATTATAAATATTTCAATGTTATTTAAACAAATGATATGAAATAACATCTCACATTCAAATATCTTAAAAATATGTGGAACCCAATTTAGTAGGCTCGATCGGGAAACGATCACGTTCTCAGAATAATTAATAGTCGTTTTAAAATATAAAAATAGCTGCGTGATACTCATTGTGAAATTTCCAGTCGATACTTCTAAAATAATGTGACAAATATTATCGTTATCAGCAGAACAAGTCGATCAAAGATTTCATTTCAAGCAAATCTAAACACTCACAAGGAAAGAAAGATTTACGTGTTTACTAATTAAATGACCGTTATTTTTAAAATCTGTTTCCAATTGGCAGCGTCGTTTGTTATGTATAGTTTCTAAAATAGAACGTTTCTTGACTAATTGGTGCGATTAGAAACAGTTTCTAAATCCGGCTGATCGAAATGAATGTAACATTAACTCGCTTCGTTGACTAAATGAAGATCCAAATATATCCCTAGAAAGAATTTTCATGAAACTAAGTAAAAGAGAAAACTATTATTTTAATTTAAAAAAAAACAAATAGAAAACGTGTATTTTCACTATCGGTCAGTAGAATTAAAACTTCTTTTGTTCGTATATTGCCATTTCTATACTTTATTAATTTCAACCTCGTGTTCTAATTATTTTAACGATTTTATGCAAATATTTTGTTCATTACTCTTTAGTACGATATTAAAACATTCCTTATGCAGATTATGAGCTATAAACTTCTTGGGTTTTTATTTTCCAGGATTCTTCAAGTTTGTAGTCACGCCTTTAATTACCGAGTGGCACAGATTCCTGCAAAATGATTTGTCTACACAGATGTTAGAGAATCTCCTTTACAATCAGAGCAAATGGGAGTTGGCGGTAGATAAAGAAATTGCAGAAGAGACGCGAACGGAAATATCAGACGCTGATTTGGTGGATGATGATGTTGAGACTTGTTCTGGAACAAATATATGTGACAGCTCAGAATTACTGCTTCCGGGCCGCAGAAGCTCCTTGAACCCAACAAAACCTGGCCTAAGAGAACAATTGAGGCGCTTTTCGGTACCACTCAATGTTCGCCAAGATTCCAAGTTTAAGAGTCGAGACAGGAGCCGCGCGTCGCCCAGCTTCGATTTTCACAGGGACAATGGTAGTCCACCTGGTAGTGAATATTCTTTACATTCACAGTTGAGCGTTCGTGGACACTGCGAATATGTAAGTGCTGCTGCGGAGAAAGTACTAAGTACTGAGAAGCTTCTGCCGAATTCCTCTATCGCTTCAATCACAACGCCCGTTCAAGCTACGAGGCTAAACACCGTTATCAAAGACGGCGGTAGCTGGAAACTTATTCGTCAACAAACCTTCCCGCCTCTGGAAACTGTAGCTCGAGCCCATCCACTAGCCTCCCGTCCTCTTCACACGAGCAACGAAGACGCCATATTCACGAAAGCGTCTCTATTGACGAAATCCGATTTCTTTCAACGCTTCGAAATTAAACGAGAGAAATTTAGCTTACTAAAGAAAACTGAAACCGAAAAGACTGGAAACGATGACGCTTCTTCTGAAAATAATAATGTAGATGTAGGTGACAGCGCACAAAGAACAGAGAAGGAGAATTACGAGCTGGTCCGTGTGACTGTCGGCAGCCAACTTAGGGACAATCTGACGGCAGTCACCCTCGAAACGTTCGCCTCGGATCAATTGCTGCGGCGCAGAAAATCTATGCCAGCTGACGCTGTGGCATATAGTAAGTGTACATTTAATACCGATTATTTATTTTATTTTGGAATTTCTTTTAAAATCGGCTTACGGACTACACTACTAGTTACGGAGTATAGGATTATTTAGATGAGACCGTAGATTAAAAGTATTACCTATTAATCTATTAGCATTAACCATGTTAAAACCTATGTTGCATATTTTTTTGTGATGACAATAATTCATTAGTGGTAAGAATACAAAAAAGAACAAGTCGCGAACACGCTAACTTTCTTTCTGCTAACATCAATACATAACTGCAATCAGTTGAAGCTGTGTTAAATGAACAATAATTAACAATTCAATTTTTTTGCTCCCTTGAACATTTTTGTTAATATATGTTAATTTGAGCGAAATTTTCTTGTTATAACCTCAGACCAATAAAAAAAACGGGCGCTGCGTACACTTCAAGTGACGCAAAAAGCAAGCTGAAACCATGCTCATCTGATCGTAAGAACGCACTCACGACTCACATACACGTTTACATCTTAAATCATTCACAATCAACAACATGATTTAAGGTGCATATGTGTGCGTCCATAAAGAAAAAAAACATGTATGCAGTTCACACGCGGTAGAAGTGAGACATACAGAAAACTAAACTTCGAGAGAATTAGACGAATAGAGTATCAGAAGTTAGATAATTGGAGGGTTTATTCCTTATAGTATTAGTTACAAAGTTCAAAAATTATTTTACATGATTATTCTACATAATATATTACATTACAAATAATACATATATTGTCACTTTTTAGTGTTGCCTTTACTGTTTCAGATCACAACGATTCTAAATAACGTTTCACTTCAAGGACGGAAATAAATAAACATCTTTATTTTCCAAATTAACAATTTCAGATCTATTTATTTCTTAACACATTCTTCTAGGCAACCTAGTAGGTTTCATATCTAGATTATTACATATTAAATATTTGTGGCAAAATATAAATTTGCACGTAAAATACAAAACATAACTTAATGAGGGCATCCACAACTTTTTCTGCCACCAGGGCGGCGCCACTTTACAGTGAGGTAAAATATTTGACAGATTTCATATCAAGGACGATAATTTCTTAGGAAAATGTAAACTTTAAGGTTTCTTTCCGTATTATTAGTTACATTTGATATTAATTAGATTAGAAATGAATAATCCAAACTATAAATATAACTAAAAGTAGAAAAATTAAAAAAACGAGTTATAAAGTGCAAGAAATTAAAAATCAAACTACTGACGCTTTGTGTTGTATATTAATATAATACTCTATTATAATGATAAACTATTGTTTGAAACTAATTTCTCAATTAAATGACAAAATATAACAAAAAACTTTACCTCAGTCACAACTAGCGACATCTGGTGTGTGGAAGATTATTAGCCCTCATTAAAGGTAATATCAGAAACATTAATAGCAAAATTGGCACATATTTATTGTGTGTACTTTTCTTCTTCTTTGGAATAAATGAAATTGTATGCCACGATTCATGATGCTCACTAAAATATTAGTACAATGAGAATTATTTATAATATTCTAGAAACACGAAGTTTTTACTCTTTCTCATTTAAATTTACGATTTTATGGCTTTACTTTATTCTAAGCTAACAAAAAAGTCCAAATATTATATGATACAATCGTGCAGGCGTTTTACGTATTCATAATTTGCTCAAGGATAAGCAGCCAAACTGTCAATGTCCTCAACTGGACGAACAGTATGAGTACGAGATCAGATTCAGTTTGCAAATACGAAAGGCCAAAGTCTAGTAGACCATTCCCTTACATCGAAGATATTACCTTTTCTTTATAATCATCCATGTTGAAATTGATGCACTCTTAGCTCTTACATGGGATTAAATTATTAAAACTCGAAATATTGAAAGGTTTAGAATTCTACAGTATGTTCTTTTTTTTGTATGTACAACTATAAAAATAATATTTTGCGATTAAAATTTCTTTGTCTGAATGCAAAACAAATTTCAGCATCTTCGTATGATTATTTTACCAATACTGAGCTCTGCGGACTCTATTTTTAGTTCACATGACACAAAGTGTCGCCATCTAGTGTCGAATATATTTAATTATATTTGAAAGCCGACGCAGAGATTTTTCTAGAACTATTTTAATAAATTAGGTGTAAAATTATTTACAAATGAAATGTGATGCCATCCATAACATCAGAGCGTCTATCTGAGTAGTTTTTACACGATAAAACACACCACTTCATCTTCTTCTTCTTAATACTACGAAAATACACCGATTTGCGATTTTCAACGCATAAGCGCACAGGACGAATGCTGACAGTGTACTAACTAAAGCCACGCCCACTATGATGACGTCAGGACCTACTCAGAATCACAGTGCACAGTAGCTTATGGTGTCTCCTCTTTGTATTTACTTCATGGTTACCTCGGTCTCATATACTAATAATAATAAACTTTTAAATTAATTATTAATAAAATTTTATTATAAAAAAAATAAATAAGGTTGCACTTCTACCGTGTGTGAACTGCACACTGTTTTTTTATTAAATAGGCTACACTTGTAGGTACTAAATTACACCTATATAATTATAATTATAAAGTTTTTAATGTAACTTTATAGACGACATTAAGGTTAATATTTCTTAGTCCACTGAAAAGGCTAAAAATATAACTTTTAATTAAAAAATAAAAACCCACTAAACTAAAAACTATATAATAATTACACATTCTGATGCTGTGATTTTGATTTTTTTATACTGTGTCTTGGCACCGAGCTCCGAATTTAAAATTATTTAATTTTTATTCTTTTCAATGCTTTGAAGACGGTTTTGAAAGTAATTTGAAACTCTTTCATTTCAAATTCAAAAGGATTTTCATAAAATATTTTATCTTTATTTTCATATTGCACTCCTGTAATTTGACAAAATAAAAAGTGAATGTGATGAATCAACAATAGATGGTTTGTTATATTATTTTTATTTTTATAGAATAAGGCACACAACCAGACAGTAGTTATATACAGCATAATTATAATTTAGCCGAAGCAACAGTAAACATGTGTTAAAAATACATTAAATACACAAACACGTAAATTTCTTTTAAATCTAAAAAGGTTACTATCGAATGTGCCTAGATGAAAGTTACTACGCTTATTAATCTCATTGTGATCACGGCACCATTATTGATTGCGTTTATGTCCACAGCTCCGAAGGAGAAGAAGATGCGTGAGGTGACTGCAGCCATACCGGAGCTACTCCGCCGTACTCTGTCCGGCAAAGAGGGTCGCACACGTCGTCGTGGCTCCGCCCCCGCCCCAGTGGCGCCGTCTGAACTACGAAGCTTGACAGCTTTAGGAGCCCTTCGTCACAGTGTGAACGGAGGCAGAAGAAAACCTAGCCCCGTAGTCACGTGTCAGCAATGGTTCGCCAAGGCCACGTACAACGTCCAAGAAAAGGCCTTTCCGAACCTTCCCCGTCGGAGCTCGTTACCCGTTGAGGTGATGACAGGTTGAGATCGCTGTGAACGGCTTTTCTTTTTTTTTGTAGTATAATTAACTTCATATTTTCAGTTTTCTTCTCCTGACCGTATTTTGGTTTGCAAACAAATATAGTTTATATGTGAAAGGTCATTGTGGTAGATTTAGTTGCGTAATTCATGTTTACTATTTTAACACAATATCTATAACAATTTGTAAATGGAAGCTGTGGTAGTTCAGGGGCTAAGCGCTCGCTGTAAATTTCACAGTACGCGAGCGGCCCGGGTTCGATTCCCACCGCTAACAATTAAATTGTTAGTAGCAATTTTAAGTGCTGATTTGCGAAGTACTCGACGGTAAAGGAAAACATCGCGTAGAATCCTGCATGTCTACGGAATAGAATGCTTCTGAAACATGTGAAATCTTGCAACACTCACAGAAATGACAAGAGGCCTGTGCGTAGCACTGGGACCTGGATAAAGGGTAAGAGAACCATTATAATTACAGGCTGTCCCTTAGAGTAACAACGCGTTTGCTTGAAGTGTGTTGTACGTGCCCAAGGGCAAAAAGAGCCACTTCTATTAGATGGAGTGTTATCTTGTTTTTCGGAACTTGTTGTGGGGATTTGCCATAGCAAATTACCACAACAACTTTCTTACATCCCATGTTTCTTACATCCCCTATTTCATTTCCCTCTGCCGCTCCGTACGACACCCACGGGATAATATGGGGTAGTGGATATTCTTAAACCGCCACTGCATTGGCAGTTATGATGTTATAAATCCTCTTGATCAGTAAATGTAAGATAGTTCTACTAGTTGGTTACACCGCCATCTATTTGACATTATATGACTTCGCGGGTCGAAGTGGGGTAATTTTAAATATCAGAATAGAATAAGTGCATGGTATTAAAAAAACATTGTGCGTGTAATTGTATACATTGTGTACGAAGTGAAACTTATTTACGACAGCATAGCATTCTTTTTTTATTTTATATTTTACTTATGTAGGTAAATAAGGCTTGCAAAAAAAAACCGTTACAAGAAAAACTTGACTTTTTTATATACCGTACTAAATTTCTCCACTACGTCGATGAAAAAATTTCACTTCAAAATCACCTTTCCGTCCTTAGATGCAGGAACATTTTCCTGTAACATCGTAGTATGTGTTGCTTAATGTGCATTTGAGACTTAATTTTCGTTTCTAACGATTGTTCGCATCCGTGTGTTTGTGTTTGTGTATGTGTACTTGTACAATCACGTATTCCTTGTTTTGAGTGGGAAAACTGCTCTTTGCAGGTATATCATCCCGATGAGAAGATGAAAACGTCGGAAAGTAAATAAAATGATCAGATACTACCCGTTCTGCATGTTCAACGTTCACACGTTTCGAATGTAAGACGAACGTTACCTATACGCTTACTTAGTTGGCCGATAAGTACTGAAAGTACTCGGACAAAACGGTCGCACTCACTTAGCTGGCTATTGTGTGCGACAGATACCTAGATTGATAAGATGTTGTAAATATCCTTACTTAGCATACCGATGAGTACAGTGTAATATACCCTTATCATTTGATATAGAAATAACTGTTATTTAAGAAGCCCATCGAAAGTGATTTTACGGTCAAGAAGCCGTAAGTAAAAACTGCGGTGCACAGACGATGAATTCGTTGGCAAATGTTGCAGTTTGCAAAACTTAATTGGGAGAAGTTTGTGCAGTGAAAACTAGACCTACTCTAAGGTGGTTGGACGGGTATAAGTGTAAAGTACACTTTATTGTGTTGTCATGAAAAGTACTTTGTAAAGTTGAACGTTTTGTGTTGTGGAAGTACTCTTTAAAGTGTACAATTTCGGGTAGTGAAAAATACTCTGCACAAACGTAGTTGGTTTGTGCAGTGGGAAGTACTTTTACAAAGTTTGCCGATTCGTTTAGTGGGAATACTTTTATAAATTTGACCGATTCGTTTAGTGGAATGTACTGTTATAAAGTTGGCTGACACGGTGGAGTGTGACTGTTATGATTAGGATAATAATAATTACCTTTTAAGTTAATCAGTAATTGACAATATCGTGTTATGAAGCTGTGTTCTTAGATTAGTCTTCGAGACGTGACTACTGGCTCAGTAACAGATGTTACATTTTAACGAGTTCATTTGTTCGATACCTTAGTACAAATTATTGCTATTATATTTTTATTTTTAAGTATCTAACAATAAGAATCGGACTACTTGCATTTCTCACTCTTTGATTCACCATTACCATTTGAATTTGGACATAGGACTAATTTTTATTTTAGTCCTTTTTTTAATGTTTTGTGCGCTTTATTCGAGCGAATCACACTGATAGGATCGGAGTCTCATAATAAGTAACTTTCAGTATTCGAAAGTTATATAGTCATAGTGTTTAAGTACTTATTGATAATATAAATAACTAAGTTTTTGGTTCTACGGTGTCGAAAATGTGCCGCTTCCTCTGATAATTGTATCTTATATTCAGTATTAAATGTGAATTTATGACAATCACGTGTCCTTGTTAGGGTGAGATTGAGTAGGACTAACATAGTTTCCTACCAGATAGAAAAAAAACGGTGTTTATGAAGAGGTTGTTTGCCCTACTTTTGATGTATAAATTATACTGATATAACGATAACATAAACTCTTAAATGATTATAAAGATGTTTGCATAAGTGTTTTGAAAACGGTAATACTTAAGAAAATGTAAAACAGGAAAAACTGTTATTCTTCCCCCGCCACATGGGGTAAGACTAACAGTAATGTTTTTAGTTTAACCTACGTACTTTATGCAATTCCTGAAAAAAAATCGTAAATGTTAATAATAGTAACTTTATTTTGAATCTTATGTATAACGTTAAAGGTTTCCTTTTTGAGTAATTTGTGTGAATATAAATAAGGGGCAAGACTAACACAACCAAAATCAGGGGTACCAAAATAATTTTTCTTTTGTGTATGTAAAATATACAATACAATTCCAACTCTTTATTGCTTTGCTCTGATTTTTTTTACTTTCTATTTATTTTCCCCTGGGTACTATTAAGTCTAGCTTCACCCAATTTCATTTATGGGGCACAAAGCGAATGAATAATTATAGTTAAATATGAATGAAATAATGTTGTTTAATTGCAATTACCAATCCAAGATATTCACATTTCTTTTTTGTAATACCTCTGTTCCTGAATTAATTAAGATCGCGCGTTGATTTTTTGCGTTAATTAAGACCGAGTTTTTTCATAGTAGACTTAAGTAAAATTATCCACCTGGAAAATGTTCCATAGACAAGTACGGAACTATAAGTCAGAAGACTTTGAGAAAGATTAACATACATAACAGCTTACAATTTCTAGGTTATGATATTTTTTCGTTATAAATTTTAAAAATGCTTTGCTTTACGTTAAATTGCTATTTAAAAGTCGATATTCGTAGGATGCTGTTTACGTTGAGAGTACTTCGATTTTTGCTCAATTTTCACTAAAAATTTACTATAAACCGAGCAACTTTGATAAATTGTTTTCACTTCTAAGATTTTTAAGGGCGTTTTCGGCCATATTTACTTGCAGTAGCAACATCTGCGCTTTGAACCGGGAACTTTACGTATGAACTATTTTACCGACTAAGCGAATTTCGTAAGGAAGCTATACTTATCGAGATACTAAGCAGTGATTATCTAGGCCCCGTGATAGTCTTACCCCACCCTATATTTTTATCTTCTACTGTATGGAAACTTCACTATACCCTATGTATAAACATTTGTAACCATACTAGCGACTGGAAAGTTGAAGTAGTTTCATAAAGAAAATGATTTGTTTCACTCAAGTACGCCATCATTTTGTACGCACTACGCACAAATGAATCAATTGACTCTCATATCAATTGAAAACTTGTTTACGGGATTTGAAAAGTATGGAGACACATAAATTGGTTCATAATATCTTGTAGTCAAGTAAATGTCTTATTGTATATTTCAAATGATAAAATAAAACTGTAAACACTTGAAGTTTGCATGTAATCGTACGTATTTCGTGGCGTGTGTATCGTGTCGTACACATATCACTGTATGTTAACATTAAATATGCGTCAGCTAATTTGAATGCTTTTTGGATGAAATACGGTGTATGTATATTGGTTTTGTAGACCACGCAAGCGTGCAATGAGAAATATTTCTGTCAGCAAGATGGCGTACTTTTGTGCGTCCTTTGTACATATTGTAGGGTACGTCTATCTATAAAAGATATACATACGTATTTACAATAAACTTTTACCTTTTACATAATATTCAAAAGCTAATCCGTCTCCTTACAAAACGTGGATTATTGACAGACTCTGTTTTAAGCTATGCTTTAAGAAGAGTTCATCTCACGAGAGAAGTCCTTTAGCCGCGGCGCAACAGCATTTGCGAAATTCGACATTTTCTGAAAAATACCATACCTTAAATTTCAGTCCGCATATTCCCGCAAGGGCTTCTTTAGTAAAATAGATAGTTTATACCTTTTGTAATAAGACGCGACTACGTTGGCGCGCCACTGTGACAATACTATTTTTTTATTAATATCGCAAACATCACTTATACGAGTACAGACAACATAAAATGATCTCCTATTATGTTTAAATTTAATCGGATCTATTGCGTGCTATTAAAAGTTTAATGAATTTACAATTATATTTACGGTAAAATATCTATAATTTACAATGTACAACTGCTTGATGTATTTAACAAGTATTATTGTAAATGAACAACAAGGAGATATTTTGGCAAATCTCCTCCACAGTCACATTCGCGCGCGATATTGATCAATGTTGTGTACTCCTGTCTTTTTCACAGTTCCGGGCCCAGAGTCGTGGTTTTTATTAAGTATCGATAACCTTGTATTATTTTTTACTTATTCTCTAGGCTAAGATTTTAATAATCTTGTAAATCTTGTAAATAATATATACTCCTCATAAACCGGACTGCCATAGCCCAATGTTTGTCCGTTGGTCTCAGTAGTGAGAAGCGTTATATCTTTCTTTATAAACACGAAAAATACACAGAAATTTGTTCACTCGGTTATAAAAATCGAATCAAAAATCTTTTCACGCTCCACACTACTGAGCCTTAAAATGGGAACTTACTAATTTTGAAATTTGTACATTAATTTTAACAGTAATTTAATTTAATTAGTGGTTAGAAAGATAACAGTGTGCTCAATAAAACGACTTAAGTATTATTCATTCTAAAACATAAAATAATGAAGAGATATCTATCATTTCTCAGTATCGAAGTGTGGCGTTTTCAAAAATGCTACGGACACGAATAAATTTGGAGTGTTGCCCGTTCATCCGATCTGTCGACCGATCAATCGGACCAATGGAAAAGTTTCTGGTCGTCATCGTCATACAAATTTAATGGATGGTAAATCGAGTTTCTATTCGTCTGAAAAAAACTTAGTCATGGAAGTAATTTAATCGATTATATGAAAACTGCAACAATTAATTATGAAAAAAAAACGTTGTAATTAATAAAATCATTAAAATGATACAATTGTTCCATATACGAAAGCGGGTTCGTATTAATCAAAAATGAAAAGTAAATAAAACTAAATTTTATATTATAATTCATTGAAGTAGGAACAAAAATATTATTTTTCATAATTCATTTGTTTTTGATATTTTATACACTGCACCCAGTGAACACAAATAAAACAAGGAAGTGTTACTTCAAGGGAATCAGGCGCGCAACATGGCACAATATTTCAAACAAACAAAATGTGTGTTTATTCCAAAACTCCATCGCTATTTAACTAACAGTTTATTATATTTTGTTGACGCGGAACGCACAGGCAAAAATTGACCTTATTTTCCGAAAGATTTTGGTTTAAATTGTCATACAACATAATATATTAAGTCGTTTACAACGTTTCACTTGTGCACTTGCACAGTATGCAATGCAAATTATAATTATCGGTATTAATAAAGTATTCGAACTTAACACGTTCGCAGTACTGTGAGGGCATCCACGACTTTTTCTGCCACCAAAGCAGTGCCACTTACGAATGAGGTGAAATATTTGACTGATTCTATGTAGGAAGAAGTTATTTTATTAGAAAAGTATAGAGATAGCTATATTTTATATTAATTATTAGAAATGGATAAATCAAACTGCGGATATTCCGAAAAGTAGTATTAAAAAAAGTTAAAACGTGTAAAAAATTTAAGAATAGGTATTGAGCCATTGTTTTGTGTTTATGCATACATTAGAAACTACAAATCTTAAAATTAAATCACAACTTTTCAATGATGATGACACTCTGTGACCGTCTGCCTCTATTTATAATAAATATTTATAAATAATTTAGCCTCAATTTACATTGTGGCGGGATGGAATGGAACAGAAGCGTCAATTCCGCCTAGTCGCGCGAATTCGCGGGAATGCTCGAGCATTAACGCTATATGCACCATTCAGTTATTTAGTCTTGATCTTTTATTTGACAGGAATGGTTGATTGGATATTATTTTTATATTGCTTATTTGAAGAATATCAGTAAAAGGAAAAAATATTTGGGTTCATGATTTATGGAAGAAATGAAAACGTCACCCTTTGCGCAACTTCCCGCGGATTCCATAGACTGCGCTGACAGTAGCTGCGGGAATTCTCGAGAATGCGCGGGAATTCCACGGAAGACGCGCGACTTTTTGGCTCATATCTAGTTTGCACGTTACAAAATTGTTTACAAAGTTGTCAAAAAAGGTTTCTTAATTATAAACTTTACGTTTTTTTTTCATTATTAGATTTGAAACTTTCCAATATAAACCGGAAGGACCGTCGGTTAAAAGGGAAAGCATATGAGATCGATTGATCGGGAAACACCATAAATTTGCATTCCTGGTCCCAACTATACATAACGTGTCCGTTTTATTGACGAGATTCGTTAAAAGATGTGTATGTATGTATTATTTCAGCGAAAAATCTTATATTCCCATATCACTAAAGAAATCATAACTCCATCAACAAATCTTTGTGTCAAAAAATGTCACCATAAGTCATTGAAGTAATATATGTACTACATACTAAATGAGACAGGGTCGTTTGTAACACTCCCTTAAGAGTTCGATCACACGTGTTCAAACTTTTATTTTGTGCCATAAAGAGGTACACTATGTGCCTCCGACTACGCGCCCTACCCTACACTGCCAAATATTTTGATCGCGGTGTCTGTTCTAGTACGTAGTACATTATTATATATTATTCAAGATCATAAACTTGGGATCCATAAGTCAGTTGTTCCGCCTGTCTTAAACTAACTTTCTATAATATACACAATAGCTCGGCACAAATCCTAGCGCTCAAATAGCAAAAATACGACTTTTATTGTTGTAAGTAATTTAAGTGACAATTTTATACGACTTCTATACTGCATCTGGACTGCATTTGCTACTTGTCTTCGCGATAATGTCTATTGCATTACAAAATTACAGCAAATCAGCTATAATATTTTTAAACATTTACAAAAACGTCCCTTACATCAATTTTTCCCTTTGGTTTAAGACAGACAATCACAATGCTTCTACACTAGCATGTTGATGATAGATATTGCCTATACCAATTTATCGAAATTTACTATCTCTACGCTTGTCTATTGGTAAAATTTTGTTTATAGTTTAGTGCGCCAGTATTAAGAACAAAATATTGACATAATTAATTTTTAACGTAATGTTGTACAGCATTGTCACGTTCCGATTGTATTTAGATAGTGCGTTTTGGTGCTGTGATGTGCTTTGTATATATATAATATATGTTTTCTTTCGGGTTTAAATTAATAATGGTTTGAAGTAGTAATATGAATATACGTAAAATTGGTGCGATTTCGAGTGTTTAATGTCTGCTCATGTAAACTATTAGTGGAAACTGAGTTTAACTAAATCTGTCGTCAACATATTCTAAAACTATCGCATCAGCATATTGTGAAGAGTTTAGTGAAAAGTATATGTGAGACTAGGCTGTAAAGTCTAAATCTTTGCCTCTTTAATCGGCAAATCGTAACTACAACATTCATTTAATATATTAATTTAAGGTGGAAGCTCCAGGGTGGCCCGCGAAATTCAAATTTTCTTACGTTTTTTGCAATTTGCAGGTCAGTGTCAGGTTGCATGTTTCACAAAATATGATTTGCGAGCGTAACGAGTATGTATTTACGGAATTATAATCATTATAATCATTAATACAACCGTCTATGTTCGTATAATTCCTATGTATGGTTATTTACAGAAAAACTCATTCAAAGGAATTATACGAACTTAGGGGGTTGTATTGATGTATATAATGATGATAATTCTGTAAATACCTACATACTCGTTACGCTCGCGAATCATATTTTGTTTAACATACACCCTGACACTGACCTGCAAATTGCAAAAAACGTAAGAAAATTTGAATTTCGCGGGCCACCCTGGAGCTTTCACCTTAAATAGTTCCGAACCTTGTACTTTTATGTTAATTTTATGACATAAATACCAATTATTTAATAATTACAAGTTAATTCACATTATACTTGGACTTTGTTGGACACTGGACATAAAAAATCTAAATTTTCAAATTATGAACCTACCTACCATTTAACAAAAGATTAAAATTTTAGTTTCAATTGTGTACTCTATTAAATTATTGCATATCAATAATTTGGTCATAACGTCGATGTGGTCCCTGGATTTGTTTTATGGTTTATTAAAGAGTTCGCACAAAGCTTTGAGAGGCAGTTTTAATTAACCTAATTATAAAGTTAGTTATAAGATTATTCTAAGTTATACATATAACACTTCTGTACTACAAACTAAGAATTGTGGGTTTTTGGACTGAAGCAATCGATATTTCGATTATGTCTGTAACCTATAACACTGCAATATACAATATGCATGTAATGCTTCAGTATAGAGGGCATCAAAACTACTGAGCATTCAGTATTATAAATACTGGAGTCAAAATAAAAATATGTATGTTGGTACAATCTTAGTCATTACTTAAAATTACCTTTAAAATGGATCTAACATGTCGCTAAAATTTTGCATAATAATGCAACGTTGTTGTCTTACTTTAGAAATAAATGTTTTTTTTTTTATTTTGTTTTTATTTATTTTATTTCCTAATGTTGCTACCATTATTATATCTTTACCAATATTTGTTAAACCTGAATTTGGACGATTATTTTAATACTTTATATGATTCTGTATTAGGGTTTAAAATAATGGTTTTGGTGTCGAGTATGATAGCTGTATAAATATATGAAGAAATAGGGTGTCGAAGTTGTTCGTTTTAGCACCTTATTATACTATCTTATAGGTCAAGCTGTAATCAAAATCTCTCAGATGTTTCGCAATGCGATGCTTCACCGTATTGAAAAAAATATTGTGAAAATATTGTAACGAAAATTTACAATCGCTTGACACTGGCGAAAATACTAATCGTACGAGTCCATAATAAAAAAAAAAGATAATTTCTTTTTCCCGAGTAACACGAAATCTTTTCACTTTATTATATAACTACTTCGAATTTAAACTTTACTACTAATGTGTTATGTACGTGTAATGAATTAAATATGAAGACTGCGACGTATTTATTGTGTAATGTTCATGTAGTACTGTAATTCTAAGCAGTGTTTACTCTCTACCTATATATACACTATAGCTTAGATGGATATATGGTGTAACTTCGCTCTATACCAATCTTGTTACCCTGAGGATCGGTGTTGTCCCAGTGTTTATTAACCTTCTTGATCGTGAATAAATATTATTCAGGAAAGAAAGTTGTTTTTGTGTAATCACCTAATTGTATCCTTTCCTCGGGAGTGTTATGAAGATTACGTAGTAGCACCTAGTAGATTTACGAATCATGATGCAGCCATGTTAAGATTTTAGAACGAATGTATCGGCTCGACCCGACGAATGGAAGGATCACGCTCAAACCGAATACCAGAGCTGCTGTTTCGTCTGGTAAGTGTAGAGAACTGGAGCCTTTTTACTGGAAACGAGACATTACATCTTAGATCTTAGGGGTGGCAACGCATTTGCATTGTGGTTCTTAATCGAGGATAGATGTGACTGTCTATGGGCCACAGCATCCACTTATCATCAGGTGGACTGTGTGCTCGTTTGTCACCCTTATCCTATAAAAAAAATTACTACTTCATTCATCAGCCCGGAAAAAACCCACTGCGGGAAGAAAGTACGTTTACGAACAGTTGGCATACGTTTAGATTGCTTGCATTACCAGACGTCTCGACTTTGTGACAAATAATATAACAATTGTTTCTCCATTCAATCATATTAACATCTCGAATATTTTAAGTATTTTTTAAATCTTAAGTTAGGTTAGGTAATCATAAGGTTTTTTTTTTATTAAAAACATACCCATAGATTTTCTCCTGTATCGTAGAGGTAGTTTACAAATATAAATTACACAAAGACAAACATCTAGGTCCGGAGTAATTTGTAAGATCCATTCTAAGAGAACATTTGAGTGCTCCATTATAATACAATACAAACACTCACGCCTGTCACCCAGAGGGGTAGGCAGAGACTACGGACTTCCATTTGGCGCGATCCTGACACCTCTCTCGCCTCCTTTACATCCATATGTCTCCGCATACACGCTCGTCGGTTAAGGGTACTCCTAATCTGGCCCATTTTTAATGTATCGCCGTTTTGGTCGATAAACCTTCGTCTAGAGCGTCCCTTCCCGACCCACTTCTGCAACATAAATTTGCTTTGTCACTCTTTCCTCGTTCATTCTTTCTACATGACCAAACCACCGAAGCATTCCTTTCTTAATCCTTGTCACAACATAATCTTGCAAACCACACTTTTCTCTTATCACACTATTTCTCACCCTGTCATTCAGATTCAGCCCTAGCATACTCCTTATTATAATATGATGTAGTAACAGTACGTCGCCCTACCTAACTTAAATCCTCGAAATACATTTTACTAGCAAGTTTCAGTATTTAAATACTTAAAATTGCAAATTAGTCCGACCCCAAGGATTGAACTCTGAATGCTCACTTTATATCGAAAGCACGCTTACAATCTTAGGAAAAATATTTGAAGTAAATAGCAAAATGGCAGCGATAAATAAGACTTCGCAATGCAGCAGGCAAAGACTTCGCACAACAAATGCGTTACACACATCGATCACTAATGAAAAACTTGATACACAATCAGTAACAAAAAATGTCCTTACCGAATGAACACCCCCTCGAACATGTGGATGCTCTTTTAATTAGTACGTAGCTTTGTGAATTAGGCAATGCATTTAAGGTTGAATTTACATTAATGTATATTTATTTTAACTAAACTTCACTGCTGGCCGTATGAGGAAGCTCAAGGTCGCTCAGCGAGCTATGGAGAGGGCTATGCTCGGGGTTTCTCTGCGTGATAAACTTAGAAATGAGGATATCCGCAGTAGAACCAGAGTAACCGACATAGCCCAACGGATTAGTAAGCTGAAGTAGCAGTAGGCCGGCCATATAGCTCGAAGAACCGACAACCGGTGGGGAAGAAAGGTTCTCGAGCGGCAGCCTCGTACCGGTAGGCGAAGTGTAGGGCGACCCCCCACTAGATGGAGTGACGACCTGGTAAGACATGCAGGAAGTCGATGGATGCAGGTGGCTCAGGACCGTGCTTTGTGGCATTCCTTGGGGGAGGCCTATGTTCAGCAGTGGACTTATGAAAGGCTGTAATGATGATGATGATGATTTCAACTAGAATTAAAAACAATTGGCGACAGTTTTAGAGAACTTTTGCATGGGATTGTATATCTAGTTTTTTATTAGTGATCGATTGTTACAAAGCATTAATTTCGACCAGATCAACGAGACTCATATTGTATATATTATAATATTGATAACATTCATAAAGATTATAGTACTTACTAAAAATCAGTTTACCCGACGATATTAATGCTGTGCTTAAAGCAAAGTAACTCAATGTAGAATATAATTTTACTATAGCAAATCAAGATTTAAACATATTACAAAGATATAAACGGATTCATTTATCATTTTAAGTGCTGTAATTTTTCAAATACATAACATAATATTTTCTCGATAGATAACACAAAATTACGTCTGCTTTTCGGCTAATTAAGTTTTGTTCTCAATTAAAAAAATATTAAAAATTTACTATAATGTACGAGATCGTTTATTTGTTCCATGTTCGTAATGGATTTATAGGTCCCATACTTATGTGGGTCTTATAACAGAAACGAGTATTCCAATGAGAGCACAGACTTTTTCTGCCACCAGGGCGGCTCTACTTTACAATGAGGTAAAATATTTGACAGATTTCTTAGCGGGGACCATAATTTAAGGAAAATGTAAAGGTTAATGTTTATGTATTATTAGTTATATTTTATATTAATTAGTTTAGAAATGAATAAACCAAACTATAAATATAACTAAAAGTAGAAAGATAAAAAAAAGTTATAAAGTACAAAAACTTAAAAAATTAAACCACCGACACATTGTGTTGTGTGTTAACATAATACTCTAGATTATGATAAACTATTATTTAAAACTAAATTTCTCAATTAATTAACATTGTGTAACAAAAAACTTTACCTCAGTCACAACTAGCGACATCTGGTGCGTGGAAGATTATTAGCCCTCATTGTAAATGGCTTAGCTTCTCGTAATAGACGACTAAAAGTATTGTTTGTGATTATGTAAGCGATGGGCTAGTTGCCTATCACTACTTTCACAATTTTTTATGTCAACACATTGTTTGGTTAGACGTGGTCCAAGTAGCACATTGATCCGTGGACTCTGCATACCTGCTTGGGAGTTACAGGTGTGAAGCTGTAATTCATTTTATTTCTAATTCGGACTCGAACCAAATGCACGTATTTGTTTCAGAAGAGAATAAAAATAGTATTAAAAGTTTCAATAATCGTTCCCTAGTTTCAAAGCGAATGTTCTACGTAACCCAAAAAGGTCTGAAGACGCCGCCGAGGGGTCCGTGAAAAGTTTTTCTGAGTATTTTCTGCCTGAGTGTTCGAGTTTGATGGAATCCTATAGAAGGGAGATATTTTATTTGATATTTTAGACTTTTTCTAGTAAACACCACTTACCATCAAGTGAAATAGTAGTGAAACACTGACTTTCAATAGATGAAAATTACGACATCAATTGTACGCTAAAGCCAAAGCATACACTATTTAATTTTATTAAATCTAACAATAACAGCATTTTGAGTGGTTTCATAAAGTTCTATTAAAAAGGCCACAAGATCTTCAGACATTTTCCACAGTCGTCTCTTCTTAAGACACTACATGAAGTTTTTCTTTTAATTATAAAGAAGGAAATAATTAACGACGCAAGCTTGATCGCATTTATTTTTATAATACTAACAACTAAATAACAGAAACAATTCAAACCGCAAACATTACTGGTGCTAGAAACGATGAATTTTATAAAAGCTCAATACAATGGTTCAATTACTACAAATTTTATTCCAAAATTATTTTGCGTAAATTACTACATAATTAGGGATTTAAGTTTTTCGGAGACAGCAATAAAAAATGCCGGATAATTTCTTAGTCTCGTTTTTTCTGTGATGGCATTCAAAATTTAAATTGAAAATATATATCTGCAAGAAAATAGTTTTAAGACAATAAAAAAAAGAAAACTCCAACAAAATTAGAAATGATACATTTCTGTAAAAAAAATATAATTATATTTTGTTTATGCATTTTTAACCGCGCAAGCTTCGACATTGCAATAGAAATGTCTTGAATAGAAGAAGGTATGGGTACATAAATAGATTTTAATGATATATTTTCAATATTATTTAAAAAAATATTGATGTGTACCGTCAGTATGAATAAATAACAACTTATACATGCGATACTGTGTTAATTCAATTCAAATTAATTGCTCATTACGCTTAATTGCACTTAATCTAGTCTAGTATATTAAAGCATAGCTATGTTCAATAAAATGCTTGTCCTTCTAAGGTTTGTCAATCAAAAATATTGAAAATCTAAATTTATATACAGACTTGAATAAAGTTGATCCGAAAGAATGAATATTTGTGGCATTCGCTGTAGAATCAATCGGTCCGTTTGATCTACTTGTAGTTAAGTTTCTAAAGAAACTATCCGCGACTGGCTACTGGTGGAAAGTGGATTGGTTATTTCGCGCATAAAGCTAAATACAGCCATTCAGCGAGGAAACGCAGCCAGTGTTCTTGGAACTATACTGCGAGAATTAAGACTATATGATAATTTTGGTTTTTAATTTCCTTGTTTTACTTAAGAAAAATTAAGTTCAGTCTGTAAATTGCATTATTCAACTTTTTAATAACATTAATGATAGGATAAATATGTATATAAATATTATACAAAAAACATTCAGTAATAAACTAACTTGTTTGAAATGACATATTATAATCCGGGATGTACAGCATTATTATCAATTATTACACCATTAACTTAATTGGTATCAGTTTAAGATTAAAAAAAATATATTTAAAAACATACAAATAAATGATTGTAATGTTTATTCAAATACAAAAAACTAACGTCATCTACTAGTATTGCCAAATTCCAATTTAAAAAGTTTCAATTTGACGGTTAATAAAAATATATTAAATGACATGTTGTCACTACCCTATTACATAACGTGAAATTCTGCTGCACTTGTAATCTATTGTAATCAATATAAATAAACACTAGTTGAATAAATTTTAAACAAACTGTTCTATACCCGGCTGGGTCTCCGGTTTCGCTGACGGCGCTCCAAGAGTGCTTTCTTCCTCGGGTGTTGCAGCCTTTTCCAAATTCTTCAGGCTATTCTCAAACTCGACGGGATCTATGAACTTCTTCTTCGGGAACGGAGGGGGACCGAGGATTGCTTTCACATCGTCGAAGTTCAAGGTTTCCCGTTTGTAAAGTTCCTCTGCGAGCTGCGGAACGGAATTTTAAATTTTTAATAGAACAAGGCTGACAAGCGAGCACACGGTCCACCTGATAATAAGTAGATGCTGTGGCCCATACACATCTACATCTATTCTCGATTAAAGATCTAAATTCAGATGCTTAGGGACAAGGACTAAGGGTAAATGCCTCGTTTATAGTAAAAGTGGTCTCCGATTCTCAACACTCACCATACGAAACAGCAACATTGAGCTGCTATTTCATGCTGTTACTCTGGTCATACGATTCATTCATGCTAAAGCCATAACATAGCTGCGGCAGGGCTTTGCAACGTATGATGATTGCTTTGCTCTCATGCATTGTCCGCCTAAAAGCCAACAGCCCCTTAATATAACTTTCTGTATTGTTAATGATGCATAAGTTATCATGACCACACTTATTACAGCCCTCTAAGAGTCCACTGCTGAACATTGACCTTCTCCAAGGAATGCAACAAGGCCTGTGTAGAGCCACTTGCATGTCTTACCAGGTCGTTCCTCCATCTAGTGGGGGGTCGCCCAACACTTCGCTTACTAGTACGAGGCTACGTTTTAAATTTTCTACAGAAATTTAAAACTACTTTCACTGAAGTTAAATAAGACCACCAGAGAATATTTTAACATCCGAAATACTTTGGGTTTTGAGGCAGTAATAATCTTATTTTTCCAATAACAATGGTCTTTACCCACTCCTTATTTGCCTGCTAGTTAATGGCAACGTACACCGCTAAATAAAACAGATAACATTATTATGGCATTCTTACAACAGTCGGCAAAGGTGACAAACTAGTGATGGGTCAACTCGAGTTACTAACTCGAGTTTGATCTCCCTGTCTCGGGTTTGGGCTGCTGTACACGAACGGATCAAATGAGCCAGCAAAAGAGAAATAGTGCGATCCGTTCGTTGTGTGTGCGCTTTGTGTTTCGAAGAGTATTTAGCTACAGCCAAAATAACTTGCAAAGCTACGTAATTTAATTTCTTTTATTATTTTGTAATAATATAGTAATGTAAGCCAAAGGCCTATTATTGTAATACCCGAAAAGGGTGGTAAGTTGTAAGATACATCATATTTCAAATTAACGCCAAATGTAACACTTTTTACAATAAATATTTTGAATTTGTCAATTTTGAATTTATTTAGGAATATTTTGACTGTGATAATTAAACTATTAATAGCTTATGTACCTACATCTTAAATCTAAGCTTGTTTCGTGAAGACTGCTATATAGCTAGCTTTGTTGTTAAATATAGATTCTTACTAAAACTAAGAGTAAAGAAGATGTAGTGACAAAAATTGGGAAAGGTATACTGAGATGGTTTGGCCATGTCGAGAGAATGAATGAAGAACGATTGACGAAGAAAGTGTATAAGGCGAGTGTGAATGAAAGTGTTGGAAGGGGTAGACCTAGGCGGACGATTCTAGACCAAATCAGGGACGTCTTGAAAAAAGGCCAGGTCAAGAGTACCCTGAACCTAAGAGCATGTATGAAGAGAATAATGAAAGTGGACGAAGCGAAACAAGTATGTAAGGACGTGCTTATATGTATGTATGTATGTATGTATGTGAGTATGTGATACATTCTGATAAGTTTGGTAATTATACTTATCCCAACCCACCAAAGAACTAGATAGAAAAACAAATTCATAAAAAGTAATATTTGCAACAAATCATTTACTACGTTTCGCTGCTAACTCGAGTTTAAACTCGAGTTGCTGGAATTCTAACTCGAGTCGTAATTTTTCCGAGTTGGCACATTTATATGACAAACTCTCGTAGCATAGCTATGGTCAACGCAAGTGTTATCGTGATTCAATCAAATTAGAAATAAAGTGAGGTAAGAAATCAAAAAATAACCTTATTTTCTGTACAAAACCCAGATATTAACTTTTGACAATTTGACATAACATAGATAAACTTGACAAGTAAGACAATAGCTTCATTACATTCAGTCTAATTTGTGACGTCATTTGGAGATTAAATAGATGTCAATTAATTTATATTCCTTATTTTTAAGATTTAGCAAAATAATGTTTATAAATAAACAATCTCGCAACGATTTCAAATCAGCATAGCTTTTAGTTTTTTTAGATACCCAGTTAACCAGAACCAAAGCCTTTTTGTATAAACCATGGACATATAAAAAAGGCGGACGGAATCTAGCTATACAACCCCGTAGTAAAGCACTCACAGAAGCCGGTTCGCTTGTGAGCAGCCGCATTACGCAACAAACGACGTCCGCGAGGAGCAGTTGTCATTAGTCAAAACAAAAAGAAATATAGTGAGTGTCTTTGCGTCGTCAAATTTTATTAAAAAAACTTCGAGGAATCTACTTTCATAGATAAGTCCGTAATTATAATCACTTAATTACGAACTTTTATCATAAATAAAATTGCTATTTTTGAACACAAAACATGAGTCACGTGTGTGTTAATGTTGCTAATTATTTATAGGGAAAATTATCCGAAATTACGGGAAATTGCAATTTTTACCAACGACGGAGCGGAGACGATATATGTGTTTTCCCTAAAAGGTTGTTTGTTTGTTTATGCACTTTTATGTAACTATTTTTCTGAAAAACTACCGGACTGATTATAATGCTTTAGATATCTATTAGATATCTGATGCTTTATATAGATGATATAGCTTCTGATAAAGTTGTTAGATATATTATACGGCCATAGTACATCGCGTTGCGCTGCAACCTTGATGAAGAGTTCTAATTTCAATATTCTGGTTCCATCGTCGTATCATGTATTGCAATCTCGATAGAATCTCGACTGTAATGATGGAGATGATGCTAGTTGGTTAGTTACCTATTAATCATAAGTTTCGTTCCAATTACATAAGTTTTGTATGTAATGTTTGTAATAAAATTTAATTAAATCTACACGTTATACGTTATAACGTAAATTTACACGTGGTAGAGCCATGCTGCAGCTATATTAGTAGTATAGTTGTAGCACGAATGGGTCGGCTCGAACGGGGAAGGATTACGCTCCCACAGAATACCAGCGTAAAATAGCAGCTTAATACTGCTGTATTTCGTATGGTGTGTGTAGATAACCGGAGACCCTTTTTACTGGAAAAGAGGCATTCCATCTTAGTCCTCACGGATGATAACGCATCTGCATGTTGATTCACAGACGAGGATAAATGTAGGTGTCTATGAGCCACAGCAACCACTTACCATCAGGTGGACTATGTGATCGTTTGTCACCCTATCCTATAAAAAAACGTTATTTTTATATCACCTAATCCTATACAAGCGATCGTTGCAATCAAGTAACAATCAATATATTAGTTTAACAATATTTATATTAGTTTCCTTTTTTAATATCGTAGGGAAATCCTCAGGATGCCTTCTGCTGCGGGGGCAACACAAAGGCTATGCCGGACTCTTACTCGCCTGAACCCGACGGTGGTCACCATCAGCGTATATGAGGGGTCCCGAGATCTCCGTTCTGAACGCAACCGGTGCCCTTCTCTCGCTTTGCTGTATTAAAGCACGTCCCGGGGATATTTCCTACTGCCCCCAGCACCCTGGCAATGCTATCACGGTGCTCCAGACCACTTCCGAGTTACCGTCCTCCTCAGATGTTACATCAGTAAACGTTCGGGGACCCCGCCCCGAACGCCCGTAACCCCCGAGGCTCCGTTTCTGGTAGGAGAACACTTGTTGCCAGCATATGAGATGCGGAGACCTGTCCCTGCCCACCGCAATGGAAACAGTTCGCCGTCGCTTCGCGTCCGATCTTACACAATAATCACCAAAGCACCCGTGGCCGGTCATTATCTGTGTAAGTCTGTAGGTGAGTTTTCGGTTCTTAGATGCATTCAGGCTTCAAAGTGCGGCAGGATTGCTTCAACAACGCGTTTGAGCGCATAACGCTCTTCAGAGAGGCGAGCGTACCACGTTGCGAATGCATTAAGTCGAATGCATAAGCAGCATGCTTAACTCCTTCGAACATTTTTACTGGCTCACTCTCGACGTTTTGGCGGAGGACACGCATCCGGTCGTACACCCTCGCATCCATGTCCGCCAGTATGTCCAGATGTGGAAAGCAAGCCAGGACTGTCGCCGCCTCAAAGGATATCGTTTGGTATCCTCGCACGATCCGTATGATCATCCTCCGCTGCATACTGTAGATTTTAGCTCTACAACGTCGGATGGCCAGCCTTATCGCCCAAACACGCGCCCCGTACAAAGCTACGGACCGTGTCACTCCTGCATAGAGGCGACGCACTTCTTCCCTTGGTCCCCCTAGATTGGGCAGCAATCTATGCATAACACCCGCTACCTTTTCAATCCGGGGGACTAGGCGCTCGAAGTCCCCATCAACTCGGACTTCAGACCTACCTATGCGGACGCACGAGTCGGGTGGTTCCCTGCCGCGGCGTAATTTATGGTGCCATAGGATCTCGGTCTTGTGAGGCGCTATTTCTAATTCCAACTCGTGGATTTTGGCGACGAAATCAACTATTTATAATAGTTTCCCAGTAATAATTCTGTATCATAGTTATGCTATACTTTGATAGATTGTTTCATGAAAAAATGGGGAAATTTAGTTTCACATGGCAACTCTTAATCCACTCAAACATATTTACATCGCCGTCATTGCAGTTCTTCAGTCATTTCTTAGCGAAATTCAGTTCGCCTTTTTATACGTCCATGGTATAAACCTTAAAAGTTTCAAATTAACGTTAAGGTGGAAGCTCCAGGGTGGCCCGCGAAATTCAAATTTTCTTACGTCTTTTGCAATTTTCAGGTCAGTGTCAGGTTGTATGTTTAACAAAATATGATTCGCGAGCGTAACGAGTATGTATTTACGGAATTATAATCATTATAATCATCAATACAACCGTCTATGATCGTATAATTCAAATGTACAGCTATTTCCAGAAAAACTCATTCAAAGGAATTATGCGAACTTATGGGGTTGTATTGATGATTATGATGATTATAATTCTGTAAATACATACTCGTTACGCTCGCGAATCATATTTTGTTAAGCATACAACCTGACAGTGACCTGCAAATTGTAAAAAACGTAAGAAAATTCGAATTTCGCGGGCCACCTTGGAGCTTTCGCCTTAAGGCGCTGCGCAAACCTAGACAATTTTGTGTCTTGTGTGAGATACAAGTGACCAATGAATATTTTATTTACATGTAATAATCAAAATATAATCAGCCTTTCCTTGCGCAGACGCAGACACTTTTTGTGTCCAGTTGCTTACACTTGACACATACCAACCGCCGATCAAAAAGTGTTCGGTGTAGGTCACTGGAAATTTTAAATCGTCAGTTGAAAACACAAGCAACACAAAGCAAATTTCCTTACAATGTACATTGTACGGCGTAACAAGCGGCGGTGTACAAGTATAAAATTTTACGGCGTTGACATTGACTTGGTTGATTTGCCTGTAAATATTGACGGCGACGACATCTTGAAGTAGATGTCTTCGCCGTCAATATTTGTGTACGTACGTACGTGTAATCAACACAACGAGTAAAGGTAATGTTCGACCATCGACATCCAAGGTGAAACTGACGGAAAACAAGCAACGAATTGTTACCAGAGTCCATAGCAACCGGCGACTGTGTCCGATTGCCGCTAGCGGACACAGCGACTACGATGGCCTGTGATGGTGTGCCGTGTCGGTAACAAAAAGTGTCCACGTTTGCGCAGTACATAAATTTAAAATCACTTACTTTCTTCAGCTTATCTTCGTTATTCCTTAGGATCTCTTCGGTCCTATAGTAAGCGTTGGCGATTAGCTTCCTCGCTTCCAAATCAATGAGGTTCTTCAGCTTGTTGCTGAACGGACTCTTCCCGCGCTCCTTATCCGGAAACGATATAAGGCCCACTTCTGACGACATGCCGTACACTTTCACCTGTAGAAGCGACAAACAGTTATATTAAACAAAAGAATAGATAGTTGTTTATAATGCTAAAGTTTTATAACATGAACACCTTGCACGGGCGACTTCGGGTAAATCAGCACTAAAATAAAAATGGAAGCACAGGAGGTAAGTCGAATTCAAATTCATCATGATCATTATTACAGCCCTTCACAAGTCCACTGCTGAACACAGGCCTCCCTCAAGGAACGCCACAAAGCACACACTTGAGTAACCTGCATCCATCAACTTTCTGCGCGTCTTACCAGGCCGCCACTTCATCTTGTGGGGGGCCATACTACACTTCGCATATCTAAGACTGCCGACGACAATGTACGAGGTGACTCTCGTGAACCTTTCTTCCCCATCGGTTGTCAGTTCTTCGAGCTATATGGCCGGCCCATCGCCACTTCAGCTTACTAATCTGTTGGGCTATGTCGGTTACTCTGGTTCTACTGCGGACTACTATCCTAAGTTTGTCACGCAGAGAAACCCCGAGCATTGCCCTCTCCATAGCTGTAGCCTGTAATCAACTGTAACCTATAACTAAGATGGAATACACAACAGCCTGTAATTATATCGTATACAACTGGCAACCCTTCCTTCAGGCTGGAACACAGCATGGATGGTAATGGTAATCAATTATTAAAAATAATTTCGTTTGAAAATAACCTTGGGTGTAGTATGTGATGAATTTGGGAAAATTAAAAAAGACTTATGGCCTCATAGCCTCCGATGGATTGCAGTATAACTGACGCAGCCACATCGTAGAATTAATCCTACTGTAAGGTAGTCGAACATTTCAGAGAGTATAACAATGTTTTTTGACTATATTATTATATGCCTTGACCAAAACTATGAATACGGATCGTTTGACTTTTTTTATAGAATAAGAACAGTCGACACACTTGCATATGTTCCACCTGATGGTAAATCGGTCTGTAGTTCTTCAAGAGAGCGTTGTCGCCTTTCTTAGCCATTTGGGTTTCGTTGCCCTATCCCGAATTTCCCTGTGCCTAGTTTTACGTTGAAGTTTCCCATTAACAACGTTTTGGAGGAAGGCATGACTCTGGAGATATTCTCATACATTTCTTCCACCTACTCATCGGAATGTGCCGAGGTTGGTGCGTAAACCAGTATGAACTTCAACAAATATCGTTTGGTGATATTTCTTTCAGCTCCAGCATCTTTTCGTCAGTCCTCAGGATGAGTACGTTGTATGTTGCTAGGTCGAGTCGTCTTAGGTGGCAACCGAACTTCCACCGGAGATGCTTAGCACCCACTGCCCCGCCGGATACCACGGTCGCCACCGTAGCCAGAAATAGTGGCGCCGCCGGGGACTGGAGGCCATCTCTTTGTAACTCTAGCCATGGGAGGTATATTGCCATAGTTGCCACGTTTGACGAGTGGGTCGAAAACCGCAGTATTTTTATTATTTTGTTGTTACCGTAAAGATACTGTCGCCTCTTTCGACACCCACGGGAAGATATAGGGTAATGGATATTTTTACACTACCCACGGTACACGATATATATATATATATAAGTATAATACCCAGGTACTGACGTATAAAATACCCAGGTACTGACGCATAATATACCCAGGTACTGACGTATAAAGTTCGCCTGTCAAGCGGCGCGATTAAAACATACCCTCCTTACAACGAGGGATGAACACGTGTAGCAGTGTGACTTTTAGGAGCTCATGAGGAAGAAATTGATGGTGGTTGTGTTACCTGTGCGTAAGCGATCTTGGTGACCTTGTCGAGATCATTCTGAGCACCGCTAGTGACGGAGTTGAAAGTTAACGCTTCAGCAGCCCGCCCGCCAAGCGCCATGCACATGCGGTCGAACAACTTAAAGGGCAAAAATACACCTTTATTGATGAAATTTTAATTAAAATCTTAAAATAAATCTACACCAATATTACTAGATATCATCTTGTGGCGGATAAGTGGTGCGGAGTCATTTTTTAATTAAAATTAATTTATAATTTTATGTTTTATTACAAAGAGATTTTCAGTACTAAATCAAACTTTTTAACTCTAAAATCATATCATTGAAGTTAAGCAACTAAAAACAAATAAATAAATTAACGTGGGAATATAATATTCAAATTCGAAAATAAGTCTTTACCAAAAACTCGAATAATTAGTATCATTATTTATATATTTGAACTGAAGTTTAAAGTTTGGCTACTCTTTGAAAAATAACCCTGTGAGGTCTACCACCTCTTCTTATATTAATTCTATACTACGTATATACACTTAGTATTATAAGTTATGAAAATTAAATATAGTGAAAACGGATATTAGCTGAATTTCTTAAAAACATCAAGCTCATTTCTACTTTAGTGAGTTTCTCACTACTAATAAAAATGTATATTCAAATTAAATTACAAATCTCACATAATGTTTTTGCACTATTTGATAGCAATTCCTTAGTTTTACTTTATTTATCTTTACAAGATAAAATATTTAGTATGATTGCCACTCTTGAAGGGCAGAATGGCACACATTTACAGACTCCCCGCGAATTAAGCGTGGTTTTCTCTCTAAGTTCTGGGTCAGATTAGGTTTGACTTCAAGCGATTTTCCCTCAATTTATCGCAGACAAAAACACGTTTAGTCTTTCACTTACTCAAATTTTTAGACAACCTATGTCATATTTTACTTCGATAACTCAGTCTAGTTAAATGCTTAACATGCAGAAACTTATTCTAATAAAATTTAATAAAAACTTGATTAGCCATAAGTTTGATTTGTAAAAACTAATTATTTTATCGATATCTATAATGGTGATTTATGTAGACGCTTAATAATTCTAATTATATAATATTCTTACTAATTTCCATTAACAAATTTTCGTCATTGTTTGTGTGTTTATGAAAATCGATTTTATATTAATAAAAATAGCTAGACATGAGAATGAATCTACGCACGATTAAAGTCGGTCGATGCACGATCTAAGTTTTATCGAAATCGAACAATTAGTTTCAGAGGCGATAGCAATATATTCATCGGAGTTGGCGATGAGAATAAAATAAAATAGAATAATTTGTATTTAATACAGATTTTAAGAATACTAATTGAAAGTCATTTATACTTTTACCACTGGTAGACCCAGCGGGACTTAATATAATATGTCGTACAATTAAATATGGAAACATTCAGAAACAGCATGGTAGCGAATAATGATCACCTCATTTCCATATGGTATTTTCAACTAAATACTCTTTAGTATCTCTAAAATGTTTGCTGAATAAAAATTTTAAACCTTTTGATAGATAAGTTCTACATAACCTTTCATAAGCATATTTGTAAAAGCGAATACATTGTAGTTTGAAGGAATTACTGACTCTTTGGAGTCAAGTAACTGACATAAGTAGCTTGTGCTTGAGCCTAGTGTTTACATAATATTGTATATTTAATAATATTTTTAACAGGACTACACTCCTCCCTAATAAATACCAAAATGACAAATTTTTTAACACGAAGGAATATATTAACTCACTTCCTCCTTCGAGTACAGTTTCTGGTCGGATCCCGTGTATTGCGCAAAGCCCAGAGCAAGGTTGGTCCTAGGCACTATGGTCACTTTGAGCAAGGCGTCAGTGTGCTCCAAAAGCCAACCGACCAACGCATGACCTGACTCGTGGTACGCAACGATCTTCTTTTCTGCGGGAGACATCGCGTGGCTGCGTTTCTCTGTCCCACCTGCGGAAATACACCAGATATATTATCTATATATTTAAATATATATAAGCGAAATACCACTGACTCACTCACTCATCACTAGATCTCCAAAACTGTAAGACTGACATGAAATTTGGCATATATACTCCTTCCTCGATGTAGACACCCACTAAGAAAGGGTATTACACCTAGTATGATATTCCTATTTCCTAATATGAGTTCCATTAACTGTTGAGAATGTAGCGTCGGTATATGGACGTATGATTATGGATGTATTTGTACGTGGTAGAGCCATCCTGCAGCTATATTAGTAGTATAGTTGTAGCACGAATGGGTCGGCTCGACCGGGGAAGGACCACACTCTCACATAATACCAGCGTAAAATGGCAGCTTGACCCCACTATGTTTCGTATGAGTGTAGAGAACCGTAGACCCTTTTTACTGAAAACGAGGTATTCCATCTTATTCCGCACGGGTGACAATGCATCTGCATTTTTTTGTTTATTTATTTATTTATTAGGTTTACCAGTAATTGTAACAATAATACATCAATGAGTATTTAACAAAAACATGATGTGTTTTACAGCCAAATGCACAATTAATTATGGTAAACACCACATGCACAAACTATTAAGGGTAGTAACATCCAATTTTTATAAGTGACTTAATGTATTCACAATAAATGAGAAAAAGAAAGAGCGAAAGGGAAATAATAATAGCACAGTATATAAATGAACATAACCATTACTTAATTATAACTCGACTATGGTTTTTTGCAAGTGTTTGCGAAACGTATTCAGACTTGTAGCATGGATATCTATGATTTTACCATAACAGTTTAGAAGTCTGCTTGCTCTAGGGACAAATGAACTTGAGCCCAAAACTGTTGTGCGCAAGAGTGGAACTAATGGTGACATTTTAGTCCTGGGTTTGTGTGGTACATTGAATCTAAATTTTCTCAGTAAGCCTGGGCAATCTATTTTATTGTTAAATAATTTGTACAAAAAGAGGAGATCAAGCATTACACGACGGATTTCCAAAGTAGTGTACTTAAAGTGTTTCAATCTGTTTTTGTAGGAAAACCCTTTTTTACATTTATTGGCTGAGTAGGCTAGGAACCAAAGATATCTCTTCTGAATCCTTTCCAACCTTAAAGAGTGACATGCATAGTGTGATCGCCATACTACACTGCAGTATTCCAGAATAGTCAGGACAAAAGAGTTGTACAGAAGCCTTTTTGTTTGCAACCTCCGAAACTGCTTGCCCATTCTAATAATAAATCCAAGCATGTTTGAAGCTCTTTTTATAATACTTACTAAGTGGGCAGCAAAGGTTAACTTTCTGTCAACTATCACACCAAGATCTCTTATATGGTCAGCTTCCTGTAATTTTATACAATTAATAAAATAAGCAGAGTCTAAAGTTTTCTGTTTACGGGTAAATTTGACGTAAACACATTTGCCTACATTTAGTTGCATTCCATTCCGTTCACACCAATGATTTAGACTATTTATATCCTCTTGAAATAATATGGAATCCTGTGTCGTTTTATTACTCGTAGTAACTTCAAGTCATCGGCGTACAAGTACGGAGTAGAATACAAGATGCAATTAACAACGTCACTAACAAAAATGTTAAACAAAATAGGACCCAGGTTAGAACCCTGTTGTACTCCCGAATATATGTCATATTCCTTAGAATTAAAACCATTTACCACTACAAAGAATTTACGCTTATTCAGATATGATTTAAACCAGTTTAACAAGGTTCCATTAATACCATAAATTGACAACTTCTTAATCAATACTTCGTGCGGCACCTTATCAAAGGCTTTGCTGAGATCTGTATAAATTACATCTATTTCCTGGCGAGCGTCAATGGCCTCTGTTAGAGTCTCAACAAAGGAAACCAAATTTGTGGCAGTTAATCTTGATTTCAAAAAACCAAGTTGATGTACTGTGATAAATGGCTTCACATAAGCGGAAATATAAGGACAGATCAAAATTTCTAAGACCTTAGCCATTGTGGAAAGGATTGAAATCGGTCTATAATTTATAACCAAATCACTATCACCAGACTTAAAAACTCGAACCACCATTGCTATTTTCCAATCCCTGGGAAATATGCCATTTGCTAAAACGTGTTGTATATAAAGCAGAGAGGTACAGCAATACTTAAGGCACAATTTCTCAGGAAACAGGGTAGAATACCATCGGGTCCAGCGCCTTTATCTACGTTCAGGGATTTTAGAGCGCGAACCACTGCTTCTTGATGAAAATAGAGACTACCGAATGATGAACTACTATTAGCAGTACCTTCGAGAACTGATGAGTTATGACTTGGTGACACTGTGGCTTTGGTATAAACTTCGGCAAAGTGACTAGCAAAAAGATTACAAATGCTCAGCCCATCATTTGCAATCATATCTCCATTCGTCATACTGGTTGGGTATGAACTACAGCCACTACGTTTACTTTTAACAAAGGACCAGAATGCTTTTGTATTCCTAGATATTCTATCCTCAACGTTATTAAGGTATGCATTGTAACAGGTAGTACCAAGTTTTTAACACCTTTTAGACAAAGTACTCAACTTAATCTTATCTAAAGGATTTCTATACTTTTTGTACCTTTTTAGCATCTTGTTCTTTTCGCGAAGTCTGCGGATTAAACTGTTACTGAACCATGGCGGATACTTACCATGGTTGACTATTCTTTTTTGGGGCACAAATTTCGATATAATATGTCTGGTCAAGACATAAAAATGTTCAACTATTTGATTTATGTCTTTGTACTGAGAAAATTCTGCTACCCAGTCAATTTCGGAAAGATATTCATTGATGGAAGAATAATCAGCTCTTTCAAAATTAAGTTTAGTGAAATTTGTATTATATTGCAGTTGACTAACGTTATCAAAATGTATATCGACATGTAGTGGTGGGTGATAAAGATCCGTTTTACTAAGAACATCTAACAATTCATACACTTTACAATTAACCATGTCGGTGAATAGCAGATCTAACGTTTTATTATGATGATTTGCGATTGTATTACATTGTCTCAAATTATGTAGAGAGGCGAAGTCAATCAATTTTTGACCAAGCACAGGTGCCTGATATTTTACATCGGCATCATATACCAGTTTCCAATTAATATTGCGTAGATTGAAATCACCGATAATACAAACATGGCCTTCAAATTTCTCCAATATCGAAATAAAGTGATCTACAAAACTACCCAATAAGCGATGGGTAATTGGTGGGGGAAGGTATACAGCAAAAAAAAACAATTTGTTTTATTGTAGCAGCTAATGGTATATTTACCATTACCCACAAATCCTCGCATGAGCTGTTCCAACAAGTGACTTCCTTGGCTTGAATCTTTTTTGACACTGCGATCAGTACCCCCCCCCCCCCCCTACTCCCTCGAAAAAACAAACCAGTAGACTTTCTGTCTCTTCGAAATACAATGTATCGATCATCAAATAATCCAGTATTCAATATATTGCTACTTAGCCAAGTTTCAGTTAACACAATAATATCAAAATTGCACACTGACAAATTTAAAAACATATATTAGTTTTAGTTCTTAACCTCTAGTGTTTTGATAGTATATTTGTGACGTGGGGGTAAAGATTTTTTTTTAATTTAGAAAGTTTCTAAATCAGCCCCATTTCTCCATAGCAAAATCCCATATAACATTATGCTATGGAAATAACCTAATCTGGCTGTCTCGACACTAATGCGATCTTTAATCTTTTTTACAGCATAGGCTGCAGAACTTAGTCTGATTGCTAGTTTGGGTATATGGGGGCCCCACTCAGGCTTTGCGTGGAGAGTGATGCTAAGAAAAACAGTGGATTCAACAGGGCTCAGTTCTTCCCCATTTAAAAACATATTGGTATTCAGATTTTTGACATTCATGTTCTAAATCTAATACATTAAGTTTTATTTCCGTTTCAATGTAGATTATTAACATTAAACCAATGCACTAATTTTGATAAGACATTATTCACTTCGTCACATTTAAATGTTTGACGTTTAAGTTTAATAAACAAAGAAGTATCATCAACAAATAATACTATATCATGATTATCCCCTACAAGGGAAGGTAAGTCATTAATATGCACCAGAAATAGGAATGGGCCGAGAATTGAGCCGGAAGAAAGAAGAAATACTAAATACCATTGATAATAACTTTCTGCGTTTTATTACTTAATTATGAAATAATAGCGCTATGTTCTTAACATCGTAGTACTGTAGCTTCCTGATTAATTTCTCATGGTGAACACAGTCGAAAGCTTTGGAAAGGTCACAAAATATATCCATAGCATCCTCTGAATTCTCCCATGCACAAAAAATATGTTTAATAAGCTCACCTCCAGCGTCAGTTGTCGATCGACCCCTTGTAAAACCAAATTAATTTTTATGAAGCGTTTTATTAATATTAAAAAAACTTAACATCTGAACTAAAATTATTTTTTCAATTTTAATAAAATTTTAATAAATGTTGGTAGTACAAAAATTGGTCTAAAATTGGCGGGGTCTAATGTAATATATACTGTTTAGTAATATATCGTAAAAAGATGCAATATGATAAGTACATTTTACGATGATTATGTACGTATAAAACACATATTCTTACACCGATACAACACGTACGAAGTACAAGTACGAAGGTTAGACGGAGGTTAGCATATCTAAATACAATAAGCCTGATCAGTTGACGAATTAATTTATTTGGGTTGTTCTTTTGGGATGAAATGCGGAATGAGTTTTAAATTATTATGAGTCCAATTTGTTAAATACATACATGTATGTGTACATTGTCCATTATTTTGATCATGTATGTACGAGCCATGAACGTCAAAGAAATGGTACAGTTATTTAATGAATACCTAAAATGCTATTGACTAAATTAAAAATATACAATGGATTAACAAATGTAAAAATATGAAATAAGTATAAAGAACAAAAAATAAAATGAAAAATATATTATGTATGAATAAATATAGAAGGGAAGAGTATTTTAAAATATAAATGTCCAGACTCACTTGGTTATTAAGTATTGTACGTGTTAAAGTATACTAGATATTTGCGAATATTTAATATGTTACGCTGCATCTGTAAAAGTCGTGGTAGCTCAGATGGTTAACGCTCGCTGTGAGTTTCACAGTACGCGACCAACCCGGGTTGGATCCCCGCCGGCACCTATGAAATTGTTAATTGCAATTTTAACTGCTGATTTACCACATGCTCGGTGGTGAAGGAAAACATCCTGATGAAACCTGAATGTCTGAGGAATAAGAAAAAAATTATTTCGAAGACATGTGAAGTTCGCCAACACGCAGACATGTCCTTGCTCTAAAAACCCTCTCAGAAATGAGAGGAGGGCTGTGCCCAGAAGTGGGACATATATAGGCTGTCACTTTTTGTTATCTGTAAAAGACATATATATTGTATGTTGTATACATAGAATATATATAAGTACATCATATCATTTCTTATGTAACAGCGCCTTTATTACATGCTAGAAAGTTTTGTCAACCAAATCCAACCAATACCAAATCTGAATTATACTTTAGATTATAATTTTATATTACTTTAATGAGTAGAATATTCGCTATAATTTATTTTAAAATTAGTCTTATTGTTAAAAAGAAAAGATAGTTTTTTTGTCGGTAGGTGACGTAGAGCAGCCCACACGATATTTATATTAAATATGATATTAAGGCAATAATCTAATAAAATATTTAGAAGAAGCAACACGTCTCTTAACTTCAACATTACAACAAAATTGACTGTTACCATGTTAAGAGCAAAATAAAAACTGACCGACGACTTTCTCGATGGCGTACTCCAAGTCGGCAGCTTTCACGATGTTCTGTTTGTACCTGGCCGCATGGAGCGCAGCCTCATTACAAACATTGGCGATATCTGCACCACTGAACCCAGGCGTCAGGTACGCTAGTCTGAAATAACAAAATAGCTCTGCAAGGGATCAAGAATTGCCGGGTCCTCCCCTTATTTATCAATCTGTATCTGTAAAAGAATTGTTTTTTATTCCCGACGTTAAGTGTGTAATTACAGCAAATGTTAAATATTTAGCCGGGCTAACTATGAACTATGACGTCAAACATCTTAAACCCCGCCGTGACCATGGGTGCTGTAAAGCACCCAAAACCTTAAAATTAAACGCGATTAAATCCGTAAAAATCTGTAAAAATTAGTTGTGTACTAATCGCGTAAATATGCCTAATAAATATCTATGTAAATAACCTGTGCCATTATAGAATGAAATTTCCCGAGATCGCCAAACTTGGTAGAGCCATGCTGCAACTATATTAGTAGCATAATTGTAGTACAAATGGGTCGGCTCGACAGGGGAAGGACAACGCTCTCATAGAATACCAGCATAAAATGGTAGCATTTTACTGCTGTATTTCGTATGGTGAGTGTAGAGAACCGGAGACTGAGAGGGAGAAAAAAAAAGATGTCATGCACCTTATATATGAAATGGGGGACAGATGGAGTGACGACCTGGTAAAAATGCAGGAAGACAATGGATTCAGGTGGCTTCGGACCGTGCTTTGTGGAATTCCTTGGGTGAGGCCTATGTTCAGCAGTGGATTTGTGAAGGGCTGTGGTGACGATGATGATGACGATATCATCATCATCATCATTACAGCCCTTCACAAGTCCACTGCTGAACATAGGCCTCCCCCAAAGAATGCCACAAAGCACGGTCCTGAGCCACCTGCATCCATCGACTTCCTGCATGTCTTACCAGGTCGTCACTCCATCTTGTGGGGGGACGCCCTACACTTCGCCTACCGCTACGAGGCTGCCACTCGAGAACCTTTCTTCCCCATCGGTTGTCGGTTCTTCGAGCTATATGGCCGGCCCACTGCCACTTCAGCTTACTAATCCTTTGGGCTATGTCGGTTACTCTGGTTCTACTGCGGATATCCTCATTCCTAAGTTTATCACGCAGAGAAACTCCGAGCATAGCCCTCTCCATAGCTCGCTGAGCGACTTTGAGCTTCCTCATACGGCCAGCAGTGAAGGACCATATACATGACGATATACGAGATAGTATTTCTTTATCTACCGGAGGCCATGGGGTCTGTCTTGTTTTTTTTTTTATATATGATAAGGGTGACAAACGAGCACACAGTCCACCTGATGGTAAGTGGTTGCTGCGGCCCATAGACATCTACATCTATCCTCGTTTGCGAATCAACCAATACCAGATCGGCAATTCAGAACAAAAAATATGTCTCGGCTGTGGATAGATGGTACGGTAAATATGCTACCCAATTTTATTTTCATTTACGATAGTTCCAGTTTATCTCTATATATAAAAATCAATGGGCTGTCTGTTAGTCTCGCTAAAACACAAAAACGGCTCGACCGATTTTGATAATTTTTTTCCGGTAGGTGGTGCTGTAGTCGAGACCCAGAAATCACCCGTGCGAAGCCGGAGGGGATCGCTAGTCTGAAATAAACTTCAAATCAAGTTGACAAAGTTAGCACATAAATAATGACAGCGTTTTAGTAACTTAAAACTAAATCAGTGTTAGATTATCGCAAACAACGTTCACGGTTCAAACATAAAAAAAGAACTAGTCTTTTCGCCCGCGATCAGTCGACTGACAGAGTTAAGGAGAATTGACTGTAACTTAGTGCGCAATATATTAAATTCACAGAGTCAGTCTAGTCTTTGACTAGCCCCGCTGATCATACTGCTTATAATACCTGGTTAGTAGTCATCTAGGTCATCTGGTTTTACTTACCGCTTGAGGTAGTACGGCGGCAGTTCCTCCAAGACGATGCTCTTGCAATGGCGCTCGAATATCTCCTCGCGCTCTTGCAGCGTCGGCAGATCGATCAGAATATGTCGGTCAAAGCGTCCGGGTCGCAGTAACGCCTGTGGATTGTACATAGAAATTGTATTCTGTCAATTTTTATAAAATTTATTGATTCAAAATCGAATTTCGAACACTAGGCGACTATTACTAGAGTAACTGTGCGCTACCGAGTCGTAGTCTAACCCAATATATTTGTCTTTCTTATTGCAATATGAACCATCTTATTTACGCCAGGTAAAATATGTGCAAATATTTTACACCTGGTATAAATAATATGTTTATATCATCATCTATAGCAAGCTATGAGGTCTTTCTAGCAATATCAGTAATCACTTCTTACGACTCCCACGGAATGAAATTGGGTGATGCATTCTCTTCACCTATTAATTTTTAACCGAGTCCGGTGGTGCAGGAATATCCATCACCACATATCGTCCCGTGGATGACGTAAGAGACGACAGAAGGAAAAAAGCCAAGGGATCTTCGCAATAACATCTAGAAAACATGTCTGCAGTTTACACGCGATAGACGTGAAACCTTATTTACTTTTTATTATTAAAATTCATAATTAATTACTTTTTTATTATTAATTTATTGTGACCAAGATATCTATTATCTAAACACTGTATACTGTAAACTCGGATAGCCATCGTAGACTGTACAATCACTTCAGCACTTCGATATACCGACAGTATCTTGGCACCGCTGATAGGACTGCAGCACCGCCCAAATTTCGATGGAATCAAAGGCTTACTCATAGTCCACATACGCATGGCAAAGTGGAAGATTGTACTCTTCGGTCTTCTTTACGATTTGCCGAAGGTTATGAATGTAGTCTACGGTGCTAAAGATATTTCGGAAACCGGCTTGTTCGGGAGGCTGGAAGTCGTGGATTCTGCATGCAAGACGATTCGTAATGACTTTCGAAAACAGCACATCTCTCATGTCTCAGTCTTTCGCGGACTAAATCCTATACACATATGTTATAGTGTCGCTTTTTCGTTTCTTAGAATTATAAATCACAACGATTCTAAATAAGTTTCTGTCTATGGTAAAGCCTATGTTTAGAAGTAGACTTTTAATAGGTTATAATTATGGCGATGAAAGAATATTTTTTTACCTTATCCAGCACATCAGCTCTGTTCGTAGAGGCAAGCACGACCACTCCATCTCTGCTCTGCATCCCGTCCATCTCCACCAGTAACTGATTGAGGGTCTGTTCACTCTCTCCACCCCCAGGACCCCACGAAGAAGCCCCCGAGGCTCTTGCACGACCTACAGCATCCATTTCGTCTATATACACGATACAGGGCGCCCTAGAGGCTGCTTCTTTGAAGAGATCTCTGAAATATGATTAGTACATTTCAAATGCATATTTGGTAAGATTAAAGAAAATTAAAAGTCCTCGAAGTTAATGATTTCGGCGGCGGCGATACTTAGTGACGAGGTGAAATATTTTTGACAAATTTCATGGCGAATGAAGTTAATCAGATGGGAGAATGTAATGGTTAATGTATATTTCTAAAATATTAGTTACATTTTGAGTTAATTATAAAACTTAAAAAGAGAGTTCAAATTATGCAATAAATTAACCACCGCCGAGGCATTGTAAAAGTTTATTCAAAACGCAATATTCAATACTAACGATAATTGTTCAAATACTCAAACGTAAAATAATTTCACCTCGATCCAAATAGCGACATCTGTTGAGCGAAAGGTTATTAACAAAAATATGTATACGCATCCATGAGTGCGTACGTGCTTGCGTACATATATGGCGTGTGTGCGTGTGTGTGTGTGTGTATGGATTATAACTTGAAAGTCTAGACCCACCGGCCCTTATGTTTTTTATTTGAAGTTTACTCCTTAAGAATCTAGTTTCGTAAATAAGACCCGCGGGTATGAAAATTATGAGCAGTAAAATCAAACGGTACGTCATGCGTTACGTTATGTATTCATGTTTCCATGAGTACGTAATGTAGTGCGCAACTTATATTGCGCAGCTCCCAGCACAGAGTACTCTCAGCTGTACTATTTTATTATACATATATTTAACAAACCAGCTGGCCATGCAGACGTTGTTCTGCCCTTTCTGACGACCCTTATACTTACACATTGATTGAGAGAGAATAAGGCATTATTCGCCATAGGCATTAAGTCCGCCATATGTACGATTTTTCTTTTGTGTATAAAAGTTTAAATAGATAAATAAATATCGGAATAAAGAATATCCTATCTCTCAAGTTGGACCAAACTGCACACAGTGTGCAAAATTTCATTGAAATCAGTTTAGTAGTTTAGGAGTTAATCGCGGACAAACAATGTGACACGTAAATTTTATATATAAAGATAACAACTGTCAACTAGGAGAGAGTTGATATTAAATTATAATATAATCGTTCGTAAGGAGTAAGCTGCAGTCGTACGTCGGAGCTGACACACACGCACTTTTCTTTATTCACCTGACTCTAGCGGCTCCTAACCCTCCTATCATTTCAATGAACTCGGAGCCGTTCATGGAAAGAAAGGGGACGTTGGCTTCTGTAGCGACAGCTTTTGCAAGCAGAGTTTTGCCGCAGCCCGGTGGGCCAAGAAGTAAAGCGCCTTTAGGTACCTGTAATTACATTTTAAAGAATATATCATAATAGAAAAAATAATATATACTCATATATACAACATAATATATATGACGTATTGACGTTTGGAAAACGAAATTTTAATTTCCTACGTCGACAAATAAAGTTTTTATTTCATTTTATTTTCATTTAATACCGAAGGAATAGGACTACCGAATTGACATTACGACACACATTGTGCCCTAACTTCAAATGCATTGTAAAAGTCTGCTAATATCAATGGAAAAATACATTTTAGTAAATAGGTAGGCAGGCACTTATCCTCAAAACTATAATTAATTTTAATACTATTTTACATATAAGTTAACAATATAAAAACTTCACCTCAGTTCTTACTAGCGACATGTGGTGTACGAAAGATTATTACAGCTCATTGTTATTTGTGGATTTAGCAAATTTTACGGATCGTTACTCCTCTTATAGGAAATTCCGCCGTGTTTTGTTTCAATCGAGGACAGAAATGAGCCATAATGGCTTTTCTATCACACCATCAAAACATTATTATGTGTATTGGGTTTACCTTAGCACCTAGCCTCTTGTAATGTTCAGGCCTCTTCAAGTAATCCACAAATTCCATGACCTCGATTTTGGCCTCTCTAAGACCAGCCACGTCCTCGAACTTGACTCCCTTGCCCTGACCGCTCATTGAATCGACCAGAGTGAACTTGGCACGGCTAAGTTGGCTCTATAATAAAAGGAAGGGGTAAAATTAAAAAAATTGTACAACCAACTTCAATATAAATTATTAAAGATAACCCAAAAGCTATTGGTCTGACCTTGATCATAGGGACCACATAAGAAGTACCAGCTTTCAAATAAGAAAAATCATCCAAATCGGATCACGTAGAAAAAAGTTATGAAATAACACATATAAAAAAACATACAGTCGAATTGAGTACCGCCTCCTTTTTGAAGTCGGTAGACAAGTTTAAAGTCATATATTACGTGCAACCTTAATTTCTATCACTACACGAATCACATTTCTACATACATTATTTTAATGAATAGAATACAATATTTTTAATTCAATAGAGATTAGATAGAGTCGTGATAGCTCAGTCACCATACACGAGTAACCTGGATTCGATCCCCACCGGCACCAATGAATTTGTTAATTGCAATTTTAATTGCTGCTTTACCACGAGCTCGGCGGTGAACAAATACCTGCATGTCTGAGAAATAAGAAAAAATATTTAGAATATAGAAAACAAAATATTGAGAACTTTTAAACGGCTCGACCGATTTTGTTAAAATTTTGTGTGTGTGTGATTAAGTTGATTAAAGAATGGTTTAGATTCACAATTGGACCCGGTAGGTGTCGTTGTAGCCAAGGTCCAGAAAACAACCGTGCGTCGCCGGGGCGGATTGCCAGTACTTTATAAATAAAAATTTTTGGCGTGTCTTGGCGCCAATCGACTGTAAAGAATCCATCACCCCATTTCGTTCCGTGGGTGGTGAAAGAGGGCATTAAGGATAATACCAAAAAATCATATGGCTTTCGGTAGGTTTCGGTATAAGCATTTCGTTCACGTATTATTTATTTATTTATGTTAATAAATTAAATATATATTTATGTTTATTTATTATTTCCTTTAATATATTTTTTCAGCCCAACCAAATGAGAATACTCTATATTTTTTTTTTTAGTCTACTAAGCCAGCGCTTATCTACGATCCCACCTGACGGTAAGTGGTGATGTAGCGTAAGATGGTGAAGCGCACTGACTTAACAAAAGCCTATTCACTCTTGCCTTGAAGACACCCACACTGTAATCGGATGGAAAGACAGATGCTGGCAACTTATTCCACTCCTTTGCTGTACGCATGATGAACGACGTGGCGAACCGTTTGGTTCGAATGCGTGGTAAGTCAACAACGAAAGGGTGGAGACTGGCCGAACGTCTTGTTGTCCGATGGTGGAAGGGAAAGGGTGGAATTAAGTTATGTAATTCCTGCGCACACTCTCCGAAATGCATCCTGTAGAAAACCGAAAGGCTGGCTACTTTACGTCTGTGTTTGTGGCTGGTAAGATTGGTTTTAACCAAATTCGGGTCACCAATAAGCCCCATAGTACGCCTTTCCATTGAGTCCAAAGCTCCTAGGTGGCATTTTGCAGTACCAGCCCATATATGGCAGCAATACTCGATGCACGACCGGACTTGCGCTTTATATAAAGTAAGCAGCTGTCCCGGTGTGAAGTATCACCGCACCTTTGCAAGGACTCCCAGCTTCCTCTCAGCTGCATTGGCCTTGGACTCAATGAACCGCCCGAAGTTCAAATTTGAGGATATTTCAAACCCTAACAACTGAAGGCGGTCGGTATACTTCAGTGACACATTTCGGAAAGAAGGAGCCAAGGTGAGCTGGCTCCTTTTTGCAGTGAAGAGACACGCTTGTGTTTTGGAGGCGTTGAACTTCATAAGATTGGCATCGCCCCAATCGGAGACTGCCTGTAATGTGAGATTCACACGCTCTACCATAGCTTCTCTTTCGGACTGGATTTGATCCCGACTGGCCCGAGGACTTGGTTGGTATATCTCAACCACTGTGCTATCGTCTGCATACCCATAGATACCGGGCATAAGCAGATCATTTATATGCAGCAGGAAGAGAGTTGCGGAGAGAACGGACCCCTGAGGAACACCGGCGTTAGTCGCCATAGGATCGGATGAGCAGCCATCGACGACGACCCGGAGAGACCGTTCACTCAGAAAGTCCTTTACCCATTCAATCAGACCAGGGGATAAGCCGTACGCTGGAAGCTTACCCAAAAGGCTATTGTGCCAAACTCTGTCAAAGGCCTTCGAGACATCAAGGGCAACAGCAAGTGCTTCCCCACTGTTCTCGAGTGCCTCACCCCATACGTGTGTGGCATACGCTAGAAGGTCCCCAGCTGACCGATTTCGGCGAAACCCATATTGCCGGTCACTAAGGAGGTCATTCTGTTCTAGGTATGCCATTAAGCGGGCATTCAGTATACGCTCCATAATCTTGCAGAGTATGGAGGTAAAAATACTCTATAAATACCCTAAATAGTAATAATAATATTTATTGAACCCAAAAATACTACACAAAACTAAACTTATAAAATTATATTGACAAGACATAATTCAACTCAATACTATATTAGGGTATCTTTGGCAACCGTGCTAGGTCACTAACCTGTGTTACAGCTGCTAAGCTCTTCCCATTTGAATACATACCAAAACAGAATAATAAAAGCATAAAAACAATGTTACTGTCAGACGTAAATAAAAATTATGGTAATTTTACCGTATAGTAGCGGTGTACATAGGCTGCTCTAAAAGTATCGGGAATGGAATATTTCCACTGTTCCTGTCAAATTAAAATCTTTTTAATTGAAAAGTCCTTGGTTTTAAAAATCGAATACCATTTATTTATTTAAAAAAAGATTCTCGGTCTTGTCACAAGGTTTTGTCAAACTTGTTTAGTCGTTGTAGAAAATGGAATTGACTCGAGAAAATTCAAGAGCGATGATTTATTATGACTTTCGAAGTGGTTTAACACAAAAACAGTGTGTTGACCGGATGATTTCTGCATTTGGTGATGAAGCCCCATCCAAAACCACAATTTATCGCTGGTTTGCTGAATTTCAACGCGGACGTGTCAAGCTCAGTAATGATCCCCGTCAAGGTCGTCCAAAAACTGCAGTCACCCAAGAAAACGTTGATGCTGTGCGTAAGCTGATTGAGGAAGATCGACATGTGACATACCGCGAAATTCAGGCAACTTTAGACATTGGCATGAGTCAAATACAAATAATCTTGCATGAACAATTAGGTGTAAAAAAGTTGTTTTCCCGATGGATACCGCATTCGCTCTGTGAAGAGCAAAAAGCGGCTCGCGTTACTTGGTGCATCAGAACTCTCGAAAGATTCCACGCAGGATCCTCAAATGCTGTATACAACATCGTATCAGGTGACGAATCCTGGATATACGCGTACGAACCCGAAACAAAAAACCAGTCACGAGTTTGGGTGTTCAAAAATGAGTTTAAAGCCAACAAAAATTGTTTGTTCACGGAGTGTTGCAAAAAAAATGGTGGCCACGTTTGTCTCCAAAACAGGCCATGTTACGACTATTCCTCTTGAGGGACAAAGAACGGTTAAAGCAGAATGGTATGCTAGCATTTGTTTGCCACAGGTCGTTTCTGAACTCCGTAAAGAGAACTGCAACCGCCGCATCATCCTCCATCACGACAATGCGAGTTCTCACACCGCACACAGAACAAAAGAGTTTTTAGAGCAAGAAAACAGAATTATTAGACCATCCGCCGTACAGCCCCGACCTAAGCCCTAATGATTTCTATACTTTACCTAAAATAAAGAATAAATTGCGTGGACAGAGATTTTCATCACCTGAAGAAGCTGTGGACGCCTACAAAAGGGCCATTTTGGAGACCCCAACTTCCGAATGGAATGGTTGCTTCAATGATTGGTTCCATCGTATGGAAAAATGTGTCAAATTTCGCGGAGAATACTTCGAAAAGCAATAAATACATTTTTAAATAGTAATGTTGTGTCACTTCCTTGATTCCCGAAATTTTCAGTGCCGCCCTCGTATAAATATCCACTACTCCACATCATCCCACGGGTGTAGTAAAAGGCGACAGAGAGAAACAAATTAGGAGATTGGTAGCAGCGTCGTCCTAATAACAACTAAATATAAAAAACTGCGATTGCCAAACAGCTCACCAGGCGTGGCAACTATTGCAAATATCCCCCACTATGAGGCTATCTATGGGGGAGGCCTATGTTCAGCTGTGGACTTTAATAGGCTGTAACGGGAAATAGATGTGAAGCGCTGTGATTTTCAATCCCCCTGCCCAAATTTTCAATCAAAACTGTCTTCCCTACAACTGGAGATGCTCATGCAAATAAGTTTTAAGGCTAAAGAATGAAAAAGCAGAAAAACTAAACCACCAAAATGCGGCCAGAGTATTAATTTTCGTTTTTAAATTAATACCAGTTATCTATTCCAAGTCCACTGTTGAACATAGGCCTCCCGCGAGGAAAACCACAACACGGTCTTGACTCACCAGCATCCATCGACTTTCTAAATATCTTACAAGTCGTCACTCCTTCAAGGTACGAGGCTGCCACTCCAGAACTTTTTTGACGTGACAACGTCTTATAAATCGATGACGCTGGCTGCCGGCACGAAAAAACATGACTCATGCGGCGTTACCTAGGCGTTCCATTTAAAGTACAAGCGAGAGCGCGGAACGAGCGACTGTGCGAGCGAATGTGGTGTCAATTGTTTATAGCAACGATAATTGCGGAGATAAAGGTAATGATTCTTTCGATATTAAATATTTCTTATGACGTTGTCACGTTCAACTATCGTCAGTAAACCGACTTTACAGACAACCGATTTTTTCCATCGGTTGTCGGTTCTTCGAGCTATATGGCCCAGCGAATTACCACTCCAGCTTACCAATGCATGGAAATACGTCGGATACTCTAATTCTACTACAAATATCTCCATTACAGAGTTTATTACGTAGAGAAACTCCGATCATTGCCCTCTCCATAGCTCGCTGAGCTACTTTAGGCATCCTTATAAAGGACCACGTCTCAGTTCCATATATATGTCGTCACTGGCAATATGCACTGGTGGCAGACTCCTATTTTACGATGAAGATATGTCGGTAATCTTCCAAACGCTAGCCAGCTGAACTGAAGGCATCGATTGACCTCTTGGCCAAAGTTGGATTTATCTAATCAGTTAATTTGCCCTAGGTAAACAAACATACTCGTTGACAACTTCGAGCGTAGGGCTCGCAACAACTACTGGCATAGGTATGACATGGACTGTACACATGACCTTTAACATTATCCATGTTCACTTTAAGACCTATCCGTTGGGAGACGGGTTAATGTTATTAAGCAGAGTGCTTAGGTCCTCCAGCGATTCTACCGTAAGTACTATATCGTCAGCAAATCGGAAATGAGTGATGTATCCGCCATTGATGTTGATAGCGTATACTTTCCTGTCTAGTTAGCTAGAAAACGTCTTCTAATGGATTGATGAAGAGTTTGAGGGATATAATCACCCTATCTTACGGTGCGTACATATTATATAACATAACATGTTATAAAACGTGTTATTTAACGTGACACAAATATAACTTATCCGTACACGTATACTTTTTAAAGGATAAAAATAAGGTTCGCTCTGCAAAAGAGGCGGGTATTCCAGCCCCGTTTTCCCTAAAGGGGGTCGCTTCCGATTCGGCAGAAAGGTCGTGCAGGTCAATGCCAGTCTCACAGGTGGTGTTTAGTGGGTAGGCACTTAGGTTTCGCAGTGAGTCGCACATAACCACGACAGCCGGCTGTCGTGATATGCTTAGAGCATTCACCACCTCCTTTCCCCGCTTTCCGGAGGGTAGCCCTTTTCTTTGCTTCTAGGCGCAAAAAAAAACAGAGGTAAAAGAACTTTTTATGATATTTTTATTATTACAAGCTATTACATTGTAAATAACATTGCAGAACGACAAACGACAATCTCATATAACATTGTTATCATCATCATCATCATTACAGCCCTTCACAAGTCTACTGCTGAACATAGGCCTCCCCCAAAGAATGCCACAAAGCACGGTCCTGAGCCACCTGCATCCATCGACTTCCTGCATGTCTTACCAGGTCGTCACTCCATCTTGTGGGGGGACGCCCTACAATTCGCCTACCGGTACGAGGCTGCCTCTCGAGAACCTTTCTTCCCCATCGGTTGTCGGTTCTTCGAGCTATATGGCCGGCCCACTGCCACTTCAGCTTACTAATCCGTTGGGCTATGTCGGTTACTCTGGTTCTACTGCGGATATCCTCATTCCTAAGTTTATCACGCAGAGAAACTCCGAGTATAACCCTCTCCATAGCTCGCTGAGCGACCTTGAGCTTCCTCATACGGCCAGCAGTGAAGGACCACGTCTCAGTTCCGTAAGTCATCACTGGCAACACGCACTGGTTGTACAATTTTGTTTTAAGGTTTTGAGGTATTTCTGACGAGAAGATGTGTCGTAGCTTCCCGAACGCTGCCCAGCCGAGTTGAATCCGTCGGACTATTTGTTTCAGGTAAACATATTCGTCAACAACTTCGAGCTTAGTGCTCCCAACAACTACCGGCATAGGTGTAACATGGACATTAAACATGATCTTTGTTTTGTCCATGTTCATCTTAAGACCTATCCGTTGGGAGACACTATTGAGGTCATTGAGCATAGTGCTTAGGTCCTCCAGCGATTCTGCCATAAGGACTATATCGTCGGCAAATCGAAGGTGAGTGATGTACTCGCCATTGATGTTAATACCGTATCCTTTCCAGTCCAGAAGCTTGAAAACGTCTTCCAATGCAGCGGTGAAGAGTTTCGGGGATAAAACGTCACCCTGTCTTACACCTCTCTGCAATTGGATAGGTTTCGTACTCTGGTTCTGTACTCGGATAGCCATCGTAGCTCTACTGTACAAACACTTCAGCACTTCGATATACCGACAGTCAACTTGGCACCGCTGAAGGGACTGCAGCACCGCCCAAATTTCGACGGAATCAAAGGCTTTCTCATAGTCCACATACGCCAGACATAGTGGCAAATTGTACTCTTCGGACTTCTGTACAATTTGCCGTAGGATATGTATGTGGTCTATGGTGCTAAAGCCCTTTCGGAAACCGGCTTGTTCGGGAGGCTGGAAGTCGTCATGTCTGCGCGCGAGACGATTCGTAATGACTCTCGAAAACAGCACGTAGACGCGGCTCAGAAGGGAAATCGGTCTGTAGTTCTTCAAGAGAGCGTTGTCACCTTTCTTGAAGAACAAGACCACCGCACTTCTGCTCCACGCCTCCGGTGTAATGCCACCATGGAGGACGGAATTAAAGAGCTTCTAAAGGACTTCAAGTACCGGTCTTCCACCCGCTTTCAGAAGCTCCGCTGTAATTCCATCCTCGCCTGGGGCCTTGCCGTTTTTAAGGTGCTGGAGAGCCATTCTAATCTCGCTCAGACTGACGTCCGGGATATCTTCGGAATAGTGTCGAATAAGACTCGCTCTTGGATCGTTACTCACACTTGCGTGTGGCTCCAACGATGACGTGTACAGCTGCCCATAGAACCTCTCAATCTCACTCAAAATCTCAGGTGCCCCGGAAACGATGCTGCCCCATTCGGTCTTCAGCTTTGACAGTTGGCTCTTTCTGGCAGACAGATCTCTGGCAAAGACTTTGGAGCCTTGGTTCCGCTCGATCGCTTCTTCAATACGAGCTGTATTGAAGTTGCGTAAGTCTCGCCGCATGCATTTGGAGATCTGTCTGTTCAGTTGCCTGCATGCTGTCAAATCTGTTGAAGAATGTAGCCTCATCTCCCGTCTAACAGCCATGAGATTAAGAGTGTGATCGGAGAGTTTTTGTGTTCTTCTGCGGCGGGTCTTGCAGAACTTAGCTCCGACCGCATGGACAGTTTCCACGAGCTTTTCATTCATATCGTCCACTTTATTGCAGTCTTCTAGGCACTGAAAAGGGTTTTGTAACTCGAGCTGAAAGTTTTCGGGACTTTGGATTAGAGCACGAGGGGGACGGAGCGTTGACTTCATCAGACGAGACCTCTCCAACTTAACATTTAGGTTCAGTGTGTCTCTAACCATTCGGTGATCGCTGCCGGTTTTCACCCTCGCGATCACTGAGACATCACTGAACAGTTGTCGTCTGGTCGTCATAATGAAGTCAATCTCATTTTTGTCGAACTGTCGGGGCTCGACCAGGTCCACTTCCTGTGGGGCCGCTTCTTGAAGAAAGAGTTCATCATAAAGAGTCCCCCTTTTTCCATGAAGTCGGCCAGCTGCTGGCCCCTTGGGTTCCGTTGCCCTATTCCAAATTTCCCTACTTTCAGCTCACCGTTCTCTCTTGTGCCTAGTTTTGCATTGAGGTCTCCCATTAACACCGTATATTGGGTTTTGGAGGAATGCATGGCTTTAGAGATATCATCATACATTTCCTCCACCTCCTCATCGGGGTGTGCCGAGGTTGGTGCGTAAACCTGTATGGCCTTCAGCGAATACCGTTTGGTGATTCTGAGTATAAGGTACGCAACCCTCGAAGACACACTCCCGATCTTTACAACGTTGTTAACGAGAGACTTGTGGACGATAAATCCGACACCTCCTTGGGACAGATGGTCGCCCTCCCGGTGATAGAGCAAGTTGCCGGATTCGAGGATTACCGTGTCCTCCCCCTCTCTTCAGACTTCGGATAATCCTATAATATGCCAGCGTAACTTGTCTATCTCTTCTTCCAGCTCCACGATCTTCTCGTCAGTCCTCAGGGTGCGTGCGTTGTACGTTGCCAGGTCGAGTCGTCGTAGGTGGCAACCGAACCTCCACCGGAGATTCTTAGCACCCCCTGCCCCGCCGTTACCATGGTCGCCACCGTAGCCAGGAATAGCGGGCCGCCGGGGACTGGGGGCCGTCTGTTTGTTGTTTTGATCATTGGGGGGTATTTGCCATAGTTGCCACGCTTGGCGAGCGGGTTGGCAACCGCAGTTTTTTTATTGTAATTTTGGCTATTATCAGGAAGATGCTGCTGCCCATCTCCCGCCTTTTTCCCTTTGTCGCCTTTTACGACACCCACGGGAGGATATGGGGTAGTGGATATTCTTGACCGCCACTACACGGCACAACAACAACATTGTTATAGTGTATTGTTATTCTAATATGTACAGTATTGTTATATATTACAATGTTGAAAAACAATATAACTGGATATATTGTTTTTGTGGGAATAGTTGGATAGGTGTCCTTTTCCTTGTACCGCTGGATATGAACCTATTCCGAAATTAGGAAGTTTTACCATAAACTTTAGGTACTTACAAAACCTCCAAGGTTGATGTTCATCCGCATACTCTTGCTGGAGTACAGCAATGAGATCAGCACGGCGCCAATGAGCAGCGTTGTGATAATTTTTCCCGCCAATCCCCCGTTCCTGTCGTAAATGACACGCACTCCTGCGATAACGGAAACAAATCGTTTTATAAACGTTGTAAGAATTTCAGATTTATTTATTTTTTATTTCCACTACCTACACCGTTTAAAAATGTGATGTTCCTATGATCGGAGTAGTAACGACGTGACTAACCCATCATGCAGCTTATTATTTGCAAATTTAACCGACTTTATAAAAAGGAGGAGGCTTACAATTCGTCTATATGCTTTTTTCTTTTTTTTTTTGTAAGTACGTTACGCGATACTTTTGTTAATTGTAAAAAAAATGGTATGGGTCTTGTTTTACATATTTAATGTTTTACGTTTTATTATTTATAATTCAGGGATGCCATACTACATAAATTTGGGGAAAAATTTCTATGAGATGGATCTCTAATATAACCTCCTTGATTAGGCGTTTTTAACGAAACAATAAACTTTTTTAAAAAAAATAACTTAATAAAATCTAATCACCCACTTCAGAATGTGATATTATTTAACTATTTTTAGTTCTTTGAAGTCTCCTTTTGCTTATTATTAGAAGTTTAGTTTTTTAATAGCCAAATACAAAAACATTGCTTTTTTTTGGAAAATTAAATGCAGCTCACAGACAACTTTACATCATTTAAATTAAAAAAAAACATGTTTTATTTTAATGAAATTTTGACAGCTAATTAACAACGTACTTAACTGCGAAGGGAGACATGCCGCGAAAAGCTCAACATCTGCTGTATCTGTGGTATCTGTATTATTTATTCATTCCTAAATATCAAAAACATGAGACGTCCACTAACACCTATGGGGCGTGGGCGATGGTCATTGCTTTATTCCAGATCCATCCCAAAAATTAAAGGTGGCTTATATTCAACAGTACAATGTATATATCTGTCCTACTTCTTCATTCAAAACGTTTAAAATTTTTACTAAGCAAAATTTGTTTATTAAATACTTATTATACTTCTAAAGAGCACATGATTGATAATAACCATGGGAATGAGGTGATCGCTACCATGCTGATTCTAAATGTTTTTATACCCAATTGTACAAAATATTATATTGTAACGTTTAAAAAAATGTCCCGCTTAATTTCTTGCTGGTTCTCTCATGGCAGAGGCTTTTCTCCGAACCAATGGTAAAACTTAAATGACTTTCAACAAGTATTCTTGTAATTTATTAAATATATAAAAATGTATGTTTGATTGTGCGTATTTTGTGCGCTGCCATACGGTTCGTCAGATTGCGGTAAAACTTTGACAACATATTTTGCTTGCACTTGCGCGAAGGTTATAGGCATATTACAAATAATTTTCAGTATGTGACCAATTTATTTGAAAGTTGTATCATTCAACTTAGATGAAAATGTTTTTATTCCTAAAAAACCAATATAACTGTTCCAAATTTAAAACGATATTTCTGCAATTATTTCGTGTGCGGCAGCAACGCGTCTGGTACTAGCTAGTCTAATATATAAAAATGGTGCTGCATGTACTTGCAGCACATGGTTCATTAATTATCGTATACTTAATAACTTAATTACGTTGCGGGCGATAAGTTTTGCTACCAACGCAAATTTTAACAGTTTGTTGCAGTGAAAATTTTAGAGCACCAATTTTTAAACTTGGCACCTAATGAGCACCTAATAAGCCCCTAATTTTGGGTTTTTCTAAATGCAAATTCCTGACTTAGCGTTGCTGGCGATACACAACCGTTTCTGTAAAGTCTTTGTGCACAATCCGCCAGCAATATTGCAAATAAGATATCGCCTCGGTAATTAGCCACACGCCTGCAAAGCGTCATATTCGATAATTTTTAATTTTAAAATAGTAGTGCACGTATATTTTTAAAAACAGTCGCTTAGCAATATTCAGTAACATTCATAAAATCAAACATAATTGATGCGAAGATAACTTATAATGAACAATAAGGAAGAATTGTATGGTTTTCATTTCACACCACACTCTCACAGAGTACCAGCGTAACATAGCAGCTCGTGCTGCCGTGTTTACGGTGAGTGTAGAGTACCTGAGACCCTTTTTACTGGAAACGACGCATTCCATCTTAGTCCTCACGGGTGACAACGCATCTGCATTTTGATTCTTAATCGATGATAGATATAGATCTTTATGGGCCACAGCATCCAGTTACTCGTTTAAGTCCAACGTGGACCACCTAGAACGACGACGGGTAGCAAATTAAACCAGTCTGCCGATTGGCAGTGACGGAAATGGTACGTCCTCGCTGTAACAGGGAAGGCCCATATTCTGCAGTGGACTTTGGCGCTGATGAAGATTAAAAGAGAACGAAATTTACGCAGGATCATTGCGAAAACATAACCATTTGATTTTTAAACATGTGCCACATTTAAAGAAAGAAAGAAATAACATATTTATTTATTGCAGCAACTTGCAAAACATCAATTTTACAAACAAAAAAAAACTTTAAAAAAGGCCACTGAGTGAGCGTACTGCTACAGTAATAGAGTTATCGCAGCGCTATTCTGTCTGAGCCACATATGAAGTCGATTAGCGAGCAATTTCAAACGTGCCCAGCGATGAAGGTGAAGAAATGAGAAAAAGGAGAAAATTGAGTGGAAAATGGAATGTCTGTGAAATAACATATTTCATTTAAAGTCCGCCAACACGCGTTGGAGCTGTGCAGCGGACAAATTACACTATAACCACTGACGATTGCGAGGGTTATAGAAGCCTGTGAACAGCAGTGGGACATAATATAGAGGCTGGAAATGTTTTTGTTTATATAAAATTGACACAAAACTAATTTTGAACATGGCCGTTTCTTTGAAACACAGGTGAAATAAAAGAAACACGATCGCAATGGCGCAATTAATTTCGTCCGCAAAAGAATAAGAACATAAGCACAGGAAATTAAATTCTCAATAAATGTGGAATTTTCAACATCGAGCCTTTCTCAAATTCTTGCTAGACTAGCACGGCAATTGATTTTTATATTCATATATATAGAAAATTGTCAACAAAAAGAGTATTTCCAAAACTAACATAATGGAAACAAATCGCAATATCTTTTTCAAGGAATTTAATTAATTTTAAAACAGAAAAATTGAAAACGCTAGCATACTTTAAAATAATGCATTATTTAACAAATCTAAATTCAAAAGACTAATTGAAAAAAGATAATTATTTCATTTTTTATATAGGATAAGGGTGATAAACAAACACACAGTCCACCTGATGTTAAGTAGTTGCTCTAACCATCAGGTGGACGGTGGTCTAAGTCGGGTCTACAACGCGAAATTATTTCATGTTTCTTTAGTCTTGATAGATTGGTTTCATTATTGAAATAGTTGCCAAAGAAAATTAATCAATAACTTCAATACAAAGTTAACTAACTACCCGAAAAATCAGCAATTAATACCAGGAAATTCTTACAATTAAAAAAACGGTATCCTCATACTAGATTTTTCTACTAGAAGGCAGTTTACATACATAAATTGCTCAAGGACAAACATCAAGACTCGAAACAATTATTTGTTACGTACGGGATCCAAACATAATCAATTCTAAGTCACTGCATTACAGAGACGTTGGTAATAATATTAAAATGTAAATTGTTTAAATAGTACCTTCTTTAACTCCTAAGCTCTTTTCTATCTCCCGAAGCTTCTCTTCAAAACGATGGATGTCACCCACATTCATATGATGGACTCGATGAGTTGCCTGAAAATTAAAATACACCATTTCAATCATAACTTTTCCATCAATCATGCTGATTGTGTGAATTTGATCCACCAGGCGATCACTAGGACTTATAAAGAACTGTTGATTTTATGATGTATGAATAAAATATACTTATTTCTTAATGTACTGTACTTACCCTTTTACCCTTAATGATAGCACCTTCATATAAGATAATGGTCACTACTTCAATGTCTGGCCTTACAATTAATTGTTCAACTTCGCCTTTTGCTAGCATATTGTATACAAACTCATTCCATGACACATAGCGAATCATCTGAAATATAAATAATGCTATTAAATAAATAAATAGTTAAGTCTCTTTGGCCCCTATGATACATTGACCTTTAACAATAAAAAAACATCAATTATGCTCCAAGTTATTTTAATGTTCCTCATATGTTACAATCACACATTCTTTTATTGGTTTTGGCAATATAAACTGGAACTATCTCTTTTTATGTAAATTTTATAAGCACATACTGCATAATAATATCTTAATATTTATTATCTGTATTTATGCTACCTTTTTACATTATCATTTAATCTGAATATATTCAAATTACTTTCAAGGAAATTGATGTTACAGAAGGCCTTTATGTTTTATAATATGAATTCTAATTTTGCACTACAATCTTACCTCATTCTGTGTGTTGTCACCTGGAACAAGCAGTGTGCTCATAGTAATAAGGACACTTGTTATGAACATCCAGAAAGCTGCCTTCATTAACAGAGAAGGCAAAGTAACATCATCATTTTTCTTCTTATCTTTTTTATCCTAAAAACAATAACAATTCAAAACAGCAATAAAACACATGCTTTTATTGTCCCATATCCTTAATATACACTTAAGAATATTAAAGTGTGAATGTATTTAAATTTAGCTAGAAACTTCCTGGCTCGACAAAAGTTGCTTTAATAAATTTACCTTAAACTTAAGTGATTATAAAATTTTTACAGGTAATATATACCATTCAAATTCAAATAAATATTGTCATTTACATTGTTATTTACATTCATATATATTCTAGAATAGAATAATTTTTTATTCAATATTGATTATTACATAATACTTATCGAAACTCATTTTTTATTTACCACTGGTTCGGAAAATACCTCAGTCCTGGGAAGAACCAGCAAGCAACCCAGCGGGACTTTTTTTCAAACATATTTCACTTAACAATAATTTCGTTTATACAATTTTTAAATGATTTTTCATAGAACCAGCATGGTGGCGATCACCTTATTCCTTGATATAATAATAACCCTTTTGTACAGTTTTTCTTTAATTAAACTATTAAACTTGTTTATTGACAAACTTTGAATATGTTCTGGGATTTTGTTGTAAAAGCGTATACATTGCCCCATAAATGAATTACTGGTTCTGTGGAGTCTAGTAACTGGCATTACAAGCTTATGTTTGTTCCTAGTGTTTAAAGTATGCACATCCTTATTCTTATTAAAGCTATTTAAGTTTTTATGCACACACATTACATTCTCATAAATATATTGTGATGCCAAAGTTAATATGTTTATTTCTTTAAATTTTTCTCTGAGGGATTTTATACAATTTAAGTTATAAATCGCCCGTACGGCTCTCTTTTGCAAAACAAATATAGATTCAATATCAGTCGCATTACCCCATAGCAAAATTTCGTAAGAAATTACGCCATGAAAGTAACTAAAATACACTAATCTAGCTGTCTCAACATCTGTGAGATCTTCTAATCTTTCTTACAGCATATGGTGCAGAACTAAGTCTGCTTGCTAATTTAGATATATGGGGGCCCCATTGAAGTTTCGTATCAATAGTAATACCAAGAAAAACAGTGGTATGCACAAGACTCAACTATGTTGAATGTTTTACATTAGGTATTGTAAATTTAATACACTTTTTTTATTGCCGTTTAAGAGCATATTGTTGGTGTTAAACCAATGTACCAATTTCGATAGAGCATTATTTACATTGTCATAATTAATTAACTGCCGTTTGAGTTTGAAACTTAAAGAGGTATTGTCAGCAAATAATACTATATCGTGTTTGTCCCCTATCCGAAGTTAGCTGGTAGAGAATGCCATACAGTACTAAGCTCACCTTTTGTACAATTTTTTGGTGCAATAAATAATAAAATAAAATAATAAATATGTAATAAGACTAGAACTAAAATAATAATATATAACCTAAATTCATATGTTAGGCTTGTGAAACATTTTGGTCTGTCAGAAAATAGAATGACTGCAAACACTATTTTTTCTTTCGATAAATAAACCTTTAATTTTAATAATTTAATGCAGGTCTCATCTAAATCTATTTCATCATCATAAGCTAGGCTAGGTAGGGGCAATAAAAATAATTGTCTACTTGTTTTAGTTAATTATTATTAATAAATCCAAAAACAGTAGGAATATTTCAGTATTAGTTTACAATTTCATACTCATTTTATCTCAATGTACTTTGTAAATAAAATCAGGGTGAGTCTTACCTTGTCCTTATTGGAATTTTGATTATAACTTGATGAACTTGTATGTATATTCCTTGCATGAGGCCTGTCAGTTAGCAGTGATGTAAACTGAGGTGTTGATCGTCTAAAAAGTGCCATTGCTGCCTTATACTCTTCATTGAAATGTTTTAATTGCTGGAAACAACGAAATAAAAGTTAGGACATAACCGGTTTACCTAATTAAAATGTAAAACTTACAGTCCTCTTCTTTTTATAAGATAGAGTGACAAACGAGCACATAGTCCACCTGATGGTAAGTGGTTGCTGTGGCCCATAGACATCTACATTTATCCTTGTCTGCGAATCAAAATGCAGATGCGTTGTCATCCGTGAGGACTAAGATGGAATGCCTCGTTTCCAGTAAAAAGGGGCTCCGGTTCTCAACACTCACCATACGAAACACAGCATGGTAAAGCTGCCATTTTACACTGGTATTCTGTGAGAGTGTGGTCCTTCCCCGGTCGACCGAACCCATTCGTGCTACAACTATACTACTAATATAGCTGCAGGATAGCTCTACCAAGTATAAAATACCATTTGATAGTAAAGGGCTACTGGAGCCTATGGAAAACTTTAACCAGTTTCAAGCAAAGAAGGTTATGTGTTATCTACAACTACGACAGCTAATGGTATGCCTCACAGTCTGTAATTACATAGGCTGCACTAAAAGTATCGGGAATGGAATATTTCCACTGTTCCTGTCATATTAAGATCTTTTTAATTGAAAACTCCTTGGTTTTAAAAATCGAATACCATTTATTTATTTAAAAAAAAGATTCTCGGTCTTGTCACAAGGTTTTGTCAAACTTGTTTAGTCGTTGTAGAAAATGGAATTGACTCGAGAAAATTCAAGAGCGATGATTTATTATGACTTTCGAAGTGGTTTAACACAAAAACAGTGTGTTGACCGGATGATTTCTGCATTTGATGATGAAGCCCCATCCAAAACCACAATTTATTGCTGGTTTGCTGAATTTCAACGTGGACGTGTCAAGCTCAGTGATGATCCCCGTCAAGGTCGTCCAAAAACTGCAGTCACCCAAGAAAACGTTGATGCTGTGCGTAAGCTGATTGAGGAAGATCGACATGTGATATACCGCGAAATTCAGGCAACTTTAGACATTGGCATGAGTCAAATACAAATAATCTTGCATGAACAATTAGGTGTAAAAAAGTTGTTTTCCCGATGGATACCGCATTCGCACTGTGAAGAGCAAAAAGCGGCTCGCGTTACTTGGTGCGTCAGAACTCTCGAAAGATTCCACGCAGGATCCTAAAATGCTGTATACAACATCGTATCAGGTGACGAATCCTGGATATACGCGTTCGAACCCGAAACAAAATACCAGTCACGAGTTTGGGGGTTCAATAATGAGTTAAAGCCAACAAAATTGTTCGTTCACGGAGTGTTGCAAAAAAAATGGTGGCCACGTTTGTCTCCAAAACCGGACATGTTACGACTATTCCTCTTGAGGGACAAAGAACGGTTAATGCAGAATGGTATGCTAGCATTTGTTTGCCACAGGTCGTTTCTGAACTCCGTAAAGAGAACTGCAACCGCCGCATCATCCTCCATCACGACAATGCGAGTTCTCACACCGCACACAGAACAAAAGAGTTTTTAGAGGAAGAAAACATAGAATTATTAGACCATCCGCCGTACAGCCCCGGCCTAAGCCCTAATGATTTCTATACTTTCCCTAAAATAAAGAATAATTGCGTGGACAAAGATTTTCATCACCTGAAGAAGCTGTGGACGCCTACAAAACGGCAATTTTGGAGACCCCAACTTCCGAATGGAATGGTTGCTTCAATGATTGATTCCATCGTATGGAAAAATGTGTCAAATTTCGCGGAGAATACTTCGAAAAGCAATAAATACATTTTTAAATAGTAATGTTGTGTCACTTCCTTGATTCCCGAAATTTTCAGTGCCGCCCTCGTATACAGGCTCTCTATACCTTTCAGACCCAAACAGAGCAGTGTGGGTATCATACAACATATGTCCAAGTAAATACAACGTATATCCACGTACAACCTCTCTGTGGAATAGCTTGCGAATTTGCGATTCTCCCGGACTGATACGACTTAGGGATCACCCATACATGAAAAGAGCTTACTCCTTTCTAAAAGGCCAGCAACACACCTGCAATTGGTGTTGCAGTTGTTCATGGGCGGTGGTAGTCACCATCAGGTGAGCCGTAAGCTCATTTGCCCTCTTTCCTATAAAAAAAATATGTCAGAAATGGGTAAGAGGGTGGTGGTAACCTACCCAGATGCACATTAATGCAGAAAATAATTATTTCTAAACTTAAATTAATTTGTTAATATTTATGCATGTCAGTCGTTATTCTAGTGTTTCTTGATGTATGGCCAATACTAAGCACATGCTTATATATATAGAATAAGCATAATTAATATATTAAGTTTCTTAGTATCTTAATATTTGATTTGGTAATTACTTAATATTCACCAAAATGCATTACTAGTAGACAAGAGATCATTTTTATGTTATTAGTAATATTATTCAATGTATAAAACTTGTGCATTATTTACATACAATTAACGCATTCCCTGTCTCGTGACCCACAAATGGGTCATTGTTATTGTCTTACTATAATTGTGTCTGGAAACTGGACAGTGATAGTGTTAATTGCAATGCATACACAACATTACTTATTATATAATTTCTGACGAAACCCCTAAGATCAACACAAAATTTTATTTAAAAATAATAATGAAGGAGTGAAATAACTGTAAAACAAGTGTTATACATTCCACATTTTTAGTTATAATATAAATGGTTTATTGAAAATTGTTAATAGTAAAGTATTTATTGGAACGAAGTTCCTTATCGCACAGTACGAATTTGACAGATGGGGTTAGGCGAGAAAAAGTGTAAGATTTTTCCGTAACAACCTCTTTCTATTGTGCAAGCGAGATGGAATAATATCCATCTACCTCACACCTTTTTTTTTCTTGCCATGAAAGAAATATTATTTTTAATGACGCTTCGTTTTAATAGACACTAGTAATTCATTTATTAATCATTATTTAATTTATTTATTATTATTTGTATTTGTTAATAGATAATATAATACATTTATCAATAATGATATACTACGAAAGGAACTTTGTTCCAACTGGAGGTGGGCAAAGTGTATCATTTTTGCGATTGGAACATTTGCATCTCGATCACTGAAATGTTCCGAAACACTGATATGTTTCATTTGGCTCATTTGGATCATCGAAGCAAAAGATATAAAATACAGAATGTTCCGAATACATTAAGTTGCATGGCGGGCGTTTATTACTGACTGGGTCAGTGAAATGTTATGTGGCAATAATGAAAGTGCTTAGGTTATTAATTGTGTACCGTAATAAGATTGTATATAAAATCGATCCTCCTTCATACTTTAACAAAAATGTCATTATGTCAATTCATTATGTACAAAAATGTCAAAAATGTAAAACAACATGTCTATGTACACATGATTCTCTCGTAAAGTCTCATAACTCTAACTTTATGATGAAAAGGAAGAAAGTAAGTCACAATAATCACTACACAAAGAACTCCTAAACAGAACTCAGTATGTTTTCATAAACTGGCACTAATTAAAATAAACAATTTGAACGTAAAACAATTTGTACGTAAAATGACAACTTGTTAATGCAAACATTACATACAAAAAACGACCGTATAGTATTTGATACGTAAGCGCCTTAGTGGTAATTTTTATGTGCATGAGTAACGACAGCGAGTGAAAATCCGTACGAGTTGAGTGATACACTTCTCATTTGTTATTTCTATCTGACTTGTATGATTTATAAATATTTCACCCGCTCACTCGCCACTCGCGAGTCAGTAGTTAAGATAATCATTGTCTCAGTATGTCTCTCTCGCTCATGGCTCAGTCGCCTCGTAAGCGACGCGTCACGCGAAATGAGCAGAGAGCAAAGTAATGTTTCACTGTTTCAGATCCAAATGATACATTTGAAACGTTGTTACTGAACCAATCTTTTGAATCACTTCAGTGATCCGGATCAGTGAGTCGTTTCCGTAAAGAGATACACACACCGAGTGTTGTGGAACACTCAGTTGGAACTTCCAACTGAGTGTTCCACAACACTCACGCATGGTTTTGTATATCGTACATATATATTTTTTATTGGTTAAAATAAATATTTATTTAAAATTGATTAAATAAACAATAAATATAACACTTTATTATATTGTGCAATAAGACCAAAATTATGATATTGTTTCACTTACTGGGTGTCTTGATTTATTTGTTATGTTATGTAACACTGACAACGATTTACACAATTTAAGGACACTAATTCCACAATATTCATTTTTAAGTCTTTCTAGTAAGCCATTTTTAGGGACGAAATACAGTTTTGAATGAATTTTAGTTGCCGTCAATGCCGGCAATTTTTTTATTGTAAGCATGTTTCTGACCTTTTAACGAGAATGTAACATTAATATCGTAATTTACAAAAATGTAATAAAACTTTAATATAAATTAGGGTTATAAAATCAAACAAAATATCTATAGTATTTTCTTGTTTTGACTTTTGAATTTTTGTTTTTATTATTCGCTCGAGAGAGCAGGCAAAGTAACTAAGCCATACAGCCTTGCCTTTTTTATTTTGAATATATAGAATTTTAAAGTGTAAAGGCCGGAACCAAGTCTAATTTTTCTTCTTTCCATCTCTTCAAAATCAAGAAGTCCGAAGTCAAGTCTTATTTTCTTTAATTCTTCATATTTTCAAAAACCCGTAAAGGCTAAAGCCAAGTCTTCTTTATATTATAATCTTTGTAATTTTCAATCCGTGTAGATTTGTCAATCCAATATTTTCAAAAACAGGGATGCCATATTTCATATTTCTTTTGCAGTATTATGAATAAAATTGCAAAGTGCTAAATATGTCTTATAGTATTCCTAAGAACATCTTGCAGGGCACGCGGGACGCTTTCTGAGTTTTCATAAACTTGTGTAAGTTTTTCAATGAGTAGCAATCTTTCTATGGCGTACGCTGGCAGTTAAATATTATATGTTCTGCAGTCTGATCTGCTTCCGTATCGCAGAAATTGCATGTTGCAGATGTTACTATTCTCATCCTGGAAAGATGAGCGTTCAGTCGATAGTGACCACATCTAAGTCTGCACATTATTGTATAAAATGTTCTGTTATTATATCTCTCCTTGCGAGAAAACCAAGGAATACTTAATTCTGAATTAATTGATGCATACCAACGACCTTTTCCTGCCTCTAAAACAGCATTCCATTGTATTTTCCATTCTTCTTTTAACTGTTGCTTTAAAATTGAATATAAATCTGTATGTGGTATTGCAACACTGGTTATCCTGTCAATATCAGCTGTAACTATCCTTTTATGGTGGCACTTCACATGGCTATTTGTATTTGTGATTGCATGGTGCCGTATTTGGCAAAAAATTTGACGTACGGGCAAATAAACAACACAACCGTCCACACATGGAGCCAAATACCAAAAAATTAAACATGTTTGCTAGCAGAAAGTAGTTGTACCTACCAAATGGACGTTGCACTTGCAGCTCGATTTTATTATTTGAACGCATGTTACTATTATATGTTATGCGTAAAAAAAATACAGTGATGAAAAAACGACCAATAGCAAGGCGTTGGTGGATGCTGACTGCATAAAAATCTAACTATCCGTAAATGAAAATGCGAACCAACTTGGTTGGTACACATCAGCTGCACCTGATCCGGATCGTTCGCTTTTCTTTATTTTGGTTTTGTAACCTAGATAAGCAGATGTTAATTTGAAACTGTATAAAAAGGGTTATTATAGTATAAATGAATACATGGTTGATAATAACCCCTGGGAATGAGGTGATCGCTTCCAAGCTGTTTCTAAAATAAATTTTGTACTTATATAGTTTGTACAACCATTAATGTAAAATTTGCTTTTAAAAAAAAGTCCCGCTGGGTTTCTTGCTGGTTCTTCCCAGGACAGTTTTTTTTCGAACCCGTGGTAAAGTAAAAAATGACTTTCAATAAGAATTACACATGTGATCTATATTGAATAAAAAAAATTTCTATTCTATTCTATAGACATAAGTGACTCTTTTTTGACCTGCCCCTCATTTCCAGGGTCCCAAATGCATGGGTTCATTTGGTAAAGTTCTGGAAACCTTACAATGGTTTTTTTGCTCCAATTCATTTTCCGTAGATACCTAAATAATCACTTATAAAATGATATAAACAGGTCCGTCCGTACTGGTTGTCAGTTCGCGCGCTTATGAGCCCGACCATGTGTGGCCAGTATATTTGCGTATTTGCCTATTTGTCTCCTTTGATGAGCCTTGAAAAACCGACGGACGATCGGTAAGCCGTATTTGTTATTGGCTATATTTGCCAAATAGGCAAATACGGCAATAATTATGGCAAATATACTCTCCACACATGGTAGTTATTTGTCAAATACCCCAAATACGCAAATACAAATAGCCATGTGAAGTGCCACCATTAGCTAAATGGTCTGCTCTTTCATTTCCTTGAACCCCAATATGTGACGGAGTCCATAAAAATTTTACTTCCAAATTATTTTCTTTCAATTTCCACCACAAACTTTTGATTTCATATATGATGAAAGACATTTTAGCATCTAAAGCTCTTGCCTTCAGTGCTTTCAAGACACTCATGCTATCAGAGATCAGTAACCATTTATTAGATACATGTGGGTGTTCTTCTATATATTTAAGAGCGATTAAGACAGCATAACGTTCTGCAGTGTATACGCTTGCTGATGCAGGAATGGAAAGGCCACGTCCAGTTTTCAGATGGGCTTAGCTTTCCATTACCTTCCATCGAGTTTGGTGTTGATACGTATTTTTACAGAAAGGTTACATTTTTATAAGCACACACACAAAGTTTCAATATGCGGAAACGCGTACTTGTTGAGAAAAAACATTATATGTAAATTAATTATTTTTGCAATGTTTATGTTACATTCCTAGTTGACTTCCATCGAGTTGGGGGTTGATACGTATTTTTACAGAAAAGTTACACTATTATAAGCACACACATAAAGTTTCAATATGCGGAAACGCGCACTTTTTGAGAAAAAACATTATTTGTAAATTAATTATTTTTGCAATGTTTATGTTACATTCCTAGCGTAATACTGGCGCCATTTTGTAATGTCATTGTCGTCGTCAGCACGGATGTCGATTCTTTCCGAAAAAGATAGATTTTTAAAACGATTCGAATCGTAAGCTGTCGTGATATCACAAAAAATGGGTTACATTTTTATAAGCACACACACAATGTTTAAATATGCGGAAACACGTAATTTTTGAGAAATAAATTAATAAAAATCACTTATTTCAATATTTTGGCTTTACGGCTGTGGGTTCTAGCCCTTTTGAGCCTATTTTATTACGAATTTCCAGACATTCGTTGAATGAAGGGGGAGGGGGGGGGAAGGTGTAGGGGGACTAATTCAGAGGGGTTTCTATGGAAAACTAAGCCTTTATGTCAAAGAACCAAATTTATTGACCCCGACTCCACGTGGTACGAGTCTGTCCTACCCCTAGAGTGGTTATATAGAACCGGAGGCGCGTAGGGGGAGCAGCCTCCGCCTGCTGTAACAAATCGTAGGCATCGGACGAGCCGGAGCGGCTGAGGCTGGTCGCCGAAGGCGACCAACAAGCCGAAGCTGCGGAGGCGAGGAGGGATGCCTGTGATTTGTTACGCAAAGGCGTAGAGGCTGCTCTTCCCGCAGCGCCGGAGACGTTGCAGTCTCAAAATAGATACAGAAATCCCTCTGAATTAGTCCTCCTACACCTCTCCCCCCCCCCCCCCCCTCAATGCCGACGAATGTCAATGGAAATTCGTAATAAAGTAGGCTCAAAACAGCTAGAACCCAGAGCCATCAAGCCAATTTAAAAAAAAAAACAACAAAATATTGTTAAAATTAGTGATTTTTATTAATTTATTTCTCAAAAAGTACGTGTTTCCGCATATTGAAACTTTGTGTGTGTGCTTATAAAAATGTAACCTTCCTGTAAAAATACGTATCAACACCAAACTCGATGGAAGGTAATGGAAAGTCGTACCTTCAGATGAGGTATGTGAAATGCACAGGCTATTTTATTTTCAACTTTTGAACCATCTGTGTAAATTTGTCGATATTCATCATAATATAAATTTACTTATATTATCTACATATTATATAGATAATATAAGTTCATAAACGTCTTCTTTTCTTTTCAATTTTTCATAAATATTTATGTGTATATCACTGAATTTACTTTCATAATTCCCCTTATAACAAGACCAAGTATGTGTGCTTTTGTGAATATTATATTGTTCATCATATCGTATCACTTCATGAAAGTCATGGAGTATATATGGGGCTGAGTTAGATATAGGAGACATACTATTATAGTTAAATAATACTTTTTGAAAAAGAGGATGATGAGACAAAGAATTAATATTTAATAAAAACCTAAATTTTAGATATTTAAACCTAAGTAAGATAGGAGGAGTAAGACATTCAGCCTGTAAAGAAACAATAGGAGTTGTTCTCATAGAGCCGGTAATAAGTCTTAAATTCTTATTTTGTATATTATCTAATTTGTTTACTAGTTTTTTATTTGATGCAAAACAAAGCAAGCCATACTCAAAATGGCTCCTCATCAAAGACTAATATAACATTAATAATATTTCTGAATCAGCTCCCCAGTTAGTACTAGCCAAAGCTTTCAATACATTAAAGGCCTTAGACTCTGTAATAGAATTCACGTATTTGGTCCAAGATATTTTTTTTGTAAAAATTACACCTAAGAATTTTGCACAACTTTCTATTGGTAAAAATGTATTATTATAAATTATTCTAGTGTTAAATGGACGAATTTTATTAAATATTACAACTTTACTTTTCTCAGTACTAATATCTAAATTTAAGTATGAAAATTAAATGTACAATTTCTTTAAAGCCTCATTTAAAATGGTTACCAAGTTTTTGACATTTGTTCCTGAGGCATATATAACCAAATCATCTGCATATTGTAAATTAGTAACATTTGATCCTAAAATATTGTTTAATTTAAATATGTATAAAATAAAGATAAGAGGACTTAATATTCCTCCTTGACAAACACCTTTATAACTGAGCCAATAATTGTATTATTATTATTAACTTTAGCAAAAACTCTTCTTTCATGTAAAAAGTTAAATATGTATCCATTTTACAATTTTTTCAATAATGGCCAAATACCTCAACTCTGCGGCGAGTACATGAAGATTAACGTTATCACAGAACACAATTACTCTTTATCAAGAGAACGTTACTAAATGCACTAGCTTGCTACATATATATTTATCTATGAAATGCACCAACAATGTCAAAGAATATACTAATTAATATTTCATTATTTTCCATAGCTTTAAAGATGTCTAAATGTAAAAATGCAATACTTTCTCTAGATGACTTACGGCGTCTGAATACAAACTGATTTGATGGTAAAAGACAATTTTTTTCTAGATAATATTCTAATCTAGATTTTATAAGTTGCTCAAATATTTTACCCATACAAGGTGTAAGTGCTATAGGTCTGCAAGATTCTGCAATGTGAGGTTTTTTCCAGGCTTTAAAATGGGTATCAAACAATCTTAAATGACATATTCGCTAATGTCGAAGGCGAAATAATTTGTTACACAGACGATACAGTTTTAATATATGAAGGATCCACCTGGCCAGAGATTTTTGGGAAGGCTGAAGTGGGTATGAGACTAGTATCTGCGTGGTTGCGGAATAATCTTCTCACGCCGAACTCATTTAAAACTAACTAAATTTGTTTTCACAAAACAGCAATTTCTGCACCTAGCCCAATACTCCAGTTAAAACTGCACACCTGTGAACATGGCCGGAAACATTGTAGCTGTGTGGTGTTGAGTAAGACTGACGTGGCAAAATACTCAGGTATCTTGATTGATCAAAATTTAAACTTCAAAGATCACATAAGATCTCTTTCAGGACGAGTGAGAAAAATTATTACCATCATGAAACTGCTCCGACACTCAGCATCTATAGAAATTCTCCGGTCTGTATACTTTGCCCTATGTCAGTCCTTGATCACTTATTGCTTAACATCCTGGGGTAGTGCCGCGAAAACACATATTATACAGCTAGAAAGAGCCCAACGATCAGTTCTTAAAACTATGCTCAAGAAACCCTTTAGATATCCAACAGATAAGTTGCATTAGGAAAGTAAAGTCCTTTCTGTGCGTCAATTATACATTTTAAAATTAGCTCTCAAAGTCCATCAATCTGTAATTACATACAAAGACTACAAAAAATTACACAAACGAAGAGTATTCAAGGTCTCCTTACCCAAAACCAATTTGTATTTTGCTAGAAGTTTCAGTCCCTACATAGATTCGGTAATTTACAATAAAGTAGTCAGCGCTTGCGATATAAAACATTGTTCTGTAAAAGAAGCTAAAACAAAAATTGTTTCCTGGCTCGCTTCTTTAAATTATGACTTGACCGAAAAAATATTCTTACACCTAGCATAAAGGCAACTACCATTATTATTAAGAAATGCAACGTTTTACTCTATCTCTTATTATACTTTGTTTATATTATACTAGTTTTTAAAATTTAAATTTTGTGATTAAGTAAACCAAGCGAAAACTAAACATAAATAGTCAATGCTAAATAGGTACCCACGATACAGGATTACCTAGTGTGGGTACCAACGGATACTTCAATGAGTTATATATAGTTGTTTTCTGTAAAATAAACATTTTTTATTTTTTCATTTTTTTTTCTTTCCAATCGTTAGAAATAAGTGTATGAAACCATAACATATTATATATTTTCAAAACTAGTTTTCTACACGCAGTATTCATATTTTTTAAAGCTTTATGTGGAACAGAATCTAAACTACAAGTAGTGTCTTTTCTAGAGTTAACAGCTGAATTGAATTCGGTCAAGGTAAAAGGTTTGGTAAGATAATCACAATGATTATCATTTGAGGAGTGAGGGGTTATTTATTTATTTATTTGTCACACCAACAAGATATACACTACAAGCTTTCTAAGAGTAGACAATAAATAATTTAATGCTAAGTGATACCTCTTTTATAGGTGTAAACTACATGGATATTGAGCGTCATACTCACATTGCTTTTTGCTTTATAAATAGTTATCTTAAAGGGAACATTACAATAAAAACAATACAAATCAGATTTACAAATACACAGTTCTTAAACATTACGTTTTGCTTACGAAAATATAAAACAATACCAAAATTTCAATGCCAAAGAATTAGAATGTTATTATATAAAGAAAAAAAATGTTTATGAATAAATAAAAGAATGAAAACAATGTCAGTGTAATGTCAATGATAATTTCAATTAGAATTATTAATTAAAAAAAAAATTAGGGTAGAGGTGATTCATCTGTTTCTGTTTCTGATGTGTTATTATGAATAAAAGTTTTGTTAAACTTTTTAATGTAATTCCATACTCTAGTCAATGGAGTAGATCTATTAAAAGTTTCACATAGTTTTTTTCCAGCTAAGCTGTCTTTCAGTCTTCAAAGCTATTTTTTTAACAGCTTGTAGTCTTTTAAAATTAATATAATTTCTTTCCGTGGGATCATTCTTAAATACTAAATATGCAATTTTACAATTTAATACTGCCTCTGCATTTTAAATTCCACCAAGGTAGAGATTTTTTTTTAATTATTTTAAAAGATTGCAAGTTAATGTTAACATGATTAGACGACTGATTGGATGGTGTGGATTCAAGCATGGCTTGTTTAACTAGTTCTATTAAGTCTGTATAACATTGTAAAGGATTACTATAATCAAAACTATAATTTTTAATTAAATTTTCTATTAAATTTGGATATTTTGACCAATCTACCAATTTTAAGTTTATGTTATTTGATACAGCTGTTTCTTGAAAATTTTGACTATTGACCGTAATTTTTGTCTTTACAGGAAAATTATAGCTGCCTAGAAAATCATCATCACATACTTGCCACTCACAAGACAGAGCCAGTGAAGATGAAACAAGTGTCAAGTCTAATGCATGCTGCCTTCATCTGTGAGATCCTACTGTAGTAATATGACCATCATTCAAAATTACAAGATTGTTGTCATCTATATTTGCAAGAACGTCCCTACCTCGTGAATCTAATTCAGTACATCCCCATAACGTGTGATGGGCGTTGAAATCACCAGCTATAAAGACTGGCTGTGGTATACTTTGGATTAAATAATCTAATTTGGATTTATTATAATTAATTGATGAATTAGGGGGACAGTAAACACTAACTAAAGTTAATAATTTATCATTATATTGTATTTTGTACAGCTATATTTTGTAATGAGTCATCAGAGAATGTATTGATAACACGAAATCCAATTTTGTTATGTAGAAGTATTGCTACTCCATTATGATCATTACCTGAATCTAATCGTATAATATTATATCCTTTTACTCTAAAATTTGCCTAGGTTTAAGTCAAGTTTCACATATGAGAGCAACATCTATGGTGTTCTCATATGAAAATTGTATAAATTGAAAGCGATTTTTAATTAAACTTTGTGCATTCCATTGTAAAATGTTAAACTAATCCATAAAATATTAAATGTTAAATAATGAAATATCTATTTTGGTTTCATTGTATAAGAACCGACAAACCATGCGTCACTGGAGCCATACGAATCCCCATTTATTTAGGGAATTAGCTCATCAATACCGATTTACCATTAATGTTTGGGCAGGCATTCACGGAGATCAAATAATCGGCCCTATTTTTATTGACGGAAACCTAAATGCACAGAAGTTTCTCAATATTCTTAACGGCCCAATAACAGAATATTTAGAAGGATTGTCTGTGGCAGCTTACCAGAGGGTATGGTTCCAGTTAGATGGAGCACCTCCACACTCCGTACTCCTCGCGAGAGAGAGGCTTAACACCATGTCCGGCTAACAATGGATAGGGCACTATGGCCCTCGCAGGTGGCCAGCTCGATCGCCCGACCTCACTCCTCTAGACTTCTTTTTGTGGGGCTTTATTAAAAATGAAGTGTACTCAATGATCTCCGAAACCGAAGATGAACTGCGCAATCGTATTGTTGCCGCCTTTGACAAATTAAAAGCCCTTTGCCACGGATCCTGAACGAAATTTGTTGAGCAGGCTTCAGGACAACATTATGCGGCGATGTAACTTGTGCATTCAAGAACGTGGCGGACATTTTGAAAATTTTAAAATTTAGGGTTCCATTCAATTTTGCTACTAATATGCAATAATATTTATTTCGTTCGATTTTCGCGAAATAAAAAAGTGGCGGTAAATTACCAAAACAGTTTAGTGAGTAAATTTTTATTTCGTCGCATATTGTACAACGAACCAAAGGCCGTGCCCACAATATCACTGCCTGGGGCCAACCGCCATGCCACACATGAGTGTAACGTTGCCACTCTTCCAAGGGGTCAAGGTAAGTTGTCTAAACAGAATGTTTACTTTTACTAAATTTATTTTAATATTTATTTTGTTTGAAAACTCCACTTTTTTATTTTACGGGTTTTAATTTAATATTTAATTTTTCGACACTTCTATGGACTAGTATTACTTGTGGTTTCATTTATTGCACATATGTGGGACCCCATTCTGTATACTCACGAGGGTCAACTCTTGAGGAGCGATTATGTGTCTGATTTTTTTTGTCGATCGTTAATCTCAAAGATGTTTTATAGGTCCAGATACCGTGTTGCTACACACCGAAACGTTCATAGTGAAGACAGTATTTAATTCATGTGTGCGTGAGTACGACGTGACGCGCATATCTTATGCACCATGGCTGCATTAATGTGCGTGACTTCGGTAATAACAGTGCGAATCGATTACCCAAAAAATGTGGGAGATTTTATATCTCATTCATATTGACGTACCTATTGATTCTAAGAGTATAAAATGTGTGTGCGTGGCGTGTGCATTTGTGTGCGTGTGTGTATGGGGATATGGTTGCTTATGTGTGTTTTATGTAGGTACGAACATCGCACTAAAATATTGAAGATATGTAATAAAACCTATAATTAATGTAACAGTTAAAATAAATAAAAAAGCACAGTAGATATTTATGTATGTAACATATATTTATAATCTATTATTACTAAATATATACAGAGTACTACACTTTTGTACTGTAGAACACAAAATATTGCCGCTTTTTACGAATACATTAAATTATTTTTCAATCCTAAGTAAAATGACGAAGAAAAATAAGTTTGGTTAAGCGTAAACTTCGGCCAAGAGAAAGGAAAATGTTTGATTTTTTTAAATTGCTCCGTTCCGTTGCTGCGTGAAGGAAGGACAAAAATAAATAAACAAAAAAATCACACTTTCATGTTTATAATATTATATTAGTATGGATTGTCAAGAATGATAGATAAACATTTAAAACCGGTTTACAATCGGCTTTTTGAGGGTGGAACTATACACTCGCGCTCTCTTTCTCGCTCTAGTAAATAACGGTTCTAAATGACCAAAAAGGATAGAAGCACAGGAAAGTGCAATTTCATGCTGCCAGATGTAGTTCAACCCTAACCCTTAAAACGGTTTACCTCTATAGGTTGGGTAACATGTGTAAAATTAGACTGTTTAAAACCCCTAAACAGATAACCTTTGCGGTTGATCATGACATTAAAAAATGGTAAAAACATTTCATAGACTAGGCAACACTCGAATATTATTGCGCAGTATTATTACTTGTATTGATATTTAGCTTTCGTATTCTTTTACAAAGAAATACACCATAAAATTTTATAGTTACTTATGAAAAGTGATGTTCTTATCCTTATCTTTTTTCCAAGAGTTATTTTTAAATGATTTCACAGCACAAACAGTCATTTTGCGAAATTAAAAACACCGGTGCGTGATGTATGTTCACAGTGAACGTCGCTGGCGTAATGGCGGAACGATCGAACCAATACGCCAATATTGGCGCCTTTGTAATGGAAGCGTTTTAGGCGCGCGTGCACGGTATCTGGACCTATACAACATCTTTGGTTAATCTATTGTTAACTAGGAATGAGCTCCTCAGTATTATGGATTTATTTAAGTTTAAATATATCCGGTCACCGCTATCGACAAACCGTTTGTGAACAATCCGACACAGTCAAGATGACTGTCACGCAAATAGCGGCAAAACTTTTTGACGTTACAACATCAAATACCGCTCTTTTACCGCGAAACACGCTATTTTGTTTATATATGTTATTATAACAAAATATATATAGTCATTAATAGGTCACTATTCATAGTGCCCGGGCAATATAATTAACACCCAATATGAGTAGGCAATGTGATAATAACTATTAAAATAATAAAATTGACCTTATATACTTCCTGCGGAGAGTAATAAAAAGGTTAGGTTATGGGCACGTCCATACAAGATGTTGCTGGGTAAGGTCCGACCCTGGTCGCCCTCTTAACCGTCCGCCGGTGACTCGTTCTTCCCAGAGGACCGGTTAAGTCCCTCAGGTCACTGTTGTCGTCATGGGAGTAGCAAGATGAGATTGGGGTGACCGTTGAAGAGCTGGGCCGAGCCGTTAGCCGCTTAAACACAGCACCGGAGCCTGACGAAATACCGGGTCGGGCCCTAGTGCTGAGTGTAACTGCAAATTAGGCCGGTTATTGCAAAATAATCCTGTATACAACGTTATAGTGACGTCATTCACTGCTTTATTTGAACCGTCATGAAGCGGCATCTAAATCCTAGGAAACTAGAGTTCAATCGTGGTTATTTTTAGTAAAAAAACAATTGTGTTCATCAATGGTTAATTGTTCTGTGAATGGCTGCGGTGATAACAAGAGAAATAATCCTGATGATTGCACATTTCAATAAGTTTGTTTACTTTTATATTTTGCTAAGAAAAAAAGTCAAATTAGGAATTTTTCATAGAAATTTTACGCATATAATTCTATGGGATTTTTATTAATCCGGTTCGTTATATTTATTTAAATTAATGAATGTGGATGGAAGCTTCATCGGACATCTTAAAATAAAAACATAGTCAAATAATGTGGAAGTTCGTACTATCGGAGATACGAAAGAGAACAACTCGCTAAATCTAAAATTACGCTAAATCTTTATGACAATGTATCAACAAAATAGCTAACTTTAAGCAGAGTAAAAGCACTGATAGTAACTTTTTAAACTTAAAACCCTCACCAACTGAGTCAATTAACTTAGTCAACAACTTTTTTGCTAACATTGGTCCCGACTTAGCTACTGAAATAATAATTTATCAGGCAACCTAACCTTGTGTTATGGACATCTCAGAGAGTAATCTCTGTACATATCTATCATCTACATAACCACTTATCTCTTGTGTCTTGCTAGAAACTGAAAATAAAGAAGTCCTTTTTGTTATTATGAGTGTTAAGACAGATAGCTCCAGATAAAATTCTTCCTAAGTTCTTGAAGATTTAAGATTATTAGGGAGAGTGAGGGCACCACGAGCGACGTAAACAACTGCTCCGTGGAAGTTAAATCCATAAAAATATAAAATCTATTCATTTTAGTGAACACACTAGTGCAGTGTTAAAAGAACAGCAACTCATATGCTAGTATTATCTTTTAGATCCAAAATGGATCCAAACATTAAATAAGAAACAAAATTCAAGTTTACACCGTACTAAACAAAAAATTGTGACAATAATTAAAACCAATAGTGCATAAAATAGCCATAATAGTTCTGAACTCTTACATCAATCCTTCAAAGTGAAAAATATATAGTGAAAAACCGCTAAAATCCAAAAATATGCGCTGAATAGTTTTCGTTACAAAATTTACCTGCACCTAACGACATCTAGGACAGAGTAGAATAACCATACACAATTGTTGTTTTGTTCAATTAACGTACACCTAACGCCATCTAGGAGTAAGTGGAAAAGCTATCAACGATTGCGTATGTAGAAAAGCAAGAACCATCTTATGTGTATCCATTGGCCTCTGGAGGGCGTTATTTGGAATATTGGATGACACAAGAAGCTTCCAAAAAGAGAATTCCTCACCTGCTTATACTGTAATGGTACATTATATTTTTATAAAATAATCACCTCTGATTATAGAAAACGGTGGAAATGTCCCGCTTGCTACTGTAAAACACCAAAAACTGGAAACTTAGATGAATCGACAGGATCTACAAATAATAATAATGATGAAAGGAATTGCAAATGAAAAGAATACAAAAACAAGAAACGTGACCCTTAGGAAAATATGACTACTTGAAATAACCACACCTTAAGTGAAGAAAAGGATGAAATATTGTGTTTTATCGTGTAAAAACTACTCAGATAGACGCTCTGATGTTATGGATGGCATCACATTTAATTTGTAAATAATTTTACACCTAATTTATTAAAATAGTTCTAGAAAAATCTCTTTGCGTCGGCTTTCAACTATAATTAAATATATTCGACACTAGATGACGACACTTTGTGTCATGTGAACTAAAAATATAAAGGTCCGTAGAGCTCAGTACTGGTAAAATAATCATACGAAGGTGCTGAAATTTGTTTTGCATTCAGTCATAAAGAAATTATAATCACAAAATATTATTTTTATAGTTTATAATAATTTTGAGAACAGGCCGTATTCTCGTCAAGTAAACCTCATAAAAATATATAATAACAGTGGTAGAGCCACGCGGCAGCTTTTGCTGTCGTACGGATGGGCCGGCTCGAACCGGGGTGGTACCACGACCTCACAGAATACCAGCGTGAAGTAGAGGTTTACCTCTGCGTTTCGCTTGGTGAGCGCAGGTGGCCGGAGGCCCTTTTTACTGGAAACGAGGCATTCCATCTTAGTCCTCACGGGTGACAACGCATCTGCATTTTGATTCGCAAACGAGGATAGATGTAGATGTCTATGGGCCGCAGCAACCATTTACCATCAGGTGGACTGTGTGCTCGTTTGTCACCCTTATTCTATTAAAAAAAAAACAAAAAGACAGAGCCGTAATTAGGATTGAATTATTTTACCCAGTAATCCAACTTTCGATATTAAAATGAAGGAAATTGTATTTAGGTTGGTTTTTACGAAATGTTTAAGTTATATTTAAGTGACATTCTATATGCAAAGAATCACTTAAATACAATTTAATGTTCTTAGATTGGCATTCAAAAAGTGCATTCGGATGCCTAATTTGGAATAAAATATTCATATTTTAATTGATTTGTAAATAAAATTATATTAATTATAATAGTTTGTGAATTATTTGTTCTTCCTCAGAGATATTAGATAGTATAACCCACACATAAATAAAAGTCCAGCCGTTTCTGCGTGAAAACATTACACATACACAGTACATACTTAGTGTGGAATAAGCTCAAGGAGACAGAAAGAACACACAAACTTTCGCTTTTATAATATTAGTGAGGTAAGTAGGATATTTAGTTCCAAATTAAATATCCTACTTAATATTGAACATAGAATATTTAGTTTCAAAGAGACTTTATTTTACTAAGGATAAAATAAATATTTCTTGAAGGTTGACTTTCACGAAATGATAAACACATTTAAATTGTATATAAGTGATTCTTTGTATATACAATGTCACTTAAATATAACTTAAACATTTCGTAAAAATCAGCCAAGTACAATTTCCTGCATTTTAATATTGAATGTTGGGTTACTGGGTAAAATAATTGAATTCTAATTACGGCACCGTCTTTTTGTTACTTTTTATGAGGTTTAGTTGACGATAGATGGCGGCCTGTTCACAAAATTATTATGAAAACTATAGTGACCGACCGAAGGTTCGGTTTCGGTTTCAGTTTCGGCAAGTTTCGGCAAAAAATCTAGTTTCGGTAATAGTTTCGGTTTCGGTCAAAAATCTGCCGAACCTTCGATGGCGCCGGAACTCAGTGTTCGTGGATTTTCGTGGGTCATTCGGATGCATGAAGCAAATACAAAGAGGAGACGTTGTAATTAAATTTCACTATGTAACAACACGTGACAATTTGCGAGGTGAAGGGATGCAAAGCCCCGCCCACTTTACACTATCTACATCTACGGATAAATAGTAAAACTACTCAAATATTTCCATATCGATGTTGCAATGTAGCTTAGCTACCTTGACGGTAGATGGCAGCATGTCAACAAAATGTTATAAACTATAAAAATAATATTATGCAATTAAAATTTCTTTATGTCTGAATGCAAAACAAATTTCAGCACCTTCGTATGATTATTTTACTAATACTGAGCTCTACAGACCTTTATATTTTTAGTTCACATGACATAAAGTGTCGCCATCTAGTGTCGAATATATTTAATTATATTTGAAAGCCGAAGCAAAGAGATTTTTCTAGAACTATTTATTAAATTAGGTGTAAAATTATTTACAAATGAAATGTGATGCCATCCATAACATCAGAGCGTCTATCTGAGTAGTTTTTACATAATAAAACAAAACTTCATCCTTTTCTTCTTAATACTACGAAAATACACTGATTTGCGATTTTTCCAACACATAAGCGTACAGGACGAATGCTGTGAGTATACTAACTAAAGCCACGCCCACTATGATGACGTCAGGACCTACTTAGAATCACAGTGCACAGTTGCTTATGCCGTCTCCCCTTTGTATTAGCTTCATGTTCGGATGAGTTCGTGACTCGTGTATTATTCATAATTATACAGAAACAGAAACTTTTTTATTTAATATAAATTATAAATAATGCTTACTGAAAGTCACTTTTTTGTTTAATTACCACTGGTTCGAAAAAACCCTCTGTCCTTGGAGAACCAGCAAGAAACCCAGCGGGACTTTTTTTTAAATAACAGCTTACAATCATAGACGTAGCGTGGATTAATATAAACGTGGGCGAAGTTGCATCAGCGAGGCCCCTTTTTCTTTCGTTCCAAGGATCTTACCCAATAGATCCTACCAAACATGGTTTGACACGACATACCTACTGATATCTATTAATTCCTGACAAGTTTCGTATTCCGCCAATGTAACAGTCGCGGTCTTTGAAGGTAGTTACAACGGCCTCGCAGTCATACTTAAGAGAGGCTTCTTGCGAGGCCCCAAACAAACACACTTAAATTTGTGACTTACTTTTTCCAGCGTAAAAGTGATTAAATTAATTAGTCATCTGTGGTAAAGTTTGGGGGCATAGCATTATAAGGGGCCTCGCGAGGCCCCTTTCTGTATGAGGTCGTAGGGGAGGGCCCACTTCGCCCATGCTTAGCTACGCCACTGCTTACAATCATGTGTGTAACACAATTAAAAATACAAAACAAATTTGAAATAGCTTGGTAGTGATCGGCTCATTCTTAGGGGTTATTATCATCCATAAATTCCTTAATATTATAACAACCCTTTTTATACAAATTTAGTTTAAAGTTTTTGAACATTAAGCAGGTTTTGTATATTTTCTGGGATTTTGTTGTATGTAAGTGTGTGACTGTGATATATTAAGTTAATGCTTTCATTGAATAATATTAACAATATTGTGAACACAATAAAATATGTTCTCAATTAGCGAGTAACTTTTTTATAAATTGTCTTAAAAAAGTACGAGTATTTCTTAACGTTAAATTGTTGATTTTTACTTCAAAATAAATAAATATATGAATAGATTATGTTTAATGTCCATGTCACACCTATGCCGGTAGTTGTTGGGAGCACTAAGCTCGAAGTTGTTGACGAGTATGTTTACCTGGGACAAATAGTCCGACTAGGTAAGTCCAACTTCGACCGAGAGGTCAATCGACGGATTCAACTCGGCTGGGCAGCTACGACACATCTTCTCGTCAGACATACCTCAAAACCTTAAAACGAAATTGTACAACCAGTGCGTGTTGCCAGTGATGACTTACGAATCTGAGACGTGGTCCTTCATAGCTGGCCGTATGATGAAGCTCAAGGTCGCTCAGCGAGCTATGGAGAGGGCTATGCTCGAAGTTTCTCTGCGTGATAAACTTAGGAATGAGGATATCCGTAGTAGAACAAGAGTAACCGACATAGCCCAACGGATTAGTAAGCTGAAGTGGCAGTGGGCCGGCCATATAGCTCGAAGAACCGACAACCGATGGGAAAGAAAGGTTCTTGAGTGGCAGCCTCGTACCGGTAGGCGAAGTGTAGGGCGACCCCCTACGAGATGGAGTGACGACCTGGTAACACATGCAGGAAGTCGATGGATGCAGCTGGCTCAGGACTGTGCTTTGTGGCATTCCTTCGGGGAGCCCTATGTTCAGCAGTGGACTTATGAAAGGCTGTAATGATGATGAGGATGAAATAAATATATTGCTACATGACTATTACAATTACTGTTTTTCATTAACATACATTACCTATCTGTATATGTATAAAAATATACCAGATTTCAGTATACAATAAAAAAATTAACATGTCTAAATAAGTTTCGGTTTAGGTTTCGGTTTCGGCCGAAACTGACATCCAGACCGAAGGTTCGTTTTCGGTTTCGGTTGAAAATCTTGTTTCGGTCGGACACTAGCTGTATAGCCCATATATTTTTGATAAGGTCATGTCTGCTCTCAAAAACTTCACTCCATCTGTTTTTTCTCGGCGATAGTGGGATATATATGTCGGCAAACTTTTAATAAAATTTATCACGAACTCCTCACTTTCAGGAGATGCTCTATTGCACCCACCATGCACACCACGATTATCTGTAATGCGATTTTCTGACCGCATCTTACAAAGTGACGTATTAATTTTTTTGCTGACGTCTGTAACGTTTTGTCGAAGATATCTCTACAAACTGATACACCATCTAGAAAATATTGGCGTGCGTAAAATTTTTTCTTTTAAACATTGGTTTTATTGTCTGTTGCAACGTAATGACGTTTCACAGGTTGTTCTTTTATTAAAGCAGTTAAAAGCATATTTTGCGCATTATACGATCCTAAAGAATAAAACTTTTTAAATTGATCTCTTTTGTACGGGGACATTTTCGTGGCACTTTTTGACACAACTACATTGGAAATTATAAATTTCTTAGGACTGACAATCTTTTTCCTCGAGTTGACGTAAGATAAATTTGTGTACTTTCATGATAATTTTTTTTCTTTTTTTTAATTTAAGATAGGAAACTATCTTTTCGCGATAGTCGACCATATTTTGGCTTTCCATCTTTTTTGGTCTTCCCATGGGCTGTTCTTCAGCCAGTGATGAACCGGTTCCTGAACAGAAAAAGTTCTTTTACGTGAGCAATCATTATTCGTGTTAGCATTGTCAGATATTATAGCAGTCTGTGAAACAGAAACCATATTTTTATTATCGACTTGAACAATTTCCTGTTGAGTACTATGAGGTCCTAAATTAACTGTGTCTAGTTATTAGATGTTGTAAATTGCTTTATATCAACAAGGAACCAAGGAACACGAGTCCTTGTAAAAATCTAGGATTAAGCTGTTTTTATTTTGCATACAGGAACCAATTTCCATGGTTCTACATTATTGATAAAAATAATATTTTACAAAGGACCATGTGGTATGGGTCTTCTTGAAAAAAAAACTATTTCAATGATTTTTTAGATTGTCAGGTTACCATCGGGCATGGATCTTGTTTGTTTATTGAACAACTGTTGTTATGTGGGTTGATAACTTTGTCACAGAATTGTTTTATTATGTCAAAATTGTCGGATCATTTTGATATTTACAGGGTCTATAGATGCATTTTAAAAGCGTTCTGCATATTTATCCCAATTTTGACATGTGTGTGGATTGGTTCCTTTTTGCATAAGTAGGTCCAATTATAAAACCTGTTCATAAAAAGATGAAAAAACCGATCCAAGTAATTATCGCCCTATTGCTCTTTAGCCGACTGCATCAAAATTTTTTGAGAAGGCCATTTGTGAACGCGTTACTAGATTTTGTGAAAAATAACACATATTTGACGATTGCCAAAACGGCTTTCGAAAAAACAGGTCCACAGTTTTAGCAGTGTACAAATATATTTAATGAAGTTATTTAGAAAATTTTAGATAGTAAACAATACGATGTGGGTACCCTCTTAGACATGAACAATACTATTAAATAAACTAGGTATACGGGTTAAGTATTCATGACTCCGCTCATAAATGGTTTGCTTCGTTCTTGAAGGATAGGTAGCAATTTGTTAAGATCGAACACTTTGATACCACTACCAAAAATATTTCATACGTGCGCTCCGATTGCAAGGTAACAAATGCATCAATAGGTTCCTGCAATGCATCAATGCATCCTTAAGGAAGTGTCGTTGATTGTTTTTTTGTTTTGATTTACATATATGACCTTCCTAAAGCTATAGAAGAAACGTCTGTCTTGAAAGCCGATGATATATCGCTATTAACTGCATGCCACAACAATTCTGATATTTATGAAAAACTTCATTTTCTTATTACCAAAACTTCAAACTGGTTGAATGATCATAATCTAAATATAATTTTTTCTAAAACTAACATATCAACTTTTCATCCCCATCAAAAAACTACATTAAATTTAAAATTCGATTACAATGGCACAATTTTAGAATCTGTGGAAGAATTTAAATTACTCGGTATAGATATAGACAGACACTCACTTGAATTGAAAGTGCATGTCCATAGAGTGAGGTCTAAACTTTCGAGCTTCTCATATGCATTACGCGAAATTAAAAAAAAACTACCAACATAGAAACTGCAATAACAACCTACTATGCGTATACGCTTGGCTGAGTTACGGCATCATTCTGTAGGTCAACAGCATTGATGCAGCCTCTCTATTCACCCTTCAAAAGAAATTAACCCGGGTTATAGCAAATATAGATCACACTAATAGCTGCAGACCGTTCTTTCTTAAATATAAAATATTAACCTTACCCAGCTTATATATAGGAGATGTGTAAATTTATTCAAAAAAATAAGCAATTTTATACAAAACATGAACATTTACCATGCAAATTCACACGACAAAAAAATTAATTAGTATTGCCAACTTCCCGATTACAACTAAACAGTTCTAGTACATTAAGTTCTTCCATAAAATTATATAATAAACTACCTGACATATTAAAAAATGAAAATAATGAGACCATATTAACAAAAAAATTAAACCAGTACCTTACTAATAAATGTTACTATAGTACTAAAGATTATTTTATAAATAATACATACATAGGTTTTACAAAATGATCACTCTTTTAAATTGAATTCTATCTCAATAAACCACAATGACGTGTGTGTTCTTATAAGTAATTAAAAACGCTTCCTCTCTCCTAGCCCCTAAATTGCGTGTCCAACAGTGTTCATAACACTGGTCTCACATTATTTTATAACATCTTGTGTACATTATGGTTAAGCAATAAATGTTTGAGTTTGAGTTTATCTGCTTGTAACAATTATCTGCCACCTAGCCAATCTTTATTTCCGACAAGGAATATTTCCTGATGCTCTAAAACGAGCAATAATAACTCCAGTCTACAAGAGTGGTGACATAGACAGTGTGAGAAATTATCGCCCTATATCAGTCTTAACGTCAATTTCGATGGTCTTGGAAAAGCTGATATGGACTAGACTAATTGGTTATTTAATAAATTCAACATCCTTTCTACTTCACAATTTGGCTTTAGTCGTGGAATTTCAACCGAAGATACAGTTACTGCTCTCACAAATGTAATAGTCAAAAATGTTGATAACGGTTGTAAATGCTTTACAGTATTCTTGGACCTTAAAAAACCTTTGATACTGTCTCTGTCCACATTCTTGTGCATAGGCTTGGGAGGTATGGCTTTAGAGATACCTCTCTAGCGTTACTAACAAGTCATTTCCAAAATAGGAAACAGCAGGTCAAACTAGGTGATTATACAAGCACGATAGCTGACACATCTTATGGCGTAACAAAGGGAAGTGTGCTTAGTCCATCGCTTTTCTTGATATACATCAACGATCTGTGTAAGCTTAAAATCGCAAATGCCAATATTTTTTCTTACGCAGATGATACAGTTATTGTATTCTCTGGTGAAACATGGACTGAAGTCCCTAACCCGCACAATACGCTTTCCCGCGTAAGTCGCGATTTTGGCTGGGTCCCTTCAAAATCGTCTTAAGCGGGTTTTACTGTAGAAGTACTATTAACAAGTCTAAACTTTAACGTAGATATAATAATACTCACGGAGTGTTGGTTGAAAGCTAACTCGGATCCACCTGCTCTGAAGCATTATAAATGCTATCATACTTTAGAACATAATACTCAAAACAAAGGAGTTGTAATATACGTCAAAGAGTCAATTACTGCTGATATAACAGAACCACCGTTTCTTGATGCAAACTGTCTAATTGTTAAATTGCCAAATCAGACTTGTATAATAGCTATCTATCGACCACCAGATCGGAACATAGATAACTTTCTTCACTCCCTTAATAATACTATAGAGATTCTTAAGGAATACAAAAATATATATCTAACTGGAGATATAAATATAAATATCTTAGAAACGAATATGCACTCTAACGATTATTAAAACCTTCTAGCTTTTCATGGATTTCTCCCGGGTCACATAATCCCTACCCGCGAACAAAGCTGTTTAGATCATATAATAATCAAGTCGGAACTAATTATTATTATACTACTATTTTTACCGTTAATAAAATAGATAAAATATCAAAAACTTCATTATCACAGAAAATTATAGATTTTAATAGTATAGCTACCGATTTAAAAAATACAGATTTTAGCACTTTTTAGCCTGGAATGTGAGGATACTAGTAATAAAGCTACGAAATTATTAGTTTCTAAAATTACGGATGTTGTGAATAAAGACACAAAAATAAAATGTATATCAAATCGCAAACGAATTATCCAACCATGAGTCACACCGGGGTTGTTACGGTGCATAAGAAATCGTGATAAACTTCATGCTGGATCTAAAAAGTTTCGTGAAAATAATGCAATAAATAATACCTATAAGTGATACAGAAATTTATGCAATGAAATTTTAAAAAAGTTCGAAAACAATTATAACAGAGATAAATTTATAAAAGCAGGAAAGAATATTAAAAAAACGTGGGATGTAATTGGATCTGTTGCCAAGTTAAACTTAAAAGCACACTAGAGTAATAGTGAGTTGCTTGATCTTGCTGAAAATCCTAATCTCTGAATAAATCAAGTAAATACATACTTTGCGAATGTAGGAATAAACCTAGCAGAGAAGATTCATTGAGATATTCAGTCTATCCCGAACGAAATGGACAGTTCTATTGCTCATTTGTGTTGACTGGTACTGATTTTCCTGAAGTGTATAATACTATTACTGAACTTAAAAACAGCCCAGCAACTGGAATAGATGATATACCTATTAAGGTGCTAAAAATGTCAAGCCATGTTCTTGTACCTCTCGTATCATAGTAGCACGGTACTAAGACGTCAGTAGTCAAAACTCCACGTATCATAGCGCTATTGCACTAAGACATGGAGTTGAGTATGCTTGCTGCACTTAAAAGTACTACCAAACATACTCACCCTAATCCGAAAGATAGCCGACGTATAATAACGCTATACACTAAGACGCCGTCCACAAACGGTAGGGGTGTGCGATGTCCACGGGCAAGTCGTATTGCTACAACAAACCCGCTTACCACCGGCACAAAGAGAATATATCTAGGACACATCGGTTAGCGAGTCCAAGTTTACCTCGGTCTCGGAGGCTGCGAAGCAACCTACACGCCACTATAATAATCCTTTTCAAGACCCATTTCTTTCAATATAATGCTTTTACATATTTGAGACCTTCCACATATTTGCTTTATTTCGTAGACCATACTATTGTACGTCTTATTCATATGGGACTTCAAGTCATAACTCTGCTATCATAATGCTTATGCAACATACAGACCTTCTATATTAATGCTTTGGTTCGTTAGACCTTACTTTCATAAGTCGCTAATATAGGTCTAGTCATTATGTAACCTTACTACTAGCAGTCGATCGGCCGACCACCCCATATAATATATGTACAACCTTGGGTATGCGTCTCCGGCAACGCCCCCATATAAAGGAACATTACAAGAATACTTTCACCAACAGAAAATTTTGATCCATTTTTTCTATTATATTACAAATGTTATTTTTCTTTATTATTGCAATATAATCGACTTGTATTTATATGATTTAATACATTTTGAATATTTTAAGCAGAATTTTAATAAGTTTAGAGATTTTTAGAGACAATTTATGCGTTTACTAATACTATAATATTCAATATTCCAAATGAATATATTTGAACTTTATGCTTATTATTTGCATTTTATTATTATTTATTTATTTATCTTCACGCACAATCCCTGACGGGGTAGCCAGAGAGAACAGATCGCCAAGTGTCACGATCCTTACATACCTCTTTCGCTTCTTTCAGATTCATTATCTTCTTCATACATGCACGTTTAGGTATCCGAGTACTCTTGACCCTCCCCTCTTCGAGCAGTTTGCTCACATGGTCTTCGAAAGTTAGTCTCGGTCTACCTAAACACCTTTTAATATTAACTTTCGTGCTATATATTTTCTTCACCATTCGGTCTTCACTCATTCGCTCAACGTGCCCAAACCATCGAAGCACGCCCTTATCAATTTTTGTGATAAGGTCATCTTTCAAACCTGCCATATTGCGAATCTCTTCGTTTCGCTTTCGGTCGGCCATGGTAACGCCGCACATTTTACGAAGAGATCGCATCTCCACTGCATTCAACTTGCTTTTATGCTTCTTCTGGCACACCCAGGTTTCGCTGCCATATAACAAAGTCGGTACCAACACTGCGTTATGTATTGCAAGGCGTGCACTCTTCACTACGCCTTGCCTTTTTACTAACGCAGTCAGGGCACCATTGACTTTGTTCCCGGCAGCGACACGCCTGTCCACATCTAAATCACATCTTCCATCCCGGCTAAAAGCACTCCCCAAGTATACAATTTCATTTACCTGTTCTAGACATTCCTGATTTACCCATATTTCACACTTCGTTCTCTCTTCGTCCCTTTCAAATACCAGAACCTTAGTTTTATTAGCATTCAAACGGAGACCTTTAATTTCACATTCCTCTTTCATACACGTGACTAATGCCTGCAGTTCTGCCTCTGATGGTGCAATAAGCACTGCATCATCAGCATACAGCAGACAATTTACTTTTATGTCACCTAATTTCACACCCAAACAGCTATCTTTCAGCTTCTGTAAACAGCTGTCGAGATACAGTATGAACAGCCAGGAAGACATGACACAACCCTGTTTCACGCCCGTTTGGACGCTAAACATGGGTGACAGGTCATGCCCTACCCGCACACAGGCTTTACAGTTACAGTAAAGTGACTGCACAGCCCTTAGCAATCGACCATCCACACCGTACCCCGGCAACAGTTCCCACATTTTCTTCCTTACAACCTTATCAAATGCTTTCTCAAGATCCACAAAAGCACAGAAAATCTTCTGGTTAGCAGCCAGAAGCTTTTCCGTGATCATGCGTAGAGAAAACATTTGATCCGTGCATCCTCTTCCAGGTCTAAATCCGCATTGTGCCTCCCATAGAAATCTTTCCGATTTCTCTTGCATCCTACGTGTCAAAACCTTCGAGTAAACTTTACTTGCTAACCTGGTCAAGCTGATCGCCCGATAGCACCCGCAGTCAAAATGTGAACCTTTACCTTTATATAAAGGCACAATGACTGCGGATCGCCAATCATCCGGGACATCCCCCGTCCGCCAGCACAAATTGCACAGCAGATAAAAGCTGTCCCAGACGCGAGGCCCACCATACTTGAGCATTTCAGCAGTAACTCTGTCTAGTCCCGCAGCCTTACCACATTTCAAACTTCGAATCGCACGTTCAATCTCTTTCATACTGATGACCTCAGTGTCATCGAGGTCCAGGTCTGGCGTACCAGTCACGGCGTCATCCCCGGATCCCTCACTAAGATCATCACACGCATACATTTCTCTATAAAATTCGCTCCATCGCTGCATGACGTCCGATTTTTCTGTGAGGACGTCATTAGTTCTCGAAAGCACTTTGTTCATTCTTAAGGCCGTCGCACCACTTCGGGTCCTTCCAACCTCTTTCCAGAAGAGTTTGGAGTTCTCCTTAAAGTTGTGCGACAACCTTTCGTCCGCTTCCATTCTACAGCTTTCACGCATTTCCTCAATCAATGCTTTCGTGTGAACTTTCTGCAGCTTATATCTTTCTTTCATCTTCTCTCTCATATCCTTATCATTACTAGAGGCCAAGTAGTCTAACCATGCTTTCTTCTTCTTCTCTACAGCTTCTTTCACTTCATCATTCCACCATGCATCTCTTCTTTTACTACTGCCTCTTTTTATTGTTCCACACACTTCTTCCGCTGCACTTACCATACCATCCCTAAGGTTCTGCCATGTTCTTTCCACACATTCATTTCTGCCATCGATGGTGTCAAGCTTTTCGGCTACCCTCGCATGATATTTGTCCCTAGTATCCGCTTTCTGAAGCTTCCAGCTTCGGATGCGACAGACCGACTGTGGTTCTGTAACCGCCGTCCGGTAGCGCCAACCCGCGAACAGACCCCTAAATCTAGTAATCACTAGATAGTGATCCGTTCCCAGGTCAGCACCCCTGAACACTCGCGTATCCATCACCTGTTTTCGCAGTCGGTCATCCACCAGAAACAAATCGATCATACTTCTCTCATTCTTTCTTTCTCTAGTATACATATGGATTTTCTTGTGATTAAACATAGTGTTTGTCACAAGAAGACCCTTTTCCTTGCATACCGCCAGTATAAGCTTGCCAGCATCATTAACCCTTTTATCGCCAAACTTTCCAAGCACCGACTCGTACCCTGGTCGAGCGGTACCAACCCATCCATTCAAATCACCACACACAACAATTCTTTCGTTTCCCCTAGCCAAATCTAGAACTTCTCTTACATTCTCCCAAAACTCCTCCAGCTCAGCCCTGGACGACGAAGCTACCGGCGCATAAACAGCCAAAAGGAATAACTTCGTCAGTCCCAATTTAAAGCGAACCCAGAGAAGTCTTGAGTTCACAACCTTATATTCAGTCATAACATCGACCAACCGAGACGACAGCAGCACCCCCACTCCCTGGCGGGCGCTCTCGCTCTCCGGGACTCCGGACCATAGAGCTAACGCCCCGCCAGGGAGCTCTTCAGTACCACTGCCCTTCCGTTTGGTCTCCGACATACACACGACATCTAATTCTCTTTCTTTCATTATTTCAATCAACTCATTCATCTTATCTTTCATGCCTCCTCTAACATTCCACGTGCCAACTCTGCACTCTGTCCTCCACCTTCCGCCGTGTCGGGCTGTGCGTGACGGGTGGCGGTCCCCATCGCCGCTTTGCGCGCTGCATTCCACACCAACGGGGACTAGCTGGTGTGCGTCGCCTTGGGGGGACGCCCTAACCCTCTTTGGCATGGGTGCGCAGCTGAGTAGAATTGCAGCCCTGAAAAGGGCTGGCAGGGGTCGCGACGAGCACGCTTCTACAATGACCCCCTGCATTTTAATTGTTTAAAATATAATTTCTATGACATTTTTAAATGTCTTTATAATGAATTTAATTGTTATTTATTAATAATAATTATGAGGCGTCACACTATCAATGATATGTTGCAAACTGGTAACATTCATTGCTATGCAGACGACAGCACTGGTGATGCGTTATATACCAGCTGTTACGGCCTGCAACTACCTATCCCAGGAGTAGGGTCCTCCGCGCCCCATAGACGAAGAACCTACCAACAGGTGCAGGTCGGGCGTCCTAACGCCAAGGGTGGAAAGTTTCTAATTACAATAAACAATCAGGGGGGAGCGTTCTATTCTAATAAAGGGAGCTTACTTACCTTTATCCAAGGCGACTGGTCCCTCAGGATTCGGTCAGGTCGCATGTGGATGTATAGTGCTAAGAAAGTAAGGGTCAGTGATGTGTATCTGGGTGTGGCTGGTAGTGTTATTGACCTTATTAGACCGTTACCATCTGCAGCAGTTCGGACCTCCGCACCGCTCCCACTGCTCTCCGTCCACAGTCACTTTCTTCGTTTCTACGATGACAGTCCCTTCACTCTGTCGTACGATTAACTACCTTACAGAAGCCACTAACTCTCGTTTGTTATAAAGCTTAACATGCGAGACCGGATCAACGGTCACTACCGTTTTGCGTGGCCACAGTTATTTCTAGAATATCAAATACCGCTTTAGTAACTAATACAGTTGAATCCCCTTATACGGACTCAGCGTTAAACCTAAAAGTCCCGGGTGAAGCTCTCAGCAAGGAATACGCGCTACAATTCCCAGTCAGTATATTTACTATACGCACCTACCATTACGAGTTCCCGAAAAAATGGACCGCTTGCTATCTAACGCAGCGATGAATTTGGACTGGCTTGTCCTTGCATGTCCTCGACACGACGGGACGTCAAAACCGGTATCGTAGAGGCGCGCGCGCCCTCTGACGTCAATTATTGAAATTAGCGCTTGGCGCGAACACCGGCCGTGCCAATATTTCCCGGGAAAACGTCGCCGAGTACCGAGACAAACTTGTGTCTGAAGTCGAGTCTTTGCTGAACAAAGTCTCGGATTGGGAGCGACTAAATCTAGTCCAGTTCAATCCCCAGAAGACACAAGATTGCGCGTTTACCGCTAAATAGAACCCCTTTGTCGTATCTCCTCAGTTTCAAGGCATTCCCCTTGCTGCCTCAGCTAGTATCGAAATTCTCAGCGTCGACATATCGAATAGTGTGCAGTTGCGTGGTCACTTGGAAGGGAAGGCCAAATTGGCCTCTAAAATGCTTGGCGTGCTCAGCAAAGCGAGATTGTATTTCAAGAGAGACACATCGCTTGCAACTTTACAAAGCGCAAGTTCGGCCTCTCATGGAATACTGTTCTCATCTCTGGGCCGGGACACCCCAGTGCCAGCTCCTTCCACTTGATCGCATCTAGCGCAGAGCGGTTCGAATCGTCGACAACCGAGTTCTTTCTGATCAGCTCGATACACTGGCACTGCGTAGAGATATTGCATCTCTTTGCGTATTTTATCGCATCTGTCATGGGGGATGCTCTGAGGAATTGTTCGGACTGATTCCATCCGCTCAATTTTTTTGGGCATGATGTTAAATAACTGTTTAGAAGGACATATGATTAGTAATTATTGCATGCCAGGAGCATCCTTTAGTCATATAATGAATAAAGTTTTAGGTAGTAAATTTTGCCCTAATAGCACATTAATAATTCTTGTTGGGAGAAGAGGCAATCTAAACAAAAATCAATTATTAAAATATATTGATAATCTTAATAATTTAAATGTACATAAAATTATCTTGTTTACATTGCCTTACATACAGGGTTGGCCGCAGGAAAATAAAATAAGATATGATTTAAATTTATTAATGAATAACTTTTCATGTAATAATAATATAAACTTGACATTTAATTGTTATAATTATAATAATAAATGTAATTTAATAGACATAAATAATTTAATGAAGAAATTTTTGACTAATGATAGGTATTACCTATCTAAATATATTTTAAGACAGATAGCAAATGTGCTATCTTATTGTTTATATATTAACTCAGCCAAGGACTTGGCTACACAGACATCTGCTCCTTTTGAGCAGTGTAATGACTTAATATGTAATTTGGAATCAGTTCCAAGTAATTTAAATTAGAAAATGAGACAATAGAGGTAATCTCTAGCAGTTGTAATAATTTAAATAATTTAGAATGTAGCTTACAAATCTTTAATTGTATGACTCCACAGAGTGATAATGAAAATTGTATACACCTGGTGCATCAAAATATACAAGGCATGGTAGGCAAAGAGCTAGAAATTGAGTTGTTCTTAAATAGCGACAATATTCATATTTTATGTATTACTGAACATTGGTTAAAAGCTTATAACTTAATGTTTAACTTCAGTAATCACCAGGTGGTCAGTTCTTTCAATAGAGAAACGGTTTTAAGAGGTGGCTCCTTAATATTAGCTAGTAAATTATTGTCATGTAAAGAACGTAAAGATATTGTGAGCCTCTCTGTTGAGCGAACTGTAGAAATGGCATGTGTTGAGTTTAAGCACCTCATTGTTGTGAGCGTCTACAGACCCCCATGTTCTATATACGATACTTTTGAAAAAATTATGGAGGAAGTTTTTGCTAAGCTTAATAAACGGAATAAATCTGTTGTAATATGTGGAGACTTTAACATCAATCTCCTAGAAGCTTCCTCAATCAATATTAAATTTAGATCATTGTTTAAATCATATGGTCTTTTTAATTTATTTTTAGAGCCAACGCGTATTGCTCAATCTAGCGCAACATGTATAGATAACATTTTTACAAATGTGAAGCCGTTGCATAAATGTATAATTCAAAAATTAAGTTCTGATCACTGTGGACAAGTAGTTTCGTTACCATATGTTAACAAAAAGCAAGTAGATAAGAAAGTTGTGTTTGTTCCAGTAAATGCACGTCGCTTGGAGAAATTTAGAAGTAACATAGTGAAAAAACTTCCATCACTTACATACCAAAATGATCACAATTTTTTGTATGGAACATTATTTAAGCTTATTTGCAATGAATTTAATAATACTTTTACTTCTAAAATATTCTCCTTGAACAGTCGGAAGTCATTTAATGAATGGGCGACAGTAGGAGTCCATAAGAGCAGACATAGGTTATATGATCTTTACCATGAAAGGTCATATAATCGTAGCGTCGAATTTAGGGAATATGTAAAAAAATATTCAAAAATATTTAAAAGAGTGTGCTCCACAGCCAAGTCTTTGCATTTGAGCAACAAAATTAAGACGGCTTCTAATAAAATTAAAATGACATGGAGTATAATTAATAGCGAAACTGGTAAGATTAACTCTTGCAATTCAAACTACCAGTTAAGTGTTAATAACAAATTAACCGAATCAGATCAGGACGTTGCAATGGTTTTTGAGAAATATTTTAATGATATTCCGATATTAACCACTAAGTCACTGAATTCTTCTCCTGCGGGTGCCGAATCATTACTTAAACAAAATGTAAATGCGTGTACAAAGAATTTTAAATTTCATAAAGTATCATCAAAAGATATTGTAAAATATTTTAAAACTATTGATGTTAAGAAAACTGCGGATCTGTGGGGGATTTCCGTTAAAGTTATTGCGTCTATAATAGATACAATCGCGCCTCATTTAGCTACTATTTTTAATACTAGTATCGAATCTGGTGTGTTTTCTGATTTAATGAAGTATAGTAAAGTAATACCTTTATTTAAATCTGGTAGTACATTAGACCCCGCTAATTTTAGACCTATTTCTGTACTACCAACACTTAGTAAGATTTTTGAAAAAAATATTCTTGATGAAATGTTAAATTTCTTTAATATAAATAATTTACTTCATAAAAATCAATTTGGTTTCACAAGGGGTCGCTCGACAACTGATGCCGGTGTTGAGCTGATTAAATATATATTTAATGCATGGGAGAATTCACAGGATGCTTTGGGTATATTTTGTGACCTATCCAAAGCCTTCGATTGTGTTCACCATGAAACATTAATCAGGAAACTTCAACACTACGGTGTAAGAAGTGATGCCCTTAAATTAATTATTTCATATTTAAGTAAGAGAACGCAAAAAGTTGTCATTAACAGTATGAGTTCTTCCGGGTCGATGGTACAGATGGGCGTGCCTCAAGGCTCAGTTCTAGGCCCCTTTCTGTTTCTTGTATACATTAATGACTTACCTTACATAGTAGGAGATAACCATGATATAGTATTATTTGCAGATGACACTTCTTTAATTTTCAAATTAAGTCGACAATTGCTAAAATATGACGAAGTAAATAATGCTATATCTAAATTATTAAATTGGTTCAATGTTAATAATTTGCATTTAAATGTCACTAAAACGAAATGTATAAAATTTATGACTCCAAATGTCAAACAATTAAATACTAATGTAATTTTAAATGGGGAGAAACTGAGTCTTGTAGATACCACCATTTTTCTTGGAATCACACTAGACGCGAAGCTTCAATGGAGCCCCCATGTATCAAAACTAGCAAGCAGACTTAGTTCTGCAGCATATGCCGTAAAAAAGATTAGAAGTCTAACTAGTGTTGAAACAGCTAGACTAGTTTACTTTAGCTATTTCCATAGCATAATGTCGTATGGTATTTTGCTATGGGGACACGCAGCTGACACTGAAATTATATTTGTTTTACAGAAGAGGGCCATAAGAGCAATTAATGATTTAAAGCCTAAAGAGTCGCTGCGACAAAAATTTAAGGAAATTAATGTATTAACTTTGGCCTCTCAATACATTTATGAAAATGTAATGTACGTACACAAAAATAAAAGTAGTTTTACAAAAATAAGTGATATTCATTCTGTAAATACTAGGAACAGACACAAGCTAGTAGTACCGGTTACTCGACTCCATCGAGTCAGTAATTCATTCTTGGGGCGATGTATACGCTTTTACAACAAAATTCCAGAAAATATACAAAATCTGACCTGCTCAAAGTTCAAAAACTTTATTAAACTAAGTATGTATAAAAAGGGTTATTATAGTATTAAAGAATTTATAGATGATGATAACCCCTGGAAATGAGGTGATCGCTACCAAGCTATTTCTAATTTGTTGTGTTGTTAATTTGTGTAACATACATGATTGTAAGCTGTTATTTTAAAAAAAAAGTCCCGCTGGGTTTCTTGCTGGTTCTTCCCAGGACAGAGGTTTTTTTTTTCGAACCAGTGGTAATTATACAAAAGAGTGACTTTCAATAAGCATTATTTATAATCTATATTGAATAAAAAAGTTTCTGTTTCTGTTTCTGTTTCAATTTCACATTATTATACGATAATAAAAATTGGAACATATTCTACAAACAACGCAGGTGATTGTAATAATCTTCATTCGTTTGTAGTCCTGAAAAATCGATTATTAAGGGACTGGTAATCAAGATTTTTAGAAAATTATTATATTTCATGAAAAATTACAACCTTTAGTGATTATCCGATTCTTCAGGACTACAAACGAATGAAGGTTATTACAATCACCTGCTTTGTTTGTAGAATATGTATCAATTTTTATTATCTTTTCAGATTATAATTCTTTTTAGAATAAAAATCTACAATAAAAATCTTTTAGTATTACAATCATCTACAAACGATTCTTAACCCATTCGTAATCAAGATTTTTTTTAAATTAGCAGTAGTCATGAAAATTTACATCCTTTAGTGGTTTTCAGAAGATTTTTCAGGACTACAAACAAATGAAGGTTATTACAATCACCTGCGTTGTTTGTAGAATATGTATCAATTTTTATTATCTTTACAATTTTTTTCAAATTATAACTCTTTTTAGAATAAAAAAATTTACAATAAAAATCTTTTAGTATTACAATTATCCACAAACGATTCTTATTCTATCCTATTCGATTAAGAATGAATTAGGTTGAAAAACTAGCGCGAGGGATTAAGGGTTAATTCAATCGAAATGCATCAATTTCGCTCGATATTTGAATTTCTTTTTTATCTACCATGCAGATTTGTCAACGCAGTCCAATTGGAGATAATACGTAGATAGAGGATAAAGTCTATGAGATAATAAGCTTTCAGGGCGAATGTTGACTGCGTCAAAAGAGTCTAGATATATGACTACATCGGTACGCGAATATACAGTTAATAACTAAGCACTTCCCCATTGGTAAATTGTTAACTTTCTTACCGGAAACTATTGCGACAAACAGTAATTGAACATAAAACAAAATATGGAGCCATAGTTGAAGCTAGTCGAATAGGCTTCATTGATTGCAGGTCTAGTTGTTTAATGACCTAATTCCAAGTGAAAATGCTTCTTTACAATTTAAGACTTATGAAAGAATAATTGTGTTATTACGAGTACAATCATCTACAAACGATGCTGAATGCAGTTATATTTCATGAAAAATTACAACTTTTAGTAATTATCAGATAATTTTTAGGACTACAAACGAATAAACGGTATTACAATCATCTGCGTAATTTGTAGTTTATTCGGGTGATAGATCTTTTTTAATAATAATATCTTTCAAGATCAGGTCCGGCAATAAAAAATTAGTTTTACAATCATCTACAAACGATCCTTAACCCATTGGTAATCAAGATTTTTCAAAAATTATCATATTTCGTGAAAATTTACAACCTTTAGTGATTTTCAGAAGATTTTCCAGAACTAAAAACGAATGAAGGTTATTACAATCATCTGCGTTGTTTGTAGAATATGTATCAATTATTTTATTTTTATTTTTTTGAGTTCGGGTTCCAAGTTCACAGGGCTTGTTTTTGGGATACGCTTTAATACGCAGCTAAAATTTTATACAGATTATTAAAGTTATAGTACCGTTTTCTCTACTGTCCTATAGGATTTAAGTTCAAGCGAAAAAAAACTAGTTAGTTATAAATGTAACGGTGTCATTTTAAGCGATTTGAAATCCACGTGAAAGAGTTAGTAGACAGCAACTTCTTAACAAAAATATTATTTCTTACTATTACGACGTAGTCGTGCACAACACCTAAAAGGTGAATATGAGCTGTGACTGTAACTACTCAAAATTATGTTTTTTCCGACTTTCACGCAGCCGAAGCAGCGAGCAAAAGCAGTATTAGATAAATTTAAACACTAAAATTTTAATGAAAAGACTGAACTACAAGGAATAAAATTATTTCCACACAATATTTTGTGATGTCTGATGCTAAGACTATATTATATAAGAATTATTATTAATTATATAATAATTATTGCCCCAAATATTGTTTTCTCTACACATAATATTTCGAATGTGTTTAGTAAACACACATATTATAATTTTTGTAATACTTGTATTCGATAGTGATTATGCATTATGATAATTATGTGCATCTAAAACCTTTTGCCGCAAGATAATTTTTTTAAAGTTTATAATTTGAACCGAACTGCGGGATTACTTAACCTAACAAGATACTTCCGGGATGTATTTTATAGCTTCATTGTTACATAATTTTCCATGTGTGTTGATGGTGTAGGAGAGTCCACCACTTGTTCTGTATCAAATTTGATATGTTATTTAATAACAGAACAACAATGTACAAAAATTACAACAAAATAACGCAAGTAATTAAGTTACTAGTTTTAGTTTTTTTTTAATTCTAGTTTTTAATATTGTATGTAATAAAATATAGTATTGTTGTATTTGTGATATTATTTAGAATAAAACAAGTAATTTGCTAACGTACATGCTTCGTTTAATGCTCGGACAACCGACTGAATGTTTCTCGTTTTACCCTCTATGTGAGAACATTACAATCCCTCCACCATTACTTTAAAAAATGACACATAATTACATAATCTATAATACAAAAATACTTAAATATTAATCTAACAAACATGTTCAGCTTTAATACTTGTACTTAGCACTAGGATTTCTTGTGGAACGAACAGGATAACGGCGTTTGTTAGGCTCTTTCGACGTAAGGTCAAGGACATTTTCAGATTGAGAACATTCATTTGAGTCTGGGGACACATTAGGACCTACACTTGGCTCTATACTTTCCCCTTCTATTTCGGACTCGGTTGTTACAATTTGGTTAGGATAAACGGTTTCTTGCACTGAGTGTCCGCTACATTTTAAACCAGCTTCCCCGAAAGAACTAGATAAAACAACATTATCCCCCCCTTTGTTATGCTGCTTTGTTATACGGAACTCATTTGATCCTTTATACAAACATAAATGATCAATATGTTTTTCTACCACTAAATCTAAATCTAATATATGTACTAAATATATTCTATTACCAATTTTTTCTTGAACTATACCCTTTTTCCATGTATGTTTATTACCGTTATAAAAGTAATGTTTAACCAACACTTGATCTCCTTTTTTTTAATTTAACACTGCGTTGTCCTCCATAGTTTCTAGTTTGTGAGATCTGTTTAGAACAAACATTTTGATTAGATTTAAAAGACAATGTTGAAGGTGAGTTTTGTGACTCAAGCGATTTCGTGCCTCGCAACAGATCGAAACGACAACGTAACGAACGGCCAAACATCAATTGAGCAGGAGAAAACCCTGTTGTTGTATGAACGGAGTTACAATAGCTAAACAAGAGGTTATTCATTTTTTTATTAATTGAATCTTGATTATTTTTTTCGGTTAGAATTATTTTTATACCCTTTTTTATTGTTTTAACACTGTTTTCCGCTTGTCCATTCGAGGCCGGATGATAAGGAGGGCTAGTTATGTGTTTGATTCCGTTAATACTACAAAACTCGTTAACCTCATTAGAACAGAAATTTGTCGCGTTGTCCGTTACTAATACTTTCATTAAACTAAACCTACTCATAACGTCTTCCAATTTTATAACAATCGATAAGGTGTCTGTTGACTGCATAGAATAACATTCAATCCACTTGGTATGAGCCTCAATGATGATGAGGTAATGCTTACCCTCTAGTGAAAACATATCAAGATGCACACGTTTCCAAGGATGCTCCGGGTAGGGCCACGGAGAGAGCGAAGAGCGTGGTGGGGCGGATCGCATTGTACTGCATATGCTACACGAACCTATTTTTGTTCAATATGTTTGTCGATATTTGGCCACCACATACGCGATCTCGCTTCCGCTTTTTCAATTCCAAAATGGGAACTATGAAGTTCATTTAAAAGTTGCTCCCTAAATATTGTAGGTATTACTAATTTATGCCCCCTGAGAAAACAACCGTTTTCTACGCTAAGTTTAAACCTACAATTATAATAAGTTTTAAAATTATCATTTAGTAATTTTCCTGGCCATCCTTTGTTTACGTATTGCGCTACTCGCTTTAAAATCGCATCTTCCGCTGTCGCTAACTTAACGTCATTTAACGTAACCGGTTTAAAAATATTATTCGTTAAAAATTTATGTACAAACATGTGTATCTACCTCTGGGCTAAGCTCTTCGTTGCAATGGCGCATACCGTGTATTGATCAGGATAGAAGGTCTGCAATGTTATCATCGCTCTTAATATACTTAATATTGAAATTATAACTCGACAAAAATAGAGCATATCTTTGTAACCGATTTGCTGCCAACTCTGGGATTCCTTTTTTATCACCAAATATTGTTATGATCGGTTTGTGATCTGAACGCAAAATGAACGGTGTCATTCTACCATATAAAAAATAGTGAAACTTTTTCACCACGAAAACAAGGGCCGCCGCTTCTTTTTGAATCTGTGCGTAATTGCACTCTGCTTTCGAAAGTGAACGTGATGATGGCAATGACGCGTTCCTCGCCATTCCCTTGTACTTGCAACAGCACAGCGCAAGCCCTCAGGACCCGCGTCCGCTGTAACTATCGTCGTCAGCTCGGGGTTATAGTAAGCTAACACCCGTTCAGAAGCCATTTCTTGTTTAATAGCATTAAAAGAGTTTTCGTCCTCCTCTCCCCAATGCCACTTGGCGCAATTCAAAGGGCTTAGAACACCGGAAGTATTAAGAACGAAACACCTATAATAGTTTACTAGGCCCAAAAATGATTTTAATTCACTTATATTTTTGAGTCGTTTACAATTTAAAATAGCGTCAACTTTTTTTTGTGACTTGTGAAGTCCGTTTTTATCTATTACAAATCCTAAATATTCCACCGAATCCCTAAAAAACTCACACTTATCTTTCTTTAACCGCATACCAGCATCCTCTAATCTGCTTAAATCATTCTCTAAACGTTCCAAGTGTATACTACGATTTCCACCCGTCACTAAAATGTCATCAATGAATATGCAAACACCTTCAATATCACCCAGTAATTTTTCAAGAGTTTGCTGAAAAATAAAAGGAGCATTGGATAGTAATCCAAAAACTAGCCGGATATAACGGTATAAACCCTTGTGGGTATTAATGCAAGTCAGCTGTTTCTACTCATCCAGTTCCAACTGGTTGTAGGCCCTGGAGAGGTCAAGTTTGGTAAACTCCTCACCTCCGTGGAGTTTGGCAAATATTTCTTCAATACGCGGTACTGGATAATTATCTACATACATAGCTTTATTTAAGGTGACAGAATAATCCCCACAAATCCTAATATTTCTATCGGCCCGCAACACCGGAACTATTGGTGTAGCGATGTAGGAATGATCTATTTTTTCTATAAAATACCTAATTCGACCAACCGTTTTATTTCAATTTCTACCTTATTTTTTAGAGCAAACGGTACCGGACGCGGCTTAAAAAATTTAAAGGTACATTTGGTTTGATTTTCAAGGTAACTTTAAATTTATTAAATTTCCCCAATTCGTCAGTCTTTAACTTAAACAAGCTCAAAACATCACGTCCCAACAAAGTAGGTCGTTTATGTATTGTATCGATTACAAAAAATATTATTCGCTGTGTACATTTTTCATACGTTTACGGTAATTCCACGGAACCCTTGGGTGCTATCTTACTCCCGTTATAACAAAACGATATTAGAAAAAACGCATTCTAAACTTTGTTTTAAAATACGCTTCATAGACATCATTTGGCATCACCGAAACGGCACTACCGCTATCTATTTCACATAAAATGCTTTCGTCCGCTATCGTTACCATCTGTTGCATAGGCTTACCATTTACTGACCTAATGTTATAAAATTTCTCACCTTCGACAATGTCGTCCCCTTCCTCCGTTACAAAATTATTGTTCTTTATTTGTGTTTTACACATTCGTTTCAAATGTCCTATTTGATGACATTTTTGACATGTATAATTAATAAATCTACACTGATTTTTAACATGGTTCTTATACATAGGCTGCACTAAAAGTATCGGGAATGGAATGTTTCCACTGTTCCTGTCATACTAAAATCTTTTTAATTGAAAACTCCTTGGTTTTAAAAATCGAATACCATTTATTTATTTAAAAAAAGATTCTCGGTCTTGTCACAAGGTTTTGTCAAACTTGTTTAGTCGTTGAGAAAATGGAAGAAAGAAAATTCAAGAGCGATGATTTATTATGACTTTCGAAGTGGTTTAACACAAAAATAGTGTGTTGACCGGATGATTTCTGCATTTGGTGATGAAGCCCCATCCAAAACCACAATTTATCGCTGGTTTTCTGAATTTCAACGTGGATGTGTCAAGCTCAGTGATGATCCCCGTCAAGGTCGTCCAAAAACTGCAGTCACCCAAGAAAACGTTGATGCTGTGCGTAAGCTGATTGAGGAAGATCGACATGTGACATACCGCAAAATTCAGGCAACTTTAGACATTGGCATGAGTCAAATACAAATAATCTTGCATTAACAATTAGGTGTAAAAAAGTTGTTTTCCCGATGGATACCGCATTCGCTCTGTGAAGAGCAAAAAGCGGCTCGCGTTACTTGCGTCAGAACTCTCGAAAGATTCCACACAGGATCCTCAAATGCTGTATGCAACATCGTATCAGGTGACGAATCCTGGATATATGCGTACGAACCCGAAACAAAAAACCAGTCACGAGTTTGGGTGTTCGAAAATGAGTTAAAGCCAACAAAAAGTGTTCGTTCACGGAGTGTTGCAAAAAAAAGTGGTGGCCACGTTTGTCTCCAAAACCGGCCATGTTACGACTATTCCTCTTGAGGGACAAAGAACGGTTAATGCAGAATGGTATGCTAGCATTTGTTTGCCACAGGTCATTTCTGAACTCCGTAAAGAGAACTGCAGCCGCCGCATCATCCTCCATCACGACAATGCGAGTTCTCACACCGCACACAGAACAAAAGAGTTTTTAGAGCAAGAAAACATAGAATTATTAGACCATCCGCCGTACAGCCCCGACCTAAGCCCTAATGATTTCTATACTTTCCCTAAAATAAAGAATAAATTGCGTGGACAGAGATTTTTATCACCTGAAGAAGCTGTGGACGCCTATAAAACGGCCATTTTGGAGACCCCAACTTCCGAATGGAATGGTTGCTTCAATGATTGGTTCCATCGTATAGAAAAATACTTCGAAAAGCAATAAATACATTTTTAAATAGTAATTTTAATAATGTTGTGTCACTTCCTTGATTCCCGAAATTTTCAGTGCCGCCCCTCGTAACCGCATACTTCACAAAACTTTTTTCGTTGTTCTTGTTGCTGTGATTCCAACCGTGATGTACTCGCGCGCACGGCAAATATCGTCCGCTGTGATGGTGATGAGTCACGCGTAGTCTCCAAAGTACTTTGCAAAGTTGATCGCGCGCAATGCACCCCCTGTGCTAACTCCAACGCTTTATTGAACGTCAAAGTGTCGATGCATTCTGAGAATAACTTTTCTTTTTCTGATATGTTTTCTAGTCCTAATACGAATCGGTCACGCAATGCAATATCAAGGTCGCTCTTAAATCCACAGTATTGTGCAAGACTTCGTACTCTGGCCACCCATTCAGCCAATCCCTCGACTGGACGTTGCTCAGCCTTATAAAACTTAAAACTTTCTGCGAATGTACACTTCCTTGACATAAAATGCTTGTCTAAATAATGTATAAGCACTTTGTACACTGTATCATCAAGTTCTTTCGGTGCCACTAAATCTATGAGGATGCGGAACGTGTCTTCTGATAATGACGACAATAAAAGTGGTTGCTGTGGCCCATAGACATCTACGTATATCTTCGATTAAGAATGTAAATGCAGATGCGTTGTCACCCGTGAAGACTAAGATGGAATGCCTCGTTTCCAGTAAAAAGGGTCTCCGGTTCTCTGCACTCACCAAACGAAACACAGCAGCGTTAAGCTGCTATTTTACGCTGGTATTCTGTGAGAGCGTGGTCCTTCCCCGGTCGAGCCGACCCATTCGTGGTACAACCATAATATAGCTGCAGCATGGCTCTACCACGTATATCATTACTGTTATATCATTAGCGGTATAAAACTGGAATACTCGGCATATAAAAATACTCCACTCGTGAATTCGGTGGTCAAAACTGAGACTCCCTCCGAACACTACATTAGCACTGCTAGCCATAATTCTTAATAACATTTTAACACACGTAGATAACGAAACTCGTCGCCAAAATGTAAATAATTATTGTATATATGTAGTAATGTACACAAGTAATTTGCTAACGTATATGCTTCGTTTAATGCTCGGACAACCGACTGAATGTTTCTCGTCTTACCCTCTATGTGAGAACATTACAAGTATATTATGTTATGTAATTAATTTAAATCTGAAAAATATCCACCCCCCAAGGGTGGTAAAATAGGAGCTTATTTTTATATTGTAAGTCAGTATTTAAACGAAGTTGAGATTGTGATAGGTAGGTACCTACTCGTTAGTCCACTCAAAAGGGCAAAAATAACTTTTAATAATTAGCAAAAAGAATACTTAAAATCATTTAATAAATAAGTCAGGACTCAAGATTTTGTATAAACTTTTTAAACTACATATGTCTTAGCATCAAATTCTAAATGCCAAATAATTATTTCGATTTCTTTGAAGTCGGCTTTTGCTTTGTATGTAAGTTCTTTTTTTATAGGATCAGGGTGACAAACCAGCCCACAATCCACCCGGTGATCTGTAGTCGAGGACGTTTATATCTATCCTCGACTACGGATCAAATGCGTGTCATCCCTGAGGAACGATGGAATGCCTCGTTTCCAGAAAAAAAAAATCCGGTTCCGGTGAGTGTAAAACTCACCATACGAAATACAGCACTAATACCTACCTGAGCTGCTAGGTATTTTACGGTGGTATTTTTGGAAGTTAAGGTATGACCCATTTGTTCTACAATTTTAATATAGCTTCATCATGGCCCACGTATAAATGAGAATGAAGAACTGGAATGAGGATTACCTATGCTTTTAGTTAAATAGGTTGGTAAAATAAATGTCAGAATGCATTGTAAAGAATAATTCCGAAATAAAAAACAAATTTTAAAATATCAACTAAATGCTTAACAAATTTTGTTTCTTGAATTCGAGAATAAATTCAAAAAAGGCTTTAACAAATACAATATAAGCTTATTTAAAATTAAAGACATCTGATTGCGCGTTACAACAATGTACACATACGTAATACAGTGCTACTCGTACCGAGAGGACCCAGGACACGAGAACGCCTTATCCCGTTCATTCGTATAAAAAATTGATGGACCAGTCGCTTCTCGCTTCAAAGGACGTTACGTAGGGAGGGGGGCGTCGAGTTGCTGCGGGCCGCCGCCGTCGTGCGCCGCGGCGCTGCCGTCGCCTCTGTCACCTGCGCCGACGCCGCCGACCCGTTATTCCAGCCAGACTACCGACGCAGGACTAATCCACACTCTCCGTAAGAAGTGCTCTTCGGATCAAAACTGCGAACGTACTTACAACATTCCAGAAACACGCAAAATACGCAGTGAGTATACAAATATTTTCATAATGTTAAAACTCAATTCGCTGCAACCCAACGCCCGCGCACGAGGCTTTGACAGTGACAGCAGTGGTTTGTTTATGTCTTAACTTCAATGTTTTTGTTTTGTTTTGTGCCGGGAAATTTTGTTATACCTACCTCCTAATATGTTAAATAATTTTACATCAAATTGTGACTATTTCTGATTATTTAAACATTATTTAGGTTCTGTTTTAAATAAAAACGTTTTGCGAATGCAATATGGAATTTACTATTACTCCAAGTCGCTAAGGCTCGGTGTCCGGAAAGCATGAGTCAAAAAAGTTTCGTGGTTTTATGTAGAATGTATTCTTTATAGCGATTGTAATAAGGGCGATATTAGGTTGTACGTGTTTATAGCCTTGAGCGAAAGGGACGCGGGCGCCGCGCTGCCGTCGCGCCGCCTCCCAGGTAGAAATCGTCGTACTAGAGATTATTCAGAGCAGACTGGGCACTAGTTTATAGTAAAAACTGGTTTTTGAATTTGCAATGCGATATTTAAACTTTATAACGCCAACGACGTCATCTGAGAACCTAGAGAAATTGTTGAAGAGTTTTATTTCTAAATTTACAATACATCATCTTGCACCTTTTAGCTTATTCACGATTACTGATTAAGCACAGCAGAAATACATAAGGTCATTATTTTTATTATACGCTTGCATCCGCAACTGTTTAAAATTAGGATGAAGATTAGTAGGTTTTTATTATTTTCTAGTATACCGTTACAGCCAAGCTGAATATGTTCAGCAATCTATGGGGGAGGCCACAGATTGCTTCCTAGGGGGATATTTGTTATAGTTGTCACGCGTGACAAGTGGGTTGGCAACCGCAGATTGTTATTTTTAGTCGTTATTAGGAAGACTCTGCTGCTCATTTCCCTTTATCGCCTCTTTCGACACCCACGGGATGATATGGAGTAGTGGATATTCTTACACTGCCACTACACTGCAAATTTATTATTTTCTATTATATGAAACTGAAATCTAACAGGCAATTTAAGGGGCAAGTCCATTATATTTTATATATTTATTTATCCATGAACACACAAAAGAAAGAAAATATTATAAGGATGAGTTCGTAGAAAGTACACGTAAAATACTCTATATATAATTAATTATTCCATAATGATATGGTTATTTTGATATTTAAATGCTAATAAAATGACTACATTTCAAATACCTCCTCACTGTTTATCTTCATCGTTTACGTTTATTATCATAATATATTATAGGACAAGTTGTTAATGTGTAATTTGTGTTTACACATATTACCAGGTTTCTTATTTATAATTGTTGATTATCCCTTACTTAAATTAAATATGATTTATATTTGTCACTTTTAAGTTCTACTTAGTGAAAAGAGAGAGAGAGAGAGAGAGCAACTTCCAGCATTCCTTAAATTGATTTCCTTTTTATGAGTAAGGCCCAGAGATTTTAAATTTTTTGCACACTTTTTGTTGTTGCTTAATCTATGAGGCCTTAATTTAAGCAAGAAAGGCATCATTATTTGTTTTTATTTTAATACCAAATTACAAATTCTTTTATTGATTAAACACGGGACACATGATATTTGTTATTATTTTATTACGGATATAATATTTGATTTCCATATTATTTTAAGATTAACAAAACATTAAGACTGAGTTGCGAAATGTTAGTTGCTTTCTTTTCTCTTCACTAAAATAAACGACAAAAAAAAGACAGGTACAGAAACAATTAATGCTTAATGAAGGACTAATATATTTTTATAAAGAAGGATGAAATTATAAGTAATAAGTTAAAATGTAAATAATGCGAATTCGTACGTACGTCCCGCAACTGATCACCTACGAGTATAAAGATATGTTTATTTTTTTTAAATTATTTTGTAACATAACATTTTAGATTTAATTGACGCTAGAGGAAATCAAATTCGCTTACCCCCTAAGTAATAGGTATATTATTATGTAACATTTTAAGTTAGGAATTAGGTATACTTTGATCATGTAGCGGCGGTGTAAGTATATCCACTGCCCCATATCCTCCCGTGGGTGTCGTAAGCGAGGTATAGAATCCAGGGCACCGTCTTTCTTAAGACTTTTAAAAATAAAAACTGCTGTAACCAACTCGCCTACCAAGCTCAGCAACTATAGCAAATTTCCCTGATGAGCCAGGCCTATGTTAAGCGGTGGACGTTGTAATGAAAGTTTTGATAATGTGGGTATCTTCAAGGCAAGAAATAATGAATAGTGGGTTTTTAATAAGCTAAATTCAATGCGCTATTCTATTTTTTTATAGTATTCGATTGACAAACTAGTACACGGTCCACCTGATGGTAAGTGGAAGCTATGGCCCATAGACATCACATTTATCCTCGATTAAGAATCAAAATGCAGATGCGTTGTCAGCCCTGAGTATTAAGATGGAAAACCTCGTTTCCAGTAAGAAAGGTCTCCGCTTCCTTACGCTCACTAAACGAAATATAGCTGCATTAAGCTGCTATTTTACGCTGGTATACTGTGAGGAGCGAGGTCCTATCCCGGTCTAGGCGACGAATTCGTGCTACAACCATAATACAGCTGCAGCGTGGCTTTTCCATATTCGGCTACATCACCATTTGCCATATGTGGTATAGTAGTCAAGCACTGGCTTATAACAAGAAATAATCATCGATTTTCTCAGATTTTTAGTTGTATAACACAGTACAAGTTGCAGACTAGTTAAAAACTTGATATTTTTTTATATTCTACTAAGCCAGCACTTATCTACGATCCCACCTGATAGTAAGTGGTGATGTAGCCTAAGATGGTGAAGCGCACTGACTTAACAAAAGCCTATTCACTCTTGCCTTGAAGACACCCACACTGTAATCGGATGGAAACAGATACACGCAACTTATTCCACTCCTTTGCTGTACGCACGATGAACGACGTAGCGAACCGTTTGGTTCGAATGCGTAGTAAGTCAACAAAGAAAGGGTGGAGACCAGCTGAACATCAGTTTGTCCGATGGTGGAAGGCAGAGGGAGGAATTAAATAATGCAATTCCTGCGCACACTCTCCGAAATGTATCCTGTAGAAAACCGAACGGCTGGCTACTTTAAATAATATTTCTATAAAAATAAATGTATAACCTCATAATGGCGTGCCACTGTGCGGATTATGACGTTTGCGGTTTAAGACTATCCACTACGATATATCGTCCGTAAGCGAGCAACCCGCCAGGTTCGATCCCCGTAACCACCAATGTTGAATGCAATTTTAAGTGCTGTTTAACCACGTGCTTGGCGGTGGAGGAAAACATCGTGAGGAAACCTGCATGTTTTAGATATAAGAAAAAAATATTTTGAAGACATGTGAAGTTCGCCAACACGCATTGGGGCAGCGCGGCGGACACTTCCTTGCCCTAAGACCCTCTCAGAAATGATAGGAGGCCTGTGCCCAGCAGTGGGACGTATATAGGCTGTAACTTTAACTTTAACTTTTACATCGTCCTGTGGGTATTGTAAGAGGCAAATGAGGAAAACAAACCAGGAATGGGCTCTGCCATGAATGGGCTTTGACGTTGACCGTTCAAGTATAGCCACTCCATTTAACGCGTTAATAATTAACGCAATATTTATCGCGACAATGAGCATTGACGTTTCTCGATAGTGTGGCCCCAGCATTGAGAAGATGTCGGTGATTTATCATCATTCTCTTCCATGTCTACCAGTTTTCCAAAACTCGAAAATTGAGAAGGATGTACTATATCTTTATTTCATTTAATTTCTACAGTCCTGTCTTTCACAAAGTTTCAGCAGTGAGAAGTGAGAATATAAAGTTAAAACAAATGAATTGTGTACGTGTCACACTCATTGACAAAAGAAATCAATCAACTCATTCTCTTATAGTAATTTGTCGAATAATAATGTGTTAGGAACTTCGGGAACCCCCGAGCTCCCGACTACAAGCGAACGGCGAAGTCTACGTTAAGATAGTGTTGCCACGTTTATATTCGTTTTATTATTCCACTTTGCCCCAAATTGTGCCCTAAAATTATAAAATAGCTCGAAGCCATACTTTAAATTAGCGTTTTCACCCTAAAAGGGCGAAATCCCTAAAAGTGTAAACACTGCTTAATTGTACTCATAGCAATAAAAAGCTACAAAGGTTTAAGCATTGTTTGTCATTGTTAACAACGTACTCGTATTACTACGAAACTAACGACAAAAAGTTTAACAGGCTGTTGACGTGTTTTTTTGACAACGTATCGCAGTATGTCGCTTGTGTAAAAACTCAATTACAACTCGCTCGAATTCAATTTGCTGCGACACTTGCCTGTTTCGAATGGACTGTTTAGAAATTTTGAAATTCAAAATGCTGCGCTCCAAAACTCAAATCATAGACGTTGTTCACAAAGCCTTGAAGTGAAATTGGGACAACGGAAATAAAATATTACAATTTAAAATATTATTATTAACACCCATGGGATGATATAGAGAGATGATAAAGATCCGGGGCTAAGCACTCGCTGTAAATTTCACAGTACGCGAGCAACCCGCGTTCGATCTCCGCCGGAACCAATTAAATTGTTAATTGCAATTTTAAGTGCTGATTTACCACGTGCTCGGCGGTGAAGGAAAATATCGTGACGAAACCTGGATGGCTGAGAAATATGAAAAAAAATATTTCGAAGACGTGAAGTTCGCCATCACGCTTGGCGCAGCGCGGGGGACATTTCCTTGCTCTAAAACGCTCTCAGAAATGAGAGGAGGCTGATATAGGCTATATCTTTAACTTTTAACGGGCTGATATTATGATATAGTGGATATTCTTACACTGCCACTATACGGTATTCTCAAGGATTATTAGTGAAAAATAGCAGCTCTAAGTTGCTGTTAAGTATCGTCAGTATAGAGAACCGGAGACCCTGGGGTGACAACGCATCTGCATTTTGAAGTGTAATGTAAGATAAATGTAGATGTCTATGGGTTAAAGTATCCACTGACCATCAGATGGACTGTGTGCGCGTTTATCACCCTTATTCTATAAAAATATATTTATATAGGTATATTTAGAAATTCGAAAAAAACATCATGTACGTTTTTGTCACAGAAAAAGTAACAGTAGAGCAGTCTCACTAATCCGGCACTTCAGTACATTGGCACGTACAGTAGTCCAGCACCCTACTCTACTTCTTCTCTACTCTTCCGCCGCTCCCTGCCTGATCACTATGAACGAAAGCTTACGCACATCGAGTAGTAGGCGCACTCTCGCTTAAACCCGTACTTGCAGTTGCGCGAGTAGTGATTTGTTATTAATATAGCAAAGATCAAGATATCGGGTAAACAGAAACATAAGACTTTGGAATTGAAAGAGAAAATGGAGATTTAAAAAAAAGTCATGTGCAAACTGGCGAAAGAGTATGGAGTTGAGCGTGCTACTGTGCACGATCTTAAGAAAAACAGACAGAAGATAGAGGTACGCGTGAAGACAGAAATATTTTAACAAAAACTATAAGTTGCAAAAAACATACCTTAATTAAAGACTGTTTTAAGATAAATTCGTTTTGTAAGATAAACATTGTCACAAAGAAATATGTACATAGGTACATACATATGTATGTAATGCTTTGTTCACCTTGAATTTCCCTATACAATCCAGTAATTCGAACATTCCGATTATCCGTCGCCCCTGGTCTTTGATAGTGTCGGATTAGTGAGACTAATTGTACTATGATTACGTGATTTTGTTTAGAACCAAAGTCGTTGGATGCGGTGAGGTAAAGTAAGGGTCGGTCGGTTCATGTTTCGCGAAATTATGTTGTGGGTTTGCGAGAGATGGCGCTACTTGTCATTTTTAAAATACAACATGAATTACATTTTATTTTCGTAATAAGTATCGTTAATAATTTTAACGCTTTGAATCTTGCCATTTAGAATTTAATTATAAATTGATTGCTAAGAGAAACTTCCGAGGTAGTATTTTAAAAATAAAAATATATTTATATAGTACGTGAGGGTAATATGGTCATCCGGTTAATATAGTCACTTTCTTATAACTCAAAAACTACAGCCTTGTTTACATAGATGGTTCTGTGATACGATCTTGGATACGATAGTTCTTCATCAGTCAATTCAAAAGGGCGCTGCTTTATCGACGCCATTATGACAGTTGACATTATGGTAAATATTTTAGTCGATTTTAGTATTGTGTAGTGTACTTTAAACGTAGTAATTATATTTTCTTTGGTGTACTTAGTTTTCTTTAAGTTGATTTTTCGGAGTGTTTGTGGTTTTGTCTCTATCCTCCTCCTAGTTTTGGTTTTTATAGGGCGTTGTTATATATAAAAACCAAAGTACATACAAAAAAAAACATATTACCCTTACATACCTTATTAACCGACATTATTATATGCTATACCTACTTAAATATTTGTTTACAACACGACAGTGCCACGCTGCAGCTATATAATGTTGTAGCACGAATTGGTCGGATTGTCAGAGGAAGGCCTATACTCTCACAGAATAGCAGCGTGAAATAGCAGCTTAATGTTGGTGTTTTCCGTAGGTACAGTGAATGTAAATTACCGGAGACCCTTTTTACTAGATACGAGGCATTCCGTCTTAAACCTCAAGGGTGAGAACGCATCTACTATGCTATTATGATCAGTGCGCTCGTTCTTCGCCATTATTCTATAAAAAAATTGACCAAACCTGTAGTCTTTTTAGGCTTCCCTACTTCAAAAGAAAAAGAAAGCGTAAGCCTCACTTTGTTGTTTATCCGTTCGTCCGATTGTCCATCTGGCAAAACGAACAGTCCCTTTTTTCAGGAAGAAGAGCTAACGAGTTAAAATCTATATTCAATAAATGGCCTGCGGTTCCTTAGAGGTGTAAAAAATTCAAGCGTGCAAGTCAACACAATTTTTGTCACATTACATGAAAATTTGGCAAACTAAATCCAAAATCGAATAATAATAGTATTAACTATATGCAATATATATATAATAGTATGCTTATATATAGTATGAACGTTCGAAAATCGTTAATTTGCAATAATGTAATATTGTTTTGCGATAACAAACATACATTTTACAGTTTGGTACGACTTTGGGGCCTTCAAGAAAGCCTACTCCTTTTTAAAAGATCGACAACGCATCTGCAATTCCCCTGGTTTCCCTGGTGTTGCAGTTGTTCATGAGTGGCGGTAGTCACTTACCATCAGGTGAGCCGCATGCTCGTTTGCCCCCTCTCCTAAAAAAAAGAACAACGTGACGTAGACAAATGTATGGGAGAGATGTTTTGTCTTTTCGGACTTACGTTTACGATACGGTAATGTTCGGTGCTTACCTTACTTATAGTTTATAAATCGACTGCCCCGTTGATCTAGTGGTTGTGAACGCGATTGCTGATCTTAAGGTTGCGGGTTCGAATTTCATCTATCAAGAAATTGTCAGTAGCAGCCCGGAGTTAAATTGGCGGTGTTTCACCCCCGGTATAATCTTGTCCTGCTCAGAAATAAGATTGGCCGCCGTGATCAAAATTCGGTGTGGAGAACATTATTAATTTATAAATTGCAGTAATTTCATTATTTTAATAAAAATAGAAACTTACACAAATTTATAAGGAACCCGGAAGTCGAGAATCCTACTCGCACTTTTCCGGTTGTTATTTTACTAAGCACTTAAGTGATGGTAGTGTTTAAATATGTTTATTTACCAAGAGGTAAGTAGGCCGTTATTTCTTTGGTTTCCATATAACCGTGGGTATATGAAATGTTTGAAGTTAATAAAAATGAAACTATTCATTGTCAATCTATACAAATAAATAAAGTTGAAGTGTCCGTTTGTAATGTCAAAATAATAGCTTTTAACTAAATACATATACATGAAAGTATATACTATATACGATACTTATTCCAAAAAAAAATAATATCAAAATTCGTCTGTCTGTCCGTCAGTTTGTTCTGGCTAATCTCCGAAACTGTTGGACCGATTTTAACGGGACTTTTATTAATATTTAGTCGATATTACAAGGAGTAACTTAGGCTACTTTTATTTAAAAAAATCTATGAAATGTGTTCCCGTAAAAAAATCTATGAAATTGTGAACAAAATCCGATTTAAATAGGAAATGGTATAATAATAAATTATTAAAAGTTATTCTATGCAAACAAAGTCGCGGGCACAGCCAGTTCTAAATATAACTTGTTTTGATCGAACGTAGTTTTTAAACTTAACGAATTTAAATATTGCCATTTTGCCGATCTCGGTATTGCGAAATAGTTTTTCCATTTTATAAATGAGATTTATATAGAATATTGAATTGCAGTAGGCAACCGGGATTGCTTTGCTTATCTTGGGAATCTATTTATTTAAAATGCAAAATCACTTTGATTCAAATGCAGATTCAAGCTAGACGTTTTAAGGTAATAATTAAATTTCTCATACATTTCTTATGATATTAAAGTGACCAACGAGCCTACTGTTTACGTGACACTGACTGGGAAGGTGCCTGACGGTTACAAACAGCTCGCTTAAAGACATCCCACGCGTGCTCTATTGGGCTTAAGTCGGCGAGGTGACAGGCCAGTCTAAACTTGTGATGTATTCTCGGAGAGCAGCAATGATTCGTTGAGCTCAATGTGCGGGCGCATTATTATCGATCAGTACGAATTGGTGCCCATGGTTTACTCGGAATGGTCTGGCAATTCTATCAATAGCAACTGGTTTGTACATAAGGGGTCCATAAGTAAAGATAAAAGGGCAATTGTCAGTTGATGAAATTATGAGCTTCTTCTTCTATCAAATTCTAAATAATAAATGTACAAAACAAAACGGGAAGTAACGTTTCAGCCCAAGTAGTATGCAAGCTGTATTCGAGCTGTATTGAAATTCGTTTTTATACTAGTTGCTATATTTTCTGGCAGTATAAATGCTGCAAAAACGCTTATACAGTTCTTATAATTACAAAATTGGCACAGATTATGCAGCTTTATGCGTTAGTAGCGGTACTGTAGCTGTACCAGCATAAACGAGGCTGTATAACTGCTGCATTGCAGCTGTTATTTGGTATGCAAGGAAACTATTACAATACAGATATTGTCTTATAAGTAACTTATAAAGACAAACATTCTAAATTGGTTTTTGAATGGAATTATTGAATATAAAACAAAAATAACGATGATTGAACAATGGCTGAGCATAGATTGATACATAGATTGACTTGGCAATTGCACTAAACAATCTAATTTAATATAATATGTATTACTTGTGAGATATATTGTGTTTTCATGCGATTGCCTCAATCTATGTATCAATCTATGGACTGAATAAATCTACCGACTTGGTATTACGTGGATCTCACAACTTTTTACGATAGAAGAACTGAGTTGCGAGACTTTAAAACATAACTTTTTACAAGTTATGTTTTTGATGGCATTGAGATTTAACATGATATTTTTACTGCATCACATCTTTTTCTTTTTTTCAGATATTGATAACAAATTAATTTTGTGTTAGTGAAACACAATTTAAACACGTAACGCAGCAAAAAGGCGATATTCTATATTTTATTATTGTCACTTATACAGATATAAGCTATACTATGACTGTTATTTATTTTTTTAGTTTTATATAACTCTCATAGACAGAAGTCACAAAACTACTGTATTTACAAAAGTTTACAATGCCACCATAAGAAAAAGTTTTAGAAGAGAGTTTACATACACCATTTTTTTTATAGGATAAGGGTGACAAACGAGCACACAGTCCACCTGATGGTAAGTGGTTGCTGCGGCCCATAGACATCTACATCTATCCTCGTTTGCGAATCAAAATGCAGATGCGTTGTCACCCGTGAGGACTAAGATGGAATGCCTCATTTCCAGTAAAAAGGGCCTCCGGCCACCTGCACTCACCAAGCAAAACGCAAAGGTAAACCTCTACTTCACGCTGGTATTCTGTGAGGTCGTGGTACCACCCCGGTTCGAGCCGGCCCATCCGTGCGACAGCAAAAGCTGCCGCCTGGCTCTACCACTGTTACCATTGTCCAGAAATAAGATTTTAGTGATATTATAATAACAACAAGTATAAGCTAGGGACCGCATGCAAAATGACAGCTTCTATAGAACTTTAAGGATAAAATCAGATTAAAGTGCTACAAAATACTTAAGGTTCTAAAGTTTTCATATTCTGCTTAAGAACCTTACTTAGATCCCATAATACAGAGTTTATATAGCTTGAGCTGTATAAATCACTCTTATCTACGAATTCTAAGTTCTATGTGGGCTGATATATTGATGGTCATAACGCTTGTGTGCTGCTTGGGAGGTGCTGTAAGATGATGCTATTCCTTAAACATAATAAAAATATACTGGTGGTGTCCTTCCTGGTCCAATTTCACCTCCAATCTGCCGTCATGGAGCCTCGATACGGGATCAAGGCGTTCTAATTCCAATCATAATTGCACCCCCAAAGGACACCGAATTCTCGCCATGCTGAACGGTTCCAGTGGCAGCTTTTTGCCTTTTAGAGTCTCGAGGTCATCTCCAGACACAAACACGTCGGTTATCTTGATGATTATTGATTTGCGATTCGTCAACGAAGAGACAGTTATGCCCAATGTTTTCCTCATCATCTTCTTAATTTTGTCGGAGCCTAGCCCACTGCAATCTCCGTCGCTGATGTTGCCGTGCATTCAGAGGTGCTCACCAAGACCTCCGTGCTCGCAGTCTAGCCTGGTATAAGCAATTCCGAATGGTCAGAGTGCTAACTTCAAGTCCAGAGGCGTCCCGCACTTCTGCTTTTATTGAAGTTTGTTTAGTCACGGGCTGCCAGCAACCTGATATGGCGATATTGAGCAGCAGTCAGAACAGTTGAGCGACCGCGATACGGTCCGCTAAATTGTCCATGCCGTGCTATCTCTGCAACGTGGCCACGACTCAGGATTGAGATACAGCAACTCTGCGTACTATATCTCTCGTGGAATATCCTTCTTCCCTTAAAGTTACAATTCTTGCTCGTGAATACTTCTGATATTCCTCTTGGCATTTTTTTCAATCAAAACTATCCAAGATTTTTTTTTAAATCCGTTAATTTTGACTAAGTCAGATGTCTGAATGAGGGTAAGCCTGGATTGATTTTCTTTATACGAGGGTGCGTTTTTAAGTTCACGGAATTGGAGGTAAGGAGTGGAAATAAAAATCCAAATTTATTTTTCATTTTCAATATATTCACCTGCTACCCTAATACATCTTTCGGATATTTCAATTAACTTATGTTAAATTAACAATTAAATTACTCAAAAAAAATATTTGTCTAAAACTACGCCGAAACTGCTTCCTTCACTTCTTCATCACTTAAAAAGTTCTCATCTCATTTCAGCTTTTAAGTTTGAAAACAGATAATAATCACTGGGGGCCAGGTCAGGACTGTAGAGTGGTTGTGACAAAATTTCGAAGCCTACCTTAAGCTGCAGGGCAGCCATAGCAACATGGCACCTGTGAACAGGCGCGTTGTCGTGCAGAAGAAGGATTCCTTTGGTCAATTTTCCCCTTCTTTTCTCCTTTATGCCTTCCTTCAATTGTTATAGGATTGAAGCGTAGTAATTTCTGGTTATGGAGACACCTTTATCTCTTTAAGTTGAAACTTGTAAAAACAAATTAATGACATTAACTTGACTGTATTTTAAAGAACATTATCTGTCTAGAAAGAGCTTGATAGGCTCTCATCTTATCTATATGAAATTGAATAACAGAGTTATACAATTTATACAATTTACTTAATTTATTTAAATAAAAAATAAAATACAATACAAATTAAATTACATAACAGTATACCTACAATAGCTTTGACATTACTGTTACGTTAATTAAGTTAAATTTGTCTAGGTACGTTACTTGCTGTATGTATGTAGGTACTTACTAACTACTAGAGTACGATAGAAGTTAATAAACCGACACTTCCAATCAATTTTAATTTTTAATGCGCGACTTAAATTGAAAAGGTGAAAGATCTAACATTTCTTTTAGAATCTTGTTATAAAAAGCGTACACCGCTACCCAAGAATGAATTGTATACTTTGTGTAACCGGAAAGTAGGTAATGTGATTTTAATTTTATTTCTTCTATTAAAATTGTGCAAATGTCTATCCTTTACAAGTAAGTGAATATTTTGTCACACATACATGATATTTGCAAAAATATATTGTGATGCAACAGTCAAGATACCAATCTCTTTAAACAGTTCTCTCAGATATACTCGGCTCCTAAGAGCTCTGTGAACTTGGAACCCGAACTCAAAAAAATAAAAATAAAATAATTGATACATATTCTACAAACAACGTAGATGATTGTAATAACCTTCATTCTTTTGTAGTTCTGGAAAGTCACTAAAAAAAGTGTAAAAGTGAAAATCACTAAAGGTTGTAAATTTTCATGAAATATGATAATTTTTGAAAAATCTTGATTACTAATGGGTTTAGGATCGTTTGTAGGTAGGGTTACCAGATAAAAAAAATTAAAAGTCCGGAGAAAAGGCCTGATTTCCATTTAAAAATCCTGAGACTTTTTTACACTTTAAGAAGAAAACCTTACTTAAAAAGTATCTTCACATATTAAGTATGATAAAATTGTTTAAGTACCTACTTGGATAAATAAGTTTTGATTTTAATTGTGGAATTATAACCAAAGCAAAATTATTTTTAGTTTGCTTAACTTTTTTAAAATTTTTATTACCGGACCTAAATGTTGAAAGATAAATTGTTATTAAAAAAAATCTATCAGCTGAATGAACTACAAACGACACAGATAATTGTAATGCCGTTTATTTGTTTGTAGTCCTAAAAATCTAAAAAGAAATTTAGATGATTTTTCATACAAAGTTAGAAGATTAAAAAATGCATCGAAAGTTCTGCCCTCTAGTGAACTAGGTACATAAACTTGTAGGCTAGTGATCTTCAAATTGTAGAGATGGTTAACGCCATCTCTACATTTAGGCCAAAATCCTAGAATCCAAAGCCCAAAAAAACTGAATCTATGGCAGTGTTGTTCTATGGTTATGGTTGACACATGGACAAAGAAATAAAGATAAAGAGTAATTGTGTTCTGTGCACATGGATAATATTTTTTTTGGAGTGTATGGCCTGGTATCTAGACCTTTAGGCCAAGTCTTGAGTATTATTATTCGGTTTATTATAATTTCCCCAAGCCTTGTCTTTATGTATTATTATCCTTCATAGTTCACTGCTTCACAATATGTTGATGCGTCACATTGTGCAGTCCTTGGAAGATTTTGACGGCAACTTGAGCCAGCAGGCAGCTGACAGTTGGCGATGGTATCTAAAGGCGCCTACGCAAACAGCTTATCTTGAGAATCCATCACCATCAGAGCACTTGTTTCACCGTTTCCACTAATTGTTCACATGCGTAGACAGTTAATACATAAAATCGCACCACTTTTACATATCAAAATCCACTTCAAACTATTATTTAAACTATAATACAGGAGCAGCAAACCGCCGCCGATCAAGTTCCCGCCAAAACTCTCTACACATGGATAATACACTTGTATGGAGTGTAGAGTAGAAGGAGAACCATCTTATAAGATGCGAAAGTTGAAAAAGTGTCCCACTATATACGAAAATAGAGGTTCCAAAACCTACCACAATTGCGCTGGCGTCTGAAAAACTACGATATGAATATAGCTGTTGTAGACGGAGTGAAGTCAGCTGAATTCAAATATTTAAAATATTTCATTACTAGAGTAGTTAGTAAAATGCCAGTATACAAAACCTCAATTATTTACGTAGTACAAAACCAAGCGGATTGGTCGGTCCCTGTTTATTTCTCCATCTTATTCTAATTAATTTTGGCGCTTTTTTTAATTTATCCTATGCTACTGCAGCGCCACCCTTATTGGACGCATTTTTAGGGAGGACACTTTTCATATACAGAGATGGTCCTCCTTCTACTCTACACTCCATATACACTTGGTTGACAGTTCTTTCAAATAAATACGAATATACGATAATTCAGAAAACGAATATATCTAGCAACTTTTTGTTCCTCTCCTGTGAAAATCATAATAAGAATCTTTATGATTATTTACTAAATTTGACAATAAATGTGCCTGTGTTGTTTGTAGAATATGTATCAATTTTTATTATGTTTACAATTTTTTCAAATTATAACTCTTTTTAGAATAAAAAATCTACAATAAAAATCTTTAAGTATTACAATCATCTACAAACGATTCTTAACCCATTCGTAATCAAGATTTTTCAAAAATTATCATATTTCATGAAAATTTATAACCTTTAGTGATTTTCAGAATATTTTTCAGGACTACAAACAAATGAAGGTTATTACAATCATTTGTGTAGTTTGTAGTTCATTCGGGTGATAGATTTATTTTTAATAATAATATCTTTCAAGATTCAGGTCCAGTAATATTTTTTTTTAGTATTATTATCTACAAACGATACTTAACCCATTGGTAATCAAGATCATATTTCATGAAAATTTATAACATTTAGTGATTTTCAGAAGATTTTTCAGGACCACAAACGAATGAAGGTTATTACAATCATCTGCGTTGTTTGTAGAATATGTATCAATTTTTTTTTTTTTACTTCGGGTTCCAAATTCACAGAGCTGCTCCTAAGCAGTACATAGATCTTATTGCACACTTTTTATTTTATATGCATACTTTTTATATTATTCGATTAGCATTGTAGAAAATTTTGACACGTTTCAAGTGTGCTAAAAGTGTCTACAATATTTATCAAATTGGTGACGACATATTCGAGCACTTTGTTTTTGCACAAAATTGAGATTTGCAGTGAACTTATTGAATATGTTTATCTATTAGGTAATAATAATAAATAATTGACGCCCATTTAATGGGTGATGGAAAAAAGAAGAGTGCGCAAAGGGCCGCTGCCTGGAGGTCGCCAGGGCGTGTCTGGAGCTGGCGCTGGACGCGACAGCATGCGGGCCGCCAGCCGAGCGCGGGGGATGCAAGACCACCTAGCAGCCGCCCGCATCCATCATCCCCACCAGAGGGCTTGATGTCGGCCGAGTCTTCTTGGACTCAACAAGCGGCATCCGCCGCTGGTGGAGCACGTCGCATGCGTTGGACGGAAATAATGAACACAAACGCATTGCGAGCGTACTTTAGGGTGAAACTGCAATGTTGACGTATCGGGCTCGGATGCATCGCTTTTTCGCAGAGCTGGAGCCATCGGTTCATGTAACGGAGCAAAACCTGGCAGACCGAGGTCGGTATATCCTGCGCTCCAACATATTTCGTGACGCCGAACTCGAACGACTACGACGTGAGGCTGTTCCCTCATCGGATGAAAATGCTGCAGCTGGTAATGCGACGCTAAAAATTGCAGAGCAACCCGCACACGTGGATGCCGCCGTGGATATTCCAGTTGTAGTTCATTCAGACGATGATGAAATGGTCTCCCACAAAGTAGAGCAAATGAGGAGTATATTGGAAGAGGCTATTTTGAAAACGCGCAGTACGCCTCTCGAAAATCGACCGCGACTTCCCCGCATACCCCTAAGCAAGCGGAATCGGGCTGTCGTGAGGGCTCTCAACCCAATGCTGGTGACCTATTTGAAAGCCAGCCGGGACCTTTGCGATACGGACTCAATTCTTTTTGGCGCCGCACTGGCAGTTTGCCGTATTATTGGCGCCAAACTTCCCACGGCTGGACGCGCTACTAGACAAAGTAGCGCCATCACAGCCTGGAGAAAAAGAATTGAGGACCGTATCGCAAAGGCAAGAGCCCTAATCGGCAGACTGACAAGCTTCAGGTCGGGTAATAATAGACCGAGAATTGTGCGCACCGTCAGGATGGCGTTTGCTGGGACAAATATAAGTTTGTCCCAGCCGGATATTACGCAAAAGCTGACGGAGCGCATAGACTACCTGAAGCAGAGAATCGCTGCTTGGGGAAAGCGGATTCGGCGATATACCGAGAGGTCGACACGGTTCAACCAGAATCGTCCCTTCCAGAGTGATCAGAAGAGGCTCTACAAATCATTGGAGCGACCAATGATACGTGGAACGGGCCAAGCACCGAATCAGGCCGACACTGTCGCATTCTGGCGCGGCCTGTGCTCAGAGCCCGTAAACTACAGCGAGGGCCCTTGGACGGAAGTTGTGGTGAGTCAGTGTGCGAATCTTACGCCCATGGACCCCGTCATTATAACGCCGGACGATGTAGCTGAAGCGGTCCAAAGGACCCCGAACTAAGTCCGAAACTAGCCCGAAAAGTCCGGGGCTAGACGGGCTGCATTAATACTGGCTGAAGGGGTTCGTGGTGTGTCACGCTGTGCTCGCCCGACAATTTCAAGAGGGTCTCCACCAAAAGTCGCTCCCGAGCCTCTTCACTACTGGGATCACTCATTTGGTTCCTAAAGACCCGGATACCACAGACTCGAGCAAATACCGCCCCATCACGTGTCTACCCACAATATATAAGACACTAACATCCATTTTGAGCGCCAGAATTACTCGTCACCTGAACTCAAATCAGGTGATGACGCGCACTCAAAATGGATGTCGGGGCGTTGGTCGTGGAACCAAAGAACCACTCCTTATTGACGCGGTCATTGGCAAGGTGGTTAAACGCAACCGTCGGAACCTCTCCGCCGCCTGGATAGACTACAAAAAGGCATTTGACTCGTTGCCTCATACATGGCTGAAGAGGGAACTCGAGCTGTACAAGGTTGACTGTACAGTTAGAGACTTCCTCGGGCAGTGTATGGGGCAGTGGAGTACGATCCTTTGTCATCTAGGCGAGCGGATGACGGCTGCAGAGGACCACATAAGGATAAGAAGGGGTATCTTCCAGGGCGATTGTCTGAGTCCAATCTGGTTCTTCCTCTCTCTGAATCCTCTCAGTACCTTACTGGAAGGTCCCGGGAGGGGATTTTAGCTTCGGAACAGAGGTACAAAAATGACCCACCTTTTCTAGTCGCTCCTATCTTATGGAATTGCTGAACATCACTTGTGATTTTAGCAATTCCATTAGAATGGAGCTGGGGGCGGATAAGTGTGCGGTCCTCCATGTCGAAAGGGGTAGGGTTGCTAATTCTGAGGGCATAGACTTATCTATGCCCATCAACATAAAGGCCCTATCCGAGGCTGAAACATACCGATACCTGGGTATGTCACAGAACATAGGTATCGATGAGGCGGACATGAAACAGTCAGTTAGCGATGTGTTTTGTGCACGCTTGACAAAAGTGCTCAACAGTCTTTTGTCGGGTGTGAATAAGACACACGCATATAACGGTTGGGTCATGCCTGTCCTCATATATACCTTCGGCATACTCAGGTGGTCTCAAACCGAACTGAACGCTCTGGATAGAAAAATCCGCACTGTTATGACGTCTCACAGTATGCATCACCCGAGATCGTCAGTAATGAGGCTGTACTTGCCGCGGAAACATGGTGGGCGCGGCTTTTTGAGCGCTCTCACTATGCATAATCGTGAAGTGTGCAGCCTCCGTAATTACTTTCTGGTGAGATCGGGTGATCCATTCTATAGGGACGTCATTTCGTGTGATAAAGGAATTTTGGTCAACATTACCATTCCTTATGACGAGAACCTCGTGAAAGCCGAAACAGATAAGCTGACAAAATATCTGAACCTGGCTCACGAGGTGACCGACATGTGGGGTGGTCTGCCGACCGAAATTATTCCTGTGGTCGTTTCTGCGAACGGGTTAATCCCAGTCAGCCTCTCGGTTCATCTGAGGCGACTGGGACTCAGTGACGGACCGCTCCAGGCACAAATGCAGAAGGCGGTGCTCCTCGATACCGCCCGCATAGTCCGCCGGTTTCTTTCCCTTTCCACCGAACCCTCGGCCGTCTGGTCTCCCCTGCCGAGGGCTTCCATCTGGTTGGGTTTTTATATATTTATGTATTTTTTATGTATTTATTTTATTTTATTAATATTTATGTATGTTTACCATTTTCATTTACAATTATATATTTATACTGCCCAACCAGTTGAGAAAACTTTATAGATACCCCAAAATAAGATTAATTTATTTTTATATATTTATGTATTTATTTTATTTTATTGATATTTATGTACGTTTACCATGTTTATTTACAATTATATATTTATATTGCCCTATATAATAAAATAAAAAATTGCCATGATAATAGTAAGTAACCATTATAAACCCATATAGTTAATATTACAATAATTACTTACTAGAATAAATTATTATTATATCTACCTATCCTTACCACTATCTAATTATAATATTCCTTGCTTAATATTCCTTAACAGTCAAGCTGAAGAATTAGGGACAGGAATGAAAAGAACAAATGCGTCATTTTCTGCCGACTTCCAAAAAAGGAGACGGTACTCAATTCGACGCGTATGTTTTTTTTTATTTTTTTACCTCATAACTTTTTAGTGGGTGGACCGATTTCAATGATTCTTTTTTTATATGAAAGCTGATACTTCTCGTGTGGTTCCATATGAATTTGATCAAGGTCAGACCAATAGTTTTTGAGTTCTTTGAGTTATTCTTAATAACTTATATTGAAGTCGGCTATACAATTTTTTTTTATTTTAAATTATACATAATAACAGTTAGATCTCTATACTGAATTATTTCAATTCAGGACAGGGATTTCTGTCCTTCGACTTCGTAAAGAACCCAGCGTAAATCAACTCGATTTTCTTCAACGAGCTGTGGTTGAATCTCACGCAAAAGTCCAACCTCATCGTACAGTTTGCCAGTATCCAAGTCAATATTAAATAATTCTAGGCGGCTAGTAATGCCTGAACATGTGATTAGTTCTTTTAGAGATAAAACTTTCATTGCTTGGTATTCCGGATCTTCACCGGACCGGACAGCCACCGTCGAATCGACAACGTCGACGGCGAGACGAACAGATTTACACCGGCAGTGGCGCGCGATGTTGTGTGACCGCAAAGTGAGTGGGTACCGACACGTGCGATCGAAGAATGCGTGTAATTTTTAGGAATAACCGGAGAAATTACTGCACCCCGGGAGGTCGGGAGATTAACCATTGTTACCGGAGTCTCCCGGTTAATGCGGGAGCGTTGGGAACCCTAGGACTAGGCGAGAAAAAGTGTTAGATTTTTCTGTCACGACCCCTTCTGACGTAGTGCCTTGGTGGCTATAAGGAAGCAAGATGAAATAACATCCATCTCCCTCGCACTTTTTTTATCTGCCATGAAAGAAATATTACTTTATTTTAAATGACGCTTCATTTTTATAGACGCTAGTAATTCATTTAGTTGTACTTGTTAATCAATAACATAATACGTTTATCAATAATAATATACTACGCAAGGTACTTCGTTTCAACCGAGTGTTCCACGACACTCATGTTTTTTTCCATTGAGTTATATAAATCAATGTTTTTTTTTCATCAAAATTAAATGAAACGCTCATGAGATGTGCAATTTTGCATTTTCCAAACTATTTACTTTTATTGTTTTACATACATTTATTGTAAAATACAGATCTTAAACATTTATACACATAGTGCCAAGAACTCTGGTAGCGTTTCCTCGTTGAATGCCTACTTTAGTCCTTGGTGGAGAAAAGAACCAGCTCTCTTATCTCCGTTAATATTTAAAAAAAATTATTAACAAAAATAGTATGTATGGCGGCGGACTTAACACCTAAAAATATTCTGCCCCAATCGACCTTTTGGCTAGACAGAGATAAACATATTAGAAGATGAAGTAGCAAAACCAAAGCATCAGCAAAAACTACCTGTCAAAAATTGTCTTTTGTTTTAATTTTTAATTCACTTAATTGTTATATTTATATATACTCGTATCTCCCAGAATAACAGCGTGAAATGGCAGCTTAATGCTTTGTTGTAAATGTAACCTTTTTTACTGGAAACGAGACATGCCATCTTACTCCTAAGGGGGTAACAACTCATCTATATTTTGATTCTTAATCGGGGATATATGTAGATGTCTATGGGCCACAGCATCCACTTATCATCAGGTTGACTGTGTGCTCGTTTTTCACCCTTATTCTATATAAAATGTTTATAATTAATGAATGATTTATTCGCTACACATAATACAATGCTTAATATTATAAAGAAATTACAACTACAAAAAGCACACGAAAACGAATGAATAATTAACATTGTTTTTTTTTCTGTAGAATCTGTTGATTTGCGTAATGATGCAATTCAACTACGTCATTATTATTTCTAATCTAAAAAGTGAAATATTTTATGCGGCTGATATCCTTATTAACTGTTCATATAAATAAAATGTGCTTATGACTTAGTTTATTTATCGCATCGCACTGAAAAAATCCATAAAATGTATTATACCACTTGACATACTCGTACGAGGCTCGTACAGCTGCAATAATGTCTAGCATAGATATTATTTAGATACGTAGGAAGCTGCAGAGTTTAATATTCTTCAAGAAATTCATTACGACTGTACTTGACTGTTATAGTAACTTATTACGTAAAGTAAAGTTTAATATTCCTTTTAGACCTCAGATATATACTATATTCCTTGTCTCAGAGATCGAATAATGTAACTTTTTCGTTTGATTAAGCACAATATTAACCTTTACCTATTACCTTAGTGCATTATGGGTTATCACGGATATATTCTCCTTACCAAAATTACATTGGAGAAATCGATTTAGTTGTAACCTTTCACTAATAACATAAACACAACATTCACGCATGTCACCCAGACTACCAGACACCTAGACTACGGACTTCCAATTGACACGATCCTGACACACCTCTCTCGCCTCATTTACATACATATATATACCTACGCATACATGCTCGTCGGTTATATATATATATATATATATATATATATATATATATATATATATATTTATTTATTTATTTATTTATTTATATATATTTATATATCGCCCATTCGGTCGATAAACTGTCGTCTAGGGCGTTCCTTCCCGACTCTGATGTTCACTTCTGCAACATAGATTTACTTTGTAACTCTTTCAACGTTCATTGTTTCTTTATGACCAAACCATTCCTTTTTTAATTCTGGTGACAATATCATCTTGAAAACCACACTTTTCTCTTGTCACACAATTTCTCACCCTGTCATTAAGATTCAGCCCTAGCATACTCCTTAATGACCGCATTTATATAGCATTTCTCGTGCTTCTTCTGTCACATCAAACTTTCACATTTATATCACTAAAGGCTAACACAGTATGTGAATTGCTATATGGGCCTTTTTTGACTTCCGACAATATAGTGTAGAGCCCTACATATGCATCATCCCTGCTATCACATCCCAAATACACAAACTTATCCACTTGCTCAACCAACTCCCCTTCAAACTTATTAATAATTTAAATTATATAAGGTCGAGGAAAAAGTTTTGATAGTTTTGCCCGGCGGTAACACATCATAATAAATGATGCCCTTCCAATCCCACTAATCAATAAACACCGCATCACGTTATTGCGTGGTCTATCCTGGTTTCGCTACAGTTTGTGGAGCTTGACTACCCTTTGACCATGATCTTTTTCACACGTTCTTGTCGTCGGTGATCAACTTTTCATCACCAGTGATCAATCTTTTAAAAATGGTTCGGTTTTATTAAGTTTCAATAGAGAATCGGAAATGAGTACACGATTCATTAGGTTTCTTTCAGCGAGCTCGTTTGGTACCCAAATATGGAGCATTTTTGTATAGCCACTTTTTCAAACTTACTGAGCCATCTTCCCTTCTATTCTTACAAACTTCGACGACGTCCTTTCAACGTAGCAGTGCCACGCTTCAATTATATTGTAGTTGTAGCACGAATTGGTCGGATCGACCGGGGTAGTACTAATGAATATATAATAGTACAAGAAGTAGTACTGCAGTGTTGTGTAGCCCCCACGGCTATGTATATTAGTGTTAAGTGTGGAATAAAAGTAGTATAATTAATGTTATAGCAAGAGTAACACGTCTCCCTCTCATTGACACCTTTCTTACATTACAGTACCACGCTCTCACAGAATGCCAGCGTAAAATAGCAGATTAATGCTCCTGTGTGTTGCATTGTGAACGTAAGAACTGGAGACCCTTTTACTGGAAACAAGGCATTCTATCTTAGTCCGCAGGGGTGATAATACATCTGCCTTTTGATTCTTAATCGAGGATATATGTAGATGTCCATGTGCCACATCATCTACTTACAATCACGTGGACTGTGTGCTCTTTTGTCAACCTTATACCATAAAAACTATTTAATTTTTGTGTTAGGAACTAACCCAAAATACGAAGAAGATGATACGTGACCACTAAGACGAGAGCGTGTACAGTATTAACATTTTGTGGCGTCTGTCAACTCTCGACAATATATTAAGCGCATCGCGAACTCGCAGGTAATATGATAAAAATTACACGTTGCGGATCTCGTCCTATCCTCTTTTACGATAAATAAGTTCCACTTGACAATGTAATTATATTGTATGTTTATAAATACTGTAACTTAATAATAGGGATCGTGGAGTAAGTGGCGGGTATGCGCGGATATTGATGTTAGTTAAACTCGCTTTATTTCCTTGCTTTAGTTCAAAACGTGTTTGAACTCATTAATATAATTTTTGCCTCACCAACTAAAAGTTATATGGAGCCAGCCTTTGGAAACTCGACAACCAATTAATGGAAAGACTCTCGAGAGGCATCTTCGTCCCCCCAGCGACAGTGTTTGGCAACCTTTACTTGACTTGATGCGACTTAATAAAGAGGTTTAAGATTGTAAAGCTTTCCTATAGCTTTTGTACTACCCATTGCTGCGTAGCCTCCTCTCATTTCTGAGAGGCTTATGGAGCGATGAGGGCATTTTCTGCCACCAGGACGGCGCCCCTAGAATGTGAGGTACAATATTTAACAGATTTTATAGTGGGGAAGTTAATTTGCTCGGAAAATGTAAAAATTTTTTTTTGTACTGTTAGCTATTTTTTATATTAATAACATTAAAAATTAGTAAATCAAACCACAGATATTCATAAAAGTAGAAAAATTATAAAAGAGTTGAAATTGTGCAAAGAATTAAAGAGCAAATCACTTGAAGCATTGTTTTGTGTATTAATATAATACTCTAGAAACTGATAAACTTTTATTAAAAAACAATTTCTCAATTAAATTACATTTTGTAACAAAAAACTTTACCGCAGTGTCAACTAGCGACATCTGGTGAGTAAAAAATTATTAGCCCTCATTATTACATGCGTTTCCTCAGACACGCAGGTTTCCTCATGATTTCCTTCACTGCCGAGTATGCGGTAAATTAGCACTAAAAATTGCTTAATGTAATTGCTTACGACAAGCACTAACATCTAAGCTTTCCAGCTCTTATCAAACCCTCTTAAAAAGTGGAGACCAAGGGGGAGGCATTGGCCATTAGTTTGGACATTGCGAAGGCCTTCGATCGAGTTTAGCACAAAGCACTTCTTTTGAAGCTCCCTTCCAATGTGTTTCCCGAGAAATTGTGCAATAGTATCATCAGCTTCCTTGCAGATCGGAGCATCAAGGTCGTTGTAGACGGTGCATGCACCGACTACAAGTCTGTTAACGCTGGTGTTCCACAAGGCTGTGTGCTGTCACCAACGCTGTTTCTTCTGCATATCAATGACTAGTTGTGCCCCGTGGTTTATAAAAAACGTTTCTCCTCTATTTCTAAATGGATTACGTGATGGACTGTAAAGAATGAAAGAAAATACAACAATAGGTATTTGGCCAGTGTACCTTCACCTCTTATATAAATATAGACTTATAAGTACTTGATTTGAGGCCCGTAATTAATTCCATTTACCCATCCATTACAGCCTATGAAAGTCAACTTCTGAAGCCTAGGCCTCTCCCATAGAATGCCTCATGGGGATATTTATAGATATATAGATACGATATGCTTGCCATACGGGTAGGCAACCCCAGTTTGTCAGTTGTTATTGTAAATGCTGCTAAACAATGCCCATCTTCTTTTTAAAAGGATTTCTCTTCTTCATTCTCTAGTCATCGACTATAACAAAAATATCAACAAATTCAATTGTTGCGAAATGAAATTGCGTTTCACGCTGGCATTGAATTAAAAACTCTTGATTATTTCAAAAGTGTAATTCGGTACAGTTCTCAATCAGGTCGCGGCGGGCGGTGGCGAATGATTTTATGCGTTTTTAATGTTTTTAAAGCATATAAGGGGCTCGTGGGGTGCGCCCTGCGGTCGGAAGGGAGGTGCAGCTCGAAGCAACTGCTCAAATTCATCCGAGGCACCGCGGGGTTTCCCAGTTAATTTGGATACGATTTAGTTTTGCGCGGTTTTAGGGAGCGGTGGGCACGAGTGCTTCTTGTGAGCAAATTGAGTTAGAGGTCTATATGGATGTCATGCAATCCTGGTACAGTAGGAAAAACGCATAAGTTTTTTTGTAAAGATTTTTTTTGTTTATTGTCAAAGTCTTTAAACATTTCTTATCGTCTTCTTCAGAACTAAAAGTTAATTATTGTGGCGTTTTGACAGAGCTTGACCGACGATGGATTGGTGCTCCTTTATTATTGTTTAAGTAATGATATTAAGTAGATTTTAATTCGTAAAAGTGATGTGATTTTGTGTATTAAATGTCTGTGCTTGTGAAGCATTAGTGTGGAAACGATGAAACAGGGAGCATCTGTTTCATCGTTTCTGTTGATGATGATATTAACCTCAAGTTATAGTGTTAGGACACCTTGCGCCTTGAGACCATATTATAGTCATCGACTGTTTGCTGGCTTAAGCTGCCGTTAAAATCTCCCAAAAGCTTCACACATGAATTCTGTTATTATATGGAATAAAATTGTCACACAAAGTTTAATTAAAAAACACGCGCCCCCAAAGTACAAGAGTACTTTAATAGATTACAGAAATAGAAATATAAACTTTTTTTTTCAATATAGATTATAATTATAATACTTGTTGAAACTCATTCTTATGGTTAATTCATCACCCATTTGGGAAATGCCACAGTCCTAGGAAAAACCAGCAAGAAACGCCTGCTGCGTTTTTTGCCGGTAGAATTTTTTGGATAAAAAGAACAATCATAATAATAAATCTACGAAATTAACAATCAATCTACGAATATGTTACACAATAAACTATACAAGACAAATTAAAAACAGCTTGGAGGCGAAGACCTCATTCCCAGGGGTCAGTATCATCCATAAATTCCTAAATATTATAATAATCCTTTTTATACAATCTTCGTTTAATAAAGTTTTTAAACTTGGCAGAGAACATATTTTTTATATTTTCTGGGATTTTGTTGTTAAAGCGTATACATCGCTCTAAAGATGAGTTACTGACCCTGTGCTGTATGCCCCTTTTACCGTATTAGGTGTCGAAAAACCTAAATCTGCACACGCTTTCTATTGAATTTTAGTAGATTTTAACTTTATACTATACTCGACATGATAAAAGTGATAAAACTTATCAAAAATACAAGAGGATTGCAGTTTTAAATATAATAATTATGTCTACAATTACTATGACAGTACCTAGCTATAGTACAACTTGAAAAGAGCGTGTATCTTTCTGAAGTACTTATTTTAACAGTTTTACTACACTTACGAGTATTTTACTTACTTATTTTAACCATTTTACAAATCATATATGAATACTCGATTCGATTGTTTAACTATTGTGTATTTTTCGCGCACAGGGAAGTTGTAAAAGTAATCTCTTTTAAATAAGAGGACGACGAAGGGAAGGGAAATATTGCGAAGCTGGGCCGAAGGTAATCAGTAGCATGGCGCAGCGCTTACAACGCTTGACAACAAACGAAACAAAACTTTGCCGGATTTCAATCACAAATTTCCGCTTGACGCGAACATCCGAAAGGAGTTAACGAAGCCGAAAATAAGAAGTATTGTCCGACTGTTAATTAGAAATCGAAGATCGATTTTTCTGCGACGAGATTGGCTGTCTATGAACGCTACAAAAAGTTTTGCGCCTTACGCTTTTAGACATAGAGTCTAAAAGATAGAGCCTTCGATCAATCATATGATTGAAATGTTTCATTGAAAATTGCTCAAGGTAGGTAATGCGTACGTAATTGTATGTCTTACTTTTTACCAAGAGCATTCGAAGGATTTAAAGATATGTCAAAATGCGAACCCTATCGCATTTCGGCATATCTTTAAATCCTTTATTTAAAAAAGTGGTTTGTATTTTATATCTCTATATATAAAATCAATTGCTGTCCGTTAGTCTCGCAAAAACTCGATAATGGCTGGACCGATTTTGATGCAGTTTATTTTGTGTTTCCCTGAATAGTTTCGATTTACAATTGGACTCGGTTTGTGGCCCTGTTGTCGAAATCCAGAAATCACCCGCGCGAAGCTGGGGCGGAACATTCTGCATAGGCTGAACTCGGTGCACAAAAACAATTCGATCATCAGTAAGCTTTATGCCATCAAAAACATAACTTGTAAAAAAAAACCAAGTCTCGCAACTCAGTTATTCTACCGTAAAAATTTGTGAGATCCATGTAATACCAAGTCGGTTAATTTATTCAGTCCCTACTTAAGGGTCCTTCTGTCTCAAGTTATTATGTAATTAGCCTACCTAACAACCTAACAACATCTTATAGTGACGATATCAATATTAAAAATCTTTTTTTTTAATACATAAATTGATTTGGCCATCGCATGAAAACACAATGTATCTCACAAGTAATACATATTATATTAAATTTGATTGTTTAGTGCGATTGCCAAGTCAATCTATGTATTTAAAACATAAAAGATTGAGAGTGAGAAAATTAAGAAACTTTGGCTAGTTATAATTCTTAAACTACTGGTTCAAATTGAATGAAATTTGAAATATACCGTGTTTATACCATGTATGTTTGGTAAATTTAGCCTTCTAGTTTTATCCATAATAAAGTTATAGGGGATCGAAAATGGCCTGAACTGCTTCGAGAAAAGGATGGTACGGGCCTGCCGTTTTTTTGCTCGACTTGGCGGGGGCACTACCGTGCCTCCAGATTCCTGCATGGCTGGCTATTTTGATTGTTAATTCAGAAGTTGATACTTTTGAGTTTTCTGGTAGACCAACAATCTCTAAGTTCGAAATCCTACCCCATTGTTACTCTGTTTTATTTGCGCGCATAAATCCGCCATTTACATTTCGCCATCCATGACATTTTGTTGAAGTTTTTCAAAATTACTTTTGAGATTGTTGTAGTCATTTAGCAAACTGTTATGCGATTTTTTCAGCTGTTTCATTTAACTAGTTATTTCATTTTTTATTTCAGTGATAAGTGATAATTTCAACTCTTGAATTATATCGAATTTTATAGCACTGAGTTTTTTGTGTAACAGTAACTCTATTAATTAATGCTATTATTTAATTCCAAATTATATGGTTGGCAACTACTTATCTCAGTGATACATGTTGGTTGGTCGGAACTTTTGTTTGATGGTCTATTCGCAGTTTTATCGTGAACGATGTTGGAAGGAGACTTATTAGTTCGTATCGGAGTGTTACCGTTATTACCACCTTTTCGACAAGAAGCAGTGCAAGTGTCCCTTCCATTCAGATCTTGAAGCGGTATCATTATTAAAATTTATGCACTGAATGATAATTATGCGAACATTGTGTGCATTTTATTCCTTTTTTCGTAACATTTATATTTGCTCGGCATGTTTCAAATCTTCCGCCCATTTTACTGTCCATTAAAGCGTTAAAATGTAGACAATGTAATACACATTATAAATACAAAAAATGCGTTAATTCCAATTTGCAGTGTGTAATTGTTGTGCACACTGTTAGGCCGTTTGACCAACACATCTTGAACTGATACGATGAAATGTTTGATCTCCTTGTACGATTTGCAAGAGTCCTTCAAGTATTGTTAAAGGGTAAGCTAAAATGATTTTGCTATTCTTCTTAACTTAGACCACTTTTATCAGAACTAAGCACTAATGTACTTTGAAAAACTATTACAACCTCACAACTATTGCACTATACCACTAAATAAGGCTGTTTCAAAGGTTTAGCGATTAATTTGATCGGAATACTTGTGGCGGCGCTTTGTCGCGCCGCAAGCGAAAGACATCGAAGCCTAAATCACGCCACCACTGTGGCCGTAGGAAGGAAAAAGAGAGATCCCCCGCCGGGCAAAGTGTTCTGCCCGGGGAACGGCCAACGCTCCGAGTGGTAGTTCGGAGCTATTCTATATATACTGCTCGTACTTCGGAACTTTGATAGCGTGATTTAGGCTTAGATGTGTTTCGCTTGTGGCGGATGACAACGCCGCCACATCACCCCCCTGCTCAGACCGGAGGTCGATAGTGCAGTCCGATTTCCGGTGCGTCCTTAATACCTGCGGAAGGGCAAGTGACGCCGGTGCGAACGATATGCCGGTGTGTAATGCATGCCATACTACGCACTTGCAAGTGATGCCGGTGAGAACGATGAGCCGGAGCAAGTGCCAGAAGTCTGCCTTGTAAATCTGTGGTGAGTCGAGATGAAGATAAGTTAGATTGGCTTGCAGGAGCTGAAGACTGCAAAAGACGATCCTTGGAAGTGAACGTTAGGGGTTTTTGAGGAAAATGACTAAAGATTGAAGTTGTAGTTTCCAAAGGTTGTTGGTTGCGTGTGTTCATATCACGTCGTGAACTCAGCCTGCGCTTTTGCTAGAGACGCCCTAGTCGATCTGTAGGTGCGATGCACCTTTGGCATTAGCACGCCGTCAGTGACCACTGAAGTGATAAATCCGATAATCACCATGAGAGTTATGATTCCGACGCCGACGTTTAACTTGAATGCTGAGATACTGGTGATCAGGCCACATACTTTTTAACACGTCCACCCGCTTAATGTCAGTACTTGTATATGTGAAGGTATGTATGGTAATTATAACAAAAAAAAAACATTTTTTGTGTGTTTGTTTGTTCCGGCTAATCTCCGGAATAGCTGGACGGATTTTGACGGGACTTTCACTGACAGATAGCTGAAGTTATAAGAAGTAATTTAAGCTACTTTTATTTTACAAAAATAATTCGGGTTCCGTGCATTAAAATTAAAACCAATGAAATGCAATCGTAATAAATTCTCCGCGGACGAAGTCGCAAGAAACATCTATTATATGTATCTATAGCTCATTTTGGACATATCACGTGAAAACACTTTTTTGTCGTAAAGCATTCTTATATACACACTCATTGGATCAGTGTCAGCTCATTAACCGTACACCTCTAGTGCGAAAAATAATTAAGTCTCGATGTCATGAGTTCACGACCTAATTAACGCGATAATTAAAAACCAATAGAGTGCTTTAATTGAATGTAGTGGTTGTTGGACAGACATATTTGACAGTTAATTTTCGGCAGGTCCAGTCGTTGGTGTACATTTACTAAAGCTCGATCAGACACAGATTGAGATAATTTGCCATGTTTAGGGCTTCGTAATTACGTTCTGTAATTCAATGTGGCAATAACGGAACAGGCCGATTAGATTCTGTACTGTGCTCACCAACACCGAAGTTTGCTACCTATTTATAGTATGCAGATTTGTAGAATTTGTACATACTCATTTTAGAATAAACCTGCATGGTGTAATTAAAACTATAAAGTTCTGTCACTGAACAATACCGGGATATTTTTTTCGAATTCCTTGAGACTCAATTTTCAGCCAGTTCATAGAATAGAATAGAATAGAATAATTTTTTATTCAATATAGATCACATGTGTAATTTGGTTCGAAAAAAATCCTCTGTCCTGGGAGGAATCAGCATTCTTGCCAGCAGGACTTTGGTTTTTAAAGGTAAATTTTAAGAGAATTTTAAGAAAGGAGATTTATTTTAGAAACAGCTTGGAAGCGACCACCTGATTCCCAGGGGTTATTATCAACCATGTTTCATTTATATTATAATAACCCTTTTTATACAGTATCAGCTTAACAAAACATTTAAACTTGGTAATAGATAGAGCCTGTACATATATTAATGGATAGACTTGTTGAATATACTTTTAATTTTTTGCCCTGGATAGTGATTTGTCACTGTCATCTTCGTGTTCTTTGTTGAGGAGGTGAAATGAAATGAAATTAAAATTAACGTACATAAGTGTTTTTATTTCTTCGATGGAAGAAAATAAAATTTCATTTGTGAAAGAAATGGGGTTCCTTCGTCCGGAGAAGAAACGGCGCAAGAAACTCCGCAGGCATTCCCTTTTTGGTCACTACGTCCCGTCTGTTCGGGTCAAATTTAGTCATTGATTTTAAACTAACTTCCTGATAAACTAGAGATTTCAAATTTTGGCCATGTCGGATGTAGTATCGGAATCCTTGGCGTCGACATATCGAATGATGTACATTTTCGTGATCAATGAAGAGAAGGCCAAATTGGCTTCTAAAAGCTTGGCGTACTCAGCAGAGCGGGACGTTATTTCATGCCGGCACACTGCTTACAACTTTACAAGGCACAAGTTCCCCAAATTGAATACTGAATACTGTTCCCATCTTTGGGCTGGGGCTCTCCAGTGCCAGCTCCTTCAACTTGACCCTATCCAGCGCACTTCAGCTCGAATCGTGGATGAGTTCTTTCCGTTTTATTGACACTGACAGTGATAGATATACTCGACTTCGCGTGTTAAACGCCATTCCATTGCTTCCGGGTTTACTTGAATATGCTCCTTATCATTATTATCTATCTCCTGTTTTTCGACGACTTCGCTATCCCTTTGGACACCGATTGCTTACTATTTTACGACGATTTCGCTACGTATTTGAACCACCCACAAAAAAGTCAACCATTTGGACCCTGGTTAGGGATGGGCAAGGGAAAAAATTATATCGATAGGTATATATCGAATCGATATTTTCAAACAGGTACGATATATATCTCGCGTGATAAATTTCGTTATATCGATATATCGTCATCATTTGCATGATGTACAGATAAGTAGGATGTACTGACGATTGGACGACGAAAAAACACGACAACCAACCACACATGAATAATTTTGTACTTCCTTTTGTTGTTATATGTTTTGTTATTAATACAACTTTTTAAAATATATCGAAATTGATACGATTTCGATACTCTAAAATAAATATCGTTGTATCGCGATTTAAAATATCGACGATATACAACGATATTTTAATTAAAAATATCGATATTTCGATATATCGATTTTTTTGACAAGCCTAACCTTGACTATCTATTTGTGGCTCCAGACGGGACTCACATACAAAGGATTGAGTAAAAATGGACGTATTAATAAAGTTAAAATAATAGTACTCACTACTGCTATAAATATACAGAATAGCAAACGACAACAGAACCATCGGTAAATGAAAAATGTTCTATAATGTATTCAAAACAAGGACTAAAATTTTGAAGCTTATTTATAGCGAACCCGAGCACACCAATCCATAAAAGCAGCAACTGTTGACGAGTATGACAAAAGCACGCACGGTGGCTGAAAGAGACGTTCTTCTTGCGGCTATCTGTTCGTTTGGCAAACGTCACAGCTGCAGTGGTGTAATTATAATTTAAAATACGCCTAACGATAGCTCAGGGGCAGCTATTTGACGGCTTAGCAAGTATATTCATTTTCCCTCTTAAATTTAGAAATAAACATAACATACAGCAATATACTCCAATCAATTTGTGAAAGCCTGTGGTGTCTATACTAGGATTCCCTGTATGAAAGATAACTAGCCCCCACCTAGAGACCCATCTATAATATAGGTAATATTGAGTGTATGATTAACACGAAATAAGCTGTAGTGTGTATGTGTGTGTGAGTGTGTGCGAGCGTGTGTGTGTTTATCCTTTCGAAAACGGAAAAAAACGGAAAAGAGATCAAACTACTCGTATATGGTGTGAATACATGAACATAAAATATCAAAGTTATTTACGTGTTAAATAAAATAAGGGAATTCACGTTTAGCACATAGCTCAACTTAACCGTTTTAATGTTGCAACATGACATCAATCGCGGCTCGATTGCATCGGGATATGCATTATTTGTGGCTGAAATTTATGAGTTAGAATTATACGTTCCCCCAGCTCTGAAGGCACGTTGTTCGTGTCTGATGGTATGTATACGGCCTTATATATAATTAATTGCATATATGTATATGTTAGTGTGTGTGTATTGAGTGATTCGATGAATTTTATTGTTTGAGTCAGTTTATTTTAAATGTGTTTTATGATTAATAGAATCTATTATATTAGATACTAGTGACCCACTCCGGCTTCGCCTCATGTATAATTGTAACTAAAATGCTGTTGTCAATTTTTATCGTAGACTGCGATACCGCTAGTTGCACAGTATTCGTTAATAATATTACAGTCGGAGTGTGATCGAAAAATAAATTCGAGTTCACTTCAGACATTTTACGGCCGGAATAGTCCTTTTAACAGTTAGATGCGCAAAATGGTCCAATTTCCGAGAAGAGAATTAAGTTAGAACGCGATTCTGATAGAATCCGCGTCCTATAGTCGCGTTGTAATTGGAATCTCCTATATGAAATTCATATATTTGTAAATAACGTCTCCCTTGGGCCGTTGAATACTCTTACCGATTTAAGTATTCCAAATTTTATGTTGTTTAGTTACGACTAGTGTACAATACAGTTACCGTTACAGATTGTCCAAAGTCTACTGCTGATCGTAGACGTCGCTCAACTGGCTCTGGCTCGACCAAGGAAGGAACACGCTCTCACAGAATACCACTGTAAAATAGCAGCTTATAGCTGCTGTGTTTTGTATGGTGAGTGTAGAGAACCAGAGTAACTTTTTGCTGGAAACGAGGTAGGTAGATTGGGTACCGTTGTGACAATTTTCAATGGATCGCCGATAATTTTGTTAGTATGCCACTTAACTGGAAGAAAGATTACATTTATCTACGTAAAAATACAAAAATTTTGCACCTAAATAAATGACAAAACTGACCGTCGTTAGTGACAGGTTGAAAAATACACAAAAGCGGTCTAAAATCACTTTTATTGCAAATAATAAGCTTACATAAGGCAACATAAATCTTCTTCTGGAAAAATTAAAATTAACGTAACGTCACGTTTACGAATGTGTCGCAACAAAGACATACGATTAACTTCATGCATTTCCGCAGCTCTCCGTAAAGAAGTTCCTCGTTTCACTTGTTTATATTATGCATCTTCATATTATTTTATATCACACTGACCTCTTTCGGTCTTTCTCAAACGTTTCCTGGGCATCTAAAAGCAAAAATAAAAATTATAAATTGTTACAACCGTACCCACTGCACAACTTCGCGAAAAACCAATTGCCATGACAACACAACATGTGCACTATGTAATTACAGCTATATAACTACTAATGTTTCGCTTTTCACGAAGAAAAACACTCATTACTCTGTACACATATAACAACAATTATTAAAATATATCGAATAAAAATACTTACTTCTGACTGTTAAAAAATAATATAGGCCTATGCTAGCGTTAATGTGTAACTGAAACACATTCAAACGGGCACACTGCTCCTCTCCCCTTGCACCCTCCCCGGTATTCCTTGCAGATTCGCTAATATGACCACTGTCATAACCGTACCCTGACTCAACCGTCCCCAGTCTACCCGTATATTATATTCCATCTTATTATATTCATCTATATCATTCATCTTCAGCTTCTGAACGTTAATAAAACGAAATGTATTAAATTCACTACACCTAATGTTAAAAAGGTGAATACCAATGTGCTTTTTAAATGGAGAGGAGCTTGGCCTTGTTGAATCCTTTGTTTTTCTCGGAATTACAGTTGACGCATTGCTTCATTGGGGCCCTCAAATTATATCTAAACTAGCTAGCAAACTTAATTCTGCAGCACATGTTTTAAAAAAGATTCGATGCCTTATATGTGTTGAAACAGCTAGATTAGTTAATTTTAGTTATTTCCATAGCATAATGTCATATGGAATCTTGCTATGGGGTAATGCGACTGACATTGAAACTATCTTTGTTTTGCAAAATAGAGCCATAAGCTACCTCAATTTCTGTAATGCATGACAATGTATTGAGAAACAATAAAACAATTACTATATTATACATAAGAGCAATTTATAACCTAGGTCCGAAGGAATCCCTTAGAGAAAATTTAAAGAAATAAATATATTAACTTCGGCCTCTCAATATATTTACGGAAATTTAATGTATGTACAAAAAAAAAATAGTTTTACTAAAAATAGTGATGTATAATGTAAATACTAGGAACAAGCACAAGTTAGTTGTACCAGTTACTCGACTCCAAAGGGTCAGTAATTCCTTCATGGGGCAATGTATACGCTTTTACAACAAAGTCCCGGAGAATATGCAGACCTTTACTATCAAAAGGTTTAAATTATTATAATTGCGATCCGCAGTCATTGTGCCTTTATATAAAGGTAAAGGTTCACATTTTGACTGCGGGTGCTATCGGGCGATCAGCTTGACCAGTTTAGCAAGTAAAGTTTACTCGAAGGTTTTGACACGTAGGATGCAAGAGAAATCGGAAAGATTTCTATGGGAGGCACAATGCGGATTTAGACCTGAAAGAGGATGCACGGATCAAATGTTTTCTCTCCGCATGATCACGGAAAAGCTTCTGGCTGCTAACCAGAGGATTTTCTGTGCTTTTGTGGATCTTGAGAAAGCATTTCATAAGGTGGTAAGGAAGAAAATGTGGGAACTGTTGCCGGGGTATTGTGTGAATGGTCGATTGCTAAGGGCTGTGCAGTCACTTTACTGTGACTGTAAAGCCTGTGTGCGGGTAGGACATGACCTGTCACCCATGTTTAGCGTCAAAACGGGCGTAAAACAGGGTTGTGTCATGTCTTCCTGGCTGTTCATACTGTATCTCGACAGCTGTTTACAGAAGCTGAAAGATAGCTGTTTGGGTGTGAAATTGGGTGACATTAAAGTAAATTGTCTGCTGTATGCTGATGATGCAGTGCTTATTATTTTTTTTTTTTTTTATAGGATAAGGGTGACAAACGAGCACACAGTCCACCTGATGGTAAGTGGTTGCTGCGGCCCATAGACATCTACATCTATCCTCCATTACAATTCAAAATGTAGATGCGTTGTCACCCGTGAGGACTAAGATGGAATGCCTCATTTCCAGTAAAAAGGGCCTCCGGCCACCTGCACTCACCAAGCGAAACGCAGAGGTAAACCTCTACTTCACGCTGGTATTCTGTGAGGTCGTGGTACCACCCCGGTTATTGCACCATCAGAGGCAGAACTGCAGGCATTAGTCACGTGTATGAAAGAGGAATGTGAAATTAAAGGTCTCCGCTTGAATGCTAATAAAACTAAGGTTCTGGTATTTGAAAGGGACGAAGAGAGAACGAAGTGTGAAATATGGGTAAATCAGGAATGTCTAGAACAGGTAAATGAAATTGTATACTTGGGGAGTGCTTTTAGCCGGGATGGAAGATGTGATTTAGATGTGGACAGGCGTGTCGCTGCCGGGAACAAAGTCAATGGTGCCCTGACTGCGTTAGTCAAAAGGTAAGGCGTAGTGAAGAGTGCACGCCTTGCTGTGTTGGTACCGACTTTGTTATATGGCAGCGAAACCTGGGTATGCCAGAAGAAGCATAAAAGCAAGTTGAATGCAGTGGAGATGCGATCTCTTCGTAAAATGTGCGGCGTTACCATGGCCGACCGGAAGCGAAACGAAGAGATTCGCAATATGGCAGGTTTGAAAGATGACCTTATCACAAAAATTGATAAGGGCGTGCTTCGATGGTTTGGGCACGTTGAGAGAATGAGTGAAGACCGAATGGTGAAGAAAATATATAGCGCGAAAGTTAATATTAAAAGGTGTCGAGGTAGACCGAGACTAACTTTCGAAGACCATGTGAGCAAACTGCTCGAAGAGGGGAGGGTCAAGAGTACTCGGATACCTAGACGTGCATGTATGAAGAAGATAATGAATCTGAAAGAAGCGAAAGAGGTATGTAAGGATCGTGACACTTGGCGATCTGTTCTCTCTGGCTACCCCGTCAGGGATTGTGCGTGACGATAAGTAAGTAAGTAAGTAAGTATTAAGCAAAAATTGTCTAGTAAGGGTTATTATACTATTCTCTCAAGGGTTATTGTACTCTTTGTACATGACTGATAATAACCCCCGAGAATGATGTGATCACTGCTGTTTTAAAAAATTTTGTAATAAATAGCAATGTGGGAAACAACTGAGTAGTTAACAAGATGTAGGTAATGGAGATACATAAAATAATATATATAATATATCGTGGTTGTTATAGATATAAGAAGGAATGTTTGGTTGATAGCAAAATTTACACTTTAAACCAAACATTTCTGATATGGGAGATATATTTTTAAATAAATGTTTATTTACTTTACATATTATATAATATAGACCTACAAATAAATGTTTTGGCTTTGGACGTTTGTTTATGTGCGATTTATGTTTGTAAAACGGCAAAAATCATAGCGTGCGGGTAAAGTGTTTAACATGAAAGTAATAGTATTTTTGCACCTACTTCCGGACGTCCGCATAGTCTGAAATTTTTCGTACGTATTAGGAACCGACAATAATACAACGACTGCATGATTATAACTAGTATTCTCGCCAGTTACTTTTACAGTACCTATGTAGTCATCATCATCATCATCATTACAGCCCTTCACAAGTCCATTGCTGAACGTAGGCCTCCCCCAAGGAATGCCACAACACACGGTCCCGAGCCACCAGCATTCATCGACTTCTTGCATGTTTTACCAGGTCGTCACTCCATCTAGTGGGGGGTCGCCCTACACTTCGCCTATTGATACGAGGCTGCCACTCTAGACCTATGCAGTACTTAATTTACTTAATTCAGTTTTCTCACTAGTAATTAGTCAATACACAGATCTACTCTACTCCGTATAGTAATTAAATTTCTTAAGTTTTTATTTTAACAAATAAATATACTTAGCTGGTGCTAATTAATTTCATATTTCGGACAACATGCTCAAAAACGGAAATTGTACACACGCCAGCACGCACACAAACAAAAAGTCATTAACAGACGTGCTTGGCAAGCGCTGGTCTTATTTATCGTCAACGACTTATCACAATTAAATGACAGTGTCCACTGTCGTCAATTTTGTTATAAAATATCTCCTACCATTGAAAAGTTCGTAATGTTATTTTGAATCTAGTTTAACCTAGGAACAATCGAACAATGAAAGTTAATATGGACCCGCGGGCGAAGCTTGTTAGACATTATAGACACCTTGCAAAATACACACAGTCTAGCTCCGTGATAAGGCATAAAAAAGCTATGAATTAATTGATAGAATCAGGCGATACTTTGCGGAAATCCATTATAATGGGCATAGCATGATGGGGATGGTAGTACTGGGATTGACGGCGACGGGTATAGTGCGCGCGATTGAGGGAGGGTGGGAGGTCCCCTTAAAGCTGGGCAGTACACATCATTTTCTTTCTTTACGCGGAATTAAGCAAATTAATTTATAGCAACCCCATTAAAGCTATGAACTTTTATTTCGAACTTCCATCAAAGGTAACATCAAAGCTAACTATGATGACAGTTTGAATTATTGTACAATTATTTATTGCATCAAATGTGGAAGTCTTACGTATGCTGTCATGAGTTTAAATCTCTCATACCGTTACCGTTTCGACCTATTAAGATCTAGAGCTTAACATAGGCCTCCCCATAGATTGCTCATAGAGGATATTTTTCATAGTTGGCACGCTTAGTATTCGGGTTGGCCACCGCAGTTTTTTATTTTTATTTTAGTAGTCGTTATAGACACCCACAGGATGATATGGGGTAGTGAATGTTATTTAAATTCATCATATTATACAAAAAAATTCAAAGAAGTATGACGCGATTCTTGAGTATTTTTCTTGCGGTCATCAATAATTATATGTGGTAGAGCTGCAGCTATATTATGGTTATAGCACGAAAGGGTCGGCACGACTGGGGAAGGACCACGCTCTCACCGAATACCAGCGTCAACTAGCAGCGAAATGCTGAAAACGAGCCGTTTCACCTCAGGTGATAACGCATCTGAATTTTGATCTTTAATCGAGGATAGATTCCAGATGTCTATGGACCTCAGCATACACTTACCATCAGGTGGATGTGTGTTTGTTTGTCATCTTTATTCTATAAAAAAAAAACGGCCATACATTATGTATACTGGATTAATTTCAGACTTTTTATGTCTAAGCTCAGAGGTTAAGCGCTTGCTGTAAAATTTCAAAACTCACGAGCAACCTGGGTTCGATCCATGCCGGCACACCAATGAAATTTTAAACCTGTATATGACCAATTGACTTTTTTTTTAATGTAACCCCCACACTAGGATTTTCGCGATTATCGTGGAATAAGTTTACATACATAAATTTTACAAAGAAAAGCACCCAGACCAGGAACAATTATTTTTAGGCCATACAAATACTTGTTTCGTGCGGGATTTGAATTCTATCATATAGCGGTCGTAAAACACGACACGTGGAAAGATCCTTCACCGCTACGGCCATCTTTTTTTAAAACTAAACTTCAAAAACGTATCGTATTCCTTACTTCATATTTTATAAACTGCGTCAAGATTACGCACAGAACCTGTTAAAATATCGTCGTCCAACAGGAGCAGCGCTGTTGAAGTTGGAGCTCATTTTGTTTATCGTCACCGGTTACCGGTTATGCGGCACCGTCAAGACGGTCAAATACCATACGCCGTCAAAACCGCTCTCTAGGAAACCACGCTATCTTGTTTACATAGACAACATTATGGTGACGTCATTCGCTGCTTTATACGACCGTCATGTACCGTGATCCTTGGAAACCAGAGCTTAAGCCACTGCGCCACGGAGCTGTAAACATTGCTTCATTATCCCCATAAAGTTGATAGGACGTCTGTGATATATAATGGCTATAATTTTATTTAGGATGGTTAGGAGCGTTCACGAGCTAGTTCCTAGTCCAATCTTACCTAGGAATCCGTTTCGGTAGGTACAACTTTCTTTCGGTTGCCAAGTAGCAGTGCCTGTACAGCTGTGTTCCGGCTCGAATGGTAAAGGAAGCCAGTATAAGTACAGGCAGTGAGGGATTCCAGCTTAGCCCTCAGAGGCTTCAACGCATCTGTAGTCTTCTTTGTCTGAAGTAGACTACAGGTGTCCACGGGCTGCAATAGCCACTTAACCATTAGAAGTTCGGTGGAAGTTCGTTTGTCCCTTCAGTTTATCAAAAAATATGTATTAGATGATACCTGTGATTTTCGTGGTAGAGCCATGCTGCAGCTATATTAATAGTATAGTTATAGCACGAATGGGTCGGCTCGACCGCGGAAGGACGACGCTCTCACAGAATACCAGCGTATAATAACAGCTTGACACTGCTGTGTTTCGTATGGTGAGTGTAGAGAACCGGAGACCCATTTTACTGAAAAAGAGGCATTCCATCTTAGTCCTCACGGGTGACGACGCATCTGCATTTTGATTCTTTATTGAGGATAAATGTAGATGTCTATGGGTCACAGCAACTGTCTTACAGACAACCTTTTCGGTCAGAGAACTGTTGTTTACAACGTGTTACCAATAGGGAAGGTGGTCAATAAATTAGACAATTAAGTAAAAGAAAACAAATACATGAAAACACACGATGATGACAATTGAGGATAGGTCCTACCTATCCAATAGATTAAGGATGGGAATTATGATGGGAATATAGTCTAGTGATCGCAACTGAGACTGCTCTACATTAGGTCCTGGGTAACGGTCTGGTGGGTGGTCTAGAAGTTCGTATTCCACAAAAACTGCTAGCGTCTTATTACATTTAGTTTTTACATAATATGAGTACAATGCTATATTTTTAATTTAAAAACCAAGAAATTAGAGGAGTTGAAATTTCAACTCACCATATATTATAATTAACAATTTCCCGTGCGAATTCCTGCAACTCACTCAATAAATCTTATTCAAAATGTAGCAGACGGTACTTACTTATAACGCGCCTTGGCGTCCCTCCGAGCGAACTTACACGGTCATTAGGAATTATAAAAATATAATAAACAAGTGCAGTGGGCATCTTCGCTCAACGCGGGCTACCGCTGGCCGCACAAATTATTATGTTTTAGCAAAAGACGCGGAGTGCGTCTGTTAGCGACAAGTGGAGCGGAGCGGGTGGCGGGTTTATAAAATATATGTATTATGTAAACCAGCCACTCGCGTATACAGTCTTTTATGGCAAAATCTTTTATGTTTTAAATAAATAAATTGACTTGGCAATCGCACTAAACAATCTAATTTAATATAATATGTATTACTTGAGAGATACCTACATAGCGTTTTCGTGCGATGGCCAAGTCGATCTATTTATTTATAATATAAAAGATTTTTAGTATTGATGTGGTCACTATAAGATGTTGTTAGGTTAGCTAATTACGTATTAACTTAAAACAGAAGGACCCTTAAGTAGGGACTGAATAAATTAACCGACTCGGTATTACACGGATCTCACAACTTTTTACGGTAGAAGAACTGGGTTGCGAGACTTGGTTTTTTTTACAAGTTATGTTTTTGATGGATAAGTATTTTGCTAAAACTCTCAAACTTTAAATTTTTATTTATTTATTTTATTTTATTAATTAATATATATAGATAAACAACAAGACATACACTATTTGATATGTTAAAATAGTTCTATTCTAGGATTAAAAACAAAATTTTGTCTTAATTATAGGTTACCTCTGTGTGCATCATGGGTGAGCATATGATGATAAAATAATATAATTATAATAAAACTACATACTTTTAGAGATACTTTTTTGATGAAAAAAGTGGAGTATTGACGTCTTAAAATTAAATACTATTGCTAAAGATATCTACATGTATTTCTTTGGACAAGGTTGAGTTTATAGCCTGGATTGCTCTTGGCGGAGTTCGTCACGAAAGGTGAATATTTTGATCGTCTAGCTCTAGTTGTTCTTGTGGGTCATTCAATCAATTTGTTTGGTAATATTTCTGGGTAATTCTCTTTTTACTAATTTGAAGAGATAAACCAGATGCATTAAGTCCCTGTTTTCTTGTAGGCTATTTCATTTAAAGTGATTTAGTCGGTCTTTATAGGATCGTAATCGTTTAATTAGATTACACCGTAGAGAGCAGGGTGCCTATCAGATTTGTATTAATGAAGAGCATCAGTTGATCAGACTACCCGCAATTCCACATCGAGCTAGTTTGAGTAAACGCGACCGCTAAAAGGGAGATCCCGGACATTATTTATATATTACATGCCGTGTGGCATTCCATCTTAGTCCGAGAGGTAACGACGCATCTGTAATCTTCTTTCTTTATAGTTGGTTACAGGTGTCCTCAGGCTGCAGTAGGAACAAACTCACTTACTCTCCTTAAGTGAATATTTCATTTGATTTTATAAAAAAAAAAACTGTGCTTGAAGCTGAAGGATAACCTGCATGTCTGTGAATTGAAGTTAATGTGTATTTCAATTACATGCTTAAAGTCTGTGAAGACATCTATCAGAAATGGGAGAGCCCTGTGTTTAACTGTGGAACGTATATAGTTATCCCCTACTTAACTTTACTTTATTTTACATGAAAAATAGGTTTATTTAATTTATACGCTTTTAGTGTGGCCACAACATTTGAATACACGAGGCGAAACCGTGTTTGTGTGCAGAGCGCTATTGTCGTCTTTTTGCTCATTGAATATCTTAATAATAAAGCCCTACAGATTGCTCATTTGCATCGCAACTGTTCCGACCCTAGTATTAAGGTTGAACCACATTAGATCGAATGCGTAAAATAGGATATTTTTTTATGTGTTATGTGTAAACGACTATCGTCTATTTATAAAAGTAACCCTATAGTGGTGGTGTAAGTATATGTAGTGGTAGAGCCATATTAATAGCTATATTAATAGTACAGTTGTAGCACGAATGGGTCGGCTCAACCGCGGAGTGACCACATTCTGTTTCGTATGGTGAGTGTAGAGAACCGGAGACCCTTTTTACTGGAGAAGAGGCATTCTATCTTAGTCCTCACGGCTGACAACGCATCTGCACTTTAATTCGAAAACGAAGATAGATGTAGATGTCTATTGGCCACAGTAACCACTCACCATCGGGTGGACTGTGTGCTGTTATGTCACCCTTATTCTATAAAAAAGTAGTGCTACTGCATCTTACTTTTAATGGATGATGGATGAATGGATATCCTTACACCGCCACCACATTGTTACGTTACCCATATCATCCCGTGGGTATCTTTAGATGCGACAGAGGGAAACTGAAACAGGAAATGGGTAGCATCTTCCTGATAACAGTTCAAAATTATAAAAAAATGCGTTAGTGTCGTGGAACACTCGGCTGGAACGAGGTTCCTTGAGTAGTATATTATTATTGATAAACGTAGGTATTATATTATTGATTAACAAGTACAAATCAATCAATTACTAGCGACTATCAAAATGAAGCGTCATTTGAAATAAAATAATATTTCTTTCATGGCAAGATAAGAAAAAGTGCGAGAGAGATGGATATTATTACATCTCACTTCCTTATTTCGCCCCCAAGGCTGTCTTTCGTATGACACAAGGGGTAGTGACGAAAAAATCTTACACTTTTTGTCGTCTATCTCCCACCCGTACCGTCCGATAAAGAACTTCGTTCCAAAAACTGCGGTTACAAATCCACCTGCCAAGCGAATCAGCTGTGGCAATTTCCCACTATGAGCCAATATGGGGCCTATGTTCAGCTGTGGACTTTTATAAGCTGTAATGGATAGATGGATGGCGAAACGGCAGGCGGGTTGTAAACATCATTTTTTTAATTTTTAGTTGTTATTAGGAAGAGCCGTGGTAGTTCAGACGGTTAGCGCTCGGTGTAAGTTTCACAGTACGCGAGCAATCCGGGTTCGATCCCCGCCGGCACCAATGAAATAGTTAATTGCAATTTTAAGTGCCGATTTACCACGTGCTAGGCGGTGAAGGAAAACATCGTGAGGAAACCTGCTTGTCAGAGAAATAAGAAAAAAATTATTTTGAAGACATGTCAAGTTCACCTCGCATTGGGACAGCGCTGCGGACATTTCCTTGCCCTAAAATCCTCTCAGAAATGAAGGGATGCCTGTGTCCAGGAGTGGGACGTATATAAGCTGTAACTTTAACTGTTTTAACTTTTATTAGGAAGACGTTGATGCCCGTCACCTAGTTCACCTATATCTATCCTCTGTTAAAAGCTATTGTTATATACGAGTAAATGAATCTGAATCTGAATGACAGGGTGAGAAATAGTGTGATAAGAGAAAAGTGTGGTTTGCAAGATGACGTTGTGACCAGGATTAAGAAAGGAATGCTTCGGTGGTTTGGTCATGTAGAAAGAATGAACGAGGAAAGAGTGACAAAGCAAATTCATGTTGCAGAAGTGAACGGCAGGGTCGGGAAGGGATGCTGTAGACGAAGGTTTATCGACCAAATCGACGATACATTGAAAATGGGTCAAATTAGGATTACCCTTAACAGACGAGCGTGTATGCGTAGATATATGGATGTAAAGAAGGCGAGAGAGGCGTGTCAGGATCGCGCCAAATGGAAGTCCGTAATCTCTGCCTACCCCTCTGGGTGACAGGCGTGAGTGTTTGTGTTATGAATACATACAGCTACGGTGCGCAGTATATTTTTCGCTATTTTCATTATTTGTGGGTAATAGGATTAAAAAGCGGCAGGCTTTGCAGAAAGTCAGGTTATGTCTTTGGAATTTATAATCTATGTCTCCAAGTAAGTTTGTCGACTCCTTTTCGATCACCAGTGGTAGTAGTGTTCAGATAACGATTTTTGCGCTTTTTGTGCTTGCAGCTTGCTGGATGTTTTAAGTCGTAATAGAAGATTTAGTAACATCATTTTTTCTTCATCATCATCATTATTACAGCTCTACACAAGTCAGCTGAGAATATAAGCCTCCCATAAGGAATACCATCTGCATCCATCGACTTTATGATCCTGAATAACATTTTAACAACCAATAATAACGATAGCTTCCACCGATCGTAGGTCTCATAACTTGTGGTGCAGTATGTACTCGTTCCACACGACAAGAAAAAAATATACAGTCACATAGACATGCAGTCATTAATTCGCACAAACAACCGCAGAAAAACCGAGTACCCGACGTTGCACGTCCACATCGATCGTTAGTCACGCCATCGAAAATAATATTAAGGCACATTGCCCCCATATAATAATAGATGTAGACGAATTGTCTTCCCTCATACCGGTAATTTAAATTGCGTCCATACAAAGCGCATGAGTCTATACCAATTACGAATAATGTACAATAATATGATAAAACTGAAAAATTGCAAATTTGAATCGATGCGGAACGCCGCCGCTGCGACTATCCGAAAGCGAATAAGTGATACGCACACTAATATACATAGATGGGGTCGTACGCTTGTTTGCGTGCGTTTATCTATGTTTGTGAGTATTTTTTCTTCAATATATTTTCCTGCCTAATGACTAACAAAAGACAGGAATTAAATTCCATCGTATGAAATGCCTCTCTTTTATTTATAGATAATTTTTCAAAATATCCATTTTGAAAGTATGGTTTCTACGGTTGTTACAATCATGTTTTTCTCTTTGGTAATGGACTGGTAAGGTTATACTTTTGCTAGTGTCAAGTAATAATAATGTTTCCACAGAAAACAACAGTTGCGTTTTAACTCCTAAAGACTTATGCCTCACAGCTCGGAGTGGAGTGGTAACTTATCCTACTCACCAGACAGGACCCTGTGGGCAGAACCGTAGGACGTTAGTAATTTTATTTAACCGCTAACTAACAAAAGCAAAGGCTTACATTTAAACCCAGACTTAAACTGTACCTACATGAATGCGATGGGAGTTTTAAAATATATCCGCGTTACAAATCCAATTAGGCCAACAGGTTAAAGTTTTAGATAGAGATTATAGTTTCCTAAATTTAGATAAGCATATACCTAGTCAGGTCATAAATTCTGTCACATGTTTAATATAAAATAATTGAAACAAATTTATTCATTATGTAACCATTTATATACCAAAATGAACTTAACAAAACATAGATTCTTATGACACTAAAGTTTATTCAAAATGACCTCCGTGATTTTGAATACAGGCCTTCAATCTGCGCGGCCAGTCGTCTATCGCAGCACGAACGAGGTCCATGTCAATATCGGCGGCTGCCTTAATCAAGGATGTCTTGAGTGACTCTAAATTGGGATGAGGATTTGAGCACGCCTTTTCCTCCAAGTGTTGCCATATCTTGTAATCTAACGGATTCAAATCTGGACTGGAGGAGGGCCAGTCTTCGTGCCGGATGAAGTCGATTTCACGAGCCGCTAGCCAGTCTTGTGTGCTCTTCGCTCTATGAGCTGGCGCCGAATCTTGTTGGAATACCCAGTCTCTGTTATTGAACATGGTATGAGAAACAGGTTCCACAAGGTTCGTCAGGACTGTATTTTGATACACAGCTGCATTCGTTTTTACACCTTTCTCACAAAAATGTACCTCTGTTAAGCCCCAATAAGAAACTCCCAACCATACCATGAGCGAGGATGGAAAATGACCTCGTTGGACACGCGGAATATGGTTGCTCGCTTCTTCACTACTGTGTGCGTACACCTTATCATTTTGTTTGTTGTAGCTCTCTTCTACGGGAAAAATTTTTTCATCCGAAAAAAGAATTTCCCGATATTTTTTTCCCGCGTACCGCTTCAACAAAGCGCGGCATCTCTTCAGTCTCAGGTCCATTAGACGAGCATTCAAACGATGTCCTGTTTTTTTTCGATATGCCCGAAGCCCTAAGTCTTCATTTAACACCCTTTTCACCGTGGTTCTGCTTAACCCCATCTGAAGGGCCAACAGTTTCTGCTTACGTTTGGGATTTCTTTGAATTCGCGCCTTCACAGCTTTTATCACTGCTGGAGTCCTAACAGACCGAGGGCGACCACTTCTTGACCTGTCATCTACACTAGAGTCTTTATTGTATCGTTTGATGGTACGGTAAACGAATCTTTTGGTTATATTCAAATTTTTCAGTATGTCAAAAATTTGAATTGGCGCGTAACTGTAACGATGCAACGCAATAACTGCAACACGGTGTTCTTTAAGCGTCCACTCCATATTTAAAAATGAGTAAAATTCTAAAAAGTATACAGTTTTATTTTCATGAACAATTCGAAATTCGAATTCAATAAACTTTATTGTGGCCAGCATTCTAAAAGAAAAGTTTTTACTGTGGGACAATACTTATGACCTGACTGTGTATATACTCGTAAGCTAAGAATCTCCGGTGGAGGTTCGGTTGCCACCTACGACGACTCGTCCTGGCAACGTACAACGCACGCACCCTGAGGACTGACGAGAAGATCGTGGAGCTAGAAGAAGAGACAAGTTGCGCTGGCGTATTATAGGATTATTCGAAGTCCGAAGAGAGGGGGAGGACACGATAATCCTCGAATCCGGCAACTTGCTCTATCACCGGGAGGGCGACCATCTGTCCCAAGGAGGTGTCGGATTTATCGTCCACAAGTCTCTCGTTAATAACGTTGTAAAGATCGGGAGTGTGTCGACGAGGGTTGGGTACCTTATACTCAGAATCACCAAACGGTATTCGCTGAAGGTCATACAGGTTTACGCACCAACCTCGGCACATCCCGATGAGGAGGTGGAGGAAATGTATGAGGATATCTCTAGAGCCATGCATTCCTCCAAAACCCAATATACGGTGTTAATGGGAGACTTCAATGCAAAACTAGGCACAAGAGAGAACGGTGAGCTGAAAGTAGGGAAATTTGGAATAGGGTAACGGAACCCAAGGCATAGTATAAAGACAGGGAAGTAGGCTGTCTCCGGCGCAATCCGCGATATAATTGCCTACTGTCTCAGGGTTGTCATTGTCACCAAATCATTAGTTTAAAGCCCGGCCCTTGCCAAAAATAATACATCTCTGTATAACTAATTCAGTGATCATTAGTCGATAAAGTTCAACAATGGTTTTCCTAACAAATACAGAAATGTATTAAGATTCAGAGCAGTATTATTTATAAAAAAAGGGATAAAATAAACCGGCGGGGCGGTGTGTGAGCTCGTGTTTAAATTATTTACTTAGTATATTCTAGTTATTTTTTATTTTTAATAGGCATAATATAGTATTTGCATACATAAAGGACCATATTAATTTTTATTTTTAATTAATACAAGCATATATATATTGAATCACACATTTATTACAAAATTACAAATTAGCTACAGAAAAATACTTTCTTCGGTTTCGACTATTACGAAACGACTTGTTATTAAACTTTAATGTGTAATATATCCGCATCCTTATAAATAACTTTTGCAAATATAATTAATTACGATTTTATAACCGTAAGTAGGTACTTAGTTACTATTCTTCCTCTGTCTGATAGACAACTAATACAACAAAAATATGTAAATGTATGTAAAAAAGCCGTAACGCGCAAACCTCGTGCGGTGTTAGCCCAGACTGGCGTAGTGAGAAACATTCCGAGATTGTGTTTAAGTGTGCGTGCGGCGCCTCATAGATACTATGGCGCACACATACAAGCCGCGCGCAGTGCGTTTGTTAGAAGATAACGTACTTCCCTGTCTTTATACTATGCCCAAGGGGCCAGCAGCTGACCGACTTCATGGAGAAAGAGGGACTCTTTATGATGAACTCTTTCTTCAAGAAGCGGCCCCACAGGAAGTGGACCTGGTCGAGCCCCGACGGTTCGACAAAAATGAGATTGACTTCATTATGACGACCAGACGACAACTGTTCAGTGATGTCTCAGTGATCGCGAGGGTGAAAACCGGCAGCGATCACCGAATGATTAGAGGCACACTGAACTTAAATGTTACAACCAGTGCGTGTTGCCAGTGATGACTTACGGAACTGAAACGTGGTCCTTCACTGCTGGCCGTATGAGGAAGCTCAGCGAGCTATGGAGAGGGCTATGCTCGGAGTTTCTCTGCGTGATAAACTTAGGAATAAGGATATCCGCAGTAGAACCAGAGTAACCGACATAGCCCAACGGATTAGTAAGCTGAAGTGGCGGTGGGCCGGCCATATAGCTCGAAGAACCGACAACCGATGGGGAAGAAAGGTTCTCGAGTGGCAGCCTCGTACCGGTAGGCGAAGTGTAGGGCGTCCCCCCACGAGATGGAGTGACGACCTGGTAAGACATGCAGGAAGTCGATGGATGCAGGTGGCTCAGGACCGTGCTTTGTGGCATTCTTTGGGGGAGGCCTATGTTCAGCAGTGGACTTGTGAAGGGCTGTAATGATGATGATGAAGCTTATCTAAAAAGTCTTTTGTGAGTAAATTCATAAAATTTTACAATACAATTCCTAAAAATATAGTGGACAATAATCAAATACAAAATATAGAAAGTTATTAAGGAAGTTTTGTCAAAAATACCTACTATAATATAGATTAATATATTGATGTACATATATTATTAAACATTACATACGGCATAATTATCATTATTTATATTTTTGAACTATAAAATTAGGCTACTCTTCGAAAAATAACCATGTGTATTTATATACTCATCTATATATTAATGAATAGATCAATATAATATGTAATAAAGCGTGGTAATAATTCTTACATTGCATTTGTAAGTTATTAATAGTTATTAATAGTTGTAATTGCGAATGAAGAATGGCGAAGCTTGCGAAGTCACTTATTGATTTCACGATGTCTGTCCGTCTGTCCGTCTGTCCGTCTGTCCGTCTGTCTGTCTGTCCGTCCGTCTGTCCGTCTGTCCCACGATTATCTCGAGAACGGTTTCGAATTTTCAAATTCTGTTTTCAGCAATAGATTACTGATCACCCAAGCATCTGAACCTCCTATTTTGAAAGTGATTGCTCAACGGCAACCGTTAGAAACCGCTACAAAGCTGATTCCTTCGCCACTTTGCTATGCTGTTAGCTTGCTTGCTAGGTTTATTGTAAATGAAAGTGTAACATGGTTTTTAAAAAAGGCATAATTTCATGTCAGTTCTTTTGAGGTCTTGTCTTTGCGAGACGGTGAACATTTTGACGTTCATAAGAGCTTTACAAGCCTAAATTATATATTATTATAGCAATCTATGTTGTGTGTTTGTATGTACATTTATATTCACTTGTAGTCGAGCCACGTTGCAGCTATGTTATGGTTGTAGCACGAATATGTCGGTTCGAATGGACGAGGACATCGCTTTTACGGAATAACAGCATGAAAAAATACCATCCGAATGCCGCTGGGTTTCGTATGAATGATGGAATCGAGGAATCCATCTTATGCTTAGAGGTGACAATGAATCTGAATTTTGATTCTTAATTGAAGACAGATATGGACCACAGCATCCACTTATCAACAGGTGAACTGTGCGCTCGTAATTGGTAACCAATTTTCGCGTGCTATTTCGCGACTCGAGAACAATTTATCATATCGATGATGAACTGGTTTCACATAATGCATAGATATGATTAAAATTTCATCAAAACAGGCCTAGCAGTTTTTTGTTACATATGGGTACAAAATTACTAAAGAAGTGACATTCTAACTGAAGTTTATAATTGGTATGGTAATACTGTGTACTATTTACTCATGCAGGTTCTAAATATGGTCAGTAGGGAGTAATTTTTGAAGTTATATTTCTTTTGGGGCGTTTGGGAAAACTTGTGACAGTGAATTTTTTACGATGTGCAACAAATTCAGTGGGTAACTGTCACTCAAGTTTTCGTGGGAACTGATAATTATGTTTAAGGTAGTTATTTTTAGTTATTTTTGTTTTGTTACGCTAAAGAAGTATAACTTCCTACGTGCGTACATAAGTACACACATGCGTTTTTTTATTATATCTCTTACAGCTATTAGTTTTTTTAAAGTATAATGTAAATATGAAATTGTTACAAGTTTCCATTTATAGAGTTAAAAATAAATTAGTACTGACTCGTTAACAAAAACTAAATATTTTCAAAATTATAAATATTTTTAATGTTAAGGTTAAAATTTTTAGGCGAAATATCGGAATTATTTCGGTGAAATATGCAGTTAAGGTGCTCTTAGCCACAGTCGGGAAGTAGGTATAAGACGGATCAATATCAAAGTTAAGCGAATTTATAAATTTAGCAGTTCCGATCATGTAACGAAATACATTGCGTCCATAGTTCGTAAGAACTCTGTTTATGTAAAGACGTTTGCGTTTCCTCATGCTTGTTGTGGAACATTCAAAGTAACATCAGATTGTAATTTCGGGGAGTCAATTAATCATTATTGTTCTCTATGTAATTTCTTAATATGTAAAAACTTCATGTTATTAAATTAATTTTTATACAAATTTTATCAAATTTCTTTATGTATTTAAAACAAGCGATTCTCCCGATTTCGCACGAGTGAATTCCGGATTTCGACAACAGTGGCGCCTACCGCGAATCTAAACCATCCAGGGACACACTCAATTACAAAAAAAAACATGCGTGAGTGTCGTGGAACACTTGGTTAGAACGACGTTACTTTCATAGTATAGATATTATTATTGATAATTATATTATATTATTGATTAACAAATAAAAATAAATGAATTAGTAGCGTCTACTAAAACGAAGCGTCATTTAAAATAAAATCTCTTTCATTAGAAGATAAGAAAACGTGCGAGGGAGATGGATATTATATTCTATATCGCTTCATTATAGCCGCCAAAGTCGTCTACACAACGTCAGAAGGGGTCACGACGCAAAAATCATATACTTTTTGTAGCCTAGCCCCCATCCGCCAAATTCGTACCGTCCGATAAGGAATTTCGTTCCAAATTTTCATTAAAATCGGTCGAGCCATTTTCGAGTTTTTGCGAGATTAACCCCACAGCACTGGTTTTTTCATATTGTTGCAACAGTTATTTATATTCAGGTGGGTATAGGATGTATACGTGATTGACTTTTCAGGCTTAATATGCAATGCTATACTAAGAAAAACGTATTTTACAGAAAGTCAAAGTAGATGGTTCAGTTTTATCCTTACAAGTAGTTTCTGATTGTATCATTTCCTTTATAAGGGTATTGATACATTTGAATGCCTACGGCAAGTGTATTTAGGACGTGTTAAACACGCTCAGGTCCCAGTTCAGTGGGGTTATACGGTAAATTGCGACATAGATACATGAATATTTAGATACGACTAATTTTAAAATGCGTAGTTCACTTTAAAAAGGTTTAGTGACTAGTAACACAAAACGTGACGGTGCTCGCACATATTATAACAGACGAAGTACTACGTCTTAGTTATACCGAAAATTACTGCATTTGGGAAAAGTCATAAGCGCCCATCTTCTTGCTTTTGCTTCTATTTTTTTGGTATACAAATTATAAAATGACCTACATAATATTTTAATGTAATGGGTCAACCATATAGCTCAAAGAACCGACAATCGGAGAAGAAAGGTTCTTGAGTGGCGACCTCGTTCCAGCAAGCGAAGTGTAAGGCGGCTTTCCACTAGATGGAGTGACGCCCTGGAAAGACATCCAGTAAGTAGATGGATCTCAGGACCGTGCTTTGTGGCATTCCTTGGAGGCCTATGTTCAGCAGTGGACTTGTGAAGGGTTGTAATGATGATGAATTTTTTTTATTATTAATTTGTAATTAAATGAAATATATTTCATTTATTAATTTGTATTTTGTACCTATTATATTCCGACAAAAAGCTCGTATTTCATGTTACAATTGTACCGGTTCTGGCAGGAATTTGGAAACTTTTTCAAAAGTTAAAATATTTGGTAAAAAATCAACCGAAGAGTTTATTTTTAAGAGTTTTAATTTTTAAATATTATGGAAAATGGCCTTAGTATGACTGATCTGCTCGTATTAGTTAAAATATGATATAATTTTGTAATGGATTTGATAAACCAAATCGGTGATATATTGAAGATGGACCCTTGCAAGCAAGGTGTCTCAGTATCGTGAAAAATGGAAGTCTATAGTCTCTGCCTACCCCTCTGGGTAACAAGCATGCGAATTATATGTAATTTATGAACATTAGCTATGGTGTCACAAAGTAAGATATACTTACTGATTTATTGCTTATTTGCTAAATGTCTTTTATAAGTGTCTTGTATAAGTGTATGGTCATACGATACTAGAGTCACGGTGCAGATATTATAAGGTTGTAGCACGAGTAGGTCCGCGGGGAGGGAGCACGCTCTCACAGAATACTAGCGTAATAGCTTAATCCTACTGTGATTCGTATAGTGAATGTTGAGAGCCGGAGACCCTATTTTACTGGAAACGAGGCATTCCGTGTAAGTCCTCAGGGGTGAGAACGCATGAGCATTTTGATTCTCGTTTTTATTTTGTTGAATTTTGAATTCTATAAAATAAGTGAGTATGTTTTACGTTTTTTAACTGTACATCAGAATAATTGTTTTTTTTTTATAACATAGGGAGACAAATGAGCACACAGTCCACCTGATGGTAAGTGGCTTCTGTGGCCCATAGACCTCTACATCCATCCTCATTTGCGAATCAAAATGCAGATGCGTTGTCACCCGTGAGGACTAAGTAAAAAGGGTCTCCGGTTCTCTACACTCACCATACAAAACACAGCAGTGTTAAGCTGCTATTTAACGCTTGTATTCTGTGAGAGCGTTCGGCTCGACCGGGGAAAGACCATGGGGATATATTACTAATATAGCCGCAGCATGGCTCTACCACGTAAAATATTATTCTGGTTATATGTAGTAACCGATAAAAATTCTGAATACGCTATATGATACTTTATTGTAGATATCGTACACGCTATCTATATTGGCATTTACTATAACAAAGTATCTCAATACCCTATACTGATCACTTACCGCACGCAAATCCTCCTATATTATATAAAACCATCTAATTCGTGCCGTTCCAAACAAAACCCCCGCTTAATTTTAAGTTGAGCCGGCTACCGACTTGCAGTCTCTTATTACACGCCACAATCAAAAGTAATTTCGATAAATATGGCCGCCGCTCACCGCTGTGGTTAGCCATCTTTATATCCCATCTAATAAACAGTTCAGCGTCACGAGAAAGCAGATCGGCTGTTGGATTGATGTATTTATCATTACTTTCTCACGATGTTCGGATAGACGATGCCTTTTTACATTTCGGTCGCGAATAAATAAACGTTCGATGGTATGTTACAGCGCTAACCGTTCCTTACAGATAATAAAATGGGCGCGCAAGTGCAATACTGCTTCTATCGATAATAACTGTGTACCTTATTGGGAGTTCAAGCTTGCTCTATTCCGTCTATTTGGTACCAGCTTATATTCCTTCTGACGACTTAGAAATTTATTCTAATATATAAAAATTAATGTTAGTTTGTTCGTATTTTATACTTACTTTGCGAATTACAGGTGATGTTCATTTGAGGAATTTGTTACATTCTGCAATATTTTCTATCAGGGGCGGCCACGAATTAGTGGAGCCCTGGGCTAACACTACTTGAAGCTCTACCTAATTGATCAAACTAATGGTCATTTTGTCAAAAAAACTATTTTCTTTATTGATGCATACTGATGTATCTCTTTTCGAAAATTTACTTCTCATGTTCATTTTCACTAAAACTCATGAACGGTTCATAATATCATCATAATTATTTTAAATGCTTTTATAGCCATTGTCTTCAATTGCTGGGAGCTTTTAATATCCACGGGGCCCTGGGCTGCAGCCCATGAAGCTCATATAAAGGTCCGTCCTTGGTTTTTATTGTTTAAAATCTTTTGACATAAAATCTCACGTATGTTACCCAGAGGGGTAGGCAAAGGCCATGGGCTTCTATTTGACCCGATCCTCACACACTTCTCTCGCTTATTTCAGATTCACATACCTACGCAATGCTTGTGATAAAATACTTAATAGTACACGGTAGGAGATATTTAAGAGTTAATGAAGAAGATATCAAACATTAGTATGAGTACCCGATTATAGTATTCTATGGTATTGATTACAATGTGGGTGTCTTCAAGGCAAGAGTGAATAGGCTTTTGTTAAGTCAGTGCGCTTCACCATCTTAGGCTAAATCACCACGTACCATCAAGTGGGATTGCAGTTAAGCCCTGGCTTAGTATAATTATAAAAAGTATAAGTAGTGTGAATGGAACCGACATAACCCAGAAGATCGGTAAGCTGAATTGGCAATGGGCCGGCCATATGTTCTGAAAATTGACAGTCGGTGGAAAAGGAAGGTTTTCGAGGGGAACCTCCCCTGCCGTCGAAATCTGACAAATAGATTTTTCCTTTCCTTTCAAACGAACGGGTCGTTATAGGATTATAAAATGTTTTACGTTTCTAAAGCTATTATAGTTCCTGTTTTATTTAAAATGTTTATGGTGGTGCATTGCAATAAATAAAAAACATAGGTTGCTATTAAAACTGCTATAGCACAGATATTTTACTTGTTATCATCACATTAGTCGCCTCAAAACTTTAAACGCATAACGCCAATTGCACAAAGTGAGACCCAGTCAGACGTATACACAACAACTCAGCCTGTCTAACTACACTGTGACGCATAAAGTTAAAAAAAAGTTAAAGTGACAGACTATATACGTCCCACTGCTGGGCACAGGCCTCCTCTCATTTATGAAAGGGTTTTAGGGCAACGAAGTGTCCGCAGCGCTGTCACAATGGGTGTTGGCGAACTTCACATGTCTTCGAAATATTATTTTTTCCCATTTCTCAGACATGCAGGTTTCCTCACGATGTTTTCCTTCACCGCCAAGCGCGTGGAAAATCAGCATTTAAAATTTAAATTAACAAATTCATTGGTACCGGTGGGGTTAGAACCCGCGTTGCTCGCGTACTGTGAAATTTACAGCGAGCGCTAACCGTCTGAGCTACCACAGTTCTGTCACGAATGTCTAAGAGTTTTTAAGATCAAGTTCGCTCGTTTAAAAGAGACAAGAAAATTACCCCTTCGTAGGAATAGGTATATTAGATTTAGATTAACCTTTTTATAATTGGCGTACTTGTAAAATTAAAAGGACTTAACATTAAACAAGCATGGTTTCTTTCATTGCTCGCATTATTTATACCCACGGTCACCATTATACCGGGAAGTCTAGCTTAAAACATAAATCGCATTCTTGTTCGGCCTGTTGAAAGCGGTGCGGCACGAGGCATTATTAATCAGTTAGATAAACTCGCCAATGACGGAAGGAAGTAAGCCGCATTTATATTTTGTGTGACAAAATACTCGACCGTTTGATCCGGACATAAAAACGGCAGTCGTTTAGTGATGCGGCGGTGATTGCATTTAATTTGATATCGATAAATTTTGTGAACGTTAAAATATATTATCTTTAACTTATTACAATGTTTTTTTTTTGTGACGATAACATGTTCCTATTTAATGATTTGATTGCAACAAGTTATTGTGTGCAATAAACTTAGGTTTATTTATTTATTTAGCAAACTAACTGCGTATCATATGGTTATACAAAATATTTTAAGGTCAACAGTGAGTACAATAAAAGGTTTCGATTTTTATATAGTATTTTTACTTTATATAATTAACATGATACTACCTATACTAAACATACAATACTAGAAAAATTATACAATATCTAGTTTTAAGATGCAGTAGATTATATAGAGTGAGTAATTTTATTTTCAAATTTAATTAAGAGAAGGTATATATAATATATAGGTATAATAATATATCTGTTTATAATTAATAACTGTATCAAATGATATAAATGCACTATCTATTCATAACAGCCTATAAAAGGATTATGTTCATAATATTTAAATATATTTACACACTACATAATATATTAAACTGAAACATATTTTATTATTTTCGCCGTAAGAGAATCCACTACAACATATCATCCCGTGGGTATCGTTAGAGGTGACAGAGGAATATGAAATAGGGAAAGAGCGGCTACATCATCCTAATGACAAATAAGAAAATAAAAAGCACACAGTCCACCTGATAGTAACTTGATATATACTATCAGGTGGACTGTGTGCTTTTTATTTTCTTATTTGTCATTAGGATGATGTAGCCGCTCTTTCCCTATTTCATATTCCTCTGTCGCCTCTAACGATACCCACGGGATGATATGTTGTAGTCTGCTCTGTGTGGTCGTTTTTTACCCTTATTCTATAAAAAACATGGCTACTGCATGTTAGTTTAAAATGTATTCTTTTGAAATATATATTTTAAGGCATTACCTTTATTCGGCTCCCCTATGAATACATACCATACATATAATCACGCCTCTTTCCCGTAGGGGTAGGCAGAGACCACTTCTTTCCACTTGCTACGATCCTTACATAATTGTTTCGCTTCGTCCACTTTCATTATTCCCTTCATACATGCTCTACGGTTTAGGGTACTCTTGACCTGGCTTTTTTTCAAGACGTCCCTGATTTGGTCTAGAAATGTCCGCCTAGGTCTACCCCTTCCAACACTTTCATTCACACTCGCCTTATACACTTTTTTCGTCAATCGTTCTTCATTCATTCTCTCGACATGGCCAAACCATCTCAGCATACCTTTCTCAATTTTTGTCACTACATTTTCTTTCAGACCACAACTTTTCCTCATCTCACTATTTCTTATCCTGTCACTCAGTTTAACTCCTATCATACTTCTTAATGCTCTCATCTCAACTGCATTTATTCTGCTTTCATGTTTCTTCTGCCATACCCAACTTTCCTTCCGTACATGAGTGTCGGAACCAACACCCCCTCATGCACAGCCAAACGAGCCTTTTAGACACTATGAATGCAATATATCGATATCGATCTTATACTTAACTATCCCGGCCCGTTCACATGCGACCCTTTAGCGTTGTCGCTTATCGGCGACGTTTTACATTTTTATTGCGAGCGGATACGGGCCGCGTTGCGCCGACTTTATTATTTCTGCCTTGCAATTATTGCGTAGAGAAGTCCAGCGAGCGGCAACTGATCGCGCAACTAGTCCGCCGACCCAGCCCAGCCTGATTAACTGCTAGCTGCTTTAATTCCCATGTCGTATTTAACATAATGAGGGTAAAAAAGTTAACGGTTCGTTATGGAAATGTTCACAATGTCATTCGACGAATGTGTGAAAAAAATGCTTACAAACTTTATGACTAAGTACTACAATTAATAAACTTGTAGTTAGAACGTGGTCAGAATCAGAAGAACAGCCTAGCAATTACAATTAAGTATAGATTTTTCTTTAAATGCATTTCGTAAGTTATTTAAATGAGATTAGCCGTGGAGTGGCGATTATGGAGTGTACAGGTAAGGAGAACCATCTCTATGTATGAATAAGTGTGCGTAAAAACGGACACTTATTCATACGTAGAGATGGTTCTTAATAACGTTTTTTAAAGAAAAGAAATGAATAAATGAATAAAAACGCATCCAATAAGGATGGCGCTGCGGTAGCGTAAGATAAATTAAAAAAGGTCCAAAAGTAATTAGAACAAGATGGAGAAATAAATAAGGAGTTAAATACTATATGAATATACACTTTCTTCTTCTTCTGCTTCTTTTAAAAAACGTTACCCCCACACTAGGATTTTCTCCTATATCCTAGAGGCAGTTTACAAAAACAAATTGCACAAGGACAAACATCCAAACCCGGAACAATTATTTGTAGGCCATACAAATACTTGTTCCGTGCTGGATTCGAACCCGCGGCACCCAGCGCAGCAACTCATTGCTAAGCCACTGCGTCACGAAGCCGTCTTTGCATGGATAGAATTATTTTGAATTCGATTTCTCATTCAGGTTGTCGTAAATTAAATAAGTAATTCGAAATAATTACTCAACATACAGTTATATTTACTTAATTATTTTAGACTACGTAAATAGTTAAGGTTTTGTATACTGCCATTTTTCTAACTACCCTAGTCATGATTTTTTTCGTTTACAACAGCTATTCAGACGCCAGCGCTATTGAGGTTTTGTAACCTCTATTTTCAATATACAGTTGGACACTTTCTCAACTTTCCCCCCATATAAGATGTTTCTCTTTACCTCTACACTCCATGGTGGGATGGGTGGGATGTAAGGGTGTCAGAAGAGGTGACGAAGGGATATTAAATATGAGATGGGCAGCAGCATCTTCCTGATAACAATTCAAAATAATCAAATTGCTGCTGCCAAATCGCTTGCCAATCGTATGTCAGCCATGGCAAATAGCCATAGTGTGACGGGAGGCCACACTGAGGTGTGAGCATTGAGTTTTTGATATAAATATAATATAAACGTATCATTTCAAAACAGGAAAAAAATGACTCCCAGAGTTTTTTTTACTGGTTCTTCCGAGCAGAGGTGTCAATTATCGAGCCGGTGGTAGACTAATCGTTCATAAAATCGTTAAATAAGTCTAAACTCAATAAAATATTTTTATCTTTTAAATGAAAGAATGGGAGGAATATAGTTGATTTAGAAAAACATACGTAAACGCTATTGTAACAAGTATCATTTTGGATAACGGTCTTCAATAAATTTAAACGTACAACACTAATTTCGATCCCCACATCCAGCATGCATATTTAAGCGACCTTCAAACGACTAAGTAGCGATTTCATTTAAATGACTCGCTGCACTTCCAATAATATTGAGATTAATTAAGTTCATTGGACTGATGGATTGATTAAGCTGAAAGAGGAGATGCTAGTTACGTATTTGAATATTTAAATATATAATGATATGATATCCTCTGAGTAATATAAACACTCACACCGAGGGATAGAGAGAGGCCACGGACTTCCATTTGGTACAATACTTACACATCTTCACGTCCATATACCTCCGCATACATGTTCGACGGTTAAAGGTACTCTTAGTTTTATTTTACTTTATTTTATTTGGGGCGCTTACAGCTACACTTACAATCCAGATCACTATAATAAAACTAATATGTCAATAAAAAGCTTCCACATATAGGCATAATACATTAACAATAAATCGTTACTCAGTCACACTCCTTATAAAATATAATAGAGTAGATTTAATGCTCGTAATATTATCACAGAATAAGTCTAAGTCGTTGTTTTTAAGAATAGTTACAAAGTAATCTCAAATCTCTTAGTATAAAACTGTTACTTCTATAATTAGTATGACAAGATGGAAAATGGAGTAATACATTTTTGCGTAGTCTTTTAACTCTTAGTAAGATTTTACTAAGAAGCTCCGGACAATCCATTATACTTTGACTCTTAGTAAGATTTTACTAAGAAGCTCCGGACAATCCATTATACTTTGTGCGATTTTTATTAGAAAACATACGTCAGCTATGTCTCTGCGTATGTTTAGAGGCAATAGGTGAAGTCTTTTGCAGCGATCCTCGTAGTCGGTAAAAGGTAGATTAAATTTACGATATTAGAAAGCATTGAACTTCTTTTGATTTTTTTCAATATTATTTATGCATAGTACGGATACTAAACTTGAGAAGTGTATTCTAGATTACTACAGACGTAAGCACGATATAATATTTTTAAAGTTATCATTATTCGAAATTCTTTGGCATAACGTTTAACAAAACCTCAAGTTTTGTCAACAATGTGATCTTTATACACATAGTTTGTTGTCATAAAACCGTGCCGGCCGTGTAGTGGCGGTCACGAATATCCACTACCCCATATCCTCCCGTGGGTGTCGTAAAAGGCGACAAAGGGAAACAGGCAGGAGATGCGCAGCAGCATCTTCCTGGTAACGGCAAAAATACAATAAAAAACTGCGGTTGCCAACCCGCTTGCCAAGCGTGGCAACTATGGCAATATAACCCCCATGATGAGAGTTACGAAGATACGGCCCCCAGTCCCCGGCGGCCCCGCTATTCCTGGCTACGGTGGCGACCATGGTAACGGCGGGGCAGGGGGTGCTAAGAATCTCCGGTGGAGGTTCGGTTGCCACCTTAGACGACTCGACCTGGCAACGTACAACGCACGCACCCTGAGGACTGACGAGAAGATCGTGGAGCTGGAAGAGAGATAGATAGATAAGTTGCGCTGGCATATTATAGGATTATCCGAAGTCCGAAGAGAGGGGGAGGACACGGTAATCCTCGAATCCGGCAACTTGCTCTATCACCGGGAGGGCGACCATCTGTCCCAAGGAGGTGTCGGATTTATCGTCCACAAGTCTCTCGTTAACAACGTTGTAAAGATCGGGAGTGTGTCGACGAGGGTTGCGTACCTTATACTCAGAATCACCAAACGGTATTCGCTGAAGGTCATACAGGTTTACGCACCAACCTCGGCACACCCCGATGAGGAGGTGGAGGAAATGTATGAGGATATCTCTAGAGCCATGCATTCCTCCAAAACCCAATATACGGTGTTAATGGTAGACTTCAATGCAAAACTAGGCACAAGAGAGAATGGTGAGCTGAAAGTAGGGAAATTTGGAATAGGGCAACGGAACCCAAGGGGCCAGCAGCTGGCCGACTTCATGGAGAAAGAGGGACTCTTTATGATGAACTCTTTCTTCAAGAAGCGGCCCCACAGGAAGTGGACCTGGTCGAGCCCCGACGGTTCGACAAAAAATGAGATTGACTTCATTATGACGACCAGACGACAACTGTTCAGTGATGTCTCAGTGATCGCGAGGGTGAAAACCGGCAGCGATCACCGAATGGTGAGAGGCACACTGAACCTAAATGTTAAGTTGGAGAGGTCTCGTCTGATGAAGTCAACGCTCCGTCCCCCTCCTGCTCTAATCCAAAGTCCCGAAAGCTTTCAGCTCGAGTTACAAAACCGTTTTCAGTGCCTAGAAGACTGCAATGAAGTGGACGATATGAATGACAAGCTCGTGGAAACTGTCCATGCGATCGGAGCTAAGTTCTGCAAGACCCGCCGCAGAAGAACACAAAAACTCTCCGATCACACTCTTAATCTCATGGCTGTTAGACGGGAGATGAAACTACATTCTTCAACAGATTTGACAGCATACAGGCAACTGAACAGACAGATCTCCAAATGCAAGCGGCGGGACTTACGCAACTTCAATACAGCTCGTATTGAAGAAGCGATCGAGCGGAACCAAGGCTCCAAAGTCTTTGCCAGAGATCTGTCTGCCAGAAAGAGCCAACTGTCAAAGCTGAAGACCGAATGTGGCAGCATCGTTTCCGGGACACCTGAGATTTTGAGTGAGATTGAGAGGTTCTATGGGCAGCTGTACACGTCATCGTTGGAGCCACACGCAAGTGTGAGTAACGATCCAAGAGCGAGTCTTATCCGACACTATTCCGAAGATATCCCGGACGTCAGTCTGAGCGAGATTAGAATGGTTCTCCAGCATCTTAAAAACGGCAAGGCCCCAGGCGAGGATGGAATTACAGCGGAGCTTCTGAAAGCGGGTGGAAGACCGGTACTTGAAGTCCTTCAGAAGCTCTTTAATTCCGTCCTCCATGGTGGCATTACACCGGAGGCGTGGAGCGGAAGTGCGGTGGTCTTGTTCTTCAAGAAAGGTGACAACGCTCTCTTGAAGAACTACAGACCGATTTCCCTTCTGAGCCGCGTCTACGTGCTGTTTTCGAGAGTCATTACGAATCGTCTCGCGCGCAGACTTGACGACTTCCAGCCTCCCGAACAAGCCGGTTTCCGAAAGAGCTTTAGCACCATAGACCACATACATACCCTACGGCAAATTGTACAGAAGTCCGAAGAGTACAATTTACCACTATGTCTGGCGTATGTGGACTATGAGAAAGCCTTTGATTCCGTCGAAATTTGGGCGGTGCTGCAGTCCCTTCAGCGGTGCCAAGTTGACTGTCGGTATATCGAAGTGCTGAAGTGTTTGTACAGTAGAGCTACGATGGCTATCCGAGTACAGAACCAGAGTACGAAACCTATCCAATTGCAGAGAGGTGTAAGACAGGGTGATGTTAGATCCCCGAAACTCTTCACCGCTGCATTGGAAGACGTTTTCAAGCTTCTGGACTGGAAAGGATACGGTATTAACATCAATGGCGAGTACATCACTCACCTTCGATTTGCCGACGATATAGCCCTTATGGCAGAATCGCTGGAGGATCTAAGCACTATGCTCAATGACCTCAATAGTGTCTCCCAACGGATAGGTCTTAAGATGAACATGGACAAAACAAAGATTATGTTTAATGTCCATGTCACACCTATGCCGGTAGTTGTTGGGAGCACTAAGCTCGAAGTTGTTGACGATTATGTTTACCTGGGACAAATAGTCCGACTAGGTAAGTCCAACTTCGACCGAGAGGTCAATCGACGGATTCAACTCGGCTGGGCAGCGTTCGGGAAGCTACGACACATCTTCTCGTCAGACATACCTCAAAACCTTAAAACGAAATTGTACAACCAGTGCGTGTTGCCAGTGATGACTTACGGAACTGAGACGTGGTCCTTCACTGCTGGCCGGATGAGGAAGCTCAAGGTCGCTCAGCGAGCTATGGAGAGGGCTATGATCGGAGTTTCTCTGCGTGATAAACTCAGAAATGAGGATATTCGTAGTAGAACCAGAGTGACCGACATAGCCCAACGGATTAGTAAGCTGAAGTGGCAGTGGGCCGGCCATATAGCTCGAAGAACCGACAACCGATGGGGAAGAAAGGTTCTCGAGTGGCAGCCTCGTACCGGTAGACGAAGTGTAGGGCGTCCCCCCAAGAGATGGAGTGACGACCTGGTAAGACATGCAGGAAGTCGATGGATGCAGGTGGCTCAGGACCGTGCTTTGTGGCATTCTTTGGGGGAGGCCTATGTTCAGCAGTGGACTTGTGAAGGGCTGTAATGATGATGGAGTTCTAGCCTGGATTTCTCGGATAATGTGAAATTTACGATGAGCGCTGAACTACCACGGCTTCTCTTTGGTATGCTAACTTCGTTAAATATGCGAACGGGGACAAGTTTTTATGTGGTAGAGCCATGCTGCAGCTATATTAGTAGTATAGTTGTAGCACGAATGGGTCGGCTCGACCGGGGAAGGGCCACGCTTTCACAGAATACCAGCGTATAATAGAAGCTTAACACTGCTGTGTTTCGTATGGTGAGTGTAGAGAACCGGAGACCCTTTTTACTGGAAAAGAGGCATTCCATCTTAGTCCTCACGGGTGACAACGCATTTGCATTTTGATTCGCAAACGAGGATTAATGTAGATGTCTATGGGCCATAGCAACCACTTACCATCAGGTGGGCTTTGTGCTCGTTTGTCACCCTATCCTATAAAAAAAAGAATTAGTCTGGTAATGGCAGGCAACAGGCTAAGCGCGCGCCGAAAATTTTCAGTACGCGGGCAACCCGAGTTTGGACCCCGCTGGTACCAATGAAATTATTGATTACAGTATTAAGTACAGTGATAGGAAGCATTTTAAAACTTGCATATCGGAGAAATTAAATATTTCGAGTTCTTATGACGTAGTCTTGGTTCACTAGCTCTAGCTTGTGACCAGCTGTAGGACGTATATTGGCTGGTTATTTACTTTTACCTTACATTTACTTTGTATTAAGAAAACTGAACATGAGATCTTACTTGCAGTTTCTATAATGCAATACAATGAGTTGAAATGGACTTAAAAATAGAATGCATTTTCAGATTTCAAATTCATGTGACAACGTCACAACGTCAAGATTACCGAAGTTTCCGCTCAACTACTCGTATATAATTGTAAAAGCGATAAGCGATAACATTTCTATCGGCTAGGTGTAGGTACGGAGCACGCTCGAGCCGCCTCCGAAGGCGTCTTGTATAATATCCGCGCGGAAGCCCCACAGACCGCCCCTTGCCCTCACCATAGGCCCGTTAACCACCTTCTAATTCCAATATTGAAACGAAAATTATCTTCCATTTTATAATTTGCACCTGGAAATTACTTCGATTTCACGTGAACGTAACTATAACCATTCTGATGAAGTCATAGTGATGTTATTTTTAAGGACTTTATGTTATCGATATAAATTTTTCGATTCACTAAAGATATTTTTTCCCTAACATTGAGGGCATTGACCTCTATATATGGATTGACTATACACCGTGACATAAGGAGGCGATTTGATTTTCGCCATTTTGGCGCAGACAGCTTAAGAACGTCCAAGGAACTAATAATAGAGATAAGACAGTGTGACAAAACATATCGATAAAAATTCTATGCCTAGGCCTACCCGTAAAGTTTTTGAATTTATGAATCATATAAGGCCTTAAACGCTAGCTTTATACCTCATACTAAACAAAGATCGACGCTGCGTTGGTCTATCTACGTTTTTATTCGTAACTACAGAACGGATTTTGTACCGGGTTTCAAATGAGGAAATGCATACCCGCTTCGCGGGGGCAAGAACGGATTATGTCAGACTCGCACCTACGAAAAAACCTATGTTCCACCTTCGCCGCACATGAGCAGGGCCACGGAAACGCTCCTCCCCCTTTCCTTCTCAGATAAGGCACACCAGCAACACAAGGCACACTGCCCTTCGCGGCTTCCAAGTCCACCTGCACAAGAGACTCCCTCAGCACCAGGTGGTGTAGCCCCGCCAAAGTCGGGGAGAATAGTCAAGTGGCGCATCGCTGCAGCAACATATGGAGAAGACTCTCCTCTAGCCACAACCCACTAACATAACAACACACATATCCATGGGCACAACAAGCCCACTCACAGAGGCCACCTTGGGCCTGCCCTTCACTTCGTGCCAGCCATGTGAGTTGCCCTAAGTTTACCATGGGTTACTAATACACGGCTACTTAAGCCCCCCCTCCCCCCCTTGTCCTGGCATGTACAAGGCGGGAACCCGTTTAGGGAGGAGCTATTGCTCAGCTTAACTCACGCAAGCTCACTAAGGACATTAATAATTTTGCAGTCCCATTATAAATTTGCTAAGAATCTCCGGTGGAGGTTCGGTTGCCACCTACAACGACTTGACCTGGCAACATACAACGCACGGACCCTGAGGACTGACGAGAAGATTGTGGAGCTGGAAGAAGAGATAGACAAGTTACGCTGGCATATTATAGGATTATCCGAAGTCCGAAGAGAGGGGGAGGACACGGTAATCCTCGAATCCGGCAACTTGCTCTTTTACCGGGAGGGCGACCATCTGTCCCAAGGAGGTGTCGGATTTATCGTCCACAAGTCTCTCGTTAACAACGTTGTAAAGATTGAGAGTGTGTCGAGGAGGGTTGCGTACCTTATACTCAGAATCACCAAACGGTATTCGCTGAAGGTCATACAGGTTTACGCACCAACCTCGGCACACCCCGATGAGGAGGTGGAGGAAATGTATGAGGATATCTCTAGAGCCATGCATTCCTCCAAAACCCAATATACGGTGTTAATGGGAGACTTCAATGCAAAACTAGGCACAAGAGAGAACGGTGAGCTGAAAGTGAGGAAATTTGGAATAGGGCAACGGAACCCAAGGGGCCAGCAGCTGGCCGACTTCATGGAGAAAGAGGGACTCTTTATGATGAACTCTTTCTTCCAGAAGCGGCCCCACAGGAAGTGGACCTGGTCGAGCCCCGACGGTTCGACAAAAAATGAGATTGACTTCATTATGACGACCAAACGACAACTGTTCAGTGATGTCTCAGTGATCGGGAGGGTGAAAACCGGCAGCGATCACCGAATGGTTAGAGGCACACTGAACCTAAACGTTAAGTTGGAGAGGTCTCGTCTAATGAAGTCAACGCTCCGTCCCCCTCGTGCTCTAATCCAAAGTCCCGAAACCTTTCAGCTCGAGTTACAAAACCGTTTTCAGTGCCTAGAAGACTGCAATGAAGTGGACGATTTGAATGACAAGCTCGTGGAAACTGTCCATGCGGTCGGAGCTAAGTTCTGCAAGACCCGCCGCAGAAGAACAGAAAAACTCTCCGATCACACTCTTAATCTCATGGCTGTTAGACGGGAGATGAAGCTACATTCTTCAACAGATTTGGCAGCATACAGGCAACTGAACAGACAGATCTCCAAATGCATGCGGCGGGACTTACGCAACTTCAATACTGCTTGTATTGAAGAAGCGATCAAGCGGAACCAAGGCTCCAAAGTCTTTGCCAGAGATCTGTCTGCCAGAAAGAGCCAACTGTCAAAGCTGAAGACCGAATGTGGCAGCATCGTTTCCGGGGCACCTGAGATTTTGAGTGAGATTGAGAGGTTCTATGGGCAGCTGTACACGTCATCGTTGGAGCCACACGCAAGTGTGAGTAACGATCCAAGAGCGAGTCTTATCCGACATTATTCCGATGATATCCCGGACGTCAGTCTGAGCGAGATTAGAATGGCTCTCCAGCACCTTAAAAACGGCAAGGCCCCAGGCGAGGATGGAATTACAGCGGAGCTTCTGAAAGCGGGTGGAAAACCGGTACTTGAAGTCCTTCAGAAGCTCTTTAATTCCGTCCTCCATGGTGGCATTACACCGGAGGCGTGGAGCAGAAGTGCGGTGGTCTTGTTCTTCAAGAAAGGCGACAACGCTCTCTTGAAGAACTACAGACCGATTTCCCTTCTGAGCCGCGTCTACGTGCTGTTTTCGAGAGTCATTACGAATCGTCTCGCGCGCAGACTTGACGACTTCCAGCCTCCCGAACAAGCCGGTTTCCGAAAAGGCTTTAGCACCATACATACCCTACGGCAAATTGTACAGAAGTCCGAGGAGTACAATTTGCCACTATGTCTGGCGTATGTGGACTATGAGAAAGCCTTTGATTCCGTCGAAATTTGGGCGGTGCTGCAGTCCCTTCAGCGGTGCCAAGTTGACTGTCGGTATATCGAAGTGTTGAAGTGCTTGTACAGTAGGGCTACGATGGCTATCCGAGTACAGAACCAGAGTACGAAACCTATCCAATTGCAGAGAGGTGTAAGACAGGGTGACGTCATATCCCCGAAACTCTTCACCGCTGCATTGGAAGACGTTTTCAAGCTTCTGGACTGGAAAGGATACGGTATCAACATCAATGGCGAGTACATCACTCACCTTCGATTTGCCGACGATATAGTCCTTATGGCAGAATCGCTGGAGGACCTAAGCACTATGCTCAATGACCTCAATAGTGTTTCCCAACGGATAGGTCTTAAGATGAACATGGACAAAACAAAGATCATGTTTAATGTCCATGTCACACCTATGCCGGTAGTTGTTGGGAACACTAAGCTCGAAGTTGTTGACGTGTATGTTTACCTGGGACAAATAGTCCGACTAGGTAAGTCCAACTTCGACCGAGAGGTCAATCGACGGATTCAACTCGGCTGGGCAGCGTTCGGGAAGCTACGACACATCTTCTCGTCAGACATACCTCAAAACCTTAAAACGAAATTGTACAACCAGTGCGTGTTGCCAGTGATGACTTACGGAACTGAGACGTGGTCCTTCACTGCTGGCCGTATGAGGAAGCTCAAGGTCGCTCAGCGAGCTATGGAGAGGGCTATGCTCGGAGTTTCTCTGCGTGATAAACTCAGAAATGAGGATATCCGCAGTAGAACCAGAGTGACCGACATAGCCCAACGGATTAGTAAGCTGAAGTGGCAATGGGCCGGCCATATAGCTCGAAGAACCGACAACCGATGGGGAAGAAAGGTTCTCGAGTGGCAGCCTCGTACCGGCAAGCGAAGTGTAGGGCGTCCCCCCACTAGATGGAGTGACGACCTGGTAAGATATGCAGGAAGTCGATGGATGCAGGTGGCTCAGGACCGTGCTTTGTGGCATTCTTTGGGGGAGGCCTATGTTCAGCAGTGGACTTGTGAAGGGCTGTAATGATGATGATTATAAATTTATTCCCTTGATATAATATATTGGTCATAATACAGACAGTGCTACACCAAACTTTTTTCTAGGTAAGCCGATTTTGATGATTTGTTTTTATTTGAAAGCTGGTAACCAGTACTTTTTGAGTTATCCTTAATAATGTTTTAATTTTAGTTGCAGTCGGTTGTACAAAATTTTTAATTTTAGCACTTGTTATTTATCTTCTGTTCATTGAAGTTGGCTTTTACTTTTATTAAAAGTTAAATTATTCTTAGTCGTATCTCAACTTGTATCGCGTTGTCTAATTAAAAGTTTAAGAGCAAAATGACATCATAATAATTGCAGCCTACCTTTACACAACATAAGACTGTCACAAAATAAATATGCTCACGAGTAAGGTGTTCGATCCCGGTCCTCATTTCTAATTTCGGTAATCAAGTATCGTAGGTACACAAAATATCGCAGGATCCCGAGATAGCACCAGGATTTTGGATAGCCAGATTTGTAGCTCTATCCTATAGTTACACTGCATTGAGATTAAGTAAAAGTCGCAAAGCGATCTTTTAATTTAATTTACGAAGTTCGTAAGTCTTTTGATTTCCGAAGTTAAATTACAAAGCCTTAACTTGCAAAGACTAAATTTTGTACAAACATATTTTCATTAACGATGAAATTCTAATTCTTCTTAGAAGAACTCAGTCAAAGTCAGTGTAAGGGTCATTACCATAATCAATAGCGCGAACTGCTCCAATGGTTTGTAAAACGCCAATAACAATAAAAAAATGTTTTTACCGTTTTGCTTTAAAATCTTTATAAGTCCTGTCATCGATATAAAAATAAACTGTAAAGCTATATCTACTACAGTTCTATATTCTTCATAGACAGTGTGGTTGAGCTGTAAGTATAAGTAGATCCTAGATTAGATTTCCATTTAGTCTAATACTTGCTTCCATTAAAAATTTCGTGTCGAGAGAAATTGTGAAGTTCACTTATAATCGAGTCCGTCTGGTGTATTTGCGTATTTTTTTCATTATACATGCACATTTGAGTAACTTCCTATTTCTTTTTAAGAATAAGTGTGACAAACGAGCACACGGTTATCATAGATATCTACATATTATATTATCGATTAAGAATAAAAATGCATTTTCAGTTTTTCACACTCACCATTCGAAACAAAGTAGTATTATGCTGCTATTTTACGCTGATATTTAGCGAGAGCATGGCGCTTCGCCGGTTGAGCCGATCCACTCGTGCTACAGTCATAATATTGTAGTTGCAGCTTAGCACTACCACTGCAAATAATCGTTCGTATTTGTGGTAAAATATATAAAATCCAGAGACCTAATTTAAAAATTTTATTCTACATTCCCACTGTGGGAAGGATTACGCTACTTTTTTGTTTGTAAATATTACTAACGGAATTCAGACATGCATTGCAGAAGTTGAAGAATGACATAAGTTGCAGAATAATATTAGTTTGGATCGAAATCAAAAAAAATTGGTGAAGGACTTTTCTAATATTATTTTTATTTAGGCTTAGGTTTAAAGAAATTTATTGTCTAAAGAAATTACAAAATTTCACTTATAAGACAACTTAAAATTGTTTAGTACAGGCACATGAGTAAAGAAAACGTGCTGTACAAAGGCAAATCTTCATATAACCGCGCTGTGATAGGTGCACTACTACAAGCTTGAGGCGCGTGTGTGCGTGAGCACCGGCGGCTCGTCACGTACAGAGAGAAACTGCTTTCAACCCGCTCGACCAGTGCTCAAACTCAGGGTTGTATAAAAATAATAAGTGAGAAATTTTGTTTTTTAAAGAATAATTCAGATCAAATGAAATATAAAAAAGTGCAAATATGGTTTGCGTAGATTTAAATCTTATCAAGGTTGCCGCAAGAGATGCATATATAAAGTTAATAATTTGATTGATTTCTTAAACTAAAGTACACTGCAATCTCCTAATAAATATAAGAGCTTTTCGATGCGATAGTTATCAAATTGAGTTTTTAGAATAAATGCTAACATTTTTCTAACTAAAATCAATAAGAAGTTATAGGCAGAAAGAGGTTATATATAGCATGAATTTCATCCACGGATTTCAAGTGTCTGTAAAATCTTTACTACTGTACTCCTTTTAAAAGCCACAACTAATTGTTGAAGAATAATAATTATAAAAGTAAAACATTTAGAATACGTAGTTTATAAAAACATATTATATCTTAAGTATCTACTAAAATGCATATAAACTTTTTGTTTATTTAGTTTTATCCTCCTGTACCAACCCTACCAAAATAAGTAAAAAATTTGACAGCTCCTTAGAAGCTTTGCCTTTGTGCAGCTTATTACAGCTTAGTACAGCTCATGTGGTACAGGTGGGTTGTGAAGTAAGCATGCATATTTACAAATGACATTACACTTGGATTCATTAAATCTATGATAGAATATTTGTTTGTTAATTTAAAATAAACCTCAAATTATATTTTCTGTTACATATAGCTTTTTATAATTATTGTAAGATTAATACATACATACATGCGCATAAACACTTACGCCTGTCAGCCAGAGGGGTAGGCAGAGCAGGCTATGGATTTCCATTTGGCATGATCCTGACACACCTCTCAAGCTTCCTCCACATCCATATACCTACGCAAACACGCTCGTCGGTTAAAGGTACTCTTAATTTAGCCCATTTTCAATATATCGCCAATTTGGTCGATAAACTTTCGCCTAGGGCGTCCCTTCCCGACTCTGCCGTTCACCTCTGCAACATAAATTCGCTTTGTCACTCTTTCCTCATTTTATGTACATCTATACATACATTTACAGTTTATCTATGTATAAGATTCAACATCTTTAATGGCCTAGGTAATTAATTATGTAATTTAGCTCCTTCATAAATCAGATTTTTAATTTCATATTAGGTTATCAATTATATCGAAATATAAATTAGTGAACTATATCTAACTAAATATAAATATCATCGAGACGAGGGCATCGATTGACGTGTATATGTATATATACGTTTGTGTAAGTATCTACGCATGAAGATCACGTCCCCCGATATATAAATTAATGTATCACGAGACGAGAGCAAATTGAATAACTTTCCCCGTGAAAATGAATTGCAATAAGGTGAGAAGCTTACGACCCGATAATATTTTAAATTATATCCAGTTATAAACAGCCAATGGGGAGGCTAGACGCCATGGAGTATCGCCCGCACTTTCCAATCCCTTCTGCGTATTCGAATTCGGTATTTTATAATTTCCAAACCGTCTCAATCCCCCCCCCCCCCCCCCAGTTGCCCCGCCGCGAGGCAAATCAAATCAAAAGGTCGTGCATTCTATTTCACATTGTAAATAGAGTGCATTTGGGGTTTTGTAATGTTGTTAAAAAACTGAGGTCAGTCAGCTCGCTGTCGTTTCCCAGGGCTTGCTATGATCCTAGGGAACTCATGTTATAGGCAGGCATAAAATATACCTAACATTCGGATATTTTGCTGTTAAATATAACGTTCCCTAATTTTGAATTGTTCATTTGAAATGTTATAATGTCGGATGCAAAATTTTAACAAATTATATGCTGAATAAGCTGAATACCAAATGCTCAGTGAGCGCTCGAAACATCGAGTTTTAATTAAATATTTTAAATTTCATTTTATTAGCGAATGTTTTGTGAATTTTTAGCGTAGGTATCTATTTAGGTAACAGGAGTGCGGACTAAAATTTGTGGGTATTGTTGTGTTTATGTTTAAGTGTCGTAAAAGAGGAAATATTCTTTTGTCTTTTTATTGAATCTGATATCACTGAAGTCAGATCTGTCAGCCAGTCAGTCATTTTTATGATTATTTTTATTAAATAGCTTATACTTCAGAATAGGTCTGATACGATTGGAAAAAAGGGTTCACCCCTAATGCCAAAATACTCAAACATTGCTAAATTATAAATTAAGAGTGGCAAAATAGGTTCTTAGTCCATTCAAAGGTGACCACACCTTTGAATGGACTAAGACCTATTTGGTTGTTGTAGTAGTAATGTATGTAGGTAGTTAGTATAATGGACTAAAAAATAATTTACTTTTGACAAGGGTAAAAGCCGAATTCAAAGACAAAAAATTAAAATAATTGCCACATAATATTTTGTGGCTTTTGAAGATGGCGCCTTAATTATTGTTTACAAAGTCTTAGCGCCGACTTTACGCTTGTGGAAATTATTTCAGTATTTGTAGTTCTATGAAGTACAAATAATGAAATAATTTCCACAATTTGCCTGCTTATTATGAAATATTTACGTAACTCCTAAGGTAATTTTATATGCTAATTTACCAAGTGCATGGCGGTGAAGGAAAACATCGCGAAGAACCTGTAAGTCTGAAAAATAAAATGTTTCGACGACATGTGTGAAGTCCGCATTGGAACAATGTAGCGGAATATTTGCTTCATAACTCTCTCAATAATGAGAGGAGGCCTGTACCCATCTCTAGGACTTAAATAGACTGTAACTTTGACTTTTTTATTTTATAATAAAACTAGCTACACGCGCGACTTAGTTCGCATAGAATAATTTTTACTAATTCATTATTATACTTCCCTATTTGAATCGGATATTGTGCACAATTTTATGGGTCTTAATTTTTTTGCGCGGAACCCTAATTCAGTTTCTAAAATAAAAATGGCCTAAGTTATTGCTTATAACATCAGCTACCTGCCAATAAAAGTCCCGTCGAAATCGGTCCAGTCGTTTCGGAGATTAGCCGGAACAAACAGACAGACAGACAAACAAACGGACAGAGAGAAAAAAATTAAAAATTCTTTTATTGCTATAAGTACCGTATACACTTTAGTAAAAGCTGTTATTTTGCCATTAGAAACAGACACTTCAATTTTATTTATTTGTAATGATAATACAAATGAATAAAATTGAAGTTTCTGTTTGTAATGTCAAAACTACAGCGTTTTACTAAATGCATATGAAAGTATAAACGGTACTTATAACAAAAATACACTTTTTTTAAATTTTTTTTGTCAGGTTGTCTGTTTGTTCCGGCTAATCTCCGAAACGGCTGGACCGATTATTACAGGGCTTTCACTGGCAGATAGCTGATATCATAAGGAGTAACTTAGTCTACTTTTATTTTAGAAAAATAATTAGGGCATCTCGCAAAAAAATTAAAACCCTAAATTACACGCGGGCGAAGTCGCGAGGAACAGCTGGTATAAAAATAAAAACGGTTCTACAAAACAATTTGAATTGTACTTTCCATTATTTATATAGAGTTTTTCTGCCCCTTGCGAACAGTACAACGTACGACGGGCACGCCTATGACGCACAAATGTACAAACATACTATAAAGTATTACTTTATTATCGTTACGTCCAACAACCATTAGGCTTCGTCAAACATTGGCTTGGATACGTTCAACTAACGACTATTTACTGTTGGCTATGTGAGCCACTTGTAAAGAACTTCTGCAAGCGTTTTTACTGCTCTTCATTTTCGGCCACACTAATTTCGTTTTGACTCATAACAGAAACGCAACCCATATTGATAGACTTATCAACCTTATTACAAACCCGTGCGTTTGTAATAAGGCTGGTAACTCTCCAGAATGTTTTGCGAAACTAAGTTACTAAGGCTGGAGTTTGTAGTAATTAATCTTAAAAAAAAACTCCGCTGGCATCTACTGTATAAAATTTCATGCTTTTAGGCGAATTTTCACAGCGTGTAGTGGCGATGTAAGAATTTCCACTACTGCATATCGCCCCGTGGGTGTCGTAAGAGGCGACAGGAGGAATAGAGCACGCAATACCGTTATATCGATGCCGCGATTTCGCGAACTTCGCGCTGTATTTCAGTATCGCAAAAGCGAGATTACAGTTGTGAATTTCGCAGCATTCAAAACGAACACGGTATGAAACCAGAGTAACAATGGGTAAATATCTGGAGACTGTGTATCTGTAACTATCTGCTAGATATTCCATCAACGAACGTAGAAGCTGAGAGAGCATTTTCGGCTCTTAGATACATATTTAATAAAATTAGAAGTTCTTTAAGTGATGAGACAGTGGATATGCTTTGCTTTTTACATAAACATTTCCAAGGTAAGTACAAATTAAGATTAGGGTTGCATGTGTGATTAGTTGTAGTTATATCATGTTAGTGTTTTAATTTAACCCTCGTTCAAGATTTTCTATTCATGTTATTGTTTTAGTTAAACCACCATTATTTTTTTTTAATTTTCGCAAATTTTGCGATATTACAAGTTCCGATACTGCAATATTGCGGTATTGAAAATATACTGCGGCATTGCATGCTCTAAGACGGAATCAAACGAGGAGATGGGCAGCAGCGTCTTCCTAATAACGACTGAATACTAAAAAACTGCGTTTGCAAACATGGCCGATTCCCCCACCAATGAGACAATCTGTGGGGAGACTTATGTTGAGCAGTGGAATTGGATAGGCTGCAACGGAAGCAATCTTTCTAAGACCAGCTCCAACGCATATACTAGCGATGAAAACTGTATCGTCGAATTTTTTAAGGGTATAACAGAAGTCGCACGGTGCTAAATATGGGATGTAAGGTTGACCCAAAAGGTTAACTGAGTGCACGTGCGCGTCTTCATAGTGAAGCAGGAGCCTGCGGAGCCCCGTGTTTGGTCGTTTGTGCATTGATAGTATACCTTGGTTTAATTTTTATATGGGTCGACTCAAACGTGGTAGAGCCATGCTGCAGCTATATTAGTAGTATAGTTGTAGCACGATTGGGTCGGCACGACCACGGAAGGACCACGCTCTCACAGAATACCAGCGTAAAATAGCAGCTTTACTCAGCTGTGTTTCGTATAGTGAGTGTAGAGAACCGGAGACCCTTATTACTGGAAAAGAGGCATTCCATCTCAGTCCTCACGGGTGACAACGCAAGTGCAGATGGCTATAGATGTAGGTGTCTATGGACGACAGCAACCACTTACCATCAGGTGGACTGTGTGCTTGTTTGTCGCCCTATACAATAAAAAAACGGTGACGAACCAAGCACCCAGAAACTGAAATGACTAATTAACTTACAGTTCTCCTGATGGTAAACTGCTTCAACCGTCCATGGATATCTGCAACCAACTTCGAAAAAAAACTACAGATGCATTGTCACCTTTGAGTACTAAGATCGAATACTTCACAGCCTGTTATTGCCATGCTCTATGCCCTTCAGCAGTTCCAATCCTGCTACTTAGCGAGAGGTGTTGGACGTCTCGATATTTATATTAATGCCCCCCCCCCCCTCCAACGGGCCAAATGTCCCGAAACGCCGGGGAATTAAAAATTAAACGCGATAAAATTCATAAAACTAGTTTTTATTTAATTAAGTAGTGTGTGTGGGCTCCCGTCTGTTTGTATGCAGTTGGTCGCGCAAGTACGGTTAATTGATGGTGCATGAGATATTATTCATCGCAGCGTTTTATAAATTAAATATGATTGTCTCATTATCTGTGTCTGAAAGTCGAATTGAAACTGACGTTTTGGATCTTTTGTTGATATTGAAGCTTGTATGCTTAGAGCTTGTATAATTTAGTTATTGTTTACAATAATATATACAATATTTTAATACAATAACTTTTGTTATATAAACTTTCGATAAGTTTATGTGCACCTAACATAAAAGAGTCGTAATTCATAAGAGTATTCCATGTATGGTTTAGTTTCGATAGTTAGACACGTATGAAAGTGGTAGAGCCATGCTCCGGCTATATTATGGTTGTAGCACGAATGGATCGGCTCGACCGGGGAAGGACCACGACTTACAGAATAACAGTGTAAAATAGCAGCTTAATGCTGCTGTGTTTCTGACGGTGAATGTAGAGAACCGAAGAACCTTTTTACTGGATACGAAGCATTCCATCTTAGTCCTCAGGGGTGACAACGCGTCTGCATTATGATTCTTAATCGAGGATAAATGTAGATTTCTCTGGGCTGCAGTATCCACTTACCTTCAGGTGGACTGTGGTTACTCTCTTATCACAGATTTTATAACAGTTCTCTCTTTCTATATTTTGGCACGGTAACACTAAAAATAAATATAAATATGCTAATCTTATCCTAGTTCATTACCAGTCTGGTAATGAACCCACAGCGCAATTCTTATTTATTTTTCTTTGCTATCTTCTTGAAACGGAACGACATATTTATACAGAAAAATAATTGAAATTTTAAATGATAAAACTATTAGTTATTGACTCTATTGAATTAAAATACTTTTAGGAGTTGTCAAAACAATATTTTTTACAGAAATGATACAAGAATCGAGTGTAGCGACGTCATAGTTCTTATAATCAAATTATCGTCTTATTAGTATATTATTAAATACTAAAAATTGAATTTAACTTAAAATGAAAGTTCGATTTGGTTTGAGCCACTATTAGAATTAGCAAATTCAAATTATATCATATAGTAAAGCCATACTATTTATTTTTATTTTTTATGATACACGTAGTGGGCCCCAAAGAATGGCTCGTTTAGCAACTTTTTAAATCACTCAAAGTATTTTTCCCAGGCCATAGACCTTACAAGGCTTGGGAAAAATTACCTACTATGCTTTTACGTTTTTAAACTCTCAAAATTAGGTATTCTGATTATTCACTTTGTTTAATAACCTGAAGTGACAAACGAACTTACAATCCTCGTCATGGTAAGTGGCAATTCCAAACAAAGAAAACTATATATGCGTTGTTCCCTCTAAAGACTGATGGATTGCTTCATAGCCTGTAACTATACTGACTCTCTACACCCTTACTGGAACACAGAAGTGCTGTTTGGCGGCAGAAATATCACTTCAATTTATTACTTTGGCTAAACAAATTTATTTTTTCTTTTGATTACCTAAATTAATAATATGAATTATACATTTATGGAATACTACTTGAATGCAACAGAGTAATCGACTAGTAATGGATTTACTAATGCAGGCGCCGCTACGTAGCGGTAAAGGCCTCGTTAAATAATATTATTGCTGTTTTAAAATAGGTACTCGTTTTTAGTCCAGTCTATGTAAAGATATGCCAGTGTGCAGCTAATGCGTTTTTCATTCATAGTAGGTAGGTAGGTAGGTATTTTAAAATTAATATAAGCGCACCTAATTGCCCATTGCCGTATGGAAAGTTCGCGAACGGTCGTGTTTCCCCCCGTAGCTACCGCAAAAGCAATGATTGCGGGTGGGTGGGCCAATTTACCGTCACAGGGCTCTCGTGGGCCCCTCCGCTCCTCTAAGTAGGCCACTGTGGGGCTTAGATATAACAGATATTATCCACGGGTAGGAATCGAATGACGTATCTCACTAATTGCGTAAATGGGTTGAAAGATTTTTAAGATCGTTTCACTGGCACTATGTTCAACAATATATGCTACTAAACATAAAGCTCCTTCACAGATTGCCTTAAAGCAGAGTCAGGTTTATCCATCGTCTCCCTACATTCATCAGGTCGTCACTCCATCTAGTGGGGGGTCGCCCAACACTGCACTTGCCAGTACAAGGCCGCCGCTCAAGAACTTTTCTTCCCATCAATGGTCGGTTCTTCAAGCTGTATAACTGCTACATCTTCAAGATCTGCGAGCTTGGGGACATTTTTGAGAACTTTGAGCATAGTGCTAAGTAACTCCAGCGATTCACCAGTGACGTGAATCCCATCCTTTACAATCCAATAACTTGAAAACGTATTCTAAATGAAGCGATGAGGAGTTCGAAATAGAAAAAGAAATAGAAATTTCTTTAATTTTTTTAATTTTTAATATAGATTACTTATAAATTATATTTAGTTACTCTAATTGTTCCATTTACCCCTGATCGGAATATCCTTGTCATGGTAAGAACCAGCAATGTATTTTTTTTATGTATAATTTGTAAGTTATTTCGTCAAACGTCGTACTGCACGCATCGCGACGTGATAGAGTGCTCAACTTTCGATATGTGGCCATTACTCAATTTCACTACATAAATTCGTAGTTATACTTTTAGCTAGACATCAACTCCATATTATTATTAACGTTACAATAACTACAGAGATTGAATTATAAGATTAGTTTATTTTATAATTTATTCACTTTAGATTACTTAACAAAAAATGTAATAGAAAAAAATATATGAACTGCCGTCCGTTGGTCTGTGCGTCGCTGAGTATTCTCGCATATTAGAAATGTAAGCAATAGATTTAGATATATAGTATTAAGGTGGAAGCTCTAGGGTGGCCCGCGAAATTCAAATTTTCTTGCGTTTTTTGGAATTTGCAGGTCAGGGTTAGGTTGTATATTTAACAAAATATGATTCGCGACCGTAGCGATTATGTGTTTACAGAATTATTATCATTAAAATCACCAATACAACCATGTAAGTTCATATTAGCCCTTTGTATAGCTATTTCCAGAAAAACTCATTCAATGGGCTCATATGAACTTACAGGGTTGTATTGGTGATTTTAATGATAATAATATAATCACCTAACCCTGACCTGCAAATTCCAAAAAACGCAAGAAAATTTGAAATTCGCGGGCCACCCTGGAGCTAACACCTTAAATAAGATTCCATACATTCTTAGGAGGATCCCTATTGATTTTTGTTTTTGAACTCTTTCTGAGATTCTTTGTTTTCTTTCTTGTAAAAATAATCGTTTATTTTTTTACATCAAAATTAAATGAAACGCTCTTGAGGCGTGCACTTTTGGGTTTTCCAAACTTTTTTAGTCCACTTTCCTTTCAAAATGAAATTACTCTGACAGAAGAAAATATAGGGAAACCAACTATCCTATGTTTTGACATTCTTAAATGGTCAAATACAATAATGGGTGTTTTACGTGGTGGAGTCACGCTGCAGCTATATTATGGTTGTAGCACGAATGGTTCAGTTAGCGTCCCCAGTATTGCAACTCATTGCTAAGCCATTGCGCCACGGAGCCATCAATTTGCTGATAATAAAAACTATATTGTTTAATGTGAGGAACGTTAATATGCAACATTTAGGAAAATTAAGATTATAACAACGTGAATGTCTTTGAAACTTACCATTTTAACCGACTTCAAAAAAAGGAGGATGTACTCAATTCAACTGTTTTTTTTATGTTCTAGGTGAATCGATTTTGATGATTATATTTTTATTTGAAAGCTGGTGCTTATAATTTATAAATCCCATATAAATTTGATCAAGATCTGACAGTAGTTTTGGAGTTATCCTTAACAATGCGTATTAGTATTGAAGTCGGTGGTACAAAATTTTTAATTTCGTTAGTCTCTTCCTCTCTTTTTAAAAAACGTTACCTCCAAACTAGGATTTTCTCCTGTATCGCAGGGACAGTTTACATGCATAGAACAGACCCAGAACAATTATTTGTAGGCCATACAAATACTTGTTCCGTCCGGGATTCGAACCCGCGGCCCTTAGCGTTGCAAACTCAAAAATAAATATCACGAGTGCCTAAATACTTATTAGAAAAAAATATTTTTTATGTTAACGTAAGGCGCACGACAGCTCGAGCGGACGCGTGAAAACCTCACAGAATTTGTCCCGCATGTGGGGTCGCATAGCGCAGGTATATTTTCATACCTACCTAAAGCGCGGAGTGAGACAGACCTGATAATACTAAAATTGATTAAAATATTTACATTAATTTCAAGTGTCAAAATGGCGTCGATAATGCAGCGCCCTTTTGACCTTTTATTATTTGATTGACTAATGAAGAGCTATCGTATCACAAAGCCATCTATGCAAACAAAGCTGTAGTTTTTGAGTTATAAGAAAGTGACCTTATTAACCGGATGACTCTATTACCCACAATCCTATGTATATAATTAGGTAAAAATGGATGTTCGTATAACTGAATGAGAATAAAAGAGCTCGAAACCATTTCACCGATCACGATGAAGGTTGTGGTATACTCGTACACAGACAATACAAACTTCTGCGAGGTTTTATTAGTATATTAGGCAAAACTCCATTCGTCATAATTTTCTCTTTCCTTGAGTTTTGGAATTTTTTTACAAATACTTAAACAAATTAGAACACGGATTAGGACCGTCATAAGAGGACAATCATAGAATATCAAGTTACAATATAAAAAACTACCTGTCCTTTGCCGCAGGCACGAGCGAGTGAATTATTGTTAATACGTCTGTTTGTGATAATGTAACGTGTGAACTTCTTGACATATTAAAATCTTATTCACTTACTTAAATAATTTGTTTTATCGAGGAATGCTCATAGCTGTGGTAGGATACGGTAGAAGGCACTGTAGTCAAATTAATAACGTAATTCTATTTTTATGAACCAAAATGACCCATATTCACAATATATTTGGTTTAAAATCACAATATCTTGATCCTATATGTAGCGCTGTGGTCTAGGTCAAGTATTAATAAATTTAATATTTAAACTGTTAAAAGTTTGTTCGGAGTCCGAAGTGTATTCGGAAGAGAACTCGTCGCGCTATTTACATGGAAAGGGCAGAACAACGTCCCGGCGGTCTAGTGTAGATTAGAATAGAATCTTTATTGCCATAAGACTATCAAAATTTTTGGTTTGCAATTTTTTTTTCTGTTACATCATGTAATCTAAAATACGGAAGAAGGAGGAGTAAAAGAATGGGAACCAATAAATATGATTTAAAATTAGATACATATTAATTTATTAATGAATATAGTGATATAATTTACGTCCTGTATTAATAACGCCTCAGTATATTGCACGCCTCATAACGCTAAGCGTTATTAGGTGTGTATTACTCTACACGTCAAGGTCAAGCAATTTTGTGGTCTTTGAAATGCCTCTATCATAATCATATTGCACTTATACGATAATATGAGTAGCTGTATATCAAGAAAACACTAATTAATCCATTTATATTTTGTAAAAAATTGTTTTATATTGCGACTTTTATAAAAAAACGGTTTGAAAAGAAATTTACGTGGACGTCTGGATGTTGATTGTGTATGTGATCACGATAACTCCCGCAAAATTGACGTATCGAGACTGGCTTTTTTTTAATTAGCTTCAGAATTACATCAACTGGTTCCCTTATTACATATCAATAGCCTAGTACGTGAAGTTTGTTAATAAAATTATTTTCAAGTTTTATACATTTTTATTGCTATTAAAATTTTAAAGTCGCTTTAATTTTTTACTTTAACCTCAATATAGACAAAGGATAAATGTACCATACAGCCTATATTGATTTTATACTTTGTGTAATCAATTTATTTTAGTAATTAAATTTATTTCATCAAACTCAATGAAATGCTCATGAAGCATGTACTTTTGGATTTTCCAAACCGTTTTTATACTTTGTGAAACCAGTGACAGTGCATTTATCGAATACATTCAATAAACTTGCACTGTGCTGGCTTAACAAAGCTATTTTAAATCAGATTCCGCATGTTAATAGACTTAGCTTAGGTCTGATTGACAGCTGCCGTTCTAAGGACGCTTCTGTGCATCTTCGTGCTCTGGACACGGAAATTCGATTAACCAGCCAATAATTGGGATGGCCAACTTCCGCCTAGTCAATTTAAACCCGGCCAATAACTAACCTGCGTACATGTATGCGATCTTTATACCCATTTACTAGCGACGAAAGTGGGACGTGCACTACACGATATGACGATTTTTTTAGATTTTTTGTCCAATGTGTATTATAAACTTCACTTGTGATAATTAATGAATCTTACAACTATATATACTTATATATACACATATATATGCTTTTAGGGCTGATTTATCAATTACCATTAAAGTATAAGTCCAACAAAAAAAAATAGAGAATAAATTTTATCTAAGGATGGAAAAGTTGACTTTTAAAATATGTAAATTTCAAGTACTTTAAAATTTTAAAACGATAGACAAAAATAAATATAATCGGTGTAATGAAAACGATATATTAATTTAAATGTTTGTTTTCTATCGATAAATGTCTTATTTATTTGTTGCATTGGCAGCAGTTCAGGCCATTTTCGAAACCCTATAACTTCGTTCTAAATAAACCTAGAAGCATGAATTTTCAGTATTTAAGTAGGAATTGTATAAACTCAGTATCTTTCAAATTTCCTTAAATTTGAACCAGTAGTTTAAGAATTATAACTAGTCAAAATTTCTTAATTTTGTCACTCACTGACTGACCGATCATCAAAACTCTAAGGCAGAAGTGCCTACCGCAGACATAGACGCTTCAAATTTCAAATACTATTATTGTTTAGTATATAAAATATTTTGCAATTTCAGTCCAGTTTTCGAGATACACCAACTGCATAAATAACTTTGTAATCCCATATAAATATATTACAAAGTTACATTTGCAGTGAACGAATCAGTGAACCTATACATACTCGTATATCTATTCTATACATATAATAAATCTGTAGAAAAGTCGTGTCTGTAATTCTAATATATTCTTGAAAAAACAAGTCCAGGGGACTAAATAAAGGTTTCTGAAGCGAAATTAGTGGTTTTTAGAATTTTTGTCTGTCTGTCTGTCTGTCTTTCTGTCTGTCTGTGTATTCCGGATTCACGCAAAAACTACTGAACCGATTTACATGAAATTTTGTATGTAGGTATTCAGTAACCTGGGGAAACTTATAGGCTACTTTTTATCCGATTACGGAACTTTAAAAAAGGAAGGTTAAGAATTTTATTTCCTTTAGATGTTAATTTTCTGTTATATCTTAGTTGTAGGCGGGATAACGGATGTTTTTCAAATAAATACCATATTTGTAAATAAAGTTTAAAATTTAGTTATAATCTTGATAAAATAATTTGAAACTACACCGATTTCGTATTCAAAACAGCGCCATCTATCATCAAATAGAAAAAGTAATATATTTTGCCTTCAGTTACTAATAATGAAATAACATAAATAACTTACATTTATATGATTAAATTATTAGATATTTAAAACTATTAAAAAATCCTAACGTTCAGTTTTGTAGTATTTTTGTTATTTTATTTTAAAAGTGTAATAATTTCAATAGATTATTGTGTCGTCTATCAAAAATATGAAAATGGGTAAGATATTTAATTCAGTCTATAATATAAAAATGAGTCGCTGAATGTGTTGCTAAGCGCAAATCTCGAGAGCAGCTGAACCGATTTCGCTAATTCTTTTTTTATAATATTCCTTGAAGTACGAAGATGGTTCTTACGGAGAGAAAAATTTAAAAAATTGCCTGAAAAAGTCTAAAAACAACACTCTTCTATACTCCCATACAAAAGGTTCGTAATAGTACTTAAAAGTCAACTTGAACTGTAATACCTTACTATAAAGTTTAAGTTTTAGTGGAGGGGTTCCGGGAAGGCAAAACAATTGAGTGACATTAGTATCGTATAAATATTAATATCAATATCTTTGTAGGTATCATAATAAGAAATCAGAAATTGTAATTTTCATTGTGATTTTTAGTGGCTATTAAAAGAATTTTAAATGTTTTATAATTTTTATTTTTTGACAAAATGTAATTGTTGACTTATCAACTTTCTTTTTTCTTTTTTTATCTTACTCGCTGACCCGGTGTACCGAATAACAGAATAAGTTTTTAAAAAAAAAACAAAAAAAATTAAAGAATCAACTGTTAGGTGGTACGAAGTTCGCCGGGTCAGCTAGTTTATAATATAATGGAATAATAGGTGTAGATAGGTACCTAGATATAACTATCTACAAAAAGAAATGAGATGCCATCAAAAATGCAACTCAGTTCTTCTACCGTAAAATGTTGTGTGATCCATGTAATACTAAGTCGGTTAATTTATTCAGTCCCTACTTAAGGGTCCTTCTGTCTTAAGTTATTACGTAATTAGCTAACCTAACATCTTATAGTGACCATATCAATATTAAAAATCTTTTATGTTTTAAATAAATAAATTGACTTGGTAATCGCACTAAACAATCTAATTTAATATAATATGTATTACTTGAGAGATAAATTGTGTTTTCATGCGATGGCCAATTCAATCTATTTATTTAAAATATCAAAGATTTTTAGTATTGATATGGTCACTATAAGATGTTGTTAGGTTAGCTAATTACGTAATAACTTAAGGGGCTACTCCTTGCGAACGACCTTGAGCATTTGGTCCGCCGCGCCGACCCGCTACAATATATCGCGTAAGAAATATGTACGACGCCACCTACTGTACGAACGTAGTATTATTTTTTCAACATCAATAAACTATTTTATGGAAATACACACAGCGTACAACGATAAATGTATTTTAATGTTTTTATTCGGTATATTAGTTGCATTATATTAGAATTATGTATTCTCATATATTATCTAATTATGAAATATTATAACTAATTATATATTAAAAAATAAGCATTGAAAATTGTGAGTTTAAAAGATACCTACTCACTATAGGTCAATAGATAGATAGCTCGCCTTTTGTACAAATATTTGGTGCAATAAGGAATAAATAAATAAATAGGATGTTTCGCAGATGTGTTTTTGATTATTGTTAATTTTTTCGTGTCACGTATTGAAAAGTAACATACCTACCTACTAATTTTTGAACTGAGCACCTTGTAACTTAGCCTGCTTATTACTTATGCTGACTGACATTATCCTCACCCCAATGATTGATGAGGATGAAAAAAAACATGTTTGTTTTTATTTTTATTCAATTTTATTTCTACAAACGTAATTATATTTATTTATACATAAGGATAACTTTAATAAAGGTAATACAAAAATCAACAAGAAGTATAAGGGTTCAATCTTTCAATTTCAATTTTAAAAAAACGTTACCCCTACACTAGGATTTTCTCCTGTGTCGTGGAGGCAGTTTACAAGCATAAATTGCACAAGGACAAACATCCAGACCCGGAACAATTATTTACAGGCCATATAAATACTTGTTCCGTGCGGGTTTCGAACCCGCGGCCCCCAGCGCAACAACTGATTGCTAAGTCACTGCGCCACGTAGCCGTCGCCGGGTTATAGCTAAAGTGACCATACGTCCCGTTTTGAACGGGACTGTCCCTTTTCTCGGTCATCTGTCCCATTGTCCCCAAACAAAGCTCCAGGACACAAAATTAAAGAAGAGAAGAACTCAAAGTCAACAATCTTCAACATAATTTTTTCTAAAAAATTCTTTGTACCTAGAGGAAAGTATATTTATTCAAATATTCCCTCGCAGTTTTAAACCTAACAGTGTTAAATTAAAAATCAAACCACGCACGCAACGAAAAACGATCATTTTCCTAATTATTTGACAAGTTATGATCCCGGTAAAATTATGCTTACTTTACATTATCTCATATATAGGCTTTTTGATTTGTATGAATACTAGAGCCCAATGACTTCGTCAATCTTACTTAGCGGTACCATGTAGCGACATCTATGGAAATGTATTAAATAAAGAACGATGTATTTCACAACAACCGCTTCCGTAGATAGATAATAGATGGCGCTAGAGTAGTCAAGTGAGCTCGGCCACGGTCCTTATTGCTTTGTAAGAGAGATGATGACTATAGACATAGTTATGCAGTTATTTTTGTTTGAATTTACAAGTTATTTATTTTCTTTTAGTGGAAATTAATGTGGCTGTAATTAGATATGAGAAATGTATGGAGTGCATAAGGTCAGCCGCCCGGCTGTTATTTGGTTTGACGTACCTAATAAAAAGTACCTAATTTCAGCCACGTAATATAAATCAGGGCTGCAATAAACTGGAATAAATACCATTAATTAGATCATAACTTATTTTATAGCTAAGGGAGTTATGATCAATTCGTCTGTTTTAAAATTTGTTTTAGATTTTAAAGTTTAGCAAAAGATGTACTAGCTTTTCTCTCTGACATTCGGCGTTTATTAAGAACACCTTATGTACTCAATTATTTTTTGAAAAAGAAGAAAAAACAAGCAATAAATAATATACTATATTTTAGCAAAAAACTATAATCAGCAGTCGCACTACTACAACCACTAGACCAACGAGGCAGCATTATACCTACTAAGATATTGTGGTTGGGTATTAGGATTATTTTTAACTGTATGCTGTACTGATAATATTAAATTAGCCTTTTATAGTGTAAATTATAATATTTGTCGAAATGTTAATTATGGATTCGGACCTTACATACTAATGGTGCTTCATTCTTTTATTTGCATTTACTTCAAAGAAAATACACGCAGAAAGCTTCATCGCGCAGTAAAAAACACAACAAATATATGTATAACTAATACGGAAAATTATACCCAAAACAAACAAATAATACTACCTATTAATAACGTTATAAGTAATAATAATATTATCGATTGATAAGATGACTTCAGCGAGCATGTGCGCTGGCTGACGCCGTGACAAACGACATGAGTTTCACCTTCAAGAGCTTAGCGCTCACTGACTCCAGCAAGCCCGTGGGCAGTGAATACGCCCAGTTTTTAAAATAATTTCTTGATAAAATCAAATTTTCGTCTTTTGAAAAAAAAATTTATGATAGAAATGTTCATTAATAAATTGCCTATCCATTGGTGTAAATCGCAAAATAAAATAATACTTACTTTACGAGGAGATACATGTTATCAATAATTATTTCACATTTATGTTGTTTCGTTGTAAGGAGATTATTTTAATATTTATTCATTAAAAAAAATTGGATCTGACTCTTATGGAATCAAGATTATGTAGAAATATAATGCGTTTTTTTATTAGTTGATATTTCTTTTAAATAAAAAGTAGATAGCTCCTAAAACCACACAAATAACGACTAGCGCGACGTTTTGCTCAAACTGCGCCTGAAGACAGAAGGACCCTTAAGTAGGGACTGAATAAATTAACCGACTTAGTATTACATGGATCTCACAACATTTTACGGTAGAAGAACTGAGTTGCGAGACTTGGTTTTTTTTACAAGTTATGTTTTTGATGGCATAATTTATTTAGGCCTCCTAGCGTGGGAAACGTATTATGTTATTTTGATTACTTGAGGGCTAATTTGAACTATACTTAAATAAAAAAAATCAATACAATTTTGTTTCTATTTACATCAGGGTCGAGCGTGATTGGGTGCCATTGGTACTAGGCAACTTAGTGCACATTGTAGAGGTGCAGCGTGACAACGAAGCAGCGGTGCAGTGGAGCAGCAGTGGAGGAGCGTACGGTTGGAGCAACGTAGCAGTGGAGGAGCGTAGCTGTGGAGGAGCGTAGCTGTGGAGGAGCGTAGCGGTGGAGCAGCGTAGCAGTGGTGCAGCGTAGCAGTGGTGCAGTGTAGCAGTGAAAGAGCGTAGCGGTGGTGCAACGTAGCAGTGAAAGAGCGTAGCGGTGGTGCAGCGTAGCGGAGGTGTTAGTGTCCAGTGCAGCGCCGTGGCGGGACATTCCAACGCAGTTACGGCTTCCGTCCGGAAACCGAATTGTCTGCCGAGCGATATTTCTTTTTTCAGGTATTTATGCATATTTTTATTTATTTATTTATGTACACACAACAAGACACATAAACAATCATACGGTGAGTTTGTACAAAGCTTTTATTTATTTCATAATTTACTGAAATATCGATAAATGAAATTGTATTAAAAAAAGGCAAACTTAGTGCGTACATTATTACTACTACTAATGAAAAAATAATTTACATAATATTACATAAATTATAATAAGTAATACGAAAAAATATTAATCTTTATATATAAAAAGTACGTGTCACGTTGTTTGTCCGCGATGGACTCCTAAACTACCTACTGAACTGATTTCAATGAAATTTTGGGTCAATGTGCAGTTTGGTCCAACTTAAAAGATAGGATAGCTTACATCTCAATTTATAGTCGCAATACAATATTATTTTATTGAAAATTATTAGTCTATTATTTGACAGTCACAATTATCTGTTAGCTCCAAACGATTCTGTCAGATGACGATATCTGTTGACTGGATTGAGTAAATATGTAATAGATGGCGCTATGTTAAAAATGCAAACGTTTAATATAAGCTACAATTTAGTAGTATAACCACCACGTGTTGCTGTAAGTATTCAACAAATAGAACCGATTTCAAAAAAATTTTGCAGACTGTGTGCAGTTTGGTCCAACTTGAGAGATAGGATAGTTTTTAACCCGATAAGTGACCTCAATTTTTTTATTGCTAATTTCAGAAGTTTTTTTGGGAAAGCAAATGGTCGTTCGGAAAGGGCAGAACAACGTCTGCCTGGTCAGCTAGTAATATATATAAACTAATACTAATCCAATTATAAATGGTAAATGATTTGTTATATTTACGCGAACACTAGACATTAAATTAAACTTATTTTACGGATTATATCGCTAAAAGGACGATTCGCTTAAAAACACTCTAATTTCAATAAACAAGATGGATAGGTGCTGGCTTCTGCTTTGGATGCTATAATTAATAAAATTAAACCTAAACCCAAGCATACCACTGCAAGACTTCAAGATATTGTATGCTCAATCTGCGTAGATCGGACCAAAAATTAATATTCGTAAACTGAAGGCAGTCGAACCGAGCTAACTACATATTACATTGGGACGTCAAACACCTCAATCCCCCCGTGACAATGAGTGCTATAGAGCACCCGAAACGTCGGGAATTAAAAAGATAAATCCGTAAAATTAGTTTCACTTAAAATAAATAAATAGTTATTTTCTATTCAACATTTTTTGAAACCTTTTTATTCATAGATTTTGAAAATTTATCTTATTTAATTGTTAAGTAAAGGTGACAAACGAGCACACAGTCCACCTGAAGGTAAGTGATTGCTGTGACCCATAGACATCTACATTTGTCCTCAATAAAGTATCAAAATGTAGATGCGTCGTCACCTCTGAGGCCTAAGATGGAATGCCTCGTTTCCAAAAAAAGGGTCTCTGGTTCTCCACACTCACCATACAAAACACAGCAGCATCAAACTGCTATTTTACGCTGGTATTCTGTGAGAGTGTGGTCCTACCCCGGTCGTACCGATCCATTCGTGCCACAACCATAACATAGCTGCAGCGTGGCTCTACCACTTAAAAAACCTTCAATTAAAATGAAATCACTAGAAAACTGTTTTGAATAAACTTTATTTACGTCTTGTGAGGGTTTTATGTGTACTTATTAATTGAGACAAAAGGCACAAAGGTAAACATTAGCTGAGAAATTATTATTTGATCGTTACTTTGCTACCGCAAATATTAAAGTTTTTCATTGTTTTAGTGAATATTCTTACGTGAAAACCTACTTAGCCGCAGTAGCCTATCCGTCGAATATGTGTGTGTGCATGTGGGAAGAGGCACATGCTGTTAGCCGGCTAAAACGGACCTGCCTCATTGGGAATTAATGCGTTTCACGAATACAATCCTATGCGCTTGAGATATATTATTAAAGGGTTCCTGTGTAGCCGTGTCTGGTAATTTATTACGTGTTTTGCTGTAATCGGGACTGTGGTTGGGATTAAGCATACATTAAATGTACAGTGGTGGAAAATATAAAATAAAATAATATTTGTTGTTTTGTGCCAGCTAGGAATAGGAAATATGTGAGGTGCTTATATGTGCGACGATAATAACATATGCCTATGAGTACAATATTCCTATGTCCTTGTTTTGCTTTAAAGTTTACCATTACAGTACAGAAATGTTTCACTGCCTAACTAAGCCCTTCCCTATAGATTGCTTTATAGGGGCGATATTTGCCAATGGTATAGTGGATTTTTTTTAAATTATTGTTATATTCCATAGCGTTTAAATATGGATTAGCTATAATGCAAAATAAAGTCATTGGTAATTTGTACAGCTATACGATACTTTCACCACTCACATGATAATTTTACTTACTTCCTTATAACTGGAATAAAACAATATAAAACTGTTTACCTTAAAATTTCCCTCACCTGTGCTGTAATCAGGACTATGGTTGGGGTCAACCATACAAGCCGCGGTATTACTATGTGACTAAATGTTGCTGTATTGACATTATGTAGTTATATTTAAAAACTATGTATTTTTTTATAGAATTACGGTTACAAACGAGCACACAGTCCACCTGATGGTAAGTGGTTGCTGTGGCCCATAGACATCTACATCTATCTTTGATTACGAATCAAAATGCAGATGACTTATCACCCGTCACGACTAAGATAGAATGCCTCGTTTCCAGTAAAAAGGGTCTCCGGTTCTCTACACTCACCATACGAAACACAGCAGCGTTAAGCTGCTAGTTTACGCTGATATTCTGTGAGAGCGTGGTCGTTCCCCGGTCGAGCCGACCCATTCGTGCTACAACTATACCAGTAATATAGCTGCAGCATGCAGCATGGCTCTACCACGTAAAACAAATGATGTAGAAATGAATTCCCTTACATTTTATGATTCAAAAATGTACGATACGTAGGCCACTTGATTCGAACGTTTCTGATGTGTGTCTCTATTTCTGATTTACCAAATTACGGGTGTAACCTGCAGTTCCTACCAGCTGACTTGCTTTTTAGCATGGTTGATAACAACAAAGAAAATTCCAATGTTGTTATTTAAATTATGAACTCTAATATGCCAAAACTACTTTCACGGATTGCAATAAATAGTTAGTAGGAATTAAGCCATGGTATCAGTTATGTTATTATACACCAATATGAGGCAGTCTATGGTAGATACCTCTCGTCTATTTAGCAGTTGTTTTTAATAGGTTGTAATGAATGAATGAAAGTAGTGGTATGGCTGGTATCAAACAGTAAATGCTGTTGGCTCAGTGCCGTGCTTTGTGGTGGTCTATGCGAAGGCTTTTGTTTTCCAGTAAACGTGTGATGGGCTGCTATGATGATAATGTACGGTAAACCTTGACAACATAATATGTATATATGGCTCGTGATGAAATAAAAATCAGTGGACTCCTTTGTTTTTACTAATTATTACCATTACTTCAATTTCACCATTAATTTGGCGAGAGTATCTTCAACAATCGATCGAAGACCAGGAGTGGGAAGACATCGACATCATCTGATCCGGGGTTACTCACATATTAATTTTGACGGAGACGTCGGTCCGAACAAGCTAGTCTGCCGGTCGAGCGGTCTATAGATTTTGAGAAAGCCATCGCATATTACATTAGACTCGATAGTGCCGTCGGATGCGTTGAGCCGGGGCTAGGCGCCCGTTGCCTATAGCTTGTTATTAGGCCAGATGTTCCCAAATTGTGCGTCGTAGCGCCATGGTGCGTTGTAAACAGTAAAGAAAAGCGCCGTTAGCCGCTTCTGTTTACAATTCTTCGAAAACTAAACTTAGGTATTCGATGGTCCAAACAAACTGTATTTACAACTATAACTGTAATAAGGAGCAAATATGGCTCAAAGATCAATGTGGAGCAAGAATTGAGAGTAGCGGTGTCAAGCCTTATTCCACGCTTTGTAAAATTGTGAGCAGATCACTAAGCTCACAAGTCACATTGAGTAAGTTGCCACAGCGTTTAATTTCCTGTTTTCTTAAATAAAAAACGTATTCTTGTGTGTCAATATTAATATAAAAACTCAGCTTCATATTGTGGGTATTTTAATTTTTGTGCCTATCTATCATTGTACCCTATTTCGACTAGCTAGAGTGCCGCGACAAAATGCTAAACCTGAAAGTACGGCGCGATGAGAAAAAGTTTGGGAACATCTGGAGTAAGCGATCCGGCTAGAGTACGCAAGCCAGTTCAAATACTACAGAGGAGCGTTCGGTATTATTAATTCCGGCCCTGTCCGGTGGTCGTCACTCGCATTTGAATGAGAGATTTCAGATGGTCTGTCAGTCGTGGCCCCTAATAATTGATCGTATTAATTTTCGAATTTGCTGCACACTGCTTAAATTATTCGAAAACGTTGGCTTTTGATTGGTACTAACAGTAACTATATCTCTCGATAGTAACTATTAGTGCAATGTTCGTGCAGGCGACCTATAAATCGAATGTAAAATTCAACATGTTAGTTAATGCCCGCGGAAACTTAGTTGGTATTATTTTAAAGTATGGATTAAACAGTCTCGAATTTTGAATACATTTTCTATGCAAATAAAGTAAACAAGTATAAAGTCTATCTGAAAGTAAGCGAAAAAGCCAAAAAAATATTCTATCCTCGATTAAGTCTAAATGCAGATGCGTTGTTACCCAAAAGTACTAAAATGGGATGCGACGTTACGAGAAATAATATAAGAGTTAAATTAACTTAAACAACAGGAATGGATCATAAGCTGTGATGATCCAAGTGAACGTAGCTAGGTCATATTCATGAAATTATTGTATTGTCATCGATTTTTAATACGACTTCTAGAAGTTAGTTAAAGTTGATACTGATCAGGATGCTAGTATATAGCCATGAAATTATTGTATTGTCATCGATTTTTAATACGACTTCTAGAAGTTAGTGAAAGTTAATACTGATCAGGATGCTAGGATATAGCCATGAAATTATTGTATTGTCATCGATTTTTAATACGACTTCTAGAAGTTAGTGAAAGTTGATACTGATCAGGATGCTAGGATATAGCCATGAAATTATTGTATTGTCATCGATTTTTAATACGACTTCTAGAAGTTAGTGAAAGTTAATACTGATCAGGATGCTAGGATATAGCCATGAAATTATTGTATTGTCATCGATTTTTAATACGACTTCTAGAAGTTAGTTAAAGTTGATACTGATCAGGATGCTAGGATATAGCCATGAAATTATTGTATTGTCATCGATTTTTAATACGACTTCTAGAAGTTAGTTAAAGTTGATACTGATCAGGATGCTAGGATATAGCCATGAAATTATTGTATTGTCATCGATTTTTAATACGACTTCTAGAAGTTAGTGAAAGTTAATACTGATCAGGATGCTAGGATATAGCCATGAAATTATTGTATTGTCATCGATTTTTAATACGACTTCTAGAAGTTAGTGAAAGTTGATACTGATCAGGATGCTAGGATATAGCCATGAAATTATTGTATTGTCATCGATTTTTAATACGACTTCTAGAAGTTAGTGAAAGTTGATACTGATCAGGATGCTAGTATATAGCCATGAAATTATTGTATTGTCATCCTTGTGTCCTTCATAAGAGTGCAAATTTCCAAGTCAATCGGCCACAACTCGGTTCCAAGTTGGTGATAATTACAGTAAAGGATTCATTCACACGTTACATAGATAAATAGATAAACGCGAAGCTAATAAAAGCGTGTTAAAAAGAGGTGTCTTATTATCATCACTTATAACAAAAAACACAGCATCACCATGCTGAGAATGTGAGTGTGTGTCCTTCCCCGCTCGAACCAAACCTAAAATTTAAAAAAAATCTTCTATTATTCCGAAAATTCTACTTTCCGGCCATTTTTTCTGTAACAGACAAAAAGCCAACATCAATTATAACGATCCCTCATTAAAGGTCGTATCGACTTAGTTGATAAGTTCGATTTTTCATTAAATATTTCCAGTAACGTAAAGTTGCCTGCTATCAAGTTTGTACCTTATACAATAACCAAATGCCATTTACATCAATCACGTATTCTTTTTGTGAAGCAAACATTGTTAGGATAATCTGTTTAAAGCTATAATTCAAGTTAAAAATCACTTTGTCCTAGTGTACGATTGTTAAATTTGTATTTGTGATAAATATCTATTGTTCTTTAGATTCGCTTATCCATTATTTTTTAATTGTAATATTGGTATGAAATTCCCTACCGCCATGTACGAATTTGACGGAGGGGGGCTAGGCGAGAAAAAGTGTAAGATAGTTCCGTTACGACCCTCTTTCTGTAGTGCGAGCGAGATAGAATAATATTTATCATATATAATAACGCTTTAAAGGGACAAAAAATTATAAATTGTCGCATGCCTAAAGCATCTTATAGTGACTTCCTAAATAAAATTATAGTTACTCAATGTTGCCCAAATAGTACAATAATAATTTTTGTTTGTAGAAGAGGCAATGTAAACAATAAACAGTTATCAATATTATATACTGAACAACTTAATAACTTAAATGTACACAAAATTGTCTTGTTCACACTGCCTTACATACAGGGATTTCCACTAGCAAATAATGTAAGACATAGCTTAAATTTACAAATGAATAATTTAATATGTAATAATAATTTAAATTTGACATATAATTATAATGATAAAAGCGACAAATTAATTTTTAATTAACATAATGTAATTAAGAGTTTTTGGACAAAAGATAGATATTACTTATCCAAATATAATTTAAGACTGGTAGCAAATGTAAAATGAAATCTTATAATTTACATTCTAACTTAGCCAAGTTTTTGACTACTAAGACTGCTTCTATTGAGTAGTGTAATCATTTGACATTTAATTTGGAATCAGTTCCAACTTATTTAAATTAGAGAATCAGACAATAGAGTCAACCTCTAACAATAATAAGAGTTTGATTAATATTTAGAATGCAGCCCAAAAATAAGTAATAAGAATTATTTACACCAGGTGCATCAAAATTTACAAGGTATGATGGACAAAGAATTGAAAGTTGAATTGTTTTTAAATAGTAACAACATTCATATCCTTTTTCTTACTGAACATTGGCTAAAATATTATAATTAAATGTTTAATTTCAGAAATCACCAGGTGGTCAGTTCCTTCAATAAAGAAAAAAGTTTACGTGGTGGCTCCTTAATATTAGCTGATTAATCATTATTATATAAAGAAAGTAAGGATATTGTGAGCCTCTTTGTTGAGCGAAATGTGGAAATGGCTTGTGTCGAGCTCGAGCACCTCATTGTTGTGTTTACAGACCCCATGTGCAACTTACGAATATTTTGAAAAGATTGTGGAAGAAGTTTTGCTCAAACTTAGTAAGCAGAACAAGTCTGTTATAGTATGTGGAGACTTAAACATCAATCTCCTTGAAACTTCTTCCTTTAGTATTAAGTTTAGTTCATTATTTAAATCCTATAATCTTGTTAATTTATTCTTAGAAATAAGTGTCGGTTCTAGTGCGAATTATATTGATAATATTTTTACAGATGTTAAGCCCTTGTATAAATCAATCATTCAAAATTAAAGTTCAGGTCACTGTAGACAGTTGGTCTCATAGTCTTACATACACAAAAACAAAAATTAAAAGGTTGTATTTGTTCCAACAAATTAACATCGTATGGAGTGGTTTAATAACATAGTGAAAAGAATTCCATCGCTTTCATTTAAAAATAGTACTGATTATTTGTATGGTGATTTAATGGAATATTTACCTCTAAAACTTTCTCTATAAACAGTCGCAAATTATTTAATAAATGGGCGAGAGTAGGAATTTATAAGAGTAGACGAATGTTATACCAGCATAATAATGAAAGATCATATGAACATAGTGTTATTTTTAGAGAGTATGTAAAAACATATTAAAAAAATAAAAAGTATGCTCCACAACTAAGGCTTTATATTTAAGCAACTAAACTAAAACTGCAACCGATAAAATTAAAATGACATGGAGTATAATTAATAAGATTAGAGCCATGCTGCAGCTATATTTCTATGCAGGTATAGTTGTAACATGAATGGGTCAGCTTGACCGGGGAAGGACCACGCTCTCACAGAATACCAGCGTAAAATAGCAGCAATGCCGCTGTGGTTCGCATAGTGAGTGTAGAGAACCGGAGACCCTTTTTACTGGAAACGAGGCATTCCATCTTAGTCCTTACGGGTGACAACGCATCTGCATATTGATTCGTAATCGAGGATAAATGTAGATGTCTACGGGTCACAGCAACCACTTACCATCAGGTGGACTGTGTGCTCGTTTGTCACCCTTATCCTATAAAAAAATTTTGTGAAACGGGCAAGATCAAACCACGGAACTCCGATTTTCAATTGAATATTAACAATAATTTAACTCAATGTGATCAAGAAGTTTCTATGGCTTGTGAGAAACATTTTACTGATATTCCTGTTTTGACAATAAAATCATATCTTCTCCTACTGGCGCCGAATCATTGCTTAAACAAAACGTAAAACCTTGTTCGAATACTTTTAAATTCGATAGAGTATTTCCAAAAGATATCGTTAAATATTTTATAACTATTGGTGTTACGAAAACGGCAGACTTATGGGCGATTTCCGTTAAAGTTATTGCGTCTATAATAGATACTGTAACACCTTATCTAGCCACAATTTTTAAAACAAGCGTCGAATCTGGTGTGTTTTCTGATCTAATGAAACATGGTAAAGTCATACCTTTATTTAAATCTGGTAGTACATTAGACCTCGCCAATTTTATAACAATTTCTGTAATAATAACATTAAGTAAAATTTTTGTAAATTTTAGATCAGATGTTAAGTTTTTTAATATAAATAAATTGCTTCATAAAAATCACTTTGGGTTTTACAAGGGGTTGCTCGCCTACCGACGCCGGAGTCGAACTTATAAAACATATTTTTGTGCATGGGAGAATTCAGAGGGTGCTTTGGGTGTGTTTTGTGACCTTTCCAGGGCCTTTGACCGTGTTCACTATGAGACATTAATTAGGAAGCTACAGTACTATGGTGTCAAGAACACAGCGCTTAAACTTATTATTTCATATTTAAGTAATAGAATGGAGAAAGTAATTATCAATGGCAAACGTTCTTCCTGGTCGCTGTAAAGATGGGTGAACCTCAGGGTTCGATTCTTGGCCTATTCTTATTTCTAGTGTATATTAATGACTTACCTTCCCTTGTAGGGGATAATCATGATATAGTATTATTTGCTGATGATACTTCCTTGATTTTTAAACTTAAAAATCTATCATTTCAATGTGACGAAATGAATAGTGCTATATCAAAATTGGTTTAACGTTAATAATTTGCATTTAAATGGAAATAAAACTAAATTTATTAAATTTACAACAACGAATGTTAAAATCTAAATACCAATGTGTTTTTAATGGGGAAGAACTGAGCTCTGTTGAATCCACTGTTTTCCTTGGCATCACTCTCAATGCAAAGCTTCAGTGGCCATCAGCCCCCATATATCAAAACTAGCAAGCAGACTAAGCTCTGCAGCTTATGCTGTAAAATAAGACTAAAGTAGTCCCGCTGGGTTTCTTGCTGGTTCTTCCCAGGACAGAGGATTTTTTCGAACCAGTGGTAAAGGAAAAAATGACTTTCAATAAGAATTACTTATAATCAGTATTGAATAAAAAATTATTCTATTCTCTTCTATCTCCCTCACACTTTTTATTATCTTACCATGAAAGAAATATTACTTTAAATGACGCTTTATTTTAATAGACACTAGTACATAATTCATTTATTTGTATTTATTAATTAATAATATAATACGTTTATCAAATATACTACGAAAGGAACTTCGTTCCAATCGACTGTTCCACGACACTCACGCATGTTTTTTTATGATGATTACTTTCACACATTACGGTGGCTCTTATCAACAAGGAAATAATTATTAATAAGCAAACCGCCCCAGCTTCACCTGGATAGAATATATTGATATGGCGTTATTTAGATTCAAGATAATCAAAGACTATTTATTTCATCAATTTGTAAAAATCCCCACATTTTTGGTGTAAATATAGCCAAGTCTCTCATAGAATTGCTCCCTATCTGTTCATAAAGTTTCATTACGATCGTTTAATCGTTTTAGTCATTCCGAAGAATTAGCCCGTGCAGACAGACAGACGAAATTTTCAAAAATCGTTTTCAGTATAATAGACAGGCACTTCAATTTTATAAAAAAATATTTTGGATGTTTCTACACTAATAATTCCATTCATCTGATAACAAACAAGACACTACTGTCTTAAGTCCACTGCAGAACAATGTCCTCCCTCATAGATTTCCACAAAGTACGGTACTGTGCAACTCGCATCCATTGAGAGCGTGTTTCATCAGGTCGTTACTCCATCTAGTGGGCGAACGTCTTACACTGCACATGCATACAGGAGTATATCGGTAATATTTATCTGATGTCCGTATTACCAGCACAATCATGCATGCAAATGTGATAAAATTTGTTAACATACGCCCGTTTTTTTATGTCGTAGAGCCACGTTGCAACTATATTATGGTTATAGCACGAATGGGTGGCACGACCGGGGAAGGACCACGCTCTCACAGAATACCAGTGTAAATAACAATGCAAGCAAATTTAATGTTAATTTAATGTTGCGAAACACAGGGTTTCGCATGGTGAGTGTAGAGAACCGAAGACCCTTTTTACTGGAAACGAAGCTTTCCATCTTAGTTCTCAGGGGTGCGTATTGAATTTTGATTCTTAATCGAGGATAAATGTAGATGTCTATGGGCCACAGCATCCACTTACCATCAGGTGAAATGCTCGTTTGTCACCCTTATTCTATAACAAAAACATTTATTAGTTTAGGAGTTACGCACGGACATGCAAATAGTCATACGTGTACATACATACCAAAATTATTACTTCCTTTTTGGGCGCCATTGCATTTGGGTAATATTTATTAAAACTAGTTCAAACGTATCTTTTTTCTATATTTTATTATAAAATAAAATGCGGGAGCAGCATTGTTCGGAACTTGTATGTATAATAAATATTACGCGCATAAGACTTTGATTGATACTCTGTCATTGCAGCTATTTTAATAGAAAGCCTATAAAATAGTCTCATTAAAATTGTTTATGAAATAAGTAGCAGCGTTCGTTGTCTGGCTTTCATTAAAAAAAATGGTTGGTAATATTGTTACATGTTGTTAGTTTGTAGCGTCTATTGTTCGAATTGATAGCAGTTTATTTTTAATTTTTTATCTATAATGACAGAATTTTTAAGTGGTGAAGTGTACATATTAATGTTATTTTGGAGTTTGGCGGGAAGTTGTTGGTTTGTTTTTCTTGTGTTATTGCTTAAATTATGGTTTAAAGTAGACTGTAATACTTTAAAGTGATTAAAAGTGATGTATGCGCATTTAAACTATTAGTGGAAACGATGAAACAAATCCGATATTCATGTAAAGCTAGAGTTATTTTGTCGGTTGTTTTGTAACCGCCTTATGTTACTATCGTCATCGACTATCTGTTGGCTTAAGCTGCCTCGATCACCAGCTGATCGACCCCGACGAAAACCGTATTGGCGGTCACTAATCAGCTGGTGATCCTCAAGGTACCGCATGAGCTGGCAGTTTATAATGGATGCCATTATTTTGGAGAACAAGGAGGTGATGGCGATAGGCCCGTAGTTGGACGGGTCTGAGCGGTCGCCTGTTTTAGGGATCGGGTGGACAAAAGCTTCCTTCCATAATTTCGGTCGGGACTACGCCTAGGGAGTAGGAGTACCAGAAAAGATGCGTTAGAACCTGTGCTAGCTCTGGAGCACACGTCATCAGCACAATTTGGGGGATTCCGTCAGGCCCACTCCTGTCCAGGGAGAAGAGTGCTTTACGCACCGAGCGCTGTGAGAACCGCACATCAGGCATGGAGCACTCACATCGAGGAATGGTCGGCGGTGTGTTCCCCCCGTCATCAAGAGTCGAGTTGGACGCAAAAAGAGAGCCTAAAAGGTCGGCTTACTCTTTTGCGGCGTGGGCTAGTGAGTCCTCCCTGTGCAGAAATGTTAGCGATGGCTTACAGAAGTTCCCTTTGACAGCCTTGGTGAGAGACCAGAATGCACGGGTTCCCAAAAGAGGGCGCAAGTTAGTTTCTCGCAATTCTGCCATGAAGTATGTGCTCGTTTGTCGCTCAATACTCTTTGATGATGCCTATTTTAACATAAGTATTGAGTACGTGGAGCTTAGCTATCAAAAATTCCTTAGTTAATAATAATTGCATCAAACGTTAAAATTTTAAGTGCATTATTTTTATATAAAAACAAGCTGGTACGTTGCTGTCACAGAAAAAATAATTGTAGAAGTATATTTTCAAATTTGGAAGAGTTATATTATTTAATTAGGAATGATAATACATTAAAATTGAATTATCTATAGCTCTCAAATAAATTGTCGATACTATAAGCGCGCCACCTAGTGTAATTTAATTGTACTATGCCTATAACCTTCGCGCAAGTGTAAGCAATATGTTGACAAAATTTAACCGCAATGTTATTAACGGTATGGCGGCGCATAAAATGTGAACAAACAAATATTATTTTTATATATTAGATTATTGTCCAACTCGAGCATTCACATCAAGCATTTCAAAAGCATATATTACTTTCTAATCGGCACTGAAGTACATTAAGCAGCTACCACAAATTATCATACATAAGCAAATTAACGCCGTGTCCTGAACGACCCTAAGCGCGCTCACCCATCAACGTCACATAAAGCACGCAGGGAACACTAAGATACTGCCCACGGTGTCACGCTAAGCACAATGCAAGCTGCTAAAGAGAAATTACAAGCCCGTGTGTCGTAACTACGCGTTATGTTTAATTACTGTACACACCATTATTAATAATATGTCATTGTACGACGGAAACGGGTACTGTCGCGAGCGAAAGTGTTAACGATCGCGACGAAATTCATGTTATACAAAAGTAATATTACTTGCACACTTATTCTCAACGACAAAACAAGTGATGATGTCTTTAATTGATTTATAGGAATAATAATATGTAAAACAGCAGAATTGTTATTTTTAATTCACTTTATAAATGAGGATATAACCAATGCGACTGTATACTTTGGAACGATACCTTCGCCTATTGTGAATTGTTTTTAATTATTATTTTTCTATTTAATAAGCCATATCGCAAGGGTAGCCCTATTTAAATTTGAAGAACAATTTCTGCAGCATTTCTAATACCATGAAATGATTTTTTTTTAAAGCAGAAGTAACAAATGAATTTACAGCCCACCCGACATTACATAAGTGGCTGCAACGCAACTCGTGGTCATCTACAGCCAACTACAGACAAAAAAGGCTACAGATGCTTTGTCGCTCTTGAGGGATAAGATGGAATGTCACACAACCTGTAATTGTACCGGCTCCCTATGCCATTCGGATTCAGAGAGACACCGCAAAGCAAGCACTATTATTTGGTGGCAGAAATAGGTGAGAGGGCGCTGCCTATCCTATATTCTATGTGAAAAACTCCTAGACAGTAATTGAGATTTTTACGTAGCAGAGGCATACTGCAGCTATATTATGGTTGTAGCACGAATGGGTCGGCTTGACCGGGGAAGGTCCACGCTCTCACTGAATACCAGCGTAAAATAGCAGTTTAACGCTGCTGTGTTTCGTATGGTGAGTGTAGAGAATCGTAGGCTCGTTTTACTGGAAACGAGGCAGGTCTTCACGGGTAACAAACAACACATATGTATTTTGATTCGTAATCGAAGATAGATGTGTGCTTGTTTGTCACCCTTAAAAAAGAGTTCTACTGCCTACTGAGACCCGTACTAGTATTTAAAAAAAACATCGTGCACATTTTGATGTGATGGCGACGCTGCAGCTATATTATGGCAGTATCACGAATGGATCAGTTCGACCGGGGTAGTGCTAAACTCTCACAGAATACCAGTGTGAAATAACAGAACAGTGCTTGGTGTCGTATGATGCGTATATATATATATATATATATATATATATATATATATATATATATATATATATATATATACGCATCATACGACATCTTTATATATAAAAATTACGTGTCACGTTGTTTGTCCGCGATGGACTTCTAAACTACTGAACTGATTTCAATGAAATTTTACACACTGTGTGCATTTTGGTCCAACTTGAGAGATAGGATAGTTTTTATCCCGATAAATGACCCTCAAAAATGTTTATTGCGAATTTAAGGATTTTTTAAAGGAAGGGTCGTGTGTGTGCGTGCGTGCGTGCGTGCGTGCGTGCGTGCGTGCGTGCGTGCGTGCGTGCGTGCGTGCGTGCGTGCGTGAGTGCGTGCGTGCGTGCATGCGTGTGTGTGTGTGTGTACAACACGCAACATAATTAACGCACTTTGTGAAAGTAGTTTGTTCAGAATCGTTTACTGAATCGATTTCTATAATTTTTAATATGAGTAATTTTTTTATCCCAAAAATAATTGACACTACGTAATTTACAGTCACACTAAACCTGTACAGTCAAACCAAACTAAAATGGACCGTAACTCAAGGCAATAAGATTTTTAAAAGTGCAGTTTTATTTGTATTAATACAAATTCCGTCATTCAATACAAAATAAAGAAAATTGAACCTTATTTCAAGAATGTTAAAGTCTTTACAAATACAAAGTTTGTAGTGCCTTATAAAGGTCGCGACAGCTAGGCCATTGACCTCCCAGATCAGCTGATTTGTCGCCTCTAGACCTATATCTAGCGTTCGTGGTTTTGTACGGTGACCACAACATTCTTCTGGAATTAGTATAAATAATTTAATAAACAATCAATGCATAAACATGTTTAACTAAGAATTCAGTGTATGTATTATGATTATAACATAATATACTAATTGGGGTGTCTGAGGATGTGCATTAATTACGTTAGATGTTGTATATAAATCTCTTTCTGTATAAAGAACAGTAAGAGTCCTCGGGCGTAATAACGCATCTGCATTTTGATTTTTAATCGAGGATAGGTGTAGATGTTTATGGGTCGTAGCACCACTGCTCTCCACTTACCATTAGATGGTGTGTGCCAGCTTGTCTTGCTTATTCTATAGATATAAAATAGAGGTACGGTTTTTATATGTAAGTATTTATTAAAACTATTTTCAGCAAATATTTTCTAACAATTCATCAGTAGACGAAAGCGGTATTCAAACAATATAAGCATTATTTGTTGAACGCGATTGCGAAGTAATTGCTTTTGCTCAAAGCGCGGAGAGACCGTCCCTAGACAAATCGAACAAGTCAATTGTCAAAATTTGGTCGCATTCGCGTTCTAGATGGTCAATTTTATTTTGCGTCGTGCGCTTAAGACCGGTGTTATTGTTGAAGTTAGATTTTAAAAAACTACTGTAATTATAAAAATTGAGCGTTTTATCATTTTCATTGCGATTGTCTCATAACATTGCTTCCTCCATTAGCATAAGAGTACCTATATCTATTTCTATACATACAAATAAATAAAATTAAAGTGTCTGTTTGTAATGTCAAAATAACAGCCATTCGCTAAATGCATAAGAAAGTATATACGGTACTAATAACAAACAAATATTTTTAATAGTTTTGTCTGTCTGTCTGTCTATTTGTATTCGAAATGTGTGTGACTTAAGCTACTTTTGTTAAGTAAAAAAAAAATAGAGTTCCGAGCAAAAAATTTAAACGCCATGAAATTCAATCGTTATAAATTACACCCATTTGAACAGTTGCAGGGAACAGCTAGTATATAACAATATAATAATGTTTAAATAAAACTAATTTTACGGATTTTATCGCGTATATTAACTTATTTTACATTCCCGACGTTTCAAGCACTTTACAGCACCCATGGTCACGGGGGGACTGAGGTGTATGATGTCCCAATGTCATAGTTAACCACGGCTACCTCCAGATTAAAAATTATTAATTTTTGATCCGATCTACGCAGTATGAACTTACAGTATCATGAAGTCTTGCAGTTGTATGCTTGGCTACGGGGGCGATCCTGTACGTGTTCACAAACTGTCCCGGAGTCTGTGAACACGTACAGGATCACCCCCGTCACTACATTAGATTTGATAGACCACAAATCCTCGCTAAAGAACACCGCTTCCTTCCAAGGATGATTCGCGAGGCTATTGAAATCAAGAAACATCCTAAATTCAATAGAGAAGATGGCTGGGTGCTACCATCTGATTGGGATCTCATAATTAATAAAATGAAATCCCAACCCAAGCATACAACTGCAAGACTTCATGATACTGTAAGTTCATACTGCGAAGATCGGATCAAAAATTTATAATTTTTAATCTGGAGGTAACCGTGGTTAACTATGACATTGGGACATCATACACCTCAGTCCCCCCGTGACCATGGGTGCTATAAAGTGCTTGAAACGTCGGGAATGTAAAATAAGTTAATATACGCGATAAAATCCGTAAAATTAGTTTTATTTAAATGTGTAGTGTTCACGTAAAATATAAGAAATCATAATATAATAATGTAATTAATCTCTTAGCTATCCGTTAATAAGTCACTTATATCAATCTTAATTGTCGACGACCTATTATAACTAAGTTGTTATTGTGTCCTTTAAGGGAAAAAAAGCATGTACCTACTCGCGTGCCATCATCGTCACAATGAAGTCCTTAAATGCAACTACATCAAAATCTACCGAATAATATATCATGATCGTGTACAAACGTACACGTACCGAGATAATGGCGGAGATTTTTTTTTATAGAATAAAGATGACATCTAATCTAATCTCGATTAAAGCTTTACGTGGTTTTCGCGGCACGGGGGTTTAACACCGCCCACTTCCCGGAGTCAGAACCTGGCGGTACTGAGAGTTTTTGCCAGAAAAACATTTCGAACGAGTAAACTAAAATGGCACACATAAATGTAAAGTGTTCCACAACAGCCTGTTACTGGTCATACAGCTGTTAATTACCGGGAAAGCTGTACGCTTTTCATCTTTCCTTACAATGCAATCAGGCTAATTAGAAACTGAGACTAACAAACTATAGATCGGACGGTCGCACTCGACTATACCGAGCCGTGCAATGTATATATAGACAAACCGAAACTATAATGATAAGTTAGTATAACATTAAGTATCTACCAAAGAATCATTAGATCCAATTCAATCAACTAAATTATTATAAACTCGTCGTTTATACGGCTATTTTGCACGGATGTACTTATAAATTTAGTAATTGACTTTTTACATTGTTTTTCATTAACAACAACATTAGCTAGCTTTGCTTAGCCGGACGTTTATTCACAAATATAGTTGTCAGCTACAATGCGCAGATAGTCGCTCCGTCTAACCAATGCATTGGTTAGAGTTAGACAATGCAATGGGTGTATCAAACGTTTGCCTAAACTCGATCTCACTTCTTGACATGTCTCCAATGTTTGTCACCTCCCTGACAGAGGTGGCCTAGGTGGTGATTGCATGTATTTTTACTTTTTAACAGAGTTCAAAAAAACAAGAAGATTCTTTTTATTTTTTTATAGCAAACATACGCGATTTCTCGGAAACGGTTATATTTCAGCGGCGGTCCTATTCAAATAACAAAACTTCCATCCGTAAAGTAAAGTTAGAAAAATAGCATAACATTTTAATGTACTTGTTTAAAGCACAGGCTAGGACATTGCAGTTGTTACCTTGGACTTGAGATGTAATTTAGAGGTTTTAAAAGGGTAAAATAATTAAATGCCATTGTTCTTCGAAAATTAAAAAAAAGACCGTAACCGTTACCGTTACACCCTATTAAAGTCCACTGCTGAACATAGGCCTCCCCCAAAGATTTCCTCATAGGCGAGATATTTGCTACAGTTGCCACGCCTGCTAAGCGGGTCAGCAACCGCAGTTTTTTCTCCTGCTTTGTTTACCTCTGTTCCCTCTTACGACATCCACGGGATGTAATGGGGTAGTGGATATTCTCACAACGCCACTACCCGGTATAATTTCCTAACATTATGTGAAAAAAAAACTGAGAAAGGTATGCTGACATGGTTTGGCCATGACGAGAAAATGAATGAAGAACGATGGACGAAAAAAGTGTATAAGGCGAGTGTGAATGAAAATGGTGGAAGGGGTAGACCTAGGCGGAAGTTTCTAGATGAAAACAGGGACGTCTTGCGAAAGGTCAGGTCAAGAGTACCCTAAACCCAAGAGCATGTATGAAGGGAATAATGAAAGTGGACGAAGCGAAACAAGTACATATGTAAGGCTCATAGCAAGTGGGAAGAAGTGGTCTCTGCCTACCCCTACGGAAAAGAGGCGTGATTATAAGTATGTATATATGTATAATGTGTACTACATACTAGAAGAGACGTTTAGACGTGGTAGTTCAGGAGATAGGCGTCCGCTTTAAAATTACATTGTACGCGAACAGGGTTCGAACCGCGCCGGAATCAATGAGCATCTAAACATAATTGACAATGACAGCTGAGCAGCTGAGATGCGACTTTTGGACTTTGGACTTTTTGCTTATTATTTTATATCAATCTAAAGGTCTTTGACCAGTGATTTTAAAGATAACATGTCCTGAGTGGGCTAAGCCCACGTAACTGGCCTTTTACTTGTAATATGTAAAAAAGAAAACATTTTCAAACGACTTTTAAAAAAGGAGGAGGATCTCAATTCGACTGTATTTTTTTGACTTAGGAAGTTATAGATTTCGATCCGATTTTCAGAATGCAAGTTTTCATTAGATCTCCATGTTTTGAGGTCCTAGGAAATCTTTCCGACTATTCTCGGCTGGACGCCCGTCCGTGTGTGTATGTGTAAATAAAAATTTTTCGTACGATATCTTAAGAACGAATCAACCGATCGAGACGGGAGACACGGCGTTTGAAAGTGTTCATTGTGACTTCGAGCTGATTACATTTTCAAATCAATCCAGCCGTTTCAAAAAATTTCAAAAAATTAAAACCAAAAAGACAAAAATTAAATAGATTTTCGAGCGATGCGTTCAAAAATAAGCGATAAGTTCCAGGGATGACCTGCAGGGTCAACCATTTTTCAGTTTTTTTTTATGTGTGTTACCTCAGGCCATTTTTCAAGGTGAATCGATTTCGATGATTTTTTCTTTATTTGAAAGCTGGTGCTACTCATGTCGTCCCATATAAATTTGATCATTATCTGACCAGTAGTTTTTGAGTAATCCATAGTAATGCGTATTTAATTGACTTCCAATACATTGATGATGTTCTCGTTTTATTTATATTGAAGTCGGTTATCCAAATTTTTAATTTTGCCACTTGTGCGGAAATAGTCACAGTCTACAGTTCACCTCGAAAGTAGGAGCAGTTGATACGTATAATTTTTCATTCTACTAAATATCCATCCATAATAATTGAAGTAATATGTACTACGTATTAGAAGGGACACCGAGACTTGGTCTTTTGTAACACGCGTTTGAGCCCGCTGACTCAAACTGAGTCTGTGCCATAAAAGGTAGGTACTCTGTGCCTCCTATCATGTGCCGTGCTCTGCCGCGCATATTTTGTTGTTATAGTACGTTGTACATTTTACTTCAATTATGTGTGCACAAGATCCTGATCCTGGATGCGGCAGGAGATCTTGAGTGATGTAAATATATTGGTTTAATCGAATTCCAAAAATGAAATACTTGCGTTTTGATTTCTTATATTCACGTGAACACTACACATTGAATTAAACTACTTTTACAGATTTTATCGCGTTTAATTTTAATTAACCAGTACGAATGGGCCGGCTCGACCGGTGTAGGACCACGCTCTCACAGAATACCAGCCTAAAATAGCAGCTTAATGTTACTGTGTTTCGTATGGTAAGTGTAGAGAAGCGGATACCTTTATTACTGGAAATGAGGCATTCTTCTCAGTCCTCAGGGGTGAAAAAGCGTCTGCATTTTGATTGTTAATTCTTTATTGTACTTTATTCTTAGGTGTCTATGGGCTACTAGCATCCACTTACCATCAGGTGGACTGTGTGCTCGTTTGTCACCCTTATTCTATCATCATCATCATCATTACAGCCCTTCACAAGTCCACTGCTGAACATAGGCCTCCCCAAGGAATGCCACAAAGCACGGTCCTGAGCCACCTGCATCCATCGACTTCCTGCATGTCTTACCAAGTGGTCACTCCATCTAGTGGGGGGCCACCCTACACTTCGCCTACCGGTACGAGGCTGCCACTCGAGAACCTTTTTCCCCATCGGTTGCTGGTTCTCCTAGCTTATATGGTCGGCCCATTGCCACTTCAGCTTACTAATCTGTTGGACTTTGTCGGTTTGTCTGGTTCTACTGCGGATATCCTCATTTCTAAGTTTATCACGCAAAGAAACCCCGAGCATAGCTCACTCCATAGCTCGCTGAGGGACCTTGATCAACCTCATACGGCCAGTAGTGAGGGACCACATCTCAGATCCATAAGCCATCACTGTCAACACGCATATTATCTAAACTCTTGTTCTATAAACAAATGAACATATTGATGTTTTATTAATTTATTTATGGGCGCGTGCTAGAGGCGTAATAATCAATTACCTTGTTTCTTCTCCTGGGTGTCGTTAGAGGTGATTATGAGAAGTGCCACAAGGATGTCATGGCTCCCAATAGATGTGAAAACCATCTCTTTTCTGCTAGATGTAAATTTAATTGTGCTATGGGAAACTTCGTCGAAGGTGCGAGACGTTTGACTAATCCGTCTTCTCTCTCTAATTGATAGCAAAACATGTAGGTTATAATTAAGTTATAAGGCATAATATATATATATATATATATATATATATATATATATATATATATATATATATATATATATATATATATATATATATATATATATTATGACTGCCTCTTTGATCTAGTGGCCGTTAACTTGGTTGCTAATAATGAAATCCCGGGTTCGAATCCCTGGGTCGGGCCAAAATCAGTAATTGGGTTTTTCTATCAAGAAATTCTTAATAGCAACTCTGACTCAGGAAGTTGGAGGTGTTTCAGCCCCATGCCTCGGATAGCACGTAAAGCCGTAGGACCTGCGTCTGATCTCTCTTCGATCGTGTCGGATTACGGTCGCAACGGACTATGGGAGTGAGGGAATAAAGAGTGCACCTGTGCTTGCACATTCACTTGTGCACTATAATCCTGTCCTGCGCCGATGGCTAGTCTCCGTTGAGGCTGGCCGCCGTGACCGAAATTCGGTCTGCAGGACATCATTATTATAATATTTCTTCTTTTTTTTATCAATGAGGCTTTATCAAGATCTATAAACTGACGACCTTAGTCATTCACACAGTACGCGAGCAACCCGGTCTCGATCCTCACGGGCATCAATTAAATTCTTAATCGCAATTTTAAGTACGGATTTACCACCATGGAGAGGTAAACGCCGCGAGGAAACATGCACATCAGCGAATGAAATAATTTGAGAGTTATTAATATTTACGACTTATATAGACTGTATAATTTTATTGCAGGGCTGCGAGTTACCTGTATTCAATCGGCAATATGGAATTTAGTCGATTAGATGAGGATGGTAATGAGTATGTACGAGTATTTAAAAGTGATGTAGTGCAACTTAAAAGTTAATATGATTAAACAGGATCGTTTTTAGCGACGCATTCCCTCGACGGTCCGAATATTTACGGCGTTAAATAATACATTACCACGACAAATTTTGTTTTTCCACGATTGGTTAACTTAATTAAGTTGATTAACAGTTTCATCCCGTGATCCCCCGATGTTAATATTAGTAATTGCATATTGTAAGTGACTCCCGGCAGAGGGCGCTTATTCGCGTAATTTTTTCGCACATCTTCGTACGAATCGGTCGCTGGATCAATTTATTAATTTCTTTTAAGCGTAATTCGTTTATGGCAAAAGTATGTTGGAAGTTGCGTTGATTTGATGTATGTACCAGTTTTTTTTTTTAATTTGAAGTGACAAACCAACATACAGGCTACCTGATGGTAAATGGCTACTGCTATCGATGGACTTCTGCGATTAAAACTATTAAATAACGAAGCCTCTGGGGAATAAGATGATGTCTCGTTTTCAGCATAATGCGTCTCCGGTTCTCTACACTCACTATTCGATACACAGCCGCTATTAAGCCGCTATTGAACACTGGTAATCTGTGAGAGCGTGGTCCTTCTATTATTTATAATAATTTGAATAAAAATTCCTAAATTATTCTTAATCCAGGATAGATGTCCATGGGCCACTGCAACCACCATCAGGTGGAATATGTGCACGTTCTTATATAAAAACATTATGAATCGAGGCCATCTTAATTGATTCAAAGATTCCATATAACACTTTTAACTCTGATAGAAAGCGGCTACATTTGTAAGTTGAAAAGTTTATTAGTACCGAACTATTGTTTTAATCCTTGCTATAATTAAAGATAGCGCCACGGCGCCGCGATCTTGCAAGATCCTGTGGATTACGAAAGCGTAATTACAATTTTTTAATTTCACGCATCTCCAAATGCTATAACAATAAACATCTTACATCTTTACTTTAACCATAAACACCCTACAAGTTGATTAAAGAAGAACATAAGATAAATTAACGTGCAAATACATTGAACAAATAAAATTAAGCTATTAATGAAAAGATGATATTCATATAATAGCTTCTGCGGTCGGGTTATAATGTTTCGCAAAATTAAATTTCCGACTTTGAATAGTGTTTTGTGGAAACTATTTTATTCATTTTAGTTTTCGAAGTTGGCTTTTACTGTTTTTTAATCTTCGACGCAAACAGAGGGGTGTTATATGTTTAACGTGTGTATCTGTGTCTCTGTCTGTCTGTGGCAACGTCACACTGCCACCCCCAAGCGGATGAACCGATTTAGGTTCACTATTTTTTGTTTAAAAGTTGACTTGATCGAGAGTGTTGTTAGCTATTATTTAAGAAAATCTTTTCGGCCATTTGAAGAACACCAGCACCTTTTGTTTAGGTTTTTTTTATTTGTTCAATTTAAGTTATAAAGTTTAAATTTTTTTACCGTTTGAGTGGACAAGGGAATGTAAAAAGTAAGAGTAACAACTAGAATGTCGCCTACATAGTTACATAAAAACATTCATATTTACCACCCTTATAGAAAGAATTAATCTTCAAATATCTATGGGACGATCTTTGAAATAGGTTATGTCTAATTAAAAAAAAATAACAACAGTTTATTAACAAAGAAGCTATGGCCGAACATAGATAGTATATAAAAATGTACATACAAATTAAGAAACTGGTAATTTTTTAAGTTATTTATAAAGTAAAGTAATTTTTAGTACACCCCCGCTCTATTTTGATCATTGTTTGCCTGAACACAAAGGTTGTCTTTTTTTTTTTTTTTTTTGCGCCCGAAGCAATTGGAAAAGGGCTACCACGGAGGGAGGCGGAAAATGCATTACGCATACCACGACAGCCGGTCTGTCCTGGTTATGCGGGACTCACTGCCTACCGGGGGACCTAAGTGATACCCGCTAAAAACCGCCTTTGGGGAGTGGCAACTTAGCTGTTTAAAGCTTCTTATGCCGAATCGGAAGCGACCCTCTTTTGGGAAAAGAGGGCGCAGGCGGCTACGAGCCGCTGAGGGAGTGCCTACGAAGGCAAATTAATTATGAATAATTTAATTAGAGTTGGCCTGAGCCGCCATGAGGCAGTTCAGGTCGTTTGACAGTTTATTAGGCGGGTCCGAGAGAGAGTTTCTCGGCCTGCGGACTCGATAGCGAGAGGGGAGTGGGGCTGCATAAGTAGCTGCCTCACGAATAAGATGATTGGAGTGCGACTCTGAGGCTTTGAAGAAGTTCTCAGAGAGTTTTTTAAGAAATTGTTGAATTGTAGGGAGCTCTAGGTCCCGATGAAGGTCGGCATTACGGACGTACCAAGGTGCGTTCGCAGCTCGACGACAGAAAAGGTTTTGAACTACTTGGAGTTCATTAATAATTTTAGGGTTAGCGTGGGCAAAAATGGGGCCCGCGGAGGACATGACTGGTCGTATACAGACCTTATAAAGGGTACGCTTGTTTCTGAGGGACATTTTACTGTGTCGGCCCAACATACTGTTGAGCCTATTCAGGTAAAAACGTGCGTGACGGGTTACTCTCTTGACGTGGGGCCTGAAAGTTAGCCCTGTGTCTAGAGTGACACCTAAATATTTGGCAGACGTATGCCAGGGGACAGGGGTCCCTAGCATACGTATTGGTGGAGTGTTTTTGATACGGCGTCGTTTATAATCGAAGTGAACGGCGGAGCTCTTCTCCGGGTTCACATCGATGCGCCATTTTTTGAACCAAGCTCCTAGGTCATCAACTGACTTTTGGACCTTGTTCCGTATGAAAGGTAGCGAGATACCTTTACAGTAGAGAGCAGTGTCGTCTGCGAAGAGGGAGAGCTGAACACCTTTCGGCGGAATGGGAATATCGTTGGTGAACAGGATGTACAGCAGAGGAGCAAGTACTGAGCCCTGAGGGACACCAGCTTTGATGGGGCGCTGTGAAGATAGCGTGCCTTCGTGTCTAAAACGAAAGGTACGATGATTTAGATAAGAGGCCACGAGACGTACTAGACGATCGGGGAGACCTATTTTGTATAGTTTGTAGATAAGGCCTGTATGCCAGACTCTATCAAAGGCTTTGGCGATGTCGAAAAAGACCGCGATAGTCTTATGACGACGGGGGTAAAAACCGCTGAGGATATATTCCACAATACGGTGAACTTGTTGGGGGCAGGAGTGTTTCGCTCGGAAACCGAATTGATGGGGAATGATAAGAGGGTCACCGTCTGTGGGAAACAGATGGCGCCTCATGCGATTTTGGATGACTCTTTCAAAGAGCTTGCCCATGGCCTTGAGGAGGCTAATGGGGCGATGACTGGAGGGGAGGTTGAGAGGCTTGCCTGGCTTGGGAATACCAATCACAGTTGCCTCTTTCCACGTAGTGGGAAAGTAACTAAGGTTGAAGCAGGCGTTGAAGATAATAGATAAAAAGGTTAACACCTGCTCAGGAAAGTGTTTAAGGGCTTGGTTGGAGATGCCATCCGCGCCCGGAGCCTTTTTGGGTTTAAGTCCTTTGATGAGGGATGAAATCTCATCATTGGACACAGAGATAGGTTCGGAGGCTGTAGGGGGTGAGTTCCGGCGGCGGACCTCATCTTCCACTGCCTGGACGTGTGAAGGGTCAACGGGTTGAGAGCTAGGAGAGCATTGAGCGGCAATGCTGTCTGCAAAGCACTCAGCCTTTTCCTCGTCCTCGAAGGCTACCGTACCGTCGGGACGGGAGAGAGGGGGAGTGTGGGTGATAGCGTCTATGCGGAGGGCTCTTGCCATCCGATAGTACGCTGTATGAGAGGGAGAGATATTCTCCATGAGTTTACTCTTTTCGAGGTCTCGAAATTCAGAGAGGCGGAAACGGAGTTCTCGTTGAAGACGATTAGCCGTGTGCCTATATTCGGGCGTGGGGTATTTTGCTGCTCTCCGGAAAGCAGCTTTCTTGGCTTTTAATAGGTTGCTAATATGTAGGGGAAGCCCACTATTATTAGCAACCGGGACTACCCTTTCATTCTCCTTAAGGGAGGTTTTAATAAGGGTGGAGAGTGAGTCGACCGCGGTGTCGATTTTTTCGGGACTGTCTAAGTCCGACGATAGGGAGATGGGAGAGTCCTGTGAGTCCAGAGCATTCGCTAGGGACTCCTTGAAGCCCTTCCAATTTGTGAAGGTTTTAGTCGAAGGTGTTGATGGGGGTGGCTGATGGCCAAGAATGAGGGAGACCGGTCGGTGGTCGGATCCTAGATCGTCTAGTGTCTCGATTGCCCTGAGGTTGAGGGAAACACTTTTGAGTAGTGCAAAATCTAGCACGTCGGGAGCGTGGTCGGTGACATCGGGATAGTGAGTAGCACCTAGGGGACTGTGAACGGTGAGGTCAAGAGACTGCGTGATATCGAGCAGTACCTTGCCACTAGGGGAGGTAGTACGGCATGTCCATTCAGTATGCTTGGAGTTAAAATCTCCAAACATAATGACTGAATTGCCTAAAGATAAAATAGACTCAAAATCTTTTTTGAGGGGATGGGTTCCTGAAGGGATGTAACAGGAGGCTATGAAGATGGACTGATGTCCAGTCATAGCTAGCCTGCATACCGTGGCTTCCATATTGGTAAGCTGCGGAGTAGAAATGGGAGAGCAGTGGAGTGACTTCTTGTAATAAATGGCCGTACCGCCACCTCGGCGGTCGTGCCTGTCATTACGAAGAAGAGAAAAGTTTTTAATAGAAAGGCCTTTAGTGTCCTTAGTTTTGAGATTAGTTTCCTGTAGGAGGAGAAAATCGGCTTCACGATTTTGAAGAAAGAGCTTAAGTTCTGGGAGGTTATTTCGCAAACCGCGAATATTAAAGGATACAAGCGATAAACCCTTAGGTTTGATACGACCGTGAGACTTTGGTAGAGCAACCTGCTCTGTCATCGTAAGTTAAGTTAATTAAGTTAACTTAACTTACAACGAGCACAAAAGATTATGATGCTCTGCAAGAGCGAGGAGACGGTCCTGAGGGGACCTCGCAGCGCGCAATTTGCGTGCTAACACAGCGATTTCCCCAACGTCGATGTTCCTAATAGCGGAATACACCGTTTTTAGGTCATCAGCCATTGAGGGCTGTGATTGTTGTGGGGCGGAGGTAGTCCGCGGTGGGTCTGCCTTTTTGGGGCCCCAGGGAAAGACTGGAGGCTCCATAGGCTTAGAGAAGCCCGGAGGGGGCCGAATAATGCCCTGAGGGGGCCTAAGGGGACCCTGAGAGGGTCGAGAGAAGCTCTGGATGGGCTGTGAAAGGCCCTGACGGGGCAACCGTTGGTAGAGAGCCGGGAATGAGCGGTCATTGACCGGCGGTGGAGCTTGCCTACTGGGGCGAGGATGAGGTGCGCAAGGGCAGCCTCTGTAGTTAGCCGGGTGGCCTGTTTGCTTACACAGGACGCACGCGGGTGGGGATTCGGCGTCTTTGGGCCGAGGACAATCCTTAGTATTATGGGGTTCAAGGCACTTAACGCACCTGGGTGGGGCAGAGCAGTTGGCCGCCGCATGACCATATAGCTGGCAGCGGTGGCACTGCGCCGGGAACCCGCGCCTATGTGGGGGCTCAACCTTCACTCTCGACAGGCCACACACTGTGCGTACCTGCCGGAAGATGGCTTTTGCCTCCGGCACGTTGGTTAAGATGACTAGGACCAGGTTGAACCTCTGGCCCGTTCTACTGTGCATCTTGTGCACGGCTTCTACAGGGAAACCTTGGGACTTAAGGTCCGCAAGGATTTCCTCGTTGGAGAATTCAAATGGCACGCCGCGGATGACGGCCCTGATTTTACGCTCTTCCGGAAGAGCGTAAGTATGGTAGGAGGCTTGTTCGGCTGTGAATAGCCTGGTGATACTACGGAAGGCATCGATTGAGTTGGGAATGATTTTAATAGTCTCCCCGAGGTTAATCGCATGGTCATATTTAATGCCTGCATCGTATAATGATTTCGACAACTTGGTGAATCTGGCCTTGTCTCTTAGGAAGACAGGGGGCGGGACTTGCTTCTTTGCAAGTACTGGGGCACAGCGGGAAGCTGGCTTGGATGGCGGGGCGATGTCCATTGACATTAGGGGAGCCGTAGCAGCAACGGGGGCTGCGGGGGCAGGGACGGCAGCGGGAGCTGCGGGGTTTGAGGCAGCAACGGGGGCTGCGGAGGTTGAAGGAGCCGCAGGGGCCGCTGAAACGGGAGGTGTGCGGTTTTTCGCGGTGCGTTTACCGCCGCGTTTTGAGGAGACGGTCGTGAAGGATGACTCGTCGGAGTCACAGGACTCCGAGGAATCGGTGCCAGAATAGGTGGCGGGCCTCTTCCGGGGGGCCGACGCAGTGGATTCAGACTCGGAGCACGCGTACTCCATATCTAAGGGGGCGAAAGAGTTCTTGGACTCTAGGTAGGCCGCTATAACGGGCGGCGGTTTAGGTGCCTGAGGGACATACGAGGCAATAGTTGCCACGATTGTGGCGAGAGCCGAATTATCCAGCCTATTAAGGCCTGAGACGATGGACCCTATAAGGTCTTGTTTCGACATGATGCTAGAAATGAGTGGGGCTGGTGGGGGATGCTGTTCTGAAAAGAACAGAGACGTTCTGAACCTAACAGTAGGGGCGGGATCACCGTTCTCAGAAGAACGGGACGTTTTTTATTCAAGGAGAAATGCCCTTACTCTTAAAAGAGCAGGGCCTTGCTCTGAAAAGAGCAAGTAACTCCCAAGAAACAGTATACACATACACGTTATACAAATAAATAACGAAAACAAAAATAGAAATAGTTAACAAAAAATATAACAGGTAACAAGCGGAGGTCAGTCAAACCTCCCCGCCCGAAGACAGGGGGGCAAGAACTGATAGCAGAAATGACTCACCAAGGCGACGACGCTGTACAGCGCGAGCAGGACAGCGGAGGCGCGAGAGCGAGAGAGCACTACCGTACGGGGACGGCTGCGCGGACTACCTGAGACGACCGCACGAGAGCGGTGCCAGAGGCGGAATGTGACAAAGGTTGTCTTAAAGAAATCACTTTTATAGTGATATGACCGTCTTTTGTACATATTTTACTCTAGATTGAATTCTAAGATTGTACTCGTTTTCTGTATGTTGTTGTACAATAAAAATAATAAATAATATAAATATATAAAGTGTGTCTTATAATGTAAAATAAAATTGGGCATAATTCTAGACCTGTACATCGTAGTCTTTGCCATAGAAGTGATGCGATTTATGAATTTTCAACTTTAGTTTTGGGAGGTAATAGAAAAAGATTATTTATATACCTAATGCTGACAAAATTAAAAAAATAGTAACACACGTACATGATACGAAATAAAATAAAGAACTGTGATAGTTATTTATTTCACTGATTTATTTCATATTTTATCACCTATATTCCCGTAAGAAATAACAAATAAGACCCGTAAGAAATATTTAATGCATTTCCATTTTTTTTTGCGGAACATCATCATCATTACAGCGCTTCACGAGTACACTGCTGAACATAGGCCTTCCCCAAAGAATGCCACAATGCAGGGTCCTGAGCCACCTGCATCCATCGAATTAATGCATATTTTACAAGGTCGTCACTGCATCATCACGTCACTTTTCTACGTGGTAGAGTCACGCTGCAGCTATATTAGTAGTATAGTTGTAGCACGAATGGGTCGGTTCGACCGGGGAAGGACCACGCTCTCACAGAACACCAGCGTAAAATGGCAGCTTGACACTGCTGTTTTTCGTATGGTGAGTGTAGAGAACCGGATACCCTTTTTACTGGAAAAGAGGCATTCCATCATAGTCCTCACGGGTGACAACGCATCTGCATTTTGACTCGCAAAAGAGGATAAATGTAGATGTCTATGGGTCACAGCAACCACTTACCATCAGGTGGACTGTGTGCTCGATTGTCACCTTATCCTATAAAAAAAGCTATGATTTAAGAAAATCATTTCGGCCGTTTGAAGAACACCAGCTCCTTTTGTTTAGTTTTTTTTTATTTGTTCAATTTAAGTTATAAAGTTTAAATTTTTTACCGTTTGAGTGGACAAAGGAATGTCAAAAGTAAAAGTAACAACTACAATGTCGCCTAAATAGTTACATAAAAACATTCAGCCCCTATTGTCCACCCTTGTAGAAAGAATTAATCTTCAAATATCTGTGGGACGATCTTTGAAATAGGTTATGTTTAATTAAAAAAAAATAACAACAGGTTATTAACAAAGAAGCTATGGCCGAACATAGGTAGTATATAAAAATATACATACAAATTAAGAAACTGGTCATTTTTTAAGTTATTTATAAAGTAAAGTAATTTTTAGTACACCCCCGCCAAAGATGACATATAAAACATCTTTGACCCCCGCTCTATTTTGATCATTGTTTGCCTGAACACAAAGGTTGTCTTAAAGAAATCACTTTTAAAGTGATATGATCGTCTTTTGTACATATTATACTCTAGATTGAACTCTAAGATTGTAGTCGTTTTCTGTATGTTGTTGTACAATAAAAATAATAAAATAATATAAATATATAAAGTGTGTCTTATAATATAAAATAAAATTGGGCATAATTCTAGACTTGTACATCGTAGTCTTTGCCATAGAAGTGATGCGATTGAATTTTCAACTTTAGTTTTGGGAGGTAATAGAAAAAGATTATTTATATACCTATTGCTAACAAAATTAAAAATTAGTAACACACGTACGTGATACGAAATAAAATAAAGAACTGTGATAGTTATTTATTTCACTGATTTATTTCATATTTTATCATTTATATTCCCGTAAGAAATAACAAATAAGACCCGTAAGAAATATTTAATGCATTTCCATTTTTTTTTGCGGAACATCATCATCATTACAGCGCTTCACGAGTACACTGCTGAACATAGGCCTTCCCCAAAGAATGCCACAATGCAGGGTCCTGAGCCACCTGCATCCATCGAATTAATGCATATTTTACAAGGTCGTCACTGCATCATCACGTCACTTTTCTACGTGGTAGAGTCACGCTGCAGCTATATTAGTAGTATAGTTGTAGCACGAATGGGTCGGTTCGACCGGGGAAGGACCACGCTCTCACAGAATACCAGCGTAAAATGGCAGCTTGACACTGCTGTTTTTCGTATGGTGAGTGTAGAGAACCGGATACCCTTTTTACTGGAAAAGAGGCATTCCATCATAGTCCGTCCTCACGGGTGACAACGCATCTGCATTTTGACTCGCAAAAGAGGATAAATGTAGATGTCTATAGGCCACAGCAACCATTTACCATCAGGTGAACTGTGAGCTCGTTTGTCACCCTATCCTGTAAAAAAAAAATATTAATCCAACATATGCAAAAAACCTAAGTGGATTTACCGAGAAACGAGATAACTTAAGTGGTTACATTCCCAATTAATATAATATTCCAACAGCGGGACATATCTTCTTGTGATTTATTAAATTTAATAAAATGAAAACAATTATATATAACTTTTTTTTCCAAATTTAAGATCCATCATCTGTATGTACTAGAGAATCTTAATACAATAAGTGAAGATAACGAGGGCATAGAAATTCTAAGGGAAATCCTAGTTAGGCTCCCAGTCGAGAACCTTCCTTCACCATCCGTTGTCGGTTCTTCGAACTATACGACCGGTCCATTGCCACTTCAGTTTACTGATCCGCTATCACTTTTCTATACGTTGAAGAAATACATTTTTTTTTTTTCATTTTAATATCCACATCGGAACACAGTCCTTAAAACACAAGCGTTAAGCGGTATGTTTCTCCCCGATAATTATACCGCGGCCTCGTTGGGATGGGAGCGAGGGGTGGTATTGCGAAGTGAAAGCAAAGCAATAGTGGTAGGTGGCGCCCTCAGCGATTTATTGTTTTTAATAATAACGTGAACCCGTCACAAAGAGAACAAAAGTCGACGGCGGAGCGAACGCGGAGCAACGAGCGCGTTCAGAGTTTGCACAATGAATGCGGTATCAGGGCAAAGAATACCGGCTCTGAACTCTTGCGCCTAGCATTGATTATTGAAAACCGATAAACCGATAAAAAAAATAGTTTGTTCTTGTGGTTGCTGTATATGTTAGTTCGTCAATGTAATGTACATCAGTGTTATAAAGCTATTTTCTACCGACTTCAAAAAGGAGACGGTACTCAATTCGACTGTATTTTTTATGTGTTACCTCATAACTTTTTACTGAGTGAACCGATTTCTTTTATTTGAAAGCTGGTAGTTCACATGTAGTCCCGATCAAGGTTTGATAAATAGTTTTTGAGTTATTCTTAATAATTTCTATCGAAGTCGGTTGTACAAAATTTTTAATTTTTAATTATATATATATTAGTGTTTTTTTATTAGTTTTCCTGTATATCAGTTTTTTTTACTTTATAGTAAATATTGTCATCTAAGTCGGTAATTTCGGTAATTAGTGTAGTGGCGATGTAAGAGTACCTACTACCAGTACCCAGTCCCGTGGGTGTCCAGGCGACAGATGTAAATTGAAACAGGTGATAGGCAGCAGGATCTTTCTAATAACACCTAAAAATAATAAAAAACAGCGGTTGCCCACCCGTCATCCAAGCGTGGCAACTATGGCAATGTACCCCCTATGAGGCACCCTATGGGGGAGGTCTATGTTCAGAGTCGACATTTATAGGTTGTAATGGATAGATGGATGGAATTTCGGTATTAGATATGTGTCAATCGTGAATGATTCGTTGATTTGACCCGAGTCGCATCAGAGTATTGATGATTGCAATTACATTTTTCGAACGTTCTGGATCAAATGACTGACGTAGATTGTAAGATCAAAGAGAATAGTAATGTTCAACGACCGTCACTATCGAGCGGGTCTCACAGATCACAGAGTACTAAAACTGGAAATGGTTTGATGGATGATGGTTAGTAAGATGAATCAATACTTGAATGATCGGGTCTCTAGGAGCGTGTTCCGATATAAACTGCGGGCGCTGCTCAGTGCTCTCACCGTTCGTTTCGTTCCGTTATGGACTGCCAGTATACTGCCGCAGTATACTAGGAATATATATCACGTCATAAATCGCCGCCATTTTTGTACTGTGAGCAGTGGCGCTTTCGAGGTAGGGTGCTCTCAGTACTTTGATCATGTGATCAAAAAACAACAGTAGCGCCTAGAGATTTAACATTAATTAATATTGTTATTCAAATAAACTCGGTCATCAAATTTTAAAAGCAACAACACTCAAATAATATTATTTCTTGTTGAACAGCAAACGTGTACATGATAAATATTTTCATTTGAAGACAGTATCGAAAATGGGGATAACAGTACATTGGACTACGTTCCGTTTTAAACAGTAACTAGTATAGCATACAAAAAGGAACGGCTTCACAGTATAGTGAATTGTTGCCACTCCTTACAGTGGTCACAGTGTATATCGGAATTTAGTCTAGATATTAATGAATAACATATACCTATTCAGTATAGTTTTAGTTTTGGCAAGTTTGGGCATCGTCGAACGATTGTGTAATTGCAATGGGATTGGGAGTCGTCTATTCTAGTGCGAATGCTTGTCGTCGTTTTGAACTATTCTTCTTTTATGCACAAGTTTCTTCTTTGCACTACTTTTTTGTGGAATCGGTTAGCATCAGCGATTTTCCGGACCGATATGACTTTGGGAGACTTAAGAAAAGAGCCTACTCATTTTTAAAAGGCCGGCAACGTACATGCAATTCGCCTGGTGTTACAGTTGTTTATGGCCGGCGGTGGGCATTTTCCACCGACCATGAACAACTTAGGTGAGCCGCATGCTTGTTTACTCTCTCTTGTATAAAAAAATCTATTTTAGCCCTGAGTTATGGCCCATGAGTAAAGAAAACGTACCGTACAGAGGCAAAGCTTCACTCAACCGCGCTGTGATAGGTACAAAAGTGTCTATAACAGCTTTAGTAAACTTTATTAAGAATTAAAATTAGAAGAAATTAAATTAATTTATATTTAGGAGACGTCTCAGTCAAGATTGTCTCGAAAATTTCGTTGGAAAAATCAGACAGGCGGGTGATAACTGCCAGGAACCAACATGTCTACTAGTTAGTATTGCCTTCAATAAGATGTTTATAACCAACATCTTAAGGAAACCTTAAAATACTAATTGTGAATACGATTTCGATATGTTACTTTTGAAACCAGACGATTGTTTTATTTTAATTCAACTACCGCAACCTGAAGATGTTACTGCCCCTGTGTTAACAATAGAAACAAATGATTATCTATTTAATTTACCAGAAAAAAATAATATTTGTATAGAAAATGTATCGAACGTCACAAATCTTAGAAAATAAAACTGTACGTTAATAGATCTGAACAACCTATAAATATTATTGGAAAAGATAATTTTTCAACCATTACAAGGATTTTAATAAAGATAGTGTTTAATCGGGTTTTTTATAATACTTCCTACAATTTTATCGCGTTTTTTGAATTGCTTGAGCAAAAATTTTGCGAATATTTTGATTTCGAACAAAACTTGAAAAAAAACAGTGGTAGAGCCAGGCGGCAGCTTTTGCTGTCGCATGGATGGGCCGGCTCGAACCGGGGTGGTACCACGACCTCACAGAATACCAGCGTGAAGTAGAGGTTTACCTCTGCGTTTCGCTTGGTGAGTGCAAGTGGCCGGAGGCCCTTTTTACTGGAAATGAGGCATTCCATCCTAGTCCTCACGGGTGAAAACGCATTTGCATTTTGATCTGTAACAGAGGATAGATGTAGATGTCTATGGGCCGCAGCAACCACTTACCATCAGGTGGACTGTGTGCTCGTTTTTCACCTTTATCCTATAAAAAAACTTTGTAAATAGTGTTAATGAAATATTAAAACGTATGCAAGAGATTTTATTTGTTATGAAATGCGAGTGTTTCCAATAGATTATTAAAAAAAAAACTTTACATTGAATTTAGAATTTACGATTTAAGTAAAAGCCACAACAAATTATTAAAAAACAATAATTATAAAAGTAAAATATTTAGAATACTTACGTAGTTTGTAAAAAAATATTATGTTCACATCTTAATTTATCCTCAATTAAGAATGAAAATGCAGATGTGTTGACACTGAGGACTAAGATAGAATGCCTCGTTTCCAGTAAAAAGAGTCTCCGGTTCTCTAAACTCATCGTAAGAAACACAGCTGCGTTATACTCCTATTTTACACTGGTATTCTGCGAGAGCGTAGTCAAACCGATCCGTTCGTGCTACAACCATAATATAGCTGCAGCGTGGCTACAACAACAACACAATCAAAAACGAACAAAAATAACCGATTGCCACATCCGCCTGTTCGTAATTCGTGGTCCACGGCTCGAGGTCCCACTGGAGCGGTCCGCAGCAGCAATATTAACATTTGTACACAGTGGCATTGCAGTTATCGTCTGTCGAAAGCTCAACGGCGACCTCTGGCGTGTGATGTCGCCGCAAAAACCGCTCGAAGCTGATTCACTCTCGACGTATGACAAGTTGTACATGGTAGAGCTTTTTGGGAATTCTGTATTTCTTACTTAATAAAGAATTTTAATAGTTTTTATTATATAAATGTGTATGTGGATGACAAGTTCTCGCAACTCGCATATTTCGTAAGAATCTACAATCGAGTTTCCTATGGTCGCTTCTTACGACACTTGTGGAAAAGCGACCATACAAAAAATCATTTTCGATAAATGTATAAATAATACTAATACCGTTTACGCTAAATAACAAATGAACAAACCTGTAACTTGGAGGTCAAAGGCGCGAGGCGATTTCGATCGTCACCGGCCGCCTGGATGCCTGATAGTGTAAAGGGGACGGAGAAAATAAGGCATGTAATTCCTGATGACTGTAATAATTGTCAGTGTGAAAATAGTATTAAAGAAAATAACTCTACATTTTATAACTTTTTACGTTACGTACTTAACCCGCTCCCCTTTACACCACCGGACAACCAGGCAGTCGGTGAGTATTTACCATCTTGTTTTTCGATATTTCACGCATTCGCACCAATTGGTTTGCTTCGTCTTACATATTGCGTACATCATAGGAGTGAAATAATCTGCGAGCGTCTGTTTTTCCGTCCGATTGCAATCTGTGCGTCTACAAGGCAAGATTGAATATGCTTTTGGTTACTCTAAGGCAGTGCGATTACCATCTATGACTTCATAACCCTTCACACCGCCTGCAACTTTACAAGGCGCAGGTTCGGCCTCACATGGAATACTGTTCCCATCTCTGGGCAGGGGCTCCCCAGTACCAGCTCCTTCCACTTGATCGCATCCAGCGCAGAGCGGCTCGAATCGTCGACAACCGAGTCCTTTCCGATCGGCTCGATTCATTGGCACTGCGAAGAGATGTCGCATCCCTTTGCATTTTCTTTCGCATTTACCACGGGGAGTGCTCTGAGGAATTGTTCGGATTAACAGCAGTCACCAAATTTCACGAACGCACATCGCGGCAGAACTCCCGATACCATCCACACCATCTGGATGATTGGCGGTCCACCACTGTGCGATTTAGAAGATGTTTTTTTCCTCGCACAATTTCCTTGTGGAATCAATTACCATCAGCGATTTAGGGACTTTCAAGAAAAGAGCCTACTCACTCCTTTTTAAAAGGTCGGCAACGCATCTGCAATTCCCCTGGTTCCCCTGGTGTTGCAGTTGTTCATGGGTGGCGGTAGTCACTTACCATCAGGTGAACCGCATGGTCGTTTGCCCACTCTCCTATAAAAAAATATAAGTTTTAAAAAACTTAACACGCATTGTCATGAGCTGTGATGTTCCTAGTGAGAGGACTAGGTCGTAGTCATAAAATTATCATGTTGTCGTCTGTTCTTAATACGTGTGCAAAATTTTAGATTAATCCGACGTATGTTAGTGAGTGAAAACTGAATTCTAAAATTTCATTACATACGAGTACATGCACACGTAGATAAAAAGTTAAGTTATAAACTGTGTAAAAATAATATTTTATCGTATTGTTTATTCTTTTTTTTTTCATACATGAAATATAGGACACTGTTAATGATTGTATAGTTTTGAGATAGAAACTATTTTTTACGTATTTTATCGCGTATTTTGTCAACTTAAAGTTAATAAACTGTGTAAAAAATACTATATTATTGTATTGTTTTATTATTTTTTCAAATTATATACATGAAATATAGGACACTTTTAATGATTTTATAGTTTTGAGATTTAAATGAAACTAGTTTTTACGTATTTTATCGCGTATGTCGACTTAAAGTTAAAACCAAAAATATACTTACTAGTTTAATCTAAATGTGTAGTATTCGCGTAAACATAAAGGTGATTAAATTTTAAAATGCTTGCGAAATTAAGTAGGGTGGGAGGACACTTTAGGCTCTAGCGGCTACGGGTTGCAGCAAACCCTGCTAGGGCACTGAGTTTTGATGCCTAGTTCTAGACAAATGGTGGCGCCGCTACGTTTGTCAGCCAGCCAAGCTTAGCGATCATGGGAAATCTTACCCACAATGAGGGAGATCCATGTCCAGTAAAGGATTTACGTAGAGTTTAGGGATCGTCAAATCGAAAAAAATTACTACTAAATATTTTTGAGACCATAATTTGGATTTTGAGTCACTCGTTGAATACTATCCCTCGATCAGTATCAGATTTTTAATGATAATTATTTTTATTATTATATCTCACCAGCGTAAAATAGCAGCTTAATACTGCTGTGTTTCGTATGGTGAGTGTAGAGAACCGGAGACCCTTTTTACTGGAAAAGAGGCATTCCGTCTTAGTCCTCACGGGTGACAATGCATCTGCATTTTGTTTCGCAAACGACGATAGATGTCGATTTCTATGGGCCACAGCAACTTACCAACAGGTGGACTGTGTGCTCATTTGTCACCCTATCCTATAAAAAAACTACCACACATGGCATTTCGGTGAGACCTACCTGCCATAAGGGTTCGATCTGTTGATTATCAGAGTCTACGTAAGTTCACTGCGTCGATTTTTAAAATAGTCGCAGAATACCAGCGGAAAATAACAGTTCAATGCTTTTGTGTTTTGTATGGTGAGTGTAGATAATCGGAGACCCTTTTTACCGGAAACGAGGCATTCCATCTTAGTCCTCAGGGCTAACAACGTATCTGCATTTAGATTCTTAATTTAGGTTAGATGTAGATTTCTATGGGCCACAGTATCCACTTACCGTTATATGAAAGGTTGTGCTCGTTTGTCACCCTTAAAAAACGATTTAAAAAAACTAAGTGAGCAACAACAAAGTCCGAAAACGGCGATTGATATGTGTAAACATAAATTATATTAACCGTTTATTTAAAACGAACAGCATGATATAGCTGGACCGACGCAATAGTAACCTCATTTTTGAATGAATGAACATTTTATATTTAAACTGAGCTGCTACTTAAAACTGCTGGGCACAGGCACAGGCACAGGTTTTATAGCAAGGAAGTGTCCGCCGCACTGCCCCAATGCATGTTGGCGAACTTCACGTACTGTGAAATTCACACTAACCATCTCAGCTACCAATGTATTTTACTTAAAACGATGTTGTTAATAAAGCGAATCCTAACCAAGAAAACTGTAGCTAAGTTCCATAATACATAACATTAGTCTAATATGATATTTTTTTATTTCTACTTAATATTATTAATACGAAAGTGTGTTTATTGGTTTGTCCTTATTTCACACTGAAAATGGGCAACGGATTGTCAAATACCCATAAACACAGATATAGTTTATGGGCCGAAGGCTGATAGTCTACTCGTATACCGGAAAAATTCACGGTTTCTGTGGAACAGATTTGGAGCGTAATTCTCTAACCTCTTTATGATGTCGTTGGTCTTGAAATTGCATTAGTTTACTTATAATAACTCATTGGCTGTAATTTTCGTAATGATATTTGAGATCGAACCTCCACAGGCGGGCTTTCGTGGGCAAAAGCTAGTATACATATATAAATTAATGTTCGCGATTCCAGCTGTACCTAAACTCACTGGCCATCACATTCAGTATTTATCATCGCGCACTCAATGTTTTAGTTACTCTTATGAATTTAGTAGCGCTCTACTAAAATTTCATTACACAATATGGTTATTATAATTATTGTTTGCCACTTTTTGCACCCACTTATGACTTTTTATTGAACAACAATAGCAGGTAATCAGGTCTATACTGTAAAATGTCGTTATCAGTCGGCAACAATAATTTTTTCCGCCCGTTTAATAATTTTCAAATCAACTCAAATGAAATGAGTACTCTTTATATTATTCACCTAATAAAGAAAAAAAAACGACGGGTTGCACACCGGGAGTGCCGGCAGAAGTGAAAACTTGAATATTAACGTTGTGCATTTTTGATATCTTGGAATGGCGGAGATTATTTATTATTATCTTATTTCATTTATTTTCATTCGAAATTATTTGTTTGGTAAACCTACACCGCACATGTGCTTATTGTCATGTTATGAAAATATAGGTTAATGCTATAAAGTATAGACATATTACAAATATTACATCTATAATGTGTAAGTACTTATGTATCTATATTAATAATTTCGTCAAGCAGTACAGTAGACTCGATCGAAACCTAATCTTAATAATAAAATTATATTAATTAATAAATGAAAATTAATTAAACCTAACTTCCTTCCTCTCCTACGCCGCGTCGGCTGTCTACTCTCCGTCCGTCTTACGAATTTTCGATCAGGACACGTGACCTGACGCGAGTTTAACATTTTTTACCCATTACAAAAAAGTGCACAACGCCGCTAAAGAAGTTTTCACTTCAAAAAACAAAAATAAAGAAATACTGAGGGAAAAGAAAAGACGGTCTCACAGCAATTTTGTTGCAGACAACCCAGAAAAATAATTTTATTCTTTTTTCTTCTTTTTTATTAGATCTTTACCCCCACACTAGGATTTTCTCCTGTATCGTGTAGGCAGTTTACAAACATAAATTGCACAAGGACAAACATCCAAACCCGGAACAACTATTTGTAGGCCATACCAATACTTGTTCCGTGCGGTATTCGAACCCGCAGCCCCCAGCGCTGCAACTCATTGCTAAACCACCGCGCCACGCAGCCGTCAAATGTTATAAATTAAATAAAAATAAAGGTTAGATTAACGGGTAGGGTGCATTAAAGTAAGAAAGGCTACCAACTTATCTATGCACAAAAAAGACAACTTTCTTTAGGAAGGTCAATGACCATAAATAAAAGGAGGAAGAGAAAGGGGTTAAAGAGACAAATAGTGTTCCTTTCCTTTCCTTTGTTATTACCTATCTATTATTTTATTGTAACTTAATTTAATGTAATTTAACCTTAACCTTTAACCTTATGAACTTGTTGTAACCAATAAGTTACCTGTAACGATCAGTTATATTATGGCTTATTCTGATTCTGTTTTAATATTATTTTTGTATCACAATACACATCACCAATTCATGTAACGATATCAATTGTAAAACTTAAAAACAAATAACTTGAAACCTTTCAATTTCCTCGTTAAATTCTAAGCATATTGATTGTTAATACCAGAATATTGCCGTTAATTACTTTTACGTGGTTAAATCCTACACAGGTACGTAGTGAGTAAAATGACAGAGGAAATCGAACAGCCCTTTTGTGTTTGCGTCCATAGATGAAGCGGTCTGTGGTCACGCGGTTCCCGGCTGGAATTGTTCTTTCTATGTAAGCGGATTCTCTAGGCGCCATGTTGTTTTGTTCTCTTACTAACTTATATTTCTTATATTTAGTAGCTATAGTATTTTTCTATAAAACTGACGGGACAAACGCACTTACGATCAACTTTGTGATAAGTGATTACTACCGTCCATCGCATGCAGCCAACTTCAAAACTCTTCACAGCTTGTATTGTATACTGGCTCTCTGTTGGTCAAATACTTGAGTATTACATACTCATATATACACTACTCAGTTTTAAGAAGTCGTTAAGTGTCGTGGTGTCACCGTCACTTTGGCTTAAAGTGATAGAGACAGCATCAGTCTTAACGGCATCCTAAACTTGAGTGGCGTTATAGTAATAGGAATATACTATAATGCTACTTAATAGTATATAATACAATAAAAAATAGGAAAAACAGAAGAGCATGCATTGTTATTTAGCAGAAACAGCTAGGAGAGTGGTTCCTACCAGATAGTGATCGAACGAATGGTATAGTAACGCAAAGAAGAGGAACGAACAAACGAACAAATATTATTTTTTGTTTAATAGATTCGTGTGAGGGCGAATCGGTCCTTCATCGCGATTATAGACTTTTAACTTGTGACGAATTGTCAGTTCAATTTTATTACTTACCCATGAATTTAAAGCTTAATCAGGTTTTCATTGCGCAATTAATCGTCGAGATTTTTTTTTATAGTAGCAAGAACAGCATCAGATGGTAAGACGATGTTATTCAGCAAATAGACGCCTTCATTTAAAATGCATATGCGTTGTCGCCCCTGTAGACAAAGATGGATTACTTCGTGAAAACGGTTTCCGGTTCTCGTCTGCCTAAGAGTAAGTTCATACTTTGGCCTACAGGCATAACATATCGTTATAGATTTAGAATTAAAATGCAGATGCATTGTTACTTTTGAGGAATTCGATGGACTGCATTGTTTCCTGTAAAATGATTAGTTTCGGTCACTAAGTATACGAAATACAGCAGTAGATATTATGCATCAACCTTAAGTGGTTCAGCCAGGAATAGATTATGCTTGCATAATCTATTCTAGGCTCAGCGACCCATACTGCGCCTATTATAGCTGCAGCGTGTCTTTATCTTAGTCTTATTCCTACTTGCAATATGCAAGATCTTTAATAATGTATAAAATTATGTACCCTTAGTATAAAGAAATGTCTTAAAAAGAGTTGAATGAATATCAAAATAAGGCAAACGTTGATATTTGTTATATTAGATGTCATAGTTAGCCCGGCTACCTTCAGTTTTTGAATCTGAGACGTGGTCCTTCACTGCTGGCCGTATGAGGAAGCTCAAGGTCGCTCAGCGAGCTATGGAGATGGCTATGCTCGGGGTGTCTCTGCGTGATAAACTTAGAAATTAGAATATCCGCAGTAGAACCAGAGTAACCGACATAGACCAACGGATTAGTAAGTTGAAGTGGCAGTGGGCGGGCTATATAGCTTGAAGAACCGACAACCGATGGGGAAGAAAGGTTCTCGAGTGGCAGCCTCGTACCGGTAGGCGAAGTGTAGGTCGACCCCCCACTAGATGGAGTGACGACCTGGTAAGACATGCAGGAAGTCGATGGATGCAGGTGGCTCAGGACCGTGCTTTGTGGCATTCATTGGGGGAGGCCTATGTTCAGCAGTGGACTTGTGAAGGGCTGTAATGATGATGATTGATGATGATCCATGATAGCAACTGCTTAATGGGAATATGATGATAATTTTATAATAGGAGCTCATTTTCTTATGAGATATAATATGCTAGCATACAAAGTTCGATCCCCGCTGACAATTATGAAATTGTTAATTGCAATTTTAAGTGCTGGTTTTATATACGTGTTAGAGCTATGCTTCAGCTATATTATTACGGTTGGTATGTTCGGCTCAACTGGGGAGGACCACGCTCTCACAGAATACCAGCGTAAAATAGCAGCTTAAGACTGCTGTGTTTCGTATGGTGAGTGTAACCGGAGACCCTTTTTACTGGAAACGAGACATTCCATCTTAGTCCTCACGGGTGACAACGTATCTGTATTTTGATTCTTAATTGAAGATAAATGTAGATGTTTATGGGCCACAATAACCACTTACCATGAGGTTAGGCTGTATGCTGGTTTGTCACCCCCATTCTATAAAAACTGCTCGGCGGTGAAGAAAAACATCGTGAGTAAACCTACATGACTGAGACAAAATATTTCAAAGACGTCTTAAGTCCGGTTCCTTGCCCTCCCCCACTTCTCTCACCCACTCGAGAGGAGGCCTGTGCCCAGCGATGTCCCTGTATGCAACCTTTATAGGCCTTATTTTGTTATTTTATATAATGAGATTTAAACAAATATAAAGAGACAAAAATATAATGTAGTAGTAGTGAATTTCAGTTCCTTCGTTTATTATATACCATATTGCACAAAATTATTGTAATAAATATTTCAATACGAGGCGAAATATGTTTTTTATTGTGCACCGAGTTGAAAAATTGCATGTCGCATTTCTTCCCGACGGTTAAGTGAACGTTTATTTTAAAAATAAATTCATCGTCTAGACTTGGAGCTGTTTTAAATTTGAAATATTGTTGTAATAAAAATGCAATTTCCTTATAGATTATTAAATATATTTTGTATGCATACATGTCACTTAGGTGACGTAAGAAGCGACTAATATAAAAGTTTTTACGTCGTAGAGCTATGCTGCATCTATATTTTTGGTTACAGCATGAATGTGTCAGCTCGACCAGTATGAAATAGTAGCGTAATAGAGGTGTGTTTCGTATGGTTTGTGTGAATATCCCTTTTTACTGGAAACAGAAACAGAAACTTTTCTATTCAATATTGAATATAAATAATACTTCTTGATAGTCACTCTTTTGTTTAATTACCACTGGTTTGAAAAAAAAACCTCAAACAAACTGTCCTGGGAAGAACCAACAAGATACTCAGTGTGACTTTTCTAAATAACAGCTTATAATCATGTACGTTACATAATTAACCACACAAAACAAATTAGAAATAGCTTGGTAGCGATTATCTCATACCAGGGGTTATTGTCATCCATAAATTACTTAATATTATAATAACTCTTTTTATACCCTTTGTTTAATAAAGGTTTTTGAACTTTGAGCAGGTCAAATTTTGTATATTTTCTGGGATTTTGTTGTAAAAGCGTATACATCGCCCCAAGAATGAATTACTTCTTTGGTGGATTCTGCTGCTAACTGGTACTACTAGCTTGTGTCTCATACGAGGCAATTCATTCAGTCCTCAGGGATAACGCATCTACATTTTGATTATTAATTACGGGTAGATATAGTTACTAACGGCGACAGCATACCATCAGGTAGATTATGCGGTACTGTATTCTGTCCCAACTACTAAAAAGTAGCATATAAGATCGGGGAAAAAGTTTCTTCGTATATTATATACAAATTCAACACATTTTTTTAAAGTTTGATTACATTTAATTATAATATATATGTGCCATTATGTTCGATAACTTGTTGCCATCTTGTAGGTAGTGACGTAATCCCATTGCTGTAGAAATCTTGAGATTTTTGTTCAAAAAAACGCGGCTAGTAGTTTTGACTGTCCTCTCTTGATGTTAACCTAACACAACACAAAGAATTCTGAAAAGACCGAAACAGGGGAAGATCTGAGGGTGCAAGGTCAGACACGAGCCGTGGTAGCTCAGATGGTTAGCGCTCGCTGTTAATTTCACAGTACGCGAGCAACCTGGGTTCGATCCCCGCCGGCACCAATGAAATTGTTAATTGCAATTTTAAGTGCTGATTTACCACGTGCTCGGCGCTGAAGGAAAACATCGTGACGAAACCTGTATGTTTGAGAAATAAGAAAAAAAAATTCGAAGACTGTGAAGTTCGCCAACACGCATTAGGGCAACGTGGCGGACACTTCCTTGCCCTAAAACCCTCTCAGAAATGAGGGGAGGCCTGTGCCTAGCAGTGGGACGTATACAGGCTGTAAAAGCTCATAATAAACAATGCCCTTCCAATCCCACCATACACACATCATCACCTTATTGCGTGTTAATCCGGGTTTCGCTACAGTCTGTGGAGCTTGACTAACCTTTGACCGTGATATTATTCGCTCGTTCTTGAAGTGGGTGATCCACATTTCATCACTAGTAGATCAATCTTTTAAAAAATGGTTTGGTTTCGTTAGGTTTCAATAAAGACTCACAAATGAGTTCACGATTCATTAGGTTTCTTTCAGTGAGCACTTGTGGTACCCAAATATCGAGCTTTTTTGTATAGGCAGACTTTAAGAAAGAATCATTAAGAAATTGCCTCATTGTAACGATTATCTTGTTATCATTCTGGCAGTATATTCTTTTTTCGAAAATTTATAAATACATGAAACAATATTATCTTCTTTTCTTCTTCTATAGTCAAGCTGTATCTTAAAGATGTTTTTTTTTAATAGAAAAGTCTAACAAACGATCACACAGCCCACCTGATGGTAAGCGGATACTGTAGCCAATAAACATTTACGTTAACTTCGATTAAGAATCAAAATGCAGATGTGTTGGCACCCCTGAAAACTAAGATGGAATGTCTCGTTCTTAGTAAAAAGTGTCTCCGGTTCACTACTCTCTTCATACCAAACACAGCAGCATTAAGCTGCTATTCTGTGAGAACGTGGTTCTTCCCTGCTCAAGCTGACCTATTCGTGCTACAACCATAATAATATAACTGAAGCATGGCTCTAAAACGTGTACCAGCACTTTAAATTGCAATTAACAATGTCGTGGGGATCGAACTCTGTATGCCCCATATTTTTATGTCTTACCCTCCCTCAGTTACGTACACTGTCTTTGTTGAACAAAGTTTTGGATTGGGGCGACTAAATCTAGTCCAGTTCAATTAACACAAGACACAAGTTTGCGCGTTTACCGCTAAGAAGAACCCCTTTGTAATATCTCCTCAGTTTCAAGGCACTCCCCTTGTTGCCTCAGCTGGTATCGGAATCCTCGATGTCGACATATCGAGTGACGTGCAGTTTCGTGACATTTTATGCCGGCACACCGCTTGCAACTTTACAAGGCGCAGGTTCGGCCGCACATGCAATACTGTTCCCATCTCTGGGCTGGGGCCTTCTAGTGCCAGCTCATTCCACTTGACCGCATCCAGCGTAGAGCGGAAGCATCGACGACAGAGTTCTTTACGATCGACTCGACTCACTGGCTCTGTGAAGACATGTTGCATCCCTTTGCATTGTCTATCGTAGGTATTTACCACAGGAAGTGCCTGAAGAATTGTTCGGATTAATCCAGCTGCCAAATTTCACCAAGGCACATCGCGACAAAACTTACGTTACCATCCACATCATCTGGATGCTTGGCGGTCCACTACTGTGCGATTTACTAAGAGTTTTCTTTCTCGCACGACCACTTTATGGAATTGTTTTCCACCGGCGATTTTTCAAGAAACGAACTTACTCCTTTTTAAAAGGACGGCAACGCACCTGCCATTCCACTGGGTTTGAAGTTGTTCATGGGCGGCGGTCACGAGGGCAGGAGGTGCTCTTTAGACAATGTAAGACATATTATTTTTATACGCGGTTCTTTGCAAATTAATTTTTTTCATCTTTAACATAAAGAACATTAACTAACATAATGTAAAAAAAAACAAAGTAACGCCTGATTCTATTAACAAGCTGTATCTGGCAACACAAATTAAACCGTTACGACTTAACCCATTTAACAAATGAGTCGTTGAAACATGATTATGGCGCTTTTTTACCATTTCTCAAGGAAACGACATTGTTTTCTTTTTCTAGCGGAAATAAATAGGAGGAGCTCCTGTAGCAATCCCGTGCCACCCTGTAATTGAATTATACCATCGATTTTCCATTAAAATGCTTTATGGAATGAAATTGTTAAGTCTGGGTGGGGCGAGCGTTGCGCCCGTTAAAGGTGGGTATAAATAAGAAAATTTTAATGCAACCCTCTAATTGACTGCCGGTCGATGATCCATGTTTAGAAATTCTTAATTTCTAATTCTTAAAACCAAGCTGCAGCTATATTATGATAAGCTATGTAGCACGAATGGGTCGGCTCAACCGAGGTAGGACTACGATCTCACAGAATACTACCGTAAAATAGCAGCTTAAAGGATGACTCACGCTAGACCGTGTCGGGTCCGAGCCGAGTGTCGGCCGTAGCACGGTCACCGAGCCGATCCCGTGCATATACTATTGCAACCGACCGGGCCTCGACCGAGCAATTATCGTTGCGGCGTGATGCAGTATACTCGTCCGAGCAAAAATACTGTTGTAACTAGACTACAATCATCTTGAATTTTGACGATCTGGAATTAGCGGCGATTGCGATCACTCTGGACGATGAAGAATCTGATAAATCTTCTACTACAAGGAAATGGCCGTGCCGAGCCGAGTTGTTTCCGAGCGTTGTCCGTTGCCCGGCCGTCACTCGGTTGCCGCTCGGTATAGCGTGAGTGTGTCCATACAAAATATATGTAATATTAGTTGACCGTGCTATGGCCGACACTCGTTTCGGACCCGGCACGGTCTAGCGTGAGTCATCCTTAATTCCGCTGTGTTTATGGTCAGTGCTGAGAACCGGAAACCCTTTTTACTTAAAACTAGGTATTCCATCTTAGTCCTCAAGGGTGACAAAGCAAATGTCTTTTGATTCTTAATCGAGTTTCGATGTAGAAGATGATGTGTCAAAGAATCCTTTTAATTTTTTGACCTTTATTTTATAAAAAATATACCTATAAAAATGACTTAACACAACTTTTTCGTACCTATCAAGAAACTACCGATATCATATTAATATTATTAAAAACTTTGTTTGGATAGTGGAATTTTTATGTACAGACAATTATATTAATTTGCATGATGACAAAATCAGTTGACAGAAATTTCATTAAACTCCAATTAATATGAGGTTCGTCAATTCCAAGGTCCCCGGGCAACGTTGCGCCACTTCATCTGCTGCATTGGTATTCAATTAATGTATTGCTCGGATATGACCAACAAAAAAACTTAATGGCACAAAACACTTTTACTCGTCGGACGTGACGTCCTGCGATTTGTATGTCGCCCTTTCCAATTAACCGCTTGTCATATCGACACTTTAAAAAATCCGAAAGTATGAAATACCATCCGAAGTAGTACTAGGAATTGTATAGATACGGATACAACTTACTGGGCCTGGTATAATAGATAGTATAAATAAACCTAGCAAGCTAACAGCATAGCAAAGTGGCGAAGCAATCAGCTTTGTAGCGGTTTCAAACGATTGCCGTTGAGCAATCAGTTTCAAAATAGGAGGTTCAGATGCCTGGGTGATCAGTATTCGATTGCTGAAAACAGAATTTGAAAATTCGAAACCGTTCTCGAGATAATCGTGGGATAGACGGACAGACGGACGGACAGACGGACAGACGGACAGACATCGTGAAATCAATAAGTGACTTCGCAAGCTTCGCCACTTAATAATAAGGGGTAGTCATACCTTTTCTGCCTAGGACTCTCTGGGTATATACAACATCTTACGTATTTCTGCTACGAAATAAGAGTGATCTCACTGCTGTATTCCATTCTGAAGGGTAAGTCAGCCGTATAATTACAGACTATGAGGCGTTACGTATTAGCCCTCAAAGGTAGCAACGCATCTGTAGTCTTCTTCGTCCGAAGTTGACTGCAGGTGTCCATGAACTGCTGTAGCCACTAAACATCTGGTAGATTTAGTTTAGGTAATTTAGTTTCCAATTCACGTCAGTTTTATTTCAAAATAAGTTTTTTTTTATGGAAGGTAACAACGTCTGACGTCGTCAAAGTCTACCTCGGAGAAAATCGAAACTGTGACCTATATACATCATATATTGTTTTATAAATTAACAATTAAAATTAACAAATAAGTCAGCGAGTCTTCACCCCTTTGTTGTCGATATTCCACCCATTAGAAACAAACGGTTTGTTATATGCTTACAGCAAAGGAGTGAAATGTAATGTGGAAAATAATTTGTCAGACTGCAAGGCAAGAGTAATACTGATAGGCTTCTGATACGCTAAGATAGTAATTTACCATCTAAGACTACATCACCACTTACCACCAGGTGGGATTGTGGGCAAGAACTAGCTTATAATAAGTATTTTTAATGCAGATGCGTTGTCATTTTAAAAGACTGATGGTGTGCCTTGTTTCCAGTGAAATGATATCTAGTTCCGGGCACTTAGTATACAAAACACAGCAGCTATTTTAGGCTGGTATTCTGCGAGATAGTAGTCCTTTCCCAGTTGGGCCAACCCATGAATTCTTTAATTTTCACTTATCTATAATGATTTTACAATACTCTTATTTTACCTATCATACATATCTTAATGGCGGAAATTCTGCTCGAGGTTTATGACGCTGCATGTAGTATTTCTGTGACCAATTAATCCTTTTGAGTTTTATGCACCTCGACTCCATTCTAATGATCTATATTTATTTTTTATTATTATTATATATTATTATATAAATATAATATATATATATATATATATATATATATATATATATATATATTATATTTATTTCTTATATTTTTTTTCAAAATCGCCCAGAGTCACCTTAATATCACGCGGTTTTTAAAATATTTGTACTGATCAGAAAGTAAAATAAAGTATCTGAAAATAAATTATATTACAATTTCTATTTACATCGATTTGGCGACGCACATGACGTGTCTATAAGTTTTATAGCACTCCGCACAACGAGTAATTTTATGTTGGTGCCGGTTGCACGCGAGTAAGAAGTGTGCGAGCTGCCTTTTATTTTTGTCTATACCTTTTTGATTGCCTGTTTTCAATTGGTAAAGTTAGTAGTAAACCGAGTAGGAAATACTATACTCGACGCGAATCTTTATACCCGATTGCCCCAGAAGGAGGGTAATGTTTTTCAAGCGTTTGCATGTATCTCTATTTCTCTGGCACGCTCTGTAGTTGTAGAATCTTAACAGTGACAGGATATAAAGCTTTTATCTTTTCACTAAACTTCTTTTACGTAGTACATAACATACATACATACATACCTTTTATATACCTTAGGAATGGTTCCATTCCTCGTCAAGATGGAAGTTCAAGTTGAAGTGAAGATGAAGTTGAAGAAGTTTTTAATGTAGTTGTTTAGACGTCCAGAATGACATGTGATTGCTACCTTAAACTTGTAAATTGTGAGATTCCTGAGTTCACGCAATAGGGTTAAAAATAAGTAAAAAGTAAAACACGAATAAAAAAAAACTTAAAAAATATTTTACATACCCCCAAGTTTCGAATCCGGAGGGTATGAAGAACGGTGCACCGTTATACCGACACTACTCTTCCCCGCTGGCCACACTACCGCAACAACAGCGGTGAAGCTGCAGTCCTGCCAGTCACGAAGGAAAGGGTGGAGGGCGTGTTGCCTTATTAATTCTCTTCCAATAAGAGACGCCCTCAGCCCTTTTGGAGTGGGCTGGCTAAGCCCACTCGAACCTCAGGGTGGTCCCACACCTTGAGCAAGGTGGTTCAACCAACCTAATAAATAAATAAATAAAATCGTAGTGTCTGTTTGTAATGTCAAAATAACAGCTTTTTACTAAATGCATAATATGAACGTATTTACGGTACTTATAACAAAAAAAACAATTTTTAAAATTTTTGTCTGTCTGTCTGTTTGTTCCGGCTAATCTCCGAAACGGCTAGACCGATTTTGACGGGATTTTCACTGGCAGATAGCTGTTATAAGGAGTAACTTAGGCTACTTTTATTTAAGTAAAAGAATTAGGGTTCCACGCAAAAAAATTAAAACCCATGAAATCCAATCGTAATAAATTACGCGCGGGCGAAGTCGCGGGGAACAGCTAGTTTTTAATAAATATAACCGCCTTCTAGTTGCTTTGCTTTGCTCAGAATAACAAAGAAAGATAGGCAGAATGATGCGTACATTTCAAATGACGCCTAAAATGACTTTCAAGTATTGTTCTTGTAATCTATATTGAATAAAAATGATTCTATTCTATTCTATCCACTAGAGCAGTGTTGAGCCAGTCTAGTGGGGGGCCGTCCTGCACCTAGTGTGTGCTACTAGTGGACAGTGGTGATATATTTAACTGAGACATGGATAGAACTGAACGATCCCCAACTATATATAACGAACACCAAATGAAACACGCGGGCAGTCGATTTATGCAGGTGGATCAGAACCGTACTTTGTGGCAACACATATGGGAGGCCTATGTTCAGCTGTGAACTTGTAATGAACTGTAGTAGTATTTTGCATGTAGTAGATAGAGCCACGCTGCAGCTATATTAAAGTTTTAGCACGAATTGGTCGGCCCAACCGGGGAAGGACTACGCTCTCACAGAATACCAGCGTAAAATAGCAGCTTAATACAGCTGTGTTTCGTATGATGGGTGTAGAGAACTGGAAACCCTTTTTACAGAATACGAGGCATTCCATTTTAGTCCTCAGGGTTGACAACGCGTCTGCTTTTTGATTCGTAATTGAGGATAGATGTAGAAATCTATGGGTCTCAGCATCCCGTTATCATCAGGTGAATCTTTATGCTCGTTTGTTACCCTTATTCTATAAATAAATATTTATGTTTCGTGGTCATTAAAGTCACGTGCAAAGCTCGTTTCAATTAGATTAATACTAACCATTTCCTTCATTATCAATGTCCGTAGCATTGGAATTAGTTGTTTGAATAATGCATAACATTTAAATAGCGCGTGGAACACCGGAGCCTTTGCGAGTTAGTGAGCTAACTTAATTAAAAACATCGTGTGTTCGCTTTAAACGTGTCATTGACTATCTAACGTGAGTCATTTGTACACAATAAAACATTATCTGTCCGTGTATCTTTAATTTATTACGCCAAACAGCGTGCCCAACAGTGTGAGCTTTTATAACTTTGTCACAATAGGCGGCGCTCGTTTTTGTTTTGTTCGGATATGTGATGTGTGGTTCTTTCACTGCAACACGGTTGCATTACAAAATTGTATTTTATTTTTCCAGAGTTAGTTCTATAGTGTGTACTGTCATTATTTATCAGCGCTCGTATATCGTTTAGTAGTCAACTAGAGGTACATCTCTAGTTCATACATCACACGCATTTGAAATTATACCCTTTTCACTGGACACGAGGCAATCTATCCTAGAGGCGACAACGCATCTATATTTTGATTCTTAATCGACGTAGAAGTCAATAGACCACAACATCCACTTACATTCAGGCGGACTGTGTGCTCGTTTGTCACCATTATTCGATAAAAAAAAACGATATGGTTGACAACGTTCTAAAATAATTTTATACAGACTTTCTTTAATTTTTTTTTAAATACAAGTACAATAACTTTATTTAAATACAAGTGGTACTTTTAAAAATATTGTACAACCGACTTCAATATAAATAAAATGAGAGAAATGAGATCTAGTCGAAATCAATTAAATTAATACGGGACCATAATATGAGAAACACCAGCTTTCAAATCTCACCCTGAAATAGTTTCTGAAATAACACATAAAAATACAGTCGAATTAAGAACCTCCTCCTTTTTTGAAGTCGGTTGAAAAACCAAACGTTAGTGTGGTTCCAAACGATCTAAAATAATTTTGTGCAGACTTGCTTTGCATAAAAATGCAACATTTCTGAAAGAAAAGCTCACAATAATTTTCACATAAAAGACTACAAAGACGCAATAATTGATCTACTCCCAAAACCGAGACTTATTCAAGTGACTTCTCGGGTGGCATTTGTTTAAACATTCTTAAATATTGGTGGAAGCGACAGTAGTCTAATAATTAGGAATAGGAACTGCGAACTTGCAAGTTGTAGGTTCGAATACGCCATTATGTGCTGCCGTGAACAACCTCTGATACAAGAATTTTATGCTGTTTAAAATTGATAATGGCAATAGGTACAAGAATTTTTATTACAAAATCTTTTATAAACGTAAGTACCTATTAACTGTGTAGAGGCGGTCACGTGGGTGTCGTTAGAGGCGGCAGAGGGGAGCAACCCGGGAGATTGGCAGCAGCGGTTTACCAATATGGACTAAATAATAAAAAAGTGCGATTGCCAAGCCGCCTGCCAAGCGTGACAACTATGGCAAATATCCCCCTGTGTGCCAATCTATAGGAAAGCCTTTGTTCAGCGGTGGACTTTTAACGGTAAGATAATCAAACACCATTAATTTTATTATTTTTCTTTATTTGTTAAACTAAGATTTTCTGACAAAATATATCTCTAGGCATTACTCTCTATTTGTTCGTAAAGTTTCATCACAATTGGTTGAGCCATTCTGATAAATTAGCCCAAACGGACAAACAGAGAAAAATATTAAAAATGTTGATTTATGTGTTAATAGCACACAAATAACACCGTGTACTTAATAAAAACCAGTTATTTCAGTACTACGGGCAGACACTCCACTTATATATGTAGATGCGATAATGTATTTACCGTTCAGTATTTTAATTATTTCTTTATTATATTATTTTTTATTTAAATATTTACAATAACTAGTTAGCTACTTACAATATTATATCAGTGACACTTAGGGTAACGTTTTAAAAATAATTCAATAAAAAAATTCAACTGTGTCTCCATACTTTGTTAAGTTTTATAAATATCCACTCTATTTTCTGCCGACTTCCAAAAAGGAGACGGTACTCAATTCGAGTGTATGTTTTTTTTATGTGTGTTACCTCATAACTTTGTACTGGGCGAACCGATTTCGATGATTCTTTTTTTATATGAAAGCTGATAGTTCTCGTGTGGTCCCATATGAATTTGATCAAGGTCAGACCAATGGTTATTGAGTTATTCTCAAATAACCTATATTGAAGTCGCTTATATTGAAGTCGGCTGTACAAAATTTTTAATTTTAAATTATCATAAAACTTAACAAAGTATGAATGTTCTAGAATATCTAGATTATTATTATAATGTGACGCCTCGACATATTTTGATAAATTTTGTTAACAAGTAATATAAATAATTTAAAATTAAAAATTTTGTACAGCCGACTTCAATATAAGCGACTTCAATCTAGGTTATTTAAGAATAACTCAATAACCATTGGTCTGACCTTGATCAAATTCATATGGGACCACACGAGAACTATCATCTTTCATATAAAAAAAGAATCATCCAAATCGGTTCGCCCAGTACAAAGTTATGAGGTAACACACATAAAAAAAAAACACTCGAATTGAGTACTGTCTCCTTTTTGGAAGTCGGCAGAAAAACATGCGTGTGTGTCGTGAAACACTCGGTTGGTACGAAGTTCCTTTCGTAGTATATTATTATTGATAAACGTATTATATTATTGATCAACAAATACAAATTAAGTAATTACCTGCGTCTATTAAAATAAAGCGTCATTTAAAATAATAATATTTCTTTCATGGCAAGAGAGAAAAGTACGAGGGGGATGGATAATATTCCATCTCGCTCGCACTATAGAAAGAAGGTGGTAAAGAAAAAATCTTAAACATTTTCTCGTCTAGCCCCCACCCGTCAAATTCGTAACGTGCGATAAAGAACTTCGTTCCAAAAAAGTACATCAGATTAGGCTGTATGGACATACCATCATTATTACAGCCTATGAAAAGTCCATTGCTGAACATAAGGCTCAAAGGTGGATATTTACCATAGTTACCACGCTTGGCAGCTGTTTGGCAACTGTTACATTTTCCCCTATCACCTCTTACGACACCAATGGGATGATATGGGGTAGTGAATATTTTTACACCGCCAATACACGCCACAATAATGTTATACCTGTATAAAAATATACCTGTTAATATCAAGCAATAAGACTCAGGTAATCATATCGATAATAACTTTTTATTCCGCTATATCGTTGGTATCTCAATGGTCCTCAAACTCACGCTGTGTTCGTTTAGCCGTATGTTTGATAGCTGAGTAAATATATTCAGCCTGCTCTTGATGCGAAGGGTGAGGCTGTGGAAATGAAACACCTTTATCGTAAAAGAAAGAGAATATTAAATATTCTGAACACTTTTAAAGAAAAAAATAATGTTTAACTATGACACTTTTTCTATTTTAATTTTTAATGTGCACTACCGTAATACAACTTTAGAAATATGAAGAGACATTTTTCAAAAATGTAAAAACTGACTTCTAAAATTTAAAAGAATAAATCCACATAATTGAATAGCTTCTGAAGTCGTGCCTTTCATTCTTAGATATATTGTTTTAACACCAACTTCCGAAAATGTCAAAGTATGTGAAAATTTATTGGAATATTCTTTCTCCTTATTTAGTCGATTTTACTTTTGTTTAAGTTTACACAATTAAACTTATCCTTTTAAGTGGACTAAGCAACATCATAAACTGAAGATAACAGCTAGAATGTCCTCTATACAGTTAGGTAAATTAAATGTTTCATACGCTATTTTCGACCGTGATTTTCTTCAAATTTAAATAAAGCCATTGCCATGATATTCAGCCTAATTAATTTAAAAAAAAAAACATTTAATTGGGTCTCTAAAACACCACTTATACGACCTAAAAATATGACGCGAAAGGAGTACCCAGCAACCTGCGAAATGTCTTTTGCCCGTTTTACCCCGGTTCGAAGAAACTAATTTTAAAATTACAAACGTTATTTAATTTCTTGCGTCAAAAAAATGTAAATATTTAATTTCATTTCTTATAATATAATATATCCTCCAAACCGCATTTCGGTTACAGAGGCACCTCAACGAAGACTACACATCTACGCTAGACAGGGTAGTGTAATTAGGTATATCGTTTACAAAGATATTAAAGAGAGGGCGTAGGTGTGAACCTTGTGGAATACTAGAAGTGATATTTCGTAACTCTGAGCTAAAACCATTAACGACTACATAGAAAGAGAGTGCAAATAGATAAGTTTCGAACGAAGCTAGAACAAAACCCCTATTTCGTAAGCAGATAGTTTTACCACAAGCCGTCGATGGACTACTCTATCGAAGGCTTTGCTGAAGTCTGTATACATTGCGTCTACTTGTTTATTGCTATCAATGCGACATACAATGTCCTCCACATACATTACTAGATTAGTATTATTAGGCCTACCTTTTGTGTAGCCTTCTTGGTTGTCGTTTAAATACTTATCGAAGTAGGTTTGAAGAATAGGGCAGACTAAAGACTCGAATAGTTTAGCTAATGAGACATTATGGAAATAAAACAGTAGTTGCTAATGAGCTGAGCATCACCTGCCTTATTTTATTCGGTATCACTATAGATACCTTCCAAGCTTTGGGAAAACCCCAGAACTCAATGAGTTATTAAAGATAATAATTAAGGGCTCCACTAGGCATGATTCGCATCGTGAAAAAAATAACGGTGAAATATTATCACTTCCGGCTCCCTTCGTTATATCAACTTTTTATAAATTTGCTTGCGGAAAAGATGTAGAGTTGAAAAACAATCGATTCCACCCCGCACTGATGTACTAAAAATATTCTCGTCAGTATTTATGTCACATGGAACACCAAGATTGGAGGTAGTAGAGAAGAAGAAAGATGCAAAGCTGTTACATATGTCGTTACCGATTCGTATCGCCGTATTACCGTTCGTCATCATAGCTGGATATGTTTCAGAACTACCGAGTTTTGTTTTAATATAAGACCAGAACAGTTTCGGGTTCTTTAATATTCCATCCTCAATTTTACCAATATGCATTATAGAATTATGAGGCTAATTTCTTGCAGCGATCGGTCAGTAGACGATATGATATCCTGTCTAAGGGGTTGCTGTATTTATTTTTAGTCTAACCCTGTTTTTCTCTCGACTAATCAAGTCCTTACTGAACCAGGGAGGATATTTATTAGTTTTTGGTTTGACAATTCGTACAAACTTATGAATGACTTTGTTAACAACCTCCAATAATAATTTAAGTTTCTTATTTACATTACTTACTTATTATATACACATACTTACTTATTATATACACAGGGCACATTGATGCCCATAAGAAAGAGACTTCCAATCAACTTCAGCTAAATAGGTATTAACTAAACTACTAACTACTAGCTAAATAGTTAGCAACGTAATCTGCTTTATAAAAATTAAACCTACTCACAGCACTGGAATGTAGCTTTGGCCTCTCTAATGGAGAGAGTTCTATAGAGAGAGGTGGACGTAGTGGGTCAATAGGACACAAAATGTCTACTGCCTCAGCAACCACGCAGTATGACACATTGTCCAAGACCAAATCGAGACTTCTACCCATACTGTTTGTTATAGAACTATGTTGTGTTAAATTATTTACATTTGCTAAATGTATGAAATACTGGTACAGTGATGATAAGTTATAAGATAGACTTCCGACCAAATTACAGTCTAAGGGCAGCAAATTAAAGTCGCCAAGTACACAGACATGTAAATTCGGAGACATGGTTAAAGTTATCAATAAAATGTTTTAGCATTGACATTTGCATCGGGGGTAGCAGATATGCCGCACACAGACAGTGGTTGAGAACCATCAATCACAAACCAAACACCCTTATATTCACATTCCCAGTTCTGCATACGCTTAGAATTTAAACGTTTACAAATTGCAATTAGTTCCCCACCCCCTCTTTGTTCATGTTATAGCCGGACTTAATACTATTCAATTAGTCCATATCTCTTATAATCAGATTAGTATATAGATATAGTATAGTAGTAGTATAAGAATTATCAGTTTTTCTCATAAAAATACGCCCCTTCCTAACCCACACATGTTTGTATCCTTTTTCTTTACCAATATTTCTAGATGCGGCATGAAGCGATTTATTCATAGGGACAAATGATCCACAATGAATATCGGAAATTTTTTCCGTTGAATCCCAGATGCGAGCTATTAAGCTTATCTGCGAAAAACTCATCACGAATCTTTTTATTGGCGAATTGGGCTACAATTGATTGTGGTCGCGTACTATTAGGGTTGATCTTGGCGATACGTATGCAGTTGATAATATCTTCGCTTTTAACATTACACTTAAGTACAGTACCCAGTTGAGTCACTGCTTGCATTAAGTTGTCATTTTTTTCTCAGGGATGCACTGAATTTCTACATTCATAGCTCGTGCGTTCTGTTCAAGGGTATTAATTCGCATACTGAGGTCCTTACCATTGATCTTTATAGCACTATTTTCTTTTTGGAGATCAACCACCGCCTGTTTAGTTTCTTTGTGGTCTTTGATCAACAATTCATATATGGAATTCATGAAGTCCATAGAGCTCCTCATTTCCAGCATCTCCTCCTTAACTGATTTTAGTTTCAGAACTAATGGAAATAGTTAGGGAATCAATTTTAGATTTAATGCTCTTCCAATACGCTTGCTTCTAACTTCATCAGCTGACGCTCCTATTATTGGAGGCAACTGCAGTGCCTGTCATTTAGAAGCCCGTACCGTGACATTAGAATAAAATCGCACCGGCGTGTTGTCGTTTTCCCCAGTTTTGGGAATCCCATCGTAGACTGGTACGCAGAGGACATTAAAACGTCGAGAACTCACTAGGTTTTATTAGGGAGGGAGAGCTGAGACAGGCCATATGAAACTTTTTTAAGCATTTCTGGCACTGAATGTACTCTTCTGTCTCAGGGTTATCACCAAAACATCCCCAATCATTGTTGTCGGTAAACATTATACTATTGTTTATCACTGAGGTTTGTTACAAAATACACTTTACTGCAAAGTTGCTGAATGCAAATTGGTAGGCGTTAATCGTACTTACTCTATAATATATTTTTTTTAATATTATATTATTAATATCTATATAATGTCCGATACTACTACTACCAAAAAGGTGAATTAAAACAGTTGAAAAAATTTGTAAGTCAGTAAAAAAAACAACTAAAAAAATAAATCACTGAGGTTTGAACCTGAGTTTAGCAATTCGTCTTTAGAAGCAAAAGCATTCACCCGTAAAGGCGCATACTCATTGTTGTTGTTTACATAAATCATTTACTTGTGTACACAAATCACTGACACTATAATTATTCGCAGATTTTATTTTGTTGAGATAGTTTTTACAAGATTACTCCACGGCACTAGAACTGTTATGCAAGATTTTTTACAATGAAATAGGTCTTAACTTCACCCACAAAACGATGTTTGCCACACATCAAATATTGAAGATTTAGCATTTGTATTTACAACTTATAGGCGACGCTAAATAGATACGTATTTACTAAACAACTTGATAACAACAATTTAGATTAGAGATAATAATTAAAGATCCATGATGTAGAGCCATGCTGCAGCTATATTAGTAGTATAGTTGTAGCACGAATGGGTCGGTTCGACCGGGGAAGGACAACGCTCTCACAAAATACCAGCGTAAAATAGCAGCTTAATGCTGCTCTGTTTCGTAAGGTGAGTGTAGAGAACCGGAGACCCTTTTTACTGGAAATGAGGCATTCCATCTTATTCCTCACGAGTGACAACGCATCTGCATTTTGATTTTTAATAGAGGATAGATGTAGATGTCTATTGGATGCAGTAATCAGTTACCATCAGGTGGACTGTGTGCTCGTTTGTCACCCTATCCTATAAAAAAAATATCTTCATGTTTTTCGGATAAAATATAGCCTAAATCCCTCCTGGTATTGCTCTCTATGTGTTCGTAATGTTTCATTACATTTAGAAGACAGATTCAAATTTTTAAAATAGTTATTGATGACTTATCTCAATATTAATAGACATACGTTTTCCCTGCTGTTCCCCGCGACTTCGCCCGCGTGTAATTTAGTGTTTTAATTTTTTTGCGCGAAACCCTTATACTTTTTTTTTTAAATATAAGTAGCTTAAGTTACTCCCTATAACATCAGCTATCTGCCATTGATAGTCCCGTCGAAATTGGTCCAGCCGTTTCGGAGATTAGCCGGAACAAACGGATAGACAGACATACATACAAAAATTTAAAAAATTGGGTTTTTGTTATAAGTTCCCTATAAACTTTCATATGCATTTAGTAAAAAGCTGTTATTTTGAGTTTACAAACAAACACTTCAATTTTATTTATTTGTATAGATATTAGATACCTATGTATAAATAAAAAATGGTGACAACTCTACAGAAGCAGAACACCTAATAATTTTCCAATTGCGTAGTTACTCATTTCGGTTTATTTTCGATTCTAACCTGAGACTGTAGGCTATGTAGAGTGGTACGCCGGCCACACAGTCATGCGGTCAAGCAATTTATGCTCGTAGTGTAGCAACAGATAACGATCGACCGTATAATTATTTACCGCCTTCATAAAAGACATTGTTCACAAGAACTCCACCGCGACAATGACGGTCGTATACAAATACGAGTTATTCCTCGAAACTTAGAATATACAAGGCGTGTAATTGAAGAGCTCTTTATAAATACCCACGGCAAATATTGGGAGTTCTAAGCAAGGCGGGCCGTGTGAAACAGCTAGCGGTGCACCGGCGGGTGAATTTGATTAGATATGTATGCACAATATCTACGTATATAATATAGTACCGCCATCATCATAATAATCATTACAGCCCTTCACAAGTCCACTGCAAAACTTAGGCCTTCCCCAAGGAGCGTCACAAAGCACGGTCCCGAGCCACCTGCATCCATTGACTTCCTGCATGTCTTACTCGGTATATGACCGGCCCACTGCCACTTCAGCTTACTAACCCGTTGGCCTATGTCGGTTACTCCGGTTCTACTGCGGATATCTTCATTTCTAAGTTTATCACGCAGAGAAATCCCGAGCATAGCCCTCTCATATATCATAGCACACTGAGCGACCTTGAGCTTCCTCATACGCCCAGCAGTGAAGGACCACGTCTCAGATTCAAAAACTGAAGGTAGCCGGGTTAACTATGACATCAGGACGTTAAACTCCTCAGACCCCCTCGTGACCATGGGTGCTGTAAAGCACTCGAAACGTCGGGAATTAAAAAGTTAAATTAAACGCGATAATTTCCGTAAAAATTAGTTTTTTTTAATGTGCAGTCGTCGAGTAAATATAAGAAATCATTATGATTTAAAAGACTTTAATTTTGAATGGTAATTGATTAATTACCATTCATCAGTTTCATCTACAGTTTTAATCCAGAATAGATAATTCTATGGGCAAACAATCTTCCAGATTGACCATGTTTTCATTTGTCACCTTCGAAATAACTAAAATTAACAAAATCAAACAGCCCGAAACAAAAAGAGGAATACTATGCATATACACAGCAACCACTGAAGCTTTCGAGAATGACGACGGTTCGATTTTAGAACATTTCAACCGCATCGGGCTATTTCAATTTCATCTTGCGTGGCCGCAGGCGTAATTGGACTTCCTATCTCCGTGTATCTGAAATTCAGAATTTCAAATTTAAGTAGGAATTTACCACTAGCCGCCTGGACGGATAAGTCGTTTGGTGGCCCGATGGTCGGGGAATTGTTCTGAATTCATATGAAATACGAAACAGGCAGTCTAGGTCTGCGCTGCTAAAACTCTCACGTTGGGTGTGCTTTGAGTAGGATAACTATCATGAAAAATTTCGATTTGAGAATATGTTGCTGTAGATTTAGATTTTCGTATTTTTATTAATTCCCGCACGGAACAAGTATTTGTATAGACTACAAATAATTGTTCCGGGTCTGGGTGTATATCCTTGTGCAATTTATGTATGTTAACTGCCTCCACTATTTAAAAAAAAAAAAACGTTACCCCCACACTAGAATTTTCTCCTGTGTCATGGAGGCAGTTTACAAATAAATTGCACAAGGACAAACATCCAGACCCGGAACAATTATTTTTATTGAACTATAAAGGAGATAATCCTTTGTCCTAATCTATCCGCTAACGTTTTCTAAAAGGAGAAAAATGCGAAGATTGCTAAAGTTATTGATGCGATTTTGTCTTAATTATGTAAACTAACGAAACCAATTATAACTTTGTTCTAAAGTTGCAATTTAAATATGGTAACAAAGACTTAAGGACTTGCTGTGTTTACAAAGACTTGTAGAACTTGCTGTGTCGAATACTAAAAAGTGAGAACGATTGAAATGACGTATACGATATAGAATTACATGACGCGAAATTCAATTCCTTTTAATTGACACATGGCGGCGCTGTCATCGCGTCACAAGCGTAAACGCTATCGAAGTTTCTGCATCCATTCGAAATGTTACGAGTATGTTTGGATACCTTGTGGGCTTTTCAAGGATAACGTGTATCTGTGGTGTGTATTGGAAATTATTCTGAATTTTTGAAGGATATTTCTTGAACAATTTCTCTGTTACTACTGTGCAGAAGATAATAGACTTTTAATTAAAAAGGAAACGATTTCAAAGAACTAATAATTATAACATAATTTCCTCTTAGCTTTCAAAGTTGGAGCTAACGCTTAGTACATAAATAGAAGTGTTAAGCTCCGACTTCTGCAGCTATTAAGTGAAAATAATATATATATATTTATTTATTTATGGTATATATTTAATATAGATAATAAATCATACTGATTTACAATCTATATTAAAAAATGTAATGTAACTGGCAAGATGAAAACTACACAAGTCTAACTTTCAATTAAATTTTAACAATAATTGGACGAAATCAGATCAAGACGTTGCAACTGCTTTTGAACGATATTTTACCGACATTCCGATCTTGACTACAAATTCACTCAACTCCTCCCCTGTTATCGCCGAGTCATTACTCAAACAAAATGAAAATGTCTGTAAAATTTTTTTTGCATTTCATACAATATTATCAGTTGATATTGTAAAATATTTCAAAACTATTGATATTTAGAAAACAGCAGATCTATGGGGGATTTCTGTTAAAGTTATTGCGTCTATAATAGATGCAATTGCACTCCAACTTGCTATTATTTTCAATGCTAATATCGAATCTGGTGTGTTTCCTAATTTAATTAAACATAGTAAAGTTATACCTTCATTTAAATGTGGCAGTACATTGAACCCCACTAATTTTAGACCTATTCCTGTACTGCCAACGCACAGTAAAATATTTGAAAAAAGTATTCTAGATCAAATGTTAAGTTTTTTAATGTAAATAAATTACTACATAACAATAAGTTTGGATTTACGAGGGGTTGCTCGACAACTGACGTCGGTGTTGAGCTAATCAAACATCTTTTCTGTGCATGGGAAAATTCCAATGATGCATTGGGTATATTTTGTGATCTTTCCAAGGCTTTGGACTGTGTTCACCATAAGACATTAATCAGGAAGTTACATCATTATGATGTAAAAAAACATAGCGCTTAAACTTAATATGTCATATTTAAATAGTAGAACGCAAACACTTATGATTAATGGTTGCAGTTCTTCCGGATCGGTAGTATCTATGGATTTTCCTCAGGGCTCAGTTCTTGGTCCCTTTCTTTTTTTTATTCTTCTATTATATTCTATTCTATTATATTCTATTCTATTATATTTTCTATTGTTCTTATTTTATATTAATGACTTACCTTACTTGATAGGGAATAACTATGATACAATATTATTTGCTGATGATACTTCGTTGGTTTTCCGACTAAAAAGGCAAATATTGAAATATGACGAAGTGAATAATGCTATATCAAAATTAGTACACTGGTTTAACATGAATAATTTGCTTTTGAATGATGATAAAACGAAAAGTATTAAATTCACTACACCTAATGTTAAAAAGGTGAAGGAAGGAGCTGAGTCTTGTTGAATCCACTGTTTTTCTCGGTATTACAGTTGACACAAAGCTTCAACGGGGCCCTCATATATCTAAACTAACTAGCAAACTAAGTTCTGCAGCAAATGCTGTAAAAAAGATTAGATGCTACATGTGTTGAAACAGCTAGATTGGTTTATTTTAGTTATTTCCATAGCATAATGTCATATGGAATCTTGCTATGGGGTAATGCGACTGACATTAAAACTATCTTTGTTTTGCAAAAAAGAGCCATAAAAGTACATATAACCTTGATCCGAAGGAGTCCCTTAGAAAAAAATTTAAAGAAATAAATATATTAACTTTGGCCTCTCAATATATTTAGGTACGAGAACTTATTGTTTGTACACAAAAACAAAATAGTTTTATTAATAATAGTGATGTACATTCTGTAAATACTAGGAACAAGCACATGTTAGTTATACCAGTTACTCGACTCCAAAGAGCCAGGGGCAATGTATACGCTTTTACAACAAAGTCCCAGAAAATATGCAGACCTTTTATATCAAAATTTTTAAATTATTTATTAAGCAAAAATTGTCTAGTAAAGGTTATTATACTACTAAAACGTACATGACTGATATCAACCCCTGGGATTGAGGTGATCATTACCATGCTGTTTCTAAATGTTTTCATAACAATTGTATAAAATATTATAGTGTAAATTGTGCCTTTAAAAAAAAAACCCGCTGGGTTGCTTGCTGATTCTTCTCAGGACAGAGGTTTTTTGCGAACCAGTGGTAAAAGTAAAAACTGACTTTTAATAAGTATTATGTATTATAAAATCTATTTTTAATAAAAATGATTCTATTATATATGATATAAATATTCTATTAAAAGTCAATCTGTTGTTTAATTTACCACTAGTTCGAAAAAACTCTCTGTCCTGGGAAAAACCAGCAAGAAACCCAGCAGGAGTTTAAAAAAACAGCTTACAATCTTATACATTACACAGCTAACAACACATAATAAATTATAAATATCTTGGTAGCGACCAGCTCATTCCCAGAGGTTATTATCATCCACAAATTCCTTAATATTATAGTAACCCTTTTTAGACAAACTTTGTTTAATAAAGTTTTGAAGTTTGAGGAGGTCAAATTTTGTATATTTTACAGTTTACATATATCTTAAGTACAACCTATTTATTAAAATACATACAAACATACATATAATCACGCCTCTTTCCCGTAGGGGTAGGCAGAGACCACTTCTTTCCACTTGCTACGATCCTTACATACTTGTTTCGCTTCGTCCACTTTCATTATTCCCTTCATACATGCTCTACGGTTTAGGGTACTAAAATGGGTATTAGTATTAGGGTATTAAAATGGGTTAATAAAAAAGTATACAAAAAAAGTATAAGTAAATAGTATACGTATACATATATAAAACAACATACAGTCGAATTGTGAATCTCATCCCTTCTTAAAGTCGGCTAAAAATAAAATACGTATCAATGATTTGTGTAAGTCATAATATGTATAAATCGATAATTATTTTCATAAGCCATAGAATTCTTTAAATACATTTTATGCTGCTATAAATTAGAAAAAATAGCAATGTATATATAGGCAGTTTCTCATATGAATTGTTTTTCCTTTAATACATAAATGCGAGCTCAACCTGAGGGTATTAGCGCTTGCGTTAAAATTACGTACGCGAACGGGGTTCGAACCCCGCTAGAATCAATGAACATATGTACCTAAAAGAAAAAAAATTGAGGAAACAGTCACAGTCTACAGTCTATCACACCTACTCTTTAGGAGTCATTGAGTCTTAAAATGTCGCGCGTTACTACCCGTGCGGTTTTTTTAATATAAAATAAGGGTGTCATCCTAGTCAGTCAGTAGTACCCACAGTCCACCTGATGGTAAGTAGTTGCTGTAGCCCATAGACATCTACATCTATCTTTGTTTGCGAATTAAAATGCAGATGCGTTGTCAGCCGCGAGAAATACCTGGAGTGTGGAGTGTGGAATGCCTCTTTTTCTGTAAAAAGGTAGTGCCTTTCTAAGAAAGGATTCTCTACACTCACACAGCAGCAATAAGCTGCTGTTTTACGCTGGTATTCTGTGAGAGCGTGGTCCTTCCCCAGTCGAGCCGACCCACTCGTGCTACAACTATACAATTAATACAGCTGTAGCATGGCTCTACTACGTTAAAAATGGGATTGAAAATGGCGCCTCTCGCTCACATACTGTGGCCAAAGAAACTACGTTACGATATATGTTTTTCATACGTTCTATAACTTCAGTCCAAATGGTAACAAATAGCCATAAACTAGAAAAAAAATCAGTCCGGTATCTCTAATTTGTGAGCCGGACGCATTTTGAGAGTTTTCTTTATAATTATTGTTGACTTTGTTTAAAATATTAAAATATTAAATTTTTGTATAATATATTTGCGTGCTATAAAGACATGAGTGATCATTTTTAAAAAATCTGGATCTCGACAACAGCGCTAACCACCGGGTCCCATTGTGAATCTACTAATCTAACCAATACTCGAATCAACTTGATCACACATAAAATTTCATCAAAATCGGTCGAGGTTACATTGTACCTACACTGGTTTAAGATCATAACATGCCACATAAATTCATATAAATTTATTCTTTTTGTTTCATATATCTACATACTTCAAGTTCTATTAAAAAAAAAAACTCTATTTACATAATATTATCCTTTATTCCCATTCAATACAATTTATTACTTTCATGTTAAATTGATAAAGAATTTATTGTTATGACTCGTCTATTAAATATTATTAAAACAAATGAATATACGTAATACGAGATACTTGATGTTATTGTATAATTAGCAAACAACTATCCGTTATTTAATTCAACATTTATTATTACCAAAGCCATCTATAATTCAACTAAGTAATCACCACGCCCACATTATTTAGCTAACCAATAGATGGCGCTGTATGTTGTTAAACAGACGCCTTCACACCACCATCGCTCATCCATAAATATGCTAATTTAGGTATGACTATTTTATAACATAATTAATAACTCGTGTCGTACTGCAGCACTATGTCCAGATTAAGATTTAAAACAGTTTATGCGCTACAATTTAATTTGATGGACCTCGCGTGACCCGGCCCGGACTTCTTGTCGTCACATACTTTTATGAGCGATGTAAAATAATGAAAAAATACCGGATGTACATTTTATGCGACGCGTTTGATTTAGAGCTTGGAGGTTTTTATGACTGCCACATATGTACCCTGCGCGCTATCGTAATTGGGGGTGGATAGATAGTCGGTCTTGGGATTGGATAAGAGTTCACCATGGCTCTAGTTTTAACACCCAAAATGTTCATGACATGACATGAAATTTATATGTCATTTTATATTCGTCATTAATTTTATGAACTTTGTTTAACCAGAATAGTATCAATTATATGCCTGATTTTATTTTAATGATTTGGGGTTATTCATGCGGGGAGTTATTTTACTTGCCTCTTAATCAAATTAATTAGATAGTAATCGAATGATTAATAGCAGACTCGGAACATTTAGGACATACAAATCCCCATTTATAAAGGGTTATTCTTATTTTAAGAATTGCTAACTTGATCAAACTTTAGTCTTTCAAGTGGTGCCTGTATAGAACAATAGTTTTTATGAATAAGTATAACGTTATGGTTGTAACGCAAATGGGTCGCCACGCTCTTATAAAGTCCAGCGTAAATGCTATTGCGATTCGTAGCTATGGTGAGTGTAGAACTATAGAAAACCGGCGACCCTAACCACTGGAAACGAGGCATTCTATCTTAGTCCTCAGGGGTGACAACGCATCTCAATTTTAAATTTTAACTGGGGACAAATATACGTGTCTATGGGCCACAGCATCAACTTACCATCAGATGGTTAGTGTGCTTGTTTGTTACACCTATTCTATAAAAAAAATTACCTACTTATTAAGTGGCGAAGCTTGCGAAGTCACTTATTGATTTCACGATGTCTGTCCGTCTGTCCGTCTGTCCGTCTGTCTGTCCGTCTGTCCCACGATTACCTCAAGAACGGTTTCGAATTTTCAAATTCTGTTTTCAGCAATCGATTACTGATCACCCAGGCATCTGAACTTCCTATTTTGAAATATTTTGTTTTCCGTTAGAAACCGCTACAAAGCTGATTGCTTCGCCACTTTGCTATGCTGTTAGCTTGCTAGGTTTATTTAAATTATAAAGACGCGAACTTGATCACGCGTGGACAGCGCTACAACTCTTTGCACTTGAAAAAAAGTATTAGAATCACTAACAAAAAGTACTTGCGTACCAGAATGATATTATGTAATTTGAAGAAATCTTTTGGATCTTTTGAATAGGCTTGTAATAATCTAAGTTTTACTATCTTCGGTTGCATCACCACATCTCATCAGATCGGATATTAATCAAGCACTGGCTTATAATGGTTAATAAATATACCTGCTACGTACATGTTACATAATAATGTCCTAGAGACCGAATTTCGGTCACGGTGGCCAATCTCAACGGAAGCAAGCCATCTGTGCAGGACAGGATTACAGTTTTACAGTACACGAGCGTGTGCGCAAGCGCAGGTGCAATCTCCATTCCTCCAAGTTTCATAGTCCGGTTGGACGGAAATCACACTCGAACGGGGAGAGATCAGGTTCTGGACCGACGGCTTTATGTGCTTTCCGAGGCACGGGGGTAAAACATCGTCGTCTTCCCGACTCCGGCTGCTCCAGCGAATGTCTTGACAGACAAACCGCAATAACTAATTTTGGCCTGACCGGATATTCCAATCCAAGACGTAATGATTAGCAGTACGACCACTAGCCCAACGAGATCAACGACATTTTAATTTTACATAATATAGAACATGATACGCGGCCGGTGGTCCGGCCCGAAGCGGCCAAACACAAGTGACCTACTTTTTTCTGATATTTGTACAAACCTAAACTATTAAAATAGTTGTGGTATGTATATTTTAACTATTAATTTTTATTTCCTGTTCTATTGGAATTAAAAATCTCGTGGAATAAAAGCTCTTTTGGTTTAGTGTTATTTTTATTAATTAAATATATTTTGCCTATTTTTAAGGTGAAAAATTTGAATAGGTACTTTTATTATTAAGTGGCGAAGCTTGCGAAGACACTTATTGATTTTACGATGTCTGTCCGTCTGTCCGTTCGTCTGTCCGTCTATCCCACGATTATCTCGAGAACGGTTTCGAACTTTCAAATTCTGTTTTCAGCAATCGATTGCTGATCACCCAGGCATCTGAACCTCCTATTTTGAATTTTTTTTCCCGTTAGAAACCGCTACAAAGCTGATTGCTTCGCCACTTTGCTATGCTATTAGCTTGCTAGGTTTATTGATTTCACGATGTCTGTCCGTCTGTCCCACGATTATCTCGAGAACGGTTTCGAATTTTCAAATTCTGTTTTCAGCAATCGATTACTGATCACCCAGGCATCTGAACCTCCTATTTTGAAACTAATTCCTCAACGGCAACCATTAGAAACCGCTACAGCGGATTGCTTCGCCACTTTGCTATGCTGTTAGCTTGCTAGGTTTATTAGAGACGGGAAGCGCTGATCGCTGAATATATTAATATATCCCTTGTGAAACTGTTATCGTACCGTTACAGCCTATTAAAGTCCACTGCTGAACATATAGGCCTCCCCAATAGATTGCCTCATAGGGGGGATATTTGCCACAGTTGTAATGTTACTGTTGATTTGAAAATTTCACCTAACCTCAGTGTGTTATGTGCTCCTGGTAGATTATCTTCTATACATCCATCCATTACAGACTATTTAGTCCACTGCTGAACATAGGCGTCATCCATAGATTGCCTCATAGGGGGGATATTTGCCATAGTTGCCACACTTGGCAAGCGGGTTGGCAACCGCAGTTTATTTTTATTTTTAGTCGTTATTAGGAAGACGATGCATCTCCTGATTTGTTTCTCTTCTTGTGGAACTGTAATTCGTATAAATCTATAATTAAAACCCAGGCCGAGCTATCTTATTGATTAAAACAAAACGTTTTGTTAATATCTATTACATCACCTTAATTTCGTAACTGGTGCTGAAAAGCAGCCGATAAATAATCTAAAATAAATTAAGTTGTATTTCATGGTATGTTTGTGTATGTTCACCGTGTCGTGGCGGTTTACAAATACCCTCTACACCATGTCGGCACGTGGATGTCTTAAGAACAAAAAATAAAAAATTGTTGGTTGCCAACCCACCTGCCAAACATGGCAACTATGGCAATGGCTTATGATGCAATCTATGGGGTAGTCCTATGTTTAGCAATGGACTTCTGATAGGCTGTATCAAATAGTTTATGTAGTTTTTATGATAATTAATGGAATCAGGCGTTACATTGCAGAAATCCAATATGTTATTTTATATAGAATAAGGGTGACAAACGAGCACACAGTCCACCTGATGGTAAGTGGATGCTGTGGCCCATAGACATCTACATTTATGCTCAATTCAGAATCAAAATGCAGATGCGTTGTCACCCGTGAGCACTGAGATGGAATGCCTCATTTCCAGTAAAAAGTGCCTCCGGTTCTCTACACTCTGTATCCAAAACACAACAATAATAAGCTGCTAGTTTACGCTGGTATTCTGTGAGAGCGTGGTCCTTCCACGGTCGAGCCGACCCATTCGTGCTGCAACCATAATATAGTTGCAGCATGGCTCTACCATGTATAAAATGTATTAAAGATGGTAAAAATTAGCTTGCCTATATCCGCCGCAGAGGATGCCTCGTGTAGAGGCGAAACACGTGTCGTATTATCGATTGCGGTGCATCTTTCCTAGTGTAGTGTTGTTGGGAGAAGTGGTGCTGGTATTAATGGTGACGGGGATAGTGCTCGCAATTGAGGGAGGGTGAGAGGTGCCCTTAAAACGAAATAACACACATCATCTTATTTCATTGAGCAATGTAATATTTACAATCTTTAATATGTAGTTTTTTTTTAAATAGTCAATTTATGAAATTATTGATACTTTCAACCATTTAAAATAGCGTAATTTTACCGATTGGGTCTAGCGCATTCGGTAGTCGATCGCCACATACGTTGTTGTTTCTCAATATTTGTTTTCGTCCGCCGAGGGCCACTTTTGTATATTTTATACGCTCCTATTCAAACACTAACAACTGGGTTCTTGGAACAACTTTATGGTGTAGACACGAGCCGTTCTTCTAAACGCGCTTTGTCTCTTCGGTCGTATGAAGAAAGGGTGTAACTTTCGTTTTCCTTAAAAATTTGTTGAATGTAACAACAGAATGAGCAAGAAAATGGGATTTAATCAATACCTCAATAAATTTTTTTTCGTCGCCATCAAAGGCATGATATTTTGGTACAATTACTGTGGTGTCAATTTTATATTTTCCTATTTATTCGTACTCACTCCATTCAAGTCACTGCAATATTAATACATACGTAGATATGATAATAGTTTTACCACATACGTGGTGGTACCACACTGCAGCTATATTATAGATGTAGCACGAATGGGTCGGCTCGACCGCTGTAGGACCACGCTCGCACAGAATACCAATGTAAAATAGCAACTTAATGCTGCTCTGCTTTGTATGGTTAGTGTAGAGAACCGGAGACACTTTTTACTGGAAACATGGCATTCCATCTTAGTCCTCAGGGAGGACAACGCATCTGTTTTTTATTCTTAATTGGAGATAAATTTAGATATCTATGGACCACAGCATCCGCTTACCATCTGTGTCCTCGTTTGTCACCTTTATTCTATAAAAAAAAACTATAAGTACTGAATTTAGAAAGTGATGACAATGAAAATACTAAAGACATCTTTTTTATTTTAAGACGCAGATATAACCCTTTTTACTTGAAAAGAGGCATTCTATTATAGTCCTCACGGGTGACAACGAATCTGCATTTTAATTCGCAAACGAAGATAGATGCAGATGTCTATGGGCCACAGCAACCACTTACCATCAGGTGGACTGTGTGCTCGTTTGTCACCATTATTAAATAAAAAAATAACCAATAATTGTTTATTATCGTCATAAATCACGCCTGTCACACTGAGCGGTGGGTAGAGACTACGGATTTCCATTTGGCACGATTCTGTCACACTTTTTTTGCTTTTTATATCTACATATACACACATACTCGTCGGTCAATGGTACGAGTGCTTTAAATTGAAAATTGAAGATGGAGTATCTTCAATAGATCGCCAATCGTGGCGATGAACTTTCCTCTAGAGCTTGCCTTGCAGACTCTGCCCCTTACTTCTTACTTCTGCAGCATAAATTTACCTTGTCTTTCTTTATTATTTTTTTCTACGTGTCATCATACCTTCAGTAATTTACTCAGTTCAGTTACATCTGCTTGCAAGTCACACTTCTTTTGTCGCATAATTTCTCACCCTATCATTGAGAGTAAGTATTACACACCTCTTTTTGACCGCATTACAGCATTAATTGTACTTTCATATTTCTTCTACCACACCCAACTTTCACTACCATACAGTAACAAAGCATTTTGTATTCACTATTCAGTATTGTAAATTGTATGTGCAGTGACCATAAAATTATAAAGTCATACATTTATTGAAACCTCTAATAGAGTTTGAGTCAATTACACAGTAAATTTATGTTGCGTATACTTACAGTATGGTTAGTTGGTGTGAAAATACGTAAAACGAAAAAAAACCTAAAAACAAAAGAGCAGTGATGGTGTAAGAATATTCCATATCGTCCTTTGTTATATGTGGTATAAAGATAGGGATTGAAGCTTAGTTTCAAAACATTGAACAAAAAATATTTAACATTAAAAAAACTCTTGTTAACGTCAACAAAAAATATTTTTTATCTTAGTTTCTTATGTCGAAAAATAAAGTTTCATTTCATATAATTTTATTAATTTCATCACACTTCAATGTATCGATATGTATCGAGAAACTATCGATATTTATTATCGTAATTTTAATCATACCCTTTTAGAAATAAAAAACGTTATGCTACTTTTTTTATAAAACGAGTATCTATACTAGTAACGTTATGGATATTTCTTATATTCTCATTAAGTGGTGAAGTAGTCGAATGGCGGAATCGCACCCACGACCTTTTAATTTTCCAGTTCACTCTGTTCAAACATCGATGTTTTATCATCTTATTCATTAAGCTATCCCACTACCACCACGTATGTGTCGCAGAACCAGGCATCGCTCTGCATATTTTTCGCGGTCTTCTACGTCTCAGCAAAGTTGGAAAGCAAAACTGGATTAAAATGCACAGAAATATAAATAAAAGGCATGCATTATAAGAAAATTCCAGAAATACGACGTTATTTTTTACTTATGGGGCCTCAAATATCGTCTCGATTTGTCATGAAACCAGGCTTTCGGACAAATCTAGAGAAAATCACGTACATTAAAAAACTTAAGATTAGGCCAAAATTCTATTAGCGCGGTCTAGTGATATATCTAGAATGGAAATGTAATGACATACGCGTAAGGGTTCTTACTAATTACTAAGGAAATCTTGAAGCGGGGCAGTACCACGACCTCACAAAATACCAAGGTAAAGTAGGAGCTTTGCTTCTGCGTTTCGCTTGGTAAGGCTCCCCCCATAACATGGTACCATGCAATTTAAAAAAAACACTACCCCAGGAGGGTACTAGTACCCCTGATAATGGAGAATCCCTCACTGAGCATCCACGGTCAAGCTACCCTCTTCTTCCTGAATGTTGGTGCTCAAGCTGCCCCGCGTATACTTGGGGGGGGAGGGGGGGGGGGCGCCTTTGACCGAGACACAGGTGTCCTCCCCGGCTGATACTTCATACTTGTCGGTCTATCGGGGTACAAATTAGAACACTTTTTTGTACCCCGAGCTGGAGTTTTGCGTATACGTCAGAGAGGATATCTGTTTTCGACGCCTCCGCAGTCTTGAAGGTACGGACCTGTTCATCCTCTATGATGCCCATCTGGGGCAGATCTCAGCCATGGTTTAATCACTCCTGTAAAATAGAATCACGCTACGAGCAGGAGTGCTACCGGGCCTGGACTGACGCATCAACGTCCTGGGATGTAAACACCAACGCCCTTAAAAAGAACTATAATTCCGCCTCCAGGTCAGAACACATATGCAGAATTCGCAAGAAACTAGTCCGCCTACCTTCGGGAACCCATGCATTCCGTCTCTCGCCAAGGCTGTCCAAGGGAACGTCTATCAGCCATCTCTTCCATCTCTGCGCAGGGAGGACGACTCCCTGGCCCATGCTGCAAAGTAGAAAGCCGATCTGCTAGGCTCTTTCTTTGCATCCAACTCGAGTCTCGATGACGGGGGGAACACACTGCCGACCATCCCGCGGTGTGAGTGCTCCATGCCGAATGTGCTGTTCTCACAGCGCTCGGTTCGCAAAGCACTCCTCTCCCTGGACATCCACAAGTCGAATGGACCTGACGGAATCCCCCCAATTGTGTTGAGGACGTATGCTCCGGAGTTGGCACCGGTTCTAACGCGTCTTTTCCGGTACTCCTACTACCTAGTCGTAGTCCCGAAATCACGGAAGACGGCTTTTGTCCACCCGGTCCCTAAAAAAGGCGACCGCTCAGACCCGTCTAACTACAGGCGTATCGCCATCACCTACTTCTCGAAAATAATGGAGTCCACTATTGACTACCAGCTCATGCGGTACCTTGAGGAGCTCCAGCTGATTAGTAACCGCCAGTACGGTTTCCGTCGGGGACGCTCAGCTGGTGATCGTCTTGTTTACTTAACACATAGATGGGCGCAGGCAATCGAGTCCAAGGGGGAGGCATTGGCCGTTAGTTTATATATAGTGAAGGTCTTTGATCGGGTCTGGCACAAAGCGCTTCTTTCGAAGCATCCTTCCTATGGGCTTCCCGAGAAATTGTGCAATTGGATCACCAGTTTTCTGGCTGATCGGAGCATCAAGGTCGTAGTAGATGGTGCATGCTCCGATTACAAGCCTATAAATGCTGGTGTTCACAAATCACAAACGCTGTTTCTTCTGCATATCAATGATATTTTGCAAATCGGTAACATTTATTGCTATGAGAATGACAGCACTGATGATGCTCTATACACCGGCCGTGTCAATATTTCTCGGGAAAACGTTGTTGAGTACCTACCGGAACCTGTGCCTGAAGTCGAGTCTTTGCTAAACAAAGTCTCGGATTGGCGACGACTAAATCTAGCCCAATTTAAACCTCAGAAAACATAAGTTTGCGCGTTTATCGCTAAAAAGAACCCCTTTGTCGTATCTCCTCAGTTTCAAGGCACTCCCCTTGTTGCCTCAGCCAGTATTGGAATCCTCGGCGTCCACATATCGAGTGACGTGCAGTTTCCTGGTCACTTGAAAGAGAAGGCCAAATTGGCCTCTAAAAAGCTTGGCGTACTCAGAGCGGGACAATATTTCATACCGGCACACCGCCTGCAAGGCGCATGTTCGTCCATACATGGAACAGTATTCTGTTCCCGTCTTTGGGCTGGGGCTCCCCAGTGTCAGCTTCCACCACTTGACCACATCTAGCGCAGAGCGGCTCGAATCGTCCACGACCGAGTTATTTCCGATCGGCTCGATTCACTAGCACTGCGAAGAGATGTTGCATCTCTTTGTGTATTTTATCGCATCTATCACGGGGAGTACTCTGAAGAATTGTTCGGACTAATTCCAGCCGCTCAGTTTCATCATCGCACATCGCGACTAAACTCGCGATACCATCCGTACCATCTGGATGATTGGCGGTCCACCACTGTGCGATTTAGAAGAAGTTTTCTTCCTCGCACAACTTCCTTGTGGAATCGATTACCATCAGCGGTTTTTCCGGACCGATACGACTTAGGGACCTTCAAGAAAAGAGCCTACTCCTTTTTCAAAGGCCGGCAACGCATCTGCAATTCCCCTGGTGTTGTAGTTGTTCGTGGGCGGCGGTAGTCACTAACCATCAGGTGAGCCGCATGCTCGTTTGCCCCCTCTCCTATAAAAAAAAAGAATGAAAAGGTTATAAAGATCTATCATAATATTTATTTCTACAAAACTATAAAGAAAAAATTGTACATATCCCGATCATATATATTTAATCATCATTAAAAGCAAATCTAAAGCAACCTTCGTGCATTAACATACAGCCTATCAAATTCCACTGGTGAACATAGCCACCCCACAGATTGCCTCATAAGACAAATTCGACACTTGTTAGCACTATGTAGGTACACTAGATAATTTTTGTTGGAATCTTGTTAATCTCGCGAGATCTCGAACTTTACATACCTAAATCGCACGTAAGACAAACTTTTCAGCCTAACTATTAAATTAATAATATAAAATCTAAGTGATATTTTATTATCCCTCAAGAGATAATCCGTCCATCCATCCATTACACGCTTTCAAAGATTGCCTCATAAGAACGATACTTTTCATAGTAGCCAAGTTTGGCCAGCGGGTTGGCAACTGCAGTTTTTTTAATTTGTAGTTGTTATTAGGAAAACCCTGCTGCCCAGCTCCTGGTTTGTTTTACCTTTGACACCTCTAACGACACCAACAAGGGACGATGAAGACTAAGAATGATGAAGATATATTTTGATATATTTAGATGTTTTATTATATGCGAATTTAAATATATGTATTTTATTATTATATGTATATATATTATATATGTATTTAAATTATATTAAATTAAACTGGTAATAAAAAAATATTGAGTGTCACTTATCAGGTTAAAAACTATCCTACCTCCCAAGTTGGACTGAACTGCACAGCGTGCAAAATTTCATTAAAATCAGTTACGTAGTTTAGGAGTTCATCGCGGACAAACAATGTGACACATAATTTTTATATATAAAGATAATATGTAATTGCACCTGCCACAAAAAAAAAATCATCACTCTAGGGGTTGACTGGCAGACAATTCCGACAGGCATGAAGTTTGCCCTTTGTTTCCTTATTTATTAAAGTGTTAACTATAAAGATTTAATAAATAAACAAATAAATAAAAATGGCACACTATTGCGCTATTTTCTAGGTGCAGCCACTTCTAAGCAAATATAAATTTTGTAATGGATGACGATAACTGGCAGAGAAATTTGCTAAAAAAACACTTATTTCTGTTTGAATAGAAATAAAAAAAATCAAATTCAAATATTGTGGATGAATGCCTTACATACTTATTTATGCAATAATCAGCTCAGCTCCCTTTTCACTAATGAGGCATTCCATATTAGAACGGACTACAATGCATCAGGATTTTTATCCTTTATCGAATATACATGTATAGATCTACTCTATAGGCTACAGCATTCACTTACTAACAGGTGTACCGTGTGCTCGTTTATCACCCTTACTGCTATAAAAATAAGGTTGTAGGTACATAGCAGTGGGATGTTTACATTACGTTATTTTTAGAAACATCTGAAACACAATTGAAAGACTTATTAAAAGACAATAAGTCGATTTTCAACAACTGTGTATCGCATTCAAGTGGCACAGCAAAGGCCGATAGCAATATATTCTCGGAATTGAGTTTGTTTTTTTTCTGATTCCGAGTGTTGTGGCATCGGACCGCGTTCCGTTCAGCCTTTGTGGGAGTGGCTCACTTAGCTCGATTAGCTGTTGAGATTGTTCCGCAGAATGCCGCATATTGTGATCGGGATTCTACTGTAAAAGTTATTATTTTCAAACGTTTATTTAACCATCATCAGAATAAGTGTACTTAATGTAGTATTTTATTGAAAGATAAAGTGTAAATCTATGTAGTAAACTTGTATGAATAGTATATTCGACACCAGGCCGAATACCGAATATTCTGCGGGCTGCTTGGCCGAATAGCCGAATATTAGGTAAAAGTATTCGGCCGGGAAGGAATTAGTGTTTATTTACAGCATCTTTTCTCTAAAGCTGGGATTGTTTATAAGAAGAAAAGGAGTAAACTACCGGCAGAAAATGCAGAAAAATTAGTCTTTCTACACCATAATATTCCGTTTTTAAATTTTAATTATAATAATTCAATATAGACATTTATTTAACAATTTTTATAATACGGAAGTTGATTATGTACCTATGACTACTTTAATAATTAGAAGAAAAAACATTATCTATACAAATAAATGAAATTGAAGTGTCTGTTTGTAATGTTAAAATAACAGCTTTTTACTAAATGCATATGAAAGTATATACGATACTAACAACAAAAAAAACAATTTTTTAAATTTTTGTCTGTCTGTCTGTACGTCGACCTGTCTGTCTTTCTGTTTGTTCCGACTAATCTCTGAAACGGCTGGACCCAGTGGCGGATTTACAAATTTGCCGCCAGTAGGCTATTCTAATTTTGCCGCCCCTATCGATCTTCTACATTTCAAGCCCTAGTTCATAATCATATTAATTACAATTTTTTGTCAATGAAATTGTAACTTCATGACCATCACCACCCTTTTCTCGTCATTAATATAATGCGGTGTCAGTTCCCAGATTATCTTTACAACTCAACGATTTAGTTAAGATTGCACAAGAAATAGCTTTTGACTATATTTCTGAGCTAACAAAAGCTCAATCACGTACTTCTGATAAGGCGGGATGAGGTATGCCTTAATACTACTTAAAACGTTATTAAATAGTTTTTATTGCGGTTACTTACAGTTTAAAAATAATATATTCATTTACATGTCGAAAGTTTTAAAATTCCTTTTTGCGTAATTTTCTATTCGAAAAATAATCATCAATCGCCGGATGAAATCTTGTTCATTAATTTTGAGTTCTGACTCTATGCACAAAATAGCTAAGGTGTTTAGCTTTTCTTGACTTTAGGTAGTTTAGTTTACGACGGGCTGTTTTCCACAACTCCACGTCTAAGCGCGTATTTTGCGTGTGGACAGGAATAATGTAATTATTCGATCCATGAAATCTCTCCGCAGAAGTTCAACAGTCCTTTGATGTTGCAAGTAACTTCGGGGAGTGATCCCGGCATGCCGAGATTAAACGTAGTGGTTATATTCTCTTTGGCCAAAATGTTGACTTTAGGTAGATGTTAGATAATTTTTCAACCATTTTAAGTAAGAAAAGCGAGAAGCTTTTCTTACTTAAAATTAAACACCCGAAAAATTTGTTACTGGTGTACATAATAAATCCATGTGGATTGCTATATCCAAGTTCAGATAAACATTTTGAAAATTCTGGTTCTGCAGGATCGAAGATAAAATTTTCAATGATCCATAATCTGGTTTCACCAAAATTCTTTCAGAAGAAAGGTGGCATTGAAAATGTATGAATTCTTGAACTAAGTCAGTCTCTAAATCATTAAGATACATTTCTCCCAAGAAAAGGGTTTTTTCTGTAAGAGTTGATATTGATGATGTTGTTGATTTTGGTCCGAAATCATAAGTTTTTTTGAACCAACGCCAACCGTTTTTCTAATTCAGATACGAGTCTGTCAATGAGGACGACAAATGTATTAGCCCTGAAAGTATCACTCGAAGACATCCTCATTTCTTTACCGGGTGTCTCATCATATATTTTTTTCCTTTGCGTTTGTATTTTCTCCCAGGTCTTTTGCATACTGTTTCGACACGCTTAATTCGATCACTTTTTCTTGGAAATACTTAAAAATTTCTCGTTCAGCTACAAAGAACTGAAGAAGCGACAAGCTTTTGTGTAACATTTGGCAGCCGCAGTTGCCACTAAATTTTAAGAGAGGACAGATCAAGGAACGAAAAAAGCAAAAGGTGCTTGGCTTTGAATTTTAGCTTTTGTACACACACCAGACATGTTTGCGGCATTATCATACTACGGCGAGAACCCTCTTCAAAACGTTTTTCCAATAAGTAATATTCCAAAAAATTGTGCCAGCGAAATATTACTACGCGAAGAAATATTATTATTAGATTCAACCGCTTTTCTTTTGGTTTTGAAGTAAATACATCTATCTGTTTTGAACTCAGAGCCAACACGCAGCGTACGCCTTCAACAGTGTGATCCTGCTGCGGCTCCCGCGGCGGCCGCGCCTCGCTCGTTCAGTCAATTCATCAGCATTTCCATAGATATACTACATAGGGCAGGCATTTCGATCAAACACACTTAGCGGACGGTCATGTCACTCGTTTCCGCGCCACAACCAAACGTAAATTGTTGGAAAATTTATCAATCAAGGGAAAAATAAAAAAGTTTTAGCCCCAAATTCGCCGCCCCTAAAATCTGCCGCCCTAGGCTCCAGCCTACTCAGCCTGCTGGTAAATCCACCACTGGCTGGACCGATTTTGATGGGATTTTCACTGGCAGATATCTAATGTTATAAGGGGTTACTTAGGGTATTTTAATTTTAGAAAAATAATAAGGGTTCCGTGCAAAAAATTAAAACCCATGACATCGTAGTAAATTCCACGCGGGCGAAGTCTCGAGGGACAGCTAGTTATAAAATAAATCTGACTGTTAGACTGGGCGTTTGCTAGAACCTTTCTCTTTAAAAAAATATTTTATTTGACACTTCTTAGACGACAACTTTGTGGTTTTAATATTCACGTATCCACTAAAAAGGGTAAAAAATTTACTTTAATAGAAAGTGAAAGTAGAATAAAGAACTAAAAAAAAATCTTCCGTACACTAGTATGTCTTAGCACCAGTTTGACCTTAGACGAAGTCGATGGATGCAGGTGGGTCAGGATTGTGCTTTGCGGCATTCCTTCGGGGAGGCCTATGTTCAGCAGTGGACTTGTGAAGGACTGTAACGATGATGATGAAGTGGGATTTTAATTTTTATCAAAAGTTTTTTTTGTAACGAGGCATTCCATCATAGTCCTTAAAAGTAAAAATGAATCCAAACGAAAAGTGTCAAAATTCGCTAACGAGTAGAAAGAACTCTTAATGAGTGGAGCACTCCGGCTGCAGCACAAATAGGTCGGCTTGACCGTGGAAAGACCACACTCACACTCACACAGAGTACCAGCGTTAAAAAACATGATGTGTGAGTGTAGAGAACGGGAAACTCTTTTTACTGAAAAGGAGGCATTCCATCTTAGTCCTCAGGTGACAACGCATCTGCATTTTGATCCTTAATCGAGGATAAATGTCTGTCTCACATCACAGCATTTATCATCAGGTGGACTGTGTGCTCTTTTATCACCCTTATTCTATAAAAAACGTGCAGTTATGGCTGCAGGACAAATAGGCCGCATTTAAAAGGAAAGTTTATTATGGTGATTGTAGAGAACTGGAAACCCTGGATTTTTATTCGTTATTGGAAGATATAATAGAAACCACTTAGGTCCTTACCATCAGGAGAACTGTTTGCTAATTTCTCACTCATGCTTGTAAAAACTAGCAGATATCCGATACAACTTAAGCGGACATCGATAAACTTTAATTACCTGACTGGACGCAATAACCATTTTTGTACCCAAGATCCGTAACGTTAATCTAACTAACACTGGAGAACTACTCGGAATAATATAATTTTACAAATTTTAATGATGTGTTATCATCATACGAAATAATTACTGAAGGTCTAATTTTCCTCTGTCCCAACGTACAAGTTGAAATATATATATATAAAGAGAATTTCTTCAGACCAGGGGTGCTCAAACGGTTGGTCGTGTAATTAAAGGTCGATTACAAGAACTATTAAACTTGATCGCGAAAACTTATTTACTATTCCTCGAACGAATAATCGTATACCTATCAGCACCGGTTGCATCATCATCATTACAGCCCTTCACAAGTCCACTGCTGAACATAGACCTCCCTCAAGGAACGCCACAAAGCACGGTCCCGAACCAATTGCGTCCATTGAATTGTTGCATGTCTTACCAGGTCATCACTCCAGCTAGTGAGAGAACATTATTCGGCTTACACAGCGATATTAACTTGGTAAAAATTTGTTCGCCAAAAGTGTGGTTTTAAACGTAGTTATTAGGACTATTAGGATTGAGAGTTAATATTACTTTGCTGTTCTTAAGAAATTTAAACATGCAGAAATAAGTAATTTACTAGACGGTAAGGATGATAAGCATGTACTAGGCTTTTTTTATAAATCTGAAGTGATAAACGAACGTACAGTCCACCTGATGTTAAGTGGCTACTTCAGTTCATGTGCACCTTTTTTTTACATGGGGAAATACCTACGCATACCCGTTTCGCGGAGGCAATGACTCGTCATGTCGGAATCGCACCTACTAAAACCCCAAGGCCTTCCATCTTCGTCGCATATTGGTAGGGCCACGGGCTTTCGCACACGTTCTCGGCCCCACCAGCGCTGGCCGATCCCATGACGGCCCCTCCTAAAGGGAGAAGACTACCCCTCCCCCATCTTCTTCTCAAGTAAGGCGCACCAGAACACGGACGCTCCAGCGTCCGTCGCGCGATTGCCATAGGGTCAGGAAAAACAAGCACTCAGAAGCACTAGTCCTCCTGACCCCAGCGGCGGATCTGATCTATGGTTCCGCTACCAACCAATATTCGACTGCGGAGGGTAGGAAGAGCGTCGCCACGCAATACCGACACTCCTCTCCCCCTGCATCCCCACCACCACCGCATTAATCAACGGCGCGGCCCCGTCAGAGTCACAGAGGATGGGGCGAGTGGCGTATCGCCATACCAACACTCCTCCTCCTCCGTGACTCCCCCTCAGCTGCAACTATAGGGGTGAGGGTACCCCTCTCGCCGCAGCCCACAAACATACATTCGAATTAAGCTCGCCAAGTCCACTCGGAGTGACCACCTCGTGCTGGCCATACACCTCGGGTCGGCCATGTGGGTTCCTCTTAGTTCACCGTGCCACAAGCCACAGCCATATAACCCCCCCCCCCCTCCCCTATCACGACAAGGCGAGAACCCGTTTGAGGTGAGTCCATGTACACATGCAGTCGACTTAAAACGAGGAAGGCCACCTATAGATGTATAGTCACCTCTGAGGACTAAGATGGAATGCCTCACAGGCTGTAACTATACAGACTCTATACTGTCACACCGGAACACAGCGATACACGCACTGTAATGTAGCGGCAGAAATAAGATACAAGATATTTATTTGTGGAAACATGAGTATACATACGAATCATGCAGGTTGTTCAGATACATTAAAAGGATCAGTCATGTTTGGCCTTTGTGGCGTACAATTGTATAAATCAATGAAAATATTATAAATAGTTTACAATAATTGGAAATAAAATTATTATTAAACTAATTTTAACAATTTGATCAATAAATCTAAATCTAGGTAATATTATTTAATGTCTGGTAATATTATTTGCTATGAAGATACATTATATTTTATCTGCTTTATACAGTGTCAATAATAGAATTAAATACTCTATATATAATATAAATCTTGTTACATAAGATTTAAATTTTATAATTTAATAATTCTAATATGCTAGTTGAAATTATATTTGTTTATTTAGTTGAATTTATATTTAAAAGGCAAGGCATATTAATGCCGTGCCTTCTAAATATAATTTCAACTTATTTTTAAATACACAGGCATTCTGTTTCTACCAACATTTCGGAAGCTTATTATATATTAAAGGGCCCATGCAAATAACACTTTTTTTGACGTGGAAATAAGTGCCGATTGTATTTAACAAAAGAAAAAGAAATAAGTGAGACAGTTGTACTCATCAAGACGTAGTCCTACCACCTACTAGAAATGGGGCAAGAGCTAGCAACATTCGATCACCTACCACCTAAGTATTTAGTTGCGAACCGCTGATGTTATAAGTCTGAGTACCCCTGCTTTAAAATTCAAATTTCACTGTATACTCAAACATTTCACACACGAGGAGAAAATTCCTTTGAGACGCGACAGCCCGCTTTCGTTAGTCTTCATTAATTTACTTAAAGAATTAAAGAAATAACTTTTCAAGAGATGGAATATCAAAGAACTGGGACGCTGCCAGAGACGAGGTTTGTCACTATACGCTTGAAAGTTTTTACCTCTAAATAGCAGTTAGTATTTTTGTAATAGGATAAGGGTGACAAACGAGCACACAGTCCAACTGATAGTAAGTAGCTCTGGCCCATAGAACATCTAAATCTATTATCGATTAAGAATCAAAATGCAGATGCGTTGTCACCCCTGAGGACTTGTAGGAATGCCTCGTTTCCAGTTAAAAGGGTCTCCGTTTCTCTACACTCACCATACGAATACCACCATGCTATTTTACGCTGGTATTCTGTTAGAGCTTGGTCCTTCCCCGGTCGAGCCGACCCATTCGTGCTGCAACTATACTATTAATATAGCTGCAGCATGGCTCTACCACGTCTAAATAATAATGATACGTTTATAAAAATACGTTAAGGAATAGATGCCTCTAGAACCACTGTATATGCGTGAGTAGTTATGGGATTAAAATAATATGTGATTGTGAGTACGGACAATATTAACATAGTAATTATGTACTAACTATATGTCGACTTGTGGTCTAAAATAATCCTTTTGCTTCTCACTTTTCAACCGACTTCAAAAGCGAGGAGGTTCTCAATTCGAGAGTATGTTTTTTGTATGTAGGTATGTTATGTTACGCATTATGTTATATGTTATCTTCGCAGATTGTGAACCAATTTTGATTATTCTTTTTTTTTATTAAATAGGGTTTACTTCAAGGGTGGCCCCATATAAATTAGGAACAAAAATTTCACCCCTAAAGGTAGAAAATAAGTAACTTATTTTTTAACAATTGGAAGTCGGTTTTTACTTTTTGTAAAAGTTATAATTATCGTAGATTGTTATTTCGTTTATACTTAATTTTTTTATTAATTTATTTTATTTATTACTTACTTAAAATAAAGGTCATATGTAATTTCCATGATCACACCTTTGTCGTTAGGTGATGCTGACGAGTGTGTTGCTGGTGATGTTTACTTAGACAAATTGTCCGACTCAGTAAGTCCAAATTTGACCGATCGATTGGTCAATCCATGGATCCAACTAGGCCGGGCAGTGCTCGAGAGATTACGACACAAGAGTGTGCAACCAGTGAGTGTTGGCAGTGATGACATATCTAGATATATGAGTATACTGATAGTTAACGAGCTATGGAGAGGGTTATGCTCGAAGTTTCTCTGCGTGATAGTCTTCGTAATGAGGCTAATAGGATGGTAGTACCTAACAGTAGAACCACAGTACTGACATAGCCCAACGGATCAGTAATAAAGGTTCCCGATTGACAGTCTCGTACCAGCAAGCGATGTGTAGGTCGGCCTCCCTCTAGATGGAGTGACGAAGTGGTAAGACATGCAGGAAGTCGATGGATGCTGGTGGCTCAGGACCGTGCTCTGTGGCGTTCCTTGAAAATCAGTATAGTATAACGGGTATAAAGTTCTACGACATTTTACAAATGACGTGGTAACGTCTATCCTACTTCTTCTTACTTTGGAGCCCTATGTTCAGCAGTAGACTTGTGATGAGCTGTAATGATGATGATGATGATGAATATCAAAAAGTCGTTTGTTTTCAGAAGCTAATCTATTTTGAATAACAAAATATTTATTCTATATTCTGTCCTGCCCAATGTCTTAGGCGAACGCTTCGCAGAAAATATTATTATGTAAACAAAGGAGACAATCGTATTTGGGCCCACTATAAATTTAAACGTAACTTAGTGGTTACACATAAAAAAGATATCATTTTATTATAGTAAAGGGCCTAAAGATTTTATGAAAATCTTACCGGATTGATGAAATCTGAAAAAAAAAAGACTTGTTTTGATATTCGTGTTCTGGTTAATATAATATGAAAGAGAAATTGTTTTTGGTTATTACGATATTCATATTTTAATTGTCAATTTCTCAGTATTCCTGTTAGATAAAACTAACATTACTATTGTGATCTATAGGTTATAATTATAAGGAATAAAGCAACATGCATTTCATTCAGTTACGCTACAATTTGTGGTGGACCCATTCTCAATACAATAAGAAATTGTCTGCTTTAAACTTTTATATTCAGTAGTAGACTTGCTATGGGCTGTATTTTTCTACCGACTTCAAAAAGGAAACGGTACTCAAATCGACTGTATGTCTTTCTTTATGTGGAAGCACACATCATCACTTTTTCTGGGTGACCCTATTTCTATGATTATTTTTGCTATTTGAAAGCTGGTGCTTCTCATGTGGTCCCACATAAATTTGATCAAGATATGACTAATAGTTTTTGAGTTATTCTTAATAATTTATATTGAAATCGGTTGAACAAAATTTTTCATTTTAAATCTATGCAAATAAATAAAATTGAAGTGTCTTTTTACTTAATGCATATGAAAGTTATATACGGTCCTTATAACAATAACACGATTTTTAAAATTTTTGTCTGTCTCTGTTTGTTCCGGCTAATCTCCAAAACGGCTGGACCGATTTTGACCGGACTTTTACTGTCAGACAGCTGATGCTATGAGAAGTAACTTAGGCTACTTTTATTTAAAAAAAATTAATCAGGGTTCCGCGCCAAAAATTAAAACCCATGAAATCCAATCGTAATAAATTACGCGCGGGCGAAATCGCGCGGAACAGTTACTTATTTTATAAAACTGAACTGACAGTGCACCTGATGGTAAGTGGCTTCTGCATTCCATGAACACCTGCAACTTCAAACAAAGGATCCTACAGGTGCGTCGTCACCTCTGAGTACTGAGAAGGAATGACCCACAGCCTGTATAGAGGGCATCCACGACTTTTTCTGCCACCAGGGCGGCGCCACTTTATAATGAGGTAAAATATTTGACAGATTTCACAGCGGGGACGATATTTTCTTAGGAAAATGTAATCTTTAAGGTTTCTTTCTATTTTATATTAATTACATTAGAAATGAATAAACCAAACTATAAATGTAACTCAAAGCTGATTTAAAAAAAAACAGTTATAAAGTGCAAAAAATTAAAAATCAAACCACTGACTCATTGTGTTACGTATTAATATAATACTATAGATAATGATAAATTATTATTTAAAAGTAATTTCTCAATTAACTGACATTGTGTAACAAAAAACTTTACCTCAGTCACAACTAGCGACAACTGGTGAGTAGAAGATTATTAGCCCTCATTGCATATACTGCCTCTACACCCTTCAGACCGGGAGACACCAGGACACGCTACTAACTACCTACTGCTGTTTGGCAGCAGAAATAGGTGAGTGAGTGGTAGATCCTGAGGAACTTCTATCCAGAACAGGACTCCTACCACCTGTGATAAATTACAGTTGTTTAATATTTATTTTTAACTAGCTTTTTCCCGCGACTTTCCCCGTGTGTAATTTATGGTTTTAATTACGTTGCGCTCCTAATTCTAAAATCTAAAAATATTGGTAGTAGGTATAATTTAATTTTTATAACATATGCTATCTGCCAGTGAAAGTCCCGTCGAAATCGGTCCAGCCGTTTCGCAGATTAGCCGGAACAAACAGACAGACAGACAGACAAAACATTTTAAAAATTGTATTTTTGTTATAAGTCCCGTATATACTTTATTATGCATTTAATAAAAAGCTGTTATTTTGATATTACAAATAAACACTTCAATTTTATTTATTTGTATAGTTTTTGAGTCATTTAAAATTTAAAAGCTAACTTTAAAGTACCCGCATTATGTTATGACGACTGGAATCGGATCGAGCGGTAAGATGAAACGGCTCCGTTGCGCAGTGGCTCAGTAATGAGTTGCGGTGCTGAAGGCCGCGAGTTTGAATCCCGCACAGAATAAATATTCCTATGGACTACAGATAATTGTTCCAGGTCTGGATGTTTGTCCTTACGCTATTAATTTATGTTAATTGTCTCCACGATCCAGGAGAAAATCCTAGTGTGGGGGTAACGTTGTTTTAAGAGAGAAAAAAGGAAATGAACAAATTGAATGAACTGGGACACGACGTAATCAATCAAAGAGAGGAAAATTCCAGTACGTTAGTTTTCTTTTATCACGCTGATTCTAGACATGCTTTCCGTACCAAGACATTATTAAAACTGAACTAATTTATAAGTTTCAAATTCATATCATTTCTTTTATCTTAAGAGGGGAAACGAGCATGCGGCTCACCTGATGGTAGGTAAGTGACTACCGCCGCACATGAACAACTGCAACACCAAGGGAATTGCAGATGCGTTGCCGGCCTTTTAAAAAGGAGTAAGCTCGTTTCTTGAAGGTCCCTAAGTCGTATCGGTCCGGAAAAATCGCCGGTGGTAAGCTATTTCATCACTACTATTTCATACACAGAGAAGCCACAGAGAGGTCGTACGCGGAAGAAAACTTCTAGTGAAACCTACAGTGGTGGACCGCCAAGCATCCAGATGGTGTGGGTGGTATCGAGAGTTTTGCCGCGATGTGTATTCGTGAAATTTGGCGCCTGGGATTAATCCCAATAATTTTATATGATAGGCTTTTTATGAAGTGGGTAATCTATATTATAGGTAGATACATTCTTATTGATTTAGGTAACAAATTTAGTTAGGTACTAATAAATAATAAAAGTACCAACTTATTGTTTCTTACCTACTTTGTAACTCAAAGGCTAAGTATAACCAGAGGAAACTCAGCCAGCGTTCATGTTAGGTACCAATATCGCGTGAAGTGGGGCTGTATGATTTTTTTAATTTGTTTAAATGAAATAAGCATTAATATACCTACGTATAACAAGATGCAAATTATATAGGTACTTAACTAATAACTAGGTACTACTAACAAGATACAGCGCGATATCTTAAACTGTACCAACGTAATAACGTCAACACTGAATTATGTATCTATACCTAATAACACTAATAACACCAAGAAAATCCATACGAATATCACGAATGTGAAAGTAATTCCGTTTGTATGTTTGTCTGTCATCAATTCACGCCTAAACTACCACCAATCTAGATGAATTTTGGTATAGGTAGATTGAACTTCGTAGATAACAGAACATATATCTACCTTTCAAATAACCATCAAATATAAGATGGATTCGTTCACTGTAATTAATGTCGGATATCTCATAAAATAACGTTAAATGACAATCTATATTTGGTAGTGGATAGAAATAGAAACTTATTTATTCAACACAGATAACAAATATCACTATTGAAAGTTAAGAAAAAATCGAAAAATACAGGACCGGAACATTTAAAAAAAAAGGAAAAGTTTATAACCATTTATTATGTTAGTTACTTAATTAACTACACAAAGCAAATTAAATATCGCTTTGAGCGATCACCTCATTACCAGGGGTTTTATCATCCATAAATACTTTGATCATATTATAATAACCCTTTTTATACTTTGTTTATTGAGTTGAAATTGATGGTATTAGTCTTCGTACACATAAGCGAGCTATGCTCATGTATACCTATAGTGCTGTGGTAGCATGCGTTGGTGGAGGGTGTAGAGACGAGCGTGGTATCGCGTGGTATCGCGTGGCAGCGCGTGGCGGGCGGTGCGCTCGCGCCGCGGGCGGCGGGCTGCGGGCGGCGGGTGGCAGGCGGCGGGCGTGGCAGCGGAGGCGGCACGCGGCGCCATTCGCCACCGCCGGCGCTCCGCCCCCTCCCGCTGCCGTCCCGCCGCCGCCCCGCCGCCGCCCTCGCCGCCCCGCGCCCGCTCACCGCCGCCTCGCTCAGTGCTTCGCGAGTCGCCGCCCGTGTCGCACGTGTCGCGTATATTCACATCGTTCGCGTTCGTTGCAGATGCGAGCACGCCGCCGCTGAAACGATGCCCGCCGAGGAGGAAGCCGCGGCGATGGACGCCCGCGAAGCCGCCGACGGCTCGCCCCAGCAGTTCTGTCTCCGCTGGAACAACTATCAGAGCAACCTCGCCAACTGTTTCGACCAACTCCTGCAGACGGAGTCTTTCGTCGACGTCACGCTCGCCTGCGAGGGCCAGAGCCTGAAGGCGCACAAGGTGGTGCTCTCTGCGTGCAGCCCCTACTTTCAGACTCTGTTCATGGACAATCCGTGCCGGCACCCAATCATAATCATGCGCGACATAAAATACTGCGACCTGAGAGCGGTGGTCGACTTCATGTACCGCGGCGAGATAAACGTGTCGCAGGACCAGATCAGCGCCTTGCTGAAGGTGGCGGAGATGCTGAAGATCCGCGGGCTGACGGACGTGAGCGGGGACCACGCGGTGTTGAGGCCGGGCGGGGATCCGCGGAGCGGGAAGCGGCCGGTGAGCCGCGAGCCGGAGTCTCCGGCGAAGTCGCGGCGGCGCTCCGCGGAGGCCCCGAGCCCGCGCGAGAGCCCCGCCGCGGATCTGCCACCGCCCGACACGCCGACAACCACCATCCCGCTGCACGGCGACGACGTGGACATCCGCCCCGGCATCGCCGAGATGATCCGCGAGGAGGAACGGGTAAGTTGCGCTCGCTCCCGCTTCCCGCCAAACTTTTCCCGCCGTTGCGCCGAACCGCCCGCACCCCACTCCCCGGCAAACTCCGCTTGTATCGCCTTCCTAATTAATTTATTTCGGGGCCGCACTCCGCGTCTAATATGAAAATTACTGTTTACCGCCGACTCGCACATTGTTTTGTTCAAAATATAAAGTTTGTCCTTCCCAATGCCACACTTCCGCCCTCGCTGTACAAACAAAATGCTTTTTGATTAAAACGACTATATATTTACACCTACATTGGGTACCCCTTAAAATTTTTTATAACTTAAATTGAGTGAAATGTACAATTTATAGGAAGCATGTAGCAATTTGAAACTAGAAAATAAATTCGCTCGCTCGCAGTCCGCGCATCACCGCATCCGAGGTAAACATCTCGCTTTGCGTGAATCTGACTTGAGTTGAGTTGCGTCGAGACGAGGCGGCGCGGACCCGGAAAGCGAAAACTTAATTCTTTCGTTTTGTATTCATTAGCCTACGCTTTTTTCCCGTCTGCTAGTGTTGCTACTAAATACTTTTTTATTTGCCTTAATGACTTTAAATTAGCGATAGCGATTCTTCCTTGTCTAGATAGATTTTTAAATCGGTTCGAATCGAAGTTTAAAGAATCGTTTCCATAAAAAATCGATGTCTAGAAATTCTATTTCTAGAAAAAGTTTTAATATGAAAAATAACTAATTTCCCAAAGACATCGATTAAAACATCGACCCCCTGCCACCCTTCTTGACCCAAAAAGTAGGTATGTTCTTCAATTAATCGATTTGAGATCGCTTCCTTAATTTAGAATAATGTTACCTTTCTTATTATTGTCTTTCTCTTTCTTCGTATTATATCTTATTATTATTACCCTTCCTTACTTTATATTAAGATACCAGTAAGTTAAAATATGTTTTCCAAAAATTACCGCTCTTATAACTTTATTTACAACAAAATCATTAAGTAATTTTATATTAATATCAAATGAAAGTAATTAATAAAACAATAATTATCGTGAAAATTGTAGTATTTTACACTTAATTATTATTTATATAATAGTTAATGACCACAAATCAACTATATAAAAAAAATATTCGTTTAAATTCTTATTATTTAATAAAAACAGGAGATGAATATCGTAATATTTTATTATTATGTTAACATTAAGTACACATAAAGAGCGACTGGCCGGCGAGAATAAGTTAAAGCGTTATAATATATTATATAAACATTACATAAGGATACGCGAAATAAAATGGCACCTTAAATCATTGTAAGCACGCCGAGCGTCGTTCAATAGCCACAGCGTTTATTTTAACGTTGCGGTATTTAACTAAATAGATAACATTTTTATGCCACAGTGCCACATTACGGGCTTGTTCTATAGCTTGATAGCGCTCTTCTACTCAACATTTGTATCCTTACGACCTGGACGCAGGCATATAGTTTATTTAATTACATGAAACTGCCAACACTGCGTGAGATATTTGCCATTTCGACTCGTGTGGGTAGGAAAATATTTAGTAGCCGGAGTTGGTTTAGTCAACGCTAGGATCAACTTAAACCGCGTCCTTTGATTTTGCAATTTATTTTTATATATAAAATTAACATAAAGCGGCCTTCGTACATCGCGTAGGAAGGAATTTAAGGAATGCCATTTTAAATTAAAAATATTATTTAAAGTAGGGATGGGTATCAGTGATCGATTAATCGAAAACTCGATATTTTGTGTCAAGAACGGTCGTAGGGGGTCGATTTTTTAATCGACGTTAAACAATGGATCAATGCCGTCATACATGGCTTTTTGGGGGTTTGTAACTATTTGTAAATACTTTACCTGTTAATACTTTACTATATATGGGTCACAACCATTTAAGAAAATATTAATTTGTTAATTTCGTTAATTATATCAAAAATCTAAGAACAGTGTTATGTTCTGGAAAAAATTATAAACTTAATTTTATTATTAATATTTATAATAATCTGAATATAATATTAATATAATTAAGTTAAAACTATAACTGAACGATTAAATACCTCTGTAATGTATCGACACAGTAAATATATTATACTGTGGTATCGACAAGGAAAAGCGAAATAATAAAAACTTGCAATATTTTCCACTTTAAAGTTTTAATTATCATGAATTTACAATATCCTATGGGAATATTAATACAAGCTTAACGGGATGTTATTAAAGTAAATAAAAAAGGTTCGTAATAGACTTTCGTATATAAAGATTTTAACAGATTTAAAATAAAAAAATGAGGGCATCATCAATTCGATTGTATTTTTAAGTCTTTAACGATACCGTTTCAGTTTATTGATTTTTCGCACAAGGATAGTGATACCTTAGTGACATTCCTTGGGGGAGGAGTATGCTCAGCAACGTAGATACTTGTGAAACGTAATAATAATAACAATGATGATGATGATGATATTACTACTGTTCATCGATTTTCCAAATGTCTTAGTGTGAATATTCCCAATGTGTTTCAATCAGATTCGATGATAATTAAAGTCGGTTTCTTTTTTTTAATAACCCAATTTTAATTCGCTTCCCATACGTTACCATCCCGGTTAAGACTTATCTACTGTTCAAACAGTGTGGAGGGGGAGTGACGTGGCGTTTAAATGGAGCGTTTTTCTGGAGACCATTCAAAATAGCATTACAAAAGTTATTACTAGCTTTTATCATTTCTTTTTATTTCTTTTATTTATAAAACGTTACCCTCACACTAGAATTTTCTCCTGTATCTTGAGGAAGTTAACACACATAAATAACACAAGGACAAATATCCGTATTACAATTAACAATTATTATTTGTAGGCCTTACAAATACTTGATCCGTGAATGATTGGAACACGCGGCCCTTAGCGCTGCTCTCATTGCTAAGTTACTGCGCCACGGAGCCGTCTTTGAATAATGAAGGTTTATATAAATAATTAAAAATTAATAATTTTGTACAACAGACTTCAATATACATTATTAAGAATAACTCAAACATTGATCAAATTTATATGGGACCACATGCAAAGCACCAGCTTTCAAATAAAGAAAGAGTCATCGAAGACGGTTCACCCAGTAAAAAGTTATGAGGTAACACACATAAAAAAAGAACATACAGTCGAATTGAGTACCGTCCCCTTTTTGAAGTCGGTAGAAAAAAGTAAGTTACTGACATTATTAATACCGATAAGAGCTTATTAAGGTAAATAGTTTTTGGATTCTTGCCAACTTTAATATTGACAACAGGTGAAGAGTTATTGACATAAAGTGGTTTCATATTAAAAGCGTTGTTCATTACATGGTGCCTACACTTTTGCACCTGTATAATTTGATTAAGTAGTGACAGTGGTTTTTTATTTCTCTTCTCGGGAGCGTCTTGAAGCATTCGTTTATCGTACCAGACCGTTTCTCTGACTACCCTCTCAATAATTTCAATTATCTATTGCTGACGTATTACAAAATGGAATTGTTTATAACAATTTTATTTGTTTAGGGCCTATTATTTTATTTTAATTATCATCAATAATTTTCAAGGATATGTCGATATACTAATTATTATTAAAGTGTTATTTTTATAATTTTAATAAATACATGTATTAATTATACTGTTTGCAGCGTCTGTACTCTGTGAATAATTTACAAAACTATCCTCATGTATCTAATCTAAAATTAATAAAAAGTACTATAATATATTAAGTATTTAATAGAATGATAAAAATTATCTTAAAATTATACGAAACTATACCACGTACCAACGTTTGACATGTGTTCACATAATTCGTGAAAATGTTTAGTATGTAGGTAGTACTGTTATATTTTTAATTTCTTTATCTATAAAAAACAACATGAGGATAATGAAGATTGGATGATGGCCTGGCCTATTTGCGGTGATAACTTCCGAACTGTTGTGTGAGAACCGGCGACCTTTTTTACTGGAAATGAGGCATTCTATCTTAGTCCTCATGTTGGAAACTCATCTGCATTTTGATTCGCAAACGAGGATAGATGTAGATGTGCCACACACTATGGGCCACAGCAACCACTTACCATCAGGTGGACTGTGTACTCGTTTGTCACCCTGTCCTACATAAAAAAAGTTATAAATACTAGTACCTTTTCAACTAACTTAAGAAGTATGATAATTCTGCAATTTTGATTATTAGACAGGGTAGGTATACCTCAGGGATGGTCCTATTTAAATTTGGTGAAGATTCGATCATGGGATCCAAGAGAAAATCATCAAACTTTCCGATATGCAATGACCATAATATGCTTTTTAGTTTTTAATTATTAAAATACCAAGAAATACACAACAAATTATTTCTTATATTTACGCGAATACTACACATTGAATTGAATTATTTTTACGGAACGTAACGGAAACGTCGGGAATTAAAATTAACAAAATTAAACGTGATAGAATCAATAAAAATAGTTTTCAATAAATTTAACTTCATAGGTCAAAGAAAAAAAAATATATGTCTTTAATTTAATTTCAAATATCATTGAATCTTTTTATAATTAAAAATAAATACCTATATAATATATATCGGTAACAATTTTTTAAATTAATTACTGGTAGGGAGTATAGAATTGTCTTAAAAAAACTATAGATAACTAATTTAACATAAACTGTAGTAAAATAAAAGGTGCGCGTATTGTACTGTGGTAAGGGGTCCATAGACAATCCGTAATTTATTATTTCGCTCCAGTTCACTCACACGCCGCCGTTAATTAGTCGTTTTCGTTTTGTCTCCTGAAATTATTATTATTGAAATATAATTGCATGTTTTATTATTCTGTGTCATAATTGCATATTGATTGACGAGAACGTCAAAAATATTAAGTGTCGTAGCTAAGCTACAAATTATAAGATTTTTTTTTAAATTAAGAAATATGCTGGTCATTTTCCAAAACGTCGTCAACTTTCTCTAGTATTTTCACGATGGCGAAATTTCTTACAAATGTTCCTTAAACATGCCGTTGCTAAAGCGTTATCGGTCATCGCGAAAATCGATCATACTTTCGCATTTCCATTCCACTCACACGTAGAATAAAATACTTGGTATGGTATAAAAGAAAGAAAATACGAACCGTTTGAAACTAGGGTCTATTGTTCGCGGTGAGTTGCAGCTATAATTTAGTATTTTGCGACCAAAACTAGGTCTTTGTAACAAAAGGATATTGTTTCAGTACAATTAGCAATGCAATCGCCATAGATAAGTTATAATGTTTGCGCTATTGAGTACTTTTATGTTGGGCACGAGGGCGTTAATATAGCGCTCGCTTGGCGTTCGTTAAGTGGCATTTTATCGCGCCGTTTGAAATGCTTTCTTTGTGTTCGATTGTTGAAATTTAAATAAAAATAACTCGATTAAATTTGACTAAAGCTTATTAGCTTATTACGTAGATAAGCACAAAGGTGTTGTTAAATTAATGCATATTATGAACACTTAATGAATTCGATGTCTGTTATATTTACTAATTAAATTACTTGTTATAACACATACATTTTAATAAATCTTGATTAAAAATAAGTAGTAAATAATAACATACGCCTTCCCATAGATTGCCTCACAAGGAGGAGGAATATTTGCCACAGTTGCCACGATTGTCCGGCAGCTAGAAAACCGCCGTTTTTTTTAAATTTTTGGTTATTATTAGGTTATTAGGAAGACACTGCTATCCATCTCCCGGTTTGTTTCCCTCTATCGCCTCTTACGACACACAAGGGACGATATGGTATAGTGGATATTATTTCACGGTGCTGTAGTAATTAGCAGACATTAATACATTTTAATGGAATGGGTAGGTTGTCTTAGTATATTTTTTAATTATATGTAACCACCGTAAACGACAACAAAGCTCTAAACCCCACTCTCTTTCACTCTTGCCGGCAGTCCAGCGTGGTACGTTTCGTCGAGAATTTTCTGTCGCGTACCACACATTGTAGAATTTACTGTAGTCTGTTCGTTTTCTAGACCGATGAGTCGATTTTTCCAAAAAAGGGCCAACTCGTTTTTAAAAGGCTGGCAATTCCTTCGATTGCGTATAAAGGACGGTGGTAAACCGCATGCTCGTGTAGCCCCCATTTCTATAAAATATTTAATAGTATCAATAGGTTTTACATGTATTTTACGAGGACAAATATCAGCAGTCGAGAAGCCATAGCGAACTATTCGGATTATTGCGTAAATTTTGCCGCCGATTGGGCTGCGGACCCAGGTTCTAAGCTATCGATACAAGATGATCATTATCGTTGTTAGGCTTTACAAATAACAGCTTTTGTAATAATATGATATAGGTATCTATTAGATGACCGATTGTCTGTAAATTTACTGAAGCATTATTATGATATAATGACAAACATTTATATAAATAATGTTTCGAATACGCGTTGCCTAGCTGCTTAACCAACGTAAAATGACCACGTGTCGCAATATTAACTCTTACTGTGAATTATGTACACAAAATGACGTCTAATTGCAAAGTAAGGTTTGTTCCTACAGTGAACCGAACATCATCTTTTACAAACAATACTTCATAAGTTACTTTTGAGATTAGCTAGGTTATATTAAACGGTACACGTTAGGTGTGCACTATCGGCACGTTAAGTTTGTAGAATTAATAGAACACCGCCTCAGTTAATATCCTTATCAATCGACATAAATTAATCTCGTAGCTAATGCTATATTTTTTTACTTACTATTTTTAATTACGCGCGTTAATTGAAATGAGCGTCACGTGCACATGCACTTGATAAGGAGTATTTTTCATTCGCAATGCAATCGCCATTCACAATATATAATATTAAACCAATTATTATATTACTATTGTAAGGATCAATGAATGGTACATTTTGTGGTTCGAGTTCAAAATGTTGTCCTCTATCGTGGAGGCGGTTTTCATACATGAATTGCAAAAGGGCAAACATACAGACTCAGAACAATTATATGACACTGTTATACGTATAGGCTATACTCCTAAGTAGTTGTTGGAGGAATCGAATCTACGGAGGGTGAATAATTGAGGCACAAGTTATTTGTTGAGCGCTGTGTTTTCAATATGGTATGGTATGGGCAAAGTGATACGTTACACTTAATTTTTAATTTACCCTCTTATTAAAAGTACCTAATACTGCAAGAAAACGTTATTTATCTTCGATCGTATGGGTAGTCGTATTTATTAGCAAAAGTCGCTCACCATCTTGTGGACTCAGCTAGGTTTTTAAATATTATGCGAGTTCTTGACTACTGTCCCACCTGATGGTAAGTGGTGATGCAGCTGAAGATGGTAAAACGTACTCAATTAGCTTAACAAAAGCCTATTCACTCTTTCCTTGAAGACACCCACATTGTAATCGAATGGAAAGACTATTCCAAACTGACTGGCAAATTATTCCACTTTTCAAACCATTTTGATTGTGTGGTGAGGGAGGGGTGACGACTGTCAGAGCGTCCGTGCTCTGCGCACCGAAAGACTGGATACTTTGCGCCTGTGCTCAAGGGGTAACATTGGCTGTAACCAGAACCAAGTCACCAATAAGCCTCTTGCAAGCCTTTTCACTAAGTCCAAAGCTGCTGGTTATAGTATAATTTCTCTAGCTCGCTTTCTTCCATGTTTGTATTTTTATTAACTCGCTTTCGTGTATGTTTCGTGTTTGTCTGTTCAGTTCGAATTTAGTAATTGATTTTAAACTAACTACTCTATGAACTAGACACTTTAAATTATGACCATAGCTCAGAATGGCATGACGATGTAAGAATTAGAGAAAAACGAGGTATATTAAAAGAGAGAGAGATATATGAATTATTCATTTATCACGCATTCATACTTGTCATCAATAACATTAAGCTTTTTTTTACTTTTGCCACTTATATCCATTTTATTATACTGGCAGTATTTTTGTACAACTATCTATTTGAATTCATCCGAAAACAGCTTCGTAGTCTCATAGATATACACGGTGTCATGAAGGAAAATTTCATGAAGTATTTGACGCTGGCAAAATCGCTATTAGTTGCCAAACTAAGGAAAAAAATGTAGGATTTATTTTGTTTGAACATATTTATAATTTATGTGTAAATAACACATAAATTTTAGCTTTCTGCAATTCTTCTTCATATTAACTTCACCTACTCATGCCAAATCGTGTGTACCATTTATTAAACGGAACGTACACGTATTGCTAAGAAGTTGGCTATGGTTCACAAAAAATATTTCGCCAATTTGAAATTTGAATAATTTCATAAATCCATTTTATAAACTAGCCGAAAGTTATTGAATTTATTCTTAGCGATATGACATAACGTCTGATTTTGTCTCCCAAGCTATTGAGAACGTGTTAACCATTTGTTTTATCTGCCCTTTTAACATGGAACTTTCCTTCGAACTTTTTAAGTTTTACGACTAACTATGTAGAATTTTACCATATGGTCGCAATGATTCCTCTTATATATGCACTATATAAAAAATTAATAAAGTGTATGTCATTTTTTATAATCCAAGTGTGACAAACGAGCACAGTCCACCTGATGGTAAGTGGATGCTACAGCTCGTCGATTAAGAATCAAAATGCAGATGCGTTGTCAACCCTGCGGACTGAAATGGAATGCCTCGTTTCCAGTTAAAAAGGTCTCCTGTTCTCTACACTGACCATACGAAACATAGCAGTGTTAAGCTGTTATTCTGTGAGAGCGTGGTCCTGCCCCGGTCGAGCCGATCCATTCGTGCTACAACTTTAATATAGCTGCAGCGTGGTTTTGCCATTTAAAAAATGCCATCTCGAATATATTGAGACGAAATTGAAGATGAAATAGATGTGCAACAGCATCTTCCTGATAAAGCCTCAAGGTAACAAAGGGCTGCGATTGCCAACTCGCCTGCCAAGCGTGGCAACAAGAGAAATATCCCTATATGAGGCGATTTATGGGGAGGCCTATGTTCATATAGGGTGTATTGGATTAGATCTCAGAGCCGACGTTTCTACTTGCCATCAGGTGAACTGTGTGCTGGTTAGTCACTTATTTCTAATTTAATAAAAACGATAATTTTAGATTTTTCTTAATTGAGTTATGCGTGGTCATCTAGATTATTTCTTGAACGTGCTTACTAATATATTTAGTACACAAAATCATAAGCAGTTTTAATGCAAGTTAAATAGTAATATATTAATAGTGAAGTAGCAAGTTAACAGTTAATACTAGTATGGTTGCCGTCGTTAACCTCTCAGTGAAACTATATCAAATTGCATCTTTTGTTATGTTAAGTTTCTAATGTTATATAATGTATGAATAAAAAGTTGTTATTATCATTAATAGCTGTTACTCGACCCCACATGGTCAATAGTACAGTCAATAGCAACGGTATACGTTTTTAAATAAAATCCTAGAAAATATAATTGAAGTGATATAGTACTATACGTATAGGAGGTTTCTATCGCCAAGTTTAAAAAAATATATTAAATAAATATTGATATTTATATATACAAATCAATTACTGTTCGTTAGTATCGCAAAAACTCGAAAATGGCTCGACCAATTTTGATGAATTTTTTAAGTGTATTTGAGTGGATCCCTGGATGGTTTAAAAACTCAATGGGAGCCGGTAGGTGGCGTCGTTGTCGAGCAAAGCCGGGGCGTATCGCTAGTTTATTTATAAATCTAAAGTGGCAAGCGATCTCACAGTCCACCTGATGGTAAGCGGCTACTGTGATCGACGTGTGATTAACGGACATTATTGAATGTCCCGCTGGGTGTCCTGCTGGTTCTTTAACGCGATACCCTGACCTAAACCTTGCGATAGTGCGTTTTTCAGAAGACTATTATCTCTTCTTCTTGAGAAATAAACTCCATCAAAAGTACATTATTAATGTTCGATATCCTATATAGATATATTCCACGTTTTAATTTGTTTTTTTATGTTATAAATACATTTAAAATCTACTTTTAAAAAATTCCTAAAATTATTGATTACATGCATTTGTTGCTAAAGGCAACGCTCTAATCCATTTGAGAATTACACTATTGGATAGATAATATAAAATCTGTATTAATCACGTTTTATTTAGTTTTTAAAGTACGTTCTTCTTTTTTAATTAAAATAATTGCAAAAATTGTGTGAATTCTATGATAAAGCGGCGTACGTCTAAAGAGGGAACTAATGTTCAAGGTTATTTGGTCAGGGAAATGCCTTAAAATACAGAGGTAAGAGAGATCTAATGGTGAATTAAATTTAAAAGTTACTTTAAATAATTAGGTACTATTTGTAATTAACAAAATATCTACTACTTCTATTACCATACCGATTTTTAAAGATTTACGAATACGTCAATAACGGCTTAAGCTAGACGGTGTGTTAAAATTAATTTTCATAACACCGTGGGTATTAAAATGAAATTAGTGAAATATATTACAACGTCTGAAGCGATAACATTTCCACATAAATAAAGGAAAGAAGTAATTTTTAAATATGAGCGCAGAGCTATAAAAGCATAGAAATAAAATCGAACTATTAAGACGTCGGCCGCTACATTTCTAATTATTTGTAAATCGCACTAAGCTCCGCTCTAAGACAAAAAAGCTGCGTTACTGACTCTCAAAAACGAACGTTGTGTCGAAGGGAATACGGTTGCTTCCTTGTTCTAAGACCGATTGGCTTTTATCACCCAAACGTAAAGACTCAAATATTGGAAACAATCGTCGTTCATTGCTCGTAAAGATAAGGTTAATGATATTTGTAATGGTTGTGAATCAGCGTTCGATTCCGCCTCGTTTTCGAAGCGTTCTGTGAATAAGCTCATGTGAGCCAACTTGGTGACGTCACTGCGGGCCAAGGCCCATGGACACGTTGCATAATTAAAGTAGCTTAACTATTCGCTCGGCTGTGTAATAAATGGAAGACACTAGTGAAAACGGAGACGAAAAAGGTCTGTGAACGTTTGTGGAGCGTTAAATATTTGTAGGCGTTATAAGTATGTAGTAAGAGATGGAGGATAGAAACAAGCATTTTAGAGAAATGGAGTTAAATTTTCTGTTAACAATTACTTGCTTATGCCCTGATCACTTTCGATGAAATGTCGTATCACATCATAATTACGCATTGTGATATTGGAGTGTAACGGCTGCTTTGTTTATGAACAAGTATTATATTCGTTCGTATGAATAATATACTTAATATACCATATTTTCAGCCACGATAAAGGTAAGGTTACGACCTTTTTACAAAGGTAAGTGTTCAGTTCTTTAACGTGTAGTGACGTGAGGTTCTTCTCCGCACATCATGGGTCATTGCGCGGTGCGGAAAATTTGCACCGCACCGCGCGAAATGTGTCTATCTATGGCTTAAGATTATCTTATTTCGCGTAGGTATCGTAAAATTATCTACCATATAGTTGATTAAGTTCAAATATACACTTTGAGAAAGAGTAGTACTGTGGTTAATAAAAACTGGAGGCGTTTTTTACATTAGGCATCCCTGCATCAATGCCCTTACAAATTTACTTACTACTTGCTAATTTTATTTACGCTATTTTTTTTATAGGATAAGGGTGACAAACGAGCACACAGTCCACCTGATGGTAAGTGGTTGCTGCGGCCCATAGACATCTACATCTATCGTCTATTACAAATCAAAATGTAGATGCGTTGTCACCCGTGAGGACTAAGATGGAATGCCTCATTCCCAGTAAAAAGGGCCTCCGGCCACCTGCACTCACCAAGCGAAACGCAGAGGTAAACCTCTACTTCACGCTGGTATTCTGTGAGGTCGTGGTACCACCCCGGTTCGAGCCGGCCCATCCGTGCGACAGCAAAAGCTGCCGCGTGGCTCTACCACTGTTGAGTGTTGTATTTTTAATTGACGTTAGACGTTGCTGTCTATGGGTTCTATACACTTTAAACTCTTTCTTACTTGTGTAAGAAGGTTAAAAAAATACTTTACTGTGCTTTAGCCATAATGTTACAGGAAACGACATCTTTTGACTTATAAGAAAACATTGCAGTTTCTGTATTAGTCTAATTAACTAAATTTCATTGAAGTACCTAAGTACATTATACTTCAATGCTAAAATCTATTGTTTGAAAGCCTTGCTCAAGTAGGTATTATAATACAGACATTGGTGGAATTATGTATTTTAGTATACTATTGAGAGAGACTAGAGTTCATAGTTTCAATGTATAAATATGTTTGTGGGTAATAATTTCATTAAAAGTACGTGGGTAGTTTTGCAACACCGACGTAATTTAGTTGTAAATGAATCCATTATGTTCTACACAGCAGACGCCTGCCGTTGGGAAAGAAATACGTTAGATGAGTTGTAAAATTATTTTACGAGTGCGCTGATAACAAAAATTTCAACTATAATAAATAAAAGAGTTCGGACAGAAAACACACAGCCTTTTTTGTGTTTACTAGTCTCGAAATAACGTCGCTATGTGCTCGTGTGTGTACATGCGTGAGTGTTTGTAACCGGGAAATAGCATAACTGAATTATCTCGTAAAACATCTCGGTTTACTAACGTTTGATAACGGCCGTAAATTATATATAAAATACAACTTCGCACTTATCGCGAGAATTTTAATCATATTTAATATCGGCACATGTTTCTTTTTTTCTTCCAACTGCGCAATTAATATTTATTCGTGCGTGAAATTAAAAATATATAGCACACAGTATTAAAACTCACGGTGTTTGAAAAAGTAATTTATATTGGACAGCCGTTAATTTTGTTTAACAAGCTTTTTTCGCGCATTTGTTTGACTGAGTGTGCGACCTAGTTATTTCAATATACGATACAAATTGGCTGTGTGGTAAATGTGTATCTATCATCTTGTTCGTCGTGTCCCGGGGGTGTCATACGAGGCGTCTCTATGGAAAATTCTAGAAGGATCTTATGACCTCCAATATATGGTGTAATAACTAACCTTGATAACACTAGACATAAAGTATTCAGACTGGCGGCGGGTAGCAGCGTCAAACTCCAGCTAAGCGTGACGATTAAAACAAATCCATATGGGGGAAACCCATTGGGTTAGTAAAAAATAAAGAGGCACAATAACTTGATAATATAATAAAATGATGGACCTATCACATTTTTTTATGTATGACAATTATTGCAATACAATAAATTGAATCAGCCCTTTAAAGGTCAACAGTGTAATTGTGTAATACTGGTCGGTATCGTGTTTGGTTTCTTTTAGACGTTTGGCGTTTGTTTTCTGCCGACTTCCAAAAAGGAGACGGTACTCAATTCGACTGTATGTTTTTTTTTACGTGTGTTACCTCATAACTTTGTACTGGGTGAACCGATTACGATGATTCTTTTTTTATATGAAAGCTGATACTTCTCATGTGGTCCCATATGATCAAGGTCAGACCAATAGTTTTTGAGATATTCTTAAATAACTTATATTGAAGTCGGCTGTACAAAATTTTAATTTTAAATTATGTTCATTGTTGCTATGTTTTTAAACGTATCGTTATATAATTTGTCGATTTTTTATTACGATTTTTGACTTTGATACTTGTCCTTTAAGCCATGTCTCCATTTATCTCGGTATCAAGTGATAATAATCTTATGCTGCTTCATAATATGTTGATGCGTCACCTTGTGTAGTTTTTAGGAGATTTTGACGGCAAGTTGAGCCAGCCGACAGTTGGCGATAGTATCTCAAGGCACCTTCTTTAGAGATTTACTTCACCATCGGATCACTTGTTTTACCGTCTCCGCTAATAGTTCGCATGCGCATACACAAAATCGCACCACGTTTACATTTCAAAATCCACTTCATACCATTATTTAAACAATAATACAGGAGCAGCAATCCGCCGCTGCACAAGTTCCCGCCAAAACTCCAATTTGCCGAGTTCGATTAAATTTAGCACAGATTATCTACATAGTTTTAAAAACATAGAGCCTATACATAAACATAGCTTGCTTAACAATGTATAGATTCATTTTCATGACCCTAGTTACATTGATCGCCGCAGCCCTCTATTTTCTTTTTTTTAAAACATTACCCCCACATTAGGATTTTCATCTGTATCGGAATTAGAAGCTGTTTACATACATTAATTGCACACGCACACACATCCAGGCCCGGAATAACTATTTGTAGACCATACAGACACTTGTTCCACGCAAGTGTCGGACCTGCGACCAAATACTTAGGCACCGCTCTAAGGAGCAGGCTTGACTGCTCCTTAGAGCTTAATATTCCTGTACAAATTGTTCTTATAACAAATTGCTCCGCCCCACTTATGTCACAACACGTACATAACTACCCCGTATTAATGTCTTATTTTAGGTTACAAAACATAATCGTAATGGAAAACTATAATGCAGTTGCAAAGTGAATCCCTTCAGCAGTACCAGGGTAACACAGGTAACACAATCGCATTGCCATGCGTAAAGAATTTTATTTACCTGCGAAGGTAGTTCAGAGGCACTTAAAGAGAAATTTCCACACACTTCTTGCTGTTGCATGCCCATAACTATAGTTAGTATTAAAAGGACACAAACAAGTATGTCACAGTACTTACACGTGTATCTTTTGAACTTTAAGGCCGGAAAAAAAACGAAATGTTTTGTCACCGAGTCTTGTTATTCATTTGTGACCCTTGTGAAAAATATTATCAATAAAAAAACTCGGATTGTATCTTTTCGAATCGATTTGATTATTTAACCATGGATGTGATACAATAAAATAATTAAATATAAATATGTTAAAGTACGAAACCTATCCAACTGCAGAGAGGTGTAAGAGACAGGGTGACGTTATATCTCCGAAACTCTTCACCGCTGTATTGGAACACGTTTTCAAGCTACGGGACTGGAAAGGATATAGTATTAACATCAATGGCGAGTACATCACTCACCTTCGATTTGCTGACGATATAGTACTTATGGCAGAATCGTTGGAGGACCTAAGCACTATGCTCAATGACCTCGATAGTGTCTCCCAACGGATGGGTCTTAAGATAAACATAGACAAAACAAAAGTCAAGTGTAACGTCCATGTCACACCTAAGCCGATAGTTGTTGCGAGCACCTAAGCTAGAAGTTGTTGACGAGTATGTTTACTTGGGACAAATAATCCGACTAGGTAAGTCCAACATCGACCAAGAGATCAAGCGACGGATTCAAGTCGGCTGCGCAGCGTTCGAGAGATTACTACACATCTTCTCGTCAGGTATACTTCAAAACTTGAAAACGAGACCGTACAATCAGTGCTTGTTGCCAGTGATGATTTATGGATCAGAGACGTGGTCCTTCCGTGGCCGTATGAGGTCGATCAGCGAGCTATAGAGAGAGCTATGCTCGGGGTTTCTCTGCCTAATAAACTTATGTACGCAGTAGAACCAGAGTGACCGACATAGCTAACGGATTAGTAAGCTGAAGTCGCAATGGGCCGGCCATATAGCTCGAAGAACCGACAATCGATCAGGAAAAAGTTCTCGAGTGGCAGTCTCGTACCGGTAGGCGAAATGTAGGGCGACCCCCCACTGGAGTGACGACCTGATAAGACATATAGGAAATCCATGGAGGCAGGTGGCTCAGGACCGGGAGGCCTATGTTCAGCAGTGGACTTGTGAAGGGCTGTAATGATAATGAAATGATGGTATTAAAAGTCGTGAATATGTTTTAAGAGCCTTGGTAACTTCAATGAAATTTTAATTGCAATTTTAAGTACGCAGTACCAGTGATTTACGTACGTGCTCGGCGGTGAGATTGGGGTAGCGCGGCGAAAATTTCTTTTCCCTAAACTCGTCTCAGAAATGAGTGGAGGCCTATGCCCAGCTGTGGGACATTTGCAGCTTGTATTTATCAACAGAGTAACTTGCAGCATTCTTGTTCGTATTTCCCGAAATATATTGCCTAGTAAATTAATATGGAAATACAAAAAAAAATATTAAAGACAACTGTACTGAAATTATTTGAGGAAGGAAATGGAATTGAGAAATTAATTTCCATTTATTATTTATTATCAAACTGTATAACGCTGGTGTTATAGAACACTTCTAAGTTAAGAAAATTCACAATAATCGTCACGCTTCGTCAGTGTAGGTAATGGCGGACTCAGATATGGTTTCCCGCCATTTTGATTATATTACGTGTGGCATTTTAAGATGATTTTGCCGCTTTTCTCGGCCATAACTAGAATCTTTAGGCATTTCTTAAATCTACCATTTTACTTTTTAAATACTAGGTATTTGCATAGGTTTGTAGATTGCTTGCCGCGTTATCACACCCCTTTTTAACACGCTTTTATAAGCCTCGCGTGTGTCTGTCTATGTAACGGAATATTTTATTTACTTGAAAATTAGCATCATCGTAACAAGGACCGGTGAAAATACTATAATTTAATAACCTTATCCCTAGTATCCTGATCAAGATCAGTAGGATAAAATAAATGTATCAGCTTAGGATCGATGCGTGTTGATTAGATTTGTCTTATGCTATGCAACTAGCATATTAAGCAGGTGTTCGAATGTTTGGAATTGCACTTATTCTGTTATATTTCTAACGAAGGAAACTTATACAATAAATTAATTGTAACTGAAAGAAGGCACTGCGTAAGGGAATGGAACGTGGCCAGGTGACAAACAAGTCACAAAGAAACGGGCACACTGCATTGTGATGAAATAGATTGTCCAACAAATATGGATATAAACGACGCGTAATTAATTCAACGGTATGATAGTCGCGATCGGTCAAAGGATTTTTAGCCGTTGGCTTATTGTGTGCAAACATTTTCGCCGGCTCTTACTCCTGTGGGTAAATGTTTACTATTTATGTGCGGTTAGCTTTGCCGAGGGTGGTCGTGTAGCGACCGCTAGTTACAACGGAACGCTAAATCAACGGAACGAATTTAATGCTGTATATAATTTTAATAGATATCACAATATTTAATGAATATTACTTAATTCTTTCTCTACATTCCATCATTGGACCCAGCAGACGCTCGGGTGGTTTCTACCCTTTTCTTGTCGATATAACATGAAATCGAACCAAACGATTTGCTTTGTCATTCATAATGCGTAATGCGAGTAGTGGAATCACTTTCCTGCATCTGTCTTTTCATTTAATTATAATGTGAGTGCCTTAGAGGCAAGAGTGAATAGGTTTTTGTGAAGCTAAGTCAGTGCGCTTTACCATCTTTGGCTGCATCACTACTTACTATTATGTTGGATAGTAATCAAGTATTGACTTATAATAGTAAAAATAAACACAAATAATTTGTGTGTGTGTTTGTTTGTTAGCGTTCTATTATTTTAACAGGCAGTGTCACCTTCAGGGAAAAAATTAATAATGTTTAATAAAATAAAATCGATTACACAAAGTATAAAATCCATATAGGCTGTATGATACATTTGTCCTTTGTCTATCAAGGGCTAAAAACATGAAAGCGCCTTTCAATTTTAACCTAATAAAAACCTAAAATAACTTATAAAATCATTTTAATAACAAACTACGCGTACTAGGCTATTGATATGAAATAGGGATTATTACATAACAACTCAGTTGATGTAACTTTTAATTAAAAAAACCCTGTCACGATATTTTTTCGGAATTTAGCGTGACGATATACATAATCAACGTCCGGATGTCCACGGAATTTTTTTCTAACCGTTTTTTTATCAAAGTAGCAAAATAAAATAATTTTTTAGAAAATATAAGATAGATTAATTAGCGTTTTCTTGATACGGCGGCTACTCATATTATCGTAAAAGTGCAATATGGTTATGATAGAGGCATTTTAAGAACACAACATTGCTTCACCTTGATGTGTCGAGGGTAAAGCACTACCTAATAAGGTTTTGCGTTATGAGGCATGCAATAATAAAAGAAGAATCAATTACTATTACTACACAGAAAAAAATCTAAAACATCGCGTCCTTTTCAATGTTGTTTGTTTTTAACTTGTCATAAAGGACATAGTAATGGATCTTATCAAATTTTGAGGGTGGATTTGAGAGTATATGGGTTCACTTTCTAGGACGGTAGACGCTACATACTGGTATGTTTAGAGACGGAAAGCGGTTAACCTAATGGTTAGCACTAAAAGAAGCCTTTAAGAAGGGGCTTTTCGGCTGGTGTAGTATATGTAGAATGTATGTATCATTTATAGATATATCTCATGAGTCAACTTCTAATAACATTCACGGAACGAAGTTCATTATGTAGTATGGTGAAATTTATGAACACCCTTTCCTCTTGTAAAGTTTAGAATTCAGTTGACCAAACGCTGAAAACGCCCTATTCGAACCAACACAGTTGCGCAGTTGATTCGACAACATTTAGTTAAAGAGTCGAATATCGAAAATTTCCGGCTGAGTGAGCGGGTGTACATGTATTTATTTCAATACACACCGAATGAATGAACCGGCGGCCCGTTTTACGGGATGCGAAATTTAAATCGTACAAAGTGTCATCCGCGGTTGGTGAACCTTTCACGCGCTCATTCGGACCGCTTCGGCGAAGTGCTTCGCCCGCTTCGTATGGTACCTACGCAAGACATCGGAACACTTGAGATTTACCGGGCTACTTTATTGCGTATCGAGTGAACTTTAAAAGGCCGTGAACTTTTCCTTTATTGACAAAATAACTTTTTTAAGTTTAAGGCCGTGAGCACGACATGTTTTTCTTATTTCACTTTGTAACTGTTTTATTTTGGTTTCGGTAAAAAAAATTCTGGCTAATATTATTCGATGTTGTTAAAAAAGAAAAGTTTTATTTTATAAGTATGCATATAGTAGGAAACCTGACGATTACGCCTATAGTTATCTGTATTCCGATTAAGAATCAAAATGCTGATAAGTTGGTTACCCTGAGGACTAAAATTAAATGTCTCGTTACAATCACATTTAAAAACTAACATTCTTTGAAAGTTAGAATGAAAAACAATCTAAGAATCCACCTGATGGTAACTGGCCACTAAAGCTCATTGACTCCTGCTACCAGCCTCAAACAAAGAAGGGCATAAATGTGTTTTCACCCCTGAGAACTAAGATGAAATGAATCGCGCGTCTCGAACTACCGCGGAGGTTACATTTTGAAATAAACGTGAGAAAACCTCAACTATAAAGCGTTGTTCGCAAAAAGCCCATAAACAAACACACTGCAGTTAAAATGAAATAAAATTTAAAAAAAACTTAAACTACAAGCACTGATCACGAGAGTGAGAACTTGTTGTGAGAGAAAGTGTTGTATTATAGTAGTATATCATCGGTTCTTAATACATCAGCAAAATTTCAAATTATTCAGACGTCTGGAAGTGAGTGAAAACTGAACTAAAAACATTCTATTACATTCATAACATTGCCGTGGACATCATATCGTGTAGCTATCGTTAGAGACGCAACATAAAATAAAAACTACATTTGCCAATCCGTCTGCCAGGCGTGGCAACTATGGCAAATGTCACCCTCATAAGGCATTGAATATCTACTTATTCATAGCTTACGTTAAAGTATATCGCAAAAAATATTTCGTTCTCTTTGTTATGTAGTGGGAGTTAGCTTTGACACTTCTTTAATCTTTATAGATACTCCTATCGATGACGATCATGTTCTTAATCAATTTTGACTTGCATTATATATAGATATTTAAAAAAATCAAGACCAGTTATCTGTTTGGTCGTTAAAACCAAAGGGAGTTGTGAAATTTATTTCTTAAAATAATTCGGTCACCTACCAACCCACAACAGTCGTAATGTTTTCGCGGCTTTATAAAAAAGAGTGTGAAAGATTAAAAATATTCCTCAGTCAATGTTACACAACATTAAACAGATATAGCAGTGTTATCGCAGCGGCCTTTCTTAATTTGTCTAATACAAACATCGGCCATTCTGTCGTAATTAAGCCGAGCACACACCGCTTATCACCTTCATAGTTTTTAATTTAAAACAACATAGATAAAACATGAAAGTGCCATTTCATTTGAATTAAGGCTAAGTTTTTGTTTGCACGTCGATTCTCGTGACCGCTCGTGTGTCAACAGCCATATAATGGTTTTTATACACGTATAACTTTCTGTGGTCAAGGGGTAAAACAATTCGAATGTGTTTTGTGGCACACATATTTCAAAAGCATTATACCTGGTTAATACTTAATACTCATTATATTTATTGCTATCGTATCATCATTGGGTGGATTGTGTTGGCACTGTTATACTATTAAAAATATCTACAATTTATATTTTTTTACCTTCAAACATCTCATAAGTCATAACCCATTAGGCATAGAGTGGAGGCAGAAAGGTTTCGATGAAACGTTTAAGATCTGTAAAAGTAAAAGTAAAGTTGCAGCGTATTTACGTCCCACAGCTGGGCACAGGCCTCCTAGCATTTCTGAGAGGGTTTAGGGTAAGGAATTGTCCACCGCGCTGCCGTAATGCGTGTTGGCGAACTTCACATACTCACTAAGATACTTCACTAAGATCTGTAGACTTATCTAAATAGGAATAGAAATTTTTCGCGCCATTATCCCATGTTACCGTGTAGTGGCGGTGTAAGAATACCCACTACCCCACATCGTCCCGTGGGTGTCGTAAGAGGCGACAGAGGAAAACAAATCAGGAGATAGGCAGCAGCGTCTTCCTAATAACAACTAAAAATAAAAAATTGCGGTTGCCAACCTGTTTGCCAAGATTGACAACTATGGCAAATATTCCTTCTATGAGGAAATCTATGTAGGAGGCCTACGTTCAGCAGTGGACTTCAACGGACTGTAAAATTATCCCCTGTCACTTCCTCTTCAATTCTCTCCATTAACTGGCAACTCATCACACTACTTTCTTACGTATATAATCCCTGATCCAATCCTTCTTTTCTTAGACCTTCCTCTACTCTTATATGCATCCACTTTCAACTTTAACAATAATTATCTTTTGAAAATTGAAATAAATGTTTAATTAATGTGACGTAATGGTAAAGTAAAATTAAAATACTTTTACTGTATTTATCGACAATTTATTGATTGAAATAAAAAGTTACTTTGTTATTAAACGACACCCACACTAATAACAGCTCAAAGTTATTAAAAATTGCCAAGCGTGGAAACTATCCTGAATATTTTAGTTGTTCGGAGCATTTGGGTGACAATATCGGGTACGCCTATGTTCAGCAATGGACTTTTATATGCGTACTGTAATGATGTTGATATAGTTAAAACGATTTATTACTGTAGTTAGTCGGTCGGTCTATCTAGTTGGGGCATGAGTTCTTGTGTTCTGCTACGGAAATCCTTAAATCGCTTTTCATCTCGATGAGAAGCGTTGGGCATAGCGTTATCTGTACTACGCGTTCAGACACTGCTAGCTCAGGCTAGCAGTGTAGGACCACATCTTTGTTCCTCATTAATTGATAATGTAATGGGGAGTGTATATAGCAGTAGGTTTATTTATTTATTTATTATTAGTTTGTTTATTTATTATTAGGGACCTTCAAGAAAGGAGCGTACTCCTTTTTAAAAGGCCCGCAACGCTTCTGCGATTCCCTCTCTGGTGTTGCAGCTGTTCATGGGTGGCGGTAGTCACTTACCATCAGGTGAGCCGCATGCTCGTTTGCCCCCTCTCCTATAAAAAAAAGGTTTGGTTCAGTACTTTTTAGGGGATTATGGAATAGGTCTATGTTAAGTTTTTGTAAATTGTGATGATAATCCTTTCCCCCCTCTCCCCAAACCCCCTGTCATCTTAAGGAAGAATACGAATTTCATAGAAATTAATACGAATAAATTCCTAAAGAGCAAAATTGACTCATAGAAAAGGTTGTAAGCCTTATTGATACACAAATGGTAGGATATTAAGCAACCAACATATATTGTTTCTTTCCTTCACAAAAGTGAAAGTTTTCTCCTTTCTTTTCACTTGAATCTTTTGGTAAATTTATAATTAACACTTAAAATAAACAGATATCGTCTGTTGATCATCCTCAAATGTTACTGTGCGAAAACATTACACAAAGCCAGCGTTTTCCTAATATCAAACAGTAATGCAATGAGGGTACGCGCTCAAAAAACAACTGCCTATTTACTTGCACTAGAAAGTTCGAAATACTCGTACAGTTCACACATTTACATCGGAACAAAGTGCACGACATTATATGTATATTTCGCACGCGTCTATTGTAAGGGCTGCCTTTGCCGCTGTATATACCATATTATTTTGCAAATTCCTCTTTTCATACATACATCATGTGTTCAAGCAATGCACGGAATTCGCAAAGCTATTTTCGAAATAAACCTTTTGACTATTGTGGATGGGATTTGATCAAAGGCGACTTCGTATAATTCCATGGCTACATCAGTTATACAACGACAACAGACATGTTAAAATTGACGTGAAAATTATTTGGTGCTTTGAGTTCTAAATGCCTTTATATTTTATTAATGGAAATGTTGATGAAATGATACCTATAATTGAATCCTGGAATCATTGGAAGTTGGAAACCTATCATTTAATAGAAGGGAACGCGAAATTTTAATTATTAAATTTCATGAACGTCAAATTATTTTATTTATTTAAAAAAGTTAAAGTTTCAGGCTATATACGTCCTACTGTTGGGTACAGGCCTCCGCTCATTTCTGAGAGGGTTTTAGGGCAATGAAATGTCCGCCGCGCTGCCCCAATGGGTGTTGGTTGGTGGTGTTAACAATTTCATTGCTGCCGGCGGAGATCGAACCAGGGTTGCTCACGTACTGTAAAATTTACAGCGAGCGCTAACCATCTGAGCTACCACGGCTACTTAAATATAATTTTATTATTTAATTAAATATAATTAACACTGTCTCAAATAATAATTGAATATAATAAATGATAATTAATTAATCGTATGTTTGTTTTGGCATTAACAGCACGTTCGTTTAGGTAATATGGCCGCGATATTACCTGGGGTATTAAGATTATCAATGAGTAAACACTAGATAAAGTTTTTTATTGTTTAATCTAATCTAGACCATTCTTTTTGCTTTTCTCTGCCTTAAAATATTAACCAATAGAATGTTGTGTAGGTAAATATGTAGAAATATATGTTTATTCGCTTACGTTTATTTATTTAGAGCTGATTTTTTGATTGTCAGATCAAGTCATCCATCAAATAAATTCTAACCCAACTGAATATAAAAGTGAAACAAATGAACTATTTTATTCCTGTAATTTTCAATTCGTTTACGTTGTATTTTACCATAAGAGTAACTTTTATTTGATGTTTGAAAAATCACCCCTAAATGCAATTACTAGTATAAATTGTAATTTGTAAATTAAATGCGACAGTAGCAAATTGCATTGCAATAATGATTAAAATTATAATTATAATGACAGAAAACATGTCACGTTTTATAATTTAAACTCAATTAACGCGTATCGGGAACGAAAGCGTCAATCGCATTAGCCATAATCAGGTTTGAGTTGATTTAAAATTTTGTAAAACACGCCCTGTCCCCTGCCACGATATTGCAATGGTTAATTGAAATTGATGAGGTGGTGCGGAAATATATTTTACACTTCTTTCTATTTTAATAGTTTCCACGAAGCGTTCGCCTGAGAGAAACGGAGTAGAATAGAATAGAATAAACATTTTGATAATCAGTATATATTACAAGAATATTTATGAAAGTTATCTATGCTTTTATCACTGGTTCGGAAAAAACCTCAGTCCTGGGGAGTAATGGTAAAAAACAATCATCATTACGTCCTCACAAGCCCACTGCTAAGCATATATATCCCCAAAGAAACGTCACAAAACACGGTAATGAGCTACCTGCATCCACCAACTTTCTGCATCTCTAACCAGGTCGTCACATAATCTTGTGGGGGTTGGCCTACATTTCGGTTACCGGTACGAGGCTTGAACCTATTCAAGAACGTTAACACTAATAGAAAACTAAACGCTGAGTTATATAACTGTCTATAGATTTAACGATGTTTTTTAGTTTTCTTTTAGCGTTTAAGATTGTAGAAAGTCAACTTAGCTAACCCCGTAGTAATGCAAAAGACGTTCCACCTACTGAACAACGGTGTGTGACGTCATAATAGGTACCACCCGCAAACATTCTACGCGCAGGCTATATGTTGTTACACCGAGGTAAGTACAATATCAAACCCAAAATATTAATCTACCCACAGCAAACTACAACTAGTAGATCCTAATTAATATTTTTTGCAAAAATAAGGACTTTCGATAGTGTTCAAATACTGACACCATATTCAATTATGGAGACGTCATCAGACTCCAACGGTCTTTCTGTCATCAATGGGATTATATTATTTGAAAGATAGCGCATCGTATAATAGTATTAGGATCGTAAAATGGCGGTGAAAAAGAACCTGTCGTTCGCAATTACTTTCATAATCTAGGCTTTTTTGTGTGTGTAGAAAACTCGCGTTCTCAACATAAAATAATTTCAAATTTAAATACTTCGACATACTTTATTTCTAAATATATGCATGTATTTAATGCACATCTTTATTTAAATTAAAACTGGTTATTGTTCAATAAATAATCGGTTAATTGTGCTTGGGGCCCGTGCGTGAGCATTTGTATGGCCAAAACAAGTTTCGCCTTGCTTCCTGTTAGTCTCCACTTAAATGTTTATATTTGCAATTAGATAGTTCGTTCGTAATGCAATACGTATTTCACGGCATCATGTGTTGCCATTTTAAATATATACATATTTCTAGCGTGCCAATTTCTGCAATGAAATCGCCAACGACAGCGACAAAGGTGACAACTTTCGCTCTTTGGTGTTGCAAACCTCGACCGTGAAAGCGTTGGACGTGATTTAGTTTAATTTTTCGAAAACCCGCCACCGATAGGAAGTCTTTTCTTTTAACCGTGTCGATCATAGATAAAACTGAATATAAATTAGAATTTTTAATTTCTTTAATAATATCTATGTAGATATGTGTATATTATGTAGATGACAGAATAGTGCCGGTGTAAGAATATCCACCATTCCATACCGTCCCGTGGGTGTCGTAAGTCGGCAGAGGGAAACAAACATTTGCCAAATAACAACCGTCTACCAAGCGTGGTAGTTATGGCAAATATCTCCCCCATGAGGAGGTCCATGTTCAGCATTGGACTTTTGATAACCTGTAACGGTAAAAACAAAAATATGTTTTTTTTTAAAGAATAAGAGTGACAAATCAGCACACTGACCTGATAGTAAGTGGATGCTGTGGCCCGTAGACGTCTACATTTATCCTCGATTAAGAATCAAAATGCAAATGCGTTGTGACCCCTGAGGACTAAGACGGAATGCCTCGTTTCCAAAAAAAAGTATCTCCGGTTCTCTACACTCACCATACGAAACACATGCTATTTTACGCTGGTATTCTGTGAGATCGTGTCCTACCCCTGTCGAGCCGACCAGTTCATGCTACAACCATAATATAGCTGCAGTGTGGCTCTACCACGTTGATAAAGATTAAGTTACTAGTTACTTACTTTCCGGTTGAAGACTAAAACAAAGAATAACATAACAAAAGTTTCCATTTATTCTTTGTATAATCCAAGTTGAAATAAAATGAAATGTTTATTATGTACGAGATAATTACGAAACTCGATTGAAATTTTAGAGATTGTCTTTATCAAGCAGTGCACTTTTGGATTTCGTATCTTTTGGGCAGCATAGAATGTGTTATGGATACAAAAGCATACGAGCAAACACGGATGAAGTAACTCACTCTCAGCTAAACGTGAGTGCTTATGCGTAACGGTCGCTAGAATGCTTGAATTTTATGTAGGAGACGCGCGAACAAACAACGTTTCCAGAAGCGGATATCAATAAAAAAAGGAAAGTAACAACCTATATACGTATACCACTGTCGGGCATAATATAACCTCCTCTTATTTCTTTGTAAGGGTAGTGTACAGCGTTCCCAGATTTTTTTCAGGCAACGCAGGATTTTATGACGCGATTCATTCGATGAAGTTTTAATAAAAAAAATATAATTATAACTTTTAACAAAAAGTCAAAACCGACTTCAAATTAGTAATAAAGAAGTTATTTAATTGTTACCCTCAGGGGTGAATTTTTTTCCAAATTTATATGGGACCACCCCTGGTTCACAATCTGCGAAAATATAGCGTATCATACAAACAAAAAAAACATACACTCGAATTGAGAACCTCTTCCTTTTTGAAGTCGGTTAAAATACTAAGTTATTTTTTGTTGTTGCTGACCTGGTGAAAACTATTAGGTGCAGGTACCTACTAACAGGCAGCCGGCTAGTTTAGACGCCAACGCGCGAAACCGCCAAAAAGCGCGACTGTACCTACGTACCTGTCTCGCGCGTGACAAACATCAAAACTCTGGTTATGACTAACTAGTAGACTGCGCTGCTGTTGGCAGGCTTCACGTGTCCTCGAAGTTTTTAAACCAATATAATATTTCAACGCTGAGTAGGTAGGTACGTGGTAAAAAATGAATAAAGAAAAAAAGTGAGACGAGACAGTACCTAACCCTAATGTTTGAGGGTTACCATCGTTAGGTTTCTGTTATAAACAATTTTTTGTATAAGAATTTACCACTAAAAACTTAAACACTAGAAAATGATTTGCACATAATAGTTTCCAAAGTCTCCGCTAAGACATATTGTATAGAAAAATTAAAGCCCGACTTCAGGAGGATATCCTTTGTAGTGCTTTGAAGTAGACATGGAACGAGTAGTGATTCGGCGAGTACTCGGCCACCGAGTAATCGGCCTAGATTGGGCCGAGTACTCGGCCGAATACTCGGCTTTAAAAATACGCGGTAGCGGACGGCGTGTGGTTATTTCCCTTACACAGAGTTAGAGATGGAACGATACGAGTAAATACAAGTAATTACTCGATACTTTTCTTTTTATACCAAGTACTTTGGGTATCGATACTTTAAAACTTAGTACCAAGTAGTATCGAAAGAAAAGTACTTGTATCGGTACTCGATCAGTCACACACCCACGGATACTGTTTATGAGTAATTACTGATTACTTGTCAAGTGAGACAACATGAGTTCATGTTCGAGAGATAGTTTTCGTTATCTGGCGCGAAATTGACTGCTTATAGAAATCGTTTTATCGGAAAACATCTAGAAAAATTATTGATATTCTCCTCTCTTAAATTTTAAATATTAGTAATTATAATTTCTATTATAGATTCATATGTACGTTCTAAATATTTCTGCTGCTTCTCATGTTCCTGATGTTTTAATGTGTCTAATATAATAATAATGATAAAAATTGGCTTTTTGTCTTTATTTTTCTGTTATATAATTAAGGCCGAGTACTCGGTACTCGGCCGTTAATACTCTGTACTCGGCCAAACCCTAAAAAAAGGCCGAATCCGCCGAGTACCGAATCCAAACCGAGTACTCGTCCCATGTCTACTTTGGAGTAGTTTTGAATTTTTATTAACAGTTACATTTTGGACTAAGGATTTATTTTTATTGGAATAAGGAATATCACAAGCCCAAGGAAAAATTAGAATGACGTCTAATTTTCCAACGTTCAGGTTACCGCCCCTGAATTAAAATCTTGAATAGGATATAAAAAGAAATCATTAAATCACAAAATATACATAAAAAACTAGAATACACACATGCAATATTAGTAGTCAAATTGTATTTTTTTAAGTCTGCTAAAGATAAAAAGTAAAGTTAATGTCAAATTATATGTGGATTTATTTAGATGAAGAAATATATACACTTAGAAAACTTGAACATTGCTGAGAATTATGGTGTTTTTACAATCAACCGTTCAATGAATAATTCGTAACCGTGGAAGGGCACACCGGGCACAGAGATCCCGCCTTGTTTAGTCTGTCGGTCCATCAGCCCGGCGCAGTCGCAGCCGTGTGAACTACATTAATTTTACTCAACAACGTAAACAAACTTCTTTGTGATCTATTTCTAAGCGCCGTTACAAGATCTAATACATTACGTTAAATAACAAATACAATGGCCGCTGCCTTACGACTTTTACTTTAAAGAAAATAAAGAGATAATGATTACAAATAGACGCTAGTTCTTTTATCATTGTTATCGAACACGATGTTTTATGTCTGGTTCACGCGCTTGCGTGTTGGAGGGTAGAAAGAGTTTTCGTGAGGTAATACAACACTATACGGAACGGGGATGATAAAAATTTTCAAGAAGCCGAGAGTAATTGAAACAAAAGTTGAAAACAAAACTTGAAATATAGAAAGATCATAAATTATATCTTCTCTTTTGTATTTCCGTACTCGTTTATTTAAAAAAAAGTCGTAAACCGATTTAGATTAACCTGTGCAATTGTATACCTATTGTAGTAATTTTACTTGGCATAATTTTAACGTTTGGCAAAAATGTATGTTTATCTGTCTATATGCATCATATACCTACATATAAGCGAAATACCGCTGACTGACTGACTCATCACGAGATCTCTTAAAACTATACACCTCAACGACTTGAAATTTAGTGTAGTTACTCATTTCACAACGTAGACGTTCACTAAGAACGGATTTTACGATAGTTTAATCGAAAAAAAATTAAATAGGTTCCGTAATAAAATATTATTGTGAGCCCAGCGAAGCGAGCGGCTATCAATTAGTACGTTATAAGCCGAAAAATTTTTATATCAATATATTATTCTATTTTTAAATTATAAAATATTATCATAATCACAGACTAATTAGTAGATTCTATCTGAATATCATAATGGAAAACATCTATAGGGGAGGCCTATGCTCAGCAGTGGACTCTAAGAAGCTGTAATGGTAATGAAAAACATTTACCAATAGCGTTACACCTTAATCCCACTATACTAGTAAATTTTTATGATATCACTAACAGAAAAAGGCTAAAAAAATAAATCAAAATAATAAAATTATTTTCACATAATTTAGTACTTTATGAAATCGGAGCTCGATGTCAGAAGCATATTAAAATTATTTTACTATTTTTATACTTTGAAGTTCTTTTTCTTTTTGTTAAAGTTTAATTTTGTAGAAAGCTTGCGGACATTAACTATTGATATTGCGATATACGATAGATACTAGACCCAGTATACGATCCCTGGATGTAAAATTGATAATTGCAATTTCGACGATAAAGGAAAACATCCTGAGGGAACTGGCAAACATAAAAATAAGAAATAAAAGTCGACAATATGTAGGCAATGTTCGAGAACTCACACTGTAGCGTGGCGGAGAGTTTTCTGCTCCATTAGCCCTTTTGAAACGATGGAAGTTTCGTTCTCTGAAATATACTGAATATTGCAACTTACTAGACACAATAATGTAATAATTAAGGACAAAAACTGCGGAGCAAAAAAAATGATAGATTTGAATCCGTCGTGTAACTAACGTTTTAAACAAATCCTAACACAACAATGTTAACTGAAACAATTTTTTTTTTCATATTGAATTAATTAAAAACGTTCATAGCGTAATCTCCGTTATTTAGTACAGGTCTATACATATATAGTATCATGAGTAGATTGGATCAAAAAATCAATAATTTAAATTTGAAAGTAGCCTGGGTTAACAATGACATCAAAAGGTTGCACACCTATATATGGAATATAAAAATAGTAAATTGAACTATTTTTATATTTTTGAATTCCATAATACGTTCTTAACGTAAAATTTTCATTGAATTCAATATTACTTTTATAAAATTATTATAAAAAAATGTAATTTTAACTGTAAATATTTTATAATATTAATAGATATCTTTATACTTTGTAGAGTCATGCTGCAGCTATATTAGTAGTATAGTTGTAGCACGAATGGGTCGGCTCGACCGGGGAAGGACCGCGCTCTCACAGAATACCAGCGTAAAATAGCAGCTTAACACTGCTGTGTTTCGTATGGTGAGTGTAGAGAACCGGAGACCCTTTTTACTGCAAAAGAGGCATTTCAACTTAGTCCTCAAGAGTGACAACGCATCTGCATTTTCATTGATGATCTTTATTGATGATAGATTAGATGTCTATGAGTCAGAGCAACCGCTTACCAGCACGTGAACTGTTTGCTCGTCTGTCACTCTATCCTATAAAATAATAAATAGTTAATATTTAAAGCACGAAGAATCAGTAATCGTAAAAATTATATATGAATCAAGTGAAAAAGATAAGCCGACCCGACCGACTTCTTAAATTTTCTTATACAGGAAAAGCTAAAGAAGCTTACCGCATACAGCCAAATCTTATAAGTCAATGAACCGCCTGAATTTTGTTGTCAAACATTCTCCCCCGCAGTCACACCTCCTGCCTCCTCCACCCGTTTAAATGTATCGATGTTTTGAGATATAGCGAAACGTTTAGTTTGTAGCTTGTCTACTAATGCTAAACCGAAAGTAGAATAATATTTTTACTATAATGTTATAAAGAATTATAATTTTGCATTAATAAAACATATTATTTAGCACAACAGTGACTATAATCTATGTAAATAAACATTTATATAGATTATCATTTATTTTCTCATCATATTAAAGCTTTATTACATTAATTTTTTTAATTATTCAATCGCAATGAAGGCATCCACGACTTTTTTTTCCACCAGGGCGGCGCCACTTTACAGTGAGGTAAAATATTTGACAGATTTCATAGCGGGGACGACAATTTCTTAGGAAAATGTAATCTTTAATGATTCTTTCTGTTTTATTAGTTATATTTTATATAAATTACATTAGAAGTGAATAAACCAAACTATAAAATATAACTAAAAGCCGATTTAAAAAAAAAGAGTTATAAAGTGCAAATAATTAAAAATCAAACCACTGACGAATTATGTTGTGTAATAATATAATATTCTAGATAATGATAAAGTATTATTTAAAACTAATTTCTCAATTAACTGACACTGTATAACAAAAACTTTACCTCAGTCATAACTAGCGACATCTGGTGAGTGAAAGATTATTTGCCCTCATTATTTCTCATTTCCACACTACCGAAATTACAAATCGAAGAAAAAAAATTAACTCAAAATATGACCGAGTGTGGTTGAAAATAATTTATGAAAAAAATTCGTATAACTTACATGAGAGATATTGCATCACAAATTAATTAAAATTAAATTATAAAATCAAAATGAGAAGTATCTCTTTTTGGAATTGATAAATAACAGCGTCGATTTAAAATATAAATCATCCTAATTAATGAAAAACTTTGTGCAATATCGCCAATTATCGCAGCAAATTGTCCGTCCGTGGTGAAAGTAATTTGTCGCTAATTAAAATATTGGCAGTTAATTGTAAATGAAACCGAGTGCTAGTGTTTAACAACGTGTTATCTAGTGCGGATGGGCAGGGCCCAGCCGTGCCTATCTTTTTTCGAATCTAAACTAACAAGCATTGAAATAAAATGCATATAACTTGAGCACCTATATCTAAAGATTTAAAGTTATGCAGATTCGGCTATATTAGGCAATGCCATTTATAACTAAGTTATTTTTATAGAATAGGGGTGATAAATGAGCACACAGTCCACCTCATGTTTTTTTATACTCGTAGTTGAGGGTGATAAACGGGCACACAGTCCACCTGATGGTAAGTAGTCGCTGCGGTCCATAGACATCTACATTTAGGCTCGATTAAGAATCAAAATGCAGAATGTGTTGTCACCCTTAATGGCTAAGATGGAACGCCCCATTTCCAGTAAAATTGGCTTTCGTTTCTATACACTCACCATAGAGAATACAACAGCATTAAGCTACTATTTTACGCTGATATACTGTGGGAGCGTAGCTTTACGACGTAAAGACAATATTGTATTTATAATGATTTAAAAGAATTTTTCTTCCACGCACAACTTCCTTGTGGAATGTAATACCACCGGAAATATTCCGGACTAAGACGACTTAAGGGCCTTTAAGAAAAGAGCATACACTTTTTTAAAATGCCAGCAACGCATCTGCCATTCCCCTGGTGTTGCAGTTGTTCATGGGCGGCCGTAGCCACTCACCAACAGGTGAGCCGTATGCTCGTTTGCATATAAAAAAATCTTACGTAAATAAAAAGTTGTATTATAAATTATACGTATAATAAAACGAAAAAAATGTTAGTTTGAATTCGCGGATGATACTTGCATTTTTTTTTAATCAAGATTATATTTTAACGCGTAAAAGGCATCCTCGCTACATTCCGGCCGATAACTTAAAGTCGATTATGAGTGTCGGAACATTGGCTGATATTTATAACGCAATGTCTCGACAGATCAAGTCGAAACGTTTTAGAGATCCTCCGTTTGCTCTCGTTGACGTAAATTTTTAACCGCCGGCTTTTTAAGTTGCAATTTTAAATTCTGTTTTCCAACGTGCTTGGTGGTGAAGGAAAACAGTGCGAGGAAACCAGTATGATTAAGGGAAATATTTGGACAGCGCGGCGGATTCATTGCTCTATGGCCCTCTTGGAAATGAGAGGAGATCTGTGCCCAGTTAGGGGTCGTATAAAGGCAGAAATTTCACTTTAATTTGCATTTTAAATAAAATCTGGATATCAATGAGTATACATACATATATAACATGATTGTGCCTGCCTTGCAGTCTAGTCGTGTTACTGGTGGTCAACGTGGTCTAGGGGTAGTTCAAAAGCAGTTATTAAGTTTTGCTGTCAAGAAATTGTGAGTGGCAGCCCGGAGTAAGGAAGTTGACGGTATTCTACCCCAGTGCTATTGGAAAGCACGTAAAGCCGTTGGTCCTGTGCCTGGTCTTTCTCCGGTTGTGTTGGATGCCCATCCCATCTATAATAGTGAACTGCCGCTGGTCACCGTTGATACTGGCCTCCTTGACATTATTTTTTTTAAAATCTAATTATTTCTACACATGGTAGAACCATGGTAGAGCTATACGTATTATGTTTGCAGCGCGAATGAGGCAGCTCAACCGGGGAAGGATCATAGAATACTTGCGATAAATGGCAGCTTAATGCAGCTAGGTTTCGTATAGTGAGTGTAGAACTGGAGATTTACCGAAAACGAGGCATTCCATGTTAGTTGTCAGATGTGACAACGCATCTGTTATTTAATTCTTAATAGGTGATAGATGTGGATGTATATGGGCCACGATATCCACTAACCATCAGATGGACTTTGTGCTTGTTCGACACCTTTTTATAAAAAAACATATTTATTTTATTGTACGGAACTTGCCTGCTTATAAAGTATTATTTATTATTTGAGACGCCTCCTTTAATTACAATGTTTATATCCATATATATTTCGCCGCGTCGATAAGCGCTGTCGGTCCGTCCGTCGCTTCGCACAGCTCCAGTACGCGCAGTATTATAATTAAAATATTCCTTATGAATATTATTATTAACCGGAGTGTCGTGGGACGCGGGCGATTTAACTTTTTTTAAATGTTTATGAAATTAACATTTAAAAAAATGTGAACGGCGTCTGGCGACCGGCGCTCACGGAGTTTCTTAATTTAATTCGTTATTGCCTGATTGTACGAATTTATTGGAATTATTTAAAATTAAATACCGGAGGGAATGCTGCTGGCGTTGGTTGACAGGTAGTGTCGGACCTTCGGGCCCTCAGCGAAATATTTATTGCGTCGTTCAATTTTAATTATCAATTTTCTCTGATTTCGGATGCATCGGCGCGTGACACTCGGAGTTATTTGATAAGCCAGATTAATGACATCAAGTATTAATTTTTAAATTATTACATACGTAATATATATTAAGTTATTACATACTTTTTTATAGATTTTTTTTATTTATTTATTTAAACTATTATGCACAAAAGAAAAATCATAAATATGTCGGCGTTCTCTCCCAGTCCACCATTAATCTAAGCAGAGATAAACATATGATAAATAAGAAAAATATGTGACGATAGAATCATTATTTAGGAAAAAGCGTTAATTCACCAACTGACTTGCAATGCTTTAGTAAAATGTTTACGAACTTTGTTTTTAAAAAGAAACTTGTTGGAAACTTTTTTTAATGTCAAGAGGTATTTCGTTCCAGAGTCCTATAGCCGTATAACGTAAAATATGGGTGACAAACGAGCACACAATTCACTTCATGGTAAGTGGATATTGTGGCCCATAAACTTCTACATCTATCTTCAATTAAGAATCGCAATGCAGATGCATTGTCACCATTGAGGACTAAGATGGAATGTCTGATTTCCAACAATGGTCTCTGGTTCTCTATCACCATACGAAACACTGCAGCACTAACCTACTATTTTACTCTGGTATTCTGTGAGATGGTGGTCCTTCCCCGGTTGAACCAAACTATTCGTGCTACAGCCATATGATGGCCATAAATGGGATGATTGCCCTTGTGCACTTCATGTTTGTAAATCGACTCCACGATGCAGGAAAAAATCCTAGAGTAACGTTATAAAATAATAATACATATATATAGATCAACAAACATACAGACAGAGTCAGTAACTCATTCCTGGGGCGATGAGAAAATATACAAAATCTGACTTTCGCCGACTTTAATCCATCCATTATCCTTAACAGCCTATAAAAGTCCACTGCTGCACATAGGCCTCCCCCATAGATTGCAACATAGGGGGGATTTTGCCATTGTTGCCACGCTTGGCGTGCGGGTTGTAAACCGTAATTGTTTATTATTTTGTGTTATTATGTGATGCTGTCCATCGCCTGTGTTAATTCCTCCTGTCGCCTGTTGCGACATATCGTCCCGTGGAAAGACAGATGCTGTCAACTTATTTCACTCCTTTTCTGTACGCATCACGAACTAAGTAGCACACCGTTTCGCCCGAATGCGTAATAAATAAAAATACGTCTACAACGGAGACTGGCCGAGCGTCTGGTTGTCTGGAAGGGAGAGAGGCGAGGCTTTCGAAAGATGACTGAACCACCCCTTTACACTAAACCGTACTACAAGTGTTCACCCATTAAAATAAATTGTGAAATTATTTTAAAAGAGAGTCCGTATGTCCAACTTGTAGAACGACATGCCACCTTTTCGGAGTTTCTTAATAGTAATGAATCACATGCATATGCTATATATGATTAATTACGAGCAGAGCAAGTGACACTTATCCAGTAATTGACTAGCTCTTGGCCACTACGTTGACATTTCGTGTCCTTTTGACAAGGTTGCTCTTAATGATACAGATATAAAGAAACTTAATCGTTTAAATGATTTCTTTCCCATCCGAAACTTTGTTATGGTTAAACATATTATTTGAAAAATATAAAAAACATGCGTGAGTGTCGTGTAACACTCGGTTGGAACGAAGTTCCTTTCGTAGTATATTATTATTGTAAAACGTTATTATATTATTGATTAACAAATACACTTAAATTAATTATGTACTGGCGTCTATTAAAATGAAGCGGCATTTAAAATAAAAATAAGAAAAAGTGCGAGGGAAATGGATATTAGTCTATCTCGCTTCCTTATAGCCACTAAGACCGTCTACACTAGGTAAGAAGGGGCCGTGACGGAAAAACACTTTTTCGCGCCTAGCCCCCATCCGCCAAATCATCGTCACTATAACAGCCCATTACAAGTATATACGTGCTAGAACCATGCTGCAGCTATAGTTGTAGCACGAATGGGTCGGCTCGACCGGGGCAGTACCATGCTCTCACAGAATACCAGCGTAATATAGCAGCTCAATTCCGCTCTGTTTCGTATGGTGAGTGTAGAGAACCGGATAACCTTTATACGGGAAACGAGTCATTCCATCTTAGTCCTTAAGGCTGACAACGCATCTGTATTTTGATTCTTAATCAAGGATAGATTTAGATAGATGTTTATGATGTAATATGATAGATATTATGTATGGATCACAGCATCATCCCACTATCAGGTGCTCGTTTGGCACCCTTATTCACTAAAAAATTGCAAGTCCACAGTAGCCTCCATAGCTCGTAGAGCGACCTTAAGCTTACTTATTCGCCTATCAATGAATTAGCACTTCACAGATCAATGTGTCACATTAGTCGTGGAATATGAAAATAACTAAATGAAATATCTAAATTCCTTCGACTAAACAAATTAAAATTTCGCTCGTAAAATGTCATTTTAGTCTACTACCGTCTTAAAATGACGGTCCAATGACCGGAGAAAAAACGGCGAAAGAAGTGTACAGGTATCCCCTTTTTTGTTTTTTTTAAAGGTCAAATAAAGTGACAGGTGTTTTATAACAAAAATAAAAAATACAGACACATTTGTAGCCGGAGCATGAATACACATTTACTCTATAATACCTGGGCATAGAAATTTTGGAGTTCATCATTGAATAGCAAACTCGAGCAGATCAGCCCCCACAAACGATATTCTCCTCATTTATTTCTCCAGAATGCGTGGGTGGACTTAACATATTCTCGAAAATATTTTATTTCTCAAACGTATAGATTTCCTCACGATGTTTTCCTTTACCGCCGAGCACATGTTATGCCTGCTTCAAATTGTAATTAACAATTTCATAGATGTTTGCTTGCGTACTGTGAAACTGGAATTTATTGCAAACCATTAGCCTGTAAGCTACCACGGCACCTCGTCGTCATTATCATCATTATAGACCTAGAGGAAGTAATATATGTTAGCAATTTTTTTAATAGTATTTTTTTCATATTATATCCGTTACAGCCTATTAAAAGCCACTGCTGAATGTAGGCGTACCCCATAGATTGCCTCATAGATATTTGGCATAACTGCCACGCTTGGCATGCAGTTTTTCATATTTAGTCGTTATCAGGAAGATGCTGCCCATTTCTTGTTTCAGTTGGCCTCTGTCGCCTCTTACGACACCCACGGATGGATGATATGATAAAATGGGGTAGTGGATATTCTTACACCGCCAGTACACGTTACTAATATTATATGTTTACAATTAATTTTGAAATAATAGAACAATAATTGCAAAAGAGTCTGATCTAGTCTAATGCCTATTCCGGCATTAGACTAGACCAGACAGGTTTTAAATACAAAAAGCGCCTCCAACTGGTTGCAGAGCTGCGTTCTTATCCGTGCTACTTACCTTTATGGCCTGGTATTGATCTATAAAGAACAATTGAGTGCTTGAAATAAACATAAACATAATATACACCTTGTTCTATAATTGACTTGTGCCTTAACTGAGAAAGAATTGACTGCCTCATGGCCTAGTGACCGTAAAAGCGATGGCTGATTATGAGGTCCCGGGTTCCAATCCCGGGTCAAGAAATTCTGTAAAAAAATTAGTAGCAAACACGTAAAGCCGCAGGTTTTAGGTTATGGGGCAATGTATACGCTTTTACAACAAAATCCCAGAACATATTCAAAGTTTGTCAATAAACAAGTTTAAAAGATTTGTTAAAGGAAAACTGTACAAGAAGGGTTATTATAATATCAAGGAATACATGAATGAAAATAACCCCTGGGAATAGGGTGATCGCCACCATGCTGGTTCTATGAAAATATCATCTAAAAATTTTATAAACAAAATTATTGTTAAGTGAAATTATGTTTAAAAAAAGAAGTTCCGCTGGGTTTCTTGCTGGTTCTTCCCAGGACTGAGGTATTTTCCGAACCAGTGGTAAATAAAAAATGACTTTCAATAAGTATTATGTAATAATCAATATTGAATAAAAAATTATTCTATTCTATTTTGCGCCTGATCTCTCCAGTCGTGTCGGATTATCGTTCCACCGGATTATGAGAGTGAGGAAATAGAGATTGCACCTTTGCTTGTGTATACAGTCGGACACTGTAATCCATTCCTGTGCAGATGGCTAATCTCCGCTGAGACTAGCCGCCGTGATTGATCAGTCTCGAAGTTATTTATATGTGATACAGCCATGCTTTACATATACCTGGTAGAGCCATGCTGCAGCTATATAAAGAGTATAGTTGTAGCACAATGAGTCGGCTCGACCGTGGAAGGACCACACTCTCACAGAATACCAATGTAAAATAGCAGCTTAATGCTGCTGTATTTCGTATGGTGAGTAGAGAACCGGAGATCCTTTTTACTGGAAAAGAGGCATTCCACCTTAGTCCTTACGGGTGACAACGCATCTGCATTTTGATTCGCAAACTAGGATAGATATAGATGTCTATGGGCCACAGCAACCACTTACCATGAAGTGAATTGTGTGCTCGTTTGTCACCCATATTTTACGTCATACGGACTGTATGCTCGCTTGTCACTCTTATCCTATATAAAAAAAGTATTATTATTTTATTTATTATAAGGAACATTAAAGCAATAGTGTATAGTATACGTTCCACGGTTGGGCAGAGGCTTCCCCTCATTTCTAAGAAAGGTATGGAGCAGTACGTCGTGCTTCAGTGCGTGTTGGCGAACTCTGCATGTAGGTACTCGAAATATTTTTGCTTCAAACATGCAGTTTCCTCGCGATGCTACCCTTGGCGAACGAGCACGTGATAAATAAGCACTTAAAATTACAATTAACAGTTAAACTGTAGCCGACGAGGATCTACCCACCATCGTGTAGAGGCGGTGGAAGAATATCCAATACCGCATACTGTACTGTGGGTGTCGTAAGAGGCCGTAGAGGGAAATAAACCTGGACATGGACAGCGGCGTATTACTCTCTATGACGCTATCTATGGGGGAGGCTTATTTCAGCAAGGGACTTTTGATATGATTTCACAGTTTATGGGTAAGGATCGAACCCATTTTTTTCGAAATTTATGAGAAAGTAATGTTGAACACAAACGAATTTAGAGATTACAAGGTTCACTTTGTAATAAAAATTAGTTATATTAAGTGCGTCAAAAGGTTTTAAAATCAAATATATCGATATCATTAATGTCTAAGGACAGGTTGAAAGGTATTGGCAGCGAGTTATCTATATTGTCACGTAAACATCTGTTAGCGATCTCATCGCATTTCTCGCGCTTCAACCGACAGTCCGCTGAGCCCTTAGAAGCCTGTGAGGTAAATTAAATGGCGCCCGGCTTAGTGGCCCTTTTAGATGTCACGACATTTTCGGAATTGTCAATTTGTCGTAACACATTCAAAATATGTTAGAGAATTGTATATATTATAAATCTTGTGTATTGTGTTAGATACAATTACATTCATTACGAGATATTAGACTTTGTATTTCGTGATAGATGTAAATAAATAGATAATGGTATTTTATCTAAACATTTGCCTGCGATAAAAAAGACGTAATTTTTTTTAATTACGAAAAATACAAATCAAAAATTGTTTTTATTTACTACAAAAATATTTTTTACGTTCATACTCCAACATCTTAATCTCACTACGTTTATAGGCCTAGCCTATATAGACTCAAGAATAAAGATTCAAATAACTAAATAAAGGACAAGTAATAAATGATAGCAGAGTAGTTTTCAAAAATTTAATCATAATTTTGATTGAAATTTATCCAAAAAAAAAACACTGATTAAATGTTCTCTGTGACTGTCTTTTTAGTTCTGAGTGAAATTAATTGATTCTCTAATAAGCTAATAGAATAATGCTTTATAAAAGATCATTTAAACGTATATACGCTTCAATACTAACGTGCTCACTCTTGTGTTATTTTAGTAATCGTTAGAATAAAATAGTAAATAGATCCGAAAAATCCCAAGGGTAGAAGTAGATCTCGTGTTGGTGGGTCGTGTCGTGAGCGTTACGTCGGCGTTTAAAGTGCCCTTTCTCGACAGCGATTATCTCGGCAAGGGTTAACCGTTCGGGCGGCACCGGGACACGTGTTCGGGCTACGATTACGAACACGCGCCTACACATTATCGCCCCGACAAAGTCGCGTTTGACGAAAAAAGCTTGTTCATTACACCTGAACGCGTCGCGCTCCCAATTAAAGCTTGCAATCCTTGCTTGTTGTGTAGCGATTAAGGAATTTTGATGTTCTGAGATATGTCTTTACTGGAGCAATTGCTTACATTTTTATATTCATTGTGGAGTTGTGTTGTTATACTTACAGGCTTACAAATATTTTTTTTATGGAATAAGGGTGACAAACGAGCAAACAGTCCACCTGATGGTAAGTGGTTGCTGTGGCCCATAGATATCTATCTACATCTCGATTACGAATCAAAATGCAGATGCGTTGTCACCCCTGGGGACTAAGATGGAACGCCTCGTTTCCAGTAAAAATTATCTCCGGTTCTCTACCCTCACCATACGAAACACAGCAGCGTTATGCTGCTATTTTACGCTGGTATTCTGTGCGAGCGTGGTCCTTCCCCGGTCAAGCCGACCCATTCGTGCTACAACTATACTACTAATATAGCTGCAGCATGGCTCTACCACGTAAAAAAATTGGTTTACAGTCGTCTATGTGTGAATAGCCTTAGTATTTATCGTAGTGTAGCTTTAAGATTAAACATCAGTAAAATCACGGAAACACTGCGCCGTCAGTGGTTGGAGGTTCAGATTGCCTTGAAACGGAACTTTGGGCGGTGAAACCAGGGCCAAAGCAGCTGCAATGGTGTCAGGATGTCATACAGTCCCCTGCTGGATATGTTCCTCTAACGAGGATATGTCATAATCACTACTGCAATTGACAGCGCTAGCAGCATTCGCAATCACTGTGTCAATAGAAGATAAATAAAAGAATTTAAAGTAAAATAGCTGAGAAGTTTTTCGAACCCAACAACATTTATATAGAAATAAGGGTGAAAACCGAGTACATAATCCTACCTAAATCCATATTGTAATCCATATAGATAGATACCTGGATACCTGCATTATCAATAACATTATCGATTAATCTACTTCTCAGAAGTAAGACCTGTGTATATTTATTTACATTTTTATTTATTAGTATTACATACACAACTATTACACCTGGAAGAAAGTCTGAAGTAATCGCTTTTTCCTATATTTTTTAGAAATTAATAATACCGCTTTACACAAGTATTAATTAAATGGAATTATATTACGTCTGTATTAAAACGAATTGCATCGCGCCAGTCGATCACTGATGCGGAAAGAATTTTATTTCCATACGTCCTCATTGTCGGAGTATCATTGTTTTATTAAAAGATTACTAGTTGAGGGAGTTACGTTTAATAACAAATGACTTTTTTAATATATTGTACCAAAAAATGTAATATACCAAGTTTTCTTTTTTTTTGTTTTAGAATATTAATAAAATTATGGGTCGGCAGAATGTCTTACAAATTAGCACCACTTTGTTTTGAAATAAGTCTTACGATACCATTTTTTTTATATGATAAGGGTGACAAACGAGCACATAGTCCACCTGATGGTAAGTGGTTGCTGTGGCCCATAGACATCTACATCTATCCTCGATTACGAATCAAAATGCAGATGCGTTGTCACCCGTGAGGACTAAAATGGAATGCAATGATTTTTTTTATTATATGCCAGTGCAGGCAAGGTTGAAATAATATTGTTTATTGTAATTTTTAATGTATGAATATAAACATATTATAAGTTTAAACGTCGGAAATTGAAAATAAATTAAAATTATACGCAATAAAATTTGTAAAACTAATTAATGTGCAATATTCGCTAGGATTAACTTAAAAATTATAATGCACTATCAAAGGATATGTACTATTATTATTTATTATAAAAATTATTTTTAAACTACTATTTATTACTTTCCGATTCGATTAGTTTCCGAGAAAGTATTGTTGGTGTTAATTTTATAACCGCTTACCGGTTGACAGGCGGGTTGACAAACGCATTTTTTATTTTTAAGTTATTAGAATCCCATTTTCTGGTTAGTTTCCTTTTGTCGCCTCTTACGACTCCCACGGGACGATATAGGGTAGTGTATATTCTCACACCGCCTCTACACGGTCAAGGTAACCTTCTTGGTTTTTACCGTCTATATGGAACTTCATCATCATTATCATCATCATTACAGCCCTTCACAAGTCCACTACTGAACATAGGCCGCCCCAAGGAATGCCACAAAACACTGTCTTGACCCACCTGATAATATCTGTGGTTTGTAAATTAATTGTGCTATTAAATTCTGTAGATCTTCTGCTTTTTCTATCAAAATGAGCATTGTAAGAGAGATTTCAGACCGAAGATTAAGTGTCACAGGAATTCAGAAGATGAATTGTCTAAGTTAGAGAAAGTGTTCTACTTCCAATTCCGCCCGCTGTCGCTAGTGCACAACACTGTTGTTTCGGTCTGAAGTATATATACGGCGAGTATAAGTAGAGACTGTGAGGAATTCTAACATAGTCCTAAAAGGTAACGACGCATGTCCAACATCCTTTGTTTGTAGTTGGCACCAGGTGACCACGGACTGCAATAGCCACGTACCATCAGTTAGACTAAGTTCGTTAATTACCTTTTATTTAAAAGTCGCCCTGTTTATATAGCATCGGCTCAAAGTAATTTTTTTAGAATAAGGGTGACAAACGAGCGCACAGTCACAAAGGGTATCCGGCTATCTACACTCACCATACGAAACACAGCAGCATTAAGCTGATATTTTACGCTGGCATTCTGTGAGAGCGTGGTCCTTTCCGGTCGAGCCGACCCATTCGTGCTACAACCGTAATATAGCTGCAGCGTGGCTCTACCATGTATAAATTGAAGTCCAGCCAAGTTATTGCGAGCCAGCAATCAATGATACCCGTAACTAGTGAATTATCCAACAAAGCGAGTCATACGCGGCCAGCGAGCAACCACAATAGAAAAATGCGCAGCCATGCATGGTTATTAATGACATAAAATTAAAATAATTAAACGTCGATCGAGCAGGTCCAAGCGATGGCACCGACATCGTAATGGTGGACGCGAGCATGGCCGCCGTACGGACATAATTAGCAGCTAGTAATTATGCGCGGGCGATGTCACGGGACGCAGCGATGCGTAAGGCGGCTCGCTCGTTTGCGTGTCCGTTGCGAGAATTCTTTGTCGCTCAATAGGTCATGCTCATGTGTAACGTCAGATCGACCTGCGACTCGCGGACGAAGTCGTTGAAATGCTCGGCAGTAGTAACCGAGGTATTGGAATTTCAATAAAAAGAAAATGTGTAGAACGAAAACAATTTATAATCTATTAATATTTAAATGTCTCTTTACAAAACACATTTTACAACATGTTTTGGATGTCTGCAGTATGTCAACATGTCCAAGATCTTTTCCGCTATTACATCAGATTTGATAAACCACAAATCTTCGCAAAAGAACACCGATTCCTACTAAGGAAGGAACTTCATTAAGCTATTGAAATTTAAAAAAAAACATCCTACTTTCAAGAGAGAGGTTGGCTGGACCTCCCATAATTACTAACATACTACCATATTTACACTACCATCCTAGCGAATAATATTTAATATTCTTCTTAGTTCACGTGACACACTTATGTGTCATTATTATTTTCTTCATGTGTGAAGTTCACTGCTGGAAGCGGGCTCTTCCGTTGTAAAGAGGATGTTCCTTAATCGTCAAGGTTGCTAGTTTACCTTGTTAATAGCTTGGGTGTTTTTTTTATAGAATCAGGGTGACAAACGAGCATACATTCCACTTAATGATAAATGGATACTGTGGCCCATAGACATCGACATCTATCCTCAATTAAGAAACAAAATGCAGATGCGTTGTCACTCCTGAGAACTAATACGGGATGCCTCGTTTCCAGTAAAAAAGGGTCTCCGGTTCTCTTCATTCACTATACGAAACACAACAGCATTACGTTGCTATTTCACTTTGGTATCCAGCGAGAGCGCGGTCTTTCCCCGGTCGAGTCGACCCATTCGTGCGACAACCATAATAAAGCTGTACTCGTAGCATGGCTCTACCACGTAAAGGCGGAACTAAACGAGATGGCTGTACCGTCGACTATCGGGAGCCATAAGGTTCCTCCAGTGTTTCTCATAGTGGCCACTAGCGAAGCCCAAAGAACGACACGAGGTGATGGATTCGTTTACGTCGCTTAGCGGTGTGTTATATTATGATAATTTTTTTCTGATCTGCTCATTATAAGTTGTGTCATATGAATTTCGAAATCCATTAAGATAATTTTAAATGAGATTTTAAGATAGCAAATAATATCTAAGTATCATTCATCCATCAATTATAGCCTATAAAAGTCTACTGTCTGCACACTGTCTAGTGACAAATTGCGATTTGTCGGTCCCAGTGAGACTTCTTAAATGATTTGCCATAGTTGCTACGCTTGGCAGACTGTTTGGCAACCGCAGATTTTATGATTTTGAGTTGCCAGGATGATGCTTCTGCCTATCTCCTGTTTCATTTGGTCTCTATCGCCTCTTACGACATCCACTGCCCATCAGTGTAGTGGCGGTGTAAGATTATCCACTACCCCACATCGTCCCGTGGCTGTAATAAGAGGCGACACAGGGAAACTATAACAGGAAGAATATCTATCGGGCACATAAAACTTCTCAACGGTCGCGAACAGGCATGCGGTGGGTCCAGTGACAGCCACCTGTGGCGTGCTATGTCCAAGATTGACGCGTAAGCTCTCTTGTTACGTTCAAGCGTTATTCATAGTGTAGTGGTTGATATCACTATAATATGCAATCATAAACCGGAATGCCGTGATAGTTCGGAGTCAAGCGCTTGTTCTAAGTTTCACTGAACGAGAACACCCCAGGTTTGATCCCAGGTCGTGCTGACCAATGTCAATCAAATTGCTGAATGAAATTTTAAGTGCTGATTTACTAAATGCTGTGAGAAGAAAGAATATATAGTCCGTCCTGTAGGGAATGTGAATCGCCATGTTGGATTGGGCCAGCGTGATGGACACCCTAAAAACCCTCTCAGAAATGAGTTATCTGCCCAATTGTTTACGTATTAAACAGTTGAACACATATATTATGAGCTGCAGCTTTGACTTTAACTTTATGGAATCATAACGCCCCGCAACCTGCAATACCTTTTTTATCGTGGTTAAATCCTCATGGATACCTTCTGTTGCGGGGGCAACACAAAGGTTATGCCGGACTGCTACCGGACAAAACCCCACGGTGGTCTCCATCAGCGTATATGAGGGGTCCCGGGATCTCCGTTCGGAACGCAACCGGGGGACCTGCAACATCTATTGAAACATTTAGAACATGATTTTTAAAGAATTCCATAGAAATTAAGTTTGCAATTTAATTCAATATCTTAGTTAACAGAGGAGGACGCGATACGTGTATCGAACGCTGTACCGGAAATGCGCCATATTTTTTTTAAAATTTCTCGTTTTACGGCAACACAGTGAGTGTATTGTTGGGTCATTTATCATGGCAACAAAAATTAAAGGCTTAAAGTTCACGTTTCCATTGCATTTGAAACATATAATTTTACATTTATTTAATGACGTTAATAGTACTTTGTTCTTGTGATTATACCGGTATATTTTTTTAAGAAAAAAAAGCTCCCGTTACGTAGGCCAGTATTGAGTCTATAATTACGAGTACACATAATAGTTTCTCATAAATAGTTGAAAAGAATTTTTATGACACATTAACACGATACGAGTACTGAACTAAAGTAAAAAGTAAGTGTCGACGGTTTAATGTCGCCGCTAAACCGGCCGGTGGGTTGTTTCCTTCCCGTGACCGTTGCAATCCTTGAAAAGTCCACTGCTGAACATAGAAATCCCCCATATTTAACATTAACTTTGTTTGCTGTTAAGTTTAATAGTGCCAGACATGATACAAAAACCTGTTAGGTACCGCAAAAAATTTAATTCCGTACTCTTTTACCGTACTTAAAATCACATTTACTTTGTTACTTCTAAAAGAAGTTGACAACCCTATCTTGTTATCATAATAAATTCATAGACAGGTATAATGTGATAAAGTGTATATATGTAATACAATAATATATCTCACCTTAACTAACTCGTAGACAACTCACATGCACACATTATATCCGCTCATGTTACATTTACACCTCTAATAGTTATCAACTGAACCCAAGATTTGATATCGTAGAGCTAGCTTGTTACAATGTAATAGAAATAATACGTCATAATTTTACTGGATGCGCAAAAAAACTACATACACACGTAAACCACACATTATATTCATTCACACAACCTCCATACTCTACACAAACATTAAATGTGCACACTACACTTACACTATACACACACTTCACACATACTTTATACACATACCCTCACTTAACATTTAATTATAATCAATGGGAAGAGCAGAACCACCCAATACAAGCAGTTTCTTCCTGGGTGGTTCTAGCCTTGGCATAGTACTGTTAAGGTAATAAAATATTTTTTTTTAATTTATCAGCATTATAGCACATAAAAGTCCACTGCTGCAAGTGCACTTGATATTTACCATAGTTGTCACGCGTCGGCGACAGTAGTATTTTTTGAGCTGCTGCCCATCTCCTTCTTTAGGTACTTTCTGTCGCCTTTTAACGTCACCTACGAGACCGTATAGGGTGGTGACTTCTCTACGCCGCCACTAAGCTGCCAGTCTATCTAATATTCTAATCTATATCTTGTGTTCCGTTACATAGTTATTTGTGTATATGTAGCGAAGTTGAAAATATTATAACTATTTTCATATAGATATAACATTTATGTATGCATAACAGTTTAATATCGCGGTAAATGAGGTTAAAATACCACTCATTTCCGAGTAAAACCTATAGGTATGAAACAGAAAACTGTGAAAATTCATAAATAAATTCCAAAATCTCGTCAAACAAAGGATCAAACAAAAACATAAAACGTTCAAACGCCCTTTCATTACGTATTATTGAACAATGAAAGCTAAGGCTTTTGTTTTTCAACAAGAGTGTGAAACACTTTTCTGAAATTATTACATAACGATAGGCGGACGGTGTTTTTTTATTAACATATTATAACAATATAACGACCGTTTTAATTATGGAGCGTACACCAAACTGGTTGTAAAAGTCGATATTTACATATCTCAACATCGCTCCGCCTAGTCCCTACCCCACCAGTATTAATCTAAGTGGGTCGAAATGAAACTGAGGTTTTAATAAGAAAAACCAACAAAATTCAATATGAACACTGGAAAATATTACTTTTTGCGATGACGCAGTCTCGAGTTACAGTGCAGTGGTAATACGAGCGGGTTAATGAGCGGAGCGATTTGCTATTAAATGTATATGCAATGCTAATTTTTTTTTGTAATATTGACTAGTGACAGTTTGTTCCTTTTTATATAAATTTGAAAAGATTAACGAACTGACAGTCAACCCTATGGCAATTGACAACTGTAGTCCATGTACACCTGCAGCTAACTTCATACAAAACAGGCTACAAATACGTTGTTATCCCGTGTGTGTGAATTATTTCTATATCTGCCTCTTACTATTGTCATTTATTGAAGAGAGAGAGATTGAGAGAGCAACTTTAAGCATGTTTAAGTTGATGCGATATTTATGAGAAGATTTATTCCACCCGTTGATAAGTGGTAATAGCAAGAAATATTCAAAGACGATTGAAAACAATTTCAACCAATGCAGATTATAGGTGCATTGTCAGCCCCGAGAATAGACGAGATGGATCTTCTGTCACCTTTAAACCGGAATACAACAATAAATGCACTACTGTTTCGTAATCTGATATTTAGGAGGGAAATAAAAACCCAGACGGGCTTCCAGCCAGGAAAGGTATCCTACCGGCCAATGTCTTGAATATCATGTACGCCCCGCGTCGTTAAAACTGTTTCGTTCTAATATTAGTATTTTTGGGATTGTTTATTTTAAAATAGCTATGCCGTCGTATGTTGCAGTTAACGTAATTTTCCTTGTTTGTGTAAACGATAAGCGTACGTTAAATATTTACTCATTTACAGTCAAAATAAACATGTCGAATGACTTTAATACTGATGACATATTGTTAGGTGTATAATAATTTGCATTGTTTGTGACAGACTGCTATTACCTAGAAACATCTAAATTATATTGATGCTTATTTCGATACAAAGGCATTGTTGGTTTATACCACGAGAGTTATTTTCTGTTTATATGTTCCCCATTCTTTACAAAAAAAAACATGCGTGAGTATCATGGAACACTCGGTTGGAACGAACTTCATTTCGTAGTATATTATTATTGATAAACATATTATATTATTGCTTAACAAATACAAATAAATGAATTACTAGCGTCTAATAAAATGAAGCGTCATTTAAAATAATATTTATTCCATGGCAAAATAAGGAAAAGTGCGATGGAAATGGATATTATTACATCTCAATCGCACTATAGAAAGGGGGTCGAGACGGAAAAATCTTACACTTTCTCGCCTAGCCCTCATCCGCCAAATTTATGCCGTGCGATAAGGAACTTCTTTCCAAAAACAACTCGCAGCCTTTCGTAACCCCACCCGCTGTCACTGGGGACCCAATCCGAAATGATTCACGATTGGAAGCGGCGCGTACTCTCATAACGTGCGTTAATTTGATCTAAAAATAACACCCATTCTTTGTTTGTTAGATTTTTACGAAACCTACATCTGTGTAATAAATGCACAGTTCTGTGTGTTTTTCCGGTGAGCTACTCTGACTGCATTGAAAAGAGTTATTGTTTCAAATAGCGACAGGGCGTCCCTTTCTGATGATAGATCAAATAAAATGTATAGGTATACATTTTCTTATTGATTATCTATGTAAATATTATTGTCAGTCTATGTAAATAATTTTAGGCCTTGCTTTTAATTGTATACTATCACTCAAGTAACAATTGTCTCAATATCTCTATTTCTATTGTCAAGAAAGAGAGCTTTATGCATTTATTCCGTTGATGTTGATTTTTATGAGTTAGCCTCGTTGAGAACCGGTAGCGCCATCTCCATCAATTTCGACCTTCTGTTAATTTCCGGAACTACGAGTAACTATATTTAAGTCTGTAACCGTGTAGTTTGTCAGAAAGGTCTACCTGTCTACGGTCGGTCGCTGAGTTCAAATTCATTCTTCTGAAAAACGCCTATTGTTTTCCGGGATAAATAGATCACAAGATACAATAGTGTAGATACAAAAGAAAAAACATATCAGGTATATTATACTACCTTAAGTACCTAAAGTTATCTGTTTTAGTAATTCTTTTTTTTATAGAATAAGGGTTACAAACGAGCACACAGTCTACCTGATGATAAGTGGTAGCTGTGGCCCATAGACATCTACATCTATCTTCGATTACGAATCAAAATGCAGATGCGTTGTCACCCGTGAGGACTAAGATGTAATGCCTCATTTCCAGTAAAAAGGGTGTTCGGTTCTCTACACTCACCATACGAAACACAGCAGCATTCGCTGCTATTTTACGCTAGTGTTCTGTGAGAGCATAGTCCTTCCCCGGTCGAGCCGACCCATTCGTGCTACAACTATACTACTAATATAGCTGCAGCATGGCTCTACCACGTAAAACTTCTTTAACGTTTTGCGTAATAATGAGCAATAATGGGTTTCAGTTGCATCTTTATTTTATATAAAAGTAAAGAAGTTTTATGAAATACCAGTAATTTGGTACAACTGACATTGAACGTTATTTAAAACCCTTACCTCTAACGTAATGAATGATAGGCCACTGTAATTTTATTTTACCGCAAATGTTTATTTCTACAGGAATAAATCTCAGGAACCTCCGAAGAACTGTTACATTGAACGTTATCATCATAAACTGCAGTGCAAATTGCAGGAAAACATTAATGCTTTTCAGCAGTTTTTCTTGTTTCTCATACACGTTTTTTTTTTCAGGTACGTATTAATACTGATGCTATATCACAATACACCAACGCAAGAACGGGGTAAGTATTAATTATTTTTATATTGACTGTGCCTTGAAGTCCATCAGACATTTACTCACCAGGCTTACCCTATACCCTTATCTTACCCACCGCCCCAATTTTAACACACGACAAGATCCACTTTAATACTTATACATTGAGTTTTACGTTGTCTCTGCCACAAGCCGCCTATCAGCAAAACTCACAGACTTTTCCATGTACAGCGAAATTATTTTGCGGTCGGTAAATCTAAAATGACTGACATTACATTATTTATGATAGTATCAGCATTTCGCTATCTGATTAAGGTGTCCTGCACGCAACAAAGGGTCTTATCGCCTGGCGCCAAGTTGTATACTCCTTTGTAGCTTAGGCGATTAAGTCGACAGGTGTACAAAACAGTTTTGTATAACGTTCAAATTAATCTCGCCCGAGTTTTTACGGAAATCGTTGGCTCGGTGCGAAGCTTTATTATTTGTGTGATAGTAAAAAAAAATGAGGAATGGATTACGAGTATGCCTAATCTAAAAAAAATTTATTATTCATGTGCGAGTACAACAGTTGCGTTGTAATGTGCCCGCTATCTGCCGTCGGATCAAAGTTATTACAAAGCGGTACGGCACGGAGTCGCTCTCTTTGGATGTGTCCTCATATTTAATTATATTTTTTTGTAACTAGTAAGAAAAACATTTTTCTTAATAATTAGAGCCCATGAGAGGCCCACTGCAGCTTATAAACCTTGAAAAAAATCAATTCTCCTCAAAGACTGTCACAAAGCGTAGTCCCAGGCCAGTTTACAAAATAATTTATCAAGGTTAAGCTAGCAAGTTAATCAATACATTTAATTAAAATTTCTAAGGTAACTTTAGATACAGTGGTAAGTGGAACCTTTTTAGTTGCAGTTCATGCATGCTTCATTCACTTTGTTTACCAACGTTTTAAGTTCCAATAGACTGCTTAATGGGAATATTTTAGTAGTGTTAATAGCACAGCTAGTAGCCTCACTAAGAAAAATTTAAAAATTTGCCGGTTACTATTGAATGTCGTTCAGTTTTACTAACTGAATGATTTTGTCTTGAAACGAAGAGAATACATGTGGTAAAATTAAAAACTTTGTACAACCGACTTCAATATAAAAAAAATTATAACGAAGTCAATTAAATACGCATTATTAAGGATAACTCAAAACTATTGGTCAAATTTATATGGGACCACATGAGAAGTACCAGCTTTGAAATAAAAAAAGAATCATCAAAATCGGTTCACCTAGAAAAAAGTTCTGAGATAACACACATAAAAAAACATACAGTCGAATTGGGTACCTCCTCCTTTTTTGAAGTTTGTTAAAACGACAAAACATTCGCTTAAACATATGTTTAGATAAAAGACACAATAACACTGTAGAGATACTTATCTTTCTCTACACCTATACCTATAGATACTTGTCATTGTGCAAACGATCGCGGCGGCTCTTCCAGCGGTAAACGGATCCGTGGCGGCGTTCCGCAGTAGATAGTTCTATTGTTTTGTTAGCACTTCTAACAGAAAACATAAAACTTAACGGCCTATACGAATATATTAATTTCGCCTTGTTTATTACGAACGGAATTAATTATAACAGTTAAATGAGCGAGGCAATAATAAAACAAAATGTAGAACGCTCCGATTCTTAAATATTGTGTATTATATTTTTATAGAGTTGGCGGTACGGCTGTGCGTGATATAAATAGTAAGCACGTGGGACTATGAAATAAAAAATGGCTTCTTTCATATTGTTTGTTCTCATTGTCCTCTATTTTGATTGTTACGTAGTCGTGGAATGCACTTTGAACGTCGGTTATATTTAGCGTCATTCTGTTTCTTGTAGGTTTGAGATCAAAGCGCTAGTGAGCCGGCGTGTGATGGGGATGAGCAGAGTCTCAGAAAGCGACAATTACCATCATCAGCATTTAAGTAGCTTTTTACGAATATGACTATAAAAGCTATTCATTGCAAGAGATTAATGCTGGGCTCGTGAATTTTATCATCAACGAATAGGATTGACCAAGGTGTATAATCTCGTTCGTTGAGAGCCTTGGTAGCTTAGAAGTAGGATATATTGACTTATGATTCTTCCATTTAAAAAACTTTATGCTTTAGTGCAAAAGTTTTATCGCTCTTAAAAACGTAAGTCCGTTACCATACAGTCTAGCCGCTCCACTCACCACTGCCAACCTGAGTAGTGTGCTGCCATCTGCCACTGCCATCATAAATTAGGTGACCTGTGCCCCGTTGTGGCACGTTAGTTGCTACGCTTGGCAAGCAGGTTGGCAGTTGCTTTTTTTATTTTAATTTGTTATTAGGAAGTCGCTGCTGCCCACATCCTGATTTGTTATACAATATGTAACAAAAACCCTGTGGTTCCGGTTAAGTACGTTATCAGGATCATTATTCAAACGTATAGAAATAACTTTTTTTTAAATACTCGAACAATATTTTTTTTATTTAAAAAAATAATTGTATGCAGATTGTATGTGGTTTTATTACCTCTGCATTGTCTGGGGAATAAGAGGATTGTCTAAGGCCCCGCTTTACTTAGCTTTAGCATCGACTAGTGTCAGTAAGAGGTAATAAAACCACATAAAATTATTTTTTTAATAAAATAAAAAAATATAGTCGAGTTTTTAAAAAAAAGTTATTTCTATAGGTTTAAATACTGATCCTGATAACGTACTTAACGGGATCCACAGGGTTTTTGTTACATATTGTATATTCCCTCTGTCGCCTCTTACGACACTCACGAGCGATAGGGGTAGTGTATATTCTCACACCGCCTCTTCACGATTCATTATATTAAATATATCCATTATCAGTATTTTTTACTAATATCTTGTTTTGTGTTCTTAACGATACTATACTAAAAATGAAAACATTGATACAATTTTAACGCTTTCGTTCTTCTCTAAACGCTAAATATATAATGTGTAATGGAAGGAAGATGTCAATGAGAAGAGAGGCGTGTTACTTTGTTTATGACTTTAATTAGACTACTTTTTATTATAAACTTAACTCTAATATATATTGCCGTGGGTACCCACTACACGCACACCACGCACTACACTACAAATGTATTGTTTAAGTTAAAATGCTCTGTATGCATTTGTAAATCGTAATGTGATAATGTGTTGTAAACAGAAATTATTTATCCACGTTTGCTGAAGAGTTTTCCACAGACTCCGCATAAATATTTAGCAACAAAAAAAATCAATCAAAATACCCTGCTTATTGTTCAAGTTCCGCAAGGTCTACATTGCAAACGTATCACTTAGCATACATTTCTGATGCTCGATATATACTTTGAGTATTTGTCCCCTTGAACTGGTCTATGTAATATTCGTAATGCAATGTTATCTTACGTTGTATGCGTATATTTTGGTAAAGGTGATACTTTCCCGGGATGGACGGGGCCTTAACTAAGCGATTGATTTGCTTGTAGGACCTCGTGTGACAGTATGCTATAGCTGTGTTTATATTCGGTTATTACTTAAGTAGCTTAGGCTTAGGTTAGGTATTTTAGTTATTTCTGGGTTGGATTTTTGTCATAGTGGCCACTCTTGGCAGGCGGGTTGGCAACGGCAGTTATTTTATTATATTGAGTGTTTATTAAAAAGATGATGCAGATTATGTCCTGTTTCCATTTCCCTCTGTCACTATCCTTTAAAAACATTGCGAAGTTTTTGGAAGTTTTTAGCATCTACTTAACCTAGCGGACTGTTGATTGATATAGTATCTGAAGCAGCCAAAAGTACAAAATTACTTTAAGTTTATCACTATAATAGTACTTCTTTATCGTTTCCACTATTAATTCTTTAATAAAGCCTGTAAACCAGCGCTTTTTTAAGAAGGCAGCATCATACGATACTTCAACAAATAACAAAAAGTGGATAACACGTTCAGAAATGATGGTTGGCGTGCACATATCGCATCTACAGCTTACAATGCAAAGTTTAAAATACATTAAAAAAATTAGACGTATAATAACGCCACTCATTAATTTTCGTATATGTTGTATTTATAAAATTTACTTAGATATATATTTTATCTATCATAATTATAGTATGTCTAATCTGTAATGTCTGAAAGTTGGTGGCCGTGCAAAGACAAAAAACGGTCAAAACTCCCATACAATGATACTCAACGGCCGTTGCCTCATCATTACAAAATATTTTTGTTCAGTAGTAGCATTAGTATATAATAGTCTTAATTTGTAATTGATTGTTAATTAGTCATGAAAATTTTTCTTGAAAGTACTCGGTCCTTTTGTGGTCTACAAATCCTTTTGGGTTAGTACTACCTAGTTAGAAATAGCAGTTAATGCGCCTATCTCTGCCATCAAGTAACAATATTGTCAGTATTACAGTACTTTGGTTTTAAGGATGAAACAGGGCTAGTAACGAATGTCAGTTAAACAAATGCTTCTCCCAAATATCGTCACCAAACGCGAACCTCTGCTATCTTGCATCGTCTACTTTAATTCAATTTAAACCAATTTAGTTTAATATTAGAGTTAATTAGACAAAAACACCGTCTGCCTTAGGTGGAGCTCAGTATAATGAAAACAATTGAAATAATAAATGGTTCGTATATTACCGAGATATCTGGAGCCTATTGTGTAGTATTAAGCCCTGGCTACACTAGGGGACATTTTGTCTCGCAACATTACTCTGAACACTCAATCTACATGACGATGCAACGTTGCGCAGTGACCCACAACATGGCCCGCAACATTTTACGTGACGCGGGACATGCTGCTTGTTCCCGGTCCGAGAGCGAGCGCACGTGTCCCGTGTCACGTCAGTGTCGCGCCATTTGTTACCGGGTGTAGTCGTGTACGCCTTGCAACATGTCAGTAGTGTGGGGAGACGAAACCGTGCATTTACTTCTTAGCTTTACCAGGATCATGTTTTGTTGTGGGATACTTCAAACCTCAAACTTCTGGGTACTGGGTACTGATACAGTGTCGAAACAAATGATCGGCAGAATAGTAATTCGACAAGTACGACAAAGAAGCATAAGAATCTCATAATTGCTACAATCTCCTGGGTGACACTTCTATAAGCACTGACTAGTGTGGCCTGCTAAATGTTCCGCGACATATGTCTCGGGACATTCCACGTAGTTGTTGAGCGACATGTTGCGCAACATGCCGCTCCTTTTGTCCCCAAGTATATCGAAGGCTTTAACATTCATTATCATTAAATTCTCCTTTTTTTTTAAAGATACCCTCTTACTAGGATTATATACTCATTCTTGGAGGGGTGATGTATACATAAACTGAACGTGAACATGTAGGCCCTGCGCAATTATTTTTATAGCTCAGGGGCTCAGTTCCGGTGTAAATTTCACAGTACGCGAGCAACCCAGCTTCGATCCCCGACGGTATCAATGAAATTGTTAACTACAATTTTAAGTGTCGGTTTACTACCACGTGCCCGGTGGTGAAGGTGCATCGTGAGAAAACTGAATCAGTAAGATATTGAATCTGAGAAATTAAACAAAATATTTCGAGGAAATGCGCGGCAAAATAATTTACGCCGAACTTATTTAGCAGGTGGTAGGAATCAATTTCTGATTAGGAGTCAGTATATTTACAGGCTGTGAGGTATTCCATCATAGTCCACAGAGGTAGTTACATTTGTAGACTCCTTTGCCTGGAGATGTCCATGAGATGTAGTACCTAGATATAGTATAATATTTTAACTATATCCAGTTACTACTTATTTACTTTAGCTTTTACTGTCGTTTCGCGTACAGTCCTCTTCCTTTACCGTCAAAATAAGACCAGTTCAACCCTTAATCAAAAAGTATGACTAGATTTTCGATACCACTGCGTCCTATCCATGCAGCAAGACGCAGGTGCCGATGCCGGTTCGCTCGCGGTTCCCCAACATCGTGAAATGTAACTACTCGTTTCCTCTTTAAGTTATTTCGTCGGTATTACTGTTTGTCCTCGATTATTGACTTTAATAAGGCTGGATGATTTGCCGCGCTCTGCAAACACACACACACACGCGCACATACATGTATATACACACACACGCATAAGAAACAAAGTATGTGTGCGTGAACGTTAATCTTACCTTTGTTTACATAAATTGTTATATTGTATTTTGCTTGCATATTGTTTTATTGTTTTACAATCAGCAAAGCGTAAAATACCGCGTCAGTTTCTACGGGAGCGCAACGGCTTCGTCACTTGAATAAAGTCAATCTGATTTTTTTTTATAAAACCGAAGTGACAAAGGAACTTAAAGTTATGCGGCATACATGTTAACAGGTGTTGCTTGTGGGGTCTGGTCTGCTCAGGTTCGCTATACGCTGATAAGCTCCAAATTTGTCTTTTTTGAGTATATCATAGATCACACTTCAGTTACTATTGGGTTGTTTCCGTTCTGTTCATGTTAGCTATGTAATGTTTATGTAACTTTAAATAAACGTAATAAAGGGGATACCTGCGTAGTTTCTTTAACCGTTTCTTCTCCGCTCATGGAGGAACCTAATTACGAAGCGATAGTAAATTTTAAAAGAATACATTGTTCCGTCCGAATACAATCTAGGCGTCTTTAAGGCAAGAGTGAATAGGCTTTTGTTACGCTAAGACAGTGCGATTTACCATCTAAGGCTGCATCACCACTTACCAAAATGTGGGATTGTGGTCGAGCACTGGCTTATAGTAAGTAAAAAAAAAAATGTTAAGCTTAATTTAATTTTCTCAAGACAATGAAATTAATATCCATATTTTATTTTATTTCAGTAACATGATAGTAAAGGCCGTGTAGTGGCGGTGTAAGAATATCCTCTACTCCATATCATCCTGTGGGTGTCGTAAGAGGCTACAGAGGAAAAGAAACTAGGACATGGGCAGCAGCATCTTCCTGATAATAATTAAAAAAAACGGGTTTGCTAACCCGCCTACAAAACGTGGCAACTATTTTCTTTACTCTGTCGCTTCTTAAGATTTCCACGGAATGGTATGGGATAGTTCATTATCTTATGGCCGCCACTACACGGCGCTAAAGTCGTAATTAGGAGTAAAAAATGTAATTTTATTATTTTTTAAATATTGATATCGCCGTGAGTGTATTACTTTCTTTTACAATACATGGGTTAAGAATCAAATGTATGTTAGCACATTAAAAATAAATGTGAACTGTAAAAAAAAATAGTTAGCACGTTTTTTATCATATCCTTGCATTGTCATCCGAATTTGAGCTGTATTAAATTCAAGTTTCCAACTCATCGGGAAGTTAGTTTAAAATCAATTACTAAATTCCACCCGCAACGACAGACAAACAAGAAAGTGATTTAATAAAAAACGTGGTAAAATATAAAATTTTCTGGCACGCCGTCTGTTTCCACCGGCTGTCGCAAAACAATATATCAATTGTCTATTTCTATGCGAATGCTTTTCCATTAAAAATATGTCAAATAAATTATTACATATAATAATGTAGGAGCAGGTGTGGATGTGCGAAAAAAAATGGCGACTGGGTGAAGTACTTTTATTGTGTCTCTATCTATCTATGTATAAAAATCATTTACTGTCCGTTAGTCTTGCTAAAACGCGAAACTAGCTCGACCGATCCTGAAGAATTTTTTGTCTGTTTTAGCGGGTCCATGAATTGTTTAGATTCACAATTAGACCCTGTGGGTGGAGCTATTGTGGAGGTATAAAAGTCACCGGTGTGAAGCCGGGCCGAATCACTGATTATGTATAAGTACATTCTGCTTAGAGGCACCTAAAAATTTTGTTCAATTATTTAATTTGAAATTTTTATAAAATCATTTTCAATTTCCACACGTATTTGACTTATTGGAGATTCTTGCGAAGCCTATTTAATTCCTTTTTCACACAGCGATCCATCAGTGGTTTCAATAGATCCCAAGTCCGAGAGTTCCTTTCATCCGGCTTGTGTATTTAACCGCATCGTAATTAGGCGATCGGGAGTTCATCCGGGTATAATCGGGTGCCTTACGTCCGGCTAATCTGTCGCCGAAGTCCGGTGTGGGCTGTGCGCCGCGATGGTGGTCAATTATGTCGACACGTCCAACTCTCAATGTACAAAAGAAAATAACCCAACCACTGGATACAGAGCACGGTGTGCACAGAGCCCGCATCTTTCAAAAATTAATCACAAACAATCTAGTTGAATTTGATATGATTTTGTTATTATTAATGAGGGCTAATGATTTTCCACTCACCAGATGTCGCTAGTAGCGACTGAGGTAAAGTTTTTTGTTACACAGTGTCATTTAATTGAGAACTTAGTTTTAAATAATAGTTTATCATTGTCTAGAGTATTATATTAATATATGTATAACACAATGCGTCAGTGGTTTGATTTTTAATTTTTTGCACATTATAACTCTTTTTTTTTAAAAGTCGTCTTTTAGTTATATTTATAGTTTGGTTTATTCATTTCTAATGTAATTAATATAAAATATATATAATAATACAGAAAGAAACCTTAAAGATTACATTTTCCTAAGAAATTATCGTCCCCGCTATGAAATCTGTCAAATATTTTACCTCACTCGAAAGTGGCGCCGCCCTGGTGGCAGAAAAAGTCGTGGATGCCCTCATTTCATGGACCATATATCACATATTAAATAATACGTAATACTACGCGCATACTTTAGTTATGTTAAATTCAAATTATTCGTCCAATGAACTGGGGATAAGTGATAATTTTAAAAATAAATCTTTATATTTTGCTGGTAGATATTCAAGTGCGGTAAATAAATAATACCTAAGGTTTTCCTTATTTCTGTAGCAGGAATTTTATCTATTTGTAACGTAATATAATTTTGTATCACCTCTATTGCGTGAGTTATCTGAACAACAGATTAAGTTGTAGTGTAAACTTCTGTATTTACGCGTAGGGCGTTAGTGTTGGCGTGTTGTGAAAATATATTATATAGTATTTTTGAGTGACGTTAGTGACGTCAGTTTCTAGAACATAATTCATTTTCAACGATAACGTAAACTAAAATTGTATGAACCTAATAAATGAAGGTAATTTATTGTATTTTTACCTACTTTATTTTGGGTTTTTTTATTTTGGGGTTTCAAATTGTTTGGTAGGCCACCTGCAATTAACTGACGCAATGCTATTCAACCTCGTTGTTCAATTGTTTTCGATGTAAATAATTAAAATTTTGTTTGTCCAACGTCAACACATTTTTTTTTATCTTTTACCGTTTCAACATGAGGTTCTTTTGTGCAGAGGATAAATGACCCAAGAAACTGCAGGTATATTATTTTTTGTTATAATTTTTTTAAAGTCCATTGCTATAATATCCTTATTCATAAATGAAAAGAAATAGATCGTAGATGATGAAATAACGTACTTTAATAAAATTACGCAACAAGGCAATCATGCAAAATTACAGCTAATAAATACGTAACAAACTATATTTGCTCAAACTAAGGACTGTGTAGTTAAACTTTTGCTTAGTTATAAAAAAGATTAGCGATGGTGTGGCCACACCTTCATCTCACTTCACACTGCCTTTTACACGATGCGGTCAAAGTCAAACTGCACGCGCACTGGCAACATTAAATTGTCCGCAGACAAAACATTTTTCGGTTTGTTGTAAAAACATTAAACATTCGTTAAAAAATTTCGTATTGCGCATATGAAATTAAATTTTACAAAGAACTTTACTAATATATATTAGGGCCTGGGTAGCTTTGGGGCAAAACCCTCGCCGTAAGTTGCGAGCAACCTGGGCTCGGTGCCAATGAAATAGACATGATGTGTCATTCATTTATCTGCCGACTTCCAAAAAGGAGACGGTACTCAATTCGACTGTAAGTTTTTTTTTATGTGTGTTACCTCATAACTTTGTACTGGGCGAACCGATTTCGATGATTCTTTTTTTATATGAAAGCTGATAGTTCTCGTGTGGTTTCATATGAATTTGATCAAGATCAGACCCATGGTTATTGAGTTATTCTTAAATAACCTATATTGAAGTCGCTTATATTGAAGTCGGCTGTACAAAATATTTAATTTTAAATTATTCATCCATGGGTCCATCATTTAAATGGATCATTTCGAGTTTAAGAACTCTGTGATCTGTGAGAATCGCTCGATAATGTCGGTCGACGGACATTACTAAGTATTATACTCTTTGGTCGTGTGCTCATCGTTGGTGGATCGTGACAACCGCGGTTTTGCGAACCGACGAGCCTGGCTTGCGGCTCGCCCGCTTTGTATGTACTACCTGCATCACCTGCTCTAATCTCTTTCGTTACCGTTATAAACTGTAACGGTAACGATAGAGATCACCGTTACGGGACGTTAAAGTCCAGTGCTGAACATAGGCCTACCCCATAGATTGCCTCATAGAGGGGATATTTGCCATAGTTGTAATGTTCCTGTTGATTTGAAAACACCTCTCAGTGGGTCATGTGCTCCTGGTAGATTATCTTCTATGCATCCATCCATTACAGCCTATTAAAGCCCACTGCTGAACATAGGCCTACCCCATAGATTGCCTCATAGGGGCGATATTTGCCATAGTTGCCACGCTTAGCAAGTTGGGTTGGTTACAGCAATTTTTTTTATTTTTAGTCGTTATTAGGAAGACGCTGCTGCGCATCTGCTGAGTTGTTTCCCTCTGTCGCCTCTTACGAAACCAGCGGGATGATAAGGGGTAGTGGATATTCTTACACCGTCACTACATGGAGCCGTAATCTCTACCGGAAACTTTTGTCTAGTCCCGTAATTTGAGGCTTATGCGTATGTTTTGGAACAGGTATCAAGTTACAAGGAAATATTATAGATAATATGTGTAAATATGTACCAAAAGATTTTACGTACTGGCCCCGTATGCAAACCGGTAATGCTGAATATCTTTCGACTTTCCTTATCGTCACAAAGGTCTTTTGAAATATTTATGACGTTCCATAAAATAAATAAAATATCAATCTTCGATGTAAGAAATTCAACTTTCCCTTGTCAAAGCTATGTTTGATTTTGTAACGAACCAAATACAACAATGTAAGTTATAATAAAAATTAAAAATATAAACACGCATATGGTAACTGAGGTGATATGATGAAAAACTGGGTGTAATAAATTGGTGCTCATCGGTAGAACAAAACCTAGCAGACCAGCCACCAAAAACAGCACCCGTTCACAAGTTGACGCTTGTGACAGCCATCGACCTCCACAAACATAATAGAAATTTTAAATATTTTTAGTAGTGTATACTGAAATTTTATAAGTGCTACGTACGTAAAATTTGGTATGTACATAGCAGATGTAAAACATATAAATAGATAAAACTCAGGTTTTTATTTGTGTACTACGAATGTGGCAGTACTTGCTTAAATCCATACATAAAATGAAAATGTAAATTGCAGGTGGTCAACCTGGTACAACCCTGGAACTAATGATAGTTATCTTATTAATATTATAAAATGATAAGTATTTTTATTTGAATGTAATAGGTCTGTCCGGTTTTAATTAATTTTGGCATAAAAGTCTATTTTAAGTAATGGAGTTGGACATATTTGATACCCTTTATAGGTAACACTATTAAGTTCTTTCCAAGGTTTACATAGATACGTATTATCTTATGGCTCGTCCCCATAAGATAATACGTACCAAGTAAATTGTTTGATGTGTGCTCGTTTGTTAGGTACCCTTAACTCCAACTCGATTTAAAACCAACCCTTGACAACCTTCCAACACATCCAGACCTAAAAATAGCAGTAGAGTCAACGAAAGTATTATTCGCACAAATGTTGGGCCTAACTAGGTTTATGCAGTCATCGTGTTCATCAATACGGACGCATTTTTAATTTTTATAACTAAACTTATTTTATTTCATACACTTACCAAATCGTCGATTGTACGCAACTATTCCGCTCCAGGGATTGAATACCGGTACCAATTTCGGTTCTGGTTCTTGATTTAGGTTCTTATAAAGGTTCCTCTTTTCGGTACGGTTCCTGTTCCGGTATCGGTTCCGGTTCGGGTTCCGATGTACCGGTTCTAAATACCGGTTCCGAGAACCTATAATCAAATCTCTCCAAATCCGTAGATTGGTATAAAAAATTCTTTACAATTCCGTAGACGCTAGTTCAAAATATCCGTTCCTTTGAGGATCGATAAAAAATTGATGCATGCATGAAACAAATGATAAGAAATTTAATGGTTTGTTTATTTCTCATTTCTTTTTATTTTTTGGAAGTTTAGTTTTTTTTTTTAAATTATGGAGTAGGTTGACATTTGCTAGCTTTCTTTTAAATGGTTTTTTCTTTATTATATAATGTAAACAATATATTATTCAACATTTGTGATGAATATTAATCGTTAAGTAGGTAGAATAATGATATAGATAGGAAAGGTACAATGACATTTATTAGTTAATTTATTTTTTTTATTTTATTGTTTGATTATCTAATTAATTTATTTTGTTCAACTAAGTTAAGTTTTAGCAATATAAATTGGACATTCCTGTAATATTCGTACACAATTTATTGTTAATGAATAAAGACATTGATTGATTGATTGATTGATTGATCGATAATATTTGTTTTTGAACTTAGTTGATAAATTCATTCTGTCATGGAAAATTCTTGTTGTAAGTTTAAATGTAGTATAACATCGAATCAAGCTACACATGTAAGAAAAATAAACCATAAAAAATTGATTATAATTAAATGTTTTTTTTTAAATTAAATAATACTAAGTAAACAACAAATAAAGTAACTATACACGCTTTAATATTTGTGGATAGTTATACTTAAAAAATACGTTACAAACTTGATTATAACGACTTATTAACATGGATTTTATTTTCTGGTTTTTGTTAGTTTATTATTTGATATACGAGTATTACCGTGTTTCAGACTCGGGTGATTTATGTCACAATGAAAAACTATAGCTGTGTAGTGGCGGTTAAGAATATCTGTGGGTGTCGTAAGAGGCGACAGTGGGATACAGTCAGGAGATGGGCAGCAACATCTTCCTGATAACAGCAATATCACAATAAAAACTGCGGTTGCCAACCCGCTCGCCAAGTGTGGCAACTTTGGCAATTTACCCCCCAAAATAAATAAGGTTACTAAGAGACGGCCCCCAGTCCCCGTCGGCCCCGCTATTCCTGGCTACGGTGGCGACCATGGTAACGGCGGGGCAGGCGTGCTAAGAATATCCGGTGGAGGTTCGGTTGCCACCTACGACGACTCGACCTGGCAACTTATAACGCACGCACCCTGAGGACTGACGAGAAGATCCTGGAGCTTGAAGAAGAGATAGACAAGTTGCGCTAGAATATTGTGGGACTATCCGAGGTCCGAAGAGAGGGGGAGGACACGGTAATCTTCGAATCCGGCAACTTGTTCTATCACCGGGAGGGCGACCACCTGTCCCAAGGAGGTGTCGGATTTATCGTCCTCAAGTTTCTCGTTAACAACGTTGTAAAGATTGGCAGTGTGTCGACGAGGGTCGCGTACCTTATACTCAGAATCACTAAACGGTATTCGCTGAAGGTCACAAAGGTTTACGCACCAACCTCGACACACGCCGATGAGGAGGTGGAGGAAATGTATGAGGATATCTCTAGAGCTATGCATTCCTCCAAAACCCACTATACGGTGTTAATGGGAGATTTCAATGCAAAACTAGCCACAAGAGAGAACGGTGAGCTGAAAGTAGGGAAATTTGGCATAGGGCACGGAACCAAAGGGGCCAGCAGCTGGCAGAGTTCATGGAGAAAGAGGGACTCTTTATGATGAACTCTTTCTTCCAGAAGCGGCCCCAGAGAAAGTGGACCTGGTCGAGCTCCGACGGTTCGACAAAAAGTGACATTGACTTCATTATGACGACCAGACGATAACTGTTCAGTGATGTCTCAGTGACCGCGAGGGTGAAAACCGGCAGCAATCACCGAATGGTGACAGGTACACTGAACCTAAACGTTAAGTTGGACAGGACACGTCTAATGAAGTCAACGCTCCGTTCCCCTCGTGCTCTACCCCAAAGTCCCGAAACCTTTCAGCTCGAGCTACGAAACCGTTTTCAGTGCCTAGAAGATTGCAATGCAGTGTACGATCCGACCGCATGCACAGTTTTCACGAGTTTGTCATTCATACAAGCTCGTGAAAACTGTCCATGCGGTCGGAGCTAAGTTTAGCAAGACTCGCCGCAGAAGAATACAAAAACTCTCCGATCACACTCTTAATCTCATGGCTGTTAGACGGGATATGAAGCTACAGTCTTCAGCAGATTTGACAGCACACATGCAACTGAACGGACAGATCTCCAACTGCATGCGGCGGGACTTACGCAACTTTAATATTGCTCTTATTGAAGAAGCGATCGAGCGGAACCAGCGCTCCAAAGTCTTTGCTAGAGATCTGTCTGCCGGAAAGAGCCAACTGTCGAAGCTGAAGACCGAGTGTGGCAGCGTCGTTTCCGGGACACCTGAGATTTTGAGTGAGATTGAGAGGTTCTATGGGCAGCTGTACACATCACCGTTGGAGCCACACGTGTGAGTAACGATCCAAGAGCGAGTCTTATCCGACACTATTCCGATGATATCCCGGACGTCAGTCTGAGCGAGATTAGAATGGCTCTCCAGCACCTTAAAAACTGCAAGGCCCCAGGCGAGGATGGAATTACAGCGGAGCTTCTGAAAGCGGGTGGAATATCGGTACTTCAAATCCTTCAAAAGCTCTTTAATTCCGTCCTCCATGGTGGCATTACACCGGAGGTGTAGAGCAGAAGTGCGGTGGTCTTATTCTTCAAGAAAGGTGACAACGCTCTCTTGAAGATGTACAGGCCGATTTTCTTTCTGAGCCGCGTCTACGTGCTGTTTTTGAGAGTCATTACGAATCGTCTCGCGCGCCGAATTGACGACATCGAGCCTCCCGAACTAGTCGGTTTCCGAAAGGGCTTTAGCACCATAGACCACATACATAACCTTCGGCGATTTGTACAGAAGTCCGTGGAGTACAATTTGTCACTATGCCTGGCGTATGTGGACTATGAGAAAGCCTTTGAATCCGTCGAAATTTGGGCGGTGCTGCAGTCCCTTCAGCGGTGCCAAGTTGATTGTCGGTATATCGATGTGTTGAAGTGCTTGTACAGTAGGGCTACCATGGCTATCCGAGTACAGAACCAGAGTACGAAACCTATCCAATTGCAGAAAGGTGTAAGAAACTCTTCACCGCTGCATTGGAAGACGTTTTCAAGCTTCTGGACTGGAAAGGATACGGTATCAACATCAATGGCGAGTACATAACTCACCTTCGATTTGCCGACGACATAGTCCTTATGGCAGAATCGCTGGAAGACCTTAGCACTATGCTGAATGACCTCAATAATGTCTCCCAACGGATAGGTCTAAAGATCATGTTTAACGTCCATGTCACGCCTATTCCGGTAGTTGTTGGGAGCACTAAGCTCGAAGTTGTTGACGAGTATGTATACCTGGGACAAATAGTCCGACTAGGTAAGTCCAACTTAGACCGAGAGGTCAATCGACGGATTCAACTCGGTTAAGCAGCGTTCGGAAAATTACGGCACATCTTCTCATCAGGTATACCTCAAAACTTAAAAACGAGACTGTACAAACAGTGCGTGTTGCCAGTGATTACTTATGGAACTGAGACGTGGTCGTTCACTGCTGGCCGGATGAGGAAGCTCAAGGTCACTCAGCGAGCTATGGAGAGGGCTATGCTCGGAGTTTCTCTGCGTGATAAACTTAGAAATGTGGATATCCACAGTAGAACTAGAGTAACCGACATAGCCCAACTGATTAGTGAGCTGAGTGACAATGGGCCGACCATAAAGCTCGAAGAACCGACAACCGATGGGGAAAAAATATTCTCGAGTGGCGGCCTCGTTCCGGCGGACGAAGTGTGGGGCGTCCCCCCACTAGATGGAGTGACGACCTGGTAAGATATGCAGGAATTCGATGGATGCAGGTGGCTCAAAACCGTGCTTTGTGGCATTACTTGGGGGAGGCCTATGTTCAGCTGTGGACTTGTTAAGGGCTGTAATGATGATTATGATGAAAAACTAAACAACTAAGAACTTTGAGAAATTCGAAAAAGAAAGATCGAGGAAAAGCGAAGAATAATCCGGCAGATTTTTTTTCATAATTGTAAAAACAAATGGGATAGTATGGATTAGAAAAATTTTAAACATAAGTGAAAATTCAATCATCTATAAAAAGGTTATAAGCGGTTATATTAACTGCCTATTTTTCAAGAAGAAAGAAGAAACAAACGTACCTAATATAATTCAAAATATCTAAGCTATTAACATTTGAAATCGATTAACTTCACAAAAATTTGATATTTATGAGTAAGAATGGTTTTATTTTAATACAGGTAGCATAGGATTAATTATTAAATATAATTTAATACAGACAACATTAGAAGAAGAGAGATGACATGAATGACATTGTCGGTAAGTTCACACTCATGATAAAAAAAATCTTGTTAAATTTATAAAAATTCCGTAGATTGCAACGTCAAATTCCGTAGTTCCGTAGATGATGACAAATTTCCGTATATCTATAGAAAATCCGTAGAGTTCGCAACGCTGCATTGATATGCAACATAAGATCCACCAATACAAATGTGATATTTTACAAATTCCCATTTCTCACACTCCGCCACGCGCCGCATCGCGCCGTCCACCCGACCGCACCTCAAACAAGTTTGGACTCGCTTTCGCTTTACTTAGGAACCGGTAAAATAAAGGTTCTTAAAGGTTCTAATTTAGGTTCTGGTTCCTGTTCCGGTATAGGTACCGAAACCCCTAAATACCGGTTCTATACCGGTATTTTGGGACCGTTTTCAATCCCTGTTCCGCTCTGTTTTCAATAAATCGTGTCCTACTTTGCATTACATAGCGGCCTTTTAACTGATGATCTTTCTCACTAATTTCATGCCCGACGAAAACCGTGTATAAGATCATAGAGTTATGACAAAAAGGACTCCTAAAAAGGACAGCACTCATAAATTATTACTTGTGCCCAAATATTGGTGTTGGATAGCGTATTTGTTTTTGAAAACCGGACGCATCGAACCTACGGCCTACTATTTAAATGCATCCTCAAACAAAGGGCAACAGAGGCGCGGTGTGAAGGGAGCCACGCCACCTCTACTACTATGCATTGTACCTAATTGAAACAGACAAAACATCGACCGTCCCTCTTTGGTACTTGCCGCAAACTAATTATTTTATAATTTTGTTAATTTTTTCTCTGTGTAATCGACGATATGCACCAAGGCTTGATTGTGTAAAATTTTAAAGGCCGGCAACGCATCTGCAATTCCCCTGGTGTTGCAGTTGTTCATGGGCGGTGGTAGTCACAAAAATCAGGTGAGCCGCATGCTCGTTTACCCCCTCTCCCATAAAAAAAATATTTGTAACTGTATACATTGGCGACGTTATATTGTATGTTGATTTTGTAAGTACAATTATATAAGGCGGAGAAAGCGTTGTGACCGACAGGGGTATCACTAATTACCATTTTCATTGAAGCAGTTTTATCAAATTATGTATAAATATGTGTAATATTTTTACAAATTTCATAAAAATGTTACGTCTTTTTAGTTTGCTACATGACTAAAGCGATAAACAAACTTACGGCCCGACTGATAGTAAGTGGATCTTACATTCCATGGACAGTGTACTACAAACAAAGAATGTTACAGATGCGTTTATTTATTTATTTTGACTTTAATTAAAATGGTTAAACCATTTGTTGTCAAGCCAAGCGTTGTCAAAGAAAGTAATAATCGAAAGCAATGTTATGTAATACTTCTAGGATATCATCAACAGGGAAAAGTTGAGTCATTAACATGTATTTGTGCACTATATAAAATGAACAAAGAATCGATTATTAATAAAATTCAAGTGTCAAGAATGCTTGGGCGGGGTACCGGCGGCCCGACCGGCTAGCTTTAGGTTTACTTATTATATTAAGATAAATATTTCTCATGGACATGTGAAACTGCTTTATGGTTTGAGAATATCACTTTTAAATCGTACTGTGTTCGGGCCTCGAATGTTTTTACAACAATTAGACGCATTTTACCTACCCTTATTGTTACCTACGCTCAAGTCAGTATTGATGGAAAGTCAATACACGGCGTGCTCAACGGTTGTTCCCTTTGTTCGTTGTGTTTCTTTCGGGTTTGCTTGTTAAAAATCTACGTGGACTACTTTATTTTTGGGGGGCAAATAGACTACCTAAGTCGGGAGTTAAAGAGAAATGCCAATAGTGAGAGGTGAGCGCGCGCTGGGGGTTCACGCTCGGTGGTCGTTGAGTACTTGGCACCTAATTTGCTTACATTTTGTGACCGCTACGCCATAAGGAGAGATTAAGAACTATGGCCCGTACATGGGGCGTGAATGTCTTTAAGTTGCGTTAGCTTAGGCTTTATCGCCGCGATGTGGGCCGCTGCCACACTTGCTTCCGCGCGATGTTAAGTTTGCGCTGGCGCAAATTGTTTAGTCTTAAAATGTGTGGACATGATATTGAGTCGTGAAATTTAATTTACTTTTAATATAAATCCATTTATGTAAAGCGGTTTAATTTTGTGATTAAATAATACTTAATTAATACTTCTTTGTGGGAGTCTTTACCACTGGAGATTTTCCGGACCGACACGACTTCGGGACCTTCAAGAAACGAGCTTATTCCTTTTTAAGAGGCCGGCAAAGCACCTGAAATTCCCCTGGTGTTGCATTTGTTCATCATCAACGCTTGTGGCTTCAGTTAAGCTTAAGCCACAATGCTCGTCTGTCCCCACTTCTATAACTTTTTTAATCATATTACATTTGCTGTTAATGTAATTTATTTTTTTAATTAATTTTCACAATTTTGAAATTGTATCTTGCAGCCACGACCGAGTTTCATCACAGGTGACTCATCACATTTACATGTTTTAATTTTCGGACAATGGCCGGGATTAGCGGTGAGCGGGTGAGCTTCCGGGGCACAGACTCCTGACACAATATCCACTTAGAAGTAAATAAAATTGAAACAAAGCCGTGCCCCGGAGAGTTTAATATCGCAGCATCGGAAGCCGCCGCGCCGCTGCGAATATAATAATACTCGGCCAACTTTTCTCATTTAAATGTTGTTCCCCGGCAAAGTTTAAATATAAAAATATAATGATGCGGTACGCATTAGTGAGTCATTGAGTACGTGCGTGCGCCCCGCCGACCAACTTTCAGCCCTCGAGTCGCGAATATAGAAGTTAAAACAAATGGAAAATAAACTTTGGGAATAAAATAAAAATAACCCCGTTGGCGGCGAGGGTGGCGGCCCTCCCCAATAAAAAATATAATAACTTTTCTTTTTATTCGACGTAATGTTAGCGGCGGTGCTCTTCTGACGTTGTTGCTGTCCCGTTTCCGGGCATTATACAGATAGGGTGCGTGCCCGTGCGCTGTGCTGTTGCGCGACTTGCGACCCGGACCCAGTTTGTGTCGAATGCGTTCGAATGCAATTCACTACGTAGATACATTTTAAGTATTTACTTATGATAACATATAAAATTTTGTAAACTAGCTTGTGTTCAAATTTATAACAACTTAACTTAATTAATAAAGACGTATATTTTGTGGAAGTACAAAGCGTATTGAAGAATAACAAACGAGCACTCAGCCCAACTGATGGTAAGAGGATTCAGTATCCCATAGACACCTACATCTATTCTCCCTTAAGAATCAAAATGCAGATGGGTTGTCACCCCTGAGGACAAGTTAACATATAGGAAACACAGGAGCAATTAGCTTATATTTTTCGCTGGTATTTCCACAGAGAGTAGGCAGTACTTCCACGGCGAACCGACCCATTCCTATTGCTCCCATAATATTAGTGCACTTAATATTTTCACGGGTTATTGACATGACAATATACATTTTAGTGTTTTCGAAATATAATTAATTACTGACAAGACTCACACAAATGATGCTAATAATACAACGATCAGACATTATTTTGTCTAGTTATGCTACCTACCAGTATACCATTACAATAATATAACTCCTAGATATTTTTTATAGAACAAGAGTGACAGACGAGCTCACAGTCCACCTGATGGTAAGAGGATGTTGTGACCGATAGATATCTAAATTTATCCTCAATTAAGAATCAAAATATAGATGCACTGTCACCCCTGAGTACTAAGATATAATGCCTCGTTTCCAGTAGAGAGGGCCTCCGGTTCTCTACACTCACCATACAAAACAGAACAGCATTTTACACTGGTATTCTGTGAGAATGTGTTCATTTCCCGGTCCTACCTATTTGTGCTACAACTATAATATAGCTGTAGCGTGGCTCTGCCATATATAAAGACAGATTTCGATATGCGCAGAATTATCTAAGTACGCATCTAGTGACGCACGAACGGTCGTCGGGAGTCGATATAAAAAAGTTATATCTTATTTATTGGGGTTACCTTCTACATACCTAATAAAAACTGCTCACTGCGACTGTAATATGGCGGTTTAACGTACTCTGTCAAATCCTAGGCAAAGTTACTATCTAATGTATATACCGTTAAAACTAACAGTAAGTTCATTATTAACAATATATGGAATATTCTGAATACTTATGCAACATGAGTAACTTTATAAGTTTCCCGAGAATAACCTTAGGAAAATATGGTGAATCTAGTTTTCTTTGAAGTAACTATATTAAATAAAATGTATACCCGAGGTACAATGTAGACAAATTTATTCTACAACCAAATACGGCCCTGTTTTTACTGTTTTTTTTTAATCAACTTATATTTAATTCGACGTACGAATACATGGAACGTCCGCCGCTGCAATGACGTCGTTGTAAATTGAGCCTAATTCTATGTTAACGGCTTTTGTTGAAAAAGTAAATTATGCCTTAATATCTATCATTGTAACAAATGGACGCGGCGAAGTAACGCAAGCAACTGTCGCATTTAGCCCTATCAAAATAAGGCTTTAAGTCCTTCAAATTTCCATTTTAATAGAAAAGGATGATTAGTACAGAGCCGTAGTATCTATGCATACGATTTAGTAATAATGAGGCAGCTAAACTTTTTGTGGAGACGTATTAATTTTTTTATAATCGAAACGCGAAATCTTCACCCAATTTTACACTGTTGCTGAATGATATAGAGCCCTTAATGTCTTGCACATTTACAACATACAATATCAAGCCTGTAAATCTATACAAATAAATAAAATTGAAGTGTCTGTTTGTAATGTCGAAATAACAGCTTTTTACTATATACATATGAAAGTATATACGGTACTTATAACAAAAACACGATTTTTAAAATGTTTGTCTTTCTGTCTGTCTGTCTGTGTCTGTTTGTTCCGGCTAATCTCCGAAACGACTGGACCGATTTTGACCGAACTTTCACTGCCATATATCTGATGTTATAAGAAGTAACTTAGGCTACTTTTATTTTAGAAAAACAATTAGGGTTCCGCGCAAAAAATTAAAACACCTAAAATCCAATCGTAATAACTTAAGCGCGGGCGAAGTCGCGGGGAACAGTTAGTGATAAATATAATAAACGGTTACTAATATTAAGAGCTATAAAAATGTTTTCCGTTATTTTTATTCCTACAACGCCATTCGCAAGACAATAGTGTTTACGTAATAACCGTGCTACTGTGCATATTTTAATATGAACCTATCCGGGGTGATGATGTAAAGAGTATAACACCAAAATTAAAAATGTGAAGTTTACTCAATATCACTAAAATACGCAGCCCATGCAAAAGTATAACTTGCGGTTTACACAATTAAGTTGTTTTTAGATTGTCCCGCAACAATGCGCGGGCGCAAAGCGATCACAATAGAACGGAGGACGAAACGAAAAATCTGTTCACAATAACATTTTGTGTTTGAACTGTCCGTCTGTTTGTTTAGTTGGAAACTAAAAAATTCACCGACACGGTGTCTCTGGCTATATTTACACGTTCATATAAAATATTTCCGACGTTTCTAAACATATTAAAAGGCGCGTTTTTACGTCCGCGGAAGATTCGTATTCACCGCAAGTATTTCTCCTATATTGTTGTAAGTATGGTTTTTAATGTGTGAATATGTTATTAATAAAAGGCGTTCACGCATAATTATTGACTCATTTGGTTGAGGTTTACAGGTTACAGAGCCACGCTGCAGCTATGTTATAGTTTTAGCACGTATGGATCGGCTCGACCGGGACAGGACCACGCTCTCACAGAATACCAGCGTAAAATAGCAGCTAAATGCTGCTGTGTTATAGTATGGTGAGTGTAGAGAACCGGAAACCCTTTACTGGAAACGAGGCTTTCCGTCGTGGTCCTCACAGGTGACAATGCATCTGCATTTTGATTTTTAATCGGGGAGAAACGTAGATGTCTATGGGCCACAGTATCCACTTACCATCTGGTGGACTGAGTGCTCGTTTATCACACTTATTCTATAAAAAAAAAGTAAAGAACCGACTACCGATGCGGTAAGTATTCTTGAGTGGCAGCCTCGTTATGCGAAGTTAAGGGGTGGGGAGGGGAGGGGAAACTAACTGGAGTGACGACGGTTGGAGTCGATGGTTGCAGTTTACTCAGGACAGTGCTTTGTGAACTTGTGAATATTATATATGTGAACTTGGGATATAATGATGATGATGATGATGCCGCTTTCATAAGGTTAAATTGTGACTGTTTGGAAAGAAAATGGTTTATTTGTGAGTTTCTTGCCGCTTCTTTTCACAAGGTCCCCCAGTTGAAATGATAGCGTAGCTTTTGTATGTCAAAAAGTGCTTTGTAGTAGTCAAACTTGAATAAAAAAATTTGACTTTGACTTTGTCAATTATCATCATCGTTATCATATAACCACAAGTCCACTAATGAGTTTCGGAATGAACCCCAAGGAATGTCACAAAGCACGGTCCTGAACCATCTGTCCCCATCCTAAAATTTATGTATAAATATTACTTAATGATTAAAAATAGCGTCAAATAAATGTATAAAATAGCTCACTTTAAAATATAAAATTCGAGTAGGTATAAACAACTTAAAGCACCCACAAACGATACCACCCAAACGGTCCCGTACCATGAAATTTATTTTAGAGAATGGAGAAAAGCAAATACTCGGCGATCAGTCGTGGACTATAAAAACAAAGCGGTTCGTGCAAACAAGGGATAAAGGGGGGTCCAAGACGGTCGCATCGAAATCTGGTATTTTGTATTCATAACATTATTTAGTTTTGGGCAATGAAATTAAATAAAGTGCCACGCTGTGGTACCTATAAAATGAAATTGCAATGCGTATACTGTAACATAAACAAGAACTTACAACGACAAAACGTGTTTAAAATGCAGTTTATTCTCGGCTGAACAACTGATGTTGAAAAATAAGCGCCCGAAAAAACAGTATACATTTTATGTTTTCATATTTTTATATTTATTTGCATTTTAAGTAGCCGAGTGATTAAATATGGAGCTCTTTGCCATGTAGTGGCGGTGTAACCACTATCGTAAGCACTTACCCCAATATCATGCTGTGGGTCGTAGAGGCGATAAATAGAAACTAACAGCTCAGCAGTAGCAGCAGTCTTTCTGACAAAATGTGTGAATGGTGGGACCACTCCACAGCCGACTTAGCTTTAGAGGTTAACAAAATTCTTTTCACTCTTACCTTGAAGACACCCGACTCTGAATTGCAGATGCGTTGCAGGCCTTTTAGAAAGAGTTTACTCTTTTATAAAATGCCGGCAACGCACTTGCAATTCCCCTGGTGAAGTATTGTTCATGGGCGGCGATACTCACTTACCATAAGGTGAGCCGTATGCTCCTTTGCCCCTAATACTATTAAAAAAAAACTTTGCAATAGGATGGATAGATAGATACTGCCGAACTATTCCACCCCCTTACTGCACGCACGACAGCATGCTTGGTTTGAATACGCGGTATATCGACAAGTCGAATGGCTACCTCGTTGGTCTAGCGATCGTAAACGCGATCTCTGATCATGAGGTACTAGGTTCGAATGCCGGGTTGGGCCAAAATCAGTTGTTGCCTTTCTCTGCAAATAAATACTCAGTAACAGCCTGGCGTCAGTAATTTGGGGGTGTTTCATTCACCCCCATGCCTCGGAAAGCACGATATGCCGCTGGTCCGCCTGCTCTCTCCAGTCGTGTCGATTTGCCGTCCCATCGGACTATAAAAGTGTGGGAATAGAGAGTGATAGATAGCCGGGCGCTTGCTTGTCCGAGGACTGAAGAAAGAGAGAGAAATTGAGTCATGCAATTCATCCGCACAATCAAAATAAAAGCTGATAGCAAAGCTTCTTCCTCCTATCGAAAACAAAATTTCGTTGTGGTCAAGACATGTTTGTATATTCTATGCCTTACCATAAATTAATCACTTTATTTCGTTATACGGATGGAACAAGGAAGAATATGGTTAGCTCTCAGAACTAAAATCGAACGCCTCACATCCTGTAACAATGCTTCTACTTATATGTTTATTCGAGAGATTTTTTAATCGACATTTTTTATAAAACGTTACCTCCGCACTAGGATTTTCTATCTATATCGTGGGGGCAGTTTACAGTTACAGTTTACTTAAATTTCACAAGGACAAACATCCAGACCCGGAACAATTATTTTTTAGCCCATACAAATAATTGTTCCGTTTGGGATTTGAACCCGCGGCGTTGTAACTCATCGCTAAGCCACGCCTAATATCCTAAGAAGCGGGAAGACCGGGATAAGTCGCGCGCCTTGGGGTAGACCTGTACCCAGCTGTGGACTGCCGCAGGCTGGTGATTATGATTAAATATCTTATACGTGGAGTATTGATAATCCGTGTACAATGTACAGTGGTTTATAAAAAATCTCCCTTGATTGTGAGGACTGTGTTCAGCAGTAGCATACCACTTACGTATTCTGAAATAATGTATAAAACAACACGTACAATACGTGACAACAATCTCGTCCAACACTGAATCTGAAATATCAAATGCTCAATAATCTCGAATCGCCATCTCATTCAGATCTCGCAGACGTTACTTGATCGTCTTGCGTTTCAGATAAAAACGTCAAACACACTTCACACTTAATTTGAGGTTATAGGGCCTTCTTTCAAGATCTTTAATGGATGAATTGAACGGAACTGCATAATCTGAGATATTACAACAAGATTTCAAGTCAAATGCGAAATAAAAATCTTCAGAGAGATGACAAAAGCTTACGTAATAACTTTTGGTCTGTTCCGATCAGTTTTAATATTCTTTCGTTTTGTCTTATTAAACTTGATTACTAAACTTTGAGCATGAAACGTACAATTTAAAAGAAATATATGAACTTAAATATCATGGAGGATGTACTAGTTTGTTGTGTAAATCCCACTTTACAGTCATTGCCTAATACTGTTTACAGAAATTAATATCATCTTCAATCAGTAAATAGAAAAACCAGACTGCGTAAAATTGCTTACTGCAAAAAACTTTCCCCTTCCTTTTTTATATAGCCTATGTTACTCCCACAATTACGACGAATGTAACGACACCTCATATGTTAAAATCCATCAACACGTTTAGACAACAGAGAGTGCCAGAGTAATAGACATACATACATACTCTCGAAGAATATTGCCCTCCTTCTGGGGCAGTCGGATAATAATAATCAAAAGAGTCATTATTTACAGGCTATGAAGCATTACATCTCAGTTCTCTGAGATGATGACGCATAATATGTAACCTTCTTTGTTTAAAGTTGATTGCAGGTGTCCTTGGCCTGCATTAACCACTTACCATCAGGTGCAAGTTCGTTGTACTTAAATTTAATTTCAAAGAAAAAATTAAAATGCAGATAGATATATTGTCACCTTGAAGCTCAAAATTTAAAATCTTCCAGACCGGCAACGGGCGTCAGACATGTGAGAAATTTAGTAGTGCAACCGCCAATGCGTCTGCCAAGCGTGAGGAATAACGGATTTTTTTTTTACTGTGTAAGCAGCTATGCATATCTTGAATGTCCAGTATCATTGTGAACTGTAAGATCTATTGTGATCGCTGCTATAGGTAGAGTTCACTGCTAAGTCTTATGTCTTCAATGAATTGAACGAGTTAGCAGTGAGCAATTTCACTTCTTCTGGGTTAAGTACGTAGTTTCCCAGATGAGTGTTACGGTTCCACAATCAGATAGGATATGAAGAGGTGTTTCTTACGTTAAGAAACCGGATCAGCACATCCTTGAGTTGCTTAGTCCCTTGATGGACATTTGCTTTTTTAGACAACAGCGTCCAATCAGGGCTCTTTCCAAAATTAGCAGTTTATTCTTATTTAATTCCAATGGATTGTAATAATAAATATTAATAGTATAGTTGTAGCCCCAATGGGTCGGTATCGACCGGGGAAGAACCACGCTCTCACAGAATACCAGCGTAAAACAGCAGCATAATGCTGCTGTGTTTCGTATGGTGAGCGTAGAGAACCGGAGACCTATTTTACTGGAAAAGAGGCATTCTATCTTAGTCTTCACAGCTGACAACGCATCTGCATTTTAATTAGCAAACGAATGTAGGTGTACACGTCTATGGGCCACAGCAACCACTTACCATCAGGTGGACTGTGTGCTCGTTTGTCACCTTAATTCTTTTAAAAAAATGGCTCATCAAGGAGAAAGCAAACTAGTAGTCTTTATACAAAAATATATGTACAGTTTTCGAAAAATAATGTGTGCTTGTACTTAAGTACGTACGCACGTAGGAAGTTATACTTCTTTAGCATAGTAAAACAAAAGACTTGAGAGACAAATACCCACTGAAATTGTCGCTTTTAGATGTCAGTATGGCGCGCATCGTAACAACTTCATGGTGTCTTTTTTAGGTGTCGATGTGCGCGCGCATCATAAAAATTCACTCTCATAATTGTTCCCAAACATCCCAAAAGAAGTATACCTTCAAAAAGTTACAACTGTTTTATTAAAACGGTTCACTTCTCCCGGACATGTAATTGTTTTCATATAAACATCGTTATTGGTTTGAGTGACGTTTTCCAAAGGGCACCCAGGGGCAGCGGTAGCATTTTGTTTACACATATCGCGCCTTTTGTCACACAATAACAGCCTCGCACGCTGTAACGACTCAACACCCATATAACGCAATTAAGCCATTGCAATTTGAGCTTTATAGCACATCGTCTACAGTTAATTTCAAATTTTAAATAAAAGTAGTGTGAGACGCGTTCTCCGAACCATATACAGAAGACCCATATCTTGCAAAGCTTCACTTGTCAGCTTGCCTACTCGTCTCATATAAGTTAATTGCGCATTTATGACGTATTCAACTGTGCGATGGTACCATTTTCTCCCGTAGAGCACCTAAGATACGACTATTGGATTCACCAGACAGCGTTGAAGTCCAGACATCTGCTACTACAATCGTCTACCGCCGTCGGTCCTCTGTCTATGTTATAATATGATGTCCTCTCCTTAACAATATGCAGTTAACTAATATAATTCTGGACCGTAAGACGGAGTTGAGAACACGATTGTATGTACTATATTCGATTGTACCTAATACGTTGTTAATATTTTAGTGAACTTGTTCATCTCATATCATGAAAAATAAAAAGGTGTTGTCGACACCAAACTGATTTCTCCGCGCAATTTATTAATACATAATATGAAATACGAAATTGTGATATAGAGAAAGATACTTTTGAAATTATGTTAAAGGCTATAAATAGACTCTCATCTCTAATAGTGCTTATTAATTATTAGTTTTCTCACGCGTTAATACAATACGAGTACCTACACTTCGTCAACAAGTCGTTGAAATAAAACTCATGAAAATTATGCTTGAATGTAAGCCATCCATATGTATCAATTCACATAAGATTTACAGTCTAGACCGATCAAATTGATCAATTATTCCATTAAGATATAACAAAATCTGCAGGGCTCGGATCGAGCGCTGTACGTCCTCGACCATCCGGTGCTATGGTTTTGCGCGCGCGTATCCATTGCTGATAAGCCGATTCGGCGGGCTGATGCCTCCCTCAATGAAACTCAGAGTACCTACAATCAAACCACATGTTTCCATTTGCATGCATACTCTCTATTTACTTGCCTAAACTTTAATACACACGTTCGCTAACTTATTCAGATGCCAGAAAGATGTCATGCTTTCCGATAGATACAACAACCAGCATAAAATAGCTCGACGCTGCTGTGTTTCGTATGGTGTTAGTGTTGGGAACCGGAGACCCTTTTTACTGGAAACGATGCATTCCATCTTAGTCCTCACGGTTGGTAATGCAGCTGTATTTTAATTCGTAATCGAGAATACACGTAGATGTCTATGGGCCTCAGTAATCACTTACATCTGTGGTGGACTGTGTGCTCGTTTATCATCCTAATCCTGTAAAAAAAAAACTAAAAATATTTCATTCAATTTGTCCTTTGAATTTGGCTTTCACGTTTTTGTCATTGACACTCCTTATGGCGATACCGATGTACTGAGACTATGGCATTACAAACCTTCAACACGACTAACATGGGCTGGGGACAAAAAATTTATCCTCCGGCACGGCAACGGGGAGAAGTATATCCCCGTTTGACACAACGAGTAGACATATTTTTTTTTTATAGGAGAAGGGTAACAAACGAGCACACAGTCCACCTGATGGTAAGTGGTTGCTGCGGCCCATAGACATCTACATCTATTCTCGATTACGAATCAAAATGCAGATGCGTTGTCACCCGTGAGGACTAAGATGGAATGCCTCGTTTCCAGTAAAAAGGGTCTCCGGTTCTCTACACTCACCATACGAAACACAGCAGGGTTACGCTGCTATTTTACGCTGGTATTCTCTGAGAGCGTGGTCCTTCCCCGGTCGAGCTGACCCATTCGTGCTACAACCATAATATAGCTGCAGCATGGCTCTACCACGTAAATAATAACATATATCCCCCGTCCGTAGCATAGAGTCAAATGAAAGATAAAATATTATGCTTTTTTGACATTTGAAAGGGACAATCCTATCCTAGTTTATTGGACGTGGGTTTAAGTCTATATGCATTCAAAAAATATATCTAAGTCTTAAGTCTATCTCCCATTTTATCTACTGTGGATATTATATACACCGGTGTGCCCATGCTCGAAGGGTGGATAAAATTAAGTGAGGGGATAAACATTTTCTCCTTTTCCCGGGGATAAAATTGTCTCCTGCCTATGCTAGGGGCAGCAGGTGTTCTGTTTATGCTTTCACTTAGTTAATACCAAGTGCAAGTTAGGGCGGAAAATGGCGGCAATTCAATCTGTGCAGTTAAAGCAGTGGTAGAGCCACGCGGCAGCTTTTGTTGTAGCACGGATGGGCCGGCTCGAACCGGGGTGGTACCACGACCTCACAGAAAACCAGCGTGAAGTAGAGGTTCACCTCTGCGTTTCGCTTGGTGAGTGCAGGTGGCCGGAGGCCCTTTTTACTGGAAATGAGGCATTCCATCTTAGTCCTCACGGGTGACAACGCATCTGCATTTTGATTCGCAAATGAGGATAGATGTAGTTGTCTATGGGCCGCAGCAACCACTTACCATCAATTGGAGTGTGTGCTCGTTTGTCACCCTTATCCTATAAAAGAAAAAGCAATTATTGTAAAAAAGCGTCCCCGTGATCTTCATCAGCTAACTTCCCATCAAACATGTTCAACCCCTTTATTAAGACAATTGTATATTTCACACACAAGCAAAATTTAATTCCTACCTTCACTTCCAAAGTTTTTGTTAATGATGAAAAATTCCTAGATCGTAAAAATAGTTTAGCAACTGTAAACACATTTACTTAATGTAATCCAGCGATTGTCTTTTCCCTATTATGATATCGCTGGGTAAACCCACGCTGTTGTTTATATATTATATGATACACGTTAACTTATTAATCACTTATAGGCAGGTAATGCATTGCGGTTTTATAATGATAATTAATCGAAACCTTCAAAACGTATTATCGAATATATATTTGTGGTAAAAACGTAACACTGCGAATACATCGTGTTGGCAAATTATGACGAGTGGCTTAAAATAAGATTTCCCGCCATGGACATCACACGATTCTTAAAAACAATATTGATTTAATTTCATTCGGAACCGGTGCCCTGTCGCGCGGGTGCAAAAGTCAAATGTCGCGTAAGAAGGGCAAACGAAATCGCGACGGCCGCAATTCGAAAACGCCTTATTAACTTCTTTCGAATTCGAACAGGTCTGTAAAGGTCAAGAATGTGTGTCAGTATTCCGTTCCTTTAAACTTTTTCGCGTTGCAAAACCATCCTTAAATCGGAACTAAATCGCGAGTCGTGGCGGTCGTTTTGTGCGGCTAAAGCCAAATTGCGGATCGCGTTGGTCCGCTGCACAGCCTTAATTTTTGACTATAATAAATAACCGTGGGCCGATGAAATATATTATAATTCGGCGGGATTCGGCCCGCTCTCGAATTAGAATTGTAATGTGTATTTTTATACCGTCATTTAGAATGGTCAATAATTGCTGGCGTGCGCATCGTACGTAAAATAATACAGCTTTAATTCGTGTTCGTTAGTCATCGCGTTATTAAGAGTTATAAATAAAAATTACTTGCGACGCCATCCGGAGTTGTCTGCAATTTTTAAATCGGTAAAATAGCACCTTCACTTGAGTGTTGGAGCCCAATTTTCTCCAATATTCAAACATCTTCATAATGTCTGAGCAATCCAAGTTTGAGTCCTGTCAGTTCCAATTTTAGGTGTTAAATTTTATAAAATATACATTTGTGGAACCTTGTCAAATTTTATCTTTACTGTATTCTCTAAATATGAAATTCATCATCACCACCATCATCATCGTCTGGCCTCGAGAGTCCACTGAGGAACAATCGACCTTCTCCTAAGGAGATGAATTACTTAAGCTGTCTGATACTTAATACTTAATCGTACTAGGAGCCCATAAATGCGTAGAGGGTACGTCCCACATAATTTTATAATTTGTCAGTGAGTGAAACCCGCCGCAACGGCGGGATATTACAATGATACATTCACATCGTTATTAACAATATTATTATTTTTTCTGACTCCCAAATGTTAATAACTCCCCGAAAGGCTTCTATAGCGCGTAATTATAGTATTTCGTCTCCGCTCTGCTGGGTTCGGGGTTCGATATCGGCAAGGGTAAATAAATATCACATATTATTATAGCAGGGTTTTTTATTTTCCATCCGTGCAGCCAAATCGAAATTGGCTTATTTGTAAGCTGTAATTTAAATTTCTTGACTGCCTCGATGGTCTAGTGGTCGTATATGAGGTTGCTGATCACGAGGCCTCGGGTTGAAAACCCGGGTCGGGCGGAAATCAGTTTATGGATTTTCCCGGAGTCAGAAAGTTGGCGGTGTTTCATCCTTGTGCCTCGGAAAGCACGTAAAGCCGTTGGTTCTGCGCCTGATCTCTTTCCGATTGTGTCGTGGCTCCCATCGAACTATTAGAGTGAAAGAATAAAGAGTGCACCTATGCAATTCACTCGTGCACTATAATTCAGGACCAGCACTGTGTAGATGGCTAATCTCCGTAGAGCCTTAATACTGATTTGTTAATAGTGTTTTTGACAGTATTTTTATTGTAATGAAATTTACAAAAATATTATTGAGTTTGAGTATTGCCGCATAATGCTCAAGCGTTGTTTCACATAAATAATCTACTTCTGTAAGTCACATATTGCAGCTTTTCAGATATACCAATGCCTCTGGGTGTTCTTATATAAACCATTCTATTTCTAATGTTCTAATGTATTTCTATGTATGTATGTAATGTATTTCTAATCGAAGTCAATCTTATATATAGGAAAGCATCGTTGGAAAACTTGCATGTACCAGAAATTACAAACCTTTAGATATGAGCTCCGCTTACTCGTGTTTGTTTACTACGCGTGGCGGGTTTCTTTTTTTTATAATAATGAAGTGACAAATAAACTTACAACCCACCTGATGGCAACGTACTTTCTATAAGCTGTAGTTTAGTTGTCCTATAAGCTCTAGTAAAGCACAGGCTTATTTACGGTAACCTTGACACAATCACAGCGAACGTGTTAAATACGTGATGACTAAATGACAATATCTATTAAAGCTATCTAGAATATTTGTTTGTAGGCCATACAAATAATTGTTCTTTGGAGTCGAACACGCGGCTCTTGCCACTGTAACTTGCTAAGCCACTGCGCCACGGAGAATAATTTAATTAATAATATAAAGAAAGATACGTGTCGTTGGTGTCACCGTTTGCAACATTGACGTTAATAACATTTTATTTGGTGCCGTGACCGTACCCGGTACATTGGCCCTCGGTGTCGCCAAAGATTAAACAGCCGATGTGACAACCATTATCACCCATAAAATGATCCTATGACAGTAGCGACATCTGTAACTGTGTGACAAATTGTCTGCAGTCTAGATCATATAGTACCATTAATAACAAAGCTATTTACTTTTACAAATCATTCGTATTCGATGTAACTTTTTTTTTTAATAAAAACGATAGCTGGGCTAAGCGCTCGCCGTCATTTCAAATTACTCGAGCGATCCGGCCCGATCCTCGCCGGTACCAAACGAAGACGTTTGGCACATGTCATTACTTGCGATATTTGTTGTTTAGTTTGAATATACTAACTACTCTAGTTTAAGCTAAAGTAGACGAATCGATAGTCGATATGAAACTAGATGTATAAGAAGGATATTATGTATCTCGGTAGGTGGTTATTTGTCGTAAATACAATGTAATATTGCCAACATAATGATAATTACAATTCTATAAACAAATTGTGTAAGCGATGTAAAGTAAAGAAAACATCAAAAAATCTATGTATACGAGAAAACTTATGTTAATTAGTTTGCAAACCGTACTAGCTTTCAATAAGGTACCCTCTTGAAAGGTAAAAAGAAGTTGGACCTTCATCTTCGCATAATTTTACTTTTAACAGTAACATCAATAATATGTTATAATGTAGGTATTAAGCACTGCATTGACACGATGACGCCTCTCAGGCTGCTTACTCTTTGGTAATATTATACATGAATCAATTTATAAGAGCGCTGCGCGCGAGCAACTGCATATTTTTCAATTACGTCAATTTAAAATAATACTTAATTCGCTATTGTGACTCATTGAGAGCATTGTGTCAGTCGGCGGACAAATAAAGCGGATTTTACATTGTGCGATCGTCGACGCCTCTTTGAGAATACATCATAGATTACATGGACCGCAGACTAGTCGGAAAATAACCGATTTTTTGTTTGTTCTCACAGTTTCATCTTTTTTATATAAAAGACATAAAGATATTTCAACATTATTTCTTTTCTTTCGCATTAAGTTGCGGGTATTCTGGGTTTAATATAAAATGTTAAATTCATCAATATTAATGTAGCCTTTACACGGCTAATGGATACTTTTTTCGATATTACAAATACGAAACCCTCGCTATTTTATAGCAGTTATTATAAAGAAACAGCTTCGTGTAGAATATTTAATAAAGCGTGGTTTTTAACATACATAATATAACATAACATAAACACTCACGCCTGTCACCTAGAGGGGTAGGCAGAGACTACGGACTTCCATTTTGCACGACCCTGACACTGACTGACCACTGACCTGATTCATGCTCGTCGGTTAAGAGTACTCTTAATTTGGCCTATTTTCAATATATCGCCAATTTGGTCGGTAAACTTTCCCGTCCCGACTCTGCCTTTCACCTCTGCAACATAAATTTGCTTTGTCACTCATTCCTCATTAATTCTTTCTACATGATCAAATCACCAAAGCATTCCTTTCTTAATCCTGGTCACGTCATCTTGAAAACCACACTCTTCTGTTATCACACAATTTCACACCCTGTCATTCAGATTCAGCCCTAACATACTCCTTAATGACCGCATTTCTACAGCATTTAATCCCCTCTCATGCTTCTTCTGCCACGCCCAACTTTCACTATCTTACATTAAAGTAACACAGCACAGCACTCTGAATTGGCATACGTGCCCTTTTTGACACCTTCTGACTTTCCAGAATAGCGTGTATAGCCCCATTCACTCTAATTCCTGCGTTCACTCGTCGTTCTATATCCTTATCATATTTACCATCCCTGCTTAGCGTAGTTTATACCTGGCACATATTGTAATATTTAATGGAATACGCCATCCAGAGTTCAGAATGTGGTCTATTTAATATCCTATATGACATAAAATAAACCTAGCAAGCTAACAGCATAGCAAAGTCGCGAAGCAATCAGCTTTGTAGCGGTTTCTAACGGTTGCCGTTGAGCAATCAGTTTCAAAATGGGAGGTTCAGATGCCTGGGTGATCAGTAATCGAATGCTGAATTTGAAATTTGAATTTGAAAATTCGCAACCGTTCTCGAGATAATCGTGGGACAGACGGACAGACGGACAGACATCGTGAAATTAATAAGTGACTTCCCAAGCTTCGCCACTTAATAAAATGTAAGTAGTTGCTAAAAACATATAACATTTTTTTTAAATAATATAACGTCGCGAAGTTGAGCGTTAATGACGTATTAAGTTGCAGCTGCGTCGGTTGTCGCATCCATCTCGGGGTACAATGCTGAATGTAAATGCCGTGTGACACATTGTCGCACAAGCTACCGCGCTGCGTTATAATATGTTGACATATAAAAATAAGATCGCCCGCACCGCTTAACCCTTTATAATAAAATTATATTACTTATACCTACGAGCAGTTTTCCTTGGCCTCGGAGTTGGTTTTCGAGGTACATCAAGTCTCAACAGTGATTCCATATATTTTTGATATGTGAATAATGAATCTTTTGAAGTTCTGTGAACCCTGTTTTACGAACGGAATATTACGTGCATTACATCCCTTGTCAAAATGTTACAATAATAAAATATGTCGCAGAGTTGCGGCGAGAACTTGGTTGTCTGCGGATTGATGCTCCTGTATTATTGTTTAAATAATGGTTTGAAGTGGATTTTGCTACGTAAAAGTGGTACAATTTTGTGTATTAAATATCTCCGAATGTTAACTATTAGAGGAAACGCTGAAATAAGTGCTACGATGGTGATTTGAACCTTTAGTTATTGTGTCTAGCCGCCTAAGGGCTACTACTGTCACTACTATTGTAAAATCTCCTGAAATATTCGCATTGTGACGCATCAACTTATTGTGAAGAAATATTTATTTTTATTTTATTACTAGACACTGGCAAAAGTAAATCCGTACGAATCCATCACCAAAGAAAAAATTGTATCCGTGCTTATATCTACCGGATTATATCCATAATTTAAATTAAGTTTTAGCGCTGGGCGGAGCGGTGTGTAGTTAATTTTATTGTTTCATTACGGTTGGCGTACCTAAAACAATATATTTGCTCGTGATCCTTTTATAATTGCTTGACTGCCTCGTTGGTGTAGACGATGTAAACGCGATTTCTGAACATGTGGTCCTAGGTTCGAACCCAGGTTTGGCCAAAAATCACTAATTGGGTTACTGTCAAGAAATTCTCAGTGGCTGTCCAGAGCCTGACTCTGTTGACGGTGTTTCATCCCCGTACCTCGTAAGGCACGTAAAGCCGTTGGTCCTGCGCCTAATGCGCTTCCTACGGTCGTATCAGATTATCGTCCCATTAAACTATGAGAGTGAGGGAATAAAGAGTGACCGATTTATCCACAGTCGTCCCATTTTGGGGTCTAGTAAAAAAATTACCAAAGAAAATAAGCACGAACTTGTATTTTGATTTTTCTCTATTATTCTAATTTGGTATTTTAGTATATTTAGTATTCTAATTTATGTCTACTACATTTGATAATGTTTTTAAATGTTTGAGTTACTTTTACGATTTTTTCGTCTGATCAACTGACCCTTATTTTGAATCAGAAGTAGATAAAATAAAATTGACGAAAGAAATAATTCTAACACCACGTCGAAAAATTAAATTAGTCAAAAGGTTTTATTTTTACGACCTTAATTGAGTTCAGGGGGTTATTTGCATGTCAATGAATATCCATTTAAAAAAAATTGGCTAATCTTCGGAATCGGTGAACCGGTTGTGATAAATATTCTCGAACAAATAGAGAGCAATGTAACGTTATATTGTATCTAAAAAACATGCAGAGTTTTATTGTGAAATCGCTAAATTTATATAATTAATGTTAATTTTAAACCTAAACTACGCCATATTATAGGTCCAACCCAGGCTAACCCATGGCGTGTCGCTCGTTTTATCCATAAATGTAAAAATGTATGTTAGTATGACTGTTTGAGATTAATAGACTTCAACACCGTTTGACCGATTACCCTGAAAGTTGTATATTTTAGTGTATTTATTCATGAAGAAAGTTATTTTTGCTATGTAATTTGTTGCCACTCACCACTAGATAGCGCAACTACTATATAGTTCAACCGATTGCCATGAAAGTCTCTACACAGGCAGGACAACGACTGCTGGTGTTTGCTAGTGCAATATATGATGTAAGAAGATTTTTTGGTGACAATATAGCACTACGTCTCCGCTTTGTGTTAGATGTGTGAAAAACACATTGGCTCTAGTTTTTCGAAACGATGTCGTTTTCTAACCCCTACTGTCTACACAGTCGAAGCCGCAAGCAAAACCTAGTGTTTTTATAAAATATATTTACCGTTATCGCACTGGATCGGTATCGGAGTCGTACATACATGTTAGCCTAAATCTACGGGCATATGAATAAAATATCTAGCTCAGTTGACATATCTACAGGTTGGTGCGGTCGGTTCCAGTGTATTTGGTTAATATTTGTACCGTTTAACATTAATTAACCAATTTATATTCAAGTTGCAGTGAAGAGTGCCTCTATATTATTTATCGTGTGAACTAATGCCGGCTACGTTGTATGTAGGTACAATAGTTGTAAGCGGACAGTGTTGTGCAATTTTAATCACCTCCAGCTTGACTGTCGTAGACTATAGTTAGATGCACCCTATACATAAGTTTTACAATTATTTGTTGGTAGGTTTTATATTATATACATATCCGAGTATTGACGGTGTAAGGATCTTACATAGACTTTTTGTTTGAAAACTATTTCTGTTTCGCATTGACGTAAATTTCACTGAACGTGTTCAACCTGGGCTAGATGATCAGATAGATGTGTTAGATGATGGCGCCCCGCCGGCTCGGATGAAGTTAATGAATGCAATTTTGATAGTTGATTTAGCACGTGCACATGCTGCGTGTAGCATATGCACTACTATGCGATTTACTAGGAGTTTTCTTCCTCACACTACTACTTTGTGCAATCGTTTACCACCGGCGAATATTCCGGACCGATTGTACTTAGGGAAACTTATTCAAGAAACGAGTTCACTCCTTGTTAAAAGACCGGCAACGCACTTGCAATTCCCATGGTGTTGCAGGTGCGTTGTGGTGGTGAGCCGTAGGCTCATCTATATTTAAAAAAAAACTTGAGTGTGTAAACTAGCCATTAAATATTTGAAACTTACGGCGAGTAAACAGTCTTAGCCCAAAGCCTGATAACAAAGCATTGTGAGCGACCGCCACTAAGTACACCGTGATTATATGAGAGAGAGTGTAACTAGTGTAGAGTAGCGAAATATGACGGCTCCATAGCACAGTGGCTTAGCAATGAGTAGCAACACCGAGGGCCGCGGGTTCGAATTCCGCACGGAACAAGTATTTGTATGGCCTACAAATAATTGTTCCGGGTCTAGATGTTTGTTCTTGAAAAAAACATGTTTGTAACCTGCCTCCACGATACAGCAGAACATTTTAGTGTGTGAGTAAAATTAAAAAAAAATCACTATTGTAAACGTTTTTAAAAAAAAATTGTCTTGACATCTACATTGATATCGGATGAAAAGACAGATGCTGGCAAGTTATTCCACTCATTTCCAAACAACGAAACATACCGTTTGGTTACTGTTTTATCTTTACAAAAACCCAGTTTCTGGTTCTACTGCGGTTCTCACTTTTGCTTGTAATGACCTTTTTTTGCTATGATATGGACTTATAAAGTGAAACTACTAAATTTACATTCTTAAATTCTAAACTTGTATTTTGTTGTATAGATCAACAGTTTGTACTTAAAGCAGTATACTTTTTTTCTTGCCTTGAAGACGATGTTAAAACAACATTTAATTTAGTTTTTAGTTTTAGAGCGGAGCACTTTTAAAAGCCGCACTCTAAGTTAATCATTTCATCCGCGCCGTGAAGTACACGGGGCCGCAAGGAAATAAGTTGAACATAAAATTTTTTGCGCCGACCGACGCGACGACTAAGACACTTGCGAACCGAGACGCCCTTGCTCCACCCGAACGCGAAACTAACAAATTGTTTCTTTTTATAAAATTAAAGGGACAAACAAACAGACCAGTCTGATGGTGAGTGGCTACTATAGCCCATTGGCATCTGCAACCAACTTCGAATAAAGAAGGCTCGTTTTTGTTACCTCTAAAGACGCAGTTTGATTGTTTGTAAATCAACGAAAATCTATAGATAAAAAATAAATATAATACCTGTATTACACTGGGTCTGCTTAAGACGGACATTTCAGACCGGTACACATCAAAGCAAGTACTGCTGCTTGCCGACAGAAATAGTCTAGTGTGATAGCTACTCAAGAAGATTCCCTGACAAGGAAGGCGTTACTACTGCTTGTATAGTATTTATTTCAGCAATTCAAAATGATAAAAAACGCGATTGTCAACCCGCCTGCAAAGAATAACAACTGTGGCAATTATTCCCTTGATGAGCCGATCTATGGGAGTGGCCTATAGCAGTGGATTTTGCTAAGCTTTAATGGTTGCGATGATAAAATATCATCATCATCATCATTACAGCCCTTCACAAGTCCAGTGCTCAACCTAAGTGGACTTGTGAACTTGTGACTCCTCCAAGGAATGCCACAAAGAACGGTCCTGAACCAGCTGCATCCACCGACTTCCTACATGTCTTACGAGGTCGTTTGGATCTGAGACGTGGTCCATCACTGCTGGCCGTATGAGTACGCTCAAGGTCCCTCAGCGAGCTATGGGAGAGGGCTGTACTCGGGGTTTCTCTGCGTGACAAACTTGGAAATGAGGATATCCCCAATAGAACCAGAGTGATAATGTATAATGACATAAAATTGTAGTATATACGTATATAATATATGAAAAATGCCCTTCGGAAATGCGGTAACTGTTCGATATAGCTTACGTCCGAAAAAAGATCTTAGTGATCCTCAAATCGGACCTAAAGAAATTTTACTTCTATCATCTGTATCAATAGTAAACTTTTTTTGCGCCCAGAAGCAAAATAAAGGGCTACCCTTCGGGAAGCGGGGGAGGGAGGTGTTGAATGTTCTTGGCACACCACACAGCCGGCTGTATGTTTAGGTGGGACTCACTATGAAAACCTAAGTGCCTACCCACTAAACACCTATACGTATACCTAAAACAGTGGTAGAGCCAGGCGGCAGCTTCTGCTGTCGCATGGATAGGCCGGCTCGAACCGGGGTGGTACCACGACCTCACAGAATACCAGCGTGAAGCAGAGGTTTACCTCTGCGTTTCGCTTCGTGAGTGCAGGTGGCCGGAGGCCCTTTTTACTGGAAATGAGGCATTCCATCCTAGTCCTCACTGGTGAAAACGCATCTGCATTTTGATTTGTAATAGAGGATAGATGTAGATGTCTATGGGCTGCAGCAACCACTTACCATCAGGTGGACTGTGTGCTCGTTTGTCACTCTTATCCTATAAAATAAAAAATTAAAAACACCACCTGGGACTGGCTTTGGCCTGGAGGGCCTTTCTGTCGTATCGGAAGCGACCCCCCTTGGGGAAAGGGGGCGCACAATAGTAAACATTAAATAACAGTTTATATACGTTCCACTCTTGGGCACAGGGTTCCTCCCATATTTTAGAGAGGGAGCAAGGAAGTATCGACAGCGCTGGCTTATTTCTCAGACAAGCAAATATATATTTACCATTAACAATGTCATTGGTGCCAGCGGATATCGAACCCGTGTCGCTCGCGTACTGTGAAATTATAGCGAGCGACTTAGCTACCATGACTAGTAAAGGTTAGGAAAGAAGGAAAGTGTAACCGCTGTTAAACTACAGCAATCATTTAATGTCAGGAAAATAAATAGTATAAGTGGAAAAGGGTTGACCATCTCTTATTTAACCAAACTGCTTATGAATTGTACCTTATAGACCTACACATTACGTAATCACGTTGTGCGAATCAATCAACCAATCTAAGCCGTTGACCTAAACATTATTACTACTGTATATACTGTATATACGTGGTAGAGCCATGCTGCAGCTATATTAATAGTATGGTTGTAGCAAGAATGGGTCGGCTCGACAGGGGAAGGACGACGCTCTCACAGTATACCAGCGTGAAATAGCAGCTTAACGCTGCTGTGTTTCGTATGGTGAGTGTAGAGAACCGGAGACCCTTTTTAGTAGAAAAGAGGCATTCTATTTTAGTCCTCACGGGTGGCAACGAATCTGCATTTTAATTCGCAAACGAAGATAGATGTAGATGTCTATGGGTCACAGCAACAACTTACCGTCAGATGGACTGTGTGCTCGTTTGTCACCCTTTTTCTATAAAAAAAAAATACAAAAAATGATTTTTATTGCTTTTTTAATTAAAAAAACAAACATTTTTTCCACAAATGTTAATTTTCAAATGGGAAATGGAGCGAAGTAAGAATGATATTGATGCGTTTTGACAGACCTGTAATCCGGAAAATTTTCTTTTTGCCCTTTTTTATCCCCAGTTATTTGGGGTTGACACAGCATGTCTTCCTCATCTATTCTATTTTATCGGCTATCATCCCTTCACTCATTTTCTTACGTATATCATCCTTAAAGCAGTTCATCCATCTTTTCTTAGGCCCTCCCCCTTATACTCTATTCTCTATTCTCCTTCTACTCTTATATCCATCCGCTTTCATAGTCAAAATTATTCTTGTAACATGGTTTACTTCCCATCGCATAATAAGTCCACACCACGCTAACCTAACTACTTTCAAACTGCCTCTGATGTCTCTGTGATCCTGCCAATATTCATCGAGAACGTTTTGAAACAAAACATTTTTTTTAATAAGTATGACAAACCAGCACACAGCCCACCTGATAATAAGTGGATGCTGTGGCCCATACACATCTACATCTATCGTGGAATAAAGATAAAAATCCAGATGCGTCAACACCCCTGAAGAACAGAACAGGAACATTTAGCCAGTATCATTAAGCTGCTATTTTACGGTTGTATTCTGTGAGAGCGTGGTCCTTCCCCGTTCGAGCCGACCGAGCCGATTTGTGCTACAACAATAATATAGCTGCAACATGGCGCTACCACGCATTAATTTATAAAAGAATAAATACGAAACGTAACAATACTTTTGACACTTCGGTTACCAGACATACACCCGGTTGAATGCACTTAGTTATTTTTACACCGCTAGCTAGGATAACCAACATTGTAATACGCCCGGTCTTTTAATTATTCCCGGACGAGATGGAATCGCAATGTATTTATTATAAGTGCCGTATAATTTTAAATATGCATACGTAATCGTTGCGAATTAAATGCCGACGACAACGACACGGCTACGTGACGAGATGACGCGCCTATTTTATTAAGCGTGTCCTTTAGTTTGCGTATGTTGGTATAAGATGAAATAACTCAAATTTTGTCTTTAACTTGAAACTGGCAAATGGCCGTTTGCCACAATTAAGAGAGAAAAATGAAACTCCATTTTGTCAGACACCGTAAGACAGATAGTTTGGACGTATATTATATTAAGTAGCTTATAAATATCGATTTGATGGAGTTGAAAGAGTTTGCGAAAAATCGTTCTAAATTTAAAAGTCGATGAGAAATAGTTTTGTAAAATAAAATGTCTATTTGAGAATTGCCAATTAAATTAGTCTTAATATCAAAAAGCAAATAAAACTCACGGCAAACTGTAAACGGAAGTTTCAGTATTTTGTGTCAGAACGTACACAATTTTCTGAAATCCCTTTCAATTTATTTCCACAATAGCATGAAGGCATAGCTTACCTTACATGGAATAAAAGGAGTGCGCCCGCGATTGCTAAAATCCTATTAAAGTACATTTGTCGTACCAAAGCAATAAAATCTAATTTCGATTACACACAATGGAGCGACTTTTGCACCATTTCAAGAGATGTTGCAAAGGGTCAACAATTAACCACAGTTAAGTAACCGCACATGAAAATCAACTTTTATGCAAGTTAGATAACTAACGTGTGTATGACATATTGCCGGAAGCGGTTTATCGGAAAGGAATAAAAAGTTGGCCAAACGTTTTGCTGAGTGTTGGGGCTCGCGTGAACGTAGGATAAAAAAAAACAATCGCTGTTTACGGGGTATATTAATCTACTTGTGCACAATAGAGAAAAGGCCGTAGCATCCCGCCTCGGAGTAATTGCACGAGCTCGACGCGAAGGTAGAACAAACTGTGAATATGGTCTCATAATCTCATGAATATCGCTAAGGATAGAGTTCAAGTATCGGTCTGTGCTTTTTATTTTTACGTTGTAGATTTGTGTGTTAGTTAAAATGCCTTGCAAAATGTTATCGGTCTTTATAAAAGTTTGTTATTAAAGTAAGTACAAGCGTATCGATGCGGAAACACGTAATTTTTTTTAATTTAAATATAAATATTTGTAATATACATTTATTAAATTCCCAGTAACATTACGTAAATAATTTTTTTAAGTCGCCATTTGAGAAGTGTTTCTTCAACACGTAAACGCTAAAGATGGAATACATATAATATTACAATTACATGCACAAAGTGTGTGTACCTGGCGAACTGCGCTTGTGTGCGTCGCGCAACAATGAGCCGTGTTCACGCACCGTGCACCGCCATATTAATAAGTTGTTTTTTTTATCAATACAGAATAAATACTTACATGCAACTAAGTACTATTAAGGCCAGTGTCTCGTGTATTTTTAAACGTATTTTTCCTAATAAATTATTGTGATCATAATACTTCGGGACATTTTTTGCGATCGGCAATGCGTGACGCCGCGCCGGTACACGTGCGTACGAAACAACGAGTACGTATGTACATATTTTATTGCGAAATTATACCAATAATACATTACGTTGCGTTTGGCAGATGAGTTGTTAATACGCTCGATGTTGTGTGCTGGTGGTCAATTTGTATTAATTTTCTAATGAGCTCGATGTATATGCAATAGCGGTTTTTAGCTTCGAATAGTTTTTTCGCGTGAAATCGCATCGCTTGTAATGAACTTATATTAGCGTGCGTGTCTTGTGTGTATACTTTGGGAACGGAAGATCCGACATACAATATAAAAAAATACATTGTTATAATCTTACTTAGTACTACTTAGCTTCGGTCCTTATTCAATATCTATAAAAGTGTATAAGGCTGTTTTTAAATATAAAAGAAGAAAATAGGTTTAGTAAATTTATTAAATTAGTAAAGGAATTACTTCTTGATAAAGCTAGCTATACCGTCAGTGGGTACTTAGTAGATAAAACGCTTTAGATGTTGGCCTCTTTCTTTTCTATATTGCCAAGCCTGAAAAGGTGTGTATGTGCTGTACAATATCAACATAGTTACAATTTTACATGTAATGCATTACTAAATAAATATGTACATTTATTAGGTTAAGTAACAAAACAATGCTTAATATGGCGGTGGCAATCCCGTAACGCCATATTGAGTCTTTAACATCGTGATAAAGTGTTCCTTCCTCTTACTCAGGTCGTAAAAGTTCACTAGAAAACATGGGCCCTCTACCGTTGTAGAGAAGGTTAGTATTAATTGTTACGCGTGACAGGCAGAAGACATTCGCAGTACCAAACGTCTCATACCTTCGATACTGTCCCCCTTAACCAGGTGGGCATTTCACGCCTGGCTCAAACGAGATGATTATACCGCCATATATCGGAAACCACAAAATCCTTCGAAGTCGACTCTTATAAGTAGCGGCACGAAAGTCTAGCGGTGACCGTTGTTGCACATACTTCGCGCTGATTGACTCGTGCGTATCGTTCGCACACGCTAATTGGCTCTCCAGTCGCATTAGTGCAATTCAATTCGTGCGCGTCCCCTCCATGTTTCGTTCAGCGCTAGACTTACGTGCTGCGACTTGTACGTCACCTACGGCACGAAATAGGGCGATGAATTCTCTTAAAACGTCACATTATGTAAAGAGTATTTTGTCAAACAATAATTGTGACGTTAATAAAAGTGAATTAAGGTGTACAGAACGTCTCATCTCGGAGAGTGCTATTTCAAGAGTCCACCGCGCTATTCCATTCAATTGGTACGATTTCGTAATTATTTAAATTTCTCAGACATGCAGGATTGCACGAGGCACGCTGCAAATCGGCACTTAAAATTACTTTGAATTTTGAGGCAGAAGACCCGACCCGCTGCTACCGACGTTTATAGATATTATGAGAAAATAAGTCAATTGCAATGGTGCTTACGGGGAATAATAACTTTGTTCGATTAAAAAAAAACTGTTCATTCAGTTTTTTTTCGAACTGGAAATACGCCACATGGTTTAAAACTCAAAACTCGGTTCGCTTCATTTTTTTTTCAATTCGCCATTGAAATAAAAAGTCAACTTCGCATGTATTTTTTTATGGAACAAGTGCTATAGTATGTGCCATATCGATTGAGAAAAACGGACAATGACCTCAGATATGAGCCGAGTGTCAAAAGGCGTAACTTACAAAATCTCAATTTAGATGTGATAACAATATTTAAATATTGATATTATTCCCACTTCTAGGTCAGCACATATGTTTTGTTTTTTTGTTTCTTAAATAATATTGTCTGTGGTTCCTATAAACATAGTAAAATCTTACGGTACATCGCGAAAAATGTGTTATATTTTATATTTCAATTTATGGTAAGTAACGCAGCAATTCATTTAATAACAGTTTCATATTAAAAAAATATTTGAAGCAATATAATCACCATATTGAGCTTTTGCAAATTCATCCCTTTAAAATAAACAAAACGCGCGTTACGTCAGTTCGTTCTAAAAGAAACGTGACAATGGCAGCCAGAGATGCGTCACCTTTTTTGGGCCGGTCCGCCATTTTGTTTTCATTCGTGTTCGGATAGCGCTTGCGTGTGTACGTCTCGGGTAATTCATAGCATTCATTGCATTGTTTTAGTTGAGTTTTTACTGTTAAATTTGTTATATCGTTAAGTTTTTGTTTTTTGAATCTGTTATATTAGTTTTACTGTGACGGTCGTTACTAAATCGACATGAGTTCAGGAGAATTTGGTGAAGGACCCGGTCCTTCAACATCAAGTGGAAAGAGACGTCGCCGACCCATAATAAACGTAGCAGGTACGTACAAATAGGTACATATGCGACGACGTAGCCTTTCTATTTCTCAAAGCGCTCTTTTTATGTGACCATGTGGTATTTATTTTCTAAAACAATATGTATTTATGTGATGTAGTACTATGGTAGTATATTTTTGTCATTTATTTACAGGCCCATCTTCTGGAGCACCTTTAACGTCACCAGTAAAAAAGAGAAAACCTACCACTTTGTCGGTCGGGGAACAAGAGATTATCATTAATGTATACAAATATGTCAAAAACACCTGGCCCGAAGACGTGTATCCTTCAAACGTTAATATGGTAGAAAAGGTTTCGGAGATCTCAGGAGTCAGCAAGAGCACTATATATCGCGTATTAAGCGTGTATAGAGATTCCCATAAAATACCAGAAAAGGGAATAATTAATAAAAGAAAAAAGTCTGTAATTGACAAGTTGGACGATTTTGATAAATCGGCTATAAGAGCGAAAGTGCATCAGTTCTTTCTTGCAGGAGAATTACCGACTTTAGACAAAATTTTGCTCAGTATAAATCAAGATGACCAGTTGCCAAACTTGAGCAAAACTTCCCTGCGACGTGTGTTGCGCCATTTAAAATTCAAATATATAAAGAGAAACAGAAAAAGTGGTCTAATAGATCGCCCAGAGATAGTTCTGTGGCGTACCAGATATTTGAGAGAAATACAAATATTAAGAAACGAGGGACGTAACATTTTTTACCTTGACGAAACATGGATTAACGCAGGTCATACTATGGGAAAGGTATGGGAAGACACCACAATTGAATCTTCTCGTCAATCACGGTTAGAAGGCTACTCTACTGGCGCGAAAGCCCCTTCGGGTAAAGGAAAGCGATTAATAGTTGTACACGTTGGCAATGAAAATGGCTTTTTGGAGGGATGTGATTGGGTATTTGAATCATCATCTACTGGTGACTACCATGAGAGTATGGACGCTCTCCATTTCGAGGACTGGTTTAGAAAAGTAATAGAAAAACTGCAAAGCGGCGATGTCATAGTTATGGATAACGCTAGTTACCACTCCAGACGTTTAGAAAAAACCCCAACAATGTCTTGGCGGAAACAAAATATGCAGGAATGGCTAGAATCTAAACAGATCGCATACGTGCCCTCGGACACAAAGACCCACTTAATGGAAAAAATAAAGGCAGTTAAAGATAACTATCGAAGTTACGTCACCGACGAGATGGCAAAAGAAAAAAGCATCACAGTGGTAAGGTTACCTCCTTATCACTGTGAGCTTAACCCCATTGAACTTGTGTGGGCAGATGTGAAAGGGTACGTTGCACGAAAAAATACAACTTTCAAGTTAAAAGATGTTAAAAATTTACTTAAAGATGGTTTAACTCAAATCACGCCAGATAAATGGAAAAACTGTGTTCAGCATGTCCTTAAGGTTGAACAAAAAATGCATGGCATGGATGATAGAATTGACCAAACTGCAGATCGCTTTATAATTAATGTTACAGATAGTTCATCAAGTGAAGATACGAGTGATGATTGCACCGAATAAAAATAAAGTTCTTATATAATATTAAAAATAAAGTTTTATCTTTTGCATAAGTACGTACTTATTCGGTGTCGTTATCACTCGAATCTTTATATGTGTTATAAATTAATGTTTTTTGTTGTTAAATGAATAAAGTACTTTATAACAATAGATGATTTTTCTTCTACAGCGATCTTTCACATAACTTTTTAATAATAGTTAATAAATATATATTATATCAATCATTATAAAAAAATCATTATAAATAAAGAAAGTACTACATATAAAATGTGCCTATATATTGAAGGTTTGTAACCCCTGGTTAAACGACCGAAAGGTCATTGTCCGTTTTTCTCAATCGATTTGGCACATACTATAGTTGCACTTGTTTACAAGCTCACAGTTCACATAATGGTAAGCGACACACGTACTTATACATCTATCCTAATGTAGAAGCGTTACCACCCCTAAAGACTAAGTTGCAATGCCAATTATCAGTAATAATTATAACTTATAATAAATAGTAAAAACTGACTGGAAATTGTTAAAAAAGAAGTTATTTGTTTGCTGCCGATAGGGGCGGAATTTTTTCTCCAAATGTTTATGAGACCCCTCTTGAGGTATAACATATTTGACAAAAAAATAATCAAAATTGGTTTACAATCTGCAAAGATGTCGCGTAACATACATATAAAAAAACATACACTCGAATTGAGAACCTCCTCCTTTTTGAAGTCGGTTAAAAAGGGTCTCTGGTTCTCTACACTATTCCGTGTAATAATGGTGCTTTTCTTATATTACGCTGGTGCTACGAGAGAGTGGTATTTCTCCAGTCGAGACGACACTTGCGAGAATCATGTAATATAAGCGAAATAATCATTAACATAATGTAATACTAAATTGTAAATTAACGTTTAGAAAAAAGTCCCGCTGGGTTTCTTGCTGGTTCTTTCCAGAATCGTTTTTTCCGGACCAGTGGTAAAGCTTGAATGACTTTCAATAAGTGTTCTTGTAATCTATATTTAATAAAAAATATTCCAAAAATATTACACAATAGCCACGTTGCAGCCATATTAGGTACGGTTGTAGCACGAATTTGTCGGCTCGACCACGCTCTCACAGAATACCAGCTGCTGCTGCTTGCTGCTGTGTTTCGTATGGTGAGTGTAGAGAACCGGAGACACTTTTTTACTGGAAACGAGGCATTCCATCTTAGTCCTCACGGGTGACAACGCATCTGCATTTTGATTCTTTATTAAGGATAAAATGTAGGCCACAGCATCCACTTATCATCAGATGTACTACGTCCTCGTTTCTTACCCTTATATTGTAATATATATAATTAAAAAAATAGCTGCGGCATGGATCTACCATGAATAAAAATTTATGTTACTATGAATGCACGTTCGGTAATTAAGAGTTACACTTTCGATGTATAACTTAATTGTATTAAAAAAAGTTTAATGCTTAATTACAATTTATTTAATTGAATAATTGATCACGGGTAGTTAACTCGATTTCACTTCGATTTACCACAAACAAAATGATGTTCAATTGAAAACATGTCAAGGTTTATTTTCGCTTTTAATTTGATTCATATTTTTATTTATTTACTTGCCTCAGTAATTTTAGTGTCATTTCCACTCTGTATGTTGAGACAGGCGGTGGTTTATCTGAGTGTAAATTTTTATAATTTAAAGAATGATTTTATTTGATAAATAAAGGCATAAATGGCATTGTACCTACTAAAGTTTGAATCTATACAAATAAATAAAAATGAAGTGTCTGTTTGTAATGTTAAAATAACAGCCTTTTACTAAATGCATATGAAAGCATATACGGTACTAATAACAAAAAACAATTTTTAAAATTTTTGCCTGTCTGTCTATTTGTTCCGGTTAATCTCCGAAACGGTTTGACCGATTTTGACGGGACTTTCACTGGCGAATAGCTGATGTTATTAGGATTAACTTAGGATACTTTTATCTTAGAAAAATAATTAGGGTTCCGCGCAAAAAAATTAAAACCCATGAAATCGTTGTAAATTCCACGCGGGCGAAGTCGCGAGGGACAGCTAGTATACAATAACAATCTGTTGTTCGCTCTTTATGAAACTAGGATAGAATATTCTACGAATCTGAATGCCGGAATCAAATCTAAGTTTATGCTTTATTCAAGACCAAAACTAAATTCTGAAAACTGTTTTTGATTGCGATCCGAGGGCTTCGTTTGTGTCCACCGTGTGACATTAATTAGTAAACAACATTTTGGTGGGAAAATATTGTGCTAAGAAGCTTATTCGTTGATTTTTTGGTGATTGATAGAATCAGGGGTTACTTTGCGGAAATCCATTATATTAAAGTTGGTAAAAATTTCCTCGCGTAGGTACTTGCGCTCGATAAAATAAAATGATGTGTTTTACCTAGTTTGAAGAGTACCTCCCGCCCTCCCTCAATTGCATGCACTATCCCCGTCATATCCCTACTTGGCATAGTTGCCACGCTTAGGAAGCGTAGTTTTTTTATTTTTAGTCGTTATTAAGACTTATTTGGCAGCCTCGTATCGGCAGGCGAAGTGTAGGGCGTCCCCCCACTAGATGGAGTGACGACCTGGTAAGACATGCAGGAAGTCTATGGATGTAGGTGGTTCGGGATCGTGGCTTGTGGTATTCCTTGGGGGAGGCCTATGTTCAGCAGTGGGCTCGTGAAGGGCTGTAATGATGATGATTAAGGCTTATTACAATCCTTTTTCCCTCTGTCGCCTCTTACGACACACGATGATATGGGTCAGTGGATATGCTGACACTGCCACTACACGGTACTTCATTTAAAAATCACTAATTGTGGATTTTTAACATGGCAAGTTCCAGGCGATATTTCCGCCTCAAGGTCCTCTGCTAGTACGAATCCTTGTGTAATAGATAGTGTCCTTTGTAACAAATAACGGAAAATCGTTATTCACTTACAATAACTGCAATTACTAATTATGTTTATTCCGACGCTACGTACACGGAAGCAATTTAAGCATTAATTACTTGTTTGTTTCATTACATAGAATACATGTATCAGAGAATGCAAATGTCTCACACTGTGGTGCTGGGGTTAGGCAATCAGGCTCCTCGTCTCGTCTCAGACTAAGAAAAAAAAAGTAAGAAGAAAAGCACAGTGTGAACGAATTTATGCAACGCCTATGTTATATAGTATAGTCTTATTCTGACATTCTCGTAGTTCTTTTAATGTTGTTAGTCCTAAATAGATAAATCATTAATGCATGATGTATAGTAACAAATGCTCATCAACATCATAATCAAAGCCCGTCATAAGTCAATGCTGAACGTAGGCCTTCTGCAAGGTATTTTTAACGTGGTATTGCCATGCTGCAGCTATATTATGGTTGTAGCATGAATGAGACGCTCTCATAGAGTACCAGCCTAAAATAGTACCGGACATCCATTTTACTGGAAACGAGGCATTCCATCTTGTTCCTCAGGGTTGACAAGGCATCTGAATTTTTATTCTTAATCGAGGCTAGATGTAGACGTCAATGGCCCCAGAGCACGTCACCATTAGGTGGACTGTGTGCTCTTCTGTCACCCTAACCCTATAAAAAATGCCACTAAACAAAGTAACAGTGTAGAGAACGAGAGAAGAAGCGAGAACCTTTGCCCGCTTTAACGCTACTCAAAACAATTTTTTGTAAATTGATTTTCGAACAGATAATTTAATCGTGCTATGTCGTCACGCTGTCAAATGGCTGTTCGCTCAATATTGCTGCAAGGCTGCACTTACTTTAAGCTGCCCACTTCCCTTTTCTTTCTTAGTTTCTTATGATTTTCTTACGTTGTCGGTTAGACAAGTTATGTGACCGGCCCATAGTCTATTTCGACTTTAGCGGTGTCATTCTTATGCATGCTGTTTTTTTTTAAATCGTCTTTATTTAAACTTTGACGCGGGTAAAACCCCGAAATATATGTCCAAATCATTAACTCAAATTTAATTCACAATAATATCTCACTGAACTAATTATAATTTAAACATGTCTGCGTCTATTGACCACAACACGAACGTAATTATGTACTCAAGAAAAAACCTAATGATTGCATATAGAACAGTGGTTTGTCTGTCAGTAGGATAATTCACTGTAGATTGTTGTGATGTTTATGGCTTGTACGTTTTGATTTACCCTGTATGGTATGATACGCGCATAACATCTGATAGTATTGTCTTTTTTTATTCAACTAATCTCATCCAATTCCATCTCACTTCCACACTTTCATGGTATTGTGCCCACAACAGATAACAGAAATGGTGTCCACGCATCATTGCAGTGAGCACTTTTTCATCCGTGATAAACCAGTTCGCTGCTTTTCACTGTAAATATAATGTGGTAGAAAATGGTGGATTTTAACCGAGTACAAAAAACGAGGATGTTATATTATTTCAAAGACTTCTTGGAAACGCCGAATCTTTGAGTACACATAAGCATAGCTTGCTTGTATATACTGTATGAACTGAACCGATTTAAATGATTATTTTAGAAGTTATATCTTTTTGGGGTGTTTAGGAAAAATTATGAGAATGAGTTTTTACGATACGCGCGCACACAGACAGCTAAAAACGACACCATGAAGTTGTTACGATGCGTGCGCACACTGACACCTCAAAGCGACAACTTCATTGGGTAACTGTCTCTCAAGTTTTCGTGGGAACTGATAATTATATTTGAGATAGTTATTTTTAGTTATTTTTGTTTTGACTACCTACGAGCGTACATAAATACACACACACGTTTTTTTTTATCTAATAAGCTATATGTACGCCGAAGGAAGCTGTTACTCAAGAACGGTTTTTCGAGCTGTATGTTTTAAATGTATTTACTTGAATATATATTTCGTAAGATATATTTTACGATTTATTATTTTTTTACAGGAATGGACAGCACATAGTCAACTTGATAATGAGTGGATGTGTTGTGATCCCCGAGTACTAAGATGGAGTGCCTTGTTACGTTATATTTGATGTTGTTATTTAAAGAATTTTGAATTTTGTAATTTTGACTTCTATCTGAATTTTCCTCCAATCTGTGGATGGACACCAAAAACCAACTTTTGACATAGAAAGTTAGAGATGTGTTGTCACTTCTGAGGACTAAAATTGAAAGCCTCGCAGTCGCGGCCTGTAACTTTACTGGATCTCTATATCCTTTAGATCGGAAGACAGCAGGGCAAGCGCTACCGTTCGACGGCAGAATTATGTAAGAGTGTGGTACCTATCCAGACGGTCAGAAAAGTCATCTTACCACCAGTGAAACTTTGACGCGATATTTTATTTAAGGTATCTTGTTAATCTGATGGCAACCAGAACGAAACCAAATAATGCAGAAGTTTTTAAATTTTTCTGCCTAAGTTCTCGTCTTTTTAAACGAGTACATAAAAGCCGCGAGCGCACCTCATCTAACTGTTATTTATGTGCAACAATTTACACTGGAGACAGCGGTCCCCGGTGCAACCAGGGCGAACCGTTCCTCTATTTAGTACCAATATTGTCGTCGATTATACGATAAAGTAAGCGACCGCATCCATTATGAAGGTCGATTTCATTTGTGATCGCGTATTTGAGCATATATTCGCCGATGCTAGTGAGTTGAATCGACTGATCTTGGTCTTTATACATTCAATTTAATGGAACCAGATTTTGGTCTTCTTGCGAACACTATGTTAGAATTTTCTGGTGTGACGATTATGTTTCCCGCAGTCTCTACGAATATCGTATTCTATCTTTGTTTACATTTGAAAGAGTTTTTACGATGATTCTTTTTTTATAGATTAGTCTGTGGTTTGTAAGTAAAAATAACTGACACTACATATAATATATATATATATATATATATATATATATATATAGAGAGAGAGAGAGAGAGAGAAGAGTACATACATTGCAAAATAAATACAAAGCATGTATGCTCTTTGTTAATTGTAGGTACTTCGGATTGTAATTAAGAGATTTGAATGCTACTGAATCCACCTTCATAGTGCATATATTTAAGCATGACAGGATATAGCAAAAGGTAACTTTTAATTATGAAAGAAATATCACAAGGAAAGTCAATATCGAGTTCAAGTTTTCCGGTCCATCGAGAACAGAGCACAACGAGAATGCACCGATTCATTTTAATTTTATTTTAGTTGAGAAAGTTTTGTTCGTTGCTCGTATGAAAAGTTTTCTTGTCATCATTAGCGTAGATATTATCAGAACGTTTCTGTATTGTTTGTTAATTACATGGAAGGATGTAGACGGCGATAATAATTTATCTTATTGTCGTATGAAAACTTGGTACTAGGTACATGTACAATGTTAAATTTTGAAAGCGTATAGAGTCGACTAGTTTGAAAAAGTTTCTTTAAAAATGTTTAAACGATATGGGTATTGACCTAACCCGGGTCTAGTGGGTTTAGCATATTACGGCATCTCCCATCCCTACGCACACGTTCCCGCGACGTCGGTGCTCTGTGCCATACGGCACACATACGCGGAACCTACTATTCGCAGTGCGCATGTATGCGTGCAATGGGCATGTTGGGTAGTATTAGGCGCTTGAGACACCGAGGTCGACGACTGCGCTGATCATTGTAATTTACAATTTATTCTAATGCAGCGTTTTGATAGAATAGCTTAGGATCCAGCAATGATCCGTCCCATAGCATATGTAAAAATGTATTTTGTCCGTCGTTCTCTTGTAAGAATTACATTAAACCCCCAAATATTTCGAAACCAATTTAGTAAAATTTAGTTACCGTTACCGTTACCGGTACAGCCTCTTAAGTCCACTGCTGAACATTGTCCTCCCCCATAGATTGCCTCTACGAGGGGATATTTGCCATGGTTGCCACGCTTGGAAAGCGGCAAAAAGGTTCTCGAGCGACGGTCTCGTATCGGTGGACGATGTGTAGGGCCACTACGGTACTTCCACTAGATGGAATGACGACCTGGTAAGACATGTAGGAAGTTGATGGATGCAGGTGGCTCAGGACCGTACTTTCTAGCATTCGTTGGGGGAGGCCTATGTTCAACAGTGGACTTGGGCTGTAATGATGATGATGAAGTTTCTCATGGCAACAATTATATGAGAAAACAGAAACAATGACAGCATTGATCTTGCCAATACGGTTATATTTGGGAGGCGTATATTTTCGTTGCGGTTTCTTTGATACATTCACAATTATGACTCACCTGCGTTGATTTTTTAAACTTTTAGTCCATATTCCACTGATTGTATATCATATGTATGTACAGGCTTTTTCTGGTGAAGGTCACAAATTTCACTGGTTGTATACAAATTGGTTGAAAAGTTTCAAGCAAATCTGGCTCGAAGGACCATGTTTATATCACGTCTACCTCATTCGATAACGTCCAATCAAACGTGTTGCTGGCGAACTAAGATCCCTTTTTCTGATGAAGGTCACAAAGTTCACTGTTTGTTTACAAATTGGTTGAAAAGTTTGAAGCAAATCTGGCTCGAAGGACCATGTTTATATCACGTCTACATCATTCAATAACGTCCAATCAAACGTGTTGCTGGCGAACTATGATCCCTTTTTCGTTCTGTTTGGAATCACGTTGTTACATATTTTAATTTACTATATATTTAAACAGACTTTGAGAAGGGTTTGTGGTTTGCAAAATTTTACATGTCCATAAATTTTTTGCACTGATAAAACGTACGACGAAAGTTGTACTATCGTCGTAGGTTTTACTTGCTTTTCCGTAGCAAGGAATCACATCACTGCTGGGCATAGGTCTTTGTAAGAATGCGCTAGCTGTAAAGTAATACTTTAAGTCTACATTTTTGCCTACCCTCACCGGGCTGAATTGGCGGAAGGCGAGTTGTTGACCGCAGTCTATATTTTCGAACAGCTGATGAACTTACCAACCACCAGTACACGAACTTTATGTTTAGACTTTCATTCTTTTAAGCTCTATTTTAATTATTAACTGATTATAACTCCAACCAATTGTTTGTTGGAACTAGAAAACATTTAAAAATAGTATTATACATAAATCGTGAACGGTTCTGTGTGATTAGTTCTTGCCCTCTGGTATTTCACTGGCATTGCGATCTAGTATATTCCATATAATTTGCAAGGATTATCAATAATTCGTATCCGGAATTCTCCGACTCTAATGTTTAATTAAGGCGACCACTCCAAACACTCTCGCCCGTCTATATTAGTCGGTAATTTGGTGAATGGCCGTGCAGAATATATGTAATAAGGCCGCAGCTTCCCGATCTCGGAATCCTCGCAAATTAACAATGTAAGCTGGCTATCATCTCGAGATGCAGCTACGTTCGAGAGCCATCTTCGAGCTCATTACGTGTTAGCTCTCACAGGGACTGGTTACCCGCATCTTAAACTCATGTTTGTAATAATACTATTGGGCTGAGATGTCTTTGTAAAATTTTATTTAAAAGGTCTGATGTGTAAAAGCTTATAATATGAGGAATACACGGTAGAGCCATACCGCAACCATATTATGGTTGTAGCACGAATGGGTTGACTCGACCGGGAAAGACAACGCTCTCACAGAATACTAACATAAAATAGAAGCTCAATGCTGGTGTTTTTCGTAGGTGAGTGCAGAGAACCGGAGACCTTTTTACTAGAAACGAGGCATTCTATCGTGAGGTGACAACGCATCTATATTTTGATTTTTAATCGATGATAGATGTAGATGTCTATGGGCCACAGCATTTACTTACTATCAGGTGGACTATGTGCTCGTTCGTCGCCTTTATCGTATAAAAAGAGGAAATATGATTTCTGTATAATAGAGATCTTTCTTGGGCCGGAAGTTACGTCAGTAACGTTCAGTAAAATCTATAGTCAGTTTACGCAGTTTCTGCATTAATAAAAGCAGCTGCTTTTATTAATGCAGAAACTGCGTAACGTAGTCTGTTTTTCCGTCCGATTACAACCTTGAATTCTTCAAAACTAGGACTTTTTTTACGTTAAGACAGTGCTAAATCGCATCTAGAGCTTTATCCCCGGATTCACCAGGAGGAGTAGTTGGTAAGCACAGGCTTATAATAAGTAAAAAAGGAGTATTTCGTGATACTCATACAATTTGGAGAAATAAAAGAATGAGGAGAAATGAATACTTCAATTTATTTCTGTTCTTTATTAACAATTAATCTTTTATTAAAAATTTTTGTTAAATAAAAATTATTACAAAAGGAATAAATCTTAAATAAATTACACCAAATATAAATGCATAACAGAAATATAAACATAAAATACATGCGTGAGTGTCTTGGAACACTCGGTTGGAACGAAGTTCCTTTCGTAGTACGTGATTATTCATTAATAAATACAAATAAATGAATTACTAGCATCTGTTAAAATGGAGCGTCATTTAAAATAAAATTATATTTATTTGATGGCAAGATAAGAAAAGTGTGAGGGAGATGGATATTATTCCATCTCGCTTCCTCACAGCCGCCAAGGCCGTCTACACTACGTCAGAAGGGGCCGTGACGGAAAAATCTTACACTTTTTCTCGCCTAGCCTCCATCCGCCATATTCGTACCATCCGATAAGGAACTTCGTTCCAATAAATATCGATTGATATTAATATTATTGGTGTTTTAATTTAACCGCGCGTAAACTTTCATAAAACACTAATCATTGTCATTATTACAGCCTGAACATTTATTAGTGATTCGTTAGAAGAAATTCAATCATTTAATGATGTTTGGCTCTATTTAACACTTTTTTGTACTATAGATACAAATGGCGAACTTAATGTATACCTTTTGTACCGATTAAGTGTTTTGTTTCCAGCAGTTAGTATTGCAAAAGCCACGAGTGTCATTATTTGGACATTCAGACATTATATTTATAAGCGCAGAATCTTTTTTATATGATAAAGCTATGCAGTGTTTTGGTACATTTTACAACGTATAATCCTCCCATGTTGCAAATGTTCTTGGGTGGCGTTGATCAATTACCATCGGGTGAGCTGTATGCTCGTTTACCTCATCTTCTATAAAGAAAAAAATATAAAAAAGATTAGTCGCGTTGAATAAAACACATTTTACGGATTTTAGGCCAAAAAAATTAAAGGCCAGGTTAAGAGTACCCTAAACCGTAGAGCATGTATGAAGGGAATAATGAAAGTGGACGAAGCGAAACAAGTATGTAAGGATCGTAGCAAGTGGAAAGAAGTGGTCTCTGCCTACCCCTACGGGAAAGAGGCGTGATTATATGTATGTATGTATGTTATAGCGTTTAATTTTAACTTTTAATTCTCATCGTTTTGGACGCTTTACAGCACAGCTTAAAAATTATTTTTATTCAATGTGTATGTAGTATTTGTGTAAATTTAAGAAGTCATATATGTAGGTAACTCGCGCTGTCAAATCTTTTAACCGCATTATTACCAAAAAGTGAAATCCCATAATCCTATAGATTTTCGATTGATCGAATTACCCTTATTATATCCAAATATTCCGTTAATATTTAAGAAGGTTGATAACACATCCTTCAAAAATAGATCCCGGCGAAAACATCATGGCGATATCACATTGTATACTTACATGCGACGGGCGACGATTTGCATTTCAAAATTTGTTTTCACCTTGTGCCGCACCGCGGAGCCATTTGTTAAGAACCTGCCTGTCAAAACTTCGGACCATCTACAAAATCAGCATACTACAAAATTAATATTAAATGTCCGAATAAGCTATTTATCTACATCAATGTTTCCATTCCATTATGTAAATTTCTTTTTCAGACAGTAAACTTACACACGGACACAAGTATTTTTGATATGCAGCCTATACAGACCTCTTATCTCTGTGATCTTGTGGAACAGTTAGTCCGGGTCGACAACAACATGTGGTTGTCAAATTATTCTGCTTCTCGTATTTATTCAATTCTGTATTATGTTTCCTTTCTGCCACTGCGGTAAATCATAAATTTACCCACAGCGTTTAGTCCTGAGCCACTACGGCTCAATGTATATTTCCACTTAGTGCCTTTAAGTGTGTAATAATTTTTATATTTCATTTTATGCATGTATTAAAATTTCAAATATATTGTAATTTAGAATAGAATTTAAAACGGTTCGTAACAGCCCCTTGGTACGCTATCAAGAGCCCACTTACATAAATATTTACTATACATATGTATTAATAATATTATTTATCATTGTTTCTGAAACACAATAGCTTTTTTCATTTCAATTCATTTGAATAATTTTATCTGATACAAGTGTACGCGGTTACTGCGTCGGTACACTGAGGCGAAAAAGTTTTTGGCGCAAATATTTTATTACCAGATTTTGGGGACTATTTCGCTTGCCACAATGAGGAATTTTAAAATGTGTTTCAAGATTTTTATTCAATTTATGCTTGTTCGAAAATCTTCTGAACGTCAAAATCTACACCAGTTAGTGTGTTGTTGTTTTCAAGTTCAAAGTACTTTGCCTTATTTTTTTTACTTTGTTAAGCCTGCGCTTGACCAAATCTATTCTAACTCAATTTACTCTAACAAAAACGTTAGACTAACTATAATCTAATCGAATATTAGAACATACTTTTTTCATTTTATACTCCTCAAGCGACGCGCCTGTAGCGTAATTTGAAAAATAGTATCTGTTAATTTTGAAAATGTTTGCTTACAATAAAGCACCATTTTATTGTACATAGGCCCACTGTCGTAGAATAAAATAAAATTATGTGTACGCGTATTATTTTCGTGATTGTACACTCGGGAACGACAATGGTACTTGAGATGTTTATGCGTCTTTCCTAAACACGGCTTTAAGTCGACGCTATATGGCACAATATTCAATCTCGTGCAAATTTCTTTGCATATTTCATATCTAATAAGACCTTAAGACGTATATTGTAAAGTCCAATTTAGTGAAGGTTGTGTTCACATGTTGCTTCTACAATAACAGCTTTACTACTTTTAGTTTGTAATGGATTAGGGTGTCCACACACGTGGCAACTGTTTGTATGCGATTAGTATTGTCGCTCAGCTTTATTCGTTGTATTGTGGTACAGGAATTACGTTGTGTTGTTGGAGTCGTTCTGTTCGTGGTGGTCCTTAAGCTGCCCACGAATGGCAAGATTTACATTGAATGAGAGCAGCCCGCCGCGCCGCGCCGTTTGCTTGTATATCATTTTGTCAAAATCGTAAAGGGCTACAACTTAAGTAGGTCGCTGACAGTGTACCGCTCTAGTGCCATTCGTTAAGCATATTGTGGCTTGTCTGGTGTAATAGCGAAACAACGCATGATTTGTTCTTGTAATTAACTAACTGTTGTGAACTTAATAAACTTTAATATTAATGTTACAGCCTATAGAGCGGTGGTCCCACCGGTGGGCACAGTGTTATCATTTCTGTTCACATGTTTTCTCACTTTCTTTTTATTTATCAGACATGCAGGTCGTAGCGATGTATTTATTTATCGTAAGATAGAGTTTACATAAGTCACATGACTTAACATTGAGTATAGGGATACCATATATCAGGATTTATCCTGACATATTTGGTATTTTGGGCTCTTGTCATGATTTTGAAAATGACAGAATTTTTCGACTTTTCTATAAAATATGGTAGGTTTTTGCGTAGGAGGGGTGTAATCTGCAACGTGAATTGACCGCCAAAAGGGTACAAAACCAATAAATTATTCTTTTTTTCCCACGCTTATTAATTAACGATTGCATCAAAATTACTTTTCTACGGAAATCAGGTTATTTGTCAATTTTTCGTCTGGTTACCCTAATTGAGGTAATAATTATGTCATACCAATTTTTTTTCTTCTATTGACTTGATTTTTGATTGTCAAAAGGTAACATGGCTAAACTGTAACTGTGCTCTTTTTTCAAGCTTACTTGTATAAAGAATGAAATGGAAAAAAAGGGATTAAATTGCATTCTTAAGTATTTGATGTTGAAGATAAGCACTATAGGACTTTGAATGCACTAGCTTGGAGCTATCACTATTGCCTTAGAAAACCAAATCAAAACGATATGTATGCAGAAGGGCGGATTCCGTGTTTCGTCACTAGTCGTACAAGAGGTATATAATGGTGAATTGTTTTATACTTGTTTTTACGACTTGTGCCGCATTTGACGCTGTAGAGTGTAGAATGTTGTCGCCTTCTGGTTTACTTATTAATGAATTAGAGAAATCCTTCTCCCAGTTCTGACTACTATAGCTTTGATAATTTATTACACATTACAACATTATCTTAGCACCATCAGGTTTTAATGGAAATAGTAAGATAATGAAAATGTATCCTTTTGAGTAAAATGTAAGCAATTAATGAATTTACGCTTCTTTAAACTGTTACGTACTATTCTTATAATGTATATTTACTTTCCTATAACAACTTGTGAAAACTGTTCGGTTAACTTATAAAGAATTACCGCGCATTCGAACCAAAAGGTTCCCCCGTCGTTGGTAGTGCTGTACGCAATAAAGTAGAATAATTTGCCAGCTACTGTCTTTCCATCCCATACAATGTGAGTGTCTTCAAAGCAAGACTGAATAGACTTTTGCGAAGATAAGTCTGCGTGTTTTACCATCCTTGACTACATCACCACTTATCATCAGGTGGGATTGTAGTCAAATACCTTCCTATGAAATTATGATGGATAAAAAGAACTTGGATAGTAAATTCTTTGTCAAGTAGTCTGCAAGCCTTGTTTAATTATAGTGCTGGTCTTACAAACACTCATCATCATCAACATCATCATTATTACATCCCTTCACAAGTCCCCTGTTGAATATAGGCCTCCCCAACAAACACTCGGGCAAAAATATTTAGTATCTATATTAAAACACCGATATAATTTGTGAGGTACATAATTACATAGTATGCATTTTCTTCATCAGAGTATGAAGCGTCCACGATCGTTTCGATTTACCTGTTTAGTTCTTCGCGATACTAGCGCCACCAGTATTTTTTTTAAAGTGTAGGAGACTAAAAGTCGAAATCGGATGCGGCTCAATTAAAGGAAGTCGTCGCTGCCGCCACTGCTACTACTTTAGGACTTAGGTTTTCCGAATACAATTTTATAATTTAACTTTCCGTGCCTATCAATCGATGTATCACAATGCTTTCGTGACAGCGAACAGTTTGTGACAGTTTCCGTATAAAAGTGGGCAATACTCATCGATTAGCAATTAAATTAACAACCAATTGTCACCATTACTGTATCGTTCGATTGTAGGCACGAATTTTCGATGAAGTTTAGTGACGGGGACAGAGCCAAATGTTTGCATTACAACTTTTTATTTCAAACCCTAAAGTTTGTTTACATTTACACGTGTCCATTGTGTCCGATTTGTTCTTGAGCTTGTCACGATTTACGGTGTTAAGTAAAATTTTACACGCATGACCCACCATATCCTTGATTAAGTATTAATTTCTGGATCGATAAACCATTAAAGACGTTAATTAATGTTGTAATCAATTTGTTTACGCAGCATTGAACTAAATTCGCTTTGTACACGCCACTAATGTATATACTTTTAGACATCTATGGCAATTTCTTTGTTTATTAACACTTTTTTATTACATTAGTGATAAACATGCTAACAGATCTTATGGTATCTATATATACTGCTACCCATAGGCAACTGCAACAAACTTGAAACAAATAAATCCATAGATGCTGTGTAACCCTTGAGGACTATGTTAAAAAAGGAACAGCAATGGATAAACTGCTGCTTGCCGACCGAAATAGTTACGAGAATGGTCGTCGTTGTCTACAACCGAGACAGACTCTTATGGCAAAATACTTAAACGTTACTCAATTTTGAGTCTTGTGGTGATACAGTCACTTTGATCTTAAATGATGGAGACAGCACGAGACTTAACGGCATCTTAAAATTGAGCACCGTCTGTGTATTTGGGTATTAGACAGAAAGGAAGCCCTAACTTTTTTCATGGAAAAATATCTACGACCTAGGAGGATTATGACAATTTGTAGTGTCACTGATATTTTTAAATGACTTCGTTAAATTTACAGTTTTGACATGTTAGTAATGAGATGGATGAATAGGCTGAATACGTTTGCCGGTGCTATCGGGATCACTAATTAAAAAATTGACATGTCGGCGAGTCGCGGAGCGCGTTGATTTTAATTTATTTGGCGTAATGTGCGGTGGTGCGCGCATGCGCCGCCGCAGCGCGAACGTTCCGACGCCGTTTTATGTGTTTATGTATTCTAATTTTATTGTTTTCTTTATTTGCGTCCCACTTTTGTTTGGTACAGAGCCCGGCATTGTTCGCCGTCGTAAACGCCGATTTAGATGATAAATAAAATGTTGTAATAATAAAAATTTGCCGTATGAAATTTTTTATTTAGTGAGGCGGTATTTTTTTCGGCCGTCTGCCGCGTTTCGTTGTAACTTTGGGTGTTTCGCGTAACGCGCGAAATAATTTACGGTTCTCGTGTTCGCTTCGCATTGTTTTAGTCTCACTCCCGATTTTCCTCGACCTATTTTAGCAACCGCGCACTGTTTACGTGGATTGTAAATTTCATTATTAATACGATTTATATTATAACCATAAATGTTGTTTACGGAGGCCATGTTGAAAACGATGCACGACGAGACAGCATATTATTATTATATCTAGATGTGGAACCTAGCTTGATTCATTACAAATTATCATGGAGTCGAGAGTAATGATACATTAATATAAGACAAGATGCATATTTTCTCTAACCGTTCTTGGCTTCCATAAGAGTTCTCACAATAATTAACATAAAAATTAAACATATAAAGTAAAGATGAACGAATACCTGATTTTATGTACAGCTTCAGTAGGCATTTTTCATATAATACTATAATTAATGTATCGCACAAAATTAACTACTATAGCTTTGAGTGGTAGTGTTAGTCAGATGATTGGTATTACCACGAGCTGCATAGAAACGGTGAAATTAAGCGGAGTGCTGTAAGCCCGCCGACTCGAAGCGCGTTCCGGCGACGGGAAGTTCGACCTGAAACCTGTTTTATTGCGAATTAATATTAATAATGAATACTTTAAACGGGCAGGATTGGTGTGACACGTATAGTTATAATTTTAAGTACGATTATGCAGCGGCTTTGGCAATTACCGACGGTGTATGCTACACGCTCGCTGGCACTCTGCTCGCCGCTCGGCATCGCTCGGAGAGACTTCAGCAAAACTCGATTAAATTTTTTCACGATTTGCTATTTAGGTTTTTTTTTAAATTACTTACATAAGTGATAATGTGCAAACACTTGTAATGGCGATGTAAGAATATCCACCTTCCCATATCAGCAGCAACAGCGTCTTCCTAATATTAGACTAGAAAATAAATAACTGCGGTTGCCAACCTTCCTGCCACGTGAGGTAACTGTGGCAAGTATAACGGATATTTTGATTATGAATTTTTCTGGGGACGCCTATGTTCAATAGTGGACTTTAATAAGCCGTAATGAATAAAAGAGTGCAAAGAAAACAAAAAAAATTGATTAAAACCACTTTTACGTATTTTATCGCGTTTAATACTAATCTCGAGTAGTATTAAACGCGATAAAATCCATAAAAGTATGGAATAGTTTTAAGCTGGATAAAATCTGTAAAAGTAGTTTTATTCAATACGGGAACACTACACGTGTTCCCGTAAACATAAGAAAAAAAATCAAAGTTAAATAGCTGACATAATTTTCACAGGTTCACAACAATAAACAGGGAAGATATTCCGTTATTTATTCAAATATTATTGACTTGTTTTAAATAGGTAGTATAAATATGATAGTATTCTAAAATTATGGCAACACTTTACGCCCGGATAACTTCAGACTATATTGAATATATTAGAAGAATAGTTCAGCTCACTGGGCACGACTGTACAAGAGAATATGCGAAACAGTTAAAACTAATTCTATATTCATGATTCTGTTAACCTTTATAAATATATTTTGTGTAATGTGTTATAACATGCATTGCAAAAACGCTGATCATTTAAATTTGTAAGATTAATTTGCAGCTAGCGACGCGACTTGGCTTCGTTTAGGCAAAGATTAATGTAATAATGTGGAGTGGTTTACATCTAAGATAATCAGTTTTGTTTTAATCTTCACGATTTATTGCACAAAATATCACCTAGATCTTTAAATTTGAATTTCATTACAATTCGTTCAACCATTCCGAACATTAGCCCGGACAGACAGACAGACAGACGGACAAACATTTAAAAAAATGATTATTCATGTTTTAATAGCATGCAAATAACCCTCTCAGCTCAATATTAACAGCTATTTTGATATTACAGACATACATTTTAATTTAATTTAATGTATAGATAAAATATGAGTTAGTTACCCTTGAGTTAGCTTCATTCGACTGTGTATTTAACATTACCTTCCATCGACTTTTCGGAATACATATAAAATTCAATTTTAATATCAATACACGCTCATGTACAATATATATTTTATATATAATGTGTAGTTAGTCATTATACATTCATTTCACTTTATTGAAATAACCTCTAGTGGTCTAGAGCCATCCTCACGAGGTCGGCCTTACACCATATTCTCCGGCCTCGTGTTCGCCAGACCGGCAACCTAAGGAACGTGGATGCTGTTGCTTATGAAAGTTACAGAATTGATTTTTAAAAACTTACAAAAACAACTTCGCGTTCGATTTTTTTTTAATAAGAAAAAGGCGCATTCTGCTCACCTGATGGTAATGACTACTGCTGCTTATGAACAATTGCAACATCAGGGGAGTTGCAGATGCGTTGTCGGCCTTCTAAAAAGCGTAGGCTCTTTTCTTGAAGGTCCCTATGTCGTATAACCCGTAAACATCGCAGGTGGTAGTCAATTCCCAAGGAAGTTGTGCGAGGAAGAAAACTTATATTGCTGCAATTGCTAAAGAACAGGAAATATTTTTAACTGCTAATAAAAAGTGAATTATTGACATTACTAGTGTCACGAACAGAGGCATCAAACGTTGGACAACTTAGCTCCTAACGTGTTTGTAGAGTCCCTTAGTCAATTAGGCAAGCAGCGCCGTGGACAGGCGGAAAATTGTTACTTTGTCACTTATGGCGAGGAAACACGTAACAAGCAATAATTCAGACGCGGACGGGGAACGAGCCACGCGTCGATGTCCATTTGAAACTGCTTGAAACCTTACAGAGTGAGGCGGACAATTTTTTGCACTCGCTTCGTATAGAACAGTCCATTGAATGTGTTGATGAAATGTCTGGCATTTCGTCATATCAAACTAGGTGTAGGTAATATTTATGTCGATTAAAATACATTTTTTAGGAATATATTCGTTGAAGTAACAAAAATAATGTTGTTTATATCGTAAGAAAAATTTATTCAAGCGTGCAAACAAGTTAGGTTTAAGATTTGATAAAATATATAAACTTGAACACTTCGTAAAAAGTCTGATGGCAACATTGTGCACTTTATAGTATCGATCAAACTTCCCATCCGCGTGGAATGTAAAGCTCATTTTTCTGTGGCAAATAGCGAACTTGAAACTACCGAATATTTATGGAACGTTCTAAGAACGTTTTAACATGTAATTTAATATGTAAGATTAGATATGAATTAGTAATGTGTTAATTACTAATGGTGTCAATATAGAACGAAGTAATTACAAAAGACAATCAAAGTATTCAAGAATTTAAATTCCAGTCGCTTTAATATTTCATTTTTAACGCGGTCTCAACATACATTAAGTATGCTAAACACCCTAATTAAAATTCTTACTAAGCGAGTTATCTTTGAACAAAACTGTTTCTATGACTTCCGAGTTATTCGTTGGGAATAATTTTAATTTTTGCATGGTTTTAATACATTTGAGATATTAAGTTCTTATGACGACATTGTAATACTTTTTAACTTTTTCACATATAGACAAGAGTAATGTGAAGACAGAAACGCTAATAATATTTACTGGCACGATTAAAAAAAATCACACATGTGACACTAAATCGATTTTTATAAATAATCTTGCCGAGATCTCATAATGAAAAGAAGTTATATGTAATGAAAAAGCTTATTATTTTTAGCTAAAATTAAGAGAGAACACATTTGCTAAATGCGTTAATATTTTTATCTTACAAAAAGAAAAAAAAGAAAATCGAACAATTCGAGCGCTTGCCGCCCAGACATATTTGAGGTTGCATTTACGTTATTATTGCTAAAGTATTACCCTCTTTAATACTAATTACAAGAGAGCCCTTATGTTTTTATTTTAACGTTACGTTATGAATATCATTACAAATGTTTTTCATTATAATAATACAATGAATATATTATTATTGAATGGTTTCCTCGAAGCAATGTATAGCTAATTGTTTATGTTCAACCACCGAGTATAAAAATATATGCATTATTTATGGTTACGGTGGTTTAATTTATTCTATAGTAATTAATATAAAGATATCATAAATTAACTGTGGTGTTTTTATATATATAAGTGTTTAACATTATTAATCAAGTCTAGCACGTATTCTTAACGCTTCGCCGATACTTATATTATATCAAAATGTATAAAATTGTGAAATATACGGGTTATTTTCAGAGAGTAGTCAAATTTTAAAGTTAAGTTTAAATATTATATAAATAATGTTATAACGTTATTGTAGTTTTTGGAAATACGAGTAAATAAGGCTTCTACTTTTATTTGAAACTATCCCAAACTGAATGAGATTTATGGGCAACGACGTTTTTGCGTACCGATCACGCTTACGAATGTGTGCGTGCGCAGTAAAATCTGTTAAAATAATGCATTACCACACGTTTTGAATTTGAAAGATAGGAAGGACAGAATGTTAATTAATTTAATTTTGTAGATTTTTTAATTAATTCATTTCACCAATTGATTATATTACTTATTCTGAACCTTCTCCGCAAATTTGGCCGGTTATTGCAAAATAACCCTGTATTCATACAAGTATTTTTTATTTGCTTGTTATAAGCCAGTGCTTGACTGCAATCCCACCTTTTTTATAGAAAAAGGGTGATAAATAAGCATACAACCAACCTAGTGGTAAGTGGATACAGTGCCCAATAGACATCTACATTTATCATCAATCAATTAAGAAATAAAATGCAGATACGTTGTCACTCCTGAGGACTAAGATGTAATGCCTCATTATCATAAATATGGCTTTCCGGTTCTGTGTACTCATCACAGCAGCATTGTTCTGCTGTTCCACGCTGGTATTCTGTAAGAGTGTTGTCCTACCCATTCGTGATGCAGCTATAATAAAGATCACTTTATTTATATTAATTAAAAAATTAAAATTTGATTGAGAAATATTTTTTTAAACCATTCATTTCTTAAATAGAATGATTAGATCTAAATGCAGAAGCGTTGTCACTCCTGAGGACTAAGATGGAATGGCTCGTGTCCAGTAAAAAGGTTCTCCGGCTCTCTACACTCACCGTACGAAACAAATCAGTAGTAAGCTGCTATTTTACGCTGCTATTCTGTGAGAGGGGTTTTGCCAAGTCGAGCCGACCCATTCGTGCTACGACCATTATCTATCTCCAGTGTGTCACTCTACCACGACAAGCGACTACGATGTAATGCAGATGATATTGTAATGTTTCGTTCGCATACAATAATTTCAGCAGATTATTTGGAAATTTATTCTAGTTATTTAATATTTAAATTGAATGTTTTTTAAATGGTATTATATATTATGTCAACATCATATCTAACAAATTTTCGGAAACTTATGGCGGAAGCGCGACGCGGGCTCGGGTCGATGCGAGCGCTTCATTTTGCGTTCTATTTCCGAAGAAATGCGAAACCGACACGAGCATCAGCTATAATAAATTTCTTGTCTTATAAAAATAAAACTTTTCTTTTTGCCGGCGTTGCGCGGGGTGGGTGCCACAGTACAGACTGCAGTAGGCCAACTATGAAATCTCACTTGGTCAACTTTTTTAATAAGCAGAATGGGGTGACTACGCATTTGTATTTTGATTCTCAATCGAGAATAGATGTAAGTGTTAGGAGCCACAAATTTACCATCAGCTCATCAGGAATGATATTTTTTCCATACTAACATTTACAATACAATTATGGCTTACCCATAATGACAGTACGCAATTTAATACTTTTTTTATTTATTATAAACCAGAGCTTGATTAATCCCAACTGGTGGTAAGCAGAATTTAGTTTGAGTGTTATTATGGCACCTTAAGTTTACGTCGTATAGCCTGTAAAAGAATTCCTAAAGGTAACGTTCGCCATTCGTAAAGGCTTTAAAAAAAATTGCCTTCAATTATATAGCAATTAATTACCAGTAATTGCTTTTTATGTTATATGCAATACTTATATTTTCATTACAATTTCAAATATGTTTAAAATCCTTGTGGTTAGGAGTAGTCCATGACAGTAAACGAATGGTGGATTCGAACCCACGACTTTATAGCCGTATTACGTATTATGCGATTGCTGTCGCCCTTTATTAAATAATTATGTAAATAATTATGTAATAAACACACACAACAAATTTTAGACTATTAATTTAATTCACTAATAACGCACACATTAATACCGTACCTAAGTAAGAACATTTTGTTTTAATTGCTGCTGATTTCGATTTCAACAAATTAAATGTCATTTTAAGTTTTATCACTAAACTAAAACACAATTCTGTCTTTATTTTAAATTATTAGAATGTAGATGCAAGTAGTGTGTAATTAGATGTGAATATTTGTAATGTTTCTACTGCTAGGGTATGAGCTGTGACAGCGGTGCGCGGGGGAGGCGGCCGGGGAGACTAGGGCCTGCCTCGGCGAAGTTGTGAATTGGCCGCCAGCCCCGCTCCGCATTATCGTGATTCATGTCGTTTATAATTTTATATTATGTTAAAATGGGGGCGCCGGGAGGGGGCATATTAAAAATACAAGAGCCCACCGAGCACTCTGCACCGTCTGCATGGAAACCAACTTTGTTTGCGCTCCAACTATCGATCCGGATTTCGGCGCGCCGAGGCGTTCCGGACTTGTAACAAATTTACATTGTAACGTCCGAGCGTAAGACGCGGCGCGAAGTGACGCTTACGATTCTGTGTTGCCACTTTTTTAACGTCTCCTGACATGTGTAATTATTTGAATTTTTATAGCTTTATACTTAAACAGCTCTTATCTATTTTAATAATATATATATTAAGTATGTCCTCGTAAATTTATTTTATTAAACTATTTTTACAGTAACTTTGTTCAAAACCTTGTGAACTTCACGCCTTAGTCCAACTGCTTAATTCATTTTTCACATTGCCTAATTATTTTAATTACAAATTACCTTTTTCTTATTCCAGATAACTGTAAGGTATAAACTTAATTAGTTACAATGTTGCGCCTTTGGGCACACCATCTGCTTCGACCGCAATGGAAGTGTTTCCATTGTATCGTTTTTTATAATTACATTTCAACTGATTATTTTATCGCGCTCGCGGATGTATAATATGTTATAGCTGTATTTAAAATGCAATTTATTTGCTCGCATGCAACTATGTCCAGTTTTTGTGGTGCCAACTTAATTATATTGAAATATGAATATGGATTGTTCCTTTTAGACAATAGAATGAATCGTCGTTATAAATATGTTTTACAATTAATTAAAAATGAGTTTTTAAATTGTTGGCTTCACAAAGAATTTTTCGAAGCTATTGTATAACAATATAAATAGCAGGGACTTACAGGGGCACCATTAAATAATATATAAGTACATATATATCATTTTTTATTTTATTTTATATAATTGTATTGGTATGAACTGCAATTGCAAAATAAATGCAATTGGTATCAAACTGATGGTAGGTGAATGCCGTGGCCCATAAACACCTACATCTGTCTTATGTTAAGCATTAAGGCGTTATTTTACGCTCATATTCTGTGAGTGCGTGGTTCTTCCTCTGTCGAGCCGAGAGACGTGCTTCAACTATAATATTGCTGCAACGTGGCCCTACCACGTGTAAACTTAGATAATTATATATCATATTTCGTACAAATTACCAGTTAAAATTGTAAAAACCCTTCTGACGATACGAATTTGATACGATTTTTTACGTGATAGATCCACGCTGCAGCTATGCTATGGTTGTAGCACGAATAGTTCGGTGACTCAACTGGGGTAGGACCACGATTCATCAGAATACCAGCGTGAAATAGTTGAATGCTGCTGTGTTTCATATGGTGGGTGTAGAGAATCTGAGACCTTTTGCTGGGAACGAGGCATTCCATAACATTCCTCAGGGGTGACAACGCATCTGCATTTTGATCCTTAATCAAGGATAACTGTAGATGTCTATAGGCCACAGCATCCACTTATCATCAGGTGGACTGTGTGTTCGTTTGTCACACTATTTTATAAAAAGGAAACGATGAAGAGCCCATGCTTAGGGATACTCCTATACTTACATTTGAAGCAGCTTGGAATTGAGTTGGCGACCGCTACTGGAGACAAAGCGGCGAGGTCACACGCGGAAGTATCTATACCATACCATACTAAATAAGCCGCAGCGTTCATTAAACGGGCCGGCGGAGCGGCGCGGATCCGACAAACGTGTGTTTAAATACAGCGTAATTTTATTATTAGATGATGTTTGTGACTTGTTATTTCTATTGTCGCTTTTTCTATTTATTATCCAATACAATGTGTGATTATAATGTGGCTCGTAACAAATGAGGTATGTGGGAGTCGGACCGTTCCACACGAGCGGGGACCGTATGCTCGAATTTTTGTACGTTATTATCGGTAGAATTGCTTTAGCGTATTTTTTGTCGTTCGTACTACTTTTAATCGCTTGTTATTGGTTGCCGATGAGGTTTTGTTTGAGTGCTTTGTATACAAGATGAATTGCATAGATGTTTTTTTTTTGTTTTTTTTTTTCATAGAAACTGCGATTCAGTTATTAATAAACCAACCTGAGTGGTTATAAGTTTATATTGATTGTTCTCTGCTGCATGTAAACTTGGGCAAGGAATTGTCTAGTTACTATAATTGCGAAACAATAGTAGGTAGGTACTTACACTAAATATTTTATTTATTTATTTTTAATATACTTACACTGACTTGTGAATAATAAAATCCCCAACATAACGACAAATGATAGATTTTTTTTAAGTTGTATTATTTGTTTATAAAGTGTATGTCAATCTCTTCAAATAGGTGCCCCGAGTAAAGGCTGTTCGCAATGGCAAACGAGCATGCAGCTCACCTGATTGTAAATGGCTACCGTTCACCATGAACAACACCAGTTGTCGGCCTTTTAAAAAAAAAGTAGGCTCTTTTCTTGAAGGTCTCTAACGGGCAATTAGTCAAATGCTACTCAATTTTAAGATGTCGTTAAGTCTTGTGGTGTTACAGTCACTTTGACTTAAAGTGATAAAGACAGCACGAGTCTCGATCGAGAGTAGTCGATTCCACAAGGAAGTTGTGCGAGGAAGAAAACTTCATATAACACTGTAGTATTGGTAGATTTCAACAAATATTTGGTCACAAGATGACTTTAGTACTTAAAATTAAATATGGTTGTTTAGAACATAAAGATTGTACTAGTTTCGCAGATTAGTTTATATCTTTAGCAACTGAATTAAAACTAAAAGAAATTCATGTAGTGTGACCCGTACGCTTCAGTAATGGACGTTCTTCGGAATGAGTTTTGTTCAAAGCAAAAGAACCGTAAGCGACTTTTGCATTCATATTATTATAATCCTTCATTCATCTTAACAAAGTTCTAAATCCTTCAAACGTAAACGATTGAATGTTGAACTTTTGTCCACTATGCCGATTGCGCGTATCAACTTAAGATCGCAAATTTCACACCGCTCTCAAGTAAATTTGTATTGTATCACGAGGTGCTAAAGTTGCTATTTGGGCTGCTTTAAAACGCTGTGAATAAATCCGTATTGCCATTTATTACCGTCGGAGCTAAGGAAACAGTTTAATATAAGGTTATGTCTAATACAATGTGATCAATTAAAGTTGTCTGGTACTGAGAGTATGTTAACCTGGGAAAGCAGCACGACGATTTTTGTTTTCAAATTGTTCATTGTGTTGCGTAGGTTTTATAATGACAAATTGTACCCGCGACCGTGTTACGTGCTAATGAGTTTCCATTAAAATTCACAATTTTCTTTGTTAATAAAATATTATAACTTACAGGTGGAATTTTTTTCGTATCGCGTATCACAAAGGTACATAAATTTTACATGGACAAATATTCAGACACAGTTGTAGGCCATATTTATTCTGTACGGGATTCAAACTCGCGGCTCTACAGCGCCACAAACAAAGGCTACATTCACACCCACTGTGCTACATTGCCGTCAACTAAAGTTTTATAACTATCTCTACGACATGACGCTATGCGATGTTTCGGGTTATTTATTTCATATGTGCCTGTGAACTTAAAATTCTTTTGAAGAAGAGTTCTTAAGACAAGGCTCGAACCCCTCAAATTGAAATCCCGAGTCCGACCTTGCTTTGGTCATTTTACCATGCTTGGCAGGCGGGTTGGTGCCCGCATTATTTATTAATGGTGCTGCCATTTTTCTAGTTTAGTTAAAAATATATTATTTTTACAGCTTGGCAAATTTTGATATAACCTTTGCGCTAAAAGATATATAGAAATAGACAAAATATACATTATGTTTGTAGCGCGAATGTTTCGGCTCGATGTAAGTACCTAAGTATGACCACGCCCTCACAGAATACCAACATAAAGCAAGTTATTAATGCTGTGTTTCGTATGGTGAGTGTAGAGAACCGAAAGCATTTTTCACTGGTATCCAAGCATTTTATATTAGGTGTCAGGGATGACAACGAATCTGCACTTTAATTCTTAATTGAGGATAAATGTAGATGTCTATAGGCCACAGCATAGAGGAACCAAGCATCCACTTACCATCAGGTGGACTGTTTGCTCGTTTATCACACATATTTTTTATAGAATAAGGGTGACATAAAATAGTAAAAATAGTTAGTATGTATAATATAAATAATTTGGATACAATATTTCCTCTATTTATCTTTTATTATATTTTGCAATCACTTTTTCGAAATAATGACAAAATATCTACGTAATTGCTCTGATGACAATGGGAGCAATTTAATATAATTTTGCAGTTAATTATTATTGCAGTTTCCAACAATAAATATAATGTTACGAGGATAATTACAACTGTATAAAAAAGTATTCTGTAATATTTCGATGTTGCTTTGACAGGTCAACAACTTCATTACTCACTAGTCATTTCAAATACTTTCGTTTTCAAAGACTTTTCCTATGTTAGGTGCGTTTAATCATAATCGCGAGACTTATTCGCATACTAAAGGTGTTAAATATGATATACAAAAGCTACTCAATTTTAAAATGTCCTTATGCCTTGTGGTGTCACAGTCACTTTGACTTAAAGTGATAGAGACAGCAGGAGTCTGAACGGCATCTTAAAATTGGGGAGCGTTTGAATATTTGGGCATTACGGACATAATGAGCTTAAGATCCGTGTAATTAAATAAAATAACATATCTTTACCTAGTTTAAAGAGACTCACTTAGCGATCAGCTGTCGCCGAGTCATTTTCTCCTGATGATTCCTCAATTAGAGACGAAGCACGTGTCATATTATCGACCCTGATGTGCGTCTTCTTAAGCTAATTAATTTTGAACATCTTTAATATAATGGATTTAAATAATAATCAAATAAGCCTTGATTCTATTAACTGTTTGTATACCTTAACTGATATGTTGAACTTAACCGGCAGATCTCTTTTTGACAAAGTGACTGATTTTTTTTCTATTTAAATCAAATGGGGTCGAGTGTGCAGGCATATTGAAATGTTAATCGTCCTCCGAAAGCTGGTGATATATATTCACGTATGTGATAAAATATATGTAAAAACTAAGGCTTTTAAGACGATTAGAAGTAAATTACGTGGCATATTGTGAACGCCGTTCCACTGCTGTTTGTGTCGTTTGCGGCAAACTTCAATGCGAAGCCCATGTACAATAATTTCTACCTGGACAATTTTTGACTATGGTGATCTCTAAATCTTTCGAACTTTTACTTGGTCTCGGGCTCCTCTTCTGCGTAAGAGTCTGCTTCTAATTCGCCAAGTCTTCATTCCATCGAAGTCAAGTTCTCCATGCCTTTCCTATATCACTCATAGTAAGAAGAAAGGATTTTTTTATAGAATCAAGGTGACAAACGAGTAGGTACACAGTCCATCTCATGGTAAGTAGATTCTGTGTCCCATAGGCATCTGCAACTATCTCTACCACGTAAAAATAGTCGAACTCGAATACAAAATCAAGAACTCGATTATACTACTAACACTAATCTCACAAAGTCATGTACCCGTGAACCCGTGATTCTCAGACGATTTTGATGCAGCGCGCTGCCCTCGCGGCTGTCCTTGACTTTCGGCTGCCTTCCATTGACTCGGAGTCGGACGTGCTCTAGACGGGTCGTGCGTGCGATGTAACTCGAGTGAAGTTAATGATATCGAAAGATATCAATTACTCTCCTTAAATGCTGGAACGCGCTTTCTTTCTCTTAATTTAAAAAATGATATTTAATGCGGTTTGTTTTACACGTTTAATATACATATTTTACATGGTAGAGCCATACTGCAGCTATATTATACTTGTTTTTTATAGGATAGGGTCACAAACGAACACACAGTCTATCTGATGGTAAGTGGTTGCTGTGACCCATAGGCATCTACATTTATTCTCGTTTGCAAATCAAAATGCTGATGCGTTGTCACCCGTGAGGACTAATATGGAATGTCTCTTTTCCAGTAAAAAGGGTCTCCGGTTCTCTACACTCACCATACGAAACACAGCAGTGTCAAGCTGCCATTTTACGCTGGTATTCTTGAGAGTGTGGTCCTTCCCCGGTCGAGCCGACCCATTCGTGCTACAACTATACTACTAATATAGCTGCAGCATGACTACCACGTATGAAAAACTACTTGTAGCACGAATGAATCTACTCGACCGGAGAAATGCTACGCTCTCACAAAATGCAAGCGTAAAGTAGCAGCTTAATGCTGCTGTGTTTCGTGCGGTGAGTGTAGAAATCCGGAGAACCTTTTTACTGAAAAAGAGGCATTCCATCTTAGTCCTCAGAGGTGACAACGTATCTACACTTTGTTTTGTAATCGAGAATATATGTAGATGTCTATGGGCCACAGCATCCACTTACCATCAGGTGGACTGTGTGCTTGTTTGTCACCCTTCCTCCTCACATGTCAGCTGTTTTCATCAACACATTAAATCTTGTAAGACTTTATAGAGTTTGTCTGTTTGAGGTCTTCCTACATTTGGTAAATCGATCAAACTATTTACTCGAGTTGTGTGCTTGTTACGTCTTTATAACGATTAAACTGTTTTAGTCGATGACAGTGTACGTACGTTTAGTCGATCCAGTCGTTATCGATTTCCTAGTTTTCTCAATCGGACGGTTGTTTTGCAGCACTCAATTATACTTAATAATTACAACATCCATGGTAGATATGAAAATACTGGCTTGAGGTTTTCTTTATATAATGCCGTTCCGTACTGTTACAGCCAATTAAATTCCACTACTGAACATAGATCTCTCTCTTTGACTGCCTCGTAGGGTGAATACTTGCCATAATTGCCACTCTTGGCAAGCTGGTTGGCAACTGCAGTTTTTTTTTAATTTAGTCGTTATTAGGGAAACGCTGCTGCCCATCGCCTGATTTGTTTCCCTCTGTAGTCTCTTACGACTCCCACGGAATGATATGGGGTAGTGGATGTTCTTACACCGCCACTACAGGGTACAAGACTACATGTTTTATATAATACATAATAAACCAAAAAGGAAAGGAAGGTTGGTCGTTTCAACGGTGATAGTGCACAACTAAGTCAAGGATCGACTGTTGGAATCATCTCCGTGTCAAACACATAATAGTCTGTGGTCAAACAGTTGCAGTAGTATTTAATCACTATATTTTAGCACAGAGTAGAGATTGTCGCTAAAGAATTTTAAAATATTGCCAGCAAATAATTACGGACAGATTGATTGAATGAGCTGTGAATTTTGTGTGATTTCATATAAACTTACCACCTATATATGTCCCACTGCTGAGCACAGGCCTCCTCTTATTTCTGAGAGGGTTTTAAGGCAAGGATATGTCCATCGCGCTGCCTCAGTGCGTATTGGCTTCACATGTCTAAGAAACATTTTTGTCTTATTTCTCAGACATGCAGGTTTCCTCACGATATTTTCCTTCACCGTCGAGCACGTGGTAAATTAGCACTTAAAATTGCAATTAACACTTTCATTCGTGTACAACGTTTCAAAAAACCAAAATCGAACCCTGGTTGCTCGTGTACTGTGAAATTTACAGCGAGCGCTTAGCCACTGAGCTGCGGTGGCTCATTGATTTCATATGTTCCTTTTTTAATAGTCTGTGGAGCGTACACGTTAAGGCACAAGTGTTTTATATATTAATGCGCAGATGAAAGTAAAATACAGCTTTCTTTATGAATTTTTACAATCTAATTCCGACTCCTGGGCGACCCTAGTAAAAATAAAAAATCTCAATGTGAAATTATTTAATATTCATGCTCCATAATGCAGTCTAGATCTATGCATGTTTCAATATCTTGTTAATGTAACAACGCTAGCACGCGGTGACGCGGCGCTGTTTTGCAGGTGGATTGCTTAGTTATACATTAATAACGCGATTGATTAACAAATAACTCAAACGATCAAATGCCCTGCATTCCGCAACGTGCCATAGATTAATTATGTCCAAATTATTCAGTTAACCGTGTCCCGCGGTATCGCAGAGATAGATTAAAAGTAGAGAATACTTCGTGTTTGATATTATTAACCTGTGTAAATCAGGAGATCGCTATTTTTTGAGAAAAAAGGTAATAAACGAGCACACAGTGCACCTGATGGTTAGTGGATGCTGTGGTCCATAAACCTATATATCCATTCCCGATTATGAATAAAAATGCAGATGCGTTGTCACCCCTGAGGCCTGAGATGGAATGTCTCCTTACGGGTAAAAAGGACCTCGGGTTTTCTATACTCACCATACAAAATACAGCTGCTTTAAGCTGCTATTTCACAGTGGTTTAACGGTGGTAGGGCCACGTGGCAGCTTTTGCTGTTGCACGTATGGACCGGCTCGAGCCGGGTTGGTACCACGACCTCACAGAATAGCGACGTGAAGTGGAAGCTCTGTTTCTGCGTTTCGTCTGGTGAGTGCAGGTGGCCGAAGACCCAATTTCCCCCCCCCCCCTCTCCCATAAACATGGTAGCGAAATTAAATGAAAGAGTACCCCAGGAAGGTACCAGCACCCCTGAAAAATCCTTCGCTAAGCATTCAAGACCCAGCCTACTCCACTTCTGAGCGTGGGTACTCAGGAGTGGAGTAAAAGTGGGGCAAAATTCCGCTCAAAACAATAAGTGCTCTGGGCAAACTGAGCAACAAGATAGAAGAGAATATCAGGGGAATTCACTCGAACCTAAACGCCGTCCACTACCATCTCGAGACGGCGCAACTGCTCTCACTCTTTCTGCCCGAAGCGCAGGTGTCCTCTCCGGCTGATACGTCGTATCTCTCCTACCCGGGGTACAAACTGGAACACTCCTTCGTGTCTCGGACTGGAGTTTGTGTATACATCAGAGAAGACAACTGTTCTTGACGCCTCGGCAGTTTTAAAGGTTCGGACCTGTCCATCTTTTGGCTTCGCGTAGACAGCGACGATTATCCGCGCTTCTACGGGTGCCTCTATAGGTCCCATAGCAGTACCTAATGCCGAAACAGACCAACTCATCGACCACGTCCAAATAGATACAGATTCCTTATTACAACCGGTCCTATCCGCAGAGATCGTGATCCTTGACGATTTTAACGCCCACCAGGCCGAACGGCTCAGTTCACGTTTAACCGATCATGCGGGGAGATCTGTTCATGATTTTGCATTGGTATATGGTCAAACACAACTGGTTACTACGCCTACGTGGATTCCAGATATGGAGGATCATGCACCTTCCCTGTTGGACATCTGCTGACCTCTCATCCGGACAGATATCAGGTCTCCGTCGACGCACCTCTTGGCTCCTCGGACCATTGTCTAGTCCGAGGTGTGGTGCCACTCACGCTGAAATCGCGCTTGCTTTCTGCAGGCTGCGACGTGTTTAGCAATATAGGTGGGCCGATTGGGATGGGATGCGATCTTTCTTTGCATCCTACCCTTGGAGACGAGATTTCATACTCCCTAGTCCTGAAATCATGAAAACTGGCTTTTCTCCACCCGGTCCCTAAAAAAGGTGAACGCTCAGACCCGTCTAACTACAGGCCTATTGCCTACACCTTCTTGTTCTCCAAAATAATGGCATCCATTATAAAATGCTAGCTCATGCGGTACCTTGAGATTCACCAGCTGATTAGTGACCGCCAATACGGTTTCCGTCGGGGTCGGTCAGCTGGTGATCTTCTGGTCTACCTGACTCATAGATGGTTGGAGGCAGTAGAGTCCAAGGGGGAGGAGGCATTTGCCGTTAGTTTGGACATTGCGAAGGCCTTCGATCTGGTTTGGCACAAAGCTCTTCTTTCGAAGCTCCCTTCCTGTGGGCTTCCTGAGAAGTTCTGCAATTGGATCACCAGCTTTCTTGCAGATTGGAGCATTAAGGTCGTTGTAGACGGTGCATACTCCGACTTCAAGCCAATTAACGCTGGTGTTCCACAAGGCTGCGTGCTATCGCCAACGCTATTTCTTCTGCATATCAATGATATGTTGCAAACTGGTAACATTCATTGCTATGCGGATGACGGCACTGGTGATGCTGGATACACCGACCGTGCCAATATTTCTCGGGAAAACGTCGCCGTGTACGTGTACGTGTACGCCGTGAAGTTGAGTCTTTGCTGAACAACGTCTCGGATTGGAGGCGACTAAATCTAGTCCAGTTTAATCCTCAAAAGACACAAGTTTGCGCGTTCACCGCTAAAAAGAACCCCTTTGTTGTATATCCTCAGTTACAAGATTCTCCCTTTGTTGCCTCAGCCAGTATCGGAATCCTCGGCGTCGACATATAGAGTGACGTGCAGTTTCGTAGTCACTTGGAAGAGAAGGCCAAATTGGCCTCTAAAAAGCTTGGCGTGCTTAACGAGGCAGTATTTCATGCCGGCACACCACCTGCAACTTTACAAGGCGCAGGTTCGGCCTCACATGGAATACTGTTCCCATCTCTGGGTTTGGGCTTCCCAGTGCCAGCTCCTTTCACTGGATCGCATCAAGCGCAGAGCGGCTCGAATCGTCGACGACCGACTCCTTTCCGATTGGCTCGATTCACTGGCGCTGCGAAGAGATGTTACATCCCTGTGCATTTTCTTTCGCATTTACCACGGGGAGTGTTCTAAGGAATTGTTCGGATTAACCTCAGCCGCCAAATTTCTCGAACGCACATCGCGGCAAAACTCCCGATACTATCCACACCATCTGGATGCTTGGCGGTCCACCACTGTACGTTTCACTAGGAGTTTCTTCCGCGTACGATCTCTCTGTAGAATAGCTTACCACCGGCGATTTTCCCGGACCGATACGACTTAGGGACCTTCAAAAAAAGAGCTTACTCCTTTTTAAAAGGCCGGCAACGTACCTGCAATTCCCTTGGTGTTGCAGTTGTTCACGAGCGGCGGTAGTCAGTTACAGTCAGGTGAACTGTATGCTCGTTTGCCTCCTCTCTTATAAAAAAAAAAACTCGTATTATATGTGGTCCGGTCCCGGTCGTGCCGACCTATTCGTGCTGTAACCATAGTATAGGTGTTGCATGACTACCACGTATAAAACCTATTATCTTATTTTGTCTTATTTCACAGGATGTAACTACCGTAACTAAAAGCACGGTACGTATGGCATTTCATGAAAATTATTGACAATTAATAGCGCTAATGTAAAGCCGACTTGAGAGAGTCGGCAACATATTTTTTATACAACGACATTTTAGGTATCATCCCGTGGGTATCGTACCAGGCGATAGGAAATGAAACAGATGGCCATAAGCATCCCTTTGATAATGCGACTGACCCACCTGCCAAGATAGGCATATTTTGCACACACTCCCCTCTCCTCTAGGAGCTAATCTTATGGGGTAGGCTTATATTCCGCTGTGGACTTGGTTGCCTGTATAACTAATGGAAATGGTAATAGCGCTAATATCAAGTAACAAAATTACTTGACGTAAGTATGTAGCTCGATGAATTCACCCCGCATAGTTGCGATGTTGTCTGAGTAGGAATTTTAGTCGGGAAATTGTTTTTGAATTTACTCTTTATTAGTTCGGAAAGTTCGCGCGGCCCAACTTCGCTAATAGCGCCGGAGTTTGAGGGGCGATGCGATTTTTAAAAGCTTCTTGCGAATTTCCCTTATAAATTATATTACCTCTGTGAGAAGCGATACGTGTAAATAACTCAAATGTTTTCGTTTGTGATTATTCTTTCATTTGCATAGTTTTACTATTTTGTTATATAGGATTAGGGTGACTAACGAGCACACAGTCCACCTGATATTAAGTAGTTGCTGTGACCCATTAACATCTACATCATCCTCGATTACGAATCAAAATGCAGATGGGTTGTCACCCGTGAGGACTAAGATGAAATACCTCGTTTCCAGTAAAAAGAGTCTCCGGATATCTGCACTCACCATACGAAACACAGCAGCGTTAAGCTGCTATTTTAGCTTATTCTGCTGCGCTTGTATGCGCTGGTATTCTGTGAGAGCGTGGTCCTTCCACGGTCGAGCCGACTCATTCGTGCTACAACTATACTACTAATATTGCTGCAGCATGGCTCTACCACGTATCTCTATTTCTTTACTTTAGCCGAGATTGAGTATATGATGGGCCTTTTAGTGGCGGTGTACGAATATCCACTACCCTAAATCGTCCCATGGGTGTTGTAAGAGGCGACAAAAGGTACAAAGCAGGAGATTCTTAGTCAGTTTTTGTTATTGTAAAGTATATTTTTTTGACCCCTAAACTATAACCTTAAAAAAATAATTAAAATCGGTTCATAGACAAATATTATTATTTATTATTGTATTATTGGTTGTATGTTCAATGCCTGAACATACAACCAATAATATAGAGGTACGGACAAATTGAGGACCTTCGTTTGTTTTTAAAATCGGTTAAAAATGAGTTCGATCTTGCCGGCGCTACCCCTCAAGTGTACGCACGCAATTTATAAATTGATATCGCATTTATAGAATTACCCACTACAGAGTTCATCAAACGCTTAAATAAATTGCACGCAGCAATACAAAAACACGTTTAAACACATCGAGTTTCGCTAAGTATTATTGAACAAAAATAAAATTAATTTGCATCCGCTCAATAAAGGCGTAACTTAACTGGAATCCTATAGCTAGGTCTACTTAATTCTAGGGCCACTGGCCACTACTACAATGTAACAAAATGGAACTCATAAAGGCTATGTTGTGTGATGGTGATGCATATATTATCGATATATGGTATTTACAATATTTATTTTTCTAATTTCATAAAATTATTATGGACGTATACAATTATATATCCAAACGTGTCAGAATCATGGTTCGTTATTATTTGATGACGTAAATCTCAAAGGTCACTTGGCGCCAAATAGTAACATATCTTCTAAAATGCAAGAAACGAAACAGTAATACTTATCTCTATAAACATCGAATTATTTTTCATTCTTTTTTTTAAAACAACGTTTCACTATAATATTCTCCTGTAACGTGGAGGCAGTTTACATACATAAATTGCGCAAGGACGAATTTATAGATCCGGAAGAATACTTACTTGCTCCATACATATACTTGCTCTTGCGGAGTTTGAACCTGCGGACCCCTACGCCGTAACTTAATAAAGCACTGCGTTACGGGAACGTCGAAACGAATTACTTTTAAAGTATTTTAATTTTTTTATTTTTGATGAGGTCTGATCATTTTCGCATGCGTATGCGAAAAAATACAAAGGTAGGATTTCGGAACGCTGGAATTTTATGGTTACTGTGTGATGACCGCCAGGCGAATTTGTCACCCCATAACCTTTATATGTATTGTATGAGGTTAAGGCAAAGTCAGAAAGATCTTAACTTTCTGTATATCGATATGCCTGACATTAAGTACCCATACCGACGGCGAGGTACTTACGACTTGTTTGCCAAGCGTTGCTATTATGCAAAAATCCTCCCTACTGTGGGGCCAACAACCGATCAGAAAGAAAGGACCTCAAGAAACATCCTCGTACAGTGAGGGTTTTGATCGACCTCCACTAAATGGAGTGACGATCTGCTGAAAAACGCAGGAAGCCCATAGATTCAGGTGGATCAAGGCTGTGCATTGTAGCAATCTATAGGGTTGCTCTAGATTTATATTGCCGGTGACTTATATCCGGTAATGAACTTTTTCAGACTGCAAAAGAAAAAAAAATAATTACAGGGTATTTGTTTTCTATTTTTAACCTCCGACGAAAAGAGAGTGGTGTTATATGTCTGTAATGTGTATCTGTGAATCTGTGTGTGACATAAATTAATAAAAATATAAAACGTAGTAATGTCACCTTAGAGGCAACGGTATCACGGAATTATAAATGGCGCCTTAAAATAACTAGCCTTTCGAATTCTCATACTAATTGAACTGTAGGCGGCGAGGCAAACAATACTAGCTATAAAACTATTTGTTTACATTTATTTTAAAACGAGATCAAAGACGAAAGTGCATTTATACAGGCCAGTCCGTTATGCGGTCCCAACACTAGAGCGTTAATAAAATAAATATAAAATGAGTTCGTTCTCTTTTTTTTTAAATGTGCGATACTAAGTGGTCAGACGTTCAATCGTTCGCAAATTTCGAATTCATAATAGTAATAATTAATAAAAAAAATGTATGGTTGCAAGTGTCGCGGCGGGTTTTTAAGTGGCTACAGTGTTGCAGTGTGCAGTCTCAAGCGCAGAGACGCGGCCGTTTAACGTATACGACCAGTAGTCGCGGTGTCGTGATCGTTTACGTGATATCGAAAAACGATTTTCTGATTTCACTCTGAAGAATATAATATGACAGCATTTGATAACATAACATAAGATCTCTTCAAAAACATCTCAGAGATGACATATATGTAGATAAACTTGGAAAGTAAAACATTATTTAAATGCCAAATGCCATTCAAATAATTTTAGCCGTTTCCCGCAAAATACAATATTTAATCATCAGACTCGATTAGCGGCGGAATCAAGTAAAGAGTTAGGGTCTGCGTTAGTACTAACTCACCCAGACAAACTCCTTTGCTTCTAGGTAGAAACCTACCACCTATTGACTAAGGTGAAATTTAAAAAAAAAACAGCCTGTCATTACTAAAAATAAGCGCAACGTCGAATGTTATATATTATATGAATTTTCATTAAGCAATGTTAAGTGTATTTTTGAGTTCTTTAACCATACTGATATTTGACAGCATATGCTAATGTCTAAAAAGTGATGTCGTGTCGCGCTCGTGTCGTGGTCGTCCGCGAAATATGATCGATTGTTACGAGTGTCCCAATGAACGGGGTCGACGTCCGTCGGCCGACTGCACGCCGTCCAAGTCGTTTCTAATTAAAGTATATTTTATTGTTCCCCTCGCCGCAACCATCGATACGGAGCTCCGCTGTATGCCGCCAAATAATTATAATTATATTTTTATTCCATTTTATTAATAGCCACATGACCTTCCCGACGCCGGTAACATTGTTTCGGCGCGCGTGTGTGCGTACGCGTCCGCAAAGCTGCGCTTGTGTGCGTTAAGACTTTTTGTTATGGATGCGTTCGATTTCTTACAATATAACCCGATATCTATTCACTTTCTTGAACAATGGACTAATTAACATTGTATCAAATACAACGTATTATTATAACTATTTGATAGAGACGCTTTATCGTGGAGAACGGAACGGGAGAGAATCTACCGTTCGACATTTTTATTGGAGAATGATTTAAAAGTCTTTGTAGGTATATACATTAGATAAATAGAAGAATATTTACTAAATTACGTTTTAATTAAACCTCTATGTGTCGAAAAGTTATATAATTAAACTTTTAAGTGACGTATGTTATAACTATCTCAGTGGTTAAGTCCCGTTATTAAGTAAGTACTGGCGTGAGATCATAATTATGTATAACTCATTCTATACAAATGAAAGTTCACTCGAAAGCGTGCTTTCAGGTTAGCGAAAGAGCGTGTAATGAATGAATGAATGAATTAAATTATGATGATGATGACGATGAACGGATTTAAATTTCGCAAAAAATCTCGTTGCATTTACAAAATTGTCAAATATTCATCGAAACTATGGTCGATGAGGCTTTTTTTTTAAATTATTAACACAGTACTAAAATTTTTAAATTAGTATATTTGCTTTCCAATTTGTATAAGAGATCAAAGTCAGTAGAATTTTATTGAGACAACATTGAAATATATTTTTTGTTTATTACTGTGCCATGTTGTGTTTGCAGTTGCAACATGCAATTTATGTTTATCTTAATTGTTACTAAAGATCGATTTGATACGATAACGACTAAAAAGAAATATTATGTTTTATAATTTTCTCAGGAAACCATATCTATATAAACTAGGAAAGTAAAACATTATGAAAATACAAAATTTTATACAATTAATCATACAGCCGCTTCCGAGAAACCAATTAGGTACACACACACACACACACACACACATATATATATATATACAAGCGTGGCAACTATGCCAAATATCCCTCCTACTATGCGATCTATGGAGGGGGCTTGCGTTCAGAAGTGGACCTTAGATAGGCTATTACGGTAACGGTATAGATGTTATTATACAAGAACTTAAAGAACTAAGCTCTTTTCATTGATTTCAACACCACCCGAAGAATAGAGTAGACTTTTTATCTATGTACTCATTGATGTTTTTAACTTTTTCTATCTTATAAACTATAATACTATGTTCAGTGCCAGGTTCTACCTACATCAGAATAACTTTAGCGCAGAGTAAGTAAATAAGTTGCGGGTTACGGATAGTGACCGGTGCACACAGGCGTATGATAATTTTTAATAATAAATTTCTCCGTCGATGTTCACTTAATGATACGTTGCTTGCGTTTTGCGCTCGTTGCATCGTGTCCATATCATAAACATGCAAAATTGATATATTCCTCCAGCGCTGGTGAGTGAGGAATGTATTCTATAAATTATCTACGTCATATTGATAACACTAATAACATAAATGCAATGCAAAGTGGAGCGTTCAGGAAATTCAAACACATCTCGTCAGGTATACCTCAAAACCTGGAAACAAGATTGTACAACCAGGGTGTGTTGCCAGTGATGACTTGGGTATTTGAGACGTAGTCTTTTACTGGCCGTATGAAGAATTTCAAGGTCGCTTAGCAAGCTATGGAGAGTGCTATGCTCGATGTTTCTCTGCGTGATAGACTTAAAAATGAGACATCCTCAGTAGAGTTTGAGCAACCGTCATATGCCAACGGATTAGTAAGCTACAGTGGTAATGGGCCGGCCATATAATAATAATAATAATCTCTTTAATTTCACTAAGCATTTATATATCTCGAAGAACTGACAACAGCAGTCTCTTATACGTTGGCGAAGGGTAAGTCGGCCCCTTACTAAATGACGACCTTGTACCTGGTAAGACATGCTGAAAGTCGATGGATGCAGGTGACTCAGGACCGTGCTTTGTGGCATTCCTTGAGGGAGGCTTATGTGCAGCAGTGGACTTGTGAAGGGCTGTAATGATGATGATGAATAATACAAATAATAACAGGCCTTGGCGGCTATAAGAAAGCGAGATTTTACGTGGTAGAGCCATGCTGCAGCTATATTAGTAGTATAGTTGTAGCACGAATGGGTCGGCTCGACCGGGGAAGGACCACGCTCTCACAGAATACCAGCGTAAAATAGCAGGATAACGCTGCTGTGTTTTGTATGCTGAGTGTAGAGAACCGGAGACCCTTTTTACTGGAAACTAGGCATTCGATCTTAGTCCTCACGGGTGACAACGCATCTACATTTTGATCCGTAATCGAGGATAGATGTAGATGTCTATGGGCCACAGCAACCACTTACCATCAGGTGGGCTGTGTGCTCGTTTGTCACCCTTATTCTATAAAAATAGAGATGGATAACATCCGTCTCCCTCGCACTTTTCTTATCTTGCCATGAAACAAATATTTATTATAAATGACGCTTCATTTTAACAGACGATAATAATTCATTAATTTGTATTTGTTAATCAATAATATACTACGAAAGGAACTTCGTTCCAACCGAGTGTTCCACGACACTCGCCCATGTTTTTTTTTATTTTTAATCGTTATTAGGAAGACGCTGCTGCCCATCTCATATTTGTTTCCCTTTGTCATCTCTTGTGAAATCCACGGGATGATATGGAGTAGTGGATACTCTTGCACCGCCTCTACACGGTCTCACAGAATACCAGCGTAAAATATCAGCTTAATGCTGCTGTTTCATATTGCGAGTGTAGAGAACCGGAGACACTTTTTACTGGAAACCATCCATCTTAGGTCTTAGGGGTGACAACCTATTATGTGCTCGTTTGTCACTTCTATTCCATAAAAAAATATCACAAAAACATGTTTCCAGCAGGAAGTACTGCGTATCTTTCAAAATTGAGTCGGAAAGCTCACACACACAATTTTTAGTTCTACAATTTGCTTTATAGGCGGATTATATTTAGATATTATATTAACATTTTTATTTAAGTATTATTATGCTAATCACTAGTATTACACAAAAAGAGCACGGTAATTAATATAACTTATAAAAACATAGCGCCGTGACGTAACGAGCTGAATAGTATTATGTGCGCATGTTGCCCCATCCATTAAGTTCGGGCGGAGTACGCCAAGATGACCGATGTACGACGCAGAGCTCCGCCGCCGATGTAATACTTTTTATAACAAAGTTGAAGGGCAAAACTGTGTAGGACGCCAAAAGACTTGCGGCTGATCGCAATAAGTTTTTTTGTGAATACTGAAATGGGTGCAATTTATAAAGTGAAACCTTTTTTTAGAATCGTGATTTGAAAGTCGATGTAACGAAAAAGCCACATCAAAGAAATGACCATCATATACATCTAAAGGATTTAGCCTGCAAGATAATGAGATAGAATACAGTATAAAATGTTTATTACAAAGTTATTTATAATTTAATTACACAAAACCCTACAATTATCCTACCCCTGATGCTCTGCATTCGTCTCATTCTCTCAAAGTTTAGTTTTCTAAAGGTTTCCCTTCTACCACGTGTAAACTGGACAAATGTTTTTTTTATATAATACTGTACCGGCTTGAGCTTTAAAAATCCTTAAATTGAGTGACAAGGTTTTGTATTCGTGGTAGTATAATTCGATAATCATCATCGAAACAATTAGAAGAAATGATATCAGAACTATGCACAATAAGTAACAGAATATGACTACAACAAAACACTACAAAAACTAAGGTGAAGACTAATGATAGGCGAACGCCTATACACGTAAAAATTTACAGAACTTAGAATACGTAGAGAGTTACATATACCTAGGGAAATCTATCTCATTTCTTAATTCTAGAAACAAAGACGAGATTGACAGGAGAATAAACATAACATGGAGAAAGAGCCTAAAATAAATATTGAAGTCTAATCTACCTGTGAAACTGAAAAAGAAAGTCATAGATGGATGTTTACTACCCTGCTTCTCATACGGATCACAAACCTGGATCTACAACAAAAATGCGACAGACAGAATACAAAAGACGCAACGTGCTATGGAAAGGAGCATCTGAAATATTAGGCTGAAGCACAAAATAAAATCTGAAAACATAAGGAAAAAAAACCAATGTGATAGATGCTCTGCAACATATGAGAAAGCTCAAGTGGAAGTGGGCTGGCCACGTTGCACGACTGTCAGATTAAAGATGGACGCATTTGGCTACAATTTGGGTAGGTCCAAGTGGTAAGAGAGCTAGCTAGCTAGCTAGGCCATCCTAAGGAACGCTGGGTAGACGAGATCACAAAATTTGCTGGAAACGACTGGACAAAGAAAGCAAAGAAGAAAAACCTGGAAACTGTTGGAGGAGGCCTATACCCGCCAGGGGTCTTAACTATATACAAGTGCATAATATATTACTATGTATAATCTTAGTATAATCCAATATTTCATTTAGTTTAAAACTATAAGTTAAGGAAAATAAAGAGGCTTTATTATTATTATTATTTATAATTCAATAAAAATATTAAATACAAATAACTGTCTAGATTTGTTTGATAGACGACGCATCTTTTTAGTAAATTGTTTCTCTGCACATCGTGCATAAAATGCCTTAAAAATATAATAAATACTAACGTCGTATATCAAAACTTCACCATTTTTTTTTGCAATTTTATATATATCTGAATACCAGCGTGAAATAGCAGCTCAATGTGCAGTGTTTCGTATAGTGAGTGTTTATTACTTTAGTTACTAGTTTATTTACTAGTTTATTACTGGATACGAGACATTTCATCTTCTTCCTCAGGGGTGACAACGTATCTGCATTTTGACTCTTAATCGAGAACAGATTTAGATGTTTATGAGCCACAGCATCCACTTAACATCAGGTGGACTTTGTGCTCGCTTGTCACCCTTATTCTATAAAAAACCTTGTAAAAATTTGCTTGCATAATGTACTAAGTCGCGCAGTGTGTAAGCCCCCTTAGCACCAGCTGCCAACCGACAGGTACAGTCGGCGACCCAACCGGACCATCTGTCCTGATCCGACACGCAACTGTCAGTTTTAGGTGAAAGTGCTAAAGTGCATAATCCTTCGCAACGTCAGCGAGGTTAAAAGTTTTTGTTGCCTTCCGGCTCGAACGTAAAAGGGAATGTTTTTTATGAATACTTAAACTAATAATTAACGCTGCACTTAGTCTCGCTTAGAACAGTGTTTATATGTCAACAGTTTCCTCGGTGGCATATTGTTTATTGAGCCGCGAGTCCACCGCGTCTCGGCACATTTTCCGCGCGCCTCATTACGCCGTATCGAACGCGTGCTGGTTTTACCGTGTTTCATATTTAACTCAAACATTTTACTCGCGGATAAGATTTTTAATTATTATAATTAGTGCTTTCACTGTGTGTAGTGTGAACGCCGCCGTTAATCTTGTTGCACACTTTATTCTATGAGATACTATATTCAGCATTGTACTAGGAAAACAAGAGTTAAAATAAAAAAATTGTACAACCAACTTTAATATAAATTATTAAGGATAACTCAGAAACTACTGGTCAGTCCTTGATCAAATTTATGTGGGACATATGAGAAGTACCAGCTTTGAAAGAAAAAATCATCAACATCGTTTCACCTAGAAAAAAGTTGTGACACATTAAAAACATACAGTCGAAAGGAGTGCCTGCTCCTTTTTGAAGTCGGTTAATGAACTAAGACTCTAACTCTTTGCTTGAATATTAGACTATGAAAATGTATATCATAATTTAATATATATAAAAATTAATGTTTGTTGTCAACTTATTGCTTGCATATGCGAAAGTTATAGGCATATTTAGTTATTTTTATTATATTAGTTATAATAGAACTATAAGGTATACAAAATAACATATTTATTTTATGTATTTATATTATTTATTCTATTTTATTCAGTGAATATCATTTTATTTTTGTTGTTTTATTAATTTTATTAAAAGCTGTCAATTTAAATTTAAATTTAAATCTAAACATAAATGTATACAAATCACATAATATAGAACCATATACTGCAATCGTGTGTAAAATATTATGTATTTAGATAATATGTATTAAGTTACAATTTTACCTCTCTGCTTTGTAAGTGTTATTCAGCATGTTGTGAAACTCTGTTATTGGCTAAGTGTGTTAATATGTATTTTAAGTATGATTGTTAAAAATATGCTGTTGAGTTTCCTAATAAAAAAAAAAAAAAAAAAAAAAATATTAAAACTAACTCAAAGTAGGTGGCGCGCGTATCGTACCGACAAATTTATTTCATCTTTTAAAGTTTTATATCATCATCATTATTGTTCATATTTAAAGAATATAACTCTTCCAAATTAAAAAAAAATATTTCCACTATTATTTCTTCTGCGGCAGCAACGCGCCGGGTACAGCTGGTATCCGTTATAGTATATATTATATATAGTAACTTCAGAATACAGTAGTATTCACTTATATAATAATCCTGATTATTAAAACTATATTTCAAGATTGGCAGTTTCTGCGCTGTTAAAATTGAAATTAATGAAAGTTTCCTCGTTCCCGCAGTGGTGCGATGTCACCTTACAAGTCAGCTACCCGCCCGTGTGGGCCGACGCGGTTATTGGTGTATTAACTTACCATATAAGTTGCGTTCCGTTAACGCGGCAAAAAGATGACATCTGTCATCGGCCGCATAATGTGTGGAGGCCCTAACTCGGTACCGTAACTGCCACTTACTGTTTAGGTAGGCGACGTCCTGTCACACATGATGTATTAATTTGACACCTGTGGTAGATGATACAAGTCCCGAGAAAAGTGCCAACTTTATTATAATGTATATTAAGTTACTCACAAGCGCGACAATAGAGTGAAAGTTATGTTTTAGTATTTACTTTCCATATTTTATAATCTATCCCCCCACAAGCTTAAATTTATTTCGAAGTTTAAATTAAGAGTTAGCAGGTGACTTCAGCCATATCTGGAATCGGCAACATTGATGATCTAAGTTCTGTTTCCGAAGGGAGGATGTACTGGAAATATAACAAACGAACCATAATAAACGCATTAGTCCATGCTAGCTTGCACTTGGTAGTTTAAGTCGAGAATAGAATAGAATAGAATATATTTTAGTCAATCTTGATAACAAAAAGTTTCATCTGTTTCATGAAATGGAAAGTATTGATAAATTTCATACATTTCTAATTGCGAAATGCTACTCAATTATTAATGAATATTTAAGCGACGCATCAGTAGACATATTATATTATATAATTTTTTGACATTCGATTAGACTATATATTGTGAATGTCCTATATAATTATAATACAAACAATAATATGTATATTGACATAATTTAATTGTAGAAATGTAGTAGATTTAATTGTAACTATAATATTTGTGTACCTAATGGTCGAATGCTCGCTGCATTCGACATCATTATTTTTCTTAAAGATCTGTTGTTTCTCATTACCTTTATTCACAAATAAATAATTTTGAATTAGAATTTGAAAAAATTAAAACTTAAATAAATAAATTTAAAAACTTTTTTTATTGTGTCAAATGTCAATGTACACAATAAAGCACAATTTCACTTAATGCACAAAGTATACAACTTTGTTTTGTCTTACGACCCAGGTGCAGTCAATAAAAATTAATAGAACTGACGTCGTCAATTGAAAATAATGACGCGGTGACCGCTCCCAGCTCGTCGCTGATATATTTTTTTTTCATTTTTAAAGACGTGAATTTATATGCAGCCACTTCTACTTACGATTACATATTTAAAAAGACAGAATAGAACTTCTTATTTGAAACTAAAACAGTTAAATATATTATCAGCGCAATCTATTTATAAACATCTCTAGTTCAAATATAAAAAGCCATCATCTTATATGTATTTCAAAATTAGTTGTCATTGAATAAAACTACTTTTACGGATTCTATCGCGTTTAATTAACATATTTTTATTAAATTCCCGACGTTTCGGGTGTTTGGTCCCATGGTCACGGGGGACTGAGGTGATTGACTTGCCGATTTCAGAGTTAACCCTGCATCTTGAATATGTTATCCATCCTATAGGATGATGTTACACGATTTAATGATAAGTTAGTTATATAGTAGCGCCACGCTGCTGCTATATTATGGATTCAGCATAAAGATCGACTGGGGAACGACTACGCTCCCACAAAATACCATTGTAAAATAGTCATAGTATAGCAATGGTTTACTTACCATATACGAATGATCAATAACAACTTTATATTTTTAAATGGATAATTTTTTCCACTATATGATGAATAATTTTCTTTGTAAAATGCAATTTGAATATGATAAGCGATTTTCAAAGTTCTCTATGTGGTCCACGGAATTTTAAGTAACGATGAAAGTTGTTCTGCCATTGATAAATATACCTTAATCGATGCAAATACGGCATGAATTTCCTTGGTGGTGCGGTTACAGGAAATTAAACGCGCGTCGCGTCGTGGCAAAATTTGAAATTGATTCATTATTACCTTAGTGTTAAAGTTCATTTTACAATATGCGCGCGATAATATGTCAATATCGATATAAGAGAGTGCTGCATCCGATAAAATAGATAAGTGCAGACTCAATAAATACTTTGTTATTCTATAAACTGCATTAAAAATTGACTATCCGGTTTTCGAGCGTGCAACATTACAGGAAGATATTTATGTTGCGTTAGTTTTAATGATCGAACCGAGCTGCCATCTGTTGGTAGGACTGCGTACTCTTCCTAAAACAGGTCGGGCGTAATGTAAAAAATATATCAAAAAACTTTACGATATTATATTCGTTTGCAGACATTGCGAGCAGCATTTGCATCATGCGGGATTATCTCATTAATATTTATGGCTAAATAAAAATAAATCATACTCGTATACGGTGGTCGTATGTCACTGGGAATTTGATCTCTATTTCGGTGAATAAAAGTCTGTTATTGTATGCATAGGTTAAGTACTATATTTTAAATCGTAGAGTCGGAGGTACCTACGTACGTAAAGTCGTTTCTATGTATTCTGTTTTTTGTTCCATAATAATTGTTATCATGTAAAAATGTCCTACTCTATCATTTTAACTTTGTCATTGCTAAATACCTAAATGTAGAAATCCGCTAGCATCTGCTAAATATCGCTTAAAGTTTTAGTTAATTTCATACTTAGTATGTATATCTACGTCTGTAATTAAATAATTTGCTGTTATTAAGCATTCATTACGGTTATTATATGATAATTTTATGATATGTTACAAATTAAAAAGCATGTTTTTTTACACTAAAAATATCAAATGACTGCTTGTTGTAGATAACACAATGATATCAGTTCGTTAAATATGTTAGACTGGTTTTACTTTTATTAGTAGGTACTATTATTTATTCTGTGCTTTTATCGGGCGTAGGTACTAGAACGAAATACATAAAAATTTAGGCATGAAATGGACTTTGTTACATAAGTTTCGCTTGGAATTAGCTTGCCTTACTTCAATTTTTTATAGAATAAGTGTGACCCGATTGTAAGTGGATGTTGTGGCCGATAGACATCTTCATCTATCCCCTATTAAGAATCAAAATGCAGATGCCTAGTTACACCTGATGACTAAGATGGATTGCCCCGTCTCCAGTAATAAGGTTCTCCGGTTTTTACACTCGTCTTACGAAACACATCGGCATAAAGCTGCTATTTTACGCTTGTATTTTGTAAGAGCGTGGCGCTTCCCCGGTCGAGTAAACCTTCTCGTGCTACAACCATTGTATAGCTGCAACATGGCTCTTATCTATATTTAATCTTTTCGAGCCGTCGGTGTTGAAAGAGACGATATGGGCAACGCCAGGGAAAGCTACGGTTTCCGATAGATAATATGTATATTGTTTATCCATTTCGTTTACTTAAAGTTTCCATACTGTTTTTGGTGACTGACAGCATCTTCAAAGGTACAAACGTCAGGTGCTGTGATCGTCAATCAATTTGCTAAGCCCTCCTTACAGCGGGTAATAGCCCATATTTAACGGGGCATTAAAAAAAACTGCTGATGAAAAACGAAAAATTTTATGCTTTTTCCCTAATTTTGTTTCTGTAGCCACGCGATCAAATCTATTGAAAAATGTATAAGTTTTTTAATGTTAGCGTAACACGTAGACTGTTTGATCATTTTTTTTATATAATACTTGGCAAACGATCACATGATGGTAAGTAACTATTACAACCATGAACAACTGTAACACCAGGGGAATTGTAGACGTGTAGCCGGCCTTTTAAAAAAGAATAGGCTTCTTTTTGTCCCTAAGTCGTATTGGTCCGGAACAATCGCTGGTGGTGGTCGATTCCTCAAAGAAGTTGTGACCGCCAATCTTCCAGATGGTATGGATGGTATCGCGGGTTTTGTCGTATGGAACGGTAAATTTTCCCATTTTCCAGTTGAATGAGACTTTTCAGCTGCACCTTAAATTACAATAAATCGATAAAATTCAAAGAATTAGAAACTTGTCTACCGTACCACGCATCATACGCAAGCCGGCTGAGCGAAGAAACAAGACCGTACGCTTTCATTAAAATGACCGAGTAATCTAATAGAATAATAAATGTTAACATCCGCATTAGAGAACTTACGGGGCATCATTTTATATTGAAGCGATGACAATGGACTCGGCGCGTACACTGGCTCACATTATTTCACTGTACGCTGTACGGCCGAAGTAAAAAGTCCGAGAACAAAGTCGTTTCCGCGGAGCGTGACGCCGAGTGTTCTTCAGTATCAAAGAAGCCGCGCCTCGGCTAGGCTTCGCTCTAAATTCCTACATTTTTAACGGCTTTTGACGCCCTTATATAATAAAAGCTAGCTTTCGCCTATGAATGCTAGGCTTGGATTGCATTTGGGTTATGTGTGTGTAGTGTTTTTGTATTTCGTGATCAATATGAAGTTGGATTATTGTTTTGTAGCACGAGTGGCGAAGAACCACGTTCTCATAGAATACCAGCGTAAAATAGCAGCTTAATGCTACTGTGTTTCGTATGGTGAGTGTTTAAAACCGGAGACACCTTTTACTGGAACGAGGCGTTCCATCTTAGTCCTCAGGGGTGACGACGCATATGCATTTAGATTTATATTCGAGGATAGATGTAGTTGTCTAGAGAAGAGTTCGAAGAAACTTACATAGGGGAAAGAAAACTGGAGGCGGACAGCAGCATCTTCCTGATAAAAACTCATAATAATAAACCGCTGCTAACCCGCCTTGCCACGCGTGGCAACCATGCCTCATATCCCCCTAAAATGTAATCTGTGGGGGAAGTCCAAGTTCAGCAGCGGACTTTGATAGGTGGCTGTAATGATAATGGTTATGTTGAAGAGGAATGTTCTAGGGGTGCGTAATAGGGTGATGTAGGAGATGTAAAGGGACATACACACAAGGGACTTACACACAAGGGACATACACAAACACACACACACACACACACACACACACACACACACACATCGATAAGTAGGATTACTACTTCAAGAGTACAAGTTCTGCCTTTGCCACCAAGCGTGTATGTTCTGGTGATACATTTCGATTCGCCGCATTCTTGAAAATGCCTATATATCCGTGGTTGTTGTAGGAGGGGAAAGAGGGAAAACCAAGAGGTGGGCAGCAGCATCTTCCCTAATAGCAACTAGAAAATAAAAAATGCGGTTGTCGACCCGCCTGATGAGCGTGGCAACTATGGCAAATGTCCCACTTATGAGACAATCTTTGTGGAGGCCTGTGATGAATGAATTAATTTAAATTAGAAAGCGTGTTTAAAAAATTCTGAGTACATAAGAATCACTGCCTTTTTAAGTTCGCTTAACGTAATATAGGTACTGTAGTATCATTAGTACTAACAAAAACTTGTGTGTACGTAAGTAAGTGTGTGAGTCTGTGGCAGAAACACAACGCGACGTAACGAAACTCCACTGAGCCCTTTGACGCGCACGAAATCTTCCGTCGACCTCAAAGCGCTTTTTACGTTTCATTTTCCTTTACTATTTTCCTTTTCTGGATTTTTCATGTATTCCGCCGTATAAATTGGTACTTCGAAATAAATAAGTATTAAAGTATACACATATTTATACCTGTACATCATCATCATCATCATCATACGTCCATGCAAGTCCACTGCTGAACTTACGTCTCCCTTAATGAATGCCGCAAATCACGGTTCTGTGCCACCTCCTTCCATCGACTTTGCATGTCTTATCAGGTTGTCACTCTATCTAATAGGCCCTGCACATAGGTTACTGATACTTCCTTTCCCATCGGTTTTCGCTTCAGTATTGTTCTCTTCTAAACTGAACGCCTAAATTAGTTTTCAAGGAATAAAAGCATCTCACCCAACGATAGAAGAACGCTTTGCTTTAAAAATTCATTTAGTATAATATTACTTCAATTTACTTTTGACTTTTTCCCCTGGCAGTCTTTGTACGAGAGATTCGTTCCGACGTCCGACAATTAATATTAATTAAGATTTAAATTGGTCTAATTACATAGAGGCCGGGGCCATCTCGGCGAGCAGCGATTCTCGACCGGAGGAGGAGTTATTTTATAAAAATATGCTATCACGAAGAAGAAAGATAAAATTTTGTTAAGAATGCCAGTATGTTAAATAATATGGTAATTGTCATCAACATTGTCAACGGTATTTAGTGTATTTGTCGCAGCCAAGTAACGTAATTAGCCTTTCTGTTAACAGCCTAGCCTTTTTACTAAACGGCAACGTTCAACTAGCGGCCTGAATGATATTGGACCGATGCGTCTAATACAATATTCAAACTCAAATTTATTTTTATTTGTGAACACAGGAAAGGATATAGGATCGATTTATTAAAAAAAATAACATTAACTGCATTCACTTAAGCATACAAATATTATAAGTAAAATTAAATCTACTATACTATACAATAAAATTATTTTAATATATCATTTATATTATAATTATATAAGAATGCTTCACGTAAATTGTATTAACATTTAATACAATGTAATTTAATTATATGTTAATTAAGTTATGATATTAGCCCATTAGTAACATTGCACCTATCTTGTAATATAAGCGACACTAGGTTAACCAGCGACCTCCTAGTTGAATGTAATTAATAGGAAGATCGCTGGTCTGTGCCTAATTATGCGCCATTTGCTATATTAAATAAATGTACGCGGTTTTAGGCACCTCAACCTACTGTCGCTGATATTAAAAATAATAGTGTTTTGTAAAAAGGCTAATTTGTTAACTGAAAGGCTAATTAAGCTAGTTTGCTACGACATATCTCCATTACGTACCTAATACTTTCGAGGGCTGTTTATTGAACCATTTCTTCGCACAAAGTAATTGATTGGACACATTATATTATACAATTTTTATTATGAACGCACCTATTTAGACATTAAGTTCCTGCATTAGAATTCTAATGAGTGAATATTTTTTATTGTTAACGCAATGGGCACTGATTATTTTAGACTAAATATTTACCCCATATGTTTGTAATAAGTTATTGTGATTGCTCGAACATTTTGTTTTTGCTTTTGAATAATTCTATTGCATATTACGTTCACGTATTGTATAATATTTCGAAGGTGGACTTAAAAAAACACCTAGTTTCTTTTTTCTGTTTTATTAAGTGGTAGAACTTAGAACTTAGAACTTCTTAACAGTGGTAGAGCCACGCGGCAGCTTTTGCTGTCGCACGGATGGGCCGGCTCGAACCGGGGTGGTACCACGACCTCACAGAATACCAGCGTGAAGTAGAGGTTTACCTCTCCGTTTCGCTTGGTGAGTGCAGGTGGCCGGAGGCCCTTTTTACTGGAAATGAGGCATTCCATCTTAGTCCTCACGGGTGACAACGCATCTGCATTTTGACTCGCAAACGAGGATAGATGTAGTATGTATGGGCCGCAGCGACCACTTACCATCAGGTGGACTGTGTGCTCGTTTTTCACCCTTATCCTATAAAAAAAAAACTATTGTTCTGTCCAGGAATTTCTGTGGAGAGGTAACTACCCTCTTCCCTATTCCTGCCACCAAGCTCTTGCACTGTGTATACCGGCCTAAAGGGTATGGAGAGTCAATATAACTAAGGCTGCGAAACATTCCATCTAAGTCTTGAGGTATCAACACATCTGTAGCTTTTGTATGACATTGACTGCAGGTGACTACGGATTGCAGTCATTTTTAATATCTTAACCAATATGTATGTAAAAGCTGTTCCCCGCGATAGCGTCCGCGTAGAATTTATTACGATTGGATTTCATGGGTTTACATTTTTTGCGCAGTACCCTTATTCTTTTTTAGGGTTCCATACCGAAAGGGTATCCAAAGGGACTCTATTACTAAGCCACCATTATCTGTCTGTCCGTCCGTCCGTCTGTCTGTTAGCGGTCTGTATCTCATGATCCGTAATAGGTAGATAGTTCAAATTTTCACAGAATGTGTATTCCTGTTGCCGCTATGAGCTTTAACAACAAAAAATAAAAATAAATTAATAATCAAAGGGGCTCCTCAATTAGAAACGTGTATTACGATGGTACGGAACCCTTCATGCGAGAGTCCGACTCACACTTGGCCGGTTATTTAATAAAAGCCTTAGTTAATCCTTATAACAGTCCCGTCGAAATCAGTCAAGTCATTTCAGAGATTAAAATTTCAGAGGAATAAACAGACAACAGACGGACGGGAAAAATTACTAAAATTGTTTTTTTTGTTACAAGTAGGTACTATATATACTTTCATATGGATTTAGTAAAAAGCTGTTATTTGGACATTACAAACAGACACTTCAAATTCTTTATTTGTATAGATATGTATGCATGTGTAACCTTCATTTTCTTCATTCGATTGGCGGTCGAATACCACGACAATCAAACCGTCTGAGGATAAGGTTTCCACAGCATAGGTATAATTTTTTCAGGTCCTCTTTTACGATACAAGCTATACATATTTTGAACACCCTCCCCGATGATATAAAGAATGCTACAAATAGAAACTCCTTTAAATAACTTCTACGACAACATTACCTGAGGGCACTTACTACTTGACATTTTTTTTCTACAATTATTTATTTAGTTATGTATTAATACGGATATTTATTTAGAAAGTTTATAAGCAGTCTACACAATACATATATGTATGTATGTATTATTGTATGTAAATATATGTTGTGTATGTACTAGTATATATTATATTTTAATATGAATGTTTGTTACGTAAATAAGTTGTATGTTGTTATCACTTTATTCTGTTTTATATTATTTTATTTCCTCTAGTTATTGTTAAGTATGTTTGATCTCTGACTTGTTATTTGTTTTTGAATTATGTTAATTATGTTATATGTTTAGTTTTACCTATTAATTACTGTCATCGGCGCAAGCCGTTGTAATTAATTATAAATAAATAAATGAATACACTTTATTTATGTATTATGTTTCGCACCTGCCTACAATTGTCTTTGGCATCCAGGGTTGACTAGCAGAGAATGCCATACGGCATTAAGTCCGCCCTATGTAGCCTTTAGTTTATTGTAAAGGGTACATAGGGCGGTTCAAGGTAAATAAATAAATAAATATGTATGTACTTACAAATGAAGTAAGTTAGGTGCTCATGTGTGTGTTACATACAACTCGCTCACACACCAGCAAAATGGCCCACTGCAAATTGATTTTAATTCAATGTAACAACAAAACGTATAGTAACTGAGGATAGCTGGACACAACCACAATGAATTCCCGAGACGCTAAAATTTTATTAAAGAAAGCAAAAATTCAACACTCAGGTGCCGCACTCCAAGTTATTAATAAATAAATATAAAAGTTTGTTTGTCCCTGAATTCCGCTAAAATAAATTTTGGCCAACTTATTTATTTTCATTTTCCGATTTCATTTACTAAGTATTGGGATTCCTCAGATGAAACAGAATAATCATCCACCTGAGGGGAAGTGGCTGCTGTGTTCCATAAATACCTGCATCAAACCTCGATCAAGAATCAAAATGTAGGTGCGTTGTTAGGACCAGGGGGCTAATATAGAATATGTCAATACCAGTAAAAAATGTCTCAGGTCTTCTACATTCTATATACGAAAACATAGCAGTTTTTGTGTGTTTTAGAGTTTTAAGGCAAGAGAATGTCGCCGCGCTGTCCTGTCTGTCCGCATGTTGGCAGACTTCACAACATGTTCTAATTTTTTTTAATTTCAAAAATCATACCGGTTGTTCACAATATTTCCAACAATGCCGTGCTCTTCATATATTACCACAAAAAATGGAATTTAGCATTTGATTTTGATGGCAGGGATCGAACCTAGTTTACTCACGTACGCACGCACGTACTAAATTTTGAATTTAAGGCGAGCGTTTATTGCCCCTTAACGCAAAACATTAATTTTCTTTGTAGTATTTTCTCAAAAAAGTAGTCATATTTCGAATGCATTAATGTAATTTATAATTTCCTCTACAGTCATTCTACAATTTTTTTTATAGGATAAGCGTGACAAACGAGCATACAGTCCACCTGATGGTAAGTGGTTGCTGCGGCCCATAGACATCTACATCTATCCTCTATAACAAATCAAAATGTAGATGCGTTGTCACCCATGAGGACTAAGATGGAATGCCTCATTTCCAGTAAAAAGGGCCTCCGGTAACCTGCACTCACCAAGCGAAACGCAGAGGTAAACCTCTACTTCACGCTGGTTTTCTGTGAGGTCGTGGTACCACCCCGGTTCGAGCTGGCCCATCCGTGCGACAGCAAAAGTTGCCGCGTGGCTCTACCACTGTTAAATTATCTATTTTAATAACACTAACAATATTTTTTTCTTAATTTCAGGTAAGTTCTCCATGGTGTAATAGTGCAGTGGTGAGTCTAAAGCACTTCCATTCCTCTTAATAATTTCATAATGAGCTTGCCGTTATGAGGTAAGTGTTATAGTGATCCGCAGACTTCGATGCCGCAGTCAGTACAAAAAAAGTAATACATACATAAATTATACGTTTTTTTCGTCGCTGAACACGAGAGGTAAATCAACACTTTCGCTAGGATTTCATGGAGCGATATTTATATGTGGTATAGCCACGCTGCAGCTATGTTATGGTTGTGGCACAATATACTAACAGCTGCATATATGAATGGGTCGGCTCGACCGGGCAGTGACATTACCATGTAGTGCACAAGCGCACTAAATTGATTGTGAATTTATTTATCAGTTAGCCTTATTATAAAAATTAGTTTATAATTAGTTCCTGTGCAAATATGCCAACTAAAGTGTAAAGCATTTTGTAGTGTATTCGCAAAGCAAATTGTCAAATTTCGAAGATTATGGCGCCGTGGCTTAACGACTTCTTTAGTTAGAAGGACTATTCTTGAACCAGAGACTATTCATAAACCAGTCCTCAGAGGTGCAAACGCATCTGCATTTTGATTCTTATTCGGGGATAGATGTAGAAGTCTATGGGCTTAACATTCACGTACCATCAGGTGGACTGTGTGCTCGTATGTCACCTTTATTCTAAGAAAAAAAAAATTTTTGTAATGAGATGGAATGTGTTTCTTAATGACACTAATGTTTTTCCCTCGTTTTGGTGTTCTAGTGACACAACGTTCCACGTACTTGCACGATACACCCCTACTTTTAGAAATTGTAGTTTAGTTCCACAACAATAAAGTGGTTAATATAGGTATGTAACAATTACATTTATTTGCATAGGAGAAACCTACGACACCAATTGAAAGTTGGACCGCTCGCTTTGTGCCGCGAATTAGTTTAAAGTGCTACTTTTGATAAATTATTTTAAACGCTCTCGTGACAAGGAAGGAGAGTTTTTGTTTCTCCCTCTCTCTCTCCCTCTAAATTGCTTTTTAATTGCCGTAATGAGATGACGCAGTCAGCTTGCTACTATGCAGACCAACTGCGTTACATTGATTAATTACAAAATACTAAAGAACTAACCGTAATTTGATGGCATTCCTTTACGCTCACCAATTGATTTGGATAGTATTAACGTTGTTAAAAAAACAATCAGCTTAGATCCGCGTGATAAAATAAATTGATGTGCCTTACCTAATTTGAAGAGCACCTCCCACCCTCCCTCAACTGCGTGCTCTATACCCGTCACCACTACGCCCAGCACCACTACAATAGAAAAGACACACCAGCATCGATAATATTATGACACGTGTTTCGTCTCTACACACGTTACCCTACGTCCTCAGGTGAAGTAGACTCTGCGGTGGCTGACAGCTAAGTCAGTCACGTGTTATGTTATCGACCGTGGTGTCTTTCATAGTAGTAGTAGTGTAGTGGTATCAGGAGTAGTGGTGCTGGGATTAGTGGTGACGGGGATAGTGTATGCAAATGAGAGTGGGCGGTAGTTGCACTTACTACTGTCCTAATATTGTACTAATATTGTCCAATTAGTAATGTGTGCATCGATTGCTCTTTTTAAAGAAAAATAAATTAATTCGTAAACATAGTTTGTTAGAAACAGTTATGTGTGTGATCTGAACTGTTTGATGCTCGACGCCATAGCCTCTCGGGGGCTGAAAACAAAATGTTTTAGAACATATTTGCAAAGGAGTGCAATTAGGGTTTCGCGGGCACCCTAGCACCACCCCCGCGACTCGATGCTTCACGGCTCCTTTTTGCGCCTCCGACTTTTTTCTAGCCGCAATTACCCCTTTAATTTTCTTCGCGCGGATACACTTTATTGTAGCCGCGTCTGCGATTTTATATTTTATACGTGGAGTTGCACCGTTGGCTTTTAACGCTGTAGTTGTCGTTACTGTGAAAGTGAGTAACACATCGCAGTGTGAATTGTCTCTTAATTTGTGGTTTTAGTATGCGAGCGGCAGGCGGCGGATCGTTGAGGACGGCAAAGCTTTACCTCGGTAGGTGCTTCGCCTCAGATAATGGGACTTTAAAAATGTTTAGCTGACGCGTGTCGCGCGTTTGTTGGTGACGATGCGGTAATTTGTACAGGCGTAATGTACTGCAATGCTGTCTCCCTCGAAACGGTTTGCGAGTTCGCCTATGAAGGTCATTGAGCTCGTGGTAGTAATATTTATATTTTCTATTTAGAAAATATTTTATTTCGTTTAGGGTGATCGCTTTTCTACACAGTTATCCAGTCCAGTCAATTGGGGAGCTGTTTATAATTCCTTGAGCCTATGTTTTTACTCTTTCTGTATGTGTTCGAAAACCATAAAAAAACTCTGACACTTAGACCGTTTAGATCATAATTCCTAGCCACAAGCTCCTGTTGACAGTAAATCTATCACAAGTTCCAACAGTTTTTTTTTTATAGGAGAGGGGTCAAACGAGCATGCGGCTCACCTGATGGTAAGTGACTACCGCCGCCCATGAACAACTGCAACACCAGGGAGGGAATTGCAGATGCGTTGTCGGCCTTTTAAAAAGGAGTACGCTCTTTTCTTGAATAGTGATTTCTATTGAAAAAATTCGACAGAAAACTCTGTGAGTCATTGCTATTCTAGTGTAGCTACCCTAGTTTGTCGATGGTACTTGTACAAAAATATAAACAATTTGACCTGCTCAAAGTTCAAAAACTTTATTCAACAAAGTTTGTATTAAAAGGGTTATTATAATATTAAGGAATTTATGGATGATAATAACCCCTGTGAATGGGGTGATCGCTACCAAGCTATTTCTAATTTGTTTTGTGTGGTTAATTGGTAACATACATGATTGTAGTCTGTTATTTTTAAAAAATCCCACTGGGTTTCTTACTGGTTCTTCCCAGGACAGAGGTTTTTTTCGAACCAGTGGTAATTAAACAAAATAGTGACTTTCAATAAGTATTATTTATAATCTTTATTGAATAAAATAAGTTTCTGTTTCTGTACTTCAAGCTAATATACCACTATTGCATTTTGCAATATAGTTAACCATACACATCATAATATTTAGATGTCCAAAAGTTTCTCTTGTACACTATGTGAACTTATTTCTGTCTTATTGAATAGTTACCCCCTACTAGGACTATCTCCTGTATCGTGGGGTTAGTTTAATTACCTACATAAATTTCACAAGGACAAATATCCAGATTCGGAATAATTATTTGTAGGCGATCCAAATACTTGGAATTTGAACCTACGGCCTTTAGCGCTGCTACCTGCTACTCATCTCTAAGCCACTGCGCCACGGAACCGTCTAAAATCAGCTGTCGCTTGAAATTTTTTCGGCTTCAAAGTACTTAAGGTTGAGTCCTACCCTCTTAAATAGGCTGGTAATGGACCTGCGACACGTTACGTAGAATAAAATGCGGTGGACACTTGCTGTTAGGTGCAAGTCATGTACTTTTGTTTGCTCTTTAATTAAAAAAATATCGATGATAATACAATTGTATAAATCAACCCTTGTTATAAATTTTTGAAGAACTGTTAGATTAGATGGAAATAAGAAATTTCTATAACATACTCGTATTATATACCCTGATGATACCGTGAGGCGAAACCGCTCGGTTTTATAATAAGTATAGGCATTGAGTTTTGTAAGTGTAATATATAAATCAATGAGTATAGGTAATTCAAAATAAATATTGTGACACTGGTACAAGTGTTTATCGAAATCAATAAAAGGAGCCTGGAGTTTTACCAAGTGATCGCGACTATAAATTATATACTCGTATTTTCTATAACATATACCTACAGGCGAACGATTATGTTTTTTTTTTTAATAGAATAAGTTTGATAAACGAGCACACAGTCCAACTGATGGCGAGTGGATGTGATGAGTGGATACTTTGCTTTGTGGCATTTTTTATAGGATTAGGGTGACAGGCGAGTACACAGTCCAGCTAATGGTACTTACCACTTGGATGCTGTGGTTCATAGAAATCTAAATCTATCCTCGATTAAGAATCAAAATGCAGATGCGCTGCCACCCTTGATGACTAAGATGGAATGTATAAGGGGTCTCCGGTTTCCTACACTCACCATACGAAACACACACATACACAACTTGCTATTTTACGCTGATATTCTGTAAGAGCGTGGTCCTGCCCCGATCAGGTCGACCTATTCGTGCTGCAACTTTAATACAGCTGCAGCATAACTCTACCATGTATTTTTTTTAAATTATACATTAATAATTAGTATGAGTTAGTACGCCGCCTCCATACAGCTTCGGTGATATTTTACCAATTTCATTTCTATAATATTCGCATCAATTTTCAATCGAATCGCAGTGCAAAAAATGGTAAAAAACGTTTGCACAATAAAACTAGACTAACGAAACTCGATCGTGGATTGCCACGTTCCACTTTACACCTAATTCCGGCGCAATGAACTGGGTCACTTATAGATGGAGATTTAAAACTTAAAGCCTTCGCGGCGCTCTATTCTTTTTGAAAACATTAATTAAGTAGATTCGAAGTGAATGCGGCTTTCCGCGGAGACACGCCGAGGAGCGCAATTATGACATTTGAGCGTTAATCTCATTTTAATGCAACGTATTACGTATAACGCCCTCGAGGCGTAGCCCGTTGAAAAGGACTCTCATTAAATTAGTCCGCCGGTTGGAGCACTATGAATTTACTTAGCTTACGCGTCGATTGGCGTAAGTGTGAAACATGCTCTCTCGACGATTCTATGAATTAGTGAAACACTGCGTGAATGCCCTCTATGGAGGCAATACGATCCCGGGAGCCTTTCGAGGCTAATTTACATTCAGAAAGTGCGCGCTAGAATAGATGGGCACGCCGCCGCCCGGTTTGTGGATTTTTTTGACGAACGTCCTTCGCTTTGGCACTTACGACTTTAGAGGCTCGCTAATTAGGTGCATTTAGAATTGCGCGCTAAGACATTACAGACGCCTTGGCAGGGATTCGGTGTCGCTGACTGCTGTGTGCTTTTCGGTAGGTTTGGTCGGTCTTTATTTAATAATCAGACTTACAAGGACTACTTCTTCATTTAAGTTTTCCTCTATATTAATCAATATAGGTTCCTAAACAAAGCAGATGTGTCTTTTGCGATTTGCCAATTTATAAATGTAACAATCCAATGACAAAAGGAGAATGGGATTTTTGGGCCTGAAGTTAACTAACTGGTTTATAGTTTAAAAAATTGGCTATATTTTTCTTATATAAAATACAAAAAAGTAGCTCTTTTTTCTATCTAGATTTCTAAAAAACAATAAAATAAGAAATAAGTTACAAAATCGATTGTAGTGTATTATTTATGACAATAAATCGATTACCATAAAGAATACACTAGTGAAATTCTCGTTTCTGAACGTTATCTTCCAGTAGAGGACTTCTCATTTCGAAACTTGACAGTTCAAACTTCAAACTATTTACTTAAAAGAAAAAGGGAAACGAGCGCAATATAATCGATTCTCGATGAAATTGAGCATTTTTTAATATCTAATTTCAATTTTTTTTGTGTTAACTAGGGAGATAAAAAAATTGCATACATATCTACAAAATAATAATAAAAGATTCAAAATATCAAAATTCCAACATGTAACAGTTACAACAACAATTCAACTAATCGATCTCAGATCGATATTCCTAATGTTCACTTCACTTAGTTGTTGTTGTTGTTTTAACTTTCGTTAATCGTTTCACCATTTAGTTTAATTTTTTGGTGATTTTATACTGATCTTACTTTTATATCTTTAAGTAATTATATTGAAAATTCACCTGTTACAGTATATGTAATAGATAATCTCACTTTTACTTATTCTACAATAACTCAGCTCCTAGATTGACCAATCTTGCCAGATTTACAGCTATGAATTGTTTATATGTACGCTTTGAAATGGTCCTACTTTCATCTTGTTAACACTTGGGCTCAAGTATGTATGAAGACGTTTCCTTCTCCTTTTCAAACGCAATCAAAATAAGAACTATAAAAGTTATTGAAATTTGCGTGTTCTTTAATTACTTTGTATTTCTGGGCCAAACTAAGTGGTAGGATGCCTATATCTAGGAGTACGTCTGTGTAGGAACCATCCCTTATCTATTATTGTCGCTAAGTGAGTGCCCTGCTGCGTCAGTCTGAATGGTACAGAGTCATTATAGTTACAGCCCGCAAGTAATTCCATCTTAGTACTCAGAGATGACCACACACCTATAGCCTTCTTGGTTTGAAGTTGGTTGCAGGTGTCCATGGACCGTGGTACCCACTTACCATCAGGTGCACTGTAAGTTTGTTTGTCGCTTCAGTTTTATAAAAAATATATTTAACCATAATGTAAATGTATTATGTAATTACTTCAGACGCATCTCCAGAAGAAATTTAAAATTGTAATTTGTAGATGGTATTATTGTGGTCATTTATTATGATGGAATACGTCATACCAAACTTAAATGATTTGCTGTGACAGGCTGTATGTAGATCGGTTAAAAAACTTAAAATTTTAGCTTATTAAAGTTAATTACTTATAATTGTCCACAAACTTGAGCTATTTCCTTGACAAAGTCGTTTTACAACAACAACTTCGTTGGCCACAAGTTCCGTTTGACATGCTTTTGTTTAATTAAACGAGGTTTAAATAGTAAGTTTTATTCGTTGGAGGTTAAATCCTTCCGTATCCGCTCCGATCCGATAGCAGAGCAGTTTAAAGGACGGTAATGAAATGTAATTATCATCATCATCATAATCATCATTTCATCATCAGTATAGCCCTCCACAAGTTCACAGCTGAACATAGGCCTCCCCCAAAGAATGCCACAAAGCACGATCCTGAGCCACCTGCGTCCATCGACTTCCTGCATGTCTTACCAGGTCGTCACTCCATTAGTGGGAGGCTTCTCTACACTTAGCCTACCGGTACGAGGCTGCCACTCGAGATCTTTCATCCCCATCGGTTGTTGGTTCTTCGAGCAATATGGCCGGCCCATCGCCACTACAGCTTACTAATCCGTTAGGCTATGTCGGTCACTCTGATTCTACTGCGGATATCCTCCTTTATAAGTTTATCACACAGAGAAACTCCGAGCATAGCCCCCTCCATAGCTCGGTGAGCGACCTTGAGCTTCCTCATCCGGCCAGCAGTGAAGGACCACGTCTCAGTTCCATACGTTATCACTGGCAACACGCACTGGTTGTACGATTCCGTTTTCAGGTTTTGAGGTATACCTGACGAGATGATGTGTCGTAATTTCCCAAACGCTGCCCAGCCGAGTTGAATCCGTCGATTGACCTCTCGGTCGAAGTTGGACTTACTTATGTAGTCGGACTATTTGTCCCAGGTAAACATACTCGTCAACAACTTCGAGTTTAGTGCTCCTAACAACTACCGGCATAGGTATGACATGGACGTTACACATGATCTTTGTTTGTCCATTTTCATCTTAAGACCTATTCGTTGAGATCATTGAGCATAGTGCTTAAGTCCTCCAGTGATTCTGCCATAAGCATTATGTCGTCGGCAATATCCTCTCATGAGAAGAAACTTAAGAGAGCCTATCTGTATTATTTTATTTTGATGGCGATGATCCATCAACCTTTCTCATCTTATGGTTGTCGCAAGAGGCGATTTAAACTTGTTAACAGTGGTAGAGCCACGCGGCAGCTTTTGCTGTCACACGGGTGGGTCGGCTCGAATCAGGGTGGTACAACGGCCTCACAGAAAACCAGCGTGAAGGAGAGGTTTACCTCTGCGTTTCGCTTGGTGAGTGCAGGTGGCCGGAGGCCCTTTTTACTGGAAACGAGGCATTCCATCTTAGTCCTCACGGGTGACAACGCATCTACATTTTGATTTGGAATAGAGGATAGATGTAGATGTCTATGGGCCGCAGCAACCACTTACCATCAGGTGGACTGTGTACTCGTTTGTCACCCTTATCCTATAAAAAAAAAACATTACGAGTAAGCCACATATTTCTTAACGTAGGTAAAAATTTTTCGATATTACTACAACTTGGTCTGGCAACTTTACCAATGGATGTTAACTTTGTCATCAGGAGTGTATTGGACTTACAAGGATAAGGGTTCCCCCACAGTTTATCATAAAACACGTTCTACAATCTGCGCACATCAACAAATGTTTCATCACCGCCATTTCATATACTTTTGTAAAGAAAATAAATATGCATGTGTGCTGTAGCCCAAGAAATTAGCAGCATTTTATCGTATGACATGCGGCCGCACAGGAAACTCATATTGAATATGGTAATTCGATATGAAAAGACAACGTATTGTTCGCCATTGTTTAGTCTACAAGTATGTAATACAATTTAATATCGATTTCAAAATGACTCTCGGTAACGATATTAGACACATTCGAAGTTGATTTGCGTTCGATTCTCGCTCAACTTGTCGGTCCCCGCTTGAATTATCCTGAACCACAGAATAAATAATAGCTGAACTTAGTTCATTGCAAACTTTAAGCATGCTTGTACTCGTGAATATAGAAATACTGCATTATTTTTTACTTCTCTTCTCTTTGCTAATTGATGGTAAATTAACATTTCTTTCAACAAATACAGCTGCAGATATGAAATTTATGCCTGAATATGGAGTTAAAATAACAAAATCGCACCCTCGTATATAACGGGCGCGTTAGATGAGTGCGGGCTCCACAGATTAGTTGTTTTGAAACAGACAGCTCGATATAATTATAATGGGTGCGATTGAACAATGGGGTTTGGAATTAATGTGAAATGTCGCGGGTAGGGTTAACCGGTGGCGGCCATTTTGTTATAGTGCTCCCGCGTGCGCAGTGCGCTTCTTTTGCTCCACTGCGCACGAGCTCAGCTCCGCGAATTTTGCAGAGAACGCTGTCGCAAGGGTTAGCTCAGCTATCGATCTCATACCGCGTTCACACGATTGTGTGATCGAATTTGTAATCGTTTTTTTAAAGCGGGGTCAATGAATTTCCCACTTGCGCTGTTGATTTATCGGATATATTTTTTAAGTTGTCATACCCACAGTATCTGGCGGTCTTGTTACTTCTTTTCTTCTGATATTATATAAAACTGAGACTTTAAAATGTAATGGACATGAAAAAATTGTTAGTATATTTAAAAAAATACTTACTAGTTTTAAAAGATCGGTACAGAGATCGGTACATGAGGCCGATCTTGGTTAGGCATTAGAAAAATAAATATTTTCACAAAGGTGACATATTTCAAATTGTTAGAGCCGAGAATACCAATTACTTATAAGAAGTATACATGAACTGCTCACTTACGCCATAGAATTTAATTCGAAAGACAGGAAAATTGCAACTGCAACGAAATAAGCAATGACATTCATATAAATTGCATTATATTCAAAGAAAGAAGATGGAAGTGATCGTAAGCACAATTAGATTTTTAATTAAAATTAAACCTTATTAGGCGTTTGTTAGTCTGTCCAGGGCAATTAAATTTTCCCCACTCGTCGGCGTATAATTTCCTATTATGACAAGAGACAAGTTTAAGTATCCACCTACACGATCGTTTATAACGTGTCACTTCGTCCCCCCCCCCCCCCCTACATTTTCTTTTTTGTTTCTTTTATCGAAGACGTCTTTGAGAAAAGCTGCGCCCCATCCATATGGTCCACAATGCACCGTGTCAATTTTCTATCTGTATTTATATTATTATTATTCAGATGTGTTTTAATAATAGCCTAACTTTTTATACGTGGTAGAGCAAAGCTGCAGCTAAATGGCAGCTTGACACTGCTATGTTTCGTATGGTGAGTGTAGAAAACCGGAGACCCTTTTAACTGGAAAAGAGGCATTCCATCTTAGTCCTCACAGGTGACGACGCATCTACATTTTGATTCTTTATTGAGGATAAATGTAGATGTCTATAGACCACAGTAACCACATACCATCAGGTGGACTGTGTGCTCGTTTGTCACTCTATCCTATATAAAAAAAGAAATTTTTAGGGTTGAAAATAGTTAACATGTTTATATGAAAATACATAAAACGTTTAAATTTCTTTTTTTCATTTAGCATTTGAATTATGAAACGTGTCAGATGTTTTCGGACAGTTTCGCTTAAAATAATTTAATAATATGACTAATATGTGCAAAATAAAGCAGATATCAACCTAGTCGGCCATTTTTTATTTTCTATAGCTTATTATTTAATCGATTCGCGGTTATTTTTGCCGGGAATATGACAACGTCGCCGCATCATTTGATTTCCTTAGCATTTGAATAAGATATAAGGCAATTAGGTGTGTCACGTGCAGCGCGCCATTTCTTTAACAACAATACTTTCTTTGTCCATCAATATATAATTCCGCGTGTCAATGTCTGCACGTCTGCACTACCTACTTAATATGTCATATTGTATTGTCTGTAACGCACGCCCGGTGTCGTATTTAATTACTTCCTTTTAACGGGGTTTAAATGTTGTTCTACTTTGATACTCATTTTACACATATGTTCTATATTTAAAAAATGTAAACTAATAAGCTTCACTCCCGTCTCTTTTTCTAATTTCATAATAAGTTTCAAATTAATTTATTTCGTTTTATTGTTTAACCATAGAGAATGTTTTTGACATGTTATGGTGGTTTATTTAATATGATGTCGTCACGATATTAGTGACGATTACACATATTATTTATACTTGTGAGAAAATAAATCGAGCCACTTCCTTTTTAGGTTTCCGTACCTGAAGGGTAACCAACGGGACTTTATTACTAAGCCTCCGCTGTCCATCCGTCTGTCCGTCTGTCTGTCTGTCAGCGGGCTGTATCTCATGATCCGTAACAGGTAGACAGTAGAAATTTTCACATAATGTGTATTTCTGTTGGCGCTATGAGCTATAACAACAAAAAATAAAATAAATTAAAAATCAAAGGGGGCTCCCTACTAGAAACATGTACTACGATGGTACGGAACCCTTCATGCGTGAGTCCGACTCGCACTTGGTCGGCTATTTCACGTATAATGGTTAATATTTTTGGTAATATGGAACGTATCAATGCGAACCATGTCCCTATCGCCTAAAGTTTATTGAATAACTTTTACAATGAGGGTAAGTTACTGAATAATAACCTTATTGAATGACAAATTATTGGCTCTGAAAGAAAAATAGTAACTTTGATTGAAAATGTAGTAGTGTAACAGTCCAGAAAAATAACAAAGAACAAAATTATTGTAAAAATATTCTTAATAACTGTATTGCTCCCGACTGTATTTTGAATTTATAATAAGTCGCAAGTATTCGACAGTTGCAGTCCGCCATATTTAATTTATGACGAAGTCATGTAGTTTAAGTTACCCACCCCAATTTTGACAAATCCATTGAGATATCACTTGTCAAATTCCGACCACTAGTTAGGAAGTATCAATCGGTCATAAAAACGGACTTAAATCAAACGTACCAATCAAAAATATTACCCTCCTTTAGGGTTTCGCCGTAGTCGGTAAAAAATAGGCACACCTTATTGTACGACACGAAGCCGTGATTACAGTTATGGCTTAACCTTCAGGTATACACAGTGATGAATAATATAGTACAGATGTTCAGAATTATTACGGTATGGGAAAGAAAAAGTAAATCTTGCATACTAAATGGAATTATGAAGAATAGTAGGTGCTTGTAAATTATCTGTTATGTAGTTGATATGCACAATTTTTTACAGTGTTGTAGATAAGAAGAAAGTAAGCGTACAACATATCGATTCTTGAAAGCAAGTCTATAATATATTGATATTACATTGATTATTATTATCATTATTTTCTTTACATTTCTCAGTTCAAAACTCTCGGTAGACACATTTGTTTCAACAGGAACAGATCTGTCAGTGATTAAAACAATATAAATTGTTAATATTATTAACAGTGAAAGAGGAAAATGTACAAAGATTAAATAACAATTGGTGCACAGTACTTTTAACACAGCTCGTATCTTCCCCGAAGCGCAAACTGTCATCTTTACCACTCGAAAGTTTCTCAAACATTTTAAATGGATCCAAACTAAGTTAGTTAATTTATATTAACATTAATATTCGAACTACCTAAAAGTTTAAAATTTGCTATCCGATAAAGTTAAACACCATCAGCTGAGCTATATGCTCGTTTACAAAAAAATATATATTCGTCCTATAAAAAAAGAAAAGAAAAGTTAACATTTTTGAATTATGTAACTTGCGATTCGCGAACACGCACACACGATCGATATTCGTTCGGAGTATTACTACAAGATTTTTAAGAATCAAATTTGCCATTTGTTACATTCGTTAAACTATTAATATACATACATAACTAAACTTCATCATCATCATCATATACAACCCTTCACAAGTCCACTGCTGAACATAGGCCTCCCCCAAAGAATGCCACAAAGCACGGTCCTGAGCCACCTGCATCCATCGACTTCCTGCATATCTTACCAGGTCGTCACTCCATCTCGTGGGGGGACGCCCTACACTTCGCCTGCCGGTACGAGGCTGCCACTCGGGAACCTTTCTTCCCCATCGGTTGTCGGTTCTTCGAGCTATATGGCCGGCCCATTGCCACTTCAGCTTACTAATCCGTTGGGATATGTCGGTCACTCTGGTTCTACTGCGGATATCCTCATTTCTGAGTTTATCATGCAGAGAAACTCCGAGCATAGCCCTCTCCATAGCTCGCTGAGCGACCTTGAGCTTCCTCATCCGGCCAGCAGTGAAGGACCACGTCTCAGTTCCGTATGTCATCACTGGCAACACGCACTGGGTGTACAGTCCTGTTTTCAAGTTTTGAGGTATACCTGACGAGAAGATGTGCCGTAATTTCCTGAAGGCTGCCATACCGAGTTGAATCCGTCGATTGACCTCTCGGTCGAAGTTGGACTTACCTAGTCGGACTATTTGTCCCACTGTGCCAGGTAAACATACTCGTCAACAACTTCGAGCTTAGTGTTCCCAACAACTACCGGCATAGGTGTGACATGGACATTAAACATGATCTTTGTTTTGTCCATGTTCATCTTAAGACCTATCCTATTCTATCCTATCCTGTAACTAAACTTGCTCTCACATAATACCAGCGTAAAATAGCAGCTTAATGGTGTTGTGTTTCGTATGGTGAGAGTAGAGATTCGGAGACCAATTTTACTGGAAACGAGGCATCTTAGCGCTCATGGGCGATGACGCATCTACATTTTTATTCTTAACCGAGAACAAATGAAGACGTCTATGTGCTACAGCATCCACTTACCATCAGGCGGACTGACTATTTTACGCTGTATTCTGTGAGAACGCGGGATTACCTCGGTCGGGCCGACCCAGCGTATGAATTATACGTAAGATGTAAACTAGTTACTGTGCTATGTATTTATTTATATATTTTGCATAATGTGTGTGATTTATAATTGTTATAAAATAAAGTACAATACGTTAACCTTTTTCGGGTGTAGAAAAAACCTAATCGTCACATAATTGTCAAAATACTATTATTTAAAAAAGTGTTGTTCCAACAACTTGTCACTTTTTCAACTCCTTTCCGAAACGCTTTCTTGGTTATAATTTTATGTTACTACATACGTAACATAAAATTACATATATAAAATTAATAATTTTAAACACATATGGTAAAGATTATTAGTTTTATATATATTGCATAGATTGCATTATGCATTATGAAAATTAACTGTTTTCGGTATTTTATCAATTACTAATTTATCTGGATTACTTAAATATTTTGATTTGATTATATCTCCAACAGTTATAAACAGTTCAGGGTTATTTTAAAGCGAATAACGAGGATATATGCAAGGAAGTGTTAGAACTTTCATCTATCTAAATATTGGTTTGCACGATTTATGAGGGGCCATGTTACATATTGCACGTAAACATTTTTTTACACAATGAAAGCTTCAATTGATGTGTACAGAATTTTCCCATATTATTATACCGTAGCTAAGTATACATTAAATGTATCCGTAATACGCCATAAGAGCTGTTGTTTGCGATGCTGTTTTGTAAGGTTCCGTAATATTTAAAGAAAGCGGTACATAAGCTTGGCGTGCTCAGCAGAGCGGGACAGTATTTCATGCCGGCACACCGCCTGCAACTTTACAAGGCGCAGGTTAGGCCTCACATGGAATACTGTTCCCATCTCTGGGCAGGGGCTCCCCAGTGCCAGCTACTTCCACTTGACCGCATCCAGCGCAGAGCGGCTCGAATCGTCAACGACCGAGCCCTTTCCGATCGGCTCGATTCATTGGCACTGCGAAGAGATGTTGCATCTCTTTGCATTTTCTTTCGCATCTACCATGGGGAGTGCTCTGAGGAATTGTTCGGATTAATCCCAGCCGCCAAATTTCACGAACGCACATCGCGGCAGAACTCCCGATACCATCCACACCATCTGGACGATTGGCGGTCCACCACTGTGCGATTTAGAAGATGTTTTCTTTCTCGCACGACTTCCTTGTGGAATCGATTACCATCAGCGATTTTTCCGGACCGATACGACTTAGGGACCTTCAAGAAAAGAGCGTACTCCTTTTTAAAAGGCCGGCAATGCATCTGCAATTCCCTCCCTGGTGTTGCAGTTGTTCATGGGCGGCGGTAGTCACTTACCATCAGGTGAGCCGCATGCTCGTTTGCCCCCTCTCCTATATAAAAAAAATACATTATTTTTTCATATGAGTTTTCTATTTACAAAATCTATCCATATGTTAACCGAGAAAGGATATTTCTTGCACTTGTTTTATGTGTTCGCCATTGTATACAATATTTAGTTTTATTTCATTCTTTTTTATTGAAAAATTATGTTAACTTGGTTTTGCTTATATTTATATGAGTAAATTATTATGTTCTAACTATTCCTAAATAGAATGGTTTTAAGTAATTATTAATATCTATTATTTACAAATTACCAATAACAATTTTTTTGTTACATATCAATAGCATGACAATATCACCAGCAAATAAAGTCAATAAATAAATCATTCGTTACATAGGAGATGTCATTAATATACAGTAATAATAAAATTGGACCAAGTAAACTACCCTGTGGTACGCCATATCCGTTAATTTTGTACGGTGATCTATACTGCTCAAGTTCTTTATTATCATTTTACCTCGCAATTTCTACATTTTGTTTTCGTACTTTAGGGTATGATTCTATCCAATTTAATGCCGGACCGCGAATGCCTAAGTTCTCGGGTTTGTTTAGTAGAAGTTTGTGTGAAACGAAGTCAAACGCTTTACTCATATCTACGATTGTTATTGAAGTGTGATTTTTGTCATCTAAATTATAAATAACAACTTTGACAAGATGAATACATGGAAGGGTAGTTGATTTATTGCTTTGAAATCCAAATTGTTCATTTATTATTATATTAAATTATGAGGTGAATTCTATTATAATGCTTTTTACAGTATTTAAAAAAATAGGCACTGAAGTTATCGGGCGATAGTTACACATATAACGCTTATCTTCTTTTTTATGGAGCGACTTTACTATAGATTTCTTGAAACGATCTGGAAAATTGCCATTAGTAAAAGAAATATTAATGAGATAGGTTAAAATGTGTACTAGTTCAACTACAGTGAAGTTTTCTAAGTGGTTCGTAATGAATTTAATATTCGATACACGAGTGGACACGATCGTTGCATGCACAATTATCATTACAAAATAACCTTTAATGGCTTGGATGGTTTGCGATTTCATATCGAAGTGGAATATCGGAAACGTTTTTATTTTTTATTATATTCGAACGTATTTGAAGGAAGAATATACGGGTTTTATCACCACGTGCTCGGTGGTAAAGGCGGTGAAACATCGTGAAAAACTTAGATTAAAGAAGTTTTTTTTATATAAATTAAGGTCCACAATTGAGCACACACTCCAGCTGATCAATATACGTCTACATAGATCCGCGATTGAGAATCAAAGTTATCACCCTTGAAGACTAATATGGAATGCCTCGTTAACAGTAGAAAGTGTCTCCGGTTGAATAATTGAATTCCGCAAAGCTCCCATGCTTATTCGTAGTTTCTAAAGACAATCGTAGCGAATCATAAGCTTAACATCGCTGTGATCAATTAATTGCCAACAAAAGAATGATTCTATTGAAATTAAAAAACAACCTATTTCAAAAAAGAAAATAGTTGGGGGCTACCATCTGCTTGGAATCTTATAATAAATAAAATTAAATCCAAACCCAAGCACACCACTGCAAGACTTAAAGATATTGTAAGCTCGTTCTGCGTAGATCGGACCAATAATTAATGCTCAAAAGCTAAAAGTAGCCTTGCTAACTGTGACATCGAAACATCAAACACCTCAGTCCCATCCGTGCTGCTGTAAAAAGTTAAAATTAAACGTGATAATCCGTAAAGTTAGTTTCATTTAAACAATAGGAAATATTAAGAGTGCGCGTGCGTTCCAACATCTATACGCGTCAGCATCCCGACTTGTCGCGCGGCGCTTTCGTTACCAGCGGCAATTTACACATCGCCGACAGGAACTGGGAGCGGATGCATCCATTGTGCCGCTCGTTTGGACCTACTTGAGATAAAGGTGCGGAACTCGCGCGGTTAGCTATAATGTACGCGGTCCACATGCTCTGTAATTGGTCCCGTTCAATCATTATAATCGCGTGTACATTCGTCAACGGCGCGGAGTTAAGTGGCGTTATAGTGACAAGACGATGGGTCACAAAATAAATGGTATGGGCGTTTGTCGCTTTTTCTAGTCTTGTTTTAGGTTTTACGTAATCATTTTAATGTGATTGTTTTAATCAACGTTACATTTTATACTTTTACTGGTCTAGATGTTAGAAATCTAAGTGTTGGAAATTCGATCCTAATTCATTCAATCTTTAGGGTTGTATACTGTATTTCACTTTCAATTACAGCAATAAACATATTATGATAACTCTAAGACTCTAAGACATTGGCAGCATGAACTTGGACATAGTTTTTCCAAGTGACAATTATGTGTTTGAACTTGAGCATGAACAGAAACAATGAATCTTTTATTTAATTTAATGTATTTGTAACACAACATATTATATTAAAATTTTAGCTTTTTGTGCTCCTTCTTTATATAAACGTTAACTGTGCTAAATCTCACACAACTGTGTGCGCGCAATATGCTTAAAAAGAGATACAAAATTTTCCCTTCACTTATTAATATATAGTTATATAGAGTCAAAAGCGAATATAATTGTCTAGTATACAAATATCTTTTGTAGTTTGCAAATTATAACAGTACTGCCGTACAGTCTCTTGATGAGTATATCATAATAAATAAAAAAATGAAGGTGACAAGCGAGTACATAGTTCACCCAATGACAAGTCGATGCTGCGGTATAGAAGTCCAATAAAAATTATTGATTATTATAATAATAAACCTACAGATACGTTTTCACCTCCGAGTACTAAGATGAAATGCTACGTTACCACTAAAAGACTTGCCGATTTATCACACAAAATACATTAGTTTTTTAGAAAGACAGACGGAAAAAAATACCGACTCTAGTTTTGAATACCAGCTAAGTAAAATACTTAAATGTCTTCCTTATGCTGTACATGCAATATCCTTCCCCGGTCTAGCCGACCAATTCGTGCTGTAGGATTGCTCTTCCGTTATATCCTATCGAAGTCCACTGGTTAACATAGGCATCCTCCATAGATTGTCTGCTTGGAGATTATCTACCATATTTGCCATGCTTGGCAAGCGGTTTGGGTACCACAGTATTATATTTGTAGTTGTTACGACACTCACGGGATGATATGCGGTAGTGGATATTCTAACGCCGTGAATACACGGTGAGGTTAATCTACCAGGTTTTGATCATTCCTAAAGAACTACTATGTCTTAACGTAATTTTTATGTTGGTTACTATCATTGTTAAAATTCGTACCGTGCATAGGGCGGCCCCCCCACTAGATGGAGTACGACCTAATAAGACATGGAGGAAATCGATGTACTCGTATGCAGTTGACTCATGACCGTATTTCGTGTCATTCCTGGTGGGAGGTTTATATTCGCATTGGATTTGTACAGGGCAATGATGATTATGATTTGTTAAACTTATCTTTAAAGTTTTTGTTTAGTAGTAAAGTGTAGATGTAGGGTGTTTTCGTTTTGTTGACAATTCGTACGATGAAAGAAATTACTGTGTAAAGTTGTTTGGAAAGTGGAATGCTGTTAGTTGAATTTCAACTCTGTAATTGCGTTTGTATTAATGCGTTTCGAATTCACGTGTTCTGACAGCATCCGCGGTGGCCAACCAGCGCAGCGCTTAGTTAGAAGTGAGAGCTATACGCTTTAGCAACCTCAAACACGTCAAAGCAAGTGCGCAACGCTTTGAAAGCAAAACAATACTGGTTGGTTAAACGTTTCCCTCCAGAACATCGTTACAATTAATATGTTACAGTTTGTTTTTAAAAATTTCTCACTAACTACATACTCGTAGATACAGAAATACGGAATAAGAAAAAAATTTAATTGAATTCCTATTTGAAACTAAAGAGAACATAACATTGACGACTTCCAAATTCAAACGTCGTGTGGTTTGTAACTGCTTTTTTCCGTAAAATGTTTCACGAATACTAGAATTTTGTAGTTTATTGGATAAAATAAAACTCGCAGAAGCTCTCATTGAATACAGTTTTTTATGCGTCAACATTTACGCATGCAGAATCGCGTAGAAAGCTAGTCGCTCCGTACAGCTTGCTTCTATGTCATAAAACGTCCGCGACGTGGGTGCCAAGATTGATGGATCGCACGTTTTTTGCGATGCTAAAAGCGTAAGCCACTCGCATGCATTAGGTATCTCTCAGTGCAAAATAGAGGACGGTGTTTTCGGGTGCAGCGAACGGGTTTCATAACGGCGGTGTTCCATTAGAGAGATCGGAGTCACCGGCGCCCGCGAGCTCAGGAGGTGAACGACGCCAAAAAGCGCACTCGGTTCCTGCAAATAGAATAACAAGCCGTCTCGGGCGGGTATTGATTTAATACCGGCACATGGTGGCCCAGCGGCCGGCGGGGGACTCGGAAATAAAATTAAAAAATATGCATGATAAAAATTTGGTCGACGACTCCCCCTACAAAACAGACGCTGTTAATGCGCTGGGGTGCGGGATCGATTATTTTCGAAATTACACCTACGTATAAAACATCGGCACCCTCGCGCGTCGACTTGCGTTTGTAGCAACAACGTCCTGAATTTGGTCCTTTTATTATGCAGTTTCGGGAGCTCGGTGTATCGATCGCTGGTATAACAATAACTTAACACGTGGTACGTGAGCGTTGCTGTATGGAATTAAAAATCGGTTGCTTGTTTTAATTTGGGTCACGCGTTTGCTCGATCAGAGCTTCACCGTGCACAATATTTTCAAGTTTAAGCGTTTTATAACTTTAACCATTGCTCTCCTAAATTCATTATTGTTTTTATTTATTTAGTTAGGAGACCCACAGTGTATATAGATTTTAATTAATATAAGAGAGCAGAAGTATGGTCAATAACATGTTTTCCTTATATACTTGATGGTACAATGTTGTTGGAAGAAATTAGAAGAATAATGTAGCGTACAAATTATAAGCAATCCAATGTAGGTAATAGATCGTAGTCACAAGCTTACAGATATGTTGAATTCTTAATTATATAGTAAATTATATAGTTGTAGTCGATATTACACGCATTATGGTTGGCTTCGTCTTTCGTAATGCCGTACACCAACGGAGAATAATAATTAGCTGGCGTCTGTCTTTCCGTCCGCATACAATCTAGTCTTCAAGACAAGAGTGCTATGCTAAGACAGTGCGATTTACCATCTAGGGCTTCATCGCCACTTACCACCAGGTGGGATTGTTTTCAAGCACTGGCTTATAATAAGTAAAAACTAACTATCTAACAGTGGCAGAGCCACGTGGCAGCTTTTGCTGTCACACGGATAGGCCGGCTCGAACCGGGGTGGTACCACGACCTCACAGAAAACCAGCGCGAAGTAGAGGTATACCTCTGCGTTTCGCTTGGTGAGTGCAAGTGGCCGGAGGCCCTTTTTACTGGAAATGAGGCATTCCATCTTAGTCGTCACGGGTGACAACGCATCTACATTTTGACTTGTAATTGAGGATAGATGTAGATGTCTATGGGCCGCAGCAACCACTTACCATCAGGTGGACTGTGTGCTCGTTTGTCACCCTTATCCTATAAAAAAAATTACAGTTATTTAAAAAGGCTTCCAGATCTTAAAATATTATTGATAATATTGTTATTAACTTGTTAGGTTAGTAATAATAATTATCACATATGGAGGAGATCAATTTTTAACCACAGATAATTTGGATATAGGATGCAGGTGGTACAAGACTGACCGGAGAAGTCATGCGTCTTCTCTTTCTTTATAACCCCATAAAATATCATTCGTGGATAAAATTTAATTTATTCTAAGTACACAACATTAGTCGACTGCTGGAATATAGACATTCCACATAGATTTTCTCCTAAGGTGGATATTTGTCATGGTTGCCACGGGTTCTCAACAGCAGTTTTTATTTTCTGATTGTCATTAGGTAGGCGCTGCTGCCTATCTGGCTTGTTTCTATCTGTCGTCTTTTACGACACCCATGGGGCGAAATGGGGTAGTGTCTATTCTTATATATATCTTATATTATATTATATTTATTTTATATTATCTTTATATTATCTTATATTATCTTATATCTTATTATCTTAAACTGTATTATAATGCTATTAAAATACAGTAAGTAGGTAACCTTATGTCAAAAGTTAAACGTTAATAAAAATATAACATTATATTATACAGGCGATATAAAATTGCGAAGGTAACAGTAAAAGTCCCGTAATTTATTACGGCCATTAATAACTTAATTATAAAACTTTTCCGTTCCGTTTTATTTACTTTGCACCCCCCGTCCGTAGGCGATGGCTGCCAGTGAATTATATCTAATAGCTATACAACTTTCTGTTTCTTTTATTAGCATCGCCATATTTTTTAATTTTTTAATCTGTCCATCTGTGAAATTTATTTTTAGAAGTTTTTTTTTACTACCAGTATTTTTTAAGTATTTTTCTTTTTCTTATCCTTGTTTATGTATTTGTAGTTAGTATATGATTTTGAAGTTTTAAACACGCTGTCATCAACTTGACCTGTAATAATATTATTATTTACTAGCTGTTCCCCGCGACTTCGCCCGCGTGGAATTTATTGCGATTGGATTTCATGGGTTTTAATTTTTTTGCATGGAACCCTAATTCTTTTCTTAAAATAAAAGTAGCCTAAGATACTCCTTATAACATCGGCTATCTGTGAGTGAAAGTCCCATCCAAATCGGTTCACAGGATTTTGCGTGTTGCGTGTTCAGACAGACGTCGTGTTAGAGTTTTACTATAGTAAAACATTGTTGTATGATACATTAGTATTACAATTTATACCAGTTTTCACCCAATTTAATCGAGTGGAAAGAGAATATTATGAAATAGTATTCTCTCTCGAATCATCCCGTCTCATGATCGATGAATGTTGCTTAAGTATACATTTACTTTTATTTACTTTAATTTATTATTTACGAGCTTCTATCGGCGTGTAGTGGCGCCGTAAGATAGCTCACTACCCTACATCATCCCTTGGGTGATGCAACATTCGACAGAAAGAAATGAAACAGGAGATGGCACGTAGCATTTCCCACATAACAACGGTATATAGTAAAAAATTGCGGTTGCCAACCCGCCCGCCAAGCGTAGCAATTACCGTAAATCCCTGAGATGGAACAATCTGTGAGGAAGGCTGTGATGAATGGATGACAAGTGAATAAAGAATTAATAAATTGGTGACACGTCTGTTCATTACGGTACATGTCCAGAAACTTATCAGTTGTATCGCATATTACTGAATGAGGTAACATATGGCTATTCTATATATATACGAGTATATATATACTAATATAGAGTCGTAGTAGTTAAGGGGCTTAGTATTTGTAAATTTGACAGTACGCGAGCAACTCGACGGCACCAATGAAATTGTTAATTGCAATTTTAACTGCTGATTTATCACGTGCTCGGCGGTGAAGGAAAACATCGTGACCAAACCTGCATGTCTGATGTTTGAGAAAAAAAAATCGATTACATGTGAAGTCCACTAACACGCGTTAGGCCAGCGCGGTGAACACTTCCTTGCCCTTAAACTCTTCCAGAAGTGAGAGGATGTCTGTGCCCAGCAGTGGGACGTATAATATAAGCTGTAACATTAACTTTAACCTATGGGTGACTTATTTTCAGCTTAGGAATTATTATCGGCTGTAATTAATGAATAAATGATTTGGTTTATGCGGACATATCGTTCAATATGAGTCGCATGCCTCTTCGATGTTGTAACCCAATAGAAATAGAATTAGAGTTTTTACCAGTCATAAAGCCAGCGGGACGCCTTAAGAACAGTTTGGAATTATGTATTGTCGTATAGTTAATTTAGTACACAAATCAATTAAGAAATAGCTTGGCAACGATCACCTTATTCCTAGGGGATATCATAGGTCATGTACTGTTTAGTAGGGGACACTTAATTAACAATTTTTTTTTAATAAAACTTCTGAATATTTTGTGGGATTTTGCTGCAGAAACTGTACATTTTATACGTGGTAGAGCCATGCTGGAGCTATATTAGTAGTATAGTTGTAGCACGAATGTATCGGCTCGACCGGGGAAGGACCACGCTCTCACAAAATACCAGCGTAAAATAGCAGCTTAATACTGTTGTGTTTCGTATGGCGAGTGTAGAGAACCGGAGACCCTTTTTACTGGAAAAGAGGCATTCTATCTTAGTCCTCACGGGTGACAACGCATCAGCATTTTGATTCGCAAACGTGGATGTAGATGTCTATGGGCCACAGCAACCACTTATCATCAGGTGGACTGTGTGTTCGTTTGTCACCCAATTTTTTAAAAAGACATTGCCGCCAGAAAGAATTATGTTTCTTTGTAGTCGAGTTACTGATATAATTAGCTTGTGCTTGTTCCTAATATTTACAGTGTATACTGAGATATATAAAATATTATTTTGCAAAATAAAATAATAAAAAGGTACCATTGGATTTTCTGCGGGTTTTTTTCTAGGACAGAGTTTTTTTTCCGAACCAGTGGTAAAACTTTAAATGAATTTAAATAAATATGCTCCTAATCTATATTGAATACCATCTATTCTAATCTATTTCATTGCGTCAAATCGCAAAGTTCTTGTCAGTTTTTGTGATAGTTCACAAAGCAGTAGCCGGTCCCAAATATGTATTAATATTTTCAGTAAGAAATTTTACAATTACGACACTTGTGATATTTTAATTTAATAAAACGATTGTTAAATCTTTTTAATGTTTCGTTAAAATCTTCCTGACGTTGATTGATATAAAGCGAGCAGTAAAAAATATTGGAATAAATTAACGTTGTAATATTCACAGTGTACCAGAATAATTATATCTGAATACTGAGCTATTGGAAACTGAAGCCATATTAAATTTGTCAAAATTAAATGAGGAATGTCGGCATGGTGGGATATTTGACTCTATTAGCAACTGCCAAAGTGCATTTTCATGTGAATTCAAATAGGAGCATCGATTTAAATTCTCTAGATACGCGATTGCTAATAAATCGAACGTCAAAGTGTCAGTCAGACTCTGCAGTGTGTAAAATTGTATTTAGGCAATCAAAGCGATTGGTATCGGCGGAATGCGCTTTACTCATTAGTTTAGGTATTTAATATGTAATTGTTTCACTGTACATTGTAATAGACAAACTGTAACGCTTAATTTACTTAGTACTTAGGTATATCCTAACAAAAGACTAACTCCTCCAACATTTTTTTATAGAATAAGGGTGACCAACGAAAACTCAGTCCACCTGGTGGTAAGGGAATTCTGTGGTCTATAGAAATCTACATCTATCCCTGATCATTGAGAATCATTAAGAATCAAAATGCAGATGCGTTGTCTACCCCAAGGAAAAAGATGGAATGCCTTGTTTTCAGTAAAAAGGGTCTCCGGGTTTTTTTTTTATAGGATAAGGGTGAAAAACTAGCACACAGTCCACCTGATGGTAAGTGGTTGGTGCGGCCCATAGACATCTACATCTATCCTCTGTTACAGATCAAAATGCAGATGCGTTTTCACCCGTGAGGACTCGGATGGAAAGCCTCATTTCCAGTAAAAAGGGCCTCCGGCCACCTGCACTCACCAAGCGAAACGCAGAGGTAAACCTCTACTTCACGCTGGTATTCTGTGAGGTCGTGGTACCACCCCGGTTCGAGCCGGCCCATCCATGCGACAGCAAAAGCTGCCGCCTGGCTCTACCACTGTTAGCTGTCTACTGTGGTCTGTACACTCACCATACAAAACACAGCAGCATTGAGCTGCTAATTTGTGCAAGTATCCTGTGAGAGTGTGATCCCTCCCCGGTCAAGCCGACCCATTCGTGCTGCAACCATAATAACTAAGTTTATGTAAAGAGCTTATATTTTAAACGATCTAACAAATGAAGATGAAAACGCAAACAAATCTTTTTTTAACTTGTTCTTTATTCTTCTTTATAATATTATTAGCGAATTTACCCGCCTTTATCCGCCCGCCACTCAACTCCAAGGAGTGTAGGCGCACCTAACATGTCTTTGAAATATTTTTTTTTAATTTCGTACTACCGAGCATGTGCTAAATCAGCATTTAAAATTGCAATTACCAGTTTCTTAAATGCCGGGGATCGAACCCGAGTTATTCCCGAAATGTGAATTTTACAGCAAACGCTTACCATGGCATTGATTATTTAACTCCTTTAATCACTGCCATGCTTCAGTCTATGTTGGGAGCTAATTACACAGGGAATTAGACTTTATTACAAAAGGACACATTAACATTCAATGAATAACAATTTCTTTTCTCAACCCAACACTGCAACACCAGGGAAACCAGGGGAATTGCAGATGCGTTGCCGGCCTTTTAAAAAGGAGTAGGCTCTCTCTTCTTGAATAAGACACAGAATAACTATTGTTAGGGCTTCCTTTATTTCTAGGAATGTATCTGAATCGGCACCACCCTCCCTATTTCTATCCCTAGACAACGGTATCTCTTCTGCTGGGTTTCGCCTTGAAGGGTATAGAGGATCAGTATAATGACAGGCATTACATCTTATTCTCGGGATTACAGAGCATTTTAATTTTAAGTTAGTTGCAGGTGTCCTTGGGTTAAGGTAAATTTTTACCATCAAGTGGGCTGCTGTATCAAGTGTACTTCTAAAATTACATAAATTAATACTATCATCTACATTTTTTTATCGTTTATGTAGATTAATTTATAAGAAATAATTTACTTTCTGCGTCAAAGTCAATCCATTGTCTGTTCCGCAGTCCGCGTGCTCTGCATTCCGCGAACAAATTCGCACTGTGATATTTTAATTGGACCCCCACCTCCGTTGAACGCCAATCGTCAAGTTTTGCAGGGAATTTAATTCATCATATCGCTCATTTAACTGACTCGCCGGCGAACCGTTGACGCGAGTCACATTGGTACGATCCTAGTTCATTCCGCGGATTGCGAGTGGCTCTATGGTATGATTACAGTGGGCCTCTGACCGACGATGATAAGATTTTGAGCAAGAAACGAGTATGATGATGTCTTAATACGTGCTTGTTATACATTTGAAATAAGAATATATTTGAGTTCAAATACTATACAGAATATTATACAGACGGCTCCGTAGCGCACTAGTTTAGCAATGAGTCAGCGCTGAGGGTCGCGGATTCGAATCCCGCACGGAACAAGTATTTATATAGCCTACAAGTAATGGTTCCGGGTCTAGATGTTTGTCCTTGTGAAATATACGTATGTAAAGTGAAACAAAAGCCCCCACGATACAGGAGATTTTACTTAAGTGAAGATATAACGTTTTATATATATAAAAAATATACGAAGAAATATGTTGAATTTAGTGGAGAGACGTACTAAGGAGCGTATTGGTAATCTTAATTTGGATGAAAACAATTTTGCTAACTACGAGCACAGGCGCAGAGTAGTGGTTTCATTCGGAATACCGATTCTATAGGTTTCATTTCGGAAAGTGTTCACCATGCTTTAATTCCTCCTTCTCCTTTCCACCATCGGACAACCAGGCGGTCAGTGGGTTCTTATCCCTTTCTTTTTTTTTTTATAGGATAAGGGTGACAAACGAGCACACAGTACACCTGATGGTAAGTGGTTGCTGCGGCCCATAGACATCTACATCTATCCTCTATTACAAATCAAAATGTAGATGCGTTGTCACCCGTGAGGACTAAGATGGAATGCCTCGCTTCCAGTAAAAAGGGCCTCCGGCCACCTGCACTCACCAAGCGAAACGCAGAGGTAAACCTCTACTTCACGCTGGTTTTCTGTGAGGTCGTGGTACCACCCCGGTTCGAGCCGGCCCATCCGTACGACAGCAAAACCTGCCGCGTGGCTCTACCACTGTTAATAATTCGTGTTAATAGTTCTTGTCGATATTCCACGCATTCAAACCAATCGGCTTGCTTCGTCTGTCGTAATGCGTGCAGCAAATGAGTGGAATATTCTGTCTGCGTCTGCCTTTCCGTCCCATTACGATCCGAGCGTCTATACGGCAGGAGCGAATAGGCTTTTGTTACGCTAAGACAATGCGATTTACCGTCTAGGGCTACCTCACCACTTACCACCAGATGGGATTGTAGTCAAGCACTGGCTTAAGTTAAATAATTAAAAAAAATTGCCGCTGTCAAATAGTAGGATGTGACTCCATTTGTCGCAAGACTTCATGATCATTTCTTTGGTATATATCCATATTGGTATATACTTTGTTAACTCGGACAGCTACGTGGCGCAGTGGCTTAGCGATGAGTTTGACACTCAGGGCCGCGTGTTCGAGTTCCGTACGGAACACATATTTGTATGGCTTACAAGTAATTCTTCCGAGTCTAGATGTTTCTCCTTGCGCAATTTATGTATGTAAACTGTCTCCACGATACAGGAGAAAATCCTAGTGGGGGTAACGTTTTTCAAACCAAAAAAAAGTAAGGCCCAGTATCTGCTTGTTTGCTGTACAGTGTTTTTTATTAAGGTTTGAATTAAAATTTTCCTGTCTGTGTTTCCTATGTGTGTTGCCCGTTCCTCCCTTAGTATTGATTAGATATGTACCTCCCAAAACCAGTGCTTTGATTTACCCACAATTTTAATGCATGCCGTGGCAAATACAGCGTGATTGGGCTACAATATATTTAAGTTAATTTTGTTTTTGTACTCGTATTAGTGTTTTCTTTTCATCTATTTTTAATTAGAGTACTTTTGAACTTTGAATTCGAGTACGGACAAATATTTTATGATATACATAGGTATATGTAAGTATATTCTAGCGGACGTATTTTATATTTGCAGTGGATTAAGAAGGACTTTAAAAAGAACAGATTAAATAATCTTCAAATTGACGTGAGTTATTTTTTTTAACAAAAGTTAGCAAAAAGTTTAACAAAGAATTTGTGTGAATCAAATAATAACTTTTGTTCTATTCTGTTTTGGAATAGTATTAAATTAAGACTGATATATTCTAGATGGAGGAAATATGTAAACTTTTAGTATAAAATATGTAATAAATAATGTGTAATGATGAGTCCATGAATATTCGTACCTACCTGAGACAGCTTTATCAGATACGTGTTTATAAATTATTATTGAAATTACTGTCATGAATAAATTATCATCACCACACCACATAACATAGATGTAAAAAGAAGTTGACAATTTATTTGGACTTAAGAGTAGACAGATACATAGATTATTATTTTGAGGGTTTTTGACCAAAGTCAAAAGCATACCTCTTAGATTTAAGTGAAAGCTATGACACATAGCATGTGTTAAAACACATGTTAGGTGAAAATTTCATAAAGGACATTTCTAAATTCCAAAACAACAAATTAAGAAATATCACTAATTTAAGAGTGTAAGATACCGACTGATTTCTTATATTTACGCGAACACTACACATTGAATAAAACTACTTCTACGGATTCTATCGCATTAGTATTAATTCCCGACGTTTCGGGTGCTTTACAGCACCCATGCTCACGGAGGACTGAGGTAATTAACGTCGCGATGTCAGAGTTAACCCAGAGTACTTTTAGCTTTTTTAATTATTAATTTTGATCCAATCTACGCAGAATGAACTTACTGTGTGTGTCTTGAAGTCTTGCAGTGGTATGCTTGGGTTTAGTTTTAATTTTGTTAATTACAGGATCCGAAACATGTGGTAGTACCCAGCCTCCCTCTATTAAATTAGGATGTTTTAGGTCTCTCCTATTAAAATTAGTATGTTTTAGGTCTCTCCTATATAGGGCTAACAAAGCGATCTATCACAATCCGCTTAAAAGAACACAGCTGACGTGAAACACCAAAGTTTCGGGAAGTCAGCAGTTTGTGATCACATCCTAGGCGGCCCCCGCCGTTAAATTAGATTTGATAAGCCACAAATTCTCGCGAAAGAGCATCGATTCCTGCCAAGGAAGCCTCACGTGGCTATTTAAATTAAAAACATCCTAATTTCAATAGAGAGGGAGGCTGGGTACTACCACCTGCTTGGGATCCTGTAATTAATAAAATTAAAACTAAGCCCAAGCATACCACTGCAAGACTTCAAGACACATTAAGTTCGTAGATTGGGCCAAAATTAATAATTAAAAAAGCTCAAGGTACTCCGGATTAACTCTCACATCGGTACGTTAATCTCCTCAGTCCCCCGTGACCATGGGTGGTGTAAAGCGCCCGAAACGTCGGGAATTAATAAAAAATAAGTTAATGAAACGCGATAGAATCCGTAAAAGTAGTTTTATTCAATGTGTAAGATACTCGTAATATTCGCTGTACAAGAACTCGCAGCAGCGACTCAACGGGCCTGTACGTTACATTACAACCCGATACAAATATAGGCACCCCGCGAACGTATTGAATTGCACCGCTCGGCTCGCTCGTAAAAAGCAACGCGGTCCGGCGCTTTCTATTTCAAATTTCTTCCAATCCATTGTAATTGCGCGCTATTAATAACGTTTATTTTGTATTTTAGTTCGCTTGTTTGCATAACAAAGCGTGGCAATCAGCGGCGACCGAGTTAGTGCTTAATCAAAAGAAGAAACGTTACGTTATACTTTGTTGTAGGCTACCACTTCGTGCAATGAACGCTTTGCCTCAGAATGCTTTTCAGCGATTTAAGTTGTGAAGGGGCAGTTGTGACATTGGAAGAGTCGCGTGGTAATCTATTCTACCCTTCGCGTTCAGATTATTAAATGGATTTGATAATCACTGGCCGTTTATAAAATTAAACATCGTAATAATTAAAAAAACAAACATATTTATATGTTTTCTTTTCAAATGTAAGGCGTGAGTGGCTATGAAACACGTGTTTTAGTTTTTTTTTTATATAGAATAAAGGTGACACACGAGCACATAACCTGCAGGTAAATTAAAAAAGCCAGCAACACACCTGCACAATTCCCCTGGTGTTGCAGTTGTTCATGGGTGGCAGTGGTCACTATCAGATGAGCCGCATGCTCGTTCGCCTCCTCTTATATAAAAAGGTGGATGGTATAGCCCATACACATCTATATCTTTCCTTGATTAAGTATCATAATAAGAATGCGTTGTCAACCCTGAGGACTGAGATATAATACCTCGTAACTATTAAAAAGTAAAAGTTAAACAATTCTATTAAGAAATGAAACAGGAGCATCAAGCTGCTCTACTGTATTCCATGAAAGTATTTCTCCGATTGAGCCGACCCAAGCCGATTCAAGTTGCAAACAACATAGCTGCAACGTTATACCATTTCAATCAAGCTCTACCACGATACTATTATATAAAACCACGTTATAATTGGCAATAGATGTGATATATTTCTCGACATAACAAGACTATGATATTAAACTCTGTATACATAAATAGACTGATTAAGACGATTCGTCGAAAACTGTTTAAGCGGGCTATCGCCGGATTGATTCGAGTTAGTAAGTACATAATTTCTATAAAAAATTAAAAAACGCCGGCATAAGGTCTAAAATTGCATATCGTCCGCGAAGATTAAGACCGCTTAGAGAATCTTAAAATATTTTTAATAAATTTTTGATTTAAGTAATTGAAATAATGAGCAAGCAAATTACGAATATTGATGTTATGAATGTATTTAAGTGATTCCCAAGCATATAGATTTAGTAATTTCGTTGTAATTTCAAATGATCGAGTAAAAATTATACAATCGTGTTTTTGAACAAGCAAATTCAAGACGACTACATGAATTTACTTATATCAAAATTCCAGTTTCGTTAGTCGTGTCATAATCCTATACTTACCATTCGATGAAAGGAGGGGCATTTTGTCGCGGTGTCGCCATAACGCTATAATTTTTTTGTCATTTAAGTTTGTGGCAATTGACACTAACTAGTTTGTATGAGGTTTGTGTAATGAGAGAAAATGGATTTTATTTTATGTGACTTACGACAGCATTTTCTGAGTTGAGGACAACGTCGTCGTACCGGTACTAGTAACATAGTAAGGTTAAAATTCTGTATACATTCATTTGTTCATCACTGCCTCTCATAAGTCCGTTGCTGATCACAGGCCATCCACACAGATTGCCTCATAGTTGGATATTTGCCATAGTTGCTACGCTTACAGGTGAGTTAGCAAACGCAGTTTAATATTAATTTCAGTTGTTATCAGGAAGATGCTGCTGCCTCTTCTATTGTTTCATTTCTCTGTATCCACTCTTACTACACCCAAAGGATCATATGGACTAGCGGGTTTTCTTCCACTACCCGGGACATTCTTTGTAATAAATTGGTATTATATTTTAAACTCTGGACTAAAACGAAATAACATATAATGAAAATAGCCGACACATTTTATGAAATCCTACGTATAATTTTGGAACGAAGTTCCTTATCGCACGGTACGAAGTTGACGGATGGGAGCTAGGCGAGAAAAATAAGATTTTCCGGCACGACCTCCTTTCCATAGTGGAAGCGAGCGAGATGGATATCTATCTCCCTCGCACTTTTTCTTATCTTGTCATGAAAGAAATATTATTTTAAATGACGCTTCTATTTAATAGACGCTAGTAGTTCATGTATTTGTATTTGTTACTCAATAATATAATACGTTTGTGGCGGGTGGAAGGAAAAGGGGGGATCTCCCGCCGGGTAAAGTGTTCTGCCCGGGGAGCGGCCAACGCTCCGAGTGGTAGTTCGGAGCTATTATATATATGTTGCTTTAACTTCGGAACTTTGTAAGCGCGATTTAGGCTTCGATGTGTTTTGCCGCCACACGTTTATCAATAATAATATACTATGAAAACAACTTCGTTACAACCGAGTGTTCCACGACACTCACGTGTGTTTTTTTTAAATATTTCATTATATCTTCTCTGTATATTCACAATTGGACCCGAGAGGTGGAGCGGTTGTTGAGATTCAGAACTCACCCGTGCGAAGCTGGGGCGGATCGTTACAAATAAACTTACATTTGAACTTATTGTAAGTAGCTAGTGCAGACAATTAACGACTGCAACCAACTTCAAGCGAATACGGTTACAATACGTGGTGGTACTGAGGCCTAAGACATGTCTCACGCCCTGTATTTATATATGTTGCTATACCCTTCGGACCGGAACATGCTGTGCCTACATGAAGTCCTAAGCATAAAAGGTCCTGCAACCAATAAATTTAATCTTGTTTTCGTGTTACAAAAATTTACAATTGAATTTTCACCCTCGGCTTCGTTACCGCGATAAAGCAGCGTTATATAAACACCTCTTTCACTACACGGTCAAAACCGACGTTACACGCAACGCGCCTGAAGCGGTCCATCGATACGTAACAAATAGTGGCTCTATGGCTAAAAATCCCGACGTCCCGCTAGTGGCCACTGTCCCGCAACACGTCCGCCCGCGTTAACACGCCCAATATTATCCCGTTCAAAATGTGCGGACGCGTAAAAACGGTTTAATTGACTCAGCGCGAATCAGTCACAATCGCACCGTTGGTAGTGTTGTGCCACTGTTCTCCTATTATTATTGTACCGATATTTTATGTTTTATACCTTTTTCTAGTTTATACTTTGGCAAACATAATATTAACTTATCTGTGCAGCTATTGCTAGAGAAATTATAACAAAAATATACCCGTTACCGTCTATTTAGGTCCTCTGCTGAACGCAGGCCTCACCCATGGATTGCCTCATGTGCTCATGTGCCATAGTTGCCAGGATTGGAAAGCGGGTTGGCTACCGAAGTGTTTTTTATTTATAGTCGTTTTTTTTACTTAGTTCATCTGCTGTTATTTATTTACTTAATGTACTTTCCTGTAGCACGAAGCCCATACGGCTCTCACAAGCTAACCGTTTTGATGCAAATCGTGGACACTATAAGGATGTGTTCTACAGTTTGTGGAGTTTCGCCGTCATAGTTGCAGTATGGATTTCGTGCCAACTTAAATCTCTTTAAATAAGCCATGAAACTCCGTGGCCTGTCAATATTTGCGCTCTTCGATTATTTATTTTGATTTTCCCCATTGTTCTATGTGCTTCTTCTACTCTAGGGTAGAATTTTATTGTGACAGCGCCAGTTTCCGCTGCGTTGTATCGTTCCTGCCAAATTGTTACGGTTTTGTCCCTGATGAAGCGCTTTGCGAATGACTGAGGAAAACAGTCATAACTTGGGCTTTGGTTAAACGTTTATGCTATTTATTTTAGTCGTTATCTGGAATACTCTGCTTACCACCTTCTGTTTTTTTTCCTCTGGCACCAATTACGTCACCCACGGTATGATATGGGGTAGTGGATATTCTTACACCGCCACTACACGGTAAAAATTACTCTATATACTTCTTAGTTATATTATTTGCTGGCAAGTAGCAGGAGCGGCTGCTTCGCCTGGGTGGGATCTCTTAATGTGGCGTTATTTGATTCAAGATAATCATCAAAGTAAATTTAATATATCAGTTCTGTGATTTTTTAAATAAAACCTCCCAGATTTTGGATCAAATATATCCTAGACTACTCCTGGCAATGCTCTGTATCTGTTCGTCAAATTTCATTACAATCGGTTCAACCATTCCGAAGATTAGCTCAGATAGACAGACAGAAAAAACAATTAAAAATTGTTATTTAAAAGCATACAAAATAAGCCCCTAAGGATAATAGAAGCCAGTTATTTCGTAATTACCGACAGATAATTGAATTTTACTTATATGTATACGAGTAGATTTGTTTCGTAACCGTTGAGAGGTGTTAATTAATACGTTGCTTTAAGAGGTGGTGGTACTTTTCCGTCTGGATAGATGCCACTCTCTTACCTACTTCTATTGCTGAATAGCAGAGCCTGCACTGCTGTGTTCCTGTGTGAAGGACATAGAGATCCAGTATAATTATATGGTGTGAGACATACCATCTTCGTAGTAGTTTTCTTTCTTTTAAGTGGCTTGCAGTAGTCTATATAAGTTCGTTAGTTAGTTCTCTTGTATAAAAAAGAGGCAAATATGAAGGTTTTTGTCTCTTACTTGCAATAACAGAATACCAGCGTAAAATAGCAGCTTAAAGCTGCTGTGTTTCGTATGGTGAGTGTAGAGAACCGGAGACCCTTTTTACCGGAAATGACGCATTCCATCTTAGTCCTCACGGGTGACAACGTATCTGCATTTTGATCTGTAATAGAGGATAGTCTATGGGCAACAGCAACCACTTATCATCAGGTGGACTATGTGCTCGTTTGTCACCCTTATCCTATAAAAACAATTAGATCTTTAAATGGGTTAAATTTATTTTAACACATGGCATGTCATTTGTTTTATCAGCCGATAAAGGTGTGTTGCTGGACTGGACCCTATCCCGTTATACTGTGCAGTATGCTAGACTTATCGAACAACTGAGGCTTTTCACCCTCTATTAGACAAAACATGTATTGACGCATAATGTTTTTTTGCTGTGTAGTGGCGACGTAAAATAGTTCACTAACATAACATCCCATGGGTGATGTAAGAAGCTACAGAGAGGAACGACACAGGATATGAGCAGCAGCATCTCTCTGATACCAACTAAAAATGTAAAAAAAATATTTTGCCAAACCACCTGGCAACTTTGGCAAATAGCATTGTTTCATTTCCACCCTATGTGACCACTTGAATTTTCGTTGCCCGAAATGATCGACGATTATATACTTAAAAAGCCGTCCCACCAACAGGTGTGCCCGGTCACATCACTGACCGCGAACGGGACACGTAAAAATAGTGGTAAATCGTGCAACCTGTTAGCCGTGCTCCGGTGACACGCCACCCTCGCCCGCACTCTCGCCGCAACTTTCCCCGCGCAAACTTTATTCAACAAGCTGAATTGTTAATGCGCGTCCGATTTTGCAAGTTCGACTTTCGGTGCTCCCGGACGACCGAAAAATACCCGTATACTATCTTTGTAAGTACCGATATCAGTGTTGCCCGTTTAATATTTTTGTAGTAACATGAAATTAAACTAATACTAAACTTTATGAATTTTATCGCGTTTACAGTTACAGTTACAACGTATTTAAAGTCCGCTGCTGAACATAGACTTCCCCCATTGATTGCCTCATAGGGGGGATATTTGCCATAGTTGCCACGCTTGGTAAGCGAATTAGCAACCATTTTTATTTTTAGTCGTTATTAGGAAGACGCTGCTGCCATCTCCTGATTTGTGTCCTGTCGCCTCTGTTTTTTATATGTATGCCCTGTAGTTTGTCGTTACACCGCCGCTATTACCGCATCTAATTTTACCGATTTAATTAAGGATAAAATACTTAAAATTATTTTCATTTAATTTCATTTTTAATAACACAATAGTGTTCTATTATAACACTGTTACACTTTCAATGCGTTAAGGTAGGTACTATGGCTCGGCTGACGCGTCGAAGGTAGCGGCTTCGAATACCGAAAGGGGCAACTATTTAAAAATAAAGAATACTATAGTATGTTTCTAGAGCAGGCGGAAAAACGTACATTGAACTTTGACGATATCATCGGAGTAGCCAACCTTTTTCTTAGGATTTATCTTTTTATCCTTGTATCATTACATACATCATCAGAGTAAAAGATAAGAGCGTCGAGTGCGAAGTTCTTCGCAGGTCCTGTCTCTATTATTTTCTTATGAAGAAAGAAGATTATCCTGTACTTATATGAATTAAAAAGAAAATTAACATTAATTTAAATTTATTATTTATAAACCATAAGAGTTAATACAAATTTAATTATTACGTTAACAGTAGGTAAGTAAGTTTTTAACAGTGGTAGAGCCACGCGGCAGCTTTTGCTGTCGCACGGATGGGTCGGCTCGAACCGGGGTGGTACCACGACCTCACAGAATACCAGCGTGAAGTAGAGGTTTACCTCTGCGTTCTGCTTGGTGAGTGCAGGTGGCCGGAGGCGCTTTTTACTGGAAATGAGGCATTCCATCTTAGTCCTCACGGGTGACAACGCATCTGCATTTTGATTTGTAATGGAAGATAGATGTAGATGTCTATGGGCCGCAGCAACCACTTACCATCAGGTAGACTGTGTGCTCGTTTGTCACCCTTATCCTATAAAAAAAGTAGTGTAATAAGTAGGTAGGTAGGTGTAGTTGTACAAAACTTAACCACTTCTTGGCAGTCGGGTAAAATGGCGAACTTTTAATGCATTCTTTAGCAGTCAACCTTGAATCATGCATAAAACTTCTCATAATAGATTGTCTGGGACACCAGATAGACTATGCTTTTGTAACTATTTCAGAATCATTTATGATGACAAAGACATAGAAAAGTTCGCCACATTGATTATAAAACTATCTACAGTTTTATCAATGGCATTATCCAATTCATTTAATTTGATTTCTTCTTTTATGACGTAGTTAATGCAGTTTTTCCACTTTATATGGTCAATATTGTATAACCTTTCTTCAAATAGTTTTTGACATTTGCCATTTTAAAAGTGGTATTGTTTCGGTTTAGGTTTGTTATCTCTGAATGACCGCTTCCTTCACCTCACCCCGTACCATGAAACACGCTTAGCGCATAACGATACGTAATCGATAATTAAAATTAGGGAAGCAATACCTGTCGTTTTATTTTGGTGCTAACATAATACTTTAGGTCAATGTACATTTTTCCGCCTGCTCTACAAACATACTATAGTGACGCGCTTCTGCTAATTACATCAGTAATTATATTCCAAATAATTCTTCTTTTATTCCATGATATTAATTAACATATTAATTCTTATATTCCAAATAACCACTCTAATTAAACTTAAAAATGCTGGTGGGGTTCACCGTTGTAGTCGAATGGTGGCTCCCACGAGTTTGCAGTCCGAAGTCTCTACTCGAAACTTAGCCTACTGTCGCTTATATTTATTTATACAAATAAGTTTCTGTCTGTTTGTAATATCAATATAACAGCGCTTTACTAAATGCATATGAAAGTATATACGATACTAATAAAAATAAAATTATTTTAAAACTTTTTGTCTCTCTGTCTGTTTGTGCCGGCTAATCTCCGAAATGGCTGGACTGATTTTGAAGGGACTTTCACTGGCAGATAGCTGATATTATAAAGAATAACTTAGGCTATTTTAGAAAAATAAAAAGGGTTCCGCGCAAAAAAATTAAAATCCGAGAAATCCAATTGTCATAAATTACACGCTGGCGAAGTCACGGGGCAGCTAGTATTTTATATAAATGGCCTATATATAATTTTCCATGTCTGTATAACTTGTGTGCAATGAAAAAAGATGTTTGATCTTGCTAGCAATGATATGAATATTATCATCATCACCACATTACATCCCATCATAAGTCCACTCCTGAACATAGGCATAACGTCACAAAACACGGTCGAAATGCATTACACGAAAAGCACGATATGAATCTAGGGAGAGATAAATTTCGTCTTAACTTTCTAGCCAAAGGTGTACTTGACATATTAATATGTCTTGCATAACTGCCTTTAAAATTTCATAGAAACGTAGTACTGTTGCATTTACGTTTTGTTTGCCATAAAACACACATGAAACATGTCAGGTATGGGTACCACGAAAATTGTGTTTACAATTTTCCTAGCGCACTTCCGTAGAACGTTGGTGAGGCAATTATCTCTGCATAACCGGCAAAGCAGTTCCTCAGGCCGGCCGGGCCATCCGCAGAGCGGCAGTGAGATTCGATTAAGTCGGTTGACCGTGTCAACGTCAATGGCCTGAATTTCAATTAGAACAAATTATCAAGGGATGGTCCATGTTAAACTGATTTGTTAACGCATGCGCCCCGGCGGGACGCCTCTGTGGAGTTACGAAACCAAATGTCCGGACCGGCGGCTGCGGCCGGACACGTAACTCGATGTGTCCGGAAAATGTTCCGGTTATTGTCTCTGGTCAAGTCTGTAGTCCCTTCGAGAACGATAGGTTAAATTTGCCACAATTTCCATTGGCTTAACTCAAAATATTACAATTAAAAACGTTTATCTTTGATCAATCACCCAAAGTATTCTTTATTATTTTTTACCATACGTGGTAGAGCCACGTTGTAGCTACATTATGGTTGTAGTACGAATGGGTCGGCTCGACCGGGGTAGGACAGTCAGTCGTTACTGGATACCAGCGTAAAATAGCAGCTTACTGCTGCTGTGTTTCGTATGGGGAGTGTAGAGAACCGGAGACCCTTTTTACTGGAAACGAGGCATTCCATCTTAGTCCTCACTGGTGACGACGCATGCATTTTGATTCTTAAAATATAAATGTTTATGGGCCACTGCATCCACTTATCATCAGGTGGGCTGTGTGTATGTTTGTCACCCTTATTCTATAAAATATAGAAAAAGCGAATATGATTCCAACCCACTCTATAACCCTTACCTTACCTTTTTACCCTTTAGATATAACAAAAATAATACGCTAGTCATTTCTCTGTTGCTAAAATAAGTTTTACACCTTGCGTATCTTCTTTCCTGTTAAGATTTGCATAATGCAATGTAACATATCTAGTGATATCTTTCTATGTAATGTATTATTAACATATATAGATAGTATAAATAAAAAATTATTTGTTCGGAATTGTGAAATATTTGTAACATCACTCATATGGGTGGATACCTTTTCACATTTTTCTAAATTTGTAACTAGAACTGTCGCTCTTTTAAGGAAATTTTTGAAAGTATGAACTAAATAAAATAACTGATATAGTTTTGCCAAAGTAAATTGGAAGACCCTCTTAAACCGGCGCCAAACTAATCAGAGCTATTCTAGACAGTTCGACGATCGTGCTGAGCAAATTAAATTACGTATAGACGCTGTTGTAGATATAATAGTACATAATATTATATAATAACCAGAATATTGTATTAAATTGGTAAGCAAATAACATGAAGAAAAGCGTTGCACTGTAACGTTTTTACGTAACTTGATAACTCCGATTGATAATTACAAAATTGAAGCTGTCCCGGATTCAACCCGAGCATTTGTGCTAATATAGTGTTCTTAATTGAATTGGGGTGAAAAACGAACACACAGTCCACCAGATCGTAAATAAATGGTGAGTCCGATACACATTTACAACTATCCTTGATTAGGAATGAAAATGTAGTTGCATTGCCACCAATGAGGATTAAGATATGATGTCCTGTTACTCGTGAATAGAGCCTTCGATTCTCTATACTCGCCGTACGTCACTCTGTTTATGCAGTATGCAAATAATGAGGGCTAATAATCTTTCACTCACTAGATGTCGCTAGTAACGACTGAGGTAAAGTTTTTTGTTTCACAGTGTCAGTTAATTGAGAAATTAATTTTAAATAATAGTTTATCATTATCTAGAGTATTATATTAATATATAACACAATGCGTCAGTGGTTTAATTTTTAATTTTTTGCACATTATAACTCTTTTTTTTAAAACGTAGTCTTTTAGTTATATTTACAGTTTGGTTTATTCATTTCTAATGTAATTAAAATAAAATATAACTAATAATACAGAAGGAAACCCTAAAGATTACATTTTCCTAAGAAATTATCGTCCCCGCTATGAAATCTGTCAAATATTTTACCTCACTCTAAAGTGGCGCCGCCCTGGTGGCAGAAAAAGTCGTGGATGCCCTCATTCAAATAATATAATAATAATTCGAATGTGAGGTATTCGACTAACTTGTAGAAAGGCCCATTTATTCATGATAGCCTATGAAATGTTTCATCCTTAACCTAGGCCTCCCCTTAGATTGCTTTGTATGAGGGATATTCTCCTTGTTGAGCTCTTAACAAGAAGATGCTGCAGCCCATCTCCTGTTACATTTCCGCCTATCATCTCTTACGACACCCACGTGATGATAAAGGTTACTGAGCTCTCTTACGCCGCCTGGCAAGGAAATACAGAATAGAATAGAATAATTTTTTATTCAATATTGATTATTGCATAATACTTATTGAAAGTCATTTTATATTTACCACTGGTTCGGAAAACATTCCAGTTCTGGGAAGAACCAGCAAGAAACCCAGCGGGACTTTTTTTTCAGACATATTTCACTTAACAATAACTTCGTTTATACAATTTTTAAATGAATTTTCATAGAACCAGCATGGTGGCGATCACCTTATTCCCAGGCGTTATTTTCATTTATGTATTCCTTGATATTATAATAACTCTTTTTGTACAGTTTTTCTTTAATAAAACTTTTAAACTTGTTTATTGACAAACTTTGAATATGTTCTGGGATTTTGTTGTAAAAGCGTATACATTTCCTCATAATTAATTACTGATTCTGTGTAGTCTAGTAGTCTACACAATATGCAAAGTCTAACCCGGGGTTGTAGCGTCAGGACTCTCTGCTCACGCATAGCTTTAATGATAGATATGTAAATATTAGCTTAGTTATTTGTGATTCGTAGTTAGTAAAATTACATACTTTTAATGCCATCTGTGTGTCGGATGTCTGCGAAGATTAAGTGTCACGTGGTTTGTCCGCGATGAACTCCATAACCACTCACCACACAATAAATTTTGTAAATGTGTATTACTCGGTCCAACTTGAGAGATAAGGTATTTTTTATCCCGATAAGTCACCCTCAATATTTTAATGCAAATTTAAAGATTTTAAACGACAAGGGGTCGTCGGACAAAGGGCATAAATAACAAAGTCTGCCTGGCCAGCTAGTATGTAGTTCTGTCTATCCTCCTGGATACAAAGTTCCAATGAGCGTGAAAATCGGATTGCCGGGAACGAAATCGTGCAAATCGTTGCGCCGAAGATGCATCGGTCTGAATGGGGCGACCGTCCGTCTGTATATATACATAATGAATCAGCGTTGCAAAGCGCTCCCCGGACTCTATGCTTGTGTGAATCTATACACAAAACTCGAAATGTCTGTGACGCGGCGATTGCACGTGGACTTTGTACAATATTTTTATATCTATACCAATAAATAAAATTGAAGTGTCTATTTGTAATGTCAAAATTACAGATTTTTACTAAATGCATGTGAAAGTATATTTGGTGCTAATAACAAAAATACAATTTTTAAAGTTTTTGTCTGTCTGTCTGTCTATCTGTTGGTTTGTTCCGGCTAATCTCTGAAACGGCTAAACCGATTTTAACGGGATTTTCACTGGCAGATAGCTGATGTTACAAGGAGTAACTTAGGCTACTTTTATTTTAGAAAAAGAATTAGGGTTACGCGCAAAAAAATTAAAACCCCAAATAACATACGGGCTAAGTCGCGGGGAACAGCTAGTTTATAATAATTCTGTTCGTGTGTTTATCATTGAACTGATCCTAAAAGACAGGACCTTTTTTGATGATTTTTTGTGTGTGAGTGAGTGCCTGGATGGTTTAAATTCACAATTGGACCCGGTATGGCGCTGTTGCGGACATCCAGAAATCACCCGAGCGAAGCCGCGGCGGATCACTAGTATTGAATAAATTGCTCTCCGAAAGCCATTAATTTAATTTTTGTACTTAAGCTACACAGTGCGATAACTAGTTTAATAAGACTGCCTTGTTAGTCTAGCACTCCTGACTCGACTGACGGTCATGGGTCCCAGTAATCCAGTTCGGGACAAAGAGCAGTTATTGAATTTTTCTATCAAGAAATTCACCGTAGGATGCCGAAGTGAGGAAGTTGGCGTTGTTTCCCCCCGTGTCTCGGAAAGCACATAAAACCGTCGGTCCTGCGCCTGATCTTTCTCCGGTCACGTCGGATTTACGTCTCATCGGACTATTAAGTGAGGGAATAGAGAGTCCACCTGTATTTACACACACACACACTCGTGCAATCTTGTCCTACACAGATGGCTAGTCTCCGCTGAGACTGGTCAACGTGACGGCATCAGGTCAGAAAGGATATATATATAAGACTGTATGAAATTAAACTGAATGGATATTAAATTAAGTACCTACATAATTAAAAGATATTTTCTATAATTTACGGCTTGTGGCGTTGAGGCACCGCGGGTCACAGGCTCGTGGGCCACACAGTACACACAATACATTCATACGTGGTAGAGCCATGCTGCAGCTATATTAGTAGTATAGTTATAGCACGAGTGGGTCGGCTCGACCACAGAAGGACCACGCCCTCACAGAATACCAGCGTAAAATAGCAGCTTAAAACTGCTGTGTTTCGTATGGTGAGTATATGTAACCGGAGACCCTTTTTTCTGGAAAAGAGGCATTCCATCTTAATCCTCACGGGTGACAACGCATCTGCATTTTGACTCGCAAACGAGGATAGATGTAGATGTCAATGGGCCACAGGTAAACACTTACCATCAGGTGGACTGTGTGCTCGTTTGTCATCCTATCCTATATAAAAAGTACAAGTACAAAAAATCCCTAGTAAAATTATTTGAAAAAAATATAAATTATCAGTACGATTTCAACGTACATAAAAGATAAGCTTGTTGCCCCATCCCGGCTATGTGGAACATTCCTACCGCCTATATTATTTTCTATCGGCCAACTCCCTGATTAGAAATACTGGATGCGAGATTTTGCGTGCCTTAGTACATATTAGCAAACAACGCTCCGCCTCTGCGAGCAGGCTTCATTTCACAATTGCCTGTACGCAGGTACAGAAAGCTACTGTTTCAAATTAGTAGTCCGCGTTGCCATTGTCGGATGAGTATAACCACGGTATTAGACAGGTTTTATTTCAAACGATTCAGTAATATGAGATAAGTTTTCTCGATAATGTACCGTAATGAACGGGCTTGTGATGCAACTGATTCATTCATCTTCCATTCATTATGGGCTATCAAAGAACATTGCTGAGCATAGACCTACCTTGGGAGGAGGGTTGCATGGTATTTAGAAGATGCTTTTTTGAACTTACAGCCTACATGATGTTGGATGTCGTTTGATACCTACGGCTATACACAGCTGTGGCCAACTTCAAACAAAGAAAACTACAGTTGCGTTCTCACGTCTGAAAAATAAGAAGCAATGACCCATAGCCTGTAATTACACTGACTCTCTAAATCCTAGCCCTCTCCATAGCTCGCTGAGCGACATTGAGCGAGCTTATACGGACAGCAATTAAGCACCACTTCTAAGATCCATTACCAACATACACTGGTTGTACAACCTACTTTTGAGAGTTTGAGGTATGCCTAACAGGAAGATATGTCGTAATCTCCCGAACGCTGCCCAGCCGAGTTGAATCCTTCGATTGACCTTTCGTTCGAAGTTGGACTTAACTAGTCGGACTATTTGTCATAAGTAAACATACTCGTTGACAACTTCGAACTTAGTGCTCGCAACAACTACCGGCATAGGTGTGACATGGACTTTACACATGACTTTTGTTTTTTACAAGTCAAGCAAATATGCGTATATATAACAAGTTGTAATACTCTATTTTACTCCCTTTTTGTTGAGTTTTTTGAAGTCCTTTCTTAGTAGTTGTCTACGTCGAGAAAGGAGTACGAACTATGAGTCAAATTTCAAGTCAATCGGTTGTATAGTGGAGATCTCGTGATGAGTGGGTGAGTCAGTGTTATTTCGCTTATATGAATGTAAAGTAGATTAAAACGATGCTTGCATATATCCAGGGTAAACAGACACAGCTACTATCTGTTGTGCTTCACTTTGCAATCGATCGGGGTGCACCATAAAGCAAGAGATGCGCTCTCGTCTGTTCCCTTGATTAGACACGTCCGCGAGGCACCCGACAAACATTCCGCGCGAATTAATGTTTACCTTCCATCCCCTGTTACAGAATTAATAAATTATTCGAAACGGATACACGTGTCGCTTTAGATCGTTTCGAAATTAACATCGATTTGAAATCAAATATGTACCTTAATCCTTGCATAAACTATTAGTGCGCATACGAGTTATGTATATTAAAAAAAAATTATATATAGCCGGGATCACATCAAAGGCAGCTAATTAAGTAGCGCAAAAATAAGTTTCTGTGAGATGAATATTTGTGCCATTTGCTGTAGAGACTTTCGGTCTATGGGTTCAACGTGCAGTGAAGCTCCTAAAGGTACTATATCCGCGACTGGGTGTCGCTGCTGGTAAGCTGGATAAGAGGGCTGATTATTTTCAAAGGTTCAAAGGCTAAGTATAGCCATTCAGCGAGGATAGCTGGTAAATCTTGCTGATAATTTAAGTTTTTAGTTTTCGTTTTTTTTATTATGGTTATAAATCTTTATATATAAAAATTACGGGTCTCGTTGTTTGTCCGCGATGAACTCCTAAACTACTAAACTGATTTCTATGAAATGTTTTACAATGTGTGCAGTTTGGTCTAACTTGAGAGATAGGATAGTTTTTATCCCGATAAGTGACCCTCAATTTTTTTATTGTGAATTTAATGATTTTTTTTAGGACACAGGGTCATCGGAAAGGGCAGAACAACGTATGCCTGGTCAGCTAGTATGGTATATATTTGAATGTTATTTAAATAAATGATTCTAACGATTAAATATAAAACTGAAGTGAGGAACGAACTTACAGTCCACTAGATGCACTGACCTCTAACTTGATGACAAGTGGTTACTGCTGACAACTTCATACAAATAAGGTTACAGATGCGTTCTCACCTCACCTTGAAGACTACCATGGAATGCCTCACAGCCTGTGATTACACTGACTCTCTATATCCTACAGACTGGAACACAGCGGTGCCAGCACTGCTATATTTTAGACAGAAATAGTTAAGAGGGGTGGGTACCTACCCAAACTCCAACGCAGAAAAGGACTGCTACCATCTAGTAATAAAAAAATGCGTGAGTGTCGTTGAACACTCGGTTGGAACGAAGTTCCTTACGTAGTATATTATTACCGATAAACGTAGGTATGTTATTGATTAACAAATACAAATAAATAAATTAACAATAAAAAGAGTAATTGATTAAATAAATTAAGAAAAAGTGCGATGAGATGGAAATTATTCCATCTCACTTCCTTATTTCGCCGCCAAGGCCGTCTACACTATCACACAAGGGGTAGTAACGAAAAAATCAAAAATGTCATAGTTAACCACGGCTACCTTAAGATTAAAAATTATTAATTTTTGTTCCGATCTACGCAGTATGAACTTATAGTATCATGAAGTCTTGCAGTTGTATGCTTGGGTTGGGATTTAATTTTATTAATTATGGGGTTCCAAGCAGATGGTAGCACCCAGCCATATTCTCTATTGAAATTCATATGTTTTTTAATTTCAATAGCCTCGCGAATCATCCTGGGGAGGAATCGGTGTTTTTTAGCGAGGATTTGTGGTCTATCAAATCTAATGTAGTGACGACGGCCCGTTTTTTACGCGGAACCCTAATTCTTTCCCTAAAATAAAAGTAGCCTTAGTTACTCCTTATAAAATCAGCTGCCTGCCAGTGAAAGTCCAATCCAAATCGGTTCACAGGTTTTTGCGTGATGCGTTTTCAGACAACAGATAGAAGATAGACACAGAAGTTTTATACCAATAAACCAGCATAGCAGCGATCACCTCATCCAAAGATTATGTTTTCATTCATGTGTTCCTTAATATTATAACTTTTTTAATATTATCACTAATTATGCAGTTGCAAATTTCATTTGAAATGTTTTGCTATCTAAAGTGTATTACATATGTACGAGGGTGGATTGAAAAGTACTCGGCCTAACACAGATCCATTCAATTCTAAAAATCAAATCTACCCACATTATTTAGTTCAGTTCAGACTAGTTCATTGTGTGAAGTTCGAAACGTGTGCGATAATTAGTTGTGATTTTATAAATTTATTAACAAAGTAATCGGACGTAATTTTCGCGAATGGAGCAAATCGAGCAGCGTGCCGTCATTAAGTACCTCCATAAGAAGGGGCTATCATCAAAAGCCATCCATGATGACATGGTCAGTACATTAGGCGATTGTGCTCTGTCATATTCATCCGTCAAAAAATGGATAGCAGAATTTAAGCGTGGTAGAGAGAGTGTGAAAGATGAACCCCGCTCTGGAAGGCCTTCGACGTCAACTACTGACGAAAATATTAAAAAAGTACTTGATTTAATAATGTGGGAGCGCAGATTAAAAATTAGAGAGATAGCCGAGATTATAGGCATCTCTTATGAACGAACTCAAAACATCATTGTCAACGAGTTGGGTTTCCACAAGGTGTCTGCGAGGTGGGTTCCGCGACTGCTTTCAGTTGAACAAAAAAGGACGCGATTGACTATTTCACGCGACTGTTTGGAGTTATTTGAAGCCGATGCAGATGATTTTTTGAATCGTTTTGTTACTATAGACGAAACATGGGTTCATTACTGTACACCGGAAACAAAACAACTGGAGAAGACCTGGTTCACCACCCCCTAAAAAGGCTAAGTCGATTTTGTTGGCAAATAAGGTGATGGCTTCAGTATTCTGGGACTCGAAAGGTGTGATTATGATTGATTATCTTGAAAGGGGTCAGACTATAAACTCTGATTACTACTGCACCTTACTACGTCGTTTACGAGAGGAAATAAAAGAAAAACGTCGAGGAATGCTCAGAAGAAAAGTCCTGTTTCATCAAGATAACGCCCGTGTTCACACGTCAGTACAGTCAATGGCTGAAATTCACAACTGTGGCTTTGAACTGTTACCGCATCCGCCGTATTCACCTGATCTGGCACCATCAGACTTCTTTCTGTTCCCTGACCTAAAAAAGCACTTGGCAGGTCAAAGATTTTCGACAAACGACGAGGTCAAAGCAGCTGTAGACGCATATTTTGACTCTAAGTAAGAATCATTTTTTTTCAACGGTCTAAATGCTTGGAAGGGGAGGTGGCAAAAGTGTATTGAACTTGATGGTGATTATGTAGAAAAATAAAAATATAACTGATTTAGTATGTGTTTATTTTCTTGGTTAGGCCAAGTACTTTTCAATCCACCCTCGTATTTACAATTTGCTTATGGCTGGTACGATAGTCTCAGATGCAAAATGTATCGACGGTCCTTTAATTAGCCAACCTGTCGTTAGCAGCAGGATGTTTGATTGAATTTCCGATGGGCAATTTCATGTTTGTAACATGCACCGGTACTTGATAATATTACCCAAGTTGCGACGCGCCTGTAACTCTCCCTTGTCGCAAGTCTGTCACTGTCTTCCACTGAGGTTGCGTCAAACGGAATTGAAATTGAATCCATCGGCAACGTTAAAGGAGAGAAGGTACCTTGTTGTTGATTGCAGTGGATATCCAGACATCTCCATTTGCTCCGAAACATCGGATGCAGTTTATGCATGTCATGCATTGATTTTCGTGCAGGGTTTTGTTTTAAATGTTTTTTTTTTACAAACCACGAAGTGAGGTTTACTATTGGCTAATTTTTCGTTTAAATGTATCGACTTAGCGGCGAAAAGATTTTAAAATAATAGTTTTTCGTAATTTTCACATTATTGGCTCTATGCTTCGGCCAGGTAATCTTTATATATAAAAATTACGTGTCACATTGTTTGTCCGAACGATGAACTCCTAAACTATTGAACTGATTTCAATGAAATCTTGCACACTGTGTTCAGTTTGGTCCAACTTGAGAGATAGGATACTTTTTATCCCGACCTTCAATATTTCTTGTTTGCGAATAAAAGGATTTTTTATAGGAAGGGTCGTCGGAAAGGGCGGAACAACGTCTGCCTGGCCAGCTAGTATTTACTATTTCTTGTTTATCATTGAAGATAAAGAGTCAATGTTGCTCTAGGACTAAGCGGTTTGCGGTGAAGGGTAACAGGTGTCTGAGGTATGCAGCATGTTCCAAAACTGCTATAAGACATATTTTCAAAGTAAAGTTAAATTTAAGTATTTAAAGTTAGCCGGTACAACTATCTTCTTCAAACAAGTCGCAAAATATCACGACCAACGCCCAAGGTGCTTGACGTCTTGTTCTGCAATCGTCCAAGTTTGCACTATTTAATACGCATGTATATAAAGAAAACCACTTGACATATATCTTTTTGACACTTGACATAGCGCTTTTCTTAAGTTATAGAAACAGAAACTTTTTTTATTCAATATAGATTATAGATAATACTTATGCAAAAACCTGTGAATCTATTTGGATGGGAATTTCAACTGACAGATAGCTGATGACTTAGGCTACCTTAATTTTAGGAGAAGAATTAAGTTTCCGCGCAAAAAATTATAATCACGAAATCCAATCGCAATAAATTCCACGCGGGCAATGACGCTAAAATACTTGGAGTAATGGCTCTAAATGTTGTTTCTTTTGTTTTTACAGAGAAACACAATTACGTCTTTGTTTTATTATTCCCAATTATACAAGAGTATATAATACACTGATACTCATACGTTTACGAGCTCAGCTAATGGGTCTCTAAAATGGTTAGATCACTGTGTTGTGACCTGTGCGGCTAAGCCCTTAGTATTTAAGGCATCGGTATTGTATGGCGTATAATGTCACATTAGTTTGTGTAACATTAGTTTGATCATACCTAAGATCGTTTACCACACCTGTCAATAGTAACAACGTACAATGGGATGAAAGAGACGAACAACAAATAAAACAATACCGAGATTATTGTTATTCTAAATTACGTCAAATTGATTTCCTACCGAATATCATGACTGTGCGCATGATTTGTGTGGCAATGCAGAACACTTTTTGCTATTAGACAAAATGTATCCAGAAATATTAGCATTACTTAAAGAATGCGCAGAATTTTCGTATAATTTTAAAGGAAATAATAAATGTAAAAACATAACATACTTACCGGGTTGGAATAAGTTCAAGCTCACTGTGACGCTCGATTACATTATAAAAATTGGGCATTATATGGTAAATCGAGATCTGGACATGTATATCAAACAATGTGTATTTCAAGAAACATCTTTAAAAATAAATTAAAATCCTTACAGTACAGTCAACTACTAATAAAAATGGACAAAATTGCTCAGTTTAATTTGGGAAAACAGTTCAGTTAATTGTGAAATTCTACCAAAAATTTAAATCAAAAGACGGGCCTCACTGTGACCGCGGTAGGGATGCGCGAGCCATCTGAAATCGCTCATGCTTACGAAAGAAGCATTCTACGAGTATGGTCGAGCCACCAGTAGTTAGTATTGTGAGCAATGCTCGGGCCACCTATCCGGGTGGCTCCCAGAATGGATTCTCAGATTCTATTCAACGGATGGTAAGAGGGAAATCACTCGGCTATGATGGTTTGAACACTGAACACCTAAAATATGCTGGTGCTCACTTATCTCGAGTCATCATCATTACAGCCCTTCACAAGTCTACTGCTGAACATAGCCCTCCCCCAAGGAATGCCACAAAGCACGGCCCTGAGCCACCTACATCCATCGACTTCCTGCATGTCTTACCAGGTCGTCACTCCATCTAGTGGGGGGACGCCCTACACTTCGCCTGACGGTACGAGGCTGCCACTCGAGAACCTTTCTTCGCCATCGGTTGTCGGTTCTTCGAGCTATATGGCCGGCCCATTGCCACTTCAGCTTACTAATTCTTTGGGCTATGTCGGTTAATCTACTGCGGATATCCTCGTGTTTAAGTCTATCACGCAGAGAAACGCCTAGCATAGCCCTTTCCATGAGCGACTTTGAGCTTCCTCATACGGCCAGCAGTGAAGGATCACGTCTCAGATCCGTAGGTCATTACTGGCAACACGCACTGGTTCAACAATCTAGTTTTGAGGTTCTGAGGTATGTCTAACGAGAAGATGTGTCGTAATCTCCCGAACGCTCTCTCGAGTACTTGCATTGTTATATAGTTCATGTCATAGTTCGTGTGTAAGTCATAGTTACTTATCGGCGGGGCTTACTAAAACTGTTTTAGTGTCTATTATTAAAAACTGGCGATTCGCCCCGGCTTCGCACGGGTGATTTCTGGATCTCGTCAACAGCTCCACCTACCGGGTTTATTGTGAATCTAAACCGTCGAATTTACTTAGTCGGTCCAGCTGTTTAGGTGGAGTACACTTACATACACATAGCGTTGCCAGACGTCCGTATAAAGCCGGACACAGTATGGCTTTGTGGTTGCGTGTGCGGCCAATTATTAGTAGGATGAGAGGACTTTTGTCTATTTGTGAGGGCTACGCAGCGGCTCACGGGCTTATGTACAACACAAGTAAAAGTGAGTGGATCCTATTTAAGTTTGGATCAACTAATTACACTGAACTTCCGGAAAATTCATTGTGTGGGAAACCTTTGAAGTGGGTTGCGAGTTTTAAGTATCCACTGGGTTACAGTTGATTTAAAAGATAATATGGATATGGAGAGGGAGCGTAGATCATTAGCGATTCGTTGTAATATGCTGACTAGCAGGTTTTCGCGTTGTAGTAAGCAGGTTAAAGTAACGCCTTTTAAAGCTTTTCGTCAGTGGTTCTACTGTTGCTATAGAACCCACAGTTCGCTATACCCAGCGAGCAGGCAGTGATCTACGTGTCCAATACAACAATGCCTTGAGAGTACTGTTAGAGGTGTCATGGCGATGCAGCGCCTCAGGCATATTCGCCGAGACTCGTAATGACGGCTTCGCAGCACTAGTTGGGTGGCAGTGTGTATCCGCGCTGACCCGTTTGCGAAACAGCATCAAAAGTATCCTTGGGGTTTTCGGTGATCGGTGTGACTTGCCACTTCTACAAGCGTGTGTGTTGGTCTACACAGCAACATAACAGTGTATATGTTGTTGTGTAGATCTACCCTACAATTGTTTGAATTTTTCTTTTGTATTTATAGTGTTTTAATGTATTTTTTATTAACCCTACATATAATTTGATTGGTTAATATCACATATAGGCTCTGCCTGAAATAAACAAATAAATAAAATAAAATAATATCATTATACAATTCGAAAGTTTACAATATACCTATTCACGAGTATAAGTATCTTAGATTAAAAATAAACGGTGAGTCAGAGCAGGTCCGCCTGGCCGATGGCTTGATGCGCGTTCACCTAGAGCTATTAATTCACTCCCCATCACAGAGGTCCTTTTAACAAATGTCCCTGTCTGTCCTTATCGGAACGTTGGTGCTTAAAACTTTCCTAACGGCACAATGGGAACTTCGCTTAAATGACTACAATGCGTCTACCGATGCCTGCGATGCGCCTATTGTAAAATCATGTCTATCATCTTTGCGCAGTCGATGTGTTTCGCCCAGTGCGAAATAACTCCTTTGTGAATATATGGTTCTGACTACTGCCGATCTACTGTTTGTGTCTTCTGACCTGCAGAGTTTCTTTGGTTCTGATTATATAAGTGTGTGAAGCTGAACGTTACTGGCTCCAATTGTGTTTTGTTTTGTTGCATAACGTACTTTAAATGAGTACCGAGAACGAGGTGAATACTTTGAAAATTATCGTATCACTGCCATTTGTTTATTCCACTACTCAGTAACACAATAACAGTACAGTGAATTGAAATTATAAAAGATGTTTATATCGATCACCATATACTGTGTTTGGACCAAGATTGACATTTAATCTGCACCTGTAGTAGCCTGTAGGGCGACTACTGTACAGGTACAGCTAGCATTGCAAGACCACATGTAGATTCGCTAAGATCTCATTACTATCTATGTATATGCTATCTTTCATATTGGATATTGAACATCACTCCCGTACTCAAAGGAAATTATAATTGATAATAATATGTTATGCGTAACCACCATACTTGTATTTTCTCCTGTATCGTAGGCAGTTTACATATATACATTTCACAAGTCAAACATCCAGACCCGGAACAATCACTCATTTGTAGACCATAGACACTTCTTCCGTGCAGGATTCAACCCGCTTCCCTCAGCACTGCAACTTGTAAGCCATGCGCCAAGGAGCCGTCAACGCCACGCGTTTACGAATAATCACACCGACGATGGCCAGCATCGTCAACGGTGCTTACGTCTGGTACCTTCCTACGATGGGTGATGTCCATGTCCGGCAAAGGACTTTTACGTGCTGATGATGAAGATGAATCATAACCGCGCATTCAACAGTACTGCACTTCTAAAATGACGATGCATTATGTAGTGTACACACTATACATCCAAGATAGCACGCTGTTGTAGTTCACCCTTCTGATTAGGCGTACGGGCGTGTAGCGCGGCATAACTTATGTATGGCCGTTTGTCGGGCCGACGAAGGCCCCCGACTCCCACCTGAAATCCTTTTTAATCATTAATGAAAATTGCAATACATGTAACGTAGCTGCTCAAATATTTAGACGTGTAGTTTCCTCGAGATCAGGCGTCTCCAGCCGGCGTAATAGTAACTCTGAATTATTTATTCGAGTTTTATGTTATGTCTCGCGCGTCTTCTAACCAAGTAATACTTTTGATTTTTGCCAGCCGTGGCGGATGCTGTTTTTCGGTTCTCGACGTGTTCTCTGTTATTTTACGGTTGTCTTGTCTTGTTTGCGTCGAGGAAATCCTACGATCGCTGTGTTTGACTGAAAGCTGGGAATTTCTTCAACGGTTGTACAAAGTACTATATTGCTTAACCTTATACAGGTATAAAGTTTGTAACAGAATAGTTCGTATTGTTCCGTAACTGATACAGATATCCGATTTTTTTTAAACTGCCTCTTACTAGAAAAAAGTGCAAGTTATCGGATGCTTTTTGGACCTTTTTGTTGTTATTTTGTTGTTTCAGGCCTCCATGTTTATATATTTTGGATATTTATATCAGTTATAAAACAACACTTTAATCCTACATCTTAAAGAGGAATGTGCATTCTGTTATAAAAAATCTGTTACTAAAATAAAACTCTAATACGACGTCAGTCTGAACACGCATCACGCAAAAACCTGAGAACCAATTTAGATGGGACTTCCACTAGCAGATAGCTGATGTTATAAGGAGTAATTTGGGCTACTTTTATTATAGAAAAAGAATTAGGGTACGCACAAAAATAAATTAAAACCCATGAAATCCATAAAATCCACGCGGGCGTAGTCGGGGGGAACAGCTAGTATAAAATATGTTCTTGTTGGTTCTTCCGAGCATTAAAAGCTATTTCTTGTAATCTGTATCGAAAAATAATAATCCTATTCTATTCTCTTCATATGTTCTGTCTGTGAGACATAAGTAAAACTAAGAAAATTAACAAGAGAATAAAGTATAATAATGGAGTACTAGTAATAGAACATGAAAATATACAATATTTTATTATACACAATATTAAAAAGTATAATAAGAAAATCTAAAACTAGTAACTTAATTATCATACAGTCCTACTCCCCGCTGTATCGTGCCAAGAACGCTGGCTGCGTTTCGCCACTGAATGGCTATACTTAGCCTTTGAGCGAGAAAAGAATCAGCCCTCTTATCACCGGCAGCAACGACCAGCCGCGGATGGAGTTCCTTTTGAAACGTCACCGCACGTGGACCCCTTATTTATTATTATATAAATTAAAATAGATACAGTGTAAAAGAGAACAAAAACGTAAATTTTTGAGGTAATAATTCTTAATGCACAAGTCATAAAAATACGAATGAAGAATAAAGTAAAATTATCATTTTATTACTATTTAAAGGTTTTTATACACACTGCCGGTATTTTAAAATGGATTTACTTAAAATACAACAACAATAGTAAAATAAGTTAAGGATCTTAAATAATTGATGGTGTGTCCTTCGCTTTATCATATTGTTAAATTACGATCCGCATAACTTACTTTAACATTTGTAAGATTTTGTAAACACGGTATTTTTCCCTCGCATATATGTATGGATGTACTTATAAACGTAATCGCTGTATGTACTCACAAAGAAGACGAATTATTACATTATTTTTACGTGGTAGAGCCATGTTTCAGCTATATTAGTAGTACAGTTGTATCACGAATGCGTCGGATCGACCGGGGAAGGACCACGCTCTCACAGAATACCAGCGTAAAATAGCAGCTTGACACTTTCGTATGGTGAGTGTAGAGAACCGGAGATCCTTTTTACTGGAAAAGAGGCATTCCATCTTAGTCCTCACGGGTGATAACGCATCTGCATTTTGATTCGCAAACGAGGATAAATGTAGATGTCTGTGGACCACAGCAACCACTTACCATCAGGTAGATTGTGTGCTCGTTTGTCACTATGATAAAAAAAAATAAAAAAATTGAACGAAATCAGTTAATGTACAATGGAAAAGCTAAATTGATTATTTAAAAACACGTTACATGTATTAAAGTAAAGTAATAGTAAGTGCATATAATAGTAAAGTGTAATAATCTATATCCGTCTCACTTCTGATTGCTCTTATCAATACTGATAGGATCAGAGCAGACAAGGAAAAGTCCAGTGCATTGCGTTGATTCGTGTTGGCAGATCTCAGTTATATTTTTTCTTTTCTCAGACATATAGGTTTTTACACGACGTTTTCCTTCACCGCCGAGAAAGCGGTAAGTCGGATCTTAAACCGCACTTCATTCAGAAGTGCCGGTGGATAATGGACTCTGTTTGCTCGCCTATAAAAGCGAGCTTTTTTCTCATGTTGCATCCCTTTCCGTTTTCTATCGCATTTACCATAGGCTCTCCTTTTTAGATGGCCGGCAGCTCACCTGCAATTTCCCTGGTGTTGCAGTTGTCCTTGGACGGCGGTCGCCACTTACCATCACGTGGCGTGATCACCATTCTCGTTTGCCTCCCCTTCTTTAAAAGAAAAAAACTACAGCCCTCTTTTCTTGTTCTAATTAATTAAATTTTATTATATAATTATAATAAAATTAACAAATTAAATAATAATTAAATTAATACAAAATAATTTACTGGACACACTTTGTTAGTTTGCACCCGGTGTACAAATTTTTGCCGCCAAATAACAGTGCGTTCACTGCTATGTCCCGGTCTTAAGGCTATAGACAGCCAGTACAATTAGAGACTGTGAGGCATTCCATCTTAGTTTTCAAAGGTTTCAACGCATCTGTAGCATTTTTATTGGAAATTGGCTACAGGGATCCATTGGTTGTAAGATGGACTTCAAGATTGTTTGCCACTTCAATGTTATAGAATAGTACACATTTGGGAACAAAACCACTACGACACGGCATTATTTCACTTTATAATTCATGCAGGTGCGATCATATTAGTGATTGTGGTTTTCGACGAAGCCTGATAAGCAAGTCAAAGGCTTTTCGGGGTAGAGCGATGGACTCGATAATTCGCCGGTCCTGTTAATTATCCGCATCAAGGGGCGCTGCGAGGCTGGGGGTGGCAGGGGTGCGACGCCTAGTTTGTCCAACAAATGCGTCTGATTAGCCCCACTTTGTCGCGCGCTCCCTGATATTATCGGGCGAGGTTCTACGTTGCATTGGACCGAATCGGTTTTGTCAGAACTGTAAAGAATGAGACATCGAAGCTTCTAAAATATGATTGCTTGCATAAGTAATATCGACGATATTTATTATTTTTAATTCATAGGCGTATAGCAAGTTACGTATAACTAAAATAATTTAAAATCTTTAATAAAAATATAATAATATTTTTATTAAAGATATAATAATTAATAAAAATAGTCGTATTTTAATTTTAAAAGACGGCTTCGTGGCGCAGTGGCTTAGCAGTGAGTTCTTGCGCTGGGGCCCGCGGGTTCTAATCCCGCACGGAACAAGTATTTGTATAGCCTACAAATAAATGTTCCGGGTTTGGATGTTTGTCCTTGTGCAATATATGTTTGTTAACTGCCTCCACGATATAGGAGAAAATCCTAGTGTGGGTGTAACGTTTTTTTAATATAAAAATAAGAAAAAATAATTGTGATTTTGTAGAATAAGAATGACTAACACACAGTCCACCTGTTGGTTAGTAAATGCTGTAGCTATAGATATCTACATTCTGCGGGAGGGTAGTTCTTCTCTTGTCGAGCCGGCTGTTTCATACTAACACCATAATACAGTAGCACATGGCTCTACTATTTAAATTATATTCTTCTATAAAAATATTAACATCAACATTATTATAGCGCATCACAAATCCACTTCCCAACATAGGTCGCTCCCATAGATTGCCACAATGCACGATCGTAAGCTACCAGCATCCATCAAATCTCTGCAAGTCCGCCAGTATAATTGAACCATAATATAAATCAACCATAATAAATCAAACCTACCATGTAGTGGCGATGTAAGAATATCTACTACCCTATATCATCCCGTGGGTGCCTTAGAGGCGATAAAGGGAAACAAATCAAGATATGGACAGCAGCGTCTTCCTAATAACGAATAAAAATAAACAACTGCGGTTGCAGATCGGCTTGCCAAGCGTGGCAACTATAGCAAATATCCTACATATGAGGCAATCTATGGGTGAAAGCCTATGTTCAGCAGTGGACTTTAGTAGGCTCTAACGGTAACGGTATAAATCAACCCGTATGTTTTACTCGTGTGTTCGAGACACGTCTGAGATATCGCCGGAACGACGGACGCAGCTGCACTGATCATCTTGCTTGCTCCCAATTCATTAACAAGCGTACTGACGTTCAACCTGAGCACGTAGGTCCTTCCAATCAGTCATACGGGTCAGTTGATTGTAATAGTCTCGTTGCCTGTTTGTTGATATTATTGATTGCGATTTGGTCAATTCCTAAATTTTCAATGTACATCCTATATGATTGCTTGAATAATTTATGAATTTATGAAGGAGTCATGCTTCAATATTAGTAATATAGCGTTGAGGCAATCTAGCAGACACTTAGCATCTTTCTATAAACGAATTAATGCATTTGCTATCTCAAAACCCAATGACTATTATTTAATTCTAGGGGACTTTAATATCACTCACGCTCAATGGACTTATAATATCGACATAGATTCTAGGGATATTCATACTAACAACAATATATTAGCTTGTCTAACCGCCAATTTTTTGATTGAATTGTTACTTTTGCAATATAATAATTGTTTTAATTCAAATAACAGACTGTTAGGTCTTGTTTTTTTTTTTGCGAGCACTGTTCTACTACTTCGTGTAAAAATCCTTTATTACCAGAGGATTTACATCATAAGTCCTTGGAAATTGACCTGAAACTTAATTTTTCACGTCAACTAAAATTCGCTCCCTCTGTTAAAAAACTATATCATAAAGCTGACTGATTCAAAAAAAGAAAAACTGAGATCTATTCAGTGGCACGATTTTTTCGGCACTTTCGAAACTGATGTTGAATTAATGACAAAAAAATGTATGATCTCAACGACCTTATTGATAAATTATACCCCTTGGTATAAAAGATCCACAATTTAATTGAGCAAAGAAAAATCTAAATTTCACAAAAAATGGAAGGCAACTAACTTAAGCGATTACAAAACTTACTCTCTCTTAAGAAAACGTGTAAAATCTATCAAAAACCCAAACTATAAACAATTCATAGACTTTGCTGAAGATAAGATTAGCTGTCATCCCAAATTCTTTTGGTCTTTTGTAAAATTGAAACAAGATTCCTGCAGCATTCCTGAGAGAATGGAACACAATGGCAAAATACTATCCAGTGGTAATGAAAAAGACGAAATCCACCCTATTTTTATCTCAAACTGGGCCAAAAAACTTGCAGTACCACTAACCATTATCTTCTGTGCTTCAATTAGTTCTAGTGTCTTTCCTAGCATATGGAAAAAATAATTGATAACTCCAATCCAGATTAAAAGAACAAATTACGGTATATAGACCGGAATCGGACTGGATCTCAAAATGATGTGTACTTGGCAAAATACTGGAGAAAATTGTAACGTCACAGATGGCCACCTTTATAATGCATAAATTTAAAATGCATGTCATCAAAATGCAGATTCGTTGTCACCCCGGAGGACTAAGATAGAATGCCTCGTTTCCAGTAAAACACTCACCATACGCAACACAGCAACATTATGCTGCTATTTTACGATGGTATCCTGTGAGAGCATAGTCCTTCCCCGATCGAGCCGACCCGTTTGTGCTACAACTATAATATAGCTGCAGCATATCTCTAGCCCGTAAATAAAACTGGTTACAGACTCCCTCCCATAAAAGAAGAAGCGGGTTGGCAACCGCAGTTTTTTATTTTAGTCGTTATTAAGAAGACACCGATTCCCATCTCCTGATTTATTTCCCTCTGTCACCCCCTATGACACCTTCTTGACAATATTTTAAAGCGAATATTCTTACACCATCACTTCACGGTAATATAAATATAAATTCACCTATTGTATAATATAAACATATTCCAAAGCTTCTATTTAAATTTCATACGTACGTAAATAATACATGAAACGTTTGATATTAACTACACCTATATTTTTAAAGCATGGTTTTAATATTCCGTCATATATTCTTTGCCGTAAATATACAGTGTATACAGTGCTGTGTAATAAAATCCACTATCCCATGTTCCGTCGGTGTTGTAAGAGGCAACAGAAGGAAATAAAACAGGAAATAGGCAGAAGCATCTTCCTGAAAACAACACAAAATAATAATAAAAAACTGAGGAGACCTATATTAAACAATGGACTGTAGATAACTGTATAAAAATAGTGCTCGGAAAATTGTGGACCACTGCACGTTTAGTCATAAGAAACGTGCCACTTACCAGCAGGTGATTTCGTATTTAAATATTAATATTTGTGATAAGGGTTGCTAATACTTTTTAGCGACGAGAGCGTCTTTCATGTGATTTCTCTGTATCTGACTCTTTATAATGCTTTCACTCGGGACTAATGAAACAAGAAATTTCACAGGGGCCAGAATTACATAATATGTGTTTTTTGTTTTGAATCGTTAGAATTTTACTGTACTTATAAAACCTTCTTTGACTTATGTCTGAAGACCTTGCCATGATAGCGGTGAGATAAGTGAAACTCCAATGAAAGAACTTGCTCTTTTTAAAAAGTCAGCAACGCACCTGAAATCAGGTGAGCCTCATGCTCGTTTTCCCTCATTTTTATAAAAAGATGTTTAATGTTCTCACACGAATACTTCACTACGTCACGCCTGGTAACCCTCGAGGGACTAGACGGCCAAAGAATAGAGAGCCATTCAAACCACGTTTAACCAAAAAAGATGGGTATAGATAAAAAAATGTGATAGAAGTTTTAAGTGGTTCACCCAGGTGATGATGGGTTGACCACTTATACACTACACGATCAGAAACCCAATATCTCATTAATAGGCATTTACGACATATTAGGCAAGAAAAACTTATAGCCAATCTTTTTTGTTATTAGTCCCATATAAACATGATTCTACACTTTAATGGGATTTCTCACATCTTTTTTTTAAATTTCTCAATTAATGTAACGCATTTTCACTTTACATTAAAAGTAAACTATAACAAAATATCATTTAATATAGTTTTAGGATTATTATTATTATATTAAGATATTTTATTATATTAAGGAATTAATGGATGATAATCACCCCTGCAAGCTATTTCTAATTTGTTTTGTGTTGTAAATTATTGTGTAACCTAAATTATTGTAAGCTGTTCTCTTGCTGGTGTTTCTCAGGATAAAGGTATTTTACAAACCAGTGGTAAATTAAACATAATTACTTTCAATAAGTATTATTTACATATCTATATTGAATAAAAGTTTATATTTCTATTTCCGTGAAGTTAAAACGAAAAACGTGAAAAACGTGGTATCATAATAAGGATATATATATATATATATATATATATATATATATATATATATATATATATATATATAGTTATCGATACAGTTAAATATTCCTAACCGTGGCATATCCGCCGCTACTTATAATTCCCACAATACAAATCCAATAAAGTATTCATGCAAGGAGCTAAACGCAGCCAGCTCGCCAATATTGTGTGATGCAGATATAACTCATAAATACGTAATTCCCTCCTATTGTGGCAAAGCTGCAATTATTAGAAATCGCACTAGAATTCTAACTCGCCGTGTTCTACAACACGATTGCGAATGTTTTATTTTTTTGAGAAATTCTATATACAGTTCAGAGAATAAAAATAATTGGAGAATGCTTAGATGTTTCTATTTGTAGACTCACCTCAGCGAAATAATTTTTGTTTGAAAACTAACCCTCGGTCATTACGTGGGTTCCTTTACTGTCTGTACAGACAATCGTAAACTGTTGGTTATAGAAAAATGTCTTTTATATATGTATCATCACTAAGAGTATTTTAATTGTGTATATTTATTTAAATGAAAATTAAATAATATTTACTTTTTATATGCGCAAATGTGGTAGTAGTTTTTCAATATATTGAAGAAATTATTCTAAACTATTTATGAAATAATGTGTTCACAAAAATATATCTATAAATATCCACGTTATATCCACATTGATGGCTTAAAGCGGAACAATCTCAGCCGTAGCACTCAGCTACGAGTGTCGTGTCGTCGTAGCACTTCGTAGGCTATTTCTGCTACGATTTAAGATCGTAAATAAACTTGAACCATCATTTGTTATATCTCAACGCTTTTATTCACTGTTCTTCTTTTGATATAAAGGCCAGGAATATCAAGAAGGAAGCTGCATTTTTTGCTTTTATAGTTTTTTTATCGGACCGTACGGGTTTGGATGGATGGGAGCTAGGCGACAAAGATTGTAAGATTTTTTCGTCACTACCCCTTGTGTCATAGTGTAGACGGCCTTGGCGGCGAAATAAGGAAGTGAGATGGAATAATATCCATCTCCCTCGCACTTTTTCTTATCTTGCCATGAAAGAAATATTATTTTATTTCAAATGACGCTTCATTTTAATAAACGCTAGTAATTCATTTATTTGTATTTGGTAATCAATAATATAATACCTACGTTTATCAGTAATAATATACTACGCAAGGAACTTCGTTCCAATCGAGTGTTCCACGACACTCACTCATTTTAAATTTTTATTAAGGATGCTATCAGACGCTATCGAAAGTATATTTTTTATAAGTTTTAATAAATTAAAGTGTAAAAAATAGTTATTAACACAGCGTTTGGGGCGCAAAAACCATAGTCAAAAATATTTGAGCAAAACTGAAAATTAACTGATTTCAACTTAAGGAACCTATGTCCTGAAATAATTTTATATTTTGCACAACCATCTACATCATTATTGTTTCATGTATAACTATTCAAACTAAACTTCGCTAGGTTGTAGATGAAATGTTTTGGGGGAGGCTTAAGCACGATTGTGTTATTTTCTGATGATTAACGTGTGTGTCATTTTGATGCGTTTAGTTAAATATCATGTGAGGTAAATTGGATTATTTCCCGCCGACTAACGTGGGCGCATCGTAATGGGTCAGGATCCGGCTCCACTATTACTGGAGATCGATAATATCCCGTGCCATAATCGGGAAGCTTCCGGTCGCGGTCGTCGTATTTATTAACGAATTGCTTTTCAATTGCTCGTGTATGTCTGCTCAAGATCTTATATGATTCATATATAAATTTACTTCGGTACTCATATATATCGCACTGTCGGGTTACTTCAAAAATGAATTGATATAAAAGGAACAGTGTATTTTAAGAAACAGTGTATTTTAAATACTTAATGTTTATATTAAATACATTACCTATCATGTATCAAAATATGAAAGAGGGAAGCGTTGTTTCGTTTATGTCTATGTCTATTTACATATAAAAATAAACCTAGCAAGCTAACAGCATAGCAAAATGGCGAAGCAATCAGCTATGTAGCGGTTTCTAACGGAAAAAAATTTCAAAATAGGAGCTTCAGATGCCTGGGTGATGATCAGTAATCGATTGCTGAAAACAGAATTTGAAAATTCGAAACCGTTCTCGAGATAATCGTGGGACAGACGGACAGACGGACGGACAGACGGACAGACATCGTGAAATCAATAAGTGACTTCGCAAGCTTCGCCACTTAATAAGAGTGACAAACTATCAAATAGTCCCCTAATGGTAAGTGAAATACTGTGGCCTATTGACATCAGCATTAACCTAAACGCAGACGTGTTGATACCCTGAAAAAAAAGATGAAATGCCTCGTTACCAATAATAAAGGTATCTTGTTCTTACCTCAATCATTCAAAAACCACTATTAATTGAGTCAGTCTAAATCGCCTCCGTTACCAGGGCTCTCTTTCCAATAAACCGGCGACGTTTTCCGTTCGAACTGGGCACATTAATGCAGTGATAAACAATTACCCGGATAGGACGTTTTATCTAACGAAACTGCGCGCTCGCGTAAACCAACGCTGCCCTAATCATGTTAGCAGCCATGAATTTAGATTCACCCCCGGTGCCCCGGCCCCGCCAAATGTGCTGATTTTCATTTAGCCCTCGTATGGAAGGAATATTACCATAGTTTGTTAGGCAATGACTCGATATTTGTTTGTTTTACTTAAATTCAATTATGGAATATCATTTGATATTTTTATTTTTCTAATTAGCAGAAAGCATTTTCAGTATATACATTTTGTTTCTTCTTTTATATTGAAATGGTTACACTCAGTAAGATTTTGTTAAAGATAGCTAAAGGTTAGTTTCTTATAAACAAATGTGACAAAAGGAATGACAGTCTACCTGATAGTAGTTGGCTACTGCCGCTCAAGGTCACGTGCAGCCAACTTCTAACAAAGAACGCTGCAGATGCGTTGTCACCTCTGAGGACTTAGATGGAATGTGTTGGAACGAAATCTGTAATTCTGTGTTGAGTATGAACGGTGCGGAAATATATATATATATATATATATATATATATAACCTCCAGTATCACCTTAATATATATATACCTTCCTTCCCTGGGGGTAAATTATTTGCGTCTTTTCTGTCCTGCCTCCTTATTCAACCTGTATAATTGACACTCAATTAACATAAAAATAGTTTACATAATTTCACAAACTTGTAAAATATTGCAATTTATATAAATTTTATCAGTAAACATAATATTGAATGAATAATATTGTATTTTAAATATTTTCTCATGACAACTTTTATCGTATCAGCTACAGGATGTAGACGTAATATATTTCAATGTGAGAGAGCTTTTGCCGTTTTCAATCATTATCTTTAACGTCGTTGCTTTTTTATTAATTTTCATTAAATATATCATACAATGATGCATTTTTATACATCATAGATGCATAAAATATAATTTTATTTATTAATTTAAACTTTTTTATTCCCAACGTCATTAGGGGTTTGACGTCTTTATGTCATATTTAACGAAGGCTATCTACCACTGTTAAATATTAATTTTCAAATCTTAGTCCCCATTGTAACAACAAGTGCTATAAAGCACCCGATAATTTGTGAAACAAAAAAAGTTAACATTAAACGTTATAAAATCCGTGCAATCAGATATATTCGTGTTATTATTCGCGTAAATTGAAGAAATCATTAACTTGCCTTAATAAACACAATTTAATTTTTCTTTACCCATATAGTGGGAATATAGCTTGACAAAAGATTGAGCGTAAAAACAACTTAATGATGTCGAATTTATAAAGCAATAATTATTAATTATACTTGACAATTATGGTCTTTCCGTAATAGGATAAATGTCACGACGAAGACTTCGAGATATTTTATGTCCTACGAAAATACGAGTAAGTTAATAAATTTAGAATAGCAGTTTAATGCTGCTTTTTTTTCGAAAAGAACTGGTAAAAACGTGGAATTCATCCTAGTGACAACGCATCTGCATTTTGATTCTTAATTGAGGATAAATGTAGCTGGCTATGGGCCACAGGATATTGTGGTGTGTGTGTGTGTGTGTGTGTGTGTGTGTGTGTGTGTGTGTGTGTGTGTGTGTGTATGTGTATATTAGTTTATTTTTAATTTATAAATATGTTCATTGTATTTGGCACCTATCACATTATTTTTCCACGCGTCCTGGGTTGACTGGGAAAGAATGTCAAAAGTCCGCCCTCTGTAATTCTTTTATTAAGGTGTACATTAAAGTGTAAATAAATAAATCCACTTATCTGGTGCTCGTTTTAGCACCCTATTTCTTTAAAATGGTAAATGGTTTGAATTTAAAAAACGATACCATTACCTTAGTGCCGACCTGTTCCAATTTTTGTAGAAATATGATGTTTGTTTTTAAACCGCTGGCCTTTACGGCTTTGGCGGAATAGGCACTTGAGAAGGTCGTGTCGTATTTGCGTGTGCTCCGCCGAAGCTTTGAGTTAATATTTGAGTTACTTAAATTATTTGTGTAGTATAATAATTACTACAATCTTAAAACTTTACTAGGCGGTAGAAGTCCTTTTCTGCCTTGGAGTTTATTTTTCTTATTTTCCACCAGAGATTACACCATCCCTAGGGGTCGTTTATTGACTAACGTTTCACATTTTAAATACAATTTTGTTCCTAATTCAAGCTAATCTCTAAATAATTCAAGATAAACTCTACACAGACAGATAATTACAAACACCACTACGATTTGATACAGTGGTGTTGGTTTCACCGTATGAGTAGATAGTTATAAATTGAAGACTTTCTATACTATTTACAAATTGTCTTATAATATAAAGTAAATGTTTTGCACACTTATTTGTATGTTTTCTAGTTCAGCTTTAAATATATACAAATTGATATCAAAATAAGGATGCTTAAACACTGGAAATATATATATATATATATATATATATATATATATATTGTATGTAAATAAATATGCGTTTATAACTTACACTGTATATACTACCATTAGTGACTTAGTTATAACATAAACCAAAATGAAAAATTAAACATTTTATGATTAAGAAAATAATTTTTTTCTCAATTAGTGACATTTTGTCTGCTTTGTTATCATAAAATATTTTTTTAAGTCTATTTACAATTGTTTAAACGAATTTAATAAAGTAGTTTAAGGTTTATTCCTTCTTAATGAATTCGGCTATTTAAAAGGGAGACATCGGAAATACTACAGGTTAACTCATGATCATGACTCAAGGCACTAAACGCAGTACATTGTTGAAGTAGATGTCCAATAGTTTGCGTAGCTGAATAATCGCAAAGGCATTTGTCATGCGCGGTGATTTTAAATCTTAACAAATAACTTTTATGGTATCAGTGGCCTGGAATCTGAGTCAAGTGAAAACTCATATTGTTAGCCGCTCTAAGTTCCCATATGAAATCCAGCGTCGTTAGTAATTCTCTGATATATTTGTCTGCTACAGAGTTCCCATACCTGGTTTGCCAAAGAGTGTGTGTTTCAATTTTGATTCTGTGTTTATGTAAGAAGTGGGTGTTGCAAGTAGCTAGGTGCCTTGTGTGATTTCACTCCTGCTTTAGCCGCGGTCTACCGCATCATTCCCAGATATGCCAGATATGCTCTTGACCCAGAAAAAGTCGTTGGTGCTAAAACATTAGTGTCGGTAAACAGTGTGGTGAATCTTGTTGACAATTGGGTGTATATTGGATCTGTCTTGTATGGAATGTAGAGCTGAAAGAGAATCCGTACCGGTTTTCCACCCGCTTTCAGAAACTCCGCTGTAATTCAATGTTCGCTCGGGGACTTGCCGTTTTTAAGGTGCTGGAGAGCCATTCTAATCTCGCTCAGACTGACGTCCGAAATGTCATCGGAATAGTGTCGGATAAGACTTGCTCTTGGATCGTTACTCACACTTACGTGTGGCTACAACGATGACGTGTACAGCTACCAATAGAACCACTCAATCTCACTCAAAATCTCTGGTGTTCCGGAAACGATGCTGCCACATTCAGTCTTCAGCTTCGACAGTTGGCTCTTTCTGGCAGGCAGATCTTTGCTAAAAACTTTGGAACCCTGGTTCCGCTCGATCGCTTCTGCAATACGAGCAGTAATGCATACGAGCAGAGCAATGCGTAAGTGCCGCCGCATGCATTTGGAGATTTGCCTGTTCAGTTTCCTGTATGTTATCAAATCTACTAATGACTGCAGCTTCATTTCTCGTCTAGCAGCAATGAGATTAAGAGTGTGATTGTAGTGTTTTTGTGTTATTCTGCGGTAGGTCTTGCAAAACTTAGCTCCGACCGCATGGACAGTTTCCACGGGCTTGTCATTCATATTGCTGCATTGAAATCTTCTAGGCACTGAGAACGATTTTGTAACTCGAGCTGAAAGGTTTCGAGACTTTGGATTAGAGCACGAGGGGGACGGAGCGTTGATTTCATTAAACGACACCTCTCCAACTTAACGTTAAGGTTCAGTGTGCCTCTAACCATTTGGTGATTGCTACCAGTTTTCACCCTCGCGATCACTGAGACATCACTGAACAGTTGCCTTCTAGTCGTCATAATGAACCATATTGGTGGAACCTTCGGGGCTTGACTAGGTTTACTTTCTATGAGGCCATTTCTGGAAGAAAGATTCCATCATAAAGAATCCCTCTTTGTCCATGAAGTCGCCCAGCTAGTAGGCCAGGGGGTAAGTTAAGGTATAACAAAAATAAAAATCTAAACAATACGATCTGACTACATTACACCATCTATCAAATAAAAGTTAATAGAGTATTCCACTTTGGAAAGGTAGTGCAATAGAATTTATTCTGATAGCATGTAATTAAGTTTATCAAATGAAATGGAAACATTTCTTTAAAAATAACCGCATACGTGATTAGAATGGACGATGACAGTTACTTTGTGTGGCTTTAAGTTTAATTAAAGTTAGGGTTAAATAGAAAATGATATAAATTCAAAAGCTCTTGTGTCGTAGCCCTTTCATTAGGTTTGTGTTGTTTTTATCGACGTCATGTCATTGTGACTGGAATTAATAAAACGTTTTGTTTCCAATTTGTCCTCTCGGTTTTTAATCCTTTATAATTTATTCGCTTTACGTACATGTATCGGATATTTCTTTTGAAAACGATAAATAGACACAAAAATTAATGTAGGCAAACTACTACGTGGTATATTATATTATGCATCATTAACATTGACAGGTGGTTAAGATGTGTATTGTGTTAATGCCCCCCCCCCCCCCCCGGGCCCCACCTGCTTCTTTTTACTGCTGTATTGAGATAATAATTTTAAATGTTATTCTTCTATACCCCCCTCCCGCAGTAGAGAAGATTTGCCGTAATCGTCGAAAACACCACAATATCTATCATCTGTCCTTGGAATAAAGGTAACAAATGACTACACAGACCACCTGATGGTAAGTGGATGCTGTAGCCCTTAGACATCTCGTGTTCATCTACATCTCTATTAAGAATCGAAATGTAGATGCGTTGACAATTGACGACTAAGACGGAATGTCTCGTTTTTATTAAAAGGTCTCCTAATCTCTACATTCGCCATACGAAACACAGCAACATTAAGACGGAAATAAGACAGCAGAAAGAAACTGTTGGGGGAAATTATACGAAAATGAACTGTCTAATCGAAATGTTTACATATTATCTATACAACATATAATTCAGATGGGTTGAGAATCATCACGTAAGGCCTGACTAAATTAAAGTCCGCACAAAAGTGACGTCTGACATGAGGCGACACCGCAGCCGCCTGCAGCTGCCGGTGGCCTGCATCGTTCGACAGACACGATTCAATTTTCGTGCCGACCGCCATCGGCCCGGAAATTGATGAAAGCCTTGGTCTCTAGGCTATCGCATGTATTACGGCCCCGCCGTTTCGACTATGCAACTTTATTTTATTACGGCTCGGTTCAATCGACCGCTGCAGAGCCAACAAAAAGACAACCCTCTTACTAACCCACTATGTGTTAAAAGGGTCACTCGTTTCGTTTTATCACGGAGTACAGTAAATGGGCTAATTGAAATTCGGCAGGAATTCTTTGAGTCTTTTTCGGGTCGTCGACGGTCGTTTTTGTCGTATACTTTTGCGCTACGTGCATGAAATACGCTTTGTCCACCTTGGGTTTTATTTCTCATTAAAACTGTTTTTTTTTAATAGTATCATAGCCATTTCATTGTTCCCTTCGTCCAATATACAATTTTAATGTCTGGGGATAATTAAAATAATATTAATAATTAAAATAATATTAGGACAAAGTTTACTTAATGATTCCTTATTTATACGAATTAATATATGTACATAAAATAAATTAAATTAAACGCGATAGAATCGATTTTATTTCAATCAAGACAACGATTTAAAATGTGCAATTTTTTTCCTTAAACGTTACCACTACACTAGGACTTTACCCTGTATCTTGGTGCAGTTTACATACATAAATTACACAAGTACAAACATCCAGACCGGAACAATTATTTGTAGGCTATACAAATATGTACTTTGCAAAGAGTTTAATATTTTGGAAAATTGCATTATATTACATATTAAATCTACTATATTAATGTTGCAACGTATATTTGTCTCAACGCAGGGCACTCTTCTAGTTACTGAGAGTGTTAAGGTGTTTTTCAAAATGTTTTTATTTCTCAAATACGCAGTTTTCTTCCCTGACGAGCACTAGGTAAATCAACATTTGAAATGACAATGCCCATCTGTGCCCCAGAAATGCCCAGATAAAGTATATTACAAGATTGCTCTAAAAAATAAAAACTAGAATTATGTTGTTAATTTTAAATCATATAAAGCACTGGATAAAAAATTTAAAAAAATAAGACGGTTGGTTGACATTGCAGTACGTATCATCGCTTCAATCATTAATTCATGCTTTATTTATTACGGTCTGGAATCACGTCCTTTGGCCCATGTAAAACTCAACATAATCGAATAATAATATACTGCTTTACAACAAAAGAAAACAAAAATATGATTTTATAATAAACGTCATCAGATGAAAAAAGCATGGCCCAGTTAAGCATTCATTTTTGTTATCAAAACCCAGAGACAGACTAGGTTTTCTACCAACGCCATTTATGGGACTATTTGTTTGTTCACCTATCTCTCATTGACAGTCTCTTAAATTATAAAATCTTAGGCTTTGTTTAGTTAGGGGCTAAATAATGGGCATGATAAATAAAATCTTCCAAAAAGGAATCGTTTTTTTGTTGATCAATTGATCTAAGTAATCGATTCCAATATCGATTACTATTTTACATTTGAATCATCAACGAGTTGAATAAAGATCTAAATGATGTCTCTAGACACTCAAATGTACAAAAAAGTACTTTGTGGTAGTGTATAAGTATATCTAGGCTTCAAATAAACAAATATAATTAAAGCAAAAACCTAATGAAATAATGGCTCAAAAGGCTTAACTCCAAGTCAAAAACATTCCAAAAAACTAAAATGACTGTCATTCATTCTTTCACTGTATAAAAAACCAGTAGGAAGTTATCATGTTTAATGTCCAATATCTTTTGAACCGGTGCTTTATATGACATTAAATCTAGATATCATATAAATACTGTTAAAAAGTTATCATATGAGATAGAGCTGCAATTTGGGCATTGCATGGCATTGCTGACTTTTAGCTCCATACTAATATGGGCATGGTCCTTTCAATTATAAGTTTTATTGCTGTCGGCGGGGATGGAACACGGGTTGTTCACGTATAGTAGAATTTTCAGCGGGCGTTTAGCCCCTGATCTACTACGACTATAAATAAATAAATAAAGGAAAACAAATAAATACTTTATTTTAGCACAGACCATTGACGTACAGTACTTATATTTATAAAAAAATATATGAAATTGAATAAATTTGGCTTGTACGGCGAAGGCTGACTCAGCAAAAGTTGATTATCAGTAATGACTTAAAGAAACTCCTATTGAATAAAAAAATAGTCGTTGATTCGTAGATCATAACTGTTATGAAACATGTCAATGTATATTTGTTTGTGTACGTAACTGAACTTTTTTGTTTCGCCATATAAATATCATTCAATACGTAATTGCATAAGGAATACCTTTATTTCTTGATTAAATTTCCATTAAAGTGGCATCAACAATTTTAATAACGACAAACGTCAATCTTGCAAATAGTGAACAAATGAGAAGTTTATTCACGCATATGATGCGATGCGATGAATTTAACTTCGATATATATTCTTTTTGCAATGTAAATATAAAATTTATCGATAAATCTAAGACAGGACCTATAAGATACAGAATTCTTGATTTCCTTTTTTTATAAAACTAACTTATAAAACATTATATATTTTGCCCGTTTTCCTAGCATAGCTATGAATTGCCATTGAAAGCCATTGTATCGAAAAAAAAATATATTTTTCAAATATGACTTCTGTCCGTTAAGTCATCCAAAAGTTATACGACCTCTGACGTACCAACGATTATTTAATATTATAAAGATTAAAAAATACTAGTTTTAGCCCGCGGCTTTGTCCGCATAGTAATCGGAATTAATTTTTGTTGTTGTAACGCAACCTTGGATGTCATCTTTATATCTGTATTATTTCTGTATAAGCTTATCAGTAATTCATGATGAGTTTATTACGTGAGACATTTCGATATCTTACGAATCATCAATTTCTAAGTTATTCCATTTACGCAATCACCGTTTATAAATTCGTAAAGATACCATTTATAAGACGGTAGAGAGTGTTGTTTATTGTTTCACAGGATGCAAGATTTTCTTTGCATTTTGTAACAAAGTAGTAGTTAGTAAACTAAAGTGTTCATATTACTGTATAACAAAAAGAACAAAGAAAGTTTATGCGTTCATCAGAAAATGTCACTCTACAAGTTGGTTTTGAAACAAAATTATAAACAAACAATGTCATTTTGAGGCTACCGAGAAGTTGTGAGTTTTATAAATAACATTGTGAGAGTTCTAGTTGAGGACAATAGAAAGAATTTTGTTGACATTGAACAACTTTTTTAACTGCAAACATTTCAATTAAATTATTTTTAATAACATTTTGTGATGGGGATTCTGATACGTAATAACACCCACGCTGCATATAATGTGGCTGCACAAATGAAACAGAAACAGAAACTTATTTTATTCAATATAGATTATAAATAGTACTCATTGAAAGTCACTCCTTTCTTTAATTTACCACTGGTTCGATAAAAACCTCTATCCTGAGAAGAATCAGCAACGACTAACAGCTTACAATAATAATGATTTCTTATATTTACGCGAACACTACACATTTCAATAAAACTAATTTTTACGGATTTTATTGCGTATATTAACTTGTTTTACATTCCCGACGTATCGAGCACTTTATAGCACCCATGATCACGGGGTATCTGGAGGTAGCCGTGGTTAACTATGACATTGGGACAATCATCAAAACGCCAGTAATAAAAAACAAGTTAATATATGCGATAAAATTCGTCAAAACTAGTTTTATTTAAATAAGTTTCCAGTCATATATTCCACAACTCACAATAAAACAAATTAGAAATATCTTGGTAGCGCTTCCCTCATGGGACGACTCGACCGGAGAAGCTCGCAGCAACCTCGCTCTAACAGAATACCAGCGTAAAATAGCAGCATTCGTATGGTGAGCATAGAGAACGCGATATGGTTATTACTGGAAACTAGACGTTCTATCTAGTTCCTCAGGAGGAGGAGGAGTCCTCAGGAGTGACAAAGCATTCTATATTTAGATTCTTAATCGAGGGGAGATATAGATGTCTATGAAACACAACATCCACGGATGGACTATGGAATTGTAAACCGGTTTTTCACCCATTTTCTATTAAAAAAAATCTTCTTAATTCAGTCGGGACTGTCTCAACCAACAGTAAACCTTCGCGAGCGTACATGGATTAACTAAGCTAAGCTATCAGGGTAATCAGATGAATGGTATAGAAACGCATAGAAGACGACAAACAACTTTTTTATTTTAAAATATTTTTTTTATGAAGAATTATTTGCGGCTGAAAGCCTTGCAGCTAATGGTCGTTTTAATCAAACAATGTGCGTTTTTAATTTTATTTTTTATTTTACTATCATTTATCGGTTTTTCAACAGTCATGCAAAGCTCTTAGTCTCGGAAAGTGCTGGCGCCATTATATTGGATGGGCCTGTAATTGGTGAAATTCCCGAGTTCAATCCTTCGTTCGCCGGCCGTTAGGCCTTCAGTCTTCGGTTCGATGCCGATTGTTAATTTCGAGTGGCTGTCCCCGGCTCTAGTGTCCACGTATGGATAAAGTTATTGAATTTACAACTTTTTCGGTTAACTAAGATTGCTTTTAGCTCCGTTTGATATTAGAGTTTTGTGTTTAAGTGTATGAACGAAGGGTACATAACACCTATATAATCTATACACTGTATACATATTTTTTATAATAATAAAGTTACATCCAAACTTACAATCCGTTTGATGGTAAATAGCTACTGAAATCTTTGGCCAGATGTCAACTTCAAACAAAGAAGACTATAATGTTTTTTGTTTTTTTTTTAAATTGAGTTTTGAGTACTAAGATGGAATGCCTTCCAGCCTATAATGATAATGGCTCTCTATAACACACAGCAGTGCAAGTGCTGCTATATAGCGACAAAAATCGGTAAGGTACGTACCCAGCTAGACCCACAGACCAAGTCCAGAGAAAAGCAGTCCTACTACCTGTAATATAGTCACTATCATATTTTATATCGCTGGTAACATCATACATATTGTGTTTACATTGACATTAACTATAAAGAATTGAATGAATGATTATTAGGTATTACTATTACAATATAACCTACAGTCCACTGCTGAACCACCTCTTCCCGTAGATTGCATCATATGGAATATTTGGCCATAGTTGCTACGCTTATCAGACGTGTTAGCAACAGCAGTTTTTTTAATTATTTTTAGTTGTTATATGAAAGATGCTGCTGCCCGTCCTATGTTATAGTTTCCCTCTATCACCTCTTACAACTCCCACGGGACGATATGGGGTAGAGAATGTTCTTACACCGCCACTACCAGGCTATGTATACAGAATCATTTATTACCATATACAGTTAAACCTGGATAACTGGGACCTTAAGGGATTAGCAAATCTGTCTCACTTAAAGAGGTATTCCACTTACCCAGTGTCTCAGATATCCAGTTATTAATATGTATCTGTCTCATTCACAGAGGGTTCCATTAATAGAGGTGATAATAGAGGTTATTTTAGTTTAGAGGTGCGATTATTAAATAAAACAACGTACATTTTCACTTTTACACAATTAGCCAAATGCGGAATTTGCGGGTAGAATAAGAATTAGTAAACAAAACGGTACACAAAATATAGTCACAGTGAAAGAGGTAAAATACACTCGCTGTCTCAATTATAGAGGTAATTTTTTATGCCGTAGAGCCATGCTGCAGCTATATTAGTAGTAGGTATAGTTGTAGCACGGTTGGGTCGGCCCGACCGGGGAATGACCACGCTCTCACAGAATACCATTGTTAAATAGCAGCTTAACGCTGCTGTGTTTCGTATGGTGAGTGTAGAGACCGGAGACCCTTTTTACTGGAAACGAGGCATTACATCTTAGTCCTCACGGGTGACAACGCATCTGCATTTTGATTCGTAATCGAGAATAGATGTAGTCTATGGGCCGCAGCAACCACTTACCATCAGATGGACTGTGTGCTCGTTTGTCACCCGCATCCTATAAAAAATTATTATTAAATTATATTTAAAATCGAAAGAACTAATCCCAGATATAGAGGTTTGTTTTGTTACACTAACAGAGGTGATTCAGTGCTAATGTGTCGAAATCTAAGCATGTGTTCCAGCTATACAGGTTTCTCACTTATCCAGGTCCCACTTAACCAAGTTTTACTGTACGTATATTTCGTATACATACAAAATTAATTTTGGACAAAAAAACGAAACACGAAATCTTATTTAAAAAATCGATCTTTAAAAAGACCGCAGGTGTCAGCCGAGTGACCGATAATGCACACGGTTAGCACAAATAACATTAATATAAACTAGAATCGAACGTTGCACACTATCGATTAGGAGCGGGCGTTTACAACAATTAATGACCTGCATGTGCCTAGTCCGACAAAGCTATGGCAAAACAAATAGAAGCCGCCGCGCCTCCCCGCGATACAGGTTGCTCCTAACTCGACCCGTCTCTAACTTCCTTTATTTCAATGGATGAAAGAAATGCAAGCGATGGATGATAATGCAAAAATATTTGATACATATCTATCTAGTATCAAAATTGTTTGCATTTCGTATATTATAAATTATTTAAAGCATTTTAAAGTGAACGAAACCATCGTGCTATAAATTACACATTAAAAAAAGTTAAATTAGACTTAGTAGAGTCTCAGCACTAATTTCAATTTCTGAAATTAGTGCTAAGACATAGCGTATACAAGAATTAATGCGAAATATTATTTTATTAATGTAGAAAAAAACAATAACTACTTCATTATCGATTTTGCCAATCTTAGGGATTAAAATTATCTACGAATGTATATGGGACCACCTCTGAATTTTAATAATAATACTGAAAATCGATTTACAATTAACGATTACATAGTGTACGTTAAACGAAACGTACGTTAAAAATAACGAGCTAGCTGGTTCCTTCCTCGGTCGTACCGATCTCGCGGTGCATACATAACACAACCGCGGCATGGCTGTACTAAACTTAAGAGCTTCGTGTTAAAGTTTTCTAATTTATTTTAGTCATAGTAACAACATAATATCATTCATATCTTCATTCACATATTTACTTATTACAGCCTGTCTAAGTCCACGGCTGAACATAGGGCTCCCACTTTACTTCTTAATTCCACAGATTACTTTTTCTTTTCTTTTTTTTTATAGGATATGGGTGACAAACGAGCACTTCATAATTATGTATCATAATTATATTTATATTTCATTCAGTTGCATCGCTTGATATGCGGGTTAGCAACTGCGTTTTTAATTTTCTAGCTTTTATTAGATATACGCTATTGCCCATCTATTGGTTTGTTTTCCTCTGTCGTCTCTGAAGATACCCACGGGATAATCTCCCCATATTGTAGTGGATGTTTTTCCACCATCCCTACACGGTAAAACCTAATCTGAATTATTTTGAACAATAAGTAAGTATTTTAATTGTGCGCTCAGTACGCCTCGCTTTGAGATAACAATAAACAGAAATTTATTGGCAAGAGAAACACGCTGTATAATCGAATGATGTGGGGTGCAAGTGAACGGTGTATGTGAGCGGGGGGCGCTGTTGTGTTGCGCTAGTTTAGGTAGGGGTGCTGTGCTTAGACAATTTTAGTATCGCATATTGCGAAATTATATATGAGGAATATATCGAACGCGCGGTCCCGTCATTACGCTCACTTGTTTGTGGCGTTTTGGAGGACCACGCACGGCATTTGTGCCTATACAAAACTCTGTAACGAAGTTTTGACTTGCAAATTGTTGAATGCATATTTTACAATGCAGACGATATTTACAGGGGCAAATGATTTGCACCGACGTTTGTTTGGAATCGTTTTGCTTTAGACTTCGAAAGGGAATAAAAGCATTAAGGAAAATGTAAAAACAATAAAATAGGAAGGGAAAATCAAAATAAACAGATTAGCTTAAAGGTTAAGTAAATCCAATCGCAAGCCAGCGTTCTTGGCGCGATACCGCGGAGAGTAAGGCTGTATGTATGATAAATTAAGTTTTTAGTTTTAGTTTCGTTTTTATTATACTTTTTTTAATATTGTATAGTTTGAGATTTGATATTTACGTAACGTTACGTTTTTAATATTCTATATGATTGATTAATATATATTATGCGGACGACATTAATAAAGTTTATATGTTTTGTATATTATACTTTAATAATATTATTAAATTTTTAACTATGATTCATAAACGAAAATGTCTAATTCTATATTCTTTTTAATTTTTTTTTTATATAAACCAATTTGTTGGAAACAGCATAACCGATTTTAATAATTCTTCTTTTATTAAATATGTTATATACTTCTGTGGTTCGCCATATTTTATCATAAATTTCATACCTAAGGGTGGAAAAATAATGAATTAAGTTTTTAATGTAACTAATTGGGTGGCATTGTTACCTTGAACTTGTGATATTCCCTGACCCACCAAAATGTTGAAATAGAAAAACTAAAAAAGTAAAACCTATTTTAAAAGAATTATTGAAAATTACACTGTGTAAAGTGTAAGTAATCGGTATTATTTTTTTAAATTGTTTAATTATTAATAAACACTTTATGATCTTCAACATTTCTTACTTACGTAAGAATAAAAACATGTTTATTACAAATTAAAACATTATAAATGCATAGGGAACACAATACTGGATACGAAATTGGTCTTGAATTCGTATACTAACTGGAACCTACATATAATTAAATGTTTAAACAGTGTAAGAACTACCTAAATAATACAACTAATAAACTAGAATCGTTCCATGGGTTTCATAAGAGGCAACAGAGAGAGAAAACCGGGAGCAGGAAAGAAGCAAGGAAAACGCTGCTTGTTTTCCTAATAACAGTTAAAAAATAAATTCTGCGCCTGACAACTCGTCTGCCAAGTACTACGAAGAAAAGAAAGAAAAAAGCGCATAATAAAGTTCCTATTTCTTTCTAAGAAATTGAATGTAGTTATAAAAAAAAGTATCCTCATTATAATACGTGACTCCCGTGAGTCTATACCGTTTTAGAAACAATTTCTACCTGCGTCAAAAGCGTTAGCGATTGGAAATAGATTGTTGCGGTCGGGCTGAACGCTTCCTCTGTTAACATCTACATTATATTTCAGCGTGCCTGTCTCTGCAACCGACCGCAGGCAGCAACCTCTTCGACATAATCAAACAAAGTTTTAGTACTGAGTTCTTGTTGGAAAAATGTTTTTAATTAATTTGTGTTTTGTACGGTGTGTGTTGAGTATCGGAGACCCTTTTTAATGGAAACTGGGCATGCCATCTTTTTTATTTTATTTTATTTATTTACTAACTCACAATTGTTATTACAGGAATGGAGTCTAATGCAACAATGTGGCCACTAATGTAAAAAAGACAAATAGTTTAATGTCACCCTCTCGAATTCCGCCCATGTACAATTAAATATGTTTAATCGTTGTGCTACGCTGTTAAGCATTCTAGCTGCATGACCAACCGGTGCGTACTTTAAGATATTTGTACGAGCAACTGGTAGGTCCAGCAACCATCCCCTCAGCCCCCGTCGCCGCCTAGGATTAGGCACGAGGAACCGCAGTGATTCCAGAATTTCCGGATTGTTTACTCTACCACGTAATATCAAGTATATGTACTTAAGTAGCGCAAAGTTTCGTAACTTAGTCCTTAGGGCTGACAACGCACGCACCTGCATTTTGATTCCTAATCGAAGATGTAGATGTTTATGTACTTAGCATCAGGTGGACTGTGTACTCGGTTGTCACTCGTATTCTATAAAAAATCCTGTTTTTCTTTCATTCCAGTCCAGTCCATTGTTGCAGATGGACTTCAAGGCAGAAAAAGTTTGACATAAAACTACCGAAACCTCGCAGTTAAAACATAGTTTAAAATTAAACATTTTCTGCAACCGACTTCATTATAAATTATTAAGAATAACAAAAAACTATTGGTCAGACCTTGAAAAATAAAACAGTTGAATTGAGTACCGTCTCCTTTTTGAAGTCGGTAGTAAAGGCATGTCCTGGCACTAACCGCGTCCACAGTATGTTCCAATTGGTTTATGCTCTTCGTGGGTAGCCAATCAATTAGCCGATTGTATTAGGCGTTAGTAAAATAAGCTAAGCACTCCCTTCATTTGTAAAAGTAAAATAATTAATAGCTCATTTTGTTGATATACCTCGCCGTTCGTTTGTGTTATGAATGGCCTTTTCGTTAGTTAATTAATTATCTAATTGTATTTATACAGCTAATTTACGACTTTTATGCCTAATGAAAAGCTATGTTTGTTTGCTTTTTGTTATTTAATAATCGACATTAATCAGTCAGTTATCTATATTGACAAGGTGGGTGAACTCTTTAAGTTAACGGAGCCTGTATCAGGATCAAATTGTAGAGAGGAGTCGTAGACACTGTAAAGGGGGGGGGGGGGGGGGGGGTTAATGGAATAGCCCCCGTAAATGTACTGATTTCCGTGAAAGACTTCGCTGTCAAATGTCATTTCGTTTATATTAAGAAAGTCATCCCTTCTTACCTTTTTAAATGTTGCCAGCCAAGTCTATAGAATATTTTTACCGAAAAGTATTTTTAAGATACTTCGAAAAGCGGGGGCGGTATTTTAGGATTAATCGGCCGCGGGCGGTAACTACCACGCTACGCCACTAGTCGTAGCATGAGAATTACATTCTCTTTAGCATGATTAGTGATTACCGAGTGAATGTATGCGTAAATAATAGTCGAAAGCCTGCCCAACTTTTTCTCTGACAACCGCGCGAATATTGTGATCGACGTGTCATTTCCGCATCGTGCTCAGGCAGCCTAACACCCACAGTCCGCCCATAAGAATATCAGCGGTGCTATTGTCCAAACTTAAAAGCGTACCGAGTCTTTTTGTTCTAGAACAAACTGTGAAAGGCTTTATTTCATTTGTATCAAGTGATTAAATCTGAATGAAAAGACATTCAGATTTAATCGCTTCATTTGCTACAATATTGATATTCGTTCTTTATGAAGAATTATGGATTTCGAATAGTATCGTACGGTGCAGCATCAGTAGAGAAGCAATTGATTGTGCTTAAAAATAGACCTTCTTAACCCATTACGTTATAGCGGGTCACATGAATATTATTGAGTTGCCTTTGCATTAATTTCAGGCAAATTAAAAAAGTATTCCAATGAAATCATATTATTATTTATTGGAATGTTTTTAATGTATAATTTATTATTAAATAATAATATAAGAGTTAAGATAAAAAACTGAAACAACATGCATTGTTCATAAGCCGTGATGATCCCCATACGATAATTCTTTATTTTATACTGGTGATCCTGATCAGGTTACTAGGATACAATCATTAAATTATTGTTTTGTCATCGGTACTTGATACGAGAAAAAATTTTAAGTCAATCGGCCGTCTACAAATTAGTAACAATTATATTAAAAGATTCCGTTACATAGATACTCGAAGATACATAAATACAAGCGAAACTATTAAAAGCGCGTTAAAATGTTATTATATATTAGACAATTAATTTAATAAAAGCCAGGTCAAGAGTACCCTAAACCGTAGAGCATGTATGAAGGTAATAACGAAAGTGGACGAAGCGAAACAAGTATGTAAGGATCGTAGCAAGTGGAAAGAAGTGGTCTCTGCCTACCCCTACGGGAAAGAGGCGTGATTATATGTATGTATCTATTAATTTAATGGTAAGAATGCTTAAATGTAAAGCTTTCTTAGCTTGTGTTTATTTGTGTATAGACATTTTTTGTATAGGGAGGAGAATAGTCTACTTCTGAGTTTCGTGCCGCTTCTTCTCTCAAGGTCTCCCCGCAGTAGGGACTTTACTTTCAAAATATTTTGTAAATGACAATTCTAAATGATTTTTTTGATTAATTAATTTGACAATGCCACAATTCCATTCAACTAAAAGAACGTGTTAATACCGACATCAGACTAGTTTGTATTTTCCGCATCATAGCGGAAGTATTAACATCTCGTTAACTTCCCGTATGGATGTTATAATTGTTGTGTTTCAACCTTTGAATCTAAATTACAATTTATCTCACGTTCAAGGACCAATGAATCCGATTCTGCTAGGATGCTTGTTCATGTGCATAGAGTGTTGGTAATAGATATAGGCTGCTACTGTAAAATGCCACATAACAGCGTTGCACTCAGGGGAGAGGTGTACTAAAGACTTATCAGTGGCTTTGACTTGGTTGAACCCTATTTTAATGCCCTCGAGCACAGGCGCAGAGTAGTCAGCCCCTCGATATTCTACGGCATTCATCGCAAGGAGTGTACGCAGAATTACGTGTTTCAATTCCTCCCTCTCCTTTCCTTGATCGGACTACCAGACTGTCGGCGGTTCTTCACCCACTTGTTGTCGATACGCATTCGAACCTTTTGGCTTGCTTTGTCTTTTGTAATTTGTACAGAAAATGAGTGCAATATTTTCTTTCTGCACTGTTACTATCTGGGTGTATTCAAGGTAAGAATTAATAGGTTTTTATAACGCTAAGACATTGCGATTTACCATCTATGTTTTCATCACTGTCTACCATCAGAGGGAATTGTAATCAAGCAAGAAATGATAATATCGGCTCCAACCTAATTTTATTTGCCGCCTACCTTTTTTTTTACATCGTCAAATGCCTACGTATACCCGCCTCGCGGGGGCAAGGATGGGTTATGTCGGACTCTCACCGACTAAAATCCCATGGTTTTCCACCTTCGCCGCATATTGGCAGGGCCACGGGAACGCTTTCGCACACATCCGCAGCCCCACCAGCGCTGGCCGCCCCATGCAGCCCCTTCTCGGAGGAGGACCTCTGCTTCCATTCTCCTTCTCAGCCAAGGCGCACCAGGAACACAAGGCACGCCCCCCTCCTCGGCTTCCAACTCCACCTGCGTATAGGACCCACCCGAGCGCGATATGCGGAGGCCATGGGGCCAGGAAAATCGAGCGCTTAGTAGCACCCGCTTTTCGACCTCAGCGGCGGATCTGGTCTCTGGCTCCGCCGCCAACCAACTTTCGGCCACGGAGGGTAAGGAGAGCAGCGTCTCGCAATACCGACACTCCTCTACCCCCGCGCCCCACCACCACCGCATCAACGTTGCGTCCCCGTCGGAGTCGCGGAGTATAGGGTGAGTGGCGCATCGCCATACCAGCACTCTTCCTCCTCCGCGACTCCACCTCGGCTGCAGTGGTAGGGGGAGAGGACAACACCCCTCTCACCGCAGCCCACCGACACACATCCGAAGTGGACTCGCCAAGCCAACTCGGAGTGACCACCTCGGGTCGGCCCTACACCACGGGCCAGCCAAGGGGTTCCTCTTTGTTCACCGTGGATGATCAAGCCAAGGCTACTAAGTCCCCCCGCCACGACAAGGCGGGTACCCGTTCTGGGGGGAGGAGGGGGGTTGCCGCCTACCTACCTAATTAAGTTTTTAAAGAAACCTATTCTTAAGTTGCTTCCTCAATACAATCCAAATAAAGTGAGGAATTTTCTTCTAATATTTTTTATGTATGTTTAGCGATAATTCTTTGCCATGTAGTCCACTTTCAATTATGATTTATTAGAAAGGGACTGTAGGGGTTTTTCTATATAAAATTGGTCAAGATCTGATGATGGAATCCATGAGACGACGACATATGGCTGAATAATTCATAACCACGTCAATCGATTTCGATTCGATTTTTTAGGATGCCGTACCCGAAGTGTAACCAACGGGACCCTAATGACCAATTAGACAGCTTGAAATTTCGGTTCGCTTTTTCAATTTTTTTTCACCCTATCTGTAAATATACCAACATCCTTAAGGTTCATTTTCAATAGATAGAGTTATGAGAATAGCTCTGTTATAATTTGTTCGTGCCAACTCGTAAAGCTCCGCGCTCCGTAAGAGCCGTGGTAGTTCAGATGGTTAGCGCTCGCTGTTAATTTCACAGTACATGAGCAACCCGGGTTCTATCCCCGCCGGCACCAATGAAATTGTTAATTGCAATTTTAAGTCTTGATTTACCACGTGCTGCGGAAAGCACGTCAGCATAATAAGGAAAACATCGTGAGGAAACCTGCGAGTGTGAGAAATAAGAAAAAAATAATATTTCAAAGACATGTGGAAGTTCGCCAATACGCTCTGGGGCAGCGCGGCGGACACTTCCTTGCCCTAAACCCCTCTCAGATGTGAGAGGAGGCCTGTGCCCAGCAGTGGGACGTAAATAGGCTGCAACTTTAACTTTAACTTTTGTCTCTAAAGCAATCGCTGTCGGCGATTAATTATGTTATGCAAACTGTAACATAAACCGATTATATTAAAACATAGAAATGTGTTAACTGGTACCTCGCAATTGTGTATTGTTTGTACATTCTGTAGTAACATTTAGTGTATTGTCGCATCAACACGGGCAACTAATGCACACGTCGAGACAATGGGACAAATAATTCGCGGAATTTAATAGGGAGTTTGTTAATAAATATATGCTTTGTTGGAGCTGCTGGTGCCAAATAAATCTTAAAAGTCTAGACATTAATAACAAATAGAAAGATAATTTTCCAGAAGTTTTCTACTTCGCACAACTTCCTTGTGGAATCGTGGATCGACGACGTTGTACCTTCAAGAAAAGAGCTTTCCATTGTTTAAAAGGCCGGCAACGCATCTGCCATTTCCGTGTTGTTGCAATTGTTTATAGGTGGCGGTAGTAACTTAGCATTAGGTAAGTCGCATGCTCGTTAACAGTAAACTACCAAACGAATGGGGTGTAACAACAAAAATATTATTTACGAGGAAGAAGTCACGGGGAAAAGCTAAGCTAACAGCTAATAAAGGTAAACATCATCATCATTATGGGCTATGCAAGTACACTGCTCAACATAGGCCTCTCAATAAATTGCTGTATTGCCTTGTATTCCAAACTTGGCAACAGGGTTGGTAACCACAGTGTTATATTTCCTAGATTTCATTAAAACGACACTGCTGCCTATTCCCTGGTTTACTTCATCTTTTCTTACGATACTTGTGGAATGATATGTAGTGAATATTCTGACATAACATACACGACATAGAACTCTTTATTATATAATATAGAATGGTCGCTTGCTACTCACAGCAGAGAATATTTTTGGCAAGAATTTGTAGTATTCAGCATTGATACTACTTCGATTTCATAAACGAATTTGCAATATAGAAATAGAATTATTTACTATATAGCTGAGACAATTAAGAAAAATCGCTGTAGTCGCAACTATACCGTCCCATTGTATCTATAAAATAATGTCTATGCACTATTTTATAGATTGTCCCTATGTACCTGTTCTGTGATTATCAGATAATAAACTCTAAAGGTACATCAAAAGCTTCGGTAGTTAAATTCTTTCGGTAGTGAAATGAAGTCTTGCTCAAGCGAGTTCGACTAAAATAAAGTGATCCAAAATTATCAATTCGAACGCTCGCATACCACGTAACCGTAGGAAATTCAAATTTCAGCCGGCCGGCAGGATTCTTAACAGAGCCCGGAGTCATTCGACAACGGAAAATCTCGAAAATCCCGCCGCAGATCGCACGAGAATTGGAATATGCGACGAGGTATTTAGCACGCGGTGGACCCGTGCGATGTCGAGCACCGCGCAGGTTTCTCTGCTACAGTCGTTTGTCTTTACCCTAAAACTTTTTCAGCATCTCACAGCTTACTTTTCTGGGATGATAGCCTGGTACTACCAGTGTTTACTGTGCCATATTTCTTATCTTCTGGTTTTTGTGTGTCTTGTGAATGTTGTCATTATGATATTGCATGAGGACTAATATCTCCAATGTGGTGGTGGCATAAGTGAATCTGTTACCCCTTTTGGTACTCTAGATGTCGTAAGACGCTTCTAATGCCTAGGCCGCACACATCGCGATAGTATTCCGGCGATAAAACTTCGCCTTCGGTCTACGGCGAATGTGCCACATTGCGCGTTGTAAAGTTTATCGATGGTTTATCGCGATAAACACACGCTAAGTACAAAATAGACGCCGCGATCGCTCTATATTATATGGCATCGAATAATTATTTTTACTACGTTTTTGGCATTGCAACTTTAGAAGCCTGCATTATTTATTCAAAATGTCTCTTCAAATTATTCTTAGTTAGCTCTCTAATTCTTTTAATAGTGGAAATTGCAGAACATAACTTTGAAGTTAGTATATCAATATGCTCCCAACAGGAGCTTCCAGTCACTTGAAATGTCGAGAAATACGGTCAAATTTCAAAATGTAAATAAATATTTTATAGATTTATTACAGCATTCTACGAGTTTAAGTTATTTCAACATTTAATATATTATTATACATATGACTTTCCAACCCGCGTATATCATTTACGAGGCTAAATAAAACACCGTTCGCTGGTGTTATCATTGAAATGTTAAGAAAAACTTAATTTAATGAGTGCTCGCCGCTCGCTCACGAACAATGGCGCACCGTATCACACTTTGTATGGCGGCCTGTTTATAAATACCCCCCCCCCCCCCCCCCCCCCACCCTTCTCTGTTTCGCACAATACCGACCGTTGTTTTTGCCTTCTTTGTTATTAATGACGTTAATTTAAAAATCTCTCTTTTCAGGTAAGTTGGATACAATAAAATGGACCTTGTTTAGATTTGACGTTAACCCAGGTGAGTTTTTACCGTATAGGGTTGCTGCCGACGCCTATTTAAAGGGGTCCTTTCTTTCCTTCTAAGGCGAGTACTACAAATTTTTTGATTAAACAATTGTTGTGGTTACTGTTATTGTCTATCCATCCTAAATTGGTATGACACATTTTTGGCTCTATCTTTAAAATTCTTTTGCCGGTGCTTTGATTGAATGATTACATGCTTACAATTTTTTTTAATTTTAGGTCGGTTGCAACCCTAAAATTATTTATGTTTGGAAGTAGAACCTGTTCAAAGTGAACTCTGAACAATGTGTTTGACCATGGAGCTGATTGTTTGACTGGTCGTTGAGCCTTGCCTGGAAATGTTGGAAACTGTCAGTCGCCTAGTCACATCGCTCTCTCATTCCACGTATCCCAACTTTTCCTTTACGTCTATTTGATAACGATATTTTTTTCCTCTCACTATGGCCGTAATATCAAAAAATGTTCACATCCTTAATTTTTTTAAATCTGACAGCTCATGTAATAATGTCATTCACTTTATCACGTTTAACAACAATTATTTTAATAACGTTTCATAAAGTTGAGATCATTTAAATAAATTAAATGTTTATAATTCTGTTATAAATTAAACATTTCAACTTCTATAACTTATTATATTATTAATATACATTAGCTATGTGACATGCCATAATTTAATTAGTTGTTTAAAGTGTCTACTCAAATAAAAAGGAGAAAAAACATATTCGCGCTGAATTATAAATTAAAAAGTGCAATGCTCTAACATTTAGTGCGTGGCGCGACCCTCCAGGCTGCCCGAGTGTCGTTGCGACAAAGGAACGCCTGCTCTATCTACTCCCGCCCTCCTCGCAACCGCTCTCGAGCCCTCTTTAACCCGGATTGTAAATTACCCAAATGCTACATTCAATTACCCAGCTAATTTACGCTTTTTTACATAGCTGCTAGTTTTTTCCTCGCTATTCATACACTTAAAACATTTCTTCACACTTTTATGTTATGTTATTATAGTTTAGCGTACGTAGGAATTGCACGGCTTAATTTTTCTCACTCCCTTCCACCATCGGACAATCAGAGGATCGGCGCGCTTCTTCGTTCATAAAGCGTACAGCAATGAAATATAATAATTTGTCAGTATCTGTCTTTCCATCCGATTATAATGCGACTGTCTTCAAGAGTGAATAAGCGTTTGTTGAGCTAAGTTAAATGTGCTTTTTACCATCTTCGACTACATCATGATTCACCGTCAGATAGGATCAAAAGTCAAACACTGATTTGTAATAGTTAAAAAGATATCATTTACTCTAGTCATTCATTTAAATAATTTGCACATTTCAATTTAGTAAAATACAAGAGCTAACTTTCGTCAAAGTGGAGCACGAAGGTGTAACTTAGAAGTACTTTACAAAGCTGTCGTTGTTGAATATAGCAGAGCTACTTATTCCGCTATTTACGGCACTTCACCACACGTCAAAGGCACATACGCCGAAATGCCGCGCCGCCAACTTCTCGGCGCTCCAATTTATTTCTTTTTTAAAGTTTCTCTACGCGGAAAGCGGCTTTTTTCTACCGAGTGATACAGACGCTTTATATTTAGGTCACATCGCGTACTTTTTACAGTTAATCAGGGTGGCTATTGTAAAATATTTCTTATTGTAGAAATGTGTCGCGTTAAAATGTATTATGTACTTGGAAAATATTTGTCATATTATATTCTACGAATGAACGATCAATGCGGTAATGATTTCTTATATTTACGCGAAGATTACACGGTTACAAACACCGGGAATTAAGAAGTTAAAATAAACGCGACAGAATCTGTAAAAATTAGTTTCATTTAATGATCAAAGCGGTGTTTGACAGCATTTGTAGATCATTAAAGCAACACTTTTCAAGTCTCATTTTACCAAAACATTAGATATTTACACTGAGAGGTATCAAAAGCCCTCTTAAATAAATCCCTAATAACGAGTCTTTAAAAACTTTTTTAATCGATTTCACTGCATAGGAGTCGATGCGAATAAAGTAAATAAATAATTGAAAGTCGTTGTCCGGGCCGCGGTAATTCCCTTTCAATCAAAACGCGCCGAGTTTTTCCTCCGCCCTTTTTATTAGCAGTGAATTTTTAAATGATTTTGTCCTCACATAGATCAACTATTAAAATATAAACGTAACAATTTTAATTAAGACTTTTTGCTGGTTAATTTTAATGGAGATATCACTAAATTTCATTAACTTCGAGAGTTTATCAATTAGTAATACATATATAATATATCATACTCGTGAACAAGTAAGTAAGTGACAACTTTTCTTTCTTTCTTTTTAAATACGAGGGTGGATTGAAAAGTACTCGGCCTAACCAAGAAAATAAACACATACTAAATCAGTTATATTTTTATTTTTCTACATAATCACCATCAAGTTCAATAAACTTTTGCCACCTCCCCTTCCAAGCATTTAGACCGTTGAAAAAAAATTATGCTTCCTTAGAGTCAAAATATGCGTCTACAGCTGCTTTGACCTCGTCGTTTGTCGAAAATCTTTGACCTCCCAAGTGCTTTTTTAGGTTAGGGAACAGAAAGAAGTCTGATGGTGCCAGATTAGGTGAATACGGCGGATGCGGTAACAGTTCAAAGCCACAGTTGTGAATTTCAGCCATTGACTGTACTGACGTGTGAACACGGGCGTTATCTTGATGAAACAGGACTTTTCTTCTGAGCATTTCTCAACGTTTTTCTTTTATTTCCTCTCGTAAACGACGTAGTAAGGTGCAGTAGTAATCAGAGTTTATAGTCTGACCCCTTTCAAGATAATCAATCATAATCACACCTTTCGAGTCCCAGAATACTGAAGCCATCACCTTATTTGCCGACAAAATCGACTTAGCCTTTTTAGGGGGTGGTGAACCAGGTCTTCTCCACTGTTTTGATTGTTGTTTTGTTTCCGGTGTACAGTAATGAACCCATGTTTCGTCTATAGTAACAAAACGATTCAAAAAATCATCTGCATCGGCTTCAAATAACTCCAAACAGTCGCGTGAAATAGTCAATCGCGTCCTTTTTTGTTCAACTGAAAGCAGTCGCGGAACCCACCTCGCAGACACCTTGTGGAAACCCAACTCGTTGACAATGATGTTTTGAGTTCGTTCATAAGAGATGCCTATAATCTCGGCTATCTCTCTAATTTTTAATCTGCGGTCTCCCATTATTAAATCAAGTACTTTTTTAATATTTTCGTCAGTAGTTGACGTCGAAGGCCTTCCAGAGCGGGGTTCATCTTTCACACTCTCTCTACCACGCTTAAATTCTGCTATCCATTTTTTGACGGATGAATATGACAGAGTACAATCGCCTAATGTACTGACCATGTCATCATGGATGGCTTTTGATGATAGCACCTTCTTATGGAGGTACTTAATGACGGCACGCTGCTCGATTTGCTCCATTCGCGGAAATTATGTCCGATTACTTTGTTAATAAATTTATAAAATCACAACTAATTATCGCACACGTTTAGAACTTCACACAATGAACTAGTCTGAACTGAACTAAATAATGTGGGTAGATTTGATTTTTAGAATTGAATGGATCTGTGTTAGGCCGAGTACTTTTCAATCCACCCTCGTATATATTATGCTAGGAAATCACCTGCTTTAAAATGTTTATCACTATGCTAATATGTTAGTTACTAAAATCTTCTGATATATTTGTCTATGATTACGACAGTCCTTGCAAAGTACTTTTGACACTATTTTCTTCTTCATCTTTAATGGCTTTTTAATCCACTGTTAGGCATGGGCTTTGCAGATAATACGCCAGCTGGAATTAACCGCTTTAAATTCCTTCAAACTTTTAAATTACGCGTCCACAACATCAACCGCTATTCTCAATTCCTCACAGTTATATTCCTATACATTATACATGGGACATAGACATAGCACGGCTCTGTAGCACAGGGGCTAAGCGCTCGCTCCCCAACGACACCAATGAAGTTGTTAATTGCAATTTTTAGTGCTGATTTTCCACGTGCACGACGGTGACGAAAACCATCGTGAAACCTGCATGTCTGAGAAATAAGAAAAAAATATTTTAAAAGTATGTGAAGATCGCCAACACGCATTAGGACAGCGCGGCGGACATTTCCTTGCCCTAAAACCCTATCAGAAATGATTGGAGGCTTGTGCCCAGCAGTGGGCCGTAAATGTGCTGTAACTTTAACTGTATTATTATACATCCTTGTCATTTTTATGTTACTATATACCGTCAGATTGTAGTGTTGGAGTCGAAAAATCAACTGGTACAATGTGATTAATTTACTGAGTAAATACCGACTGTATTTTTGCCTCATAATGTTGGTGAGTCGAAACCGCACAATACGCATAACGCGTCGCAAACGCAAAAGTTTAACGCGGGCTTTCAGCTTTGTTTTTTCGTTCACAGTTTAAAAATCAACTTTGACGTACAAACTGTTAGGTGGGAACTCTGATCGTCTGCTTGATGGTCGCCGTATACTGTATACAATTGGCCTCACGTCTGAAAAATTACATTTAGTTGCACGGAAGTTGGAGCCTTTCGCAAGCCCAGTAAGTTTGTCCCGTTATGTTTTTTTTACTTTATACGTATTATATGTTTAATTGTTTTCACTGTAATGTGAAAATAGATAAGGCTTTTTCTGGTTGAATTTTATAATTATTATCATCATTAACCTGTGGCAGTCTACTGCTGGAAAAAGGCCTTCCCAAGGCACGCCATTTAGCCCAGTCTTCGGCTACACGCATCCAGTTCTTAGCCAACTTGCGCAGGTCGTCGCTTTTTTTATGCAATGGGCACCCCACTACGTTTGCCTTGACGCGGTCTCCACATCATGACACATCTACTCCACCGGTTATCATCTCTGACTAGCCTACTAGCCACTTCAGTTTACGAACACGGAAGACTATGTCAGTAATAATGGTTCTCCGGATTTCTTCATTATAATTTTTATCCACCAGAGAATCATTATCATTATTACGGTTCTGAGCCACTACATCTATCGAATCTACTGCATGTTTCGTCAGATCATCGCTCTCATCATCTTGCGGGCGGTCATCTCTGGCAACATGCTCTGGTTCTACACTTTTGTTTTAAGATTCTCAGGTATATCGGCGAAGATTTCTCGCGATTTGCCGAACGTCGTCTAGCCGGGTTAGATTCATCTGCTGCATTTATTGTTCTTCATTTAATATATTTTTAATGTGATAAAACCACGCTGTAGCCAGTGGGTCGGCTCGACCGGCGAAGGACCATGCCCTCAGTGACTACCAACGTAAAAGAGCAGCTTAATGCTGCTGTGTTTTGTATGTTGTGTGTAGGGAAATGAAGAACCTTTTCGCTGGTAACATGGCATTCTATCTTAGCCCTCAGGGGTCAATCATGATTCTTAATTGAGGAATATAGGATGTGGATAGACCACATCATCCATATCAGATCAACTGTGTGCTCGTTTGTCATCCTTGCTTTTATAACCGTGCTACTTCCGGCTAACTCCTTTGTTGTCTCTAGTTATTACCTGTTGCCGATGTTTACACGTAACGACAGACGTCCAAAGTTCTTTGTGATTTGTTAATTAAGTAAAAAAATATATTATATCACGTGTAAGGAAGAACGCGCCACCTGCACTCGTGAATCTTGCATTCCTTAATTTTCATCCCTTGATTTATATACGTCGCCATTTTGTAAGGTTGAGGTGAATGGACAGTGTGAACATGCAGTGGCATAAACAACTGGGGTTGTCACGTTGGTCTATTCTTATGGAGGTTCGACTTTTTGAATGGATATGTGAATTCACGTTTTAACCTTATAATTTTTTTATTATTATTTTCAATAATGATAGTAATAGCGTACCAACCTATTTTTAATAACCTTGATAGAAACTACAGACTGCATGTGTACTTCATCATAACCATTATCATTATCATTACAGTCTTTCACAAGTCCACAGCTGAACATAAGTCTCCAACAAGTAATGCCACAAAGCACGGTCCTGAGTTACCGATCGACTTACTACTCCGTATAATAGGGGCCCGCATTAAAATAAGACAATAATAAGAGAACAAACGCAGGTCATTAATATGAATTAAATATAGGTATTTATAAAGATGCTTTTTACGTGGTAGAGCCATGCTGCAGCTATATTAATAATATAGTTGTAGCACGAATGGGTCGGCTCGACCGAGGAAGGACCACGCTCTCGCAGATTACCAGTGTAAAATAGCAACATAATGCTGCTGTGTTTCGTATGGTGAGTGTAGTGAACCGGAGACCTTTTTTACTGGAAAAGAGGCATTCTATCTTGGTCCTCACGGCTGACAACGCATGTGCATTTTAACTCGCAAACGAAGATAGATGTAGATGTCTATGGGCCACTGCAACCACACACCATCAGGTGGACTGTGTGCTCGTTTGTCACCCTAATTCTATAAAAAAATGCTTAAAATTTAGTTCATCAAGCCCCTGGTAGCTACGTATTTTAATCTCAAAAGAGTTGGTCATGACTGACATATTTATGAGACTTTTGAGCGATTAAGAAGACTTGTTATTGCGACTTTACTGTATTATATAAAATAAGAATGTGAGATATTCTGATGTTCTTACCGGTTAATTTTTCACCTACGATATGTGACGGATTATCTCACTTCCGCTAATGGCCTATTACAGGCACCTTATAAAAGAATTGAGGATAATTGTGTACACTTTGAGAAATACGTGCGAAACGTAAAAAGGCAACTTTTGTTGACAACACAAACGACACTTTAGACATTGCTGTCTCAGTAGCATGTATCAAAGAGGCCGCGATGCGATCACTAGCGCGTTGGAGATGACAAATCTATATCTATACTTCTATACTATTAATATTATAAAGAGAGAGTGCGAATTTTGTGAGTTTGTATATATGTGGAGAGTAATCTCCGGAACCACTGCACCTATTTGAATATTTCTTTCACCGTTTGAAAGGTACATTATTCCAGATGGACATAGGCTATATACTATGTATGTATGTATTATCTTTATGAAATTTTGCACACTGTGCAGTTTGGTCCAACTTGATAAATAGGATACTTTTTATCCCTATAAGTGACCTTTAATATTTTTTATTGCGAATTTAAGGATTTTTTTATAGGAAAAAGCGTCGGAAAGGGCAGAACAACGTCTGCCTGGCCAGCTAGTATATATATATATATATATATATATATATGCTTATATATATTATGACTAAAAGTTTTGATGATATTTGTCAACAAAGTCGGAAAAAGTCGTGCCTCTTCAGAGCTTCCACAACGAGTGCTGCATCAATGGTTAAAGTTGGACGAAAATAATGTGTGACTGAATTGTTCCTCTTAAAAGGTTCTACAAAAAGTCTCGAACAGCATATGTCTATCTTCTTATGATAACTCACAATCTATACTTATATTATAAAGAGCGAGTGCGAATTTCAAGAGTTTGTATTTATGTGGAGAGTAATCTCCGAAACACTTATTTGAAAATTTCTCTCAAAATTTGAAAGGTATTCCAGGTGGACAAAGGCAATATATTAATATATATATATATATATATATATATATATATATATATATATATATATATATATATTGCCTGAGAATTGTGATGATATTTGTCAACTATGTCCGAAAAAGTCGAGCCTCTTGTGAGCTTCCACAGCGTGCGCTGCATCAATAGGTCAACTTAAAAAGTTCAGGCTTAAAGGCGTCTCGTTTATGGAGCTCTGTACAATCAATTACCTTATGAACAATCTTTAATCTCAGTTCAGTCTCAAGTTTTAATGATTTGATCCTAAATGTTTACCCAGCAACTGAGAATATTTCTCAAAAAGACACCCATGGATAAGCGTGAGGGCAATAGTATCGCGAAGATATTCTTCTGTTGATCAAATATAAATAGTTTTAAAATATATGAAAGAATACCAGGTAATCAAAAAATATAGAAATCTTTTGATACCGTATTAGATACAGAGGACGCTGTGCATTACCCACAGGAATTCCTTAACTCCCTTAACCCTTCAGGACTTCCCCCCTATACTATAAAAGTTATAGTCGTTATTTCAATAACTTTATAGCGAAACCTGAATCCGCCTAATCTGTGCAAAGGAACTAGACTTCAAGTAAAATTGCTACGTAATAATGTGATTGAGAGTATCATTATTACAGGAGCAGCGGCAGGTCAGTTGGCTCATATTCCCCGCATTCCCATGATCCCTACAGATTTAGCTTTCCAATTTAAGCGATTACAGTTTCCAATAAAATTTCATCAACAAATCTGAAGGCCAAACATACAAATACTTGGACTTGACTTAAGGAAAGATTGCCTTACTCACGGACAATGATACTCGTATATTGGTTTCTTTAGGTCAGGAAATGCGGAGAATCAATTTATATTAAAGCCGCAGAAAAATGGAACAAAAATGTGTTATACGAAGAAGTTTCAAAAAGAGGTATATCTATTAAGCTAAATCTGGAATATATTATACCTATATAGATAATTTTTCAACCCGGGCAAAGCCGGGGCGGGCTGCTAGTTAGAAATAATAGACGAGAATTATTTTTCAAATACATTTTTCATTTTATATTGTGCGGGAAGGCGCGGGGTGTCGCGGAGGAGGCAAGGGAGTTAAAATAAAGAGAAGCGCAATTGAATTTTTAATATTTCATGAAGGGGGAGGTGCGCGGTGGGGCCCCGAAGCAGTTTTAATGGGGTTACGACGCGTACGACGCGCACGTGCCCGCTCCCGCACCCGCTTCCGCTCCACAACAAACACGATATATTATATTTGCTGCGAAATAATATTTATCCTACTTGATACACTAGAGTTCACATTTTAATATTATTTCCGCGTAACTTATTCGTATTCCCTATACGCGTATCAGTGTTTAAGGTTATTAAACACTTGACCAATATAAATATGTGATGATGGCTCTTTTGAAGCAATATGTACTACGTATTATATAACTTCAATGCGACAGCTCATTGACGACTCGCAATGGTTTTGTAATGAGTACTAAGGACCGCGGGTTCGAATTCCGCACGTGTATTTGTGTGGCCTACAAATAATTGTTCCGAGTCTGGATGTTTGTCCTTGTGAGATTTATGCATGTAAACTGTCCCCAACATATAGGAAAAAATCTAAGTATGGAAGTAACGTTTTTTTACAAATTTTTTAAAAAAAATGCGTGAGTGTCCTGGAACACTGTTGGAACGAAGTTCCTTGCGTAGTATATTATTATTGATAAACGTAGGTATTATATTATTGATTAACAAACACAAATAAATGAATTACTAGCGTCTATTAAAATGAAGCGTCATTTAAAATAAAATGTTATTTCTTTCATGGCAAGATAAGAAAAAGTGCAAGGGAGATGGATATTATTCCATCTCACTTCCTTATTTCGTCGCCAAGGCGGTCACACTATGACACAAGGGGTAGTGACGAAAAAATCTTACACTTTTTGTCGCCTAGCTCCCATTTGCCAAACCCGTACCGTCCGATAAGGAACTTCGTTCCAAAAATACCAGCATAAAATAGCAGCTTGACACTGCTGTGTTACGCATGATGAGTGTAGAGAACCGGAGACCCTTTTTACTGGAAAAGAGGCATCCCATCTTAGCCCTGACGGGTGACAACCCATCTGAATTTTGATTCGCAAACGAGGATAAATGTAGTACACAGTCCACGTGTGCTCGTTAGTCACCCTATCCTATAAAAAAATCCTAAATATAATGCGGTAATTTTTTCTTGCAATTTCTATGGAGTCTTTCATCATAGGAGTCTGTTTAGATTGATACCAAGCTATTACCATGTAGCCTTCTGTGTTTGAAGTTGGTTGCAAGTGTTCTTAAGCAGCAGTAACCACTGTGTTTACAAGATTGAAGTGACAAACGGGCTTATAGACCAACTGATGGTAAGTGAAATTTTCCAAATTTTCCTACGCATGTTTACGAATTAAATCAAATGTCATTGAAATATTGATTATTTTATTATGATAACAGTTTGTAAACTAAAATATGAAGAGACTGAATATATAAATCGCGATGTGATATCAACATCAATGCTATGATAATATCAACAACTTCATGTTTTTTTGCCTCGGTGTATCTTTAAGTTTTGGGCATTCGTTGCATTAAAACATTTTTTCTTTCTTTCGTTACCAGCCTCTATTTGCCCACACCTGGATGTAGTCCTTTCCCACTGTAGGGGAAGATTACAAAAATTATGGCAAATAACGAGATGTCGATCCCAATATATTAAACGCTAGGCATCTCAACAACTAGGCATTTCATATCTGGATTTTAATTGACGATGCTGCCGCAATCTCCTGGAGGTAATAAGCTTCTCAGACTTTCCCATAGTCGCCTTACGGCAATCACGGTACGAAATGAGGTGATAGATAATGGATTTATTACGTTATTGCATCGATATCATTACAAGACCACAGCTGGATAGTCTATTTACCTAGATTAGACCTTTATTATTAATCTACTAATTATTGAAAAGTTTTAGAGTGTAACCGATACGCTATAACTACAGGTTAGGAGGCATCTCAGTGTTCAGAGGTGATGGATGACATAAGTGCAACATTTTTTATTTGGAACTAAATTGCTGAGCTAAGCAAATGCTTAAATAAATATTCTATGAAATTATACGTGTAAGCCCCAGTGGGGGGGGGGGGGGGGGTGTAAATTCTAACTTAGTTTTTTATAAAATCTATATCAAGTACTTGCCTTAGACTTAGCCAGAAAATGGTTTAGTTTGGAAATAGATTCCATGTCGTCAGTAGGTACCACAAACAGAAATAATACGTGGGGAATACTCGCGTGGGAATAAAAGTGTGCATTCAATTAGCACAGATATCAGAAATCATTAGTTATTAGCGAAAATGAAGCGATGTAATTGTCAAGTTTTTTTTAATAAACGCATTCGCGTAGCGGTGATTCTAATAGCAGAAGCAGAAAGATCGAGGGTTAAAAGGGCACCGCTTAATAAATTTTAAATTAAAAACGATATACGTTTATAGAAAGAGGATAGAGTAATGATAAAGAAGACAACAAAATGAACACGGGCGGGCGAGGCGAGCGGCCTTTGTTCCGGCCGGATTAAGTTAGCGGGATAATCTCGCGCCCGTTATCAAACTGCTCTGTGCATAATTTTGGCAGAAACTTGTGGCGCACTGTATACCTCCAACAGGTAGGGCAAAGTTTTTTCGACTGTGGTATCTACTGCTCACTGAGTGAGATAACGGAACATGTAAGCATTTCATATATGCTTTTGACGTGAAACGTCTTTAAAATCACACCAAAACATACGAGGTCAGAAAAATGATCCGTGACGAAAAGGTCTATATCGTCTTGCTTTAATAATTACAAAACTGTTAGTCCTAGAGACGTTTACAGCAGCAGTAGCAGCTGCAGTAGCTCGCTGTTACGACTTTAAGATTGCTTCAATGTGGGCGGGAAGAGATACCACGCAGATTGATCAAAACCGTCGCTCTCTCTCATTTCTAACACTAAAAGCGATTCGCTGACAGTCGTTTCACGTTAAACCATGGACCGTGTGCCCCGATACAACCTCACCCGAGTTTTTAAAATTTACTTAACGAATGCGGGAAAAACCTAAAAGCAACATTACTAGATCGTAGGACTCCTTTTTGTCTAGAAAATTATCTATATAGGTGCCACTCTCTTATCTATTTCTACTGCCGGATGGCAGTACGTGCACTGCTGCGTTCCCTTCTGAAGGGTGTAGAGAGCCAGTATAATTTCGGGTCGTGAGGCAGACCATCTTCGACCTTAATCAACACACGCACACAGTTTCTTTTTCTTTGTGTGATTTTTTATATGTTTTGATTCTGTTTTGTCTCCAACAACGCAAATAAATAAAGTTTCTGTGTGGCCTGTCGTAAAGATATACACATGGTACATGGTACATGGTTATTTTTCAAAGAGTAGCTGAATTTTAAACTTCTTTTAAAGTTCTAATGTATAAATAATGATATACCGTTATTGCAGTTTTTGAAAATACGAGTAGACAAGGCTTCTATTTTATTTGTAATTATACCAAATTGAATGTCATTTATGGGCAACAACGTTTTTACCTACCGATCGACCCTTACGAATGTTTTTACGTACGCGGTAAAATCAGTTAAAATGATGCATTACAACGCATTTTGAATTTAAAAGATAAAAAAGACAGAACATTTGAAATTATTTTAATTAATTTTTCTTCACCATTTGCCTATATTACTTATTATGAACCTTCTCTGCAAATTTGGCCGGTTATTGCAAAATAACCCTGTATAATCTTGCTTTAAATTACAAAGTGTTATCATAATGAAATAGCATAACAAGTCCCCACCGGCAAGGATTCCCACTGGAGATACGTAATCACCTGCAGGTTGTTTTTTTTAAACTATTAGTTGATACTGGGAATCAACTCGAAAATGGCGACCTACTTATAAATCCTAACATACTATAGGCAGTGGCAAAATAATTCATAGTGCTTTTTACTTCTTTTCAACATAGATCAAGTAATACTTGTTGAAAGTCTTCCAATAGCGTATCTGGACACGATGCATTTTGCTTCATTAACTCTCTTAAGCATTATGGACTGATTTAGGGCATGTCTTGTGTAACTTCAGTAAGCACATAGCTTCAGATTTTGATTCATGCTGAAGTGACATAGAAAATTTTCAATTTGCCGCCAAATCGTAATCAAATGATAAATTAATAAAATACATACACAATAATATGGGCAAAGGGTTCCGTTTTCAAAATTTGACCTTATTTTTTATTGTAGGTATCGTTTACAAGTGGCCAGTTCTAAAAACTTTCAGTGTCATCCTTGTACTTCGCAACAAGGACCTAGCGTGGTCGGTACAAGCTATAATATTTTTTGATTCCCCTACTTATGGTCTTCGATAAATTATTTGAGTATTTATCCATACCCACTTTTTGCAAAGCAATCACTGCAATTATGTTTTATTTGAAGTTTGCTGTATGTATAAGTATATTGTATGATGCAGGTATCTCAGGACCGTGCTTTGTGGCATTCCTTGGGGGAGGCCTATGTTCAGCAGTGGACTTGTGAAGGGTTGAAATGGTGATGATGATGATAATGATGATATTGTATAATGCGATCTTAATGTAATTTAACAATCATGGTGAAAATTATATGAGAAATGGCGGTAAATAAATCTATAACACATTCCAAATTATAGAGTATTCGGACCTCGGGTATGTAGCATACAAAATAATATTGTAAAGTGGCAACCCTAACTATATCCGCCACTATCTTAACTCATTCCGAATTATGTAGTATTCGGATCACTAATTTTGTAGTATACTGTATTACATTGTAGAGTGGCAACCCTAACTATATCCGCCACTATCTTAACACATTCCGAATTATGTAATATTCGGACCACTAATTTTGTAGCAACTGTATGATATTTTAGAGTGGCAACCCTAACTATATCCGCCACTATCATAACACATTCCAAATTATGTAAAATTTTGATTTTTTAATTAAAAAAATAATTTTTTTTAATCAATCATTATAGAAATGAGGCGCAATAAATTCAACATTACACGACTCCACAGCGCAGTGGCTAAAGGCTTAGTCGCGACACTGAGGGCGACGGGTTTGAATCCCGAACGGAGAAAATAATTGTTTGTTCTACAAATTGTTCTGGGTTTACATACGTATGTGTCCTTTTACAATTTATGTATGTTAACCGCCGCTAAGATACAGGGGAATATCCTACTATGAGGGTAACATTTTTTTTAAAGAACGAATGTAATTCTAAGCCACTTATTGCCTACGAAGACATCCGATCTGCATTATCTATACAAGTTAAATTGAAGTGTCTGTTTGTAATGTTAAAACAAGCATATTAAAATATAAACGGTAATTATAACACAAAAAAAAAAACAATTTCTAAAATTTTTGTTTGTCTAATTCGGCTAATCTCCGAAATTGCTCGACCCATTTTGACGTGACGTTCATCGGCAGATAGTTGATGTTATAAGGAGTAACTTAGGTTGCTTTTATTTTAGAAAAATAATAGGAACCCATGAAATCCATTCGTAATAAATTCCACGCGGTCAAAGTCGCGGGTAACAGCTAGTCAACAATAAAAGCAATCATGAAGGTGACGCGCCACCGCACCGCTCGAGTTCGACACTCCGATGTGCCATTCACGGCTAATAGTTTTGACACCCGATCGCAATATCCCGTTCGGCTCTACATTATGTTTACTTTTTACTGGAAACGCAACATAATAGCGGCCGAGGCTCTTCCGCGTTCGATTTAACATTGTCCAAATAATTGTAGTACTCCAATATGTACGCAATGGAACGTTGGAAACCTTTTTTATATTTTTAAATAAAACTAGTTTTTTTACGGATTCTATCACATATATTGTCCTATTTTATATTCGCAACGTTTCGAACACTTTACAGCACCCATGGTCACGGGGGGACTAAGGTGTTCGATGTCCCAATATCATAATTACCAAGGCTACCTCTAGATTAAAATTATTCATTTTTGTTCCGATCGACGCACTATGAATATATAGTATCTTGAAATCTTGAAGTTGTATGCTTGGGTTGGGATTTAATTTTATTAATTATAGGGTCCCAAGCAGATGGTAGCACCTACCCATCTTCTTTAATGAAATTAGGATGTTTTTTGATTTCAATAGCCTCGCGAATCATACTTGGAAGAATCAGTGTTCTTTAGCTAGGATTTGTGGTCTACTAAATCTGAAGTAGTGACGGGGGTGATCCTGTGTTCACAGACTGTAGACTTCCCGGAGCGTCGATTGTTCACATCAGCTATATGTTCTTTAACGCGGATTTTTATTGGTCTTTTAGGTTGTCCTATGTAAGAGAGACACATTCACTTATATTTACTTTATATTTGTTTTGTTGTTGCTAGGGTTTCAATATAATAATTTGGCAAAATTATTTTTGAAGATTTCTAAAGAGTTTCAATAAGCAATATGCGCTCCTATAGAATCTTTTATTTAAATCACATTAAATTGCCGTGTTGTAGTGGTGTGAACCCATAACCCGATTTTATACCGGGTGTGTTCGTATAAGGCGACTCTAGGATAAGCCAAAAATATTCTGAAGGCGCTTGAATGTGCTTGTCATTGAGTTTGAGTTATCTTGAGCATAAGAATAGTATAAGAGTGTACATCGCACCACTTCGTCCCGTGGTTGTCGTTAGAGGTTACTATAGGAAATGCTAATATTTACTTCATGCGCAAAATACCCAGACCATTGATGGAGGGCGGGGGGAGAGGGGGGCTGGTACTCAATCCGCCTGGCCAGAGTAACAATCAAGCTAAATCCTATTTGAAACGGTAGAGATCATGTCTAGCAGTAGGACTTTCCGGACTACGAGGATGATGACGAAAATAACAAAACTTTTACCACATTTTATTACCAGGTTTTGTAACACGATTGTAGAACCTCGCCTTTGTGTGTCTGTTCGGGTAAAATTTAGTAATTAATTTTAAACTAATGATATTGTCCTGAAAAATGAGCGACTTGAGATTTTGAACAAAGCTGAAAATCGAATGTACGATGTACGAATATGTAAAAAAACAATGAATTTTACACTTTTTTAGTCGATTTTTAAAATGCGGTATTTAAAAAAAAATTGTCGTAAACATTTATTGAAAATTTTTGCATCGAGTTTATATGGATTGCTTATAGCTACAGGATGGAAATAAGTATAATAAATAAATATAACAAAATTAATAATAACTGTAAACTGCGAACAAACAGAATCACGAGTATTGGCGGTGAATTGCAGACGTGAGTCAACAATTAAATGGATCCAACTATCTACGCGTCAGGGGTCGGCCCAAGGCAAGGTAAGCGGGTCACGCGGGTCGCTCGCTCGCTCAGGCCCCACTGTGACCCACATCGCCACAATGAGCTTCCGCAAAGCACCACGCAATTAAGGCAAACACCAGACATAAAAAATTACCGAAACAAAAGCGAACCGGGGTACCGCGCCTCCCCCCCCTCCCCCCCTCCTTGCCCACCGCAGTTACAATTTATCATAGCAAATATAAATACGCCGAATTAAAAAGAAAAGGACGAAGAAAGTGAAGCGAGAGGGAGCGACAAACGTTTCGATGCCGAACGCCCAAAAATATAATTCTGTTTATATTTTTTATGGCCGTCCAGGGCGAAAGCAACGGTGGGGTGCGTTCACAAAATCGATACACGGACGTGACCAATTAAAAAAAAGTACGGTTCCTTGATAATGGTGTGGTGCTGGATAATTGATGATTGGTAATTACTGTCCAATGATGCATTGCTTAGGCGGAAAAATGCAACTGTTATTCCACAGATATTTTTTTTACGAATGTGAACGTATTTTTTATATTTTAGGGCAGTATGTATCAATTATCTAATGAAGACCTTACACACGTTCCTCTAATTTTTCCTCAATTTATTTTTATTTTACTGTTGCTAACTTACGCCTTGTGCATGCCCTACCTCTCAAGCCTGAATTATTTCAAAGTTATATTATTTACTTATAACTTTATATTATGTAATATATGTTTTATGGCTTTATAATATATAATATGTCTATGAACATGTATATAATATTATTTTTGACATCTTTTTCTTCTAAATATTATATTTAAAAGACTGCTATTCAATGCTAATGCGCAAACTACACTATAGGACATATTTTCCGTTTACTTATTTATAAATCTTTCATAGCCTGCCTGAAATAGTTTCAATTTCAATACCATTATCCAATAATATGTGTACAATGTATATCTATAACCTCTAATATGTAGTTATTGCCCTCAATAGTTACGAAGGCAATTGAGGCCCTGTAATTAAACCACCTTAAAAATTAGGGGTGTCAATACTGAAAACGTTTTTGTGTATTTTACGGATTGGACATGGATTTGGATGCATAAACTAAATAACCACATGTTACATGACTCGCAAGATGTTGCCCATTGTAGCAACAAAACGACTACAGACAACTTTAAGAGGTGGTAGGTCTCGTTTTCTCGAGGTATCTAGTACAGTCCTACCTATTTTTTTTTTATTTTTTTTTTACCTACCTACCTACCTATTTCAGGCGTTTAGCAGTAGTGCGGCCTATATTATACTGTGTTTAGTTGTGAAGGTTATATATGGTCAGTACAATTACAGGCTATGATGCATTCTATCCTCAGAGGTGACAAACATTTAGCCTCCTTGTTTGATGTTGGTTGCAAGTGCTTATGGACTGTAAGTTCGTTTGTCACTTGAATTTTATAAAGAAGGCTTAATTTCTGGAATGTACACTTAACGCATTCAGCTGTTATGAGATAAGGTTTCTCCGAATCTCACTCAATTTTAGGCAGTTCATTAAGTCGAGAACCAAAGCAGCCGCAAGTAAATCAGGTGTCTTAGCAAGGGTGCGGTGGTACTTCACGCTGGAACAGTTTCATTCCTTACATAAAGCGCAAGTCCTGTCGTGCATGGAATACTGCCTTTACTTTTGGGCTAGTGCTGCAAAGTGCCATCTAGCAGATTTGGACTCAGTGGAGAGACATTCCAAGAAACCTTGTCAACCTCGAGCACAGGCGCAGAGCCAGCCTTTAGGTATTCTATAGGATGCGTTTCGGAGAGTATCCGCAGTAAATTCATGTTTTAAGACCTCCCTTTCCGTAGTATGTAGTACTACTGTAGCACAATGTTGCCCAAGTGTGAACACAGCTTTAAATGTTTGCCGCACGCACCGCATAACCTCGCCGATAATAAGTTGTTCTGAAATCCGCTTGCTCCGTTTGCACCGGTACTTTTACACTTTTTTTTTATTTTGCTTATCGATTGCTTCCGATTTGCCTTTTATATTGCTAAAATACTTTGTTAATAACAGACAAGCACTATTATTCTGTACTGTACTGTACACAGCCTTCAGCCAACTATTATTCTGTTATGTTAACCGTTGTGTTAACTCGACTTGAGTCTCAAATTATGACTTGAAGTTGTATTCGGTATTTCCTATAACACAATATCTACTATATTATAATATACTAATTATTAAGTTATCGGGGAAGGCCTAGAAAGCCGTTCAAATCGCTCTCAAAAATCTCAATATGCATACTCATAGAAACACATTATACCTATACAATGTATCTCTGTTCCCTGCAATATCAAAATATAGTATCTGTGTATCTATATATTAATTCCTTGGAATTAATAATAGTTGTCAACTGCGATGATGAGATGAGAACAAACGCACAGCACATTGCAATCTAAAAATACTTTTAATATTCGCACATTATCCCCGTCAAGTGTTCAATTAAAGTAGACTAGTTGTCAATGTAATTACATCAACAAGACAAACCGGCGAGCAGGTCAATTTGTCGTTATTGACTCAATCGTAAACAAAATGCGTCTGTCAATAATCAACAACTTTCGTCTAGAGTTTGCCAATAGATGTCGCTGCACCGAGTGGCAGTAGAAGTCGCCACTCCGCGACAGTGTTGTAGACACTAATTAAATATGTTTTAGGGCTCTGCGGGTAGTTGTAACTAGATAATTATGTTTTCCATGACATTTATGTCCACTTAAATTCTAATTGAAACATTAAATAACCTGCTATACTAGAAACGGAGTATACTTCTTTGTAGTTAAAAAAACTTTATTGTTTCAAAGTACTTAAACTATTTAAAAAAAAAACGTTACCGTTACCGTTACAGCTTATTAAAATCAGCTGTTGAACATAGGTTTTCCCCGTGGATTGCCTAATAGATAGATAGATAGAAAATTCTTTATTGCACACAAACAAACAAACATTTTATAAAAGGCGAACTTAATGCCGAAAACGCATTAAGTTCCCCTCATAGGCGGGATATTTGTCAGCCACGTGGGTAGGCAATCGCAGTTTTTTTTTCGTCGTCTTTTAGCGTCGTCATTATCAAAGCCGCAATATTTTAAAATGTTTATACAGAACCCCTTCAAATCATATACGGGTTTCATAACCGCAATTTTTCCTACTCCAAGCCCAAAGCTCAATACCTTCTAATTAATCTGAACTCAATTGAGTCCTCGCTTATGAATTGGTAATCAATTGATATCAAAGAATCCTCGCCCACCTTCGCGGTATCCGCTGGAATCACTTAGCTTTCAATTAATTTTCGGTCTGGTGCCAATTAGTTTAGTTACAAGTACGCTCGTTTCAACCGCCATCGAATCATTCAAACTTTCCGACTTCCCTCATTAAAGTATTACATATTTTAACTAGCTAACGCCGCCGACCGCGCCTGCGGTCAATATTGCGGATTACGTTTTTGTTTTCGTTCGCATCTTTGGTTTGTAATAGCAATGCGGTCGGTATGCGTTAGTTTAACCTGAATAAATGGCGAGTTTTTATATAAATGAACTATATTTTACGTTTATTTTTTTCTGATAGGCTTGTAAGTGATTGGTTGGGAATTTATGTTGTGTTTACGTATATCATGGGACGAAGTGGGAAAATGGTTTCTGTTTGACTTACCACGCGGCCTATATTATACTGTGTTGCAATGTGTGATTTAAGTAGGAATGTGTTACCACCATAGACTTACTCTTAGGCAGAACAGGTGGTAGGACCCCATGATAAGTTGATAGTGGTCGTTATGTTTTAAGCCATACAACGTATGATTATTTAGTTTATACTAATAAAATGTATAGCATTCGGATATAAGGAAGGCCTTTCTAAAAGACCGGCAACGCACCTGGAGTTGCTGATGTTCATGAGTGACAGTGATCACTTACCATCAGGAGAGCCGTATGCTCTAAGAGCATAAAAATATATAAGCGACGGCACATAGCGGAAGGTTGTCAAAACACGCACGGTTGCACTCCGTTCAATTGCTAATTTAACGTTTCTTTTCGAAATCTCGCTAAGTTTGTTTAATTATGTATCTTTAAATCATAAATATTTTGTTAAAGAACATCATATCTTTGCAAAACTCCGTCAGTTAACACAAAAAGCTTGTTGTTTTTTTTGCAGGCACGTTGCTATTCTTTTTATAAAAGCGCTCTGGGGGTTTTTATACTTTTTTCGTGTCTATACATTTTGAATAACTGAATGTGCGAATGTTTGATTTATCTGTTCGTTCTTTCCTACGTTCATTCGTATTGCCTTTGGTTATTTTATTGTTACTGGCTGTTTTATTTGTTTCTAAATTTAAATTAATGTAATTATTGAATCTAGGATTAAAATACATTTGTACATAATATTCGATTTAATGTAATTTAATATTTATTTAACATTTAAACTGATTGGTTTTGCCGTAAAATGACATCGCTTACTGATCTGAGGCTGCCGCTCGAGAACCTGTCTTCTCCATCGATTGTTGTTTCTTCGAGCTATATGGCCAGTCCATGACACTTCAGGGTCCGTTAGGCTATGCCGGTTACTCTGGTTCTAATGCTATTATCGTTACACGTCAAAATATAAAGCCTTGTAAGGCTAAGTATAGCCATTCAGCGAGGAAACGCAGCCAGCGTTCTCGACACGATACTGCGGGAAGTAGGACTGTATGATAATAAGTCACTAGTTTTAGTAGTTTCCATTTAGTTTTAAGTATTGTATATAATAAAATATACAATATTTAAAACTACTACTACTATCTTTTAACATAAAATATTGTATATTATGTAATGTAAATAAATGTATAACATATATAATAATATACACTATTTATTACAGTAAAAGAAACTAAAAAATAAATTATCAAACAAACTAACTTGCCTTGGCATAGTGCCAAAAATGCGCACTGCGTTTTAAAACTACTTCATTCAATTTAGTTTTCCTCGCTGATTGGGCATTCCTCGCCTTTGAGCGAGAAGAAATCTCCCCTCTTGACTTTAGCGGCAACGACCAGTCGTGGATACAGTTTCTTTAGAAAACTAACCGCGCTTGTAACCTACGGAGCGATAATCTCTACAGCAAATGCCACTATACAATATGTACAATATGTAGTCATCCTACAGACGCGTATGCACCATTTACTTAGTTTAGCTTCTTATGCCGCCTAAGCGGGGTACCCCTGATTTGAGAGGCCGCTAAAGTATTTTTACATCACATACTAGGGTTTTGCCTCTCTCCCAAAAGATATAGGTATAGATGGGGTTTTCTTTTTTAATTTAGTATTGTATGAATTTTACAAGTACATATATAGTAAAACACGTTCATTTATTAATTCTATATAAACTTTCATGTATATGCAATGTTTTATGTATTTATGTATACATATTTTCGTTATTGCATTCTTTTTGGTAAGTATTATTTAGACATGTGTGTACTTATTTATAGTACACATATCTACAAAAAAACGTAAAAACAAAAACGCTGTTGTGTTATTATTTTAGGTTTTTATTTGTACATATAATGACTCGGGAAGAATTTATACAAAAGTGAGACACTCGTCGTAGGTGCGTTGTATGGGAGCCGTCGCATTTGTTTTCAAGTGCAAGGGAGTAGCAACTAACACTTGAGCAATATAATACTGGGTAGAAGGGGACAAGTAATTCCCTCTAACGGGAACAATGCGTTATCACAACGAGAAAGCGGCGACATATCACTTGCGACGTGACGACAGAATGCATAGATTAAGTAGCTTTTATTTGTTTTTAAATAGCAGTTGTTTTCATGAAATTGTTATAGTTACTAATAAATCACGAATAATCACGGTAAAATATTTATCATCATCATCATCAACATTATTACAGTCGATTTCAAATACACTTATGGACATAGACCATCCTAAAAATTCTACGAAACACCATGGTCCTGACCCGCCCGCGATTTTATAGAGGGTCGCTTACTGATCCGAGGTTGCCGCTCGAGAACCTGTCTTCCCCATCGATTGTTGGTTCATCGAGCTATATGGCCAGTCCAAGACACTTCAGGGTCCGTTAGGTTATGTCGGTTACTCTGGTTCTAATGCTATATCGTTACACGTCAAAATATAAAGCCTTGTAAATATAAAGGTATGCAATTCAACCAGAAAATTTGTCAATTATAATTCATAATTGAAGTTATTGAAATAATGTTTAAATTAGATAGAGGTATTCCATCTTAGTCTTGCATTTTGATTCTAAATTGAAGATATAATACGTAAGATATGTATCTATGACGCACAGCTTTCACTTACCATCAAGTTGACTGTGTACTCAATTGTCACCCTTAATTAAACAAAAAAGTTCATATTAAATAGAGGAAACTTAAACTGGAAGGATATTATTTATTTCGTTTTTATATTTGAACTGCACGTACCTCTGATCTACATTTTTAATGTCAGTTACCGTAGCGACTGGTTAAAAGTTTTGTAGATACGTTGTAAGCCGCGGGTTCGAATCCTGCTAAAAAGTGGTAATTTTTATTAAAAAGAATTATATTTATTATAACCAACAACTATAAATATTGAAATCGTGTAAAATAATTATTAAAAAATAATTAGTTTTTATAATTATCGTTAACATGTTTAGGGCATAAAACATGTGCCGCTGCTGTATTTCGGCTTGAGAGAGACAATATGATTACACGCTGTGAGGAATTCATCTCAGTCCTCAAGCACGTGTCCATGTACTGCAGTAACGACTTACCATCAGACTATATCAGCTTGTTCTTCACTAACATAACAAAAATAAATGGAATCGATTTATGAAGCGACAGTAGCGTTGTTAAGGGGCGGTCTGCAAACTCGGAAAGGCGTGGGTCCGAATACGCCATTCTTGTTGATCGAAGACTGTCGTGAACTATTCCTAAGATAAGCTTTTTATTTTTATGCTTGCTTTGAGTGTTTAACGGTATTATTAGTAATGGTAATAGTGTAAGTAAATCCTAATTATTTTTGTTAATAAAAATATATTTAAGAATAGAAATGTATTGTGCATTTTACACCAACGACTTGAAATAACCTTATAGAATTATAAAAGAATATAATCTTTTTACTTTGCCGATCAATTTTTTCATATTATTATTATTATTATCTGGTAATAGGCGAGCAGCTTATAGCTGATATGCCTATATCTGTGTTGGTGTTTTATATTAGTCCAAGTTCACACTAAGAATACACTAAATTGGATTGTCTTTACACTATTTGTCCAGTTTGTTTTTAAAACTAATCACAGAGAGAGCATCTACCACATCTTGAGGCAACTTGTTCCATATATTTATGATTCTGTTGTTTAGTGTGTGATGTCCCACATTAGTGTATGAGCGGGTGTGGGCAAATCTCATATAGTTAGGATGTCTAGGTCGGTGGATACTGCTGATGTTAAAAATATGTGGCAGCTCTTTGCAATTATATTTATGTGTCAATATTTTGGAGGTCTCAATAAGGTCTCCTCTGGTGCGGCGAGATTTCGGCGTTGTTAGATTCAATATTTTTAATCTCTCTTCGTATGGCTTTTTGCGAAGCCACAATGGAATTTTTGTGGCTTTTTTTGCACACTCTCCAGCAAATCTACATCCTTAAAAAATAGGGTTTCCAAATTTGAAATCCATACTCTATCAGCGGTCGGACGTATGTTTTATAAACCTTGAGCAATGTATCTGGAGTCAGATGTTGAAACGATCGTCTGATTACGTACAAAATGCTGTTTGCCTTTTTGACAATACTATGGATATGGTCAACCCACTTGAGGTCGGATGATATTAAGACACCTAAATCCTTGTCTGAGTTAACTGACTGTACTGTTGAATTTCCAAAGTTATACATTTCTCTGGGATTGTTTCGACCTAGATGCAAAACTGTGCACTTAGAAGGATCAAGTCTTACAATCAAATTTTTTGTCCACTCCTGTATACGCTCTAAGTCTTGTTTTTTGGTTCCCTGGTTCAATAGAAGATTTCCGAAGTATTTGACATCATCAGCAAAGAAACAGGCTTCTGAGTGTATTATAGAACTCAGATCAGCAATAAAAATGCCAAAGAGGGTAGGCGCGAGTACAAATCCTTGTGGCACTCCACTGACGACGTCTTTAGGTTGCGAATATACATTTCCAACTCTTACTTGAAAGGTTCTTCCACTCAAATAATTTTTGATCCATTTCGGAAGATTTCCTCGGATCCCCAGATGTTCCAATTTAACCAAAAAACGTCTGTGTGATACCCTGTCAAAGGCCCGTTCAAAGTCCAGATAGAATATATCCAAAGGATTATGTTTATCAAATTCCTCAGTCCATTTGTGGTAGCAGGAAAGAAGGTTAGTTGTATTCGAGCGCCGTTCCACAAAGCCATGCTGGTTATCCGGAATAATTTTCTCATCTGCTAGGTACCTTTTTACATATAATCTTCTCCATATATTTGCAAACAATACTAGTTAAGCTGATTGACCTGTAGTTAGCTGGATCTAATTTATCACCCTGTTTAAAAACAGGTGTTACTATAGCATGTCTCCAGTCTTTTGGTACACCTGAAGCATATGATTCATTCATAATATTGACCAAGACAGGTGTGATGGTTTCAGCACATGATTGGAGAAATACTCCAGGGACATTATCAGGCCCAGTAGCAGAGTTTACATTTAGGGACTTGAGAACCATAAGCACATCATGTGATGTGAAATGGATGTCATCTATGGAGTTTTTAACTCTTGGTATAGGTATGGAGATATTATTAAGGTCAGGTTCCAATGAGTATGCTTTCTCAAATTCACAAGCAAACACTTCGGCAATTCTAGACACTTCAACCACAAGATTGCCAAATTCATCACGTACCACAGGCGGCAGACCAACTTTAGAAGCCATGCAACTGCGTAGGTGAGCATAGAAGAATTTGTTTCCACTCTCGACAATCTTAGCTTCGTAATGACTTCTAAGTCTTCTTGCTTCACTAACACACCTGTTATTGCAGTCTCTGTAGGCCTTATATTTTGCATCGCATTTCTTGTCTGCTACATATGAATCTTAGAATAACAAAGACACGATTCACCTGATGTTAAGTGGATGTTGTCACCCATAAACATCTACATCTATCCTATATATATGTCCCGTTTTCACTTAAAAGGTTTTAAGGGAAACGACACCATCCATACGATCTGGATGCTTGGCTGTCCACCACTGTGCGTTTTACTAGGAATTTTCTTCATCTTCCGACCTCTTTATGGAATCGTGTACCACCGGCGATTTTTCCGGACCGATTCGACTTAGGGAACTTTAAAAAAAGAGGTCACTCCTTTCTAAAATTCCGGCAACGTATTTGCAATTAGCTTTGGTGTTGCAGTTGTACATGGGTAGCGGTAGTCACTTACCATCAGGTGAACCGCATGCTCTTTTACGTAGTAGATACACATATATATATAATAGTTTATTTAATTTGTATAATCTATACAAATAAATAAAATTGAAGTGTCCGTTTGTAATGTTAAAATAACAGCTTTTTACTAAATGTATATGAAAATATAAACGATACTTATAACAAAAACACAATTTTTAAACTTTTTGTCTTTCTGTCTGTCTATATGTCTGTCCGTCTGTCTGTTCCGGCTAATCTCCGAAACGGCTGGACCGATTTCAACGGAATTTTTACGGACAGATAGCTGATGTTATAAGGACTAACTTAGGCTATTTATATTTGAGAAAAAGAATTAGGGTTCCGCGCAACATAATTAAAACCCTAAATCACACACGGGCGAAGTCGTGGGGAACAGCTAGTATATACATATATAAAAAGTGTGTTACAGTCCTTATTGCGTCTAACCTCTGAGAGGCTGCGCTTAGATGTCGTCGATTTTATACTTTGTGTCGTTTTTAGTATTAAAGCGGCGCCGCCCGCCGGCCCCTCCGCACCCGCTCGCGCCACCCTCCCACCCCCGACACCTAGCGTGAGCTTCACTTAGCTGATGACTTATTAAGAGCACATTCTTCAGAGGTGTTTGCCTGACGTGGCGAGCTTAATAGCGTGTCTTGCGGCCGTGAATTAGTCCCTTTCGTGGTGCACCCTGACCCGGTTTAAACCGTGGCACTTGTTTTTTTTATAGAATAAGATTGACGATGAACACAGTCCACCTGATGGTAAGTGGATGCTATGGAACACAGATAAATATACCCTCAATTAAGAATCAAAATGCAGATGCCTTGTCACCCGAGGACTAAGATGGAATGCCTTTTTACCAGTAAAGCAGGGCTCCGATTCTCTACACTTCACCACACGAAACAACGTTATTTCATTAGCTGTTTCACGCAGGAACTCTGAGAGGGCGTTGTCCTAACCCGGTTGAGCCAAACCATTTGTGGTATATGATATATTTATACATTTTAATATGTATTGTCGTATATTTAAACTTTTCTTAAGGTAAGTTGCTGTTGCCCGCACATCTTCATTTATTATTTATTAGGATTCAAAATGCAGATACGTTGTCATCGCTGAGGACCAAGACGGCACTAACACACATCCGAGTGCGTTTCAGCGCGCATTCGTCTCCGTTTTCAATTCAATAAGGGAAGCATTTGGAAGCCGCCCAAATTGAGCAAAAAGCCTTTTAGGGCTTCAATAATAAATTTGTAAAGTTGTCCGTAGCGTTGTTTTGTATGAATTATCCGTTCAGCCGGCACCGGGCGCGCCGCTCTTTTAGCGATCACCGCCGAACGTAAATTTTCGCGGATTAAGTTTTAACAAAATATTTTTAATGCCAACTTCTCCGTGCTACACCCGGGGGATGGGAGGAAATTAATCATACGGCTAGCCGAAGTAATTAGGATTTTTCTGCTTTTGTTCGACGCTTCAAATATTGTACTTGCATTTTTACAATTTTCAAGAAAATATACTAATATGAATATGAATAGAATAAAATATAAAAATATAAGTACCGATATGAATAGAATATAATCACTTTTGTTCAATATAGATCGGAAGAATACTTATTGAAAGTCATTGACCTTTTACCACTGGTGCGGAACTTTATTTGTTAATTAACAATATAATCTAATATATAAAAGTTAATGTTTGTTTGTTCGTATTTTATACGCTGCCATACCGTTCATCAGATTGCGCTAAAACATTGTCAACTTATTGCTTGCACTTGCGCGAAGTTTATAGGCCTAGTACAATTAATTTACAGTAGGTGGCGCGCGTATCGTACCGAAAAATTTATTTGAAAGTTCTATATTATTCAACTTCAATAAATGTATTATCATACCTAACTAACAGCAAGGGAGTGGAACAAGTTGCCGGCATCTGTATTTCCATCCGATTACAATGTGTCTTCAAAACAAGAGTGAATAGGCTTTTGGTTAAATCAGTGCGCTTCACCATCTTCCCCAATATCACCACTTTCCATCAGGTGGGATTGTAGTTAACCGCTGAATTAAGACCGTTGAATTAGTTATTTTTAATTATTATAATTATTAAAAAACCATGAGCATTAAACATACCGTTTTACCGTCCATTACCTTTTATCGCCAAAAATAATTAATTCTAATAATAAGATTACTGTAACTATACGATTACTATTTCGAAGACATGTGAAGTTCGCCAACACGCATTGGGGCAGCGCGGCGGACCTTTTCTTGCCCTAAAACCATCTCAGAAATGAGAGGAGACCTGTGCCCAGCTGTGGGACGTGTATATAGGCTGTAACTTTAACTGTAACTATCATCATTATCATCATTACAGCCCTTCACAAGTCCACTGCTAAACATAGGCCTCCCCCAAGGAATGCCACAAAGCACGGTCCTGAGCCACCTGCATCCATCGACTTCCTGCATATCTTACCAGGTCGTCACTCCATCTAGTGGGGGGACACCCTACACTTCGCCTGCCGGTACGAGGCTGCCACTCGAGAACCTTTCTTCTCCATCGGTTGTCGCTTTTTCGAGCTATATGGCGGCCGGCCCATTGCCACTTCAGCTTACTAATCCGTTGGGCTATGTCGGTCACTCTGGTTCTACTGCGGATATCCTCATTTCTGAGTTTATCACGCAGAGAAACTCCGAGCATAGCCCTCTCCATAGCTCGCTGAGCGACCTTGAGCTTCCTCATCCGGCCAGCAGTGAAGGACCACGTCTCAGTTCCGTATGTCATCACTGGCAACACGCACTGGGTGTACAGTCTCGTTTTCAAGTTTTGAGGTATACCTGACGAGAAGATGTGCCGTAATTTCCCGAACGCTGCCCAGTCGAGTTGAATCCGTCGATTGACCTCTCGGTCGAAGTTGGACTTACCTAATCGGACTATTTGTCCCAGGTAAACATACTCGTCAACAACTTCGAGCTTAGTGTTCCCAACAACTACCGGCATATGTATGACATGGACATTAAACATGATCTTTGTTTTGTCCATGTTCATCTTAAGACCTATCCGTTGGGAAACACTATTGAGGTCATTGAGCATAGTGCTTAGGTCCTCCAGAGATTCTGCCATAAGGACTATATCGTCGGCAAATCGAAGGTGAGTGATGTACTCGCCATTGATGTTGATACCGTATCCTTTCCAGTCCAGAAGCTTGAAAACGTCTTCCAATGCAGCGGTGAAGAGTTTCGGGGATATGACGTCACCCTGTCTTACACCTCTCTGCAATTGGATAGGTTTCGTACTTTGGTTCTGTACTCGGATAGCCATCGTAGCCCTACTGTACAAGCACTTCAGCACTTCGATTATCGGACAGTCAACTTGGCACCGCTGAAGGGACTGCAGCACCGTCCAAATTTCGACGGAATCAAAGGCTTTCTCATAGTCCACATACGCCAGACATAGTGGCAAATTGTACTCCTCGGACTTCTGTACAATTTGCCGAAGATAAGACTCGCTCTTGGATCGTTACTCACGCTTGCGTGCGGCTCCAACGATTACGTGTACAGCTGCCCATAGAACCTCTCAATCTCACTCAAAATCTCAGGTGCCCCGGAAACGATGCTGCCACATTCGGTCTTCAGCTTTGACAGTTGGCTCTTTCTGGCAGACAGATCTTTGGCAAAGACTTTGGATCCTTGGTTCCGCTCGATCGCTTCTTCAATACGAGCTGTATTGAAGTTGCGTAAGTCCCGCCGCATGCATTTGGAGATCTGTCTGTTCAGTTGCCTGTATGCTGTCAAATCTGTTGAAGAATGTAGCTTCATCTCCCGCCTAACAGCCATGAGATTAAGAGTATGATCGGAAAGTTTTTGTGTTCTTCTGCGGCAGGTCTTGCAGAACTTAGCTCTGATCGCATGGACAGTTTCCACGAGCTTGTCATTCAAATCGTCCACTTCATTGCAGTCTTCTAGGCACTGAAAACGGTTTTGTAACTCGAGCTGAAAGGTTTCGGGACTTTGGATTAGAGCACGAGGGGGACGGAGCGTTGCCTTCATTAGACAAGACCTCTCGAACTTAACGTTTAGGTTCAGTGTGCGTCTAACCATTCGGTGATCGCTGCTGTTTTCACCCTCGCGATCACTGAGACATCACTGAACAGTTGTCGTCTGGTCGTCATAATGAAGTCAATCTCATTTTTGTCGAACCGTCGGGGCTCGACCAGGTCCACTTCCTATGGGGCCGCTTCTGGAAGAAAGAGTTCATCATAAAGAGTCCCTCTCTCTTCATGAAGTCGGCCAGCTGCTGGCCCCTTGGGTTCCGTTGCCCTATTCCAAATTTCCGCACATTCAGCTCTCCGTTCTTTCTTGTGCCTAGGTTTTGGAGGAATGCATGGCTCTAGAGATATCCTCATACATTTCCTCCACCTCCTCATCGGGGTGTGCGGAGGTTGGTGCGTAAACCTGTATGACCTTCAGCGAATACCGTTTGGTGATTCTGAGTATAAGGTACGGAACCCTCGTCGACACACTCTCAATCTTTACAACGTTGTTAACGAGAGACTTGTGGACGATAAATCCGACACCTCCTTGGGACAGATGGTCGCCCTCCCGGTAATAGAGCAAGTTGCCGGATTCGAGGATTACCGTGCCCTCCCCCTCTCTTCGGACTTCGTATAATCCTATAATATGCCAGCGTAACTTGTCTATCTCTTCTTACAGTTCCACAATCTTCTCGTCAGTCCTCAGGGTGCGTGCGTTATATGTTGCCAGGTCGAGTCGTCGTAGGTGGCAACCGAACCTCCACCGGAGATTCTTAGCACCCCCTGCCCCGCCGTTACCATGGTCGCCACCGTAGCCAGGAATAGCGGGGCCGCCGGTGACTGGGGACCGTCTCTTCGTAACTCTCATCATGGGGGGTATATTGCCATAGTTGCCACGCTTGGCGAGCGGGTTGGCAACCGCAGTTTTTTTTATTGTATTTTTGCCGTTACCAGGAAGATGCTGCTGCCCATCTCCTGCCTGTTTTACCTTTGTCACCTTTTACGACACCCACGGGAAGATATGGGGTAGTGGATATTCTTAACTGCCACTACACGGCACTATACTGTAACTATACTGTTATCGAATTCCAGTTAAGCGTAGACATAGCTAAATTATTGCATACTTAACAAAGAAATTCACTTAAATATTAACGATAAGTAAAACTTTCGACCGTTCCTTACAGTCTCGTCCCGAGAAAACCGTCTAAAGCAATTATTGGAAATAATAAGTCATGCTTTAACAATCGGTAAGTGCAGACATGGCCAATTTACTGTATGTCTAGCAAAAGAAAGGGCTGAAAAACGAAAAAAAAAAACTATTAACTAGTTTACTTAACGGTCAGCGGTAAGTGATTCGCGCCCGCTTGCACTCCTCGTTTTAAGCAACGTCGGACGAAAACCAGCCTCGACTTAGCTTAGCGACTAAAAAAAAGATTGCGAGAGAAAATTAACCCGCTCCGCATACGTACCGGCGTTACGCCATGACATTTAATCACTATATTAAAACCATAAAGCCGGGCTGCGTCGCGCACTCGGCCCGAAACAATGGGCAACGCATGCACACAAAAAAAAACACAAGGAATCCCAGCAGAAACTGCGCTGATACAATTACTCAGTGTCGTCGACCATCTCGATCGAGCCGATCGGAATAAAAACCCCTCGCACAATGCTTAATTAAAACTGGAAGTACTTAACTCTAATGATTTATAACGAAGCAGTACCTTAATGAAGTCTTGACTGACTCTGTAGCGAGTAAGTTCTCTATATTAAGGTAACAAAGAGCTATAATTACTGGATATTTTACTCAAAATATTTACAAGTCAAATGGACACTCACGCCTGTCATCCAAAGGGGTAGAAAAAGTTACAGAAATCCATTTGACACGATTTGGACTTCTACGCATTCATGCTCGTCGGTTAAGGGTATTCTTAATTTGGCCCTCTTTCCGACTTTGCATATCTCTTCTGCAATTTAAATTTTCTTTGCCTCTTTATGCTCATTTAATATTTCAATATGACTTAACCACCAAAGCATTAACACTTTTCTTTTATCACGCAATCTCTTAATGACCGTATTTCTACAAAATTTATTCTACTCTCATGTTTCTTCTATCACATCCAATTTTATTATTTCCAAATATTATACATAAACATAAATTTAAAAATAATTAAAAATCTTTTTGTAATTTCAACAACAATTCGCGCTAAAATTTAATCTATAAAAAGATAAATAAATTATGAATTATATATAATAATTAAAAATTATATTTACTCCTTAAGAGTTAATTTCAGTATCAAAAGCTAATTTAAGCTTAGCTATTTGAGTAAATATGCTTTTACTCGACTTAGCAATTTCCGTTATCCTTTAAGAAAAGGTAGGATGCAATAGCGACTTTGCATCGCCAACATACAGCGTTCTGTTCGATTGACAGTTTCCAATATGTCCCGTAGATGTCGTGTGTAGATTAAGTCAGCCGAGAGAACGCGTAATGAAGTTTCGTTTACACCAATTCAAGTGAGAGCGTGTTAGAACGTTGGACGAATAGTTCGCGTGTTTGCCAATCTATCGCCGAATCGGAGCTGCGGACCCGCCCAGTGTGCAGCCGGTTGTCGCAAATGCACACAGCGATGTAATTAAATTTGTGCTGATTGACGCCATATTACATTTAGTGGCAGCCGACGTACAGAAGTGACATTATTGATGTTATTTCGCCGTTATCGAATACTGCAGAGACCCGGAACTGTAACTTGCAAACACGTTATAAACAACAAATAAGAACGTACATTTTTATACAATGCAATACTTACATTTATGATCAAAAAACGACAATCTATATCTTCTAGAAATACCAAATATAGAAATTAACGGTATTTTCTGTTAGTTTTTGCAATACATTTTTTTATTAGAATAACTGTGTCAAACGATCACACAGTCCACCTGATGGTAAGTGGATGACCCAGAGACATCTATATTCACCCACAAATGAGAAACAAAATTCAAACAAAATTCTCATCGTTGAGGACTAAAATGACTAAGATGAGGGCTAATGCCTGGTACCCAGTAAAGGTCTCCGGTTCTCTACACTCACCATACGAAACACAACAGCATTAAGCTACTATGTTATTTTGTGTGGGCGTGGTCCTACCCCGTTCCGGTGATCAACTCGTGCTTCAGTCATTATAAAGCTGCAGCATGGCTCTACCACGTGTAAAATATTCTATACTCTCTGCGAGACAGTACGAAAATGAAATTTTATTGTGACAAATGCACATTCTAGAAAGGACAGCACATTTTTATGTCTTTAAAATATTACAATGCTCAATGTAACGCTCGAGTTACAGTATTTTACGTAGGTTACATCACATTACATAGCGCTTTGGAAGAAAAGGTATTATGATTGGTCTCGTCTGTTATGGTATATTTTGTTTCATGTTCATCATCATTATTACAACCCATCACCAGTTCACTGCTGAGCATGGGCCTGCCCCAAGGATGCCGACAAAGCACAGTCCTGAGCCAACAGTACTTATCGACTTCTTGCACCACTTACTAGGTCGTCACTCAATCTAGTGGGCAGCCGCCCTACATTTCGCTTACCGGTTGAGATTGCCACTCGATATGAATAGAATGCCACTTTATACGTGGTAGAGCCATACTGCAACTATATTAATAGTATAGTTGTAGCACGAATGGATCGGCTCGACCTTTGTACTGGAAACTAGGCATTCCATCTTTGTCCTCACCGGTGACAACGCATCTGCATTTGGATTCACAAACGAGGATAGATGTAGATGTCTATGGTCCACAGCAACCACTTACCATCAGGTGGACTGTGTGCTCGTTTGTCACCCTATCCTATAAAAAAATGTATTTTCTTATGCCACACGTGTGTGTTGAAACTTTTTTAAAATTAATTTTTGTGTTAATTAATAACTTTGTGCTGCTCCCTTTTAAAAAGCATGCGCTGCTCTAGCGAGCGAAGTCCTTAAAAGCCTGTGTATAGCCCCGTGGATTTTCCCGCGTCCTACTCGGCAGGCAATATGTGTATTAAGTGCATTATAGCTGGTGACAGTCGGCTTTTCAAACTTTACAATGTTATTTTCATTCATTGATTCATTACAGGTTACTGCTGAACATAAAATTTCCCATAGGTTGCCCAAAAAAGGAGATTTTCTAATAGTTGCTATGAGTTGGCAATCGAAGTTTTTTAATTATTATACGAGAGAAACCCATGAAACTTTTATGGGCTTATGATAAAATTACAGTACCTACTCTACTAATACTAGCAATGAGGAAAAGTTTTTTGCTAGTGATTGACACTGCGTTCTAGAACATACGAAACTTGCTAGTTATGTGAAGTTTTGATTACAATATTTTAGCTAATAATATGAAGGAATGATACCAGTATTGTACTTGACATAGCGTCTTGAAGTACTTTTTCATATAAAAGTTGACTGTATACAACCTTTTGTTATAGCTATAGTTCTAGTCCAGGCTCTACTGTAAGACGATTTGATTCGATTGATTAGAAAACGATTTCGCCACTGATTTTTATTAAAACTTATTGTCTTTCAAATATTCTGTACTTGTCTTAAATATTGTGAAAATTGTTTGATGGACGATCTTAACAACGACAATTTCGTTTCGACTTCGTCAACACCCTGCCGATGTCAAACAGAAACAAAAGAACAATTGCACCTTCGTTATCGATTCTAGTTAGAGATTAAAGACTTTCCCGGGCTGTGGTAGTTTGTTCCTGACGCGTCGCGTAATCCGGGACAATTCGCAGCCAAACTTCGGGAGCGATATACTCGTAAACTCGCGCCAAGGGCGAGGCGAGTTTAGCTTAGGTGCGGATGCCTGGTGGACTGCACCTAGGCGGCCGCCCTCTTTCTGTCCCCTTGCGCGTCCCCACACCGACGCTTTTATTTTTGTTGGCGCACTTTTTTCTATATGAAGGTCCACTCACTTATTCATGCGAGCGGGATTGTAGTTTTTTCTACTTTTTGCATACGCCGTATATAGATATTTTGGGTACCTCCTATTTTTTCCCCGGACTATAAAACTCGACCGGGTCGTGTACTTTTTTCGCGGTGCCCCTACCGGGGTGGGGCGAGCGAGGGGGCACAGGGTGTCCGCAGTTAGGGAATTATTCATTGCCTACCCGCGCCGAACCAACTTCCCGTTATTTCTGTTTGTTATGAATTATGTCCGATGACTTTTCCGACGGTTGGTTTTCTTTCGTTTTCGCTAATTACTTTTTCTATACTAACTGTAAATCTTTCGGCTCGCTAATCGAGTTTTTTTGACTTACTTACGCTGCGGTGTTGGACGCCCGGTATTTTCAAACGTTCGCTCTTTAACAACGTTGATCGCAAAGCGCAATTCCGTTGAAAATCCCCTAATGGATGGTCGGTGTTTTATTTTAATAAGAAAAGGTTTGTGTTATCGAATATTCTGTTCAAAGCTGCGCTTTGGGTTGTATTATTTTTAGTCAATATTACGCATTGAATGTTTATTTCCTTAATGACATTTTGGTTCGTATGTGCTTAAATCCTTGTGAAATAGATGATTTTTTAGTTGCTTATTTTTAAAAGTATCTGACATTAAAATATCTGATTCTGTTATCAATTTGTCAATGAAACGCCTAGTTTGAGCATTCGTCTGCATACAGCATTGACCTTTCAAGTTTACTGCTAGGTATAGTTGCCACGCTAGACAAGCAGGCTGGCCACCGCACTTTTTTATTATAATTAAGTAGTTATCAAGAAGACGCGGCTGCTCATCTCTTGTTTCAGTTTCTCTCCGCCGCTTCTTACGACACCCACGGGATGCTGTATAAAATACAACGTAATCGATTCGTGCGGCAGCTATATTATAGTAGAAGTATGAATGGGTCGGTTCAACCGCGGAAGGACCACGCTCTCAAAGTATACCAGCGTAAAATAGCAATAATGCTGTTGTGTTTCGTATGTGACCGTAGACCTTTTTTACTAGAAACGCGGCATTATTCTCTGGGCTGACAACGCATCTGCATTTTGATTCTTAATTGAGGGTAGATGTAGATGTCTATTAGCCACAGCATCCATTTATCATTATGTGGACTGTGTGCCCGTTTGCCACGGTTAAAAATTTAAACAGTTCTATTGAAATAGTAATTAACATTACTTGAAATACACAATTTGAAATTTACAACGCATTAGTGGCTAATTCAAGTAAGAATACCATTGTCCGGGAATTATGCCGGCAGACGGGTGATCGTGCAGCCGTCTCACCGTCCGTAACAATAATACAAAATGGATCGCGGTTAAACACCGTTTACCATCACCGACTGACGCTTCGAATGCCAACAAAAGATTCTAATTCACACTCCGTTGCCCGCTAAAATATGCAGAGCCGTTCCCGACTCGTCCCGCTACAAATTTGAATTTCATATGCATGTTTCACCTATTACGGATGCACTCATTAATATCTTAAGTGATGTGTGGCGACCAGCAGAACGACTTTTGATCTTAAGTAATGATCTTTAGGTTCAGATTCGGTTGCGCGTACTCACAAAGCGATGTAAGTTGTCGAATGAAAAATGTTGCAAATCGTATCAAGGACCGGTGTACAAACATTATCGTAGGCGGTGGGTGCATCGGCGTTTTTCATGCAAATCTTAAGTAGACGTGTTTTGTATGTCGGTGCTTGTCTTAATCGAGTCGTTATTTGTTCATTATAATTGCGGTTAGAGGCAACTGGGGGTCAGGCGGGCTCAAAGGGATTCTCCTCATTCGCGCCACGTCGAGTGCTGTTGTTTCGCTTAGGCTTAACTTCTGTTCTCTTGTCTGAAGACTTGTGATATGTCAAGTGCTTTTAAACACGTTGTTTCCATACTAATTGAATACACAATCATGTCAACCACATGTTATACAGTTATACATTCCTTCTGTATCCACTCTTCACAAGTCCACTGCTGAACTCCCATGGAACGCCACAAAACACGGTCCTGAGCTACCTGCGACCATCAACTTTCTGCATGTCTTACCTGGTCGTCATTTCATCTAGTGGGGGACCGCCACTAGATAGAGTGACGAAATAGTGAATCATCATCATCATCATCATTACAGCCTTTCATAAGTCGACTGCTGAACATAGGTCTTGCCCAAGGAATGTCACAAAGCACGGTCCTGAGCCACCTGCATCCATAGACTTCCTGCATGTCTTACCAGGTCGTCACTCCATCTAGTGGGGGGCGCCCTACACTTCGCCTACCGGTACGAGGCTGCCACTCGAGAAATAGTGAATACCAACGTAAAATAGCAGCTTAATGAGTTTTTCGTATAATGATTACCTACAGCGTATAATATTGAGTGTAGGGAAGACGGAGACCCTTATGACTGGAAACGGGGCATTCCGTCTTATTCGTCCAGGTGGGAATTGCATTTGCATTTTGATTCTTAATTGAATACCTATAGACACAGATTAAATAATGTTTCTACGTAACTGAAGATGTAGGTGGCTAAAGGCCCCCCCCCCGAACGGGTTCCCGCCTTGTCGTGGCGGGGGGGCTTAGTAGCCGTGGCTTGGTCACCCACGGTGAACAAAGAGGAACCCCTTGGCTGGCCCGTGGTGTAGGGCCGGCCCGAGGTGGCCACTCCGAGTGGGCTTGACGAGCCCACTTCGGATGTGTGTCGGTGGGCTGCTGCGAGAGGGGTGTCCTCCCCACCCCTACCTCTGCAGCCGGGGTGGAGTCGCGGAGGAAGAGGAGTGTTGGTATGACGAAGCGCCACTCGCCCTATCCTCCGCGACTCAAACGGGGCCGCACCGTTGATGCGGTGGTGGTGGGGCTGCGGGGGGAGAGGAGTGCCGGTATTGCGAGGCGCCGCTCTCCCTACCCTCCGCAGCCGAATTTTGGTTGGCGGCGGAGCCATAGACCAGATCCGCCGCTGGGGTCAGGAAGGCTGGTGCTCCTGAGTGCTAGTTTTTCCTGGCCCCATGGCCTTCGCGCATCGGACACGGGGGTGTCCGTTGCGCATGTGAAATTGGAGGCCGAGGAGGAGGGCGCGCCATGTGTTCTGGTGCGCCTTACCAGAGAAGGAGATGGGGGAGGAGTGTTCCTCTCCCGAGGAGGGGCCGCCATGGGGCGGCCAGCGCAGGTCGGGCCGCGGAAGTGTGCGAAAGCGTTCCCGTGGCCCTGCCAATATGCGACTAGGGTGGAACACCATGGGGTTTTAGTCGGTGCGAGTCCGACATAACCCGTCCTTGCCCCCGCGAGGCGGGTATGCGTAGGCATTTCCCCATGTAAAAAAAAAAAAAAAAAAGGTGGCTAAAGGCCACAGCACACTCCATCAGGTGAACCGTGTCCTCGTTTGTCACCCTTATTATTTAAAAAAAAAACCTGACAGAAAATGATGAATATTATTAAATTAATTGGTGGCTTCTTAAGACATATACCTACATTTTACAATTACTGGTGTCAGAATTCTTTTTCTGCCACGGGCACGGGTTCAAATCGCGCACGAAATAAGTATTTGTATGGCCTACGATTAATTGTTTCTTCTTGTGAAATTTATATATGTAAACTACCCCTTGATACAGGAGAAAATCCTAGTGTGGAGGTAACGTTTTTAATTTTTTTTTAAACCAAAAAACCAAAATGAAGGTAGACTGTAATTTTATAAAAACATATATTAAAAATGTTAAAAACAGTATGTAAAGAAGAAAATCAAATATTTATTAAACTATATCGAGAGCAGATTGATGCCTTAGATATGAATCTAAAAGTCGTGATTTTGAATCTGCCATTTGAATGTAATCTTATTACTTACCATACGTGGTTCAAACTTAATAAGTTAAACCTCACTAAGCTAAGGTTAACGGGGATATTATTAATGCTACTACGTGATAGAACTCTCTTTCTGTTCCGGTTTGAAGGTAATAGAGATCCAGTAATAACAGGTTGTAAGGCATTCCTTCACAGTTCATAGAGGTGTTACCGCATATATAACCTTTTTAGTTTTAAATCGGATGCAGCAGTCTAAGCGCTGCAGTAGCCGCGTACCATGAGGTGTAGGTCTGTAACTTCGTTTGACATTCCAGTTTTTCCAAAACGAAAAGCGTCCGTAGCCTAATGGCAGGGTGCGGACCGCGAACTCGAAAGGTCGTGGGTTCGAATCCGCCATTCGACTACTGTCGTGAACCACTTCTAACACAAGCATTTTAAGCTTACCACAAGTGGTTAAAGGGAATATTAGTAAAGTTTAATAGCATTACTAGTATCATATTTAAAAAAAAAATTGAAAAGATAAATATACGTTTATAATCTTTTCCTGGGTCTGCTTGTGTGTTAATTATATCAAAATAACTAGTCCTATTTCCAAAACAAGTCCCGCTGGCTTTTTTGATTACTTTCCATGACAGAGCTTTTCTGTGGACCAGTGGAAAAGTGATAAAATTAAAAACTGACTTTCTATTTCGATTTGTAATTTACATTGATTAAAAATGATTCCATTCTATTCTATTGTAATAAAGCATCCATACAGAGTACGATAACAAAACAAGAAGCGCATTAATAAAATTGAACACGCATTAGCGACTAGCAAAGCAAAAAAAAAACACACTCATATATAATTACTTTCTTGAAAATCTTTGTTTACTGAAATACACATCCATTCAGTCGTATGTTGGAATATATTGTGAGTCACACAGAGTCGGATGCGATGGCCTTTCACGAAAAAGGATCTTAGCTGTGTGAAGCCATTCATTCACATAGACGATGGGAAAACTGACGAGGATCGCTGTGCGACGAGACGGGCGCAGGGCCGACCGCGTTATTTACATATATAATAATATTCATTTATGTTCAATATAAGGTTAAATTAAAAAAAAGCAAAGAAAACTCAATCCTACCTGGTTACTTCATAAGTTGTTTTCTGAACTCCCAATTTTATTTTTAAAAGCATCGTACGCGACCATTAATTAAAAATTACAAGCCGTAAAATAATAAACATGTGAGTTTTCTTTTTAAATTTACTACGTTTTTTATCATATTCTTGCATTGTCATCCGAAATTGAGCTATATTCAAAATTTCAAGTTTCAATCTCATCGGGAAGTTAGTTAAAAATCAATTACTAAATTCCACCCGGAACGACAGACAAACAAGTGATACAATCGTAAATATAAAAGCGTAAATAAAAATAACAATGAAAAAATCGTAGTAATATGCTTACCACAGCTGCAAATGTAATATATTTAAATACGCATTTCGTTTTTAAAAGTGTAATAACATAATAATAATTGATAGGTGACTTAAAGAACTCACACTCACTCTTACTCTCACAGAATACCAGCTTAAAATAGCAGCTTAATACTGCTGTGTTTCGTATGGTGAGTGGCCGGGCCGGCTCAAACCGGGGTGGTACCACGACCTCACAGAATACGAGCGTGAAGTAGAGGTTTACCTCTGCGTTTCGCTTGGTGAGTGCAGGTGGCCGGAGGCCGTTTTTACTGGAAAAGAGGCAATCCATCTTAGTCCTCACGGGTGACAACGCATCTGCATTTTGTTTCGCAAACGAAGATAGATGTAGATGTCTATGGGCCGCAGCAACGACTTACCATCAGGTGGACTGTGTGCTCGTTTGTCACCCTATTTTATAAAAAAAAATAGATTCCACCTTCTTTAATGTCTATTAGAAAATATTTCTTTTAATTACGCAAAAATGTTGATCATTAGATGGAACTAATTATTCGGCTTGTTGTGCAACATTTTGAGATGTTGTTAAGTATTTCTAAGTAGAACGGACCAATAAATTAATATATGTAAAAGCTGAATGGAGCCCGGTTTAATTATGGCAGCAGGATATTGAACGTCTAACTTCCTCGTCACCTACTGTGCTGCAAAACACTGAAACGTTTGGTATTTAAAACACGTAGATTTAATCTGTATAATTATTTTTCTGTATTAGTCTTGATTCTTTTCAAAAAAATCTTAAGAAAGTAGCCTTGTGTTTATTCGCGGTAAATACTGCTAATTAATAATTGCCTTGCTGAATGCGGCCCTGTGCGTCTTCGAGGCAGCCCTCACATTAATAGAGGTATGGCACAAGCTCCTCTGATGTTCTGACAAAGCGTAGCGCGAGACGACTATTTTTATTAAAACCTACAGCAAAGGCACACTTTTTTTAATAACTTATGTACGTAGGTGCGGGTCGAGCCATTTGAATTGCACTCTGGGCGCAGTTGGCGCGGGCGCGTGGTTTTTTTTTTTGAGAAAATTGTGGAGTGCGGCCCTTTGTGAACGTCGGCTTTGCCGCCTTGAGTCGCGGGTTTGTTTCAAAATGTTTTCTCTTTTAACCCTCTCGCCGCTGTCTGCGCTTCGCTCCGATATCAACACCAATACTTTTATACGGTTCGTTGATACGGATCCGGGTGTGATTTTAACAGATTTCTACGACCTCTTTGGACGCTTGCTTTATTTTTTCCGCTTTTACTATAGCGTGGATAATACTATTTGTTTTCTCGTCTTTATGATTTTATATTGAGCATGTTTGTTGTGTCTTTTGATATTTAGAGAGATACTTTTTTTTAATATAAGGGTGGAAAACGGGCACACAGTCCACCAGATGATAAGTAGATGCTGTGGCCTATAGACATCTATACCTATCCTCGATTAAGAATCAAAATGCAGATGCGTTGTCAGCCCTGATAATAATGCCGCGTTCATAGTAAAAAAGGATCTCCGGCCACATACGAAACATCAGCATTAGCAGCAGTGGTTCTTCCGCGGTTGAACCGACCCATTCATACTTCTACTATAATATAGCTGCCGCACGAATCGATTACGTTGTATTTTATACAGCATCCCGTGGGTGTCGTAAGAAGCGGTGGAGAGAAACTGAAACAAGAGATGAGATACAGCATATTCTTGGTAAAGGATGCACATACGTTTTCATCTCCTAGATGAAATGCTTCGTAACAAGTAAATAAGGTATCCGGTTCTCTACACTCACCATACATACGAAACAAAGCAGCGTTAAGCTGCTATTTAAGGTTGGTATTCTGTAAGAGCGTGATCCTTTCCTGGGCGAGCTGACCCATTCGTGCTACAACTATACCTACTACTAATATAGCTGCACCATGGCTCTACCACGTAAAATCTTTAGCTTTTGAAGTCAGCTACAGTACGTCTTGTCATTGACTTCAGAAGCTATTAAATTAAAATTAAATTATTTGATTGTTTTGATTTGCTCGGCGGTAAACAAAACCATTGTGTCTGTAAATATATAAATAATTCTAAGACCTCTGAAAACCACCAACACACATTGGGGCAGCACGGTGGGTTTTTTTGCCCTGAAAACCCTAGCTGTGCCTAGCACAAGCCCCTTCCCGTTTTTAAAAAGCTGTTACGTATACCAATGTTTTGACTGAACTGACTTAAATATACTTTGTTTGTGTCGTATATTTGTTTCATGTTGTCTTATTTATTAAATCGATGTTTCATCTTACGGTACATATATTGGCAAGTTACATTGTATAACTACCAATGATTATTGTGTCACACCGAGTATCTCATGCTACTTCGTGCTACTTAACTTATAATATCTAACATATAGTTGAGCATAGTTTGTAATTAATTTTGTACTAGCGACCTATCCCCGGCTTCCCCTGGATAGGATCTCTTATTGGAGCTTTATTTAGATCTAAGCCAATCGTCAAAGACTGTTTATTTCATCAATATCTTTATATTAGAAACAAAGTTTTTCAGTTATCGACATCACTTCTGGCATTTTTCTCTAACTGTGGGTCAAGTTACATTACAATCGGTTGAGCAATAACGTTAATTAGCCCGATAGACACACAGACAATAACTTTGAAAATGGTTTCTTATGTCTTAATAACATGCAAATAAATCCCTGAGCTTAACAGAAGCCAGTTATTTCAATATTACAGTTGATTAATAATTAGAAATTTGAAAATTTATATTGATTACAATAATAATGATAATAAAATAATAATGAAAATATGTAGCCATTTTCATTTCGGCAAATGGAGACATCATCGAGTCGCGACAGATGTCATCTTAAAAGGCGCAGTCGTCTCGCCATGAAAAATTCAAGTGACGCCGATTAGTCTCCGCGTGGCGTTTCCGTTTAGGGTTACCAACCCTACTATATTACTAGGTTTGTCCGGGTTACGGACAAAAGTGGAGCGGAGTTGTTTTATTGTGATACCAGCGACTTGCTCCGGTTTCACCGGGATAGCATTAATTAATGTGGCGTTATTTACATTTAAGATCATCAATCACCATTTACTTTTTCTATTTTTCGTATTTTCAAAAAATACATCTAAAGTTTTTGGATAAAATATAGCCCGGAATTGCTCTCTAACGGTTAGGAAAATTTCATAATAATCGATTCAACCATTTCGAAGATTAGCCTTGACAGACGGATAGACTAGAATTTTAAAAGTGCTTATTTATGACTCATTATGTTTTATTTGTAAAATAATAAGCCAAAAACAATTCTTTCCACAACCGTTATCATCGTAGTGATTTTTCAGAAGTCATGATACTTCAAAATCATGAAAATATTGAGTCAAAATACTAGTGTAATAAATTTTTAATAGTTTGAGGATTTGTTTCAAGCGAAAACTATTTTCAGATGCAACACACCTAGGTTTTGTGGTTATATCCGCATATGTTTCAGTTGACTTAGCGTTCTCTTATTTCGGAGACTGTGATTCGATTAGTCCGCTTTGCTGTTCTAGCGTGTGTTAATGTACTTCGCGTATAGTCCGTACGGATAAATAATGGGATTAGAAATGGCGAGCTTGTACCGTCAACATGCTCAGTACCAATAGTTAAAACCCGCCAATAACGGTATATCGTTATAACATTACATTCTTCGGTTAATTTGAAAATGTTTATTACTAGGAAAATACTTGAAAATAATTGTGTACCCAAGTAGGTACATTAATTTTAAAATAACATTCATAACTAGAGACCCGCTCTGGCTTCTCCTGTGTGGAATCTATTAATAAGCCCTTATTGACTTAAGATGATTATTAAAGACCATTTATTTTATCTTCTCAATATTTCTGTTTTAATAAAATCTCTCAATTTTTAGAATAAAATTTTATCTAGATCACTCCTGGCCTTACTCTCTATTTGTTCAGTCATGCGGAAGATTAGCTCGGACACATATAGAACCTAAAATTTTAAAAATGATTACTCATATCGCAATGGCGTGTAAATATTTTATACAAAAATAGTAACAAACAAAAATCAACAATAATTATGAAAAAAACTCTCAGAACGCGCTCACAAATTAGCAAAATTGAATTGAATTATTTTGTTGTGGTTTATTGGCATTTGTTATTATTGATTCCAATGACAAGTTGAACGTACGTAACGAACGTATTTTTTGCAGTCTTTACCGGCGGGAGTAAGTATAGATAGCGACAGTGTGCGTGCGAGAGGTAAATAGAGGTGACGCCATTTTCAATCCCATTAACCGCTCGGGTAGTACCTGGAATGGTCCTAATTCCCAAACATACAGCTTTGCCCACGGTATTTTCCATCACCGTCTGCAACACTTAAAATTAACTTAATTAGTGCCGGGAATCAAATCCGGGTTGCACAGGTACTACTACATTTTCACCATTCCAATTTTAATGGATTTTAATGCATCGCGATTAATTCATTTAAAATGCTAATTCAAACCTGCTCTTCTAGTGGAACAGAATTTAATATATTTTTTATTATTTTAACAAAGTCCATTTGCGTGCATTCTATCGGTTTTGTAAACCTTTATGACGTACTCCGTGGCGCAGTGGCTCAGTAATTAGTTGCAGTGCTATGGACTGCGGGTTCGAATCCCGCACGGAACAAGTATTTGCATGGCCTACAAATAATTGTTCCGGAGCTGGATGTTTTTCCTTGTGAAATTTATGTATGTAAACTGCCTCTACGATACAGTAGAAAATATAGTGTGGGGTAAAGTTTTTAAAGTTCAAGAAGATATGGAAGATTTATCTATCAGAAAGTTTTTTAACTGTACACCTGATACCTGCGGCTTCGTCCCAGTTGCTTGATGTATTAACAAAGTTTACGATTATATAATAAATATATAAATACGTCTCCCCACTTCTCCGCGGCACGAAAACACACATCATGAACACGTAGAGCACATAAAAATCGTTGTTTTTTAAAACTTTAATAATTTTATATTAAATGAAAGTATCGCATATTTTTTTTAGATAAGGACCACGTGTATAAGAAATAAAACTTAGAAAACCTAATTGAAATATATCCAGTAGTTTTTCCGTGATGCGCGTACCACTGCAGACCTCTATCATTTTTTTTTATAATAATGTTAAAGAATATATTATGGCTAAAAGTAACCCCTGGGAATGAGGTGATCGTTACCATGCTGTTTCATCTGTCATGTACAACTCAATTGAGTTGTACATGAGAGATGAAACGATAATTATCATACTACATTGTGAGTGATTATAAGTTAGTATTAAAAAAGAGACCCGCTGAGCTTCTTGCTGGTTCCGTCCAAGCCAGAGATTTTCCAAACCAGTAGTAAAAACATAAATGACTGAAAAATGATTACTTGTCATCTATTTTGAACAAAAATAATTTTAATGTATTCTATTATTTTTCTACCGACTTCAAACAGGAGGAGGTACTCAATTCGACTGTATATTTTTTTTATGTGTACCTCATAACTTCTTTTTCTGCCGACTTCCAAAAAGGAGACGGTACTCAATTCGAGTGTATGTTTTTTTTTTGCTTTTTTATGTGTGTTACCTCATAACTTTGTACTGGGCGAACCGATTTCGATGATTCTTTTTTTATATGAAAGCTGATGGTTCTCGTGTGGTCCCATATGAATTTGATCAAGGTCAGACCAATGGTTATTGAGTTATTCTTAAATAACCTATATTGAAGTCGGCTGTACAAAATTTTTAATTTTAAATTATGGGAGAACCGATTTCGATGATTCTTTTATTATTTGAAAGCTGGTGCTTCACATGTGGTCCCATATAAATTTGATTAAGGCCTGACCAATAGTTTCTGAGTTATTTTTAATAATTTATATTGAAGTGGGTTGTACAATTTTATTTTATTTTAAATTATTTTCCAAATTTTCATGACAGTAACTGTGGGTGTTTTAAAGTTCTACTTTGGTTCTGTCTCTATCTTTTTTTAGATGAAATTCGAAGTACTACTGTGTAACATAGTTCCCCCCCGCCCCTTAAAAATTTGAAATAAAGCAACTAAAAGTATGTGAATAAGAATATAACTCCTAAAGAATATTTTTGACTAACTCTATAAAGATCGAGCTGTAGTTAAAACTTAAAAATATGTTAGTTTTAATTTATTCTGTCCTGTACTTTGCCGTATTCCATACATACTTCAATGGGGTCTAAATTATCATTTATACTGATTAGTTTGTATTTTATCGCACCTTATATCGATCGACTGATAAAAAGTAACTTAAATTGAAGATTTTAAAAACCCCCGAAAAGAAACCTACCGCAGCTAACAAAACCTTGACCTTTAACAAGACCTTGAAACGGCTGAACCTATTTTGATAAAACATTGCTAAGGACCACCCCGAGAAAATTTGTTTTTAATTTAAAAAAAACACAAACACAGTGTTACAGACCGACACACACAGACACACACAACTAGCGGTCAAATTTATAACACCCTTCTTTTTGCGTCGGGGGTTAAAAATACAGTTGTATGGTTTTTTCTAACATTTTAAACCTTTTTAAGCTAGTGCTCTTTCTACAATCGCATATAGATGTAAATAGTGGTAAAGCCCTAGATGGTAAATCACACTGTTTTAGCGTAACAAAATTTTAATATAATGTAACATAAAATATTTTATGAAACTCGAATTCTATAATGTCATAAATCATAATAGATGAATAACATAAAGGTTATTGAACTTGTCAAGTTTCCCGACCTCGACTCCGGTGGAGTCTCAACATTGCCCCATCAAGCGATAAATGAAAGCCCAACGAGAGCCACCTCCGCAGACGAAAGATGCCGGGAATTAAAAGGAATCAAATATGAATGGCACATGCATGATCCATGAATAACGGCAGCACGCTCTTGGCAGCCGTCGCGCCTAGCTCCCCAACAACTAAAACTGATCCATTAATAATGCCTTTGCTTACAATGCGCTTAAAATGTAGATTCAGAGGCGGTCCCTCTCGTGCGCTCTCTCGCTCCCACTGCACGCCTCGCACGCCGTGGTTCATGCAAAATTTAAGCTCGACGAGTTACGTTCTCCACTTCCCTCAAGATAATACTAACCGCTCCCTCTATGTCCACATTCACCCAAACAGGTCCATCTTGGTCAACTTGATACGTATGTAATTTATTATGTATTTATTAGAGGCTTTTAATCCGCAGTTTAAGTTTCCGAAATTTATATAAACACTAAGTACTAGGTACGTGAGCTCCTGTTTATTTAGATAACTAAGGTTAGTGCTCACAGATTAAACAATATTATAATATATTATATTATACTAAAAATATCAAAATTCTACTGATTAACACTGACTGGCCACCTAGCATCATAAGGGAAATATTTTTTACTGCCCCAGAAGGAGGGTACTATGTTTCGAGAGTCCGTATTATTTATATGTATATCTATTTTTGCCGACTTCCAAAAAGGAGACTGTACTCAATTCGACTGTATGTTTTTTCTATGTGTGTTACCTCATAACTTTTTACTGGGTGAACCGATTTGGATGATTCTTTTTTTATTTGAAAGCTGGTTCTTCGCATGTGGTCCCATATGAATTTGATCAAGATCAGACCAATAGTTTTTGAGCAATTCTTAATAACTTATATTGAAATCGGCAGTACAAAATTTTAAATTTTAAATTTTTTTTTGCACGCTCTGTAGCCTAAATAGCATGATGGGTTTTAAACATATGATGTGTTGTTAGATTCTTCTTTGTTGTGGAATAGAGTATAAAATTTTTCTCCTTTCAGTTATTTTTTTAGTCGGTCGGGTTTTTTAAATTATTATTTTAACCATAGATTTTATATATTACTACATATATCTATGGTTTTAACCTTTAAGCTTGTTTAATATTTTGATTAGTTATTAGGAAGGTGCTGTTGCCATTCAGTTGCCACTTATTACGTCAAAGAGATAGGGGATTTCGATATTATAAAAATAAACTGGTATATTTTGTAACAAAAACTTTAACTTTGCTAAAGTTGTAGTGAAAGGGTTGTTTATTCCTGTATTCCTCGGAGAGACCAAGTAGATTAGTTTATTGAGTTAAACGTCACACTGCAAACAAGCAGGAAGGCTCTTTATCGAATTTCGTCGTCTGCTATGGACGCTAGAAGACTGGCTACGTATAAAATAAACGATATTTTTTAAAGGGCGTCGACGTCGGCCATGCATTATATATAGCTTCATATCGCTAACCGGGACTAGGAAATGTAATTCTGAATAAACCATAAGACACGGCGGGGTTAATAAAATATGCAGCACTTTTATGTTAGTTGGGCACCTTGGCCGGCGCTAAGTGCGTCCCAATATTTTATTTAATAAGCGCCGGTGTTACGGACTTACACAACAAAACTTGACTGTTGCGCTATTTGCGTAACCCGCCTCCGGATTAATATTAAAGGGGCCGACGTACGCGTACACCCACTTTGGTTGGTGGTTAGAAATGTCTTTTTTATTCATTACTAGCTGTTCCCCGCAACTTCGCCCGCGTGGAGTTTATTGCGATTGGATTTCATGGGTTTTAATTTTTTTTTTGCGCGTAACCCTAATCCTGTTCCTAAAATAAAAGTAACCTAAATTACTTCTTATAACATATCTTATATCTTATAACCCTATCTGCCAGTGAAATGTTTTTGCGTGGTGCGTGTTCAGACAGATATCGTGTTATAGTTTTATTATAGTATAGATAGATAGATGTCGTTAGACATTCCAAGGTTCGAATTCACGAGCGAATTAATTTATAGTGCGTCAAGAAATTAATACTCGCGAATTTCTACATTCACCATCATTGCATACATTGTATTCAGCAAGTTGTACGTGGGTGATAACATATCTACGTTTTGATTCCTAATCGAGGATAAACATAGTGTTGGGCCACAGCATCCACTTACCAGCAGGTGGATTACGTGCTTGTTCGTCACTCTTATTCTGTTTAAACTCCGCTATATAGTTGTCACAGAGAGTGACACAAAACACGTTTCTGAATCATTGTCGTAAATTCACCGTATTTTTTTTGTATTATATTATATATGTATATTTTTAGCGTTCCGTACCTCAAAAGGAAAAAACGGAACCCTTATAGGATCACTTTGTTGTCCGTTTGTCTGTCTGTCTGTCTGTCAAGACCCTTTTTCTCAAGAACGCGTAGAGGTATCAAGCTGAAATACACACACAAATACTCAAGTCTACCGTCCCTTCGAGCTGTGAAAAAATCAAACTTCTAAGCCAACGCAATCAAGAAATACAGCCGTTTATGCCGTTTCGACATTCGCAAGGGAATCAAAATCTACAGGGTACTTCCCGTGAACTCAGAATCTTAAAATTTGGTACGAAGCAACTTATTGTAGCACAGATAAAGGAAAAATTTCGAATAGCATAAATTTTTAGTTACATCATATAATAAAAATAATTTTAAACTTATAAACCTACGGATTTGTTCGGAACCCTCAGTACGCGAGTCCCACTCGCACTTGGCCGGTTTTTTTTAATTGTGCACCACTAGGTTTTTTCTGTAGTAGTCTGTCTGGTTGGTATCCTTTTATCTATCTTGCAGTGCAGCTCCTTCTGTGTTCCAGTTGATGGGTAAAAGGGCGAGGGCAAGTGTAATAACATGCGGTGAGGCCTTTTATCGTAGTTTTAGTTGTTGACAATGCGTTGGTTACCTTTTGTCTTTGAAGCAGATGTAATTGAGAGATTGTAATTTAAAAATAAATGAAAAAAAATAGTCACAATTTTTGTTTTTCGTTTTTCTATAACCCAAAATTGACCATCGCTATTACTGTGGGGGCGTTCTTATTTATCACTGTAGATTTCATTTGTATGGCTTATTGATTGCAATTATACTTAAAAGGTAAAACTGGGTCAAAGCAAAGCAACTTGTACATGGTATACAGTCGTACAGGTGGTAGTTAAAGTTGCAGCCTATATACGTCCCACTTCTGGGCACAGGCCTGCTATCATTTCTGAAAAGGTTTTAGGGCAAGGAAGTTTCCGCCGCGTTGCCCCAAAGAGTGTTAGCGAACTTCACTTATCTTGGAATTATTTTCTTCTTATTTCTCACACATGCAGAGTTCCTCACGATGTCTTCCTTCACCGCCGAGCACGTGGTAAATCAGCACTTAAATTTGCAATTAACAATTTCGTTGGTGCCGCCGGGGTTTGAACCCGGGTTGCTCGCGTACTGTAAAATTTACAGCGAGCGTTAACCATCTGAGCTATCACGGCTCTCTTACAGGTCGTAGTTTTAATTTTAAAAAAACTACCAAATACTGAAATTATTTGCATGAAAAGTTATTACAAACGACAAGTGCAGTCGTGTTAATAATTATTCTCCTTTTTCACGGCTTTACACAATTGTCTTTTACAATTTGATTTTTAATCATTTTCACGGAATGATTTTAAATATGTTGTATTTCGAAACTCTCTTTTATTTACTGTTTTTGTAAAATGTAGGTTTCATATAATAATGTTGCAAACAAGCACACAGTACACCTGATGGTAAGTTCATTCTGAGGCCCACAGACATCTACATCTATCTGCGATTAAGAATCAAAATGTAGATGTCACCCATGAATACAATGCCTTGTTTCCAGTAAAAGGGTTTCCAGTTCTCTGCACTTACCATACGGAACACAGCAACATTAAGTTGCTATTTTACGCTGCTATTCTGTGAGAGCGTGTTCCTACCCCTTCAGTACGGCCATATAGCTCGAAGAACCGACAACCGATGGGCAAGAAAGGTTCTCGAGTGGCAGCCTCGTACCGGTAGGCGAAATTTAGGGCGTCCCCCCACGAGATGGAGTGACGACCTGGTAAGACATGCAGGAAGTCGATGGATGCAGGTAGCTCAGGACCGTGCTTTGTGGCATTCCTTGGGGGAGGCCTATGTTCAGCAGTGGACTTGTGAAGGGCTGTAATGATGATGATGATGATGATGATGTGTTCCTACCCCGGTCACGCCGACACAGGCGTGCCGCAATTATATAGCAGCGGCGTGGCTCTACCACGTAGAATAAAATTATGTGTGTGTACACAATACTTTTTAATTTTTAGGAATGGTCAAATCTTTTAATTCAATTTAGGCTTATTCAAAGCGCCTACGAACGTCGAAAATCTACAGCGGTTTGTAAAACCTTCTGCTAAAAACCGGCTTTTCAAAGAAGAACTAGTAAGAAACTTTTTTTAACCCAGCGTCATGGGGTTGGAGTCAAAATGAATGGTGAATGATGAATGACGAATGAAATCCAATGAAGCCATGTTAGACCATGTAAAAATTTTATTTAAAAATACAAATACGAGAACAAGCGCAATCTAACGGGTCCAATTGTAAAGGGACCCACTCAAACACACACAAATTTTTTTATCAAAATTGGTCCATCCATCCGTTTTTGGGCCAGCCCACAGATGAGGTTCTTCAGACCAAAACCATCGTGGACTGGCGTAAGCTCGAGGTCAAACTCGAGTCTACGACTTTCCAGCACTTAAACAAAATCCTTGACAAGATAGACTCGCCTGAGGAGGCCATTGAGGCTATTAGCGCCTTATCGGCCTTCCTCACCTCTTTAGTTGAAAAAGCAATCGATACATGAAGCTTCCGAGTGATATTCGAGCGATTCTTCGAGCGAAGAACACGGCCCTAAGACAATACGATCACTATCATACTATAGATAACCAATTCCGATTGCGCAACCTCCAAAACGAGGTGAAACAGCGCATCAAAGAATTTAAACATGACAAGTGGGATAATCTGCTATCTATCTATAATCTAATCGAGCCCTAAGTCCTAAGTCTAAGCTGTAAAAGCCAAAAGGCTAACAGCACAAACATCATCAGAAACCAAAAGGATGAGTGACAAACACACGTAAAGAAGAATTATATATTATAAAAATAATACAATGTCAAAAGTTTAATTTTTTTAATTTATCGGTTTCAAAAAACAATATTAGTCACGAGTGCAGTCTGCAGTTTTCTCTATTTGAAGTTAAGTGTTAGTGTCCACGGACTCTCGTAGCTACTCATTCTACAGCGTGTTAACTCGTGTGTCATTCTCCAACAATCTCTTTTATATATCCTGCGTAGGCGGCACCAAAAATAAATATTATAGAATACGGTGATTAGGAGATGATGATATATTCAACATTACACTCTTTGTTACTTTTTTGATAGAAAGATGCCAAACTGCTAGTATGGCATCTTTCTATCACAGTCCACCCGATAGCAAATGGTCAGTCAGTCTATTTTCACTTACTATAGGTTCTTGTTTTAAAAATGAAAATACAGATGCGTTATCATCCCTGAGGACTAAAATAGAAAGACCCGTTACCATTAAAAAGGGTTTCTGGTTTTCGTCACAGCACATTCTGCAAGGACACGTCTCACGTCACTATGCCGCGAGAAGTGCTTTAAACTTTAATACAATGGATTTCCGCAAAGCAACGCCTGATTCTATTAATTATTTATTTTGTTATATTAACTTAGTTATTTAAAATATAGTATTTATACGTCCCACAGCTGGGTCCAGCTTTTCTCTAATTTTTGAGAGGGTACAGATTTCACTCAAACACATATTTCTAAAATAAATTAGTCATTTACAATTTAAGTTAGAAATTGGTTGAATAGTAAATCTAAAATGTCGCCGATGTATTATTATAGAGAAAAGTCCATAATTTGTCAAATGAACGGTTCAACTGTAGCATTATCGACTTCGATTTCAATGTTACTAACAATTGTATTAACTATTATAATAAATACGGCAATTTCTCGCCGACAAGCGCTACTTCATACAGCTTGGAGTCGGGTGTGTTATTTCTAGCTCCCCCACTGTTATTAAGGGCATTATAAATACGACTTTCACAGGCGTCTAGATTAATATTATTATTCTAAGTATGATGTCTATTTATGCATGTGGGTCATACATAGGAAATATTAAATGAACTGAGCGTTGCTTTTTGAACGTGTAGTGGCGGTGTAAGAGTATCATCTAGGCCATGTCAACGACACACACGCTCCGTGGGTGTCGTAAGAAGTGACAAAGGGAAACAAACCAGGAGATGATGATGATGATTAAAACAGTGGTAGAGCCACGCGGCGGCTTTTGCTGTCGCACGGATGGGCCGGCTCGAACCGGGGTGGTACCACGACCTCACAGAATACCAGCGTGAAGTAGAGGTTTACCTCTGCGTTTCGCTTGGTGAGTGCAGGTGGCCGGAGGCCCTTTTTGCTGGAAATGAGGCATTCCATCTTAGTCCTCACGGGTGACAACGCATCTGCATTTTGATTTGTAATCGAGGATAGATGTAGATGTCTATGGGCCGCAGCAACCACTTACCATCAGGTGGACTGTGTGCTCGTTTGTCACCCTTATCCTATAAAAAAAAGATGGGCAGCAGCATCTTCCTAATAAAAACAAACAATTAAAACTGCGTTTTACAAACCGCCCACCAACTGCGGAAACTATAGCTAACTATAACTATATCCATATGAGACAATCTATAAGAAGCTTATATTCAGGAGTGCAGTTTTGAAAGGCTGTAGCGATAATGTTAACGGAGTGTTACTTTTGCATGGATATGTTATGTGGATGGTAACTCTATGTGGATGGTTAACCATATACTATGGTCAACCATCCACATAGAGCCACGCTGCAGCTATATTATAGTTGTAGCACGAATGGGTGTCCTCGACCAGGGCAGGACCACGCTCTCACAGAATACCAGCGTAAAATAATAAGCTCACTGCTGCTGTGTTTCGTATAGTGAGTGTAGAGAACCGGAGTCACTTTTTTACTGGCAACGAGGCATTCTATTTTAGTTCTTAGGGGTGACAAGGCATCTCCATTTTGATTCTCAATCGAGGATAGATATAGATGTCTATGGACCACATTATCCACTTACCATTAGGTACACTGTGAGTTTGTTTGTCACTCCTTTTTCACCCTTTCTCTTTTTACTCTTCTATTTGCAATTAAGATGTAGAACTTTCTATTCTTATCCTTGTAATGTTATATTTTATTGTTTTTTCCTTCACAATATTAGTATCGTTTACTTTATGTGGTTAAACTACAACGTAACCTTTTATTACATTTTCAACCTTACGTGTGACAAAATAAAATATAAATGACACTGTTTAATAAAAGTAAAAGATATTTCAATGAAGACCCCAAAAAATCAACTTTATTATGTACTAATAAATATACACTAGTGTATTATTATTAAACCGCGTATTGACGGCGTTAGAATATCCACTATCCCATATTACCTCGTGAGTTTCGTGAGAGGTAACAGAGGGAAACTGCGACAGGAAACGGGCAGCAGTATCTTACTGATAGCCCATAATAATATAAACTGTGATTGCCAACCCGCCTACCAAGCGTGGTAACTATAACAAAATCTCTTTTCTGATGCAATCTATAGGCTCCCTTATATATAGGAGTTGCAGCAATTAAGTACATATAATCGACGCGTCAGAATGCAGTCAACATATTCCACGGGTGTCGCTCCTCGTTGCACAAGTATCGCACAAGTTTATTATAAATCGCAAGTAATAACCTGTCGACGCCATCTACGGCTTCGCCGACCCTATGTTAGGCTCAATACGCACGATCAAACGCAAGCGTTTTGAAACCGCCGAAAAATAGAACACATAGCTTTCTATACAAGTGCACGCACTAGCGATTTTTTTCAATGACTTAATTTAAAATCGTAATTTGTTGGTTCATTTACGTGTGATCTTTTTGTATCTATTATACGTGGTAGAGCCATGCTACAGCTATATTAGTAGTATAGTTGTAGCACGAATGGGTCGGCTCGATCGGGGAAGGACCACGCTCTCGTAGAATACCAGCTTAAAATAGCAGCTTAACACTGCTGTGTTTCATATGGTGAGTGTAGAGAACCGGAGACCCTTTTTGCTGGAAAAGAGGCATTCCATCTTAGTCCTCCCTGGTGACAACGCATCTGCATTTTGATTCGCAAACGACGATAAATGTAGATGTCTATGGGCCACAGTAACCACTTACCATCAGGTGGACTGTTTGCTCGTTTGTCATCCTATCCTATAAAGAAAATCCCATAGTAATAGGTTGATAGCGCACACATAGCGGTTAACCACATTCGGTTTTCGATCGTCGAATCAATACAGAGATTGAAATATTAAGCCCCAGCTTTGGCAGGAGTTATATGAAAATGTGTGCAGGGAATGGGCAAAACTAAAGCCAAACACTTTACATACGTGGTAGAGCCATGCTGCAGCTATAATATGGTTGTAGCAAGAATGGGTGAGCTCCACCGGGGTAGGACCACGCTCTCACACAATACCAGCTTGAAATAGCAGTTTAATGCTGCTGTGTTACTTATGGTGAGTGTTGAGAACCTGAGATACTTTTTTACTGGAAACGAGGCATTTCATCGCAGTCCTTAGGTGTTAAAACGCGTCTGCTTTTTGATTCTTTATCGAAAATAAATGTAGATGTCTATGGGCCACATCACACTTACCATCAGGTGTTCGTTGGTCACTCTTATTCTATAAAAGTAAACACACGCTGCTCGTCAGAAATCCATCGTAGTACAAGTATAGAATTAAAATCGAGTAAATGCATGCCGCAGTGCGAGTCGGCACGGTTCAACTGTATTAAAACCGCTTACGTTTAAGCGCAGTGTGTAATGAGCCTTAGCCGCTTCTCAAAAAACGCGCGTGACAACCTCACGCCGTCCGTAATCACGGGGACACGTCGCGCCCTCCATAATGGGAAGGAATCGTCTACGGTTACGTGGAACCAATCAAGGTGTTCATCCGTTCCAAAATTGGAATCATAGACTACAACATAACACGTTTCTTTCAATTTAAGTGATAACTCGACGTTAACGAAGTTTAGCTTTTAATTCCACGCCCTATACACTGAGGCCCGTTTTAATTGATCTGTGTCGTTTTCTGGCGGTCTGCGAGGTTGGGGGGGGGGGGGGGGAGTCAAGCCGTCGCTACGTAATTTCGATGCTCTCATTGCTGCCCCGATACCGCTCAGGATCCAGCTCGACAGTTGTTTCTTTTTCATTTTGGCGCCCATTTTTTTTGGAAGTGTCGGTTGATTTCCAAATTCGATAATTCAATGCAGACGTGATATCCCGGAAATGTTTTGTTTCCAGTTGCTTTCAGTTTAAAAATTGTAATACATAATCGCAGGCCTCCTCGACTGATTGCCACATGGTAGGTACTGCCCTCAACCACCTGCATCCATTGCTTGCCTGCGTTGTATCAGTATCAGGTTGTCCATCTAGTGGGGGTTCGCCTATCATCGCACTTGTCAATACGACGATATTATACCTATTATATTATAATTGTAAAAGTATGTTCATTTCGGCGTTTGACATGCTAAACATGCTAAAAGTCGGTCTTTATGTAGATTATGTTGTGGAATAAGACAAAGAACCTAGAGTAGTGTTAGAGCCGCGCTGCACTTGTAGTTATATTACGAATAGGTCGGCTCGACTGGGGTTTCACAGCATACCAGCGTATAATAGCAGCTTAATGCTGCTGTGTTTCGTATGGTGAGTGTAGATATTCTAAGACCCTTTTGGACGAAAACAAGGCATTCTATCTTTGTCCCCAAAGGTGACAACGCATTCACCATAGTCCACGTCTACCATCAGGTGGACTTTTGACTCATTTATTACTTAATAAAAATACCAATACTAGTCTACGTTAGTTTCGTCATTCTTTTTTTTTATAGAATAAGGTCAATAAACGAGCACACAGTCCACCTGATGGTAAGTGGATGCTATAGCCCATAGACATCTACATATGTCCTCAACAAGGAATCATAATCGGATTCTTGTTATAACTATATATAAAAATCAATTACTGTCCGTTAGTCTCGTTAAAACTCAAAAACGGCCCCACCGATTTTGATTATTTTTTTGTTGTTGTGTTGTGTTGATTCACATCCGATAGGTGACGCTTTTGTCGAGATCCAGAAATCAGCCGTGCCAAATAAATAAAATGCAGATGCGTTGTCACCCCTGAGGTCTAAGATTCATTTATTTTATTATAACGGTACAACGTCTCGGAAACAATTTCAACAATCACCGTTTTTCCCCCACAGTGCGGCGGATTATAGAAACGCAAATCCGGCAGCACAACGATAAAATCGCACAAAACAAACACGTAAGCTGTACGCTTAATGACCTGGAATTAATGACACCGAAGTGGAGGGAATCGGCTTTCTGATAGATCTTATGATTGCAGTAGTCATACGAAATTCAAATTTTGTTTATTATAATTGTTTTCATAAAGGAACCAGCCAGTGTCTTGGCCCATTTTTTAAAACACTAGAATTTTCTTTTGTTTCGTGAAGGCAGTTAACACACATAAATTGCTCAAGCACAAATATCCAGACTCGAAACAATTAACTGTAAGCCATACAAATACTTGTTTAAGGCGGGATTTGAACCCACGGCCCTCAGCGCAGTAGATCATTGGGCTAAACCACTGCGGCGCGGAGCCATCAGTGTAAAGTTAATAATTGTATCATTATCATTCATCATTACAACCCTTCACAAGTCCACTGCTGAACATAGGCATCCCCCAAGGAATGCTACAAAGCACGGTTCTGAGCCACCTGCACCCATCGACTTTCTGCATGTGTTACTAGGTCGTCACTCCATCTAGGGGGGGCGCCCTACACTTTGCCTACTAGTACAAGGCTTACCACTCAAGAACCTCTTTTCCCCGTCGGTTGTCGGTTCGGAGCTATATGGCCGGCCCATTGCCACTTCAGCTTACTAATCCTGTTATAATGTACTTACATTATTTTAATTGGCCAGATTTCGATTTTAGAGGAAGATACGGTCATAAAGTGATGAACTTATGAAGATAGGTCGGGTAATTCTATTTAAATTTTTCATATTAATTAACCTCGAGGCCACTGTCGCGCTGTGTCCGAGACGATCTGAATTATTGAAAATCTCCCGCCGCTGATACAAGAGACTCGTTTTACAATTTCAAACTATTTCTAATCCAGAACTTGCTAGCTTATTTCAATATTAAATATGTGAAACACAAATTATTAACTACTAATTTTAACCCTAAGCTCCTAGTCCAAGGAATAAGCTATATTTCGAATTTTACCTGCAAGTAAAACTGTAACAGATTTCGGCCTTTATTATGAATTCATCAACAAAATTATAACCAGACTAAATATAAAAGGGAAACAACGAAAAAATTTCATATTTTTTATGGAAGAGGAGGCAAACGAGCATGCGGTTCACCTTCTGGTCAGAGATCATTGTCACTCATAAACTCCGCAACACCAGGGGAATTGCAGGTGCGTTGCCAGCCTGTTAGAAAGGAAAAGGCCCTTTTCTTGAAGGTACCTAAGTCGTATCGTTCCGGGGATCTGCGTAAATCGTACAGTTATGGGGACCACCATCAATAGAGATAATTAGGATGGAATGTCCAGTTTTGTAGCAGTCTACGACGGTGGAATTAAATTTATTCATAGCCCTGTTCTTTTTAATTTGTTTTGTTTTATTTATATACTTTTTTATAGAATAAGGAGCGAAAACGAGCACACAGTCCACCTGATGGTAAGTGGGTGCTGTGACCCATAGACATCTACATCTATCCTCGTTTGCGAATTAAAATGCAGATGCGCTGTCAGCCGTGAGGACTAAGATAGTTAGAATGCCTCTTTTCCAGTAAAAAGGGTCTTCGGTTCTCCATACTCACCAAACGAAATACAGCAGCGTTAAGCTGTTATTTTACGCTAGTATTTTTATACTTTTAATAACTTTTATATAAAGATTGAAACATCAATCAATCAATTGCGCGGTTAATATTTCAGCATCATAGAATTGAATAAATTTATTCAATATAAATTATAGTACATAATAATTATTGAAAATATTTTTTTACTTTTACCACTGCTTCGCAAAAAAAAAAACCTCTGTCCTGGGAAGAACCATCAAGAAACCCAGCGGTACTTCTTTTTTAAAAAACCACAATTTAGAATATAGGTAATATTTTATACAATTATTATGAAAACATTTAGAAATCAACTATAAACTTGAAATTTAACTATAAGCTTTTGAAGCATCAGCAGTGCATAATCATTGCACACAGCACCTTATGGAGATGGACCAGATCGTTCATAATGTCGCAAAAGAAAATAATGTTACAAAATTAATTATTGGAATTAATTAATTATAATAATTAGTAACAGACAGAAAGGAAAATTTTTATTCAAAATGAATAAATAATTTGTTTCTTTCTGTTACTAATTTTTTTCTTCGATGTTCTCTGTACTTGTCAATGTGTCAGTAATTACATACATAGAGGAAAATTATATTCGAATTCGACGAGTCAGCCAGTCTGTCAACGTCACTTTTAATGTTTAAACGCTAATAATTAAAGAATAATTCTTTAATACGTACACGTACACGTTTTTCACATAACGGTACATATATATAAATATATATATATATATATATATATATATATATATATATATATATATATATATATATATATATATATATATAACTAGTTCGTTTCGTTTTAGGACTAATATGCGCCGTCACTCCTAGTACTGGTAAAACAAACGACAAAGGTGTCGAGTGCTATGCTTTCACGTTGATACATTATGGCACAGTGTTTGTGAAAAAAGAGGGCCGGCTGTAGCGCGCTCGTTTTCAGAGCCATCGTGCCGCTTGACGGGTATAAATCTAAGTCTGCAGCCGGGCGTGGCTGTCGGGGCTAGATTGAGATGTCATTCGTGGCGATTTGTAAGCACCTAGTCGCGTTGCAGGTCGTAACTTCGGGCAGTAATGTTATGGTAGCTGTAGGGCCACCATGTGAACGCCACGCACGCGGACAGTCCGTTCATATCACGACTTTTATAGAATGAGGGCTACACATACAGTTTAACTGATGGTAAGTGGATGCTGTGGATTATAGACATCTACATCTCTACATATTCATCTATCCACGATTAAGAATGAAAAACATATGAGTTGTCACCCTCACACTAAGATGAAATGCCTCGTATACAGTAAAAAGGATCTCCGGGTCTGTACATACACCATACGAAAGACAGTAGTATCGAACTGCTATTTTACGTTGGTATATTATGGTTGTAGAACGAATGGGTCGGCTCGATCGAGCAAGGACCTGCTGGGTTTCGTATGATGAGTTTGAAAAACCGGTGACCAGTTTTACTGGAAAGGCGGTATTCCATATTAGTCCTCAGGGGTGACGACGTATCTGCATTTTGATTCTTAATCGAGAATAAATGTAGATGTCTACGGGCCACAGCACCCACTTACCGTCAGGTGAACTGTGTGCTCGTTTGTCGCCCTTATTCTATAAAAAAAGTTGTCGTAGCGTCTGATAAATGGCAGATGTATAATTCTAGATCATGGACATGGCGTTAAAGTGGGGGACATTTGATACACCAGTCCACTTGCTAAACGCGCTAATTACGGCACATTCTCACATCTGTAGGAGACACCCATGCTCAGTATTGGACTGTTATGGGCTGATAAATAACAAGAAGAATATAGGTAAAGTCTTTTAGTGCTAGTTACAAGTGCAATGAATATAAGATAGCGTTGATTGTTAACTTTGATCGGTGTCCTCAATTTTTCTTAACAAGCCAGGGCTACCCTAGCGTCGACTGTTTACTAAGCACATGTAATTGACCCGCTCCCGTTATTGACGTATTTGCATTGTTCATCAGAAGAGACGCCTTAGCGTTTGCTTCAGGAAGTTATTAATAATCTGTCAATGCGTTTGATGCATCCATTATGCATCTCACAAACAGCCCGAATTGGCACTTAATGCTCCAAAATCAATAAAGTCACATTGAAATGACGACGAACAATTTCTTAACCCATTCGCCATAAATGAAAGTACGAGTAATAATTCATCAACAACATAACAACATCGGAATGTTTGCGTGTGTTCAGATAGTTTCGCTACAAATTTTAATTTAAAGGAGTAATTATCAACGCCTTTTACACAAAAAAGCTATGTCGTTTCCCTTGCTCCCTAGCTTGTTAGAATTAAATAAATGCGACAATGTAACATAAAGCAAACATGGCTGCTACAATAACTTACTGCTGATAGTAAAGTGCGATAAATTGAAAACCTCAACGGTGCATAATGTATCGTTTATAATATCGCATCGACGGAACGTGCGACGAACGCCTATGCGTCGGACAGTAGTCTGTTTTTTTTTTCAATTAAAAAAACACAAACGGCCATTAATAAAAGTTTTACGCGGCCGATTAGCGAGCGTTTTAATACTGGAGCGAATATTGGACAAAAAAACGCGCTACAAATTCGCGAGTGAACGCTGTCGGGGTTATCTTTAATTTGTAAAACAATAAATGTTAATACATCACCGTCGGCAGCCATCGGAATCGGTTGTTCAATTAAATTTTTCCCGCGCTGCCAAACTAATTTGTGAACTATATCGTACACGGTTCGGTCGCGTTCGGGAGGGCCGCGTAATTATTTTGTTTGCGAATGTTTTTCGCGTGGAAATTTAACGTGTTGAACTCCGGTCAATATTTGATCCGGACTGTGCTCGCACGAGTGCGGGAAACTTTTCGGCCTGCACATTGTTTAATTTTGATTTTATCAGTGTGCAAATACGATGCTCCGGTGAAGTTGCGTCACCTTCATCCCGGACTTATTCTATATGTTGAACTGTGAAATGTTCGTATTGATAAAATATTCATAGGCCTTGCAGATATTAAAATTATCAGGCTTATGGATTCACCACTAAGTAAAAACTCACAGTCCACCAGATGACATGCGACTGTAACCACCTGTAATTAAATTCACCTGTAATTAAATTCAAACTAAGAAAGCAAGGCAACCGTTGTTATTTGACGGTAGAAATAGGTAAGAGGGTGGGATCTACCCAGACGGACTCCTCGCTTTAAAAAGAGTTCAACCCCAACCACTAATACGACATATTTAAGTCAGAAATATTAAGGCTTAGATTATTAATAAGTCATCGAGCGGTCAAAGCGCGCGATTACTTATCAATAATCTAAGTATTAAGGTATGATAAATTTCATCCCACTCATTGACGGCTGCGTGGCGCAGTGGCTTAGCAGTAAGTTGCAGTGCTTAGAGCCGCGAGTTCGAATCCCGCACGGACCAAGTATTTATATGACCTACAAAATAATTTTTTTTTAACAGTGGTAGAGCCACGCGGCAGCTTTTGCTGTCGCACGGATGGGCCGGCTCGAACCGGGGTGGTACCACGACCTCACAGACAACCAGCGTGAAGTAGAGGTTTACCTCTGCGTTTCGCTTGGTGAGTGCAGGTGGCCGGAGGCCCTTTTTACTGGAAATGAGGCATTCTATCTTAGTCCTCACGGGTGACAACGCATCTACATTTTGATTTGTAATAGAGGATAGATGTAGATGTCTATGGGCCGCAGCGGCCACTTACCATCGGGTGGACTGTGTGCTCGTTTGTCACCCTTATCATATAAAAAAAAAAAATGTTTGTGTTTTGTGGAAACGAGGCATTCCATCTTAGTCCTCACGAGTGGCAACGTTATTTGCATTTTGATTCGTAATCGAGGATAGATATAGATGTCTATGGGCCACAGCAACCACTTACCATCAGGTGGAATGTGTGCTTGTTTGGCACCCTTATCCTATAAAAAAGTATGTAAATTGTGAAATGTATGTAAGTGTGCAGGTAACGTTTTCGTGTCGTTAGTGAACTATGAAAACTGGTGGAAAGATTTTATGACTTCCGATGGTGGTATCTATTTACCTATCTCTTTTTTCTAGCCGATTTTATACTTAAGTGCGTTGGTTACGGTTAACCCATCTCTTGATGTCAGGCGTAACATACACATATCGTCGACGAACAGTATCGTCCAAGATATGAGACGTCTTTAACTGAGAATTTGGAATGCCAGGTGGTTGAAGGGATTCGTCTGGATTCTCCCGACATTCTAAACGATCTCCACACTCCCGGCAAAACTTAAAATCTCCAGACAAACAGCTTCTCTTCACATCACAGCTGCCTTTAATAATAGCCTTGTTTGTAAATATTCTTTAATAAAAGCCAAGTTAGTAACTAGACTGAATTTTGAAGTAAATTCTTCGAATTTTAAATTTTATCTGAGGTCCCAAATTGGTGCTCTGTATAGTCCAATGCCAAATACATGTTGTTTCAAAATTGTTAAGTCTTACTGTAGCGTCTTAATTTAAAAATAAACTTATTATTTTACATTTTTATTTTTCCGTTCAACTACTCAAAATCCCGACATTTTCAAATTTTGTCCAGATATTTTGATCTTCCGATCTGACATTCCTAATTCGTTTTCATTTTTTTCATGTTTTGCTTTTGATTTTCTTGTACATGAAATGAATATCTAGTACAAATGTCTTCACATTTGTACTAGATATTTGTTTTGTTTTTTAAGAATTATGCAGTCTTAACTTGTGCTTGTAACTTTAGAACTCTTTTTACTAGAAACGAGGAATCCCATCTTAGTCCGTAGAGGTGACAAAACGTTTGTATTATGATTAACCGAAGGTAGTTGTTGATATCGTAGCCCGCACTCACCATCAGGTGGACTGTGCGTCTTTCTGTTACATTATATTTTTTATATTATTTGTTACATAACGGCCCCGTGGCGCAGTGGCTTAGCAATGAGTTGCGGCACTGAGACCCGCGGGTTCCAATCCCGCACGGAACATGTATTTGTATGACCCACAGATAATTGTTCCGGATCTGAATGTTTGTCCTTGCGCAATTTATGCTTGTATGCCGCCACTACGATACAGAAAACAATTCTAGAGTGATTGGGAACGTCTTGAAAAACTTTATTTGTCTAAATTTGTTAAACCCTTATTTATAATTGTTGTATAGCCTTACTCTGAGTTGAACCTGAATATTTCAGACAGTCAAAGGAACCTAATCAAATGTTTACATAAAGAAATTGAATAACGATTAAACGTATAAAATTCCGTTACTGAGCTTTATAACTGATATCGTATGTGCGTAAAAGTTACTCGTATATTATACGCTGTTTGTAAACTCTGCGCAATATATATTTTCATCAACAATTCGCTTTCGACGTTTCCACAAACTAGTGTCGATTGCTCTTCAACATTGTCGAGTAACGTTACGTATACTCAACGTAACGCATAACACATTTTATGCTAAATCACTTCTGTGTTCTCTAGTGGAGCAGCGTTAAAAAATGAACTGTGATTAAATCTCGATACATTTGCAACTATAATTGCAATTGTAAGTGCTAATTTACAACTTACTCGAAGGTAAAGGAAAACATCGTGGGTAAACCTGCATGTCTGAGAAATAAGAATAAAATATTTCGAAGACGTGTGAAGTTCGCCAATACGCAATTGGGGCAACGCGGCGGACAGTACCTTGCCCAAAAACTCTCTCGGCAACTAGAGGAGTCCCGTGCCTAGCAGTGGGACGTATATAGGCTGTAACTTTAACACGTTACACGATAATAGGAACGTTTTTAAATGAACGATGCTTGGTCGACGATGTTACTGACACGTCGTGGAAATGCCGGCGGGCGGCTTGCTGTGTCGTAGACTGAGTAGCAATTACTGAAAAGCGATAGAACTTAAGGAGTTTCAAGAACGAATGATGAACCTGGTGGTTAGTTCATGGGCGGCTGTAGTCACTTATCATCCATCAGGTGAGACGCATGCCCCTTTGCCCCCTCTTCTATAAAAAAAATCCAGTAACTAGTAATAAGCATATTTATGTACGTACCATTGTTAGGCCACAGGTTTTATTGCTAAAAGGGGTTATGTAGTAAGAAATTATTCTACAGTGCCAATTATTTGTGACATGACGGCTCCGTGGCTCCGTGGCTTAGCAATGAGTTGCGGCGCTAAGGCCCGCAGGTTCGAATCCCGCACGGAACATGTATTTGTATGGCCTACAAATAATTGTTGCGGGTCTGGATGTTAGTCCTTGTGCAATTTATGTATATAAAATGCCTCCATGATACAGAAGAAAATCCTAGCGTTTAAAAAAAAAAGTGGGTCAAGTCACTGGCTGCTTTCTTTATGAAAACAATTATAATAAACAAAACTTGAATTTAGTACGACTATTTCAATCATAACGTCTATCAGAAGGCCAATTCCCTCCACTTCAGTGTCATTAATTCCAGGTTATTAGGTGTACAGCTTAGATGTTTTTGTGCGATTTTATCATAGTGCTGAATATACAAGAGAAAATACTAAGGCCTATCAAAAAAAAATTAAAATATCCCTTATAAATATCCTTGGCGCAGGAAGTTGCGAATGCTAAAACCTATAAAACATCCAACCCAAACACGTCTAACTCAATAACAATATACACACTTATAGTCGTAATTATATTCAAGAGTTTTTAATCATCGGCATGTGTTGAAGTACGTAATTAGGGGCGTATTTGGCAAATGAACTTAACTCTACATAGAGTGATGTAAAAACTCACTCGAACGTGTTGCAGCTATACGATGCAAGTAGCGCCCGTTAATGAGATACGTTGAAAAAACTTATTGAATCGTTTTAACTGACTGAATACTTTTCGGTTCCGTATTTCAAAGTTGTGGGAATGAATCTGTTGATTTTTAATAATGAAACTCAAGCAATACGCCTCGCGATAATTTGTGTTCTCACGCTCAACTACTGATAGGTCGTAAGCTAAAATGCAGACATGCCACAATAGGTCATGACAAAATAAATACAAATTTATTATGATTTACATGCCTTTACCTGTATTACGGCCAAATACTGAAACACTTCTTAATTTTAGGTGTCGTTATGTCTCGTGTTGTCACAGTCACTTTGACTAAAAGTAATAGAGACAGCACGATATTTAACGGCATCTTAAACTTGACTAGCGTTATTCAAATAAATATAAAGACTTCTTAATTAATTCTTTATATAGCTTTTAAGATCACTTAAATATAAGTAATGATAAGAAAAATATTAGTACTTTAGTAAGTTTTTCATGCATGTTTAACTTAGATTATACTCATAGATATTTAGACTAAGATTATTAGATAGATAGACATAGATAGACTCAGATTATTTAAAAAAAATCACATTTGTTAAATACTTATTCATTAAGGGGAAGGTGTTGTGTGTAGTTTTAAAAAAATATGTGTTGGGAGACTGTCTTTAATAATAACAAGTGGTAAAATTAAAAAAAATTTACAACCAACTTCAATATAAATAAAATGAGAACATCATCAATATAGTCAAAGTCAATTAAATACGTACGAAGACATTATTAAGGATAACTCAAAAACTACTTGTCAGATCTTGATCAAATTTACATGAGAAGCGTCAGCTTTCAAATAAAAAAAGAATCATCAAAATTAGTTTACCTAGAATAAAGTTCTGAGGTAATACACATAAAAATATAATCGAATTGAGAACTTCCTACTTTTTTGAAGCCGGTAAAACAGTCGCCGGAACTTCGTTGTGTCATTGTCACTACATGGTACACGTAGGTAGCAATTTAAAAACATTTTATATTCGGAATTTATGTTATGAATGTATCGTAAAACATAATATAAATATAATATATGCAATAATTATTATTTTTCATTTCACACATCATAAATTTAAGCAAATAGGTACTGCATAGGGGGATTTTTAATAAATTTTCGACACGGAATAAACTTAAAACAGTTTGTTGCCTCTTTCTTTATAGCGCTCGTAACATGCCTTTAAATTAGGGATTTTGTAATTGCGAAGGAGTTTAAATATTATTGGATGGATATCTGGACTCGCACTGACCAATTTTTAAAGACATACGCGACATAAGTCTTTTTACATATTATTAAATATAAAATACTCATAATTTATATTTTCATATTGGGATTGGATTTTATAACAAAACGTTCGTATCAACGACAGGTTAAAGGAATTTCTTAAGATGGATAAGGATCTCTTCTGTTGGTAAGTGTGCCGTTGTGCTTGTGGCTTGGCTTGGAACGCCTAAAGTTTAGTTCCAAATCGCTGTACGAAAGTTTTTAGTTTAGTTTAAAACAAAAGTATTTTCTGTTTAGTTGAAAGTATTTGTACTTATAACTTCATGTTATTTAGTAATACTAGTATAGGACTTATTATTACCAACCTACTGTAAAAATTAAAGAAATAATATTTCATATAATTCATTTAGAAATTAATATATTAAAGTAAAAATAATGGCAGTGTAGTGTCGGTGTAAGAATATCCACTACCCCATATCTTCCCGTGGGTGTATTAAGAGGCGACTGAGTGAAAAAACGAGTACATGGGCAGCAGCTTTTCCTCATGACAACTTAAAACTGAGTCCATGCCAAGTGTGGCATCGATGGCAAACTCCCCCTACACTGCCCAGCAGGGGGTATTTATGGTGGAGGCCTATGTTCAGTAGTGGTCTTTTGATATGCTCTATCGATAACGAAAATTAACATAATAATGAAACATAAAATTAAATAGTCACATTTTCTAAATGATAAAACGGTTATTTTTATTATTTTTTCATTTAATTTATTGAGAGAAAACAAACCTACGTTTGTAGACATGGCGATGGCGCCGTGGTCTCAGGTTACAATGTGTATAGAATAACAATTACAGACAGTATGCCTTGAATTTTCTTTTTGTATTGATTCGGTTGTACGGACAAACGACACAATACTAAGGTAAACCATTGATAAGCTCCAGAATTGAAGCCTGAAGAACAAAAAACCGGCAACCCATTTTATATCCATATTTTTTTTACATAAATCTTATATATTTATTGTAAAGGACATCCTACTGTAGTTACAAGAAAGTATAATATTTATTGCTTTCTATCTTTGCATAACATAGTATGCTTATTGAACTAGAAATTACAGGTCGTCACAAAATGATTAAATGTAATAAAAATAAAATAAAAAGAGCAAACATTAAGAATTATGAAACTTTAAGGAGATTCCTTAAAAATACCTTCAATACTAAGGCACGATATAATCGATCGCGCGCGGTGGTGTATACTGATTGGGGATAAATATATATTGCGTATCCAAGAATCGCCGCAGCTAGATGCATTAGTTAACGCATGAACCTATTACACAGTTTCCGATTGCGATTACCTTTAATTAGATCGCTTAGATTGAACCATAACCTCCCCCCCCCCCCATAGATTACCTCATAGGGGGATATATGCAACAGTTGCCACATTTGGCGGGCGTGGTGGTAACCGTTGTTATGAAGACAATGCTGCCCATCTCCTAGTTTGTTTCCTTCTGTCATCTCTTACGACACTTACGAGCCGATATGGGAATGAGGATATTCTGCCACCGTGTAATGGTGGTGTAAGAATAAACAAAACAACACAACAAATTGTAAACAACAACATAGAAAACATAAACAGTTTCGTCTATTACACACGTGGTAGAGCCCTGCTGCAGCTATATTATGGTTGTAACACGAATGGATCAGCTCGACTTGGTAAGCTCCACGCGCTAACAGAATACCAGCGTAAAATAGCAGCTTAATGATTCTGTGTTTCACATGGTGAGTGTAATAAACTGGAGACTCTTACTGAAAACGAAGCTATCCAACTTAGTCGTCAGGGGTGACAACGCAACGCATTTTGATTCTTAATCGAAGACGATGATAGATTTCTATGGGCCACAGCATTCACTTAACATCAAGTTGAATGTGTGCTCGTTTGTCACTCTATAAAAAAATCTAAACCACCGCAGGAGAAAACGCCTCGTTATGATATGCTATCAGGGCCGGATTAACCATGTCGGGGCCCTTAGCCAATGGATATCTCAGCGCCCCTTTGCAGCCAGCATAAAGGGATGTAACGTATCCATATTATTAGTTCTACCACTCGATACTAGATGGTTTTGTTCTGTAAGTATGAAGTATTTCATCAACTGACAGTATGCGTCGCTAAAACGTAACAATACCTATTGTCACTGAGGTTACAAATTTTCCAATAAAATTTTCCGAAATATTTTCCGTAATATTTGTGCACGCACGAGGCCTCTACCCGATGCGAGGCCCCTAGGCAGTTGCCTACTCTACCTAAAGGTTAATCCGGCCCTGTATGCTGGGAGTAATGAATTAAGCCGATCGTGGTCAAAAATAATTTTGTCCGACCCAAAGCGATAATACTAATTTATTATATCATTTTAATATCGAAGTATTAACAAAACGACAGTTATGCTATATGGCGCAGCCGTCCGGTCGGGCCCGCGATATCGCTGCGAAATATTGAATCAAAATAAAATGTGGCAAGCGGCCATCGGCTTAACTATATCGTTAATCATATAACGGCCTCACACACAAACATTTCTTTAATTGATATAATGTTCGGGTGTCAATTTACGACCTAACTATATTGTTAATCATATGATCAATCCATACATAAGCACTTTTTCATGTGTACGTGTAATGTTCCAATGTCAATAAAACACGGCGTGTTATATCATCGTAATTACAGCCTTTACAAGTCCACTACTGAACAAATAAATTTCCCTTTACTAAGGAATGCTACAGTTCTGAGCCACCAGCATCCGTCAACCGTATGGATTTCTAACCAGGTTGTCACTCCTTTAATTTCGGGACCATCCTACACTTCGCTTTGAAGATTGCTTTTAAGATGAGCATTAGTAAAAAAAACATGAGTGATGCTCCTATCATACCTATGCCGGTAGTGGTTGGGAATTCACGCTCAAAGCTGTTGAGGAGTGTGTTTCCTTAGGACAAATTGACTGACGCGACGAATCCAAGTCTGGTTCTATTGCGGATATCTTTATTACGAATTCTCTTACTTAGAGAAACTCCGAGCATAGCCCTCACCATAGCTTGCTGAGCGACCTTAATCCTCAACATACGTCCAGCAGTGAAGACCCATTGTAAAATCCATATGTTATTATTGCACAGTTCAGTCATCATCAGTTGTACAGTCTTTTTGTCAAGTTAAGAGAGAAAAGAAAAAAAACACAGGAAAATATCATACCTTTAGCCAGCATAAAATTTTAAGACACCAACGTTCATATTCGGGCCATTCCTGTAAATCCAACCTCAATTTTATAAAGTGTCTCCTCAATTTAGTTTTAGACTTAGGGGTTGATAAACTGGGGCGGCAGTGATGTGACCCTCATGGGTGTTTCCTTTAATGATTACGTATTTGAGGGCCGGAGTACGGTTTGCGTCCAGGCCAGGTTCTAAGCCTGTTTTCCATTAACATTTGAATATTGTAGACTTAGGCCTAGTTCAGGTCAGATGGTGAACTGTTATTTTAAGCATTTTCGGATTGTTGTTTTAATGTAGCCCTTATACAGTTTGAATAGAGTAAGTAATGATATGAGACAAAGAAGTGACTCTTATTTCAGATTGATAATTTTATATCAATTGAAAAACGTTCGAGCAGTTCTCCTTTGATTTGAACCAAACCATTTGATTCTAATTGTACTGATAATAAACGAATATTTAATAATGAAAAAAATTAACCAAATAACCTAACCTATTTTAACAATTGTAATGGTATTCTTAACTTTGAGTTGAGAATATATTATACTCCTTTTTACTAACTTACACAATCTAGTAGTACCAGTAACTCGACTCCACATAGTCAGTAATTCATTCTTGGGGCGATGTATACGCTTTTACAACTAAATCCCAGAAAATATACAAAATCTGACTTCCACCAAGTTTAAAAATTTTTACTAAACAAAAATTGTAAAAAGGGTATAAAATATAATAACCCCTGGGAGTGAGGTGATCGCTGCCATGCTATTACTGATGTGTTTTGTGTTGTTAATTATTGTGTAACTTAAATTATTGTGGACTATTATTTAAAAAAAAAACGTCTTGCTTAGTTTTTGCTGGTTCTTCCCAGGACAGAGGTATTTTCCGAACCAGTGGAAAATTAAACATTAGAGTGACTAATTAATAGAATCAGGCGTTACTTTGCGGAAAACCATTATAAGGGAGTTGTTATAAACTAATTTACTTAATTCCACGTAAACAAAGAAAATGATGTGTCCAGCCCAGATTTAAGGGAACCTGCCACCCTCACTCAATCGCGCGCACTATACCCGTCGCCGTCAATCCCAGCACTAGCATCCCCAGTACCACCACACTAGGCACGACACATCACTCTCGAAAATATGACATGTGTTTCGCCTCTACACGAGGCATCCTCAGGTGAAGTAGACTCTTCTTAGCGGCCAGCCTCCGCAGAGTATTACTATATTATTTTTTTTTTACTTACTATATTTATACTATAGTAATACTTTCAATAAGTATTATAGATAACTTATATTGAATAAAAAAGTTTCTATATCTATTTATTGCGCCTTATTAGTTAGTATAGTTATTCATGTTACCACTGCTCTAAGGTTGACCGACAGAGAATGCTTTTAGCTTTAAAAGTTAACCTTTTGATCCTGATGTTTAATACAGATTTAATTAATTAAATAATTTTGTAGAATTAACTGATATACGTCCGACGTATACGCTTACGCGTATACGCTTTTATCTCGAAGGGATATGTAAGCCCCATTTACCACCCTAATCTTATTGGCACACAGTTGCAAAATAAAAACTTAATGAGAAGAATTAGGATAAGTCTACTTTCCTAAAACTTCATACAGTTTATGAATGTTTAATGGATCCAGTCCACCACATACTCATATAGTTATAGCTAGTGATACCAGTCTCTCGACTCCACAGATTCAGTAATTCATTATTGGAGCAATGTATACGCTATATATACAAGGTATCTCTATTACCAAGTTTAAATATTTAATTAAACAAAAACTGTATAATAAGGGTCATTATAATATAAATGAATACATGGTTGATAATTACCCCTGGGAATGAGTTGGTCGCTTCCAAGCTGTTTCAAAAATATTTTTTTAAATAGTTTGTAACCATTTATATTGAAAAATTTATTTAAAAAAACCCGCAGGGTTTCTTGCTGATTCTTCCCGCGACAGAGGTTTATTCCGAACCAGTGGTAAAATAAAAAATTACTTTCAATAAGAATTACTTGTGATCAATATTGATTAAAAAATATTATAAATTCTCCTAATTATTATAAAATAAAGTTGTTAAATATTAGGTTACAAGCGAGGCACCATCCTATCACCGATAAAGTTTTCCCTAAAAAGAAAAATCTGCTCTATAAATGAACATCATTCCAATACATCGGTTTTTTACACGGTCAAATCGACAGTCGATTGTCAGCGGGCGTGGAGCGGCCGCGGGCGATCGTATCGTGGTAGAAGCTGATGCCGAATTAAACCGGTCGAGTACAGCGACACAGTGTTAATTGCTCCGGCCAATTATTACGCGGGAACGCTAGTTCGGCCTGGCACAGCCTTTTTTACCCATACACTAAAACCTTTCAATGTTTGCCCACGGATCCATCTGAGCCGTTATTAAAATGGAATCGCGGATGCGGCCGAGTGTGTCTCTGAAATATTGGATTCTGTGCCGCGATTGGATACAGCGAGCGAAACGGCGTGGACACACGGATTAAGAGAGAATCATTTTAGAGTGCTGTGCGTGAACACGATTCTTTAGAATCCATTTCACAAATTCATTTAAAGCAATAAATGGTCACTATTTCGTTCTGTTAGTGCTAACAAGCAAGATAACAGGCAAGACTTAACAATGTTAAATAAATATACGTACATAGGTGCTTTTGGAAAGAAAAAATAGCTTAGTTTATAAATCTGCCTTAAATACCTACCTAAGTAACCTACTTGAAGTCTAGTTTTTAATCTCTTAATATGTTAGCACAATCACACATTCAAATTACAACCTTAGTGGATTATATGAATGTGTTATATCCATAATTACATTCACGTGAAATACTTGACGGTACGTAAAGTACGTACACAAGTGACTTCAGTTGCCCATGAACAACTGCAACACCAAAGGAATAGCAGATTTGTTTTCGGCATTATAAAAAAGAGTCTTTTCTTGAAGGTCCCTAAGTCGTGTCGGTCTGGAAACTTGCCCGTTGGACCCAAGAACCTATAATCTCTATAACAAATGTCAAGTGTCATCTCCTAGATAAACCACATTGACCACATCTTAGGAGTATTAGCGCTAGTTTCAAAAAGTAAAAGCAAATTAAATACTTTTACAATTATAATGTCATAATTTTAGAATTGAAGGAAACTTAAAAACATGCGTGAGTATCGTGGAACACTAGGTTGGAACGAAGTTCCTTTCGTAGTATATTATTATTGATAAACGTATTATATTATTGATTAACAAATACGCATTGAGTTATATGTACTACGTACTAGAGAAGCCATTCCAAACAAAAATTGTGTCCTACTCTATGTCATCGCGCATGCGCGGGAGTAGTAGTCGCCCACGCGCGAAGACTTTAATTTGATATAAAATAAGATATTAATATAAAATAAATATAAGAATTTAATATAAAATATCTTAATTTAATCTAAACAAACATATTATATTTCTAAAAAATGTAATAATAATTATTTTATGAAATTCACAAATCTTCAATTTACGCAATATTTAGTTTGTATGGATTGCACTACAGTTCAGTTGAACATAGTCTATGTTATAGTAGTATGTGTATAGCTCAATGCAAATACGAATATATGAATTACTTGCGTCTATTAAAATGAAGCGTCATTTAAAATTAAATAATATTTATTTCGTGACAAGATAAGAAAAAGTTGGAAGGAGATGGATATTATTCCATCTCACTTCCTTATAGCCGCCAAGGCCGTATACACTACGTCAGAAGGGGTCGTCACGGAAGAACCATACACTTTTTCTCGCCTAGCCCCCATCCGCAAAATTCGTACCGTTCGATAAGCAACTTCGTTCCAACCACGCATTAATAATGAGCTGTGATGATTCTAGACAGAACTGTCTTGGTGATCCTGATTGGAATACTAGAATAAAGTTATTAAATTATTATATTGTCATCGGTCCTTGATACGAGTGCAAGTTTTCAAATCATTCGGCCGTGTACAAGTTGGTGAAAATTAAATAAAAGATTCCGTTACGTAGATAGACAGCGCGCAAACCAATAAAATAATTTTAAATATTATTATGCCTAAGTAAAAGCGTTTCGAGCAAAAAACTACCTGACTATAACGATCACTTCAGTCGAAATAGCAGCGAATAATCGTCCAACTTCATTAATATTGATTTTGAGATGAAAATAAATGGAAAATTGTGTAACCACGTGCAATAATTAGGGGCGTGTGGGCGCGCTGTTCCCTTCCAACGAAATCGGACACTTAAAACTCGCATTGTTGATAAATGGTTTAATTGTTTTGGCAATTAACTGGTGAAGCCGCGGAACGGGGGCAGTGGATGAGAGGGAGGGGGTGGAAGCGGTCCGTTTATAGTTTAACTGTTTTAAGCCCTAATCTAACAGTTTTTCGGTCTGTAATATCTGAAACTCCAATTTTTTATACGTGGTAGAGCCATGTTGCAGCTATATTATGGTTGTACCACGAATAGGTCGGCTCGACCGAGGAAGGACCACGCTCTCACAGAACACCAGCGTTAAATAGCAATTCAGTGCTGCGTTTCGTATGGTAAGTGTAGAGAACCGGAGATCCTTTTACTGCATACGAGGCATTCCATCTTAGTTATCAGGGATGTCAACGCATCTTCATCGATTCTTAACAGAGGATAGATGTCTATGGGATAGAACATCCACTTACCATGGGGTGGGTTGTGTGGTCGCTTGTCATCCTTATTCTATAAAAAAAAAGCTCTTTACCACATAAAGAAAATTCTTCGCAAAACATAATAATGTTAAGAATACTTACCACACTTAACAATATTGATCACTATGGTTACATCCTATCCCAAGGCCAATGTTAAACACAAACTTTCCCCATATATTGCCACAAAGTAAGGTCCTGAGCCACTCGCATCCATCGTTTTTTTATAGGATTTTTTTTTATAGGGGGCAAACGAGCATGCGGCTCACTTGATGGTAAGTAACTACCGCCGCCCATGAACAACTGCAACATCAGGGGAACCAGGGGAATCGCAAATGCGTTGCCGGCCTTTTAAAATGGAGTAGGCTCTTTTCTTGAAGGTCCCTAAGTCGTATCGGTCCGGGAAAATTCGCTTGTGGTAATCGATTCCACAAGGCAGTTGTTGTTACCTGTATTTCATCATGTCGTCACTCCATCTAGGGGGAGAGGGCGCTTGAGCACATTTTATCGCATGCTGTGTGAACTTGAGCTTCCTCTTACGGCCAGCAGTGAAGGACCTCGTCTCAGATATATGTGTCATCACTGATCTCTTCGTCACTCTGCCCAGCCAACTTGGATTCGTGATGATCGAATGTGGCTGGTAAAACTATGCCTGAGATGTTGGATTGATATCAACGATTTGTTATCATCATCATTACAGCCCTTCACAAGTCCACTGCTGAACATAGGCCTCCCCCAAGGGATACCACAAAGCACGGTCCTGAGCCACCAGCATCCATCGACTTCCTGCATGCTTACACTTCGCCTACCGGTACGAGAATGCCACTCGAGAACCTTTCTTCCCCATCGGTTGTGGGTTCTTCGAGCTATATGGCCGGCCCACTGCCACTTCAGCTTACAAATCCAACGATTTGTAGGTTACTAAAATTGTATAGGCCTGGCGCAGAATTCCGAAGTTGCGTCGGGTCAACTAGGAAGGGCCATCATCATTTGGAATAGATCAGTCACCCAATTGAATTACCTTGTATCAGCGTTGCCATATATCACAACTGCTCCAGTTACAATGCTAATTTGAAGTCAATGAGATTTATAAATTCGTTTACCATCCGTACAGGTACTTATATCGGCATCCTAAATAATATTTATTTTAAACAAAACGCGTGGATCATTGGCTGTAATAATCCTACTGGGGATACTGGGTCATAATATAAAAAAAAAAATCCTGATCAGGATACTGAACTTTATGCTATTAAGTTATTGTATTTTCATCGGTCTTTGATACCAGTGCAAATTTCACCAAGTTGATGAGAATTACATTAAAAGGTTCCGTTACATATGTAGATATAACGCGTACTTAAAATGGAAATAACCTAAGAATAGACATGTAATTCACTAGAGCGCTTACGCAATACTATCATATTTTGCAACTTCACGTCTCGAGTCCATTGTCGTGCCCTATATTCATGGGTATTTGGAAATGCATGAATAACACATGAAATATTAATGCACGTTCGCTATCTTTTCTTCGCAATAATGGCGGTTCATTGGCCTTACCTACCTACGTATGTTTGTAAAAGAAAAAGGCGGTGGGAATTCGAAAGAGAAAGGTTAATTTACAGCGCCGTCCGGGGATGAAACGTGGACGCCGGTTACGATTTATGACGGTACAATAATCATATTCGAAATGATACGGTTTTCTTTATTCATTACAATCTACTGATAAAAATAGGCGTCGCCTAAGATTGTGCTATAATGAGGATGTTTTTCAGTTCTAGCTGATATTAGAAAGACGCTGATGCCCATCTCCGAATTTATTTGGGTGTCGCCTCTTACGACACGACCTACAATATAGTAGGGGTGTAAGAACATCCCCCAAACGATATTATTTGGTGTTACATATTTAGGTACAAAACACAGCATGTATATACATATGATAGTTATTGCGCAATTCCTCGCAAGACAGTCCTAGATACACAAATTGGAGCCTACAGTTACTAACATTTACCCTCAATAATAAAATAAACTGCGAATGTGGTGACACCCCTAAAGATTAAAATGTAATACCTCTCTATCAGTAACAACTGTTTCCGGTTCTTGACTATATGAAACACAGTCGCGTTATTTTACTGCTTTACGCTGGTGTTCCACGAGACATTGGTCCTTCACCGGTTAAGCCGTCCCATTCGTCAGTAGCCACAATAATATAGCGGCAGTGAATAGGGTTGTCACTTTATTTTTGAGCAATTAAAGTATTATTGCTTTTCTCGCGTTTCTAAACATAAAAATAAAGTATTATGTGTGAAACTAAATTATTATTTATTTGACTTACTACATATACTTCTTCGCACATGTTAAGTGTTTGTAGATTTTTGGAACATGTAACAACTTACTTGTTGTTAGTGAACACCTTACTAGCATCTTTATATTTTATATCGAAGTTAGGATAGTCTATTAATAATTAATTTTAACTATTTTGTGAAAGGACGAATGAAACAGTGTTCATCTGTTTCTTTCGTCCCGTCACATAACAATCATCTTAAAAAAAGTTTCTGTAAATACTGAAGTCGCGAGAATATCTAATAAAAATGACACTGAAATGTTTGACTTTTGTACATTGAATAAATCTGAAAACAGGTTCAATGAATTCTATCCGCAACTCTAAATAACGAAGCTTGCACCAGCACTGAGTTTTGTTTATGTCTAATCGCATGCACCGGAACTGATGTATAAAAAAAACTAATATCGTTGAAACAGAGACAAAACAAAAGCAGCTACGGTACGCATGTTTAATCACGTTATATCTTTGAACCCATTCAGCTGAAATTACATATGGATACAGAAAGCGGCGGCGGTCCCGCGGGTGGCGTGGTTGACTACATCGTGCTCTCTACTCGACTCCCTTTTCTAGTTACAATAATATGTCCATCGTTATCAATCACATTTGTCACTGTTTCATAATACAAATCATATTTTTTTAACTGCATGAAATGAATGACGAATTGTTTGCTACGCCGTAGACCCCAATGTCGGTACCGTAAACTTGTATTAATATTAGGCAGTTTAACTTTTTTTTAAATGAAATCGAAGTGACAAACGAACTGACAGTCTTGACGTTAAGTGGCTACCGCAGCTCATGAACACCTACAAACAACTTCAAATAAAGCTACAGATGCTTTGTTATCCCTGGAGATTAAGGTGGATGCCTCACAACCTGTATTTATACTGGCTTTCTATAACCTCCAAACGGGAACACAGCAGTGTAGTAATAAGGGCATACACTGTAATGCTGCTGTTTTGTGGCAGAAATAGGTATGATGAAGTATCTAACGAGATGGCCTTTTAGGTGCAAAAAGTGTCCTACCACCTAGGAGAAGTTTAGATTTTCCATATGAAGCACCAATAATATTATATAAATTTAATACTTATATTCTATAGTTTAATCGAAATTTTTGGATAATAAGATTAAATTGTACCGATTACACAAATTGCGATGGCCCTTTTTACTGGAAATGAGGCATTCCATCTTAGTCCTCACGGGTGACAACGCATCTACATTTTGATTTGTAATAGAGGATAGATGTAGATGTCTATGGGCCGGAGCAACCATTTACCATCAGGTGGACTGTGTGCTCGTTTGTCACCCACATCCTATAAAAAAAAAATTGAGATTTTTAATAAAAAAATCAATTGTACTCTGTTATCGTTTCAACATATAACTCGAGTTAGTTGATTAAAGCAATATACTTAACGTTTTACCCTCTCCTCCAATAATCAATATACAGCCAATATATTTTCGATAAATGAGATATACTCGTTTGCTCAATTGCTTATATTTTATATCCACTGAGCCACTTGACGACGAGGGATCACGAATCATATTGTTTTATTCATCCAATACAAAAAAAATTTCAAAGTAAAATGTGATTATCTTATTTTTACCCTCTTAATAATTTCATCTTTCTTTTTAACCGATCCGTGGAAGTTCACAGCAGGAGCTGAGCGGACAATTCGCCATTATCGCCTAGCTTAGCTGGCGGATTAGTGTTCGTTGTACCTGATATCTAGAATCTTCGATTTCTATCGCCGGGTATTTAACGTCTAGCGAATAGGAGATAGTATTGCCATCTGTTGAAAGCCAAGTCATCTATTGAAATCCAAGTCGCCTCGTTAGACGCCCACGGGACGGAATGAGGTGATAAATTATATTACGCCAGCACCTTTTGGAAAATTAATAAATATTAAATATATAATATAAAATTAGTTTTTTTCTTTTCACGAATTACGAGTACTTTAAAAAAACGTGTCTGTGTACTTATGTAAGCACGTAAGAAGTTAAACTTCTTTAGCGTGACAAAACAAAAATAACTAACAAAAACACGTTTTATAAATTCATGTATATTTGAATAACTACCTTGAATATAGTTGTCAGTTCTCACGAAAACTTGACAGTTGACAGACAAATAATACCAACTGAAGTTTTCGCTTTTAGGTTTCGGTGTGCGCGCGCATCAAAACAAATTCATGGTGTCGTTTTTGAATGTCGGTGTGCGCGCGCATTGTAAAAAAATCACTGTAATCATTTTTCTCAAACACGCCAAAAGAAGTACAACTTCAAAAATATTAAGCTTTTTATCCATGGTAAGGCCATTACTTCACAACAATGAATGATAAATCAGATTATTTATAATAAATATATTATTCCACATTCAAACGAATGCAATATGATTCCAGTATAAAGTTGAGATTAAATGCATTCATTCAGTATAAATCTCCGTTTTTAAATTTTATCGAGTTCTCGGAATGGAAAATGGCTCGAATAACTTCAAAAGGATTATGTCAAAAGAAATCAACTGGACATCGGCGTATTTCATTCCTCATTTTCCGGTACCTAATGGTATCTTTCATATTGATATGTAATATGATTCTAACCAGTATTTGTGTCTGTATTAGTTTTTTTTTTTAACTACCGTGTGCTTGTATTCAACGTGATCGCAAGTGGTGATGGTGCCGAAGATTATAAAACCCACTGACTTAGCTTAACAGAAGCCTATTGATTCTTGACTTGAAGACACCTAAGTACATTTAAATCAGATGGAAAGACAGATTTTGTCAAATTATTCCACTAATTATCATTGGGTCTGTTTTTTTTTATAATTTGCTAAAAGTTATTCATAGGATAAATACAACATAAGCAAATAACCGTGTAATGGCGGTACAAGTATATCCACTAGCCAATATCATCACGTGGGGCTCGTGAGAGGCGACAGAGAGAAACAAATTAGGAGATGGGCAGCAACTTATATATAATTATAACAGTGGTAGAGCCAGGCGGCAGCTTTTGCTGTCGCATGGATGGGCCGGCTCGAACCGGGGTGGTACCACGACCTCACAGAATACCAGCGTGAAGTAGAGGCTTACCTCTGCGTTTCGCTTGGTGAGTGCAGGTGGCCGGAGACCCTTTTTACTGCAAATGAGGCATCCCATCCTAGTCCTCACGGGTGAAAACGCATCTGCATTTTGATCTGTAACAGAGGATAGATGTAGATGTCTATGGGCCGCAGCAACCACTTACCATCAGGTGGACTGTGTGCTCGTTTTTCACCTTTATCCTATAAAAAAAAACTTGTTCGTAATAAGACTAAAAATAAAAAAAAACTGTGGTTGGCAACCCGCTTGCCAAGCGTGATAACTATAGCAAATATACTCCCTGTGAGCCAATCCATGGGGGAAGCCTATTTTCGACAATGGGCTTTAATAGGCTGTAAAGGTAACTGTAAACAAATGAAAAATGACAGTTGTAAGAATAATATAATAGCTTATTTTATATATATTATAATAATTAATTTCTTTAATGGATAAGTTTTATGGGGCCGTACTTGAAAATTCGTTCGTTTATTCCTTATAACCATTGTCTTCTACAAATTTAACTTATAATAAATTTAGAAAATAAATGACATAACTTACTTGATTGAATAAATAAGTAAATGAATATCTTCTTACAGTTGATAGAGCCTTGCTGGAGCACATTATGATTGCATCACGATTATATACGAATACTTTTAATTGAGATTTTTTAGATTATAGCGATATATATATATATATTAGTTTATCTCGACTCTATATATATATATATAATAGTGACATAATGCTGATGTTTCGTATGGTGAGTGAGAGGAAGCGGAGACCCTTATATTGGTAACGAGGCATTCAATTTTTTTATAAAATTAGGGTGACAATCGAGCACACAGTCCACCTAATGGTAAATAGATGCAGTGGTTCATTTATCCTCGATAAAGAATCGAAAAAAGGGTTTCCGGTTCTCTGCACTCACCATACGAAACACAGCAGCATTAAACTGCTATTCTACGCTGGTATGTGTGAGATCGTGGTCCTACCCCGGTCGAGCCGACACATTCGTGCTGCAACCATATATATCTGCGGCCTAGCTCTACCTCATTTACAATAATTTTAGTAACCATACACATTTTGATTCTTATTCGTGGATTCTATAGGCCGCGGCATATATTTAATATAAGGTGATCTGTAGACAACAATGTACTAAATATGAGTCGATATAAATTTTAAAACTGGCACAAGTAACAGGAGACAATACGTGGGTATCATATTTTGCGTCATCCCACTGATTTTATTGAAAAAACATTTTTAATTTACAACCTCCCTGCTATGCTTAAATATAAAAAATAATTACAATCGCCTCTTCGTCGCTTACTAAAAATACAAACTTAAATTAATTTCTTATTAAAATTCATTACTTCTATATGTAAAGTGATGATTAGTCACCCCAATTAACTTCACGTTAAAATATGGGAACAGTCGTAGTCAGTAAACGAATGTTGGAACAAAAAGTACACCGAACACTACTGCAGAAAAAGACTACAATGCAGGCGCCACCCACAGCGAAAGGCGTCATTAGATGATTTTCCATCCGCAAAAAAAAAAAGGCGTGTTACTAATAAAATTACATTTACATCGTCCGCAAATAAAGCTCACTTAAATAAGACACAAAAAGCGAGCGGGAAACGTCCGATGTTATTTTATAATTACGGACACCAAGCCAGCGGACGTTTATTAAAAGAAAAACACACAAAGTTGGGCTTTAGAGATCAAGCTTAACAAAACGTACTAGTAATAAATCTACCCCGCCGAAACATTGCCGTTCGCAATGGGTTGTTTATAATTAAATACAAAGTTCCCACTGATTGCCTTTTTCATTGTAATTGTTCCTACGAATTCGCGGACTTGCGAATAGTATCGAAACAAAAAGCTGCGGATGACCACGCTAATTTCCTTAGCCGGTTTGTGTAGTGTGATTAAAATACGATAAAAGTTATTTTTTTATGATACTTAGGTAAAAGTTTAATAATTTTTTATATACAAAATAAGAGTTACAAACGAGCACACAGTCCAGCTGATGGTAAGTGGTTTCTGTGGCCCATAGACATCTACATCTATCCTCGTTTACGAATCAAAATGCAGACACGTTGTCAGCCGTGTGGACTAAAATGGAATGTCTCTACATTCCATTTTAGTCCACACGGCTGACATTTTTACATTAGTTTTTACATTATCTTATGTTTTCTGTTTACTTCAAATAATAATAATGTCCTACATACTTTCCAAATGTCGGTCACGGAGGCCAGTCTCAACGGAGACTAGCCATCTGTGCGGGACAAGAATATAATGCTCAAGTGTCTCCGGAAGGATAGGTGCACTCTATATTTCGTCATTCTCATAGTCCGATTGAATGGCTATCCGACTTTTGCCTTTTTTCGGATTTCTGGTCGATTTGGACGTTCCACAACTCCATAAATCTATAAAATCATAGGCTGTGACTATAATAGACGGGAACTATGTTTCAGATTATAACAACAACGCATCTGCATTTTCATCGTTAACTCGTATGAAGATGTCTATGGGCCATAGCATCCACTTACCATCAAGTGACCTGTGTGCTCACTTGTCACGATCATTCTATTGAAAAAAAAAACTTCGGTTAGTAACTTACTTGCAGATGAGACTTTAAGCACTCCAAACCAGTAAATTTGAAGATTATTTAATGGCCAAATACTCAATTTTAAGATGTCGTTAAGTCTCGTGGTGTCACAGTCACTTTGCCTTAAAGTGATAAAGACAGCACATCTTAAAATTGATTAGCGTTTGAGTATTTGGTTATAATAGTATTTTATAATATTATTTATTTATAAGTAGCTGCTACCCGCGACTTCGCCCGCGTGAAACTTATTACGATTGAATTTTATGGGTTTTAATTTTTTCGCGCGGAACGCTCTTTATAACTCTTTATAACATCAGCTATCTTCCAGTGAAAGTCGGTCCAGCCGTTTCGGAGATTAGCCGGAATAAACAGACAGACAGATAGACTAAAATTTAAAAGATTGTGTTATTGTTATAAGTAGCGTATATACTTTCATATGCATATAGTAACCGTTATATTGACATTACAAACAGACACTTTAATTTAATTTATTTGTATGTATAGATTAATATCACTACTGAAGTTAATGATTACTTAAATAGGGTACAGCGCTACGGTATATTTAATTAAAATGTTATATAACAAAAATACTGGACATACAAAATTAAATATATTATTAATTTTGGGAACTAGGTAATTCCAGAGACATATTTATGAAAACAATATAAATAGGTACTATAATATAAACATATTTTCACTGACGAGCAATTTATAATGTGCTGCACTCGTCAGTAAGGAGATTAAGTATTAAAGTTTAAAGCTATTATATATTTTGTGGCTAAAGTAAAAACGCGCTCCGACATTCACAATTTATTGAATACACGACACAAGATATAAATGCGAGAAAATAACGAAATTATTACGAATTCAAAGAAAGAAATTAATGTTGCGCGTTTCTTTGACGGTACCACGCGATACAATTAAGTGCAAACTGCTATTTTTAATTCAGTTAATGTGGCAGGTGCGATAGCAAAAACATGTTATTTTAGACAAGCTCAAGGTAAAATAATGATATAAGTGTATTTTATTATGATAATACCTTAATAAGTATGGAAGCACGTATTCATTCCATTTTATTAAATTCCATTTAAACATTTTTTTACCTGAGTGTACACTGATATTTTTTAGACCAATACGAATTAGCGGCGAAAATGCAATGCAATTGCGGTTCTGTTCAGACAAAATAAAAACTATCGAGCGTAATTTATATATTATATACAATATAAATAAATGAAAGATCTGTAAAATATAAATTACACAATGAAATGAAATCTCACGGACATTATCAAATTAACTAATACCTAATTGATAATTCTTGCACGGCAAGTAATGTCTAATTTTAAAATCTTTAAGCGAAGTATATATCGTCCATGGGAACGATATATTACAGCCCTTTACAAGTCCACTGCTGAACCTAGGCCGTCCCCTAGGAATGCCACAAGGCAAATTCCTGAGCCACCTGCATAACCGACATAGCCCAACGGATTAGTAAGCTGGAATGGCAATAGATAGGAAGAACCGACAACCGATGGGAAGAAAGGTTCTCGAGTGGGAACCTCGTAACGGTAAACGAAGTGTAGGGCGGTCCCCCACTAGATGGAGTGACGACCTGGTAATATATGGAAAAGTATATATAACAAAATGATTTTCAGTGTCTTGTATGTATATTTCTACGAGATATGACAATTAGTGACACTGCAGTTGATGGACATCTGTGACGAACTTCAAATTGAAGGGCTCACATGGTTTATTACTTTTAAGAGTTAAATTTGCCTCACACAGTCGCACTTTAAAATATTTGTTTCTGTAGTAAAGGATGCATGCTTGGTGGAAGAAACAGGTACCGACTTTGCAGGAAAGGAGTCCGAAGCCTATGTGTGTCCTCGTATTGCATACATCACTAAGCATAAACTCATCGCCTTCGAAACATTTTTCAAATAATTGCATTAGTTCTACTTATTATAACATCTTGTGCAACCGCGTTGTACTGACAGTCGCGGCTTAAGGCGACACCGCGAGAAAATGCACTTCCATTCATCGAATAGTATAGGATTATGACACGTGTAACGAAACTGGAATTTTTACATAGGTAAATTTATCTTGAATTTGCTTGTTCAAAAACACGATTGTATAATTTTGACTCGATCATAATTATTTGCGAAAACACCTCTAAAAATCACTAGAGTTGAAGTTACAACGAAATTACTTAATCTATACGCTTGGGAACCTCTCAAATACATTCATAACATCAATATTCGGAATTTGCTTGCTCATTATTTTGATTACTTAAATCAATATTTTTTTTTAATATTTTGAGATTCTAAGGGATTTCTAAGCGGTCTTAATCGGCGCGGGCGCTACGCAATTTTAGACCTTATGACGGCGTTTTCTAAGTTTTACTAACTTGGATCAGTCCGGCATTAGCCCGCTTAAACGGTTTTCGGTGTCGTCTTAATTAAAAGCTTTTGATTGCTAACGCGTAACTATCGCAGTCTACCCACATTAAAAGTTTGACAAGATGAACCGTTTCAAAAGACTTGTCTAAATTAGTAAATACAAGCAATCAAACCAATGTGATTTAAGTGCTTACATTGCAAGACGAATGAAGAAGTGATAGAGAAGAAAAGCAATTAGCACTTATTATCGATAATATGACACTGTTTAGTGTCGTTTTTTAATACGATAAGGGTGACAAACGAGCACACAGTCCACCTGATGCTAAGTAGTTGCTATGTTCCAATTAACATCCACATCTACATACCACAGTCATCCGTGCCAACTGAGATGGAATGTCTCATTTCCAGTAACCAAGGTTTCCGGGTTTACTCACCACACGAAACACAGCAGCGTTAAGCGGCTATTTTACGTTCTTCCCCGGTCGACCAGACGCATTCGTGCTACAACTATATCTACTACTAATATAGCTGCAGCATGACTCTACCACGTAGTGGAGAGGTTAGCGACTCCGACATTCAATTTCTAGTACTCGTATATCGGGGGCTAGGCTACTAGGGGGAGGCTACAAGGTCGTCCCCAACTTAAGGAGTGATAACGAAAGGCGATTTGTGCAGGAAGTCAATAGATACTGGAGGCTCAGGCCCATATATTTTGACATTCTTTGGGGGAGGCCTACGTTAAGCAATGGACTTGTGAAGGGATGTAATGATGATGATACCACTGCTGGACTGCTAAGACATCTCGTATAAATGGAAGTCATCACTATAATCTTAATGTTTAGTTATTTTTTTACAAAATTAAGGGTGACAAACGAGCACATAGTCCACTGATGGTAAGTGGATGCTGTGCCCCATAGACACTTAAATCTATTCACCATTAAGAAATAAAAATTAAAATGGATGAATTAAGAAGAAATTCATACTAGTTAGAGGTGTGCGGTAATATACCAACTTCTTCTCAAAGTGCCAACCATACCTGTATCCGGTGTGTCATGTTGATTAACAGAAGCTTAATTCTTAATTCAACAAACGTGTGCTGGGGAGCACCGTTATCAGAGCTAATGTATGGTAACTGGTAACCAATCTACCAATCTACCAACTTACCAACATGCTACCATTATATAAACATGCCTACCCCGCATGGTGTGGAAAATATTTCTTAGACAGCTGACGCATTCTTTGGAAGCCAACAATCTAACAGTGGACTTGGACTTATAAAAACTAATAGCGGGTAATGGATTTAAATTAAATAGTCTTAATTACTTCGGTTGGTCGTTAGCAATCTTACGACCCTATAATAGTTCAAACTCGTTTAAAGTTTAATACTGTAACGCTCGTATACAACTCGTATATTTGTGCTTTAAAAGGGAAATAATATATAATTGTTTCTGTATTATTAATTAAATGTAATGCCCTATTTGTAATATGTCAACAATTTCGCTTCTATTGTATCCTGTTTACATCTGAAAAACTAATACTGTATACAACTAGTTAGTAATGTTTTTTTCATAAGTAAAGGTGTCACAACAAGTACGCGGTTCACGTGTTGGAATTTGATGCTTGCAAAGTCTATTGATAGCTATATCTATGCTCAAGTTAGAGACAAATGCACATATGTTGTCGAGTGAAATGGGATGCCTGGTTACCAATAAATAAGGTCTCCGGTTTCCCGTCACTCACCATACGAAACACTGCAGCATTATTCTGCTATTTTGTTGCGAGCGCGGCTCTTCCCCGGCCGAACCGGCTTATTCATAAATTTCATTTTATGTCAGACAATTGGCGACATTATACAATTTCTAATGTCATCTTCGTGTACTGGGTATCGCGTATCAAGACTACATCGGCCCACAAATAGCCCACTACTGGCGATAGGTGTAGATTTATTACAGTTTGAAAACAAAAGCCCTTAAAAACCTGATTTTACTACGTTTTTAAGTCACATATTCTTGTTTTTCTGTCTGTCGTTCCGTGTGGAATTTAGTAATTGATTTTAAACAAATATCGCGATGAGCTGAAAACTTGAAATTTTGAATGTAGCTCAAATTCGGATGACAATGCAAACATATGATAAATAAACATGGTATATTAAACTTTTTTTTTAATAAACTGGTTATTTTAGTAATAAATAAAGGATGAAATTTATGTTCAATTGTGACTCGCTATAACCTTTTTTCTAAAATTAGTTTTTTTTTGTTTTCAGGTAAGTTAATAAATTCCTGGATTTGGAGGGTGTTCTACGAGTATGTACGTAATGGTAAGTCGGGTGAAAGATACGGAGTAATCGCGGAGTAGTTTCTTCTTAGTTTAACATCCATTATCTGTCTATAACTAGGTATAACCACAGAATAAATAATAGCACAAGAAGTATAACTTTTAACGACTCCTTGGTAGCGCAGTTGGTGTAAACACATATCCAATGTCTTCTACCTAGATAAGATTTTTCAAAAACAAACATCTTTTAATTTCTCAGTGGCTGTATAAAGAACGAACATTTTATAGTAAGCTAGAAATCTAAGTACTATTCCTGACGGTACCGTGTCATTGTTACTTTGTCTATGTACTGATTCATCAAGTGTTGAAGAAAATGTCTGAGGAATTGCAATGTTAAATTCGCTAAAGCTCAATGTGACAACGCCTTTGACTTGTCCTACTAATATTATAAACGTGAAAGTTTGTGAGGATGTATGGATGTTTGTTACTCTTTCACGCAAAAACTATTAAATGAATTTTAACGAAACTTTACAATTATATAGCTTATACATCACAATTGTTAATATTGTTATATATGAATTATAGCTCATGTGTTCATAAGCTGTAACTCTTAAAGATATTACGTAAATTGGCCAAAATATAACAATAAACAATAAGTAAGTCGGAAAAAATCTGTCATCTGCCAGTTATTTTGGCGCGCGGTGCAAAAACTGTAAGAGTTAGTATGGTGGATTTGTTTCTCCTAAATAGTTCTACAAAAAAGTCCGCGACAGTATATACCTAAATTTTATATGTAAGCCAAGGAGTAACTTAGGCTACTTTTGTTCTAGGGCTCCGCGCAAAATAATTCCACGCGGGCGAAGTCGCGGGGAACAGCTAGTGTAATAGAAATCAATGGGCAGCGCAATGAACTTTTCTTTTTCCAAACCAGTGATTTTATAGATTAAGGGTGATAAAAGAGCACACAAATCACCTGATGCTGTGTGAATGCAGTAGGTTATAGACACCTACGTCTATTCTCGGTTAAGAATCAAAATGCGGAAACAATCTAAAATGAAATGCCTCATTTCCAGTAAACAGGGTCTTCAGTCTTCTACACTTACTATACGTAAAAAGGCAGCATTAAGCTGGTATTTTGTGACAGCGTGGTTCGTATTCGGTCGAGCCGATCCATTCGTGCTACTACCATTAACGTAGCTGCAACTCTACGAAGTATAAAAATTTCCATAAAAATGTTTACACTATATTTTGAAACTGAAATAATTTGAAAAGAAAATATTCTTAGTGATAACTTCATTAATAATTATGTTTATATTTATGTTTCATATCTTTATTTGTTTCGTCGCTTCTAATTACGTCAGCGGATTTTTTCATTGTTGTTTCTGTAGGCAAAGAATCTGTAAAGCCTACCACAGAAAGCTACCCCCCACCCCCCATAACTAGTGTGGCGAGTGTGAAGTAACCGTGGCACGGCAGTCCGTCCAGGTCGGACAGATAAAACTACACTTACTATAACGCACTCCTTCTACCGGAACGATCGATTCCGGACATAAAAGGAACAATTCGAAGTGCATCGCCTTTTTTCGAAGTAGGGGTGGGTGGAGGCCACGCGGCGTCTCCCTCACCCCCCAACCCACCCCGAGGAGTGCTTGGTGTTTTCGAAAGTGCTTTTTGGGTGGTCGGGGTACGACATAGGCCTACTCGCATATTAGCTTTGCCGTACGCAATCTAAATGTAACTTATTCTTATTCTAGAATTCAAGGCTCACATGCAGATTTAAATTATAGCTTCGTACATTCTGTTACAGTAACGGGAATCATTCCCAATTACACGTTTTAAGTCATTTAGAGACAGCTCAGTGGGATTTCAATATTGAATTCTTTGTTATTAAATGTACTATATAATTCTTTGTTTTTAACCATACTATATTTTACGAATAATAATACGTGGTAGAACCACGCTGCAGCTATTTTTTTATATGATAGGGGGCAAACGAGCATACGGCTCACCTGATGGTAAATGACTACCGCCGCCCATGAACAACTGCTACCAGGGGAATTGCAGATGCGTTGCCGGCCTTTATTATGGTTGGTTATTCCATCTATCCTCAGGGGTGACAACGCATCTGTATTTTGATTCTTAATTGAGCATAAATGTAAGTGTCTATGGGCCACAGCATCCAGTTACCATCAGGTGGATTATGAGCTCGTTTTTCATTCTATTCTATAGAATAGAATAGAATAGAATAGATATACAAAAAACGAAGAATACTTTTATTTAGATAGCATAATTAGATATCTAAATATAAAAATCAATTGTAGTCCGTTTGCCTCGCAAAATTTTGTTCAATTTTGATGTTTTTTTAAGTGTATTTGAATGGTTCCCTAGATGGTTTAGATTCACATTAGAACTCGGTAGGTGGTGCTGTTGTCGAGATCCAGCAATCACCCGCGCGAATCCGGGACAGATCGCTAGTCTACAATATTTATTTTACAATACTAAAAACCAAAGTTATCAAATAGTCTCACTCCCAGTGATATAATGTCAAGAACGCTGTCTTAGTTTCGGTTGAAAGAAATTGAATGGTTATAGGGTCGTTGCGCCGGTTTTCGGCCTTTTAGTGGAGTTGTTAACTTTAAGGTACTAGAAAAAATAATTGCCATTATGCTAGCCTAGTGCTGTTAATGTTAATTTGTAGCTTACATAATGTAGTTTTCATTTTTGTAACTCATTGATACTACAAGAAAAATCTCTTTTTTATAATAATTTTTGATGTGAAAAATATGTAAAACGCTAGTTTTCGGCCCCAAATTTTATATTTCGGCCACAAAAATTTTAGTTTTCGGCCCCTGCATTAGACACGATAGAAAAGGTGCCTTAACCTTAACTTAATATAATTTTTGTAAAATTATAATAAAATTTCGTGTCGTTAAATATGGCAATCAAATCTTCTCATTTTTTTGTACTTATATTTTCATCATCATAAGCCTTTCCATTACATCGCTTCACAAATCCACTGCAGAACGTAGGCCTCCCCCAAGGAGTGCCACAAAACACGGTCCTGAGCCACCTGCATCCCTCGACTTCCTGCATGTCTTACCAGGTCGTCACTCCATCTAGTGGGGGGGGGGGGGGGCGCCCTACACTTCGTCTGCCGTTACGAGGCCGCCATTCAAGAATCTTTTTCCACATTGGTTGTCGGTTCTTTGAGCTACATAGCCGGCCCATTGCCACTTCAGCTTACTAACCCGTTGGGCTATGTCGGTCACTCTGGTTCTACTGGGGATATCCTCATTTCTAAGTTCATCACGCAGAGAAACTCCGAGCATAGCCCTCTCCATAGCTCGCTGAGCGAACTTGAGCTTCCTCATCCGGCCAGCAGTGAAGGACCATGTCTCAGTACCATAGGTCATCACTGGCAACACGCACTGGTTGTACAGTCTCGTTTTGAGGTATACCTGACGAGAAGATGTGTTGTAATTTCCCGAAAGCTGCCTCATATTTTAGTCCAACAAAATCTATACATCTCAATTCCGTTTGGTGCAAAAGTCACATCGAATTTTTTTCCATATCTTCTTCTGTATCGCTTATTAAAATGTCATAACACCAGGTGCAATTTACTTTTACTCTTTCATTTTCCTTCATGGAATTCTTGGATTTTGCGATTTTTCGTTTTTGAACTATAGCGCTTTTTAACTTTTCCTTTTATATACTTTTCGTTTTCAAAATATTTTATCTTTTTTTAACTTAGTTCTAACTTCTCTATTTTAACTTTCTCTTTATCTTTATAAAGTTTTCGCCACTCTGCATATCAAATTGCTACAGAAGAAGGTGTACGTGTACTGTTAATGGTTGATTTTTTTACGAGGTCCGGTTTAAATAAATGTTTTTTCTATCGCATCTCTGTATTCTTTATTTAATAGTACTGAAGCCAATGTTTCACTAGTTTGTAGAGGTGTACTAGTCTGTTTTATTGAAATATCAACCAGCACATTTTCTAAAGTTTCAAAGGCGTTGTTTGTTATCATCGGTGTTAGTGGTGGTGGTGTCATCGTTATTATTGCATTACTGGAATCTATCACCATTTTCGGAATTGTCAGTATTGTTGTCATTGGTATGCTTATTTGAGTTGGCATTACAAGAACATCATCTAACGATACTAAGGAACTGATATCCAAATAAGTTCCTGACAAATGCAATGTTGAAATGTTGTTATCGATAAACGATTCTAATGCATCGGTAGATGAATTCATAGTTACTAGAACATCGCCAACCATGTTTTTTTTCTGCCAGATTTGATTTTAAATGTTTCAAAACTTGTTTTGTGGAAACTAGGTCTGCGTTAGTTATTTATATATATAATATAGAAATATATTTTTCCTGGTATCTTAATTTTCACTAATTAGTCTTTCCGGGGTATTCCGGACACATTTTGAATAATCCACTACATGGTGAACAAATTCATTAAGACCACATTTTCTGAAACCATTTATTAATTATATTTCTTTGGAGGAGCCATCTGAAGAAAATAATGTCTTATTAGTTATGCCTTACGAAGAAGATTCTTCTTCCTAAAACGCAACGCGAATGAAATATTTCATGAAATGTCCGTCAACCAAAGCAGTTTTCAATTTTCGTTTTTTTTTGTATGATGATATTGGTATTGTATGAAATAATTTCCTATTCTTTCATACAATTTTAAGTTGGCCGAAAACTAAATAATAATTTTAGACTCAATCTAGTTTTCGGCCACAACTAAAATGGGTATTTTAGTTTCATCAATAACCATTCAAATTGCAGTATTTGGTGGCCGAAAACTGAAAGCTAGTGTCTTCGCAAGGATACAATTCATTATAAATAAGAAAGAAGACTAATAGTAGGTAACTAAATCAATGAGAGAGACAAAGTATTTAGACCAAACTCGGGCTACTTTCCGGCCACATGGCCGATAACCAAATAATAGGAAAATTTTATGTGTCACTTTCCGGCCACCTAATTTATTAACTTTTACAATAAAATATTATAGTAATCTATGTGAAAATTAAAAATTAAGTTATTTATACAGTGAAATATAAGCACAATATTAAATAATCATTGTAAATACAGCGCAAAATTTACTTTTTAGTGAAACGCGCGCCACTATTTTTTTTGCACGATCTTACACTCTTTGACAGCTCCTGTGCCGGCGTCAAACTGAACTATTTATTATAAATCGCGTATTGTATTTACCCGATGAAGTAATGTTGCAATATATAATGCAACTATTTACAAATGCATTAAACTTAATTTTGCACGATTATATTTATTAAAATCGTTATTAAATCAAATTTACTGCATCACCTGGTACCAAAGGCCGAAAACTAGACCCGGTCGGCTTACCGGCGCAACGACCCTACTTAGCCTTTGCGCGAGGAAAGAATCAGCCCACTTGTCTCCAGCGGCGACGACTAATTGCGGATATATTCCTTTAAAATATAAACCCCTCATCAATTTCACGGACCGGTAGTGTCTACAGCAAATGGCACATATTTATAGTTATTTATATTGTAAATACTGCATATTAAAATGTTATGCAAATAAAATTGATTTATATAAATCTACTAAACTTTAAATTTGGAAAGAAATCATAACCACATTAAAATAAAATATGCAATAAAATGAAAGAAGAATATAGAATTATACATATCTATAAACTGGCTATCCATTTAGAGACCAGATAAACAGGATCAATTCTCGCCCATAGGTTATCTTAGTAGGAGCACTACAGGATATGTTTTAGTTTCTAGTTATTTTATTGGTGAACTATGTTGCACTATAATAAAATAACTATCAAACGATGGATATGTTCGTCAATTAGATATTGGTACACACGCATACATTTAGTTAATTTAACTAATAATGAAAGAAAAACAATTTTATACAAAGGAGTGCATCTTAAACAATAACTTGACAAATGACATTAAAGAATATGACAATGTGAACATTTAAAAATAAGCTAAAAAACATGTTTGCATATTGCTTTTCTACTATTTAGTTATAAATTGCGCACTAGAGGCAATTTCTCAATGTTTCACATATATAATTTACTATGTATCTAATTATAAGTGTAACTGTGTATTTAGAAAAATAAATTCTATAAACCTAATTTAAAGAAAAGAAAAGCTAGCATTACTTTAATAAAATAATACATTAACATAAAAACAAAATGTAGGTAGGCATTAATTCTTATCGGGGTAATTATCGCGAAAAAAATTGTTAAACTACAACTTGGAGCAACTTAATTGTAGTACTTATGGAAAAAAAATGGTTAATTTTATGCGAACGCTTCGGTAGCTCCTTTCTTGTTGGCGAGGCCCATTTTGTGGCCATTAGGGCTGCCCTAAAATAATACTACATCTACTCTCTCTCTAATTTGAAAATAATATAATACTGTTATTTAATACGAAAAAGATATAAAAGACATGCAGGTTCTTGTATTTAGTTACGTAAACTGGCAGCCCTGCTTGTCCGTCGCAGTGGCGTGGTAATTGGAGGCAATGCAATGCTACAATGCTACAATTGCTAGAGTGCTTACACGTTTTTGTTTTTATTTTCGCGGGAAATCGCGACGGTTGACTTCCGATGTCATAGTGTGTTTATAGTTGTGTCAAAAAAAGTAACAGGTTGCTTTATCTCTGGTCGGCTTCCGTTGTAAATATAAAGTGAAAATATTGTTTTGAATATCAACATAAAAAATACATATTATATAACATGGTATGTTTAATAGGGCTGCCCCCAATAGAAAAATATATATATCTTTCCTTTGAGTAACTTTTTGTTTTACTTGGTCGTCCCTTACGGCATCAATGAAACCAGAGATTGGCATAGATTCCTGATAACAACTCGAAATAATAAAAAACAGCGGTGCTAACCCGGCGGCCAAGCGTGGCAATTATGGCAATTATTGCCAATGAAACAATCTATGGGTGTGGCTATTGTTCAGCACGGGATTTTGATAGCTTGTCATAATGATGATGATGATGATGACGATGATGACGATGATGACAATATTGAATGCAGATGCATCTGACAGTAAGCGGAGACTTTTTCGGGAAATATCCCATTAATTTATAATTATACAAAAAAGTATTCCATGCCTTGTACTTTCATGGTGAGCGATTTAATTTCTTATAAAAATGTTTTTATTACAATATTAACATTCTTAAAAACACTTTTCGGAAGCTTAACGACTTTGCCTTATAATGAATGGACAGGTAGAGTAATTAATTTGAGTGCGTAGTAAAAATAATTTATTACAATCCAAGTAATTTTTTATTGCTACAAAATTTCTGTGTTTCCGCATTAACAGAAAACTTATAAATTTTAATTTTTTAACAAATAGTAGATTGAGAGATAACCTAGTGAGACAAGCTATTGAGGTGGCCACGCTCGGAGTTTCTCGTCGTGATAGATTTAGAAATGTGGATATCCGCAGTAGAGCAAGAGTAAGTGAACGGTAGATTCGCGAAGGGACGCCCCGGACGAAAGTTTATTGACCAAATAGGTGATATATTGAATATGGGTCAGATTAAGAGCACCCTTAATCGAAGAGCATGTATGCGTAGATTTATGGGTGTAAAGGAGAAAAGGGGTGTATCAGGATCGTGCCAAATGGAATTATTCCGTATTCTTTGCCTACCACTCTGGATGGCAGGCGTGATTGTTTATGTGTATGCTTGTTTTATGTTTAAGTAACCGACGTAGCCCAACGGATTAGTAGGCTGAAGTTTTTTTTTATAGGAGAGGGGGCAAACGAGCATGTGGTTCACCTGATGGTAAGTGACTACCGCCGCCCATGACCAACCGCAACACCAGGGGAACCAGGGGAATTGCAGATGCGTTGCCAGCCTTTCAAAAAGGAGTAGGCTCTTTTTTTGAAGGTCCCTAAGTCGTATCGGTCCGGAAAAATCGCAGATGGTAATCGATTCCACAAGAAAGTTGTGCGAGGAAGAAAACATCATCTAAATTGCACCGTGGTGGACCGCAAATCATACAGATGGTGTGGATGGTATCGGGATTGAAGTGGCAAAGGGCCGATTATATAGGAGAAAAAGGTTCTCGAGTGGCAGCCTCGTACAGGTGAGCGAAGCGTAGGCTGGCCCGGATGTCAATGGATGCAGGTGACTCTGGACTGTGCTTTGCGATGTTTCTTGGGGAGGCCTATATTCAGCTGCACAAAGAAGTAATAATGTCGAGTTTGTAAGTACAGGTTATAATATATAAAATGGATTTAAAAAAACAAAGTATAGATTCTTCTATGCGGAACGCAATTAACACGGAATTTCTCAGAAATTATCGTTCTATATAAGGCTCGCGTATGCACTGTTTACAAATATTTCTTTATATAACGAATACATTAATTTAATTAAACATCGATGGCAAAATAACTTTCTCAAACCTCATTCGATTCAATCGCTTATACTTTCCAATTGCAATGTATGGTATTATAGACCAAACAGCATTGTTATACAGACGATATTAGGATGCACAATTTATAAATATCACAATAACTTAGCGAACTACTGTACTTATATATGGGTGTGAAAATCGCGTTACGCCTTCGGAACGGTACGCGATTCAGTTTTTGTGCGTTTCCTCTCTCTCACTCCCGCGGGTAAGAAAAGGGAGGGCGGAGGTTTGATTGAACGATCATTCAAGCGATACTCAGATATATTTATTGTTTTGCGCGAAGTTTCATTATATCGTGTAGTCGAGCAAGGAGAACTTGGAAATGTTTTTCATCGCCTCACATTCATTGCCGTGTGATGTTCTCCCCGCTAACCGTGGTGAATATACATTAATATAATTTAGTATTTTGATGTATTATGTACTTCTTGACACTGCCGAATTCCTATGAACCTCTTAATAAAAGCCGTAATCGGGAAAATATCTCCTGTTTTGATTATGTTTGCTACCCACCGGATCATATCATGAGATCTCTGATGGATGTTATAGTATACCTGCGATCCGCTCCGACTTCGCACGGGTTATTTCTGGAGCTCGATAACAGCGCCACCTACCGAGTACAACCGGGAGACCCACCCAAATATAAAAAAATTCACGAGAATCGGTCCAGCCATTAAGGAGTTCAGTGACAAACAGGCGTACAGAACAATTATATAAATATAACCAACTGCTTACGACACCCACATGCACTTTTGTTACTTATCTGTCATAAATTAAACAAAAAAATATTATTGATACCCTTTGAAACGTCCTGTCAGTGTTTTCACTAAATTATCGACTACCGGTTTTATTAAATATAAAATATAACTGCCCGGTGCCAACGCCTTGTCTTGCAAAGTGCATTTGATAGATTGAAGCCACTCCCTCCAACATTTAAAAGCAATAACTGTTATTACTGGGTCATAGGGATTGGCACTATAAATATAATAGTGATTCAGTTATTGCGTCATATGCAAAGTGTCTTTTCAAGATATAAGAAATTGAACTTTCTTACATTTTTAACCGAGTTCAGAAAACTAGGACTAGGGAAATTCATAATAATTCGATGCGTATTTTTATGTTTATTGATTACTCGGAAACTTTTTGTATGCTTTAATCGATTTAATCGTCAATGGTAAACCGATTGTAATCATTACATTCAAGGGTGATCTTATATAAATTTGAAAAAATCCATCCGTAAAGGCTGAATGCAAGGTGGATCAGGCCCGTGCATTATGGCATTCCTTGAGGAAGGCCTATGTTCAGCAGCGGACTTGTGAATGGTTGTAATGATGATGATGATGATGAAAAGCTGGGGAAAATAGGGTGCCAAAATTTAAATGTAACTATTTAGACGGCATTCTAATTGTCACCTTTAACTTGTGACATTCCACGAACTAGTCAAAAGAACAACAAATGAAATATTATCCATCCATCCATAATGGTCTATAAAAGTCCACGGCTGAACATAAGTCTCCGCCATAGATTGCCTCATAGGGGAGATTTTGCCATAGTGGCCACGCTTGGCAGGCGGGCTGGCAACAGTTTTTGTGGTTTTGAGTAAGAATGAGAAAGATGCTGCTGCCCCTCACCTGTCACAGTTCCCTCTGTCACCTCTTACGACACCCTATATATTATATTATATATAAATAAATAAATATTATTATTATAATTATTATTTAACGTTTAACTAAATAAAACTAGTTTTACGATTTTATCGCGTATATTAACTTACTTTATTTTCCTGACGTTTCCAGTACTTTAAAGCACCCATGGTCACGGGGGGGGGGGGGGGGTGAGGTGTATGACGTCCCAATGTCATAGTTAACCACGGCTACCTCCAGATTAAAAATTATTATTTTTATTCCGATCTACGCAGTATAAACTTCCAGTATCTTGAAGTCTTGCAGTTGTATGCTTGGGTTGGGATTTAATTTTATTAATAATGGGATCCCAAGCAGATGGTAGCACCTAGCCATCTTCTCTATTGTAAATATAACGTTTATGAAATAAAACCGACTTCGAAAGCGATATGAATAAAATAATTTTCACACAATAGCTTCTAGAGTCAATTCTGCAATACACTGTCGCTTAGCAAACACAGTTTTCACTTTGTATTAAAAGTTAAAGATAGAAACAAATTGAGTGAATTATATCGGGATTTTAATATCCTTATGGCCAGGGTAGGCTGATTTAAATCAGACTGATTTAAATCATGATTGAAATCACGATTTAAATTGCTTGATTTTGATTTAAAAAATCGTAGATTTAAATGAACATGTATAAATTAATGTAACAGGCAGAAAATGAAATAAAACTGGCTTAAAATAAGGTAAAATCTTTATTATTTTATGTTATTATCGTTATTCTACTACAATAGTCTCATAAACTTTGGAAAATCAACAAAGACGTAGCGATGAGGCCTGTCAGTCTCATAAACATAGTAAAATCAACCAAAAATTTTTTTTAGTAATTCACTCTTAAGATATGAACTGTAATTAATACAGTATTAATTATTTTACTCTTAATCAGTCTCATACATAAGTATTCATAAACTTTTAATCCTACTATGTCAAAAAGTGTTACCAACTCGTGAATTTCAAAATATACAAATAAATCAAAAAAATCATGATTTTTTTAAAAAAATCGGCATGAATTGATTAAAATTAAAAAGTCATGATTTTTCCACCCCTGCAGCACTCCGGCACTCCAACAGTCTAATGTTAAAAAGGTATTTCTATAGACTTCACATAGCATGATATTGAATCAAGCACACCTGTTAACTTCCTGCATCCTTACTTCAAGTTTTTCTAGTGGATTATCCTTCTAAGTTATTAGTTTAAAGTAACCACTTACACATTTATTTACTCGATATTCTTTACAATTTTCTCACAATGTTTCCTTCAATCCAAGATAAGTGGTAAATCAAGAATCAAAGTTTCATCTCTGAACTTGTGTTGATTTCATATAGGTACTATGTGAGGATCAGCCTGTAGGTTACAGGCTGATCCTCACATAGTGGTAGTAGTAGTTTTGTTCTTTTTTTATTCTTTAAAACCTTAGTCAGGTATACATTATTTGATGGTTCTGTGAGCGGGTTCTATGGCCAATAGACATCTACATCTATCTTTATCATCATATATCATCTACGTTATGGTGAGCGTAGAGAACCGGAGACACCTATTTACTGGAAACGAGGCATTCCATCTTAGTCCTCATGGTGGCAACGCATATGCATTTTGATTCTTAATCGAAGCTAGATGTAGATATCTATGGGCCTCAACATCAAATATTTGATATTCGAAATTATATGTCATGACACATCAATTTTGAGCAAATTTCAAATAATTATTACGACAAAAACAGTGATTCGGATTGATGCGGTCCATTACAAAACCGCGGCAAAGCATAGTTCAACTGTCAAATCTGTTTGTTACTTAAACTTTAACCGCATTGTTTGATACAAATTACTGATTACTCTGTACTTTCCCGCCTTTTATTAACTTACAATCATTTGTTTTTAATTTTATCTGATTGCAATTTTTTTTACATATACATTTGCCAATTTATTGTACCCTGTAGTTGCGAAGTAGATGTATGTACTACCATTATCATCCCGTGGGTGGCGTTAAAGGTGACAGAGGGAAGACGAAAGAAAAGAAACGTCAAAATAATAACAAACTGCGTTTGCCAACTCGCCGGCCAGGCGTGAAAACTATGGCAAATAACCCACGAGACAATCTATGATCGATAATAAGTGATTGAGATAATTTTTGTGTACTGTCACAAAGTACGGTCCTAAGCCGCCGACTCCCCGCATGATACATCAGGTTGCCATTCCATCTAGTGGGGGGAGGGGGCGGGTCTTCCAACACTGCGTTTGCCATTACGAGCCAAATATACACACATATTGCATGGAATTATGACGATTTTCTGAAAAGCTTGCCCGACAACGCTCACCAGTTGTTTCCCCCTCGCCTCTCGCTAACTACACCAAGGTTCTACGTAATTGGTAATTAGATAAAATAAAGTTGTAAAAGAGGAAATACCGAATGGAATTTCCGAGTCAAGTTAGCACACCTTTCAAAACCAATAATAGTGCTTAATCAGTTGTAACAACATGTACTCCATCTGTTACAGCCTATAAAAGTCCACTGCTGAACATAAACAGCCTTCCCCCACAGATTGTCCTCATAGGGGTACTTTTTGAACAACCACATCACCAAAACGTATAAATGTTTCGCCTTTTTACAACATGTTAACTACTTAAACATCACACAAGCGTAGACCTATCCAGTCTAGCCTAATCTAGTATTTATACTTAGTTCACGTTAGTCTATGAATCGTCGACATATTATATAGATATGACTGTGTAATCATCGCCTGTCGTGCCAAGCGGCGGATCCAGTGCCGAGGCGGACGTCCCCATCCCGGTCACTTGTAGCGTCCTACTTTGGCTACTTCCTCACCAATCGGATCCCGACTTGACCTTTATTTCATTTGTGTTAATAATATTATAACAATTATAATATATATTATATTATATAGCGTATAATAAAGCAGCTCAATACTGCTGTGTGTGTGTGTGTGTGTGTGTATGGTGAATGTGGAGAACCGTAATCATAATCATAAACACTCACACCTGTTACTCAGAAGGGTAGGCAGAGAATACGGACTTCCGATTGGCACGATCCTAAAACACCTCTCTCGCCTCCTTTACATCCATATACTTAAGCAAATATTGCTTTTGCTGCCATTGGTTTTCAATATAACGCCAAATTGGTCGATAAACTTTCGCATAGGGTGTTCGTTCCCGACTCTGTCATTCACTTCTGCAATATAATTTGCTTTATCACTCTTTCCTTGTTAATTTTTTTCGGCGTGACCAAACCACCGAAGCATTCTTTTCTTAAGCCAGGTCATAACATCATCTTGCAAACCACATTTTTGTCTTATCACACAATTTCTCACACTGTTCTTCACATGAACTTGTTGGCTTGCAGCTTCAGAATCTACATCAGTATTTTTTTTATTATTTATTTGAATTTGCTCGCGATAACTGGTGTTGTAGTTAGTCTTGGGCGGTGGTCGACACTTACCATCAGATGAGCCGCATTTTCGTTTGCCCACTCTACAATAAAAATAAAAAACAAAAATAAACTAAAAAAGTCGACTTTGTGATTAATGCCTATGGTCTATGGTATTGATTATTATTTAGGAACTACAACTTAAAGGCCACGCCTTTATTATTGAAATTCCGTTACATATGTTATAATTTTCAATATTAAATTTGTCGCGTTCTAATTAGATAATTGCAGATAATCTAGCAAACTATTTTCTTACTCGAAAGAAACTCCGCGTTAACTCTTTTATATTACCCTCAAATATTAAAGCTAGTTTACCAAGTTTTTCGATCATCTACCCTCAAAAGTCTACTTTGACGCCACCCTTTGGGCGGAAGCGCATTCGAACCGTTTCCGCGTCCGCCTCAGCTTCACGTCTCAAGGTGAACGTCCGGAGTTTCACCCCCGCCCGGCCACGTGACCCGCCCAGCTTTTGAGCTAGGTCATGGTCGCCCGCGAAAGCCGGCGAGCCTTCCTGTGACCCCGAACCGCAGCTTGCGCCCACAGAGCGACGGGTCACGCCTAAACGGACGACGTTCGCCTTCCCGTACCGCCTCGCCCGATTTTTCCGTTCGAATAGTTCCCAATGTGTCCGTCGGGTCGTCCCTTGACCTCTTGGGTCAGGTCAAGGATCTGCGATTTTTGAATGAATTTGTCTTAGACATGCTTCCTGTGACTACTCTATATTTTTATTTATCTATACAATTTAGTACTATAATCAAGTATAACGACGCCAAATCCAATTTTCTAAGTTCGTTACATCCATAAAAAACTAATCTTGCATCTTTTTATAATAACTTTCATTAACCATTAAATGAATGCATAATTTTTGGGATATTGTTTTTCCACAAACAAATTCTTGTATAAATATTTATACCAGTTTATATTATATTTTATTTACATTTAGTAAAATTTGATACAGTATTCTTCATAATCATCGGAATTTACATATTCAACTTTCGTTATTTAAAATTTTGTAACAGTTATCTGAACAATGTTCTTGTGATACAACCATGAGAGAACAATTTGCTGGGATTTCTCTACACTAAACAAAGATAATAGCTAAAAGAAAATAACGAAAAAGAAATTCATTTTGAATAAGCTTTTATTTGGTGTTCTACGTCGTCCTTGAATTTTTTACATTACAATTAAACCCCTGAAATCTAATTTAAGCTTTGTGTACTTAACAACGATAATCTGATTGAAAGTGAACAGGCTTACAGTAGATTAAAATATACACCAAACAGCCTTTGACAGACTTTTACGAACACCAAGGGATTCCGTGAGTGTTCCGGGTGGTAATTTTAGTACGGTATACTAAAACAATAAACAAGCCCCGTCGCGTCGTAACGTATTTTTTTTTTACCGTAAATCATTAAAAACGTTCAGCGAATTTCCGTACGTCTCTAATAAGCGAATGCGGACTTTTCTATTCCACTTAATATTTTTGATATGCATCGACGACTACTTTGATACTACGTTTTCAACGGAAATTTCCTTTTTAGAACGACTAAATTGCTTACTCGTATGGACGATGGGATCTGGTCGACGTGCGCTATTGAATTAACTAAATACTCTATCATAGGTTAGAGCTATTCGCTTCATGCTATTAGCTATTAAAATAGGCCGTATAACAATTACCATAAATAAGCAAGACAAATATGAAAGAAAAGTTTTCATTCCGTGTCATTAAAGAAAGCGTACAAAGCGTTCGACGAGGAAACAAATTGAAGACCGCGTTTCTATCACTTACTCTCTCGTACCTCTAATCGGGTGCCCATTCGTTCTATTTATGTTTCCGGGACCTGGAGCTCGCCGGCTTATACGTATTGCGGGCTTAATAACGCCAATGTTCCTTTATTCAGTTATCCGGCTCCGGCTTCTACGAACCGTGCTTAATTAGTACATTCGAGCCGTTTATATTTCCCGTAAACAACGAGCGAGTTTTGTCACATTTTTTAAGAAGTGTACCGATTGAAATTTGATTTGTCAGTTCTCTCGTTATTCATGTGATAATTTAATTACAATGGGTAATATAAATATGAAACAGTTTTGCTCTTGTTTCCTTCGTCTGTTTCATGAAAGGCTATAACCCACTTCTCCAATTTATCTTTCCGTGTATTCTTTTGCTTTGGACTTATTTTAGATACTGGAACATATTTTAACAAAGCGTTGTTGCTCTTTTGTTTTGTGGAATTTCAACTACAACGTCACAATTTTTATGGTTTCTTTTATTTACTGTACAACGTATACAAGACCATTCGTTTTTTAAATATAGTATTGTTTATCAAGGAGAGTATTACGTACGATTAATTTTCAAGTAAGTACTTTCCAAGTGGGATAATTTGAAAGATTGGCCCTATGCACTTGAAACCTTGAAGTTCGACTAACGTGTAACGGTAGCGTAAGGGAGTTCACTACTTCATATCAAGCCGTGAGCGTCGGTAGAGGTGACAGAGGTGGATGAAACAGAAGATGGGCAGCATCTTCCTGATAACAAGTCAAAATAATAAAAAAATGCGGTTGCAAAACCGACTGGCACGCGAGGTAACTACGGCAAACATCCACCTTGTAAAGCAATCTATAACAGTAGTCTTGTTTAGCAGCAGCCTTTCAATAGGGTGTAATGAATGAAAGAAAGAATAAGTGCCCACCGGATGACAAGTGGTAATCTAAGCGAAGATGGTAATGGTAAAGCGTGGTGCGAAACTACAAGGCAGGGTTCGAATCCCGCACGAAACAAAGTGATTGTATGGCCTACAAATAATTGTCCCGTGTTCAGCCTCCATGATTCAGAATAAATTCCTAGTGTGCTCCGTTTACAATTACAGCTAAAATAAAATAAGGCAATTTATCCCAAATATTATTACATTTTAGATGCGGACACTACATAACTTACAGGCAATTTTATTACGAAGTCTTTATCCTGCATTGTATTTCAGAATATTTCGCTTTGATAAACTTCTTGAATTTTATCCCTTCAACCGCCCCGAACCCTTTCATCGAGGAATAATCACTTTAAAAATAGGATTTGCGGAATCTTTAACAGAGGCAACCGCTGAGCCTAATTCCCTCCCCCTTCTATGCGTTATTGTTTGGGTTTTTATTTTTTATTTTTCCGTTTGATGTTTTATTTTTATCTGCTCAAAGGATTTTCACGCAGTTTTATTGTTTGAACCGCGATACGCATTCACAGATTCTCTGTGTGACATTTTTGAAACAGATACGTTCGAATGAATCGTGTGGGACAGACAGATAACGTACTTAATCTGTCTTAATTTAATTTGTCTTTTTGTACGGTATAACGGCTACGCGTCCGTTGGACTACGGAACTGTAGACTTCAATTATTACGACTAGAGGCATGATGAATAATATCGGAGAGGTCCATGTATTACTGTGGATTAGACCGCTGGGTGATCATCATCACTATCATTACAGACCCTCACAAGTCTACTGCTTTCCAATTCAATCAGAGACCTTGGTGCCGCCTTACATCTTTATTTACGTTAGCTGTATAACTAATCCAATGAGGATGAGGAAAGATCTTTTATACCTCTCAAAAGCAGCGCCTAACTTCTACCACATACAATGGTACGTGGTTAAGCCCCCTAAAGTGGTTAAGCGTAATGGCTGAGCTAAGTAAAATTCGAAAACACAGAGTAAGTTTCGAAGTCAATAAATTATTAGATTACTATCGTTGATTTTAACGACAAGACAGGATGATAAAAGTTAGGTTAAATCCCCGCGGTAACGATTAAATAGCATCCATTACCCATTTACAACCCTCGGGTGCCGTAAGGGGCCATAGAGTAATGCCCGGGAGAACTTGGGGTTTTTGACAGACCATATTAAAATCATATCGCCAAGCATAGAGATTACGGAACGTTCTTTCTTCTCTGAGAGATACGTCTAACCTGAGTGAAATGTTGACACTTACTGCTACAAAGAAAAGGATAAACCAAAATTATACCTTGCTCTGGCATTCAAACGAGTTGGCTTTTTAAATTAGCATAACGTCGCGAGTTTTAAAAGCATTATTACTGTGACACGAAGTGTCTATGAAATTAATTGTTAAATTGTTAAGCGAAGTCAGTGCCCTTTACAATCTTCGACTACGTCATATATGTTTTAGCTACATATTAATATATGTAATACTAAATAGAGACATATTAAATAACTTAAAGACATATTTGGCAATTCAGCGAGGAAATGCAGCCAGCGTTTTTGGCACTACAACACGGAGAGTTTTATAATGTTATATTTATTTGGACTATATTAAAATAAGAGGTCATTTTGTTCTTTAATTCATTATCGATGGATAAAGAAAAATTAATCTATATATTACATATTATATACTTCACTTTCTGTAACTTTTTCAGTTAAGAGTAGGTAAAACGATGTTAACAAAAGTTATAAATATCAAACTTGAAAATAAATTCACTCATTGTTGAATAAAGACTGAACATATTCCTGTCTAGGTCCAGACTAGGAGTCCGACTAGTTAGGTCATTCATTTGCTCATTCATGCATTCATTTCTAATCATTGTGTGCTGTTATGTATGGAAACTATGGATGTAGGTTAAAGTATCAGAATATTTATAGGCAAGTAAGTTGGTGTCATTGATCTGCACTTTAGTTCGTTTTCCCATGTATTATAGAATATTGAATTTCCCAACCGTAAAATTGTTTCAGGCATTATAAAGACATAGATTTTATGATAAAAAATATAATATCCTGAGTATTTTCTTAAAATAATAGATAGGTATTGAATTCGAAGCGAATTTGAATTATTCAATACAGAAGACAGCGCGAGAAAGAACCTAATTATCATAGAGATGGCGACGCGTATTATATGCACGATTTGTATAACATTATGATTTTATTATTAATTTAAATATCGCGTACGGAGATACGGAGTGTGCTGTAGCAATTTCATTATTATTTCAATCAACTGAATGTAAATTTATTCAACAATCTCACGAGGTAATTGCGATAGCTGCGTCCTTGTTGCTCCCGCGTCGCTCTCCCTCGCACCCGGGGTAGTGTGCGCCGTACCCCACATTCTTATGCGTTCAATCAAACGCAGGCTACGCTGTGGCTCTGCCTATACCTCTCGGCGAAAGGCATTGTTTGCTCCTTTTGTTCTATTATAAAAATTAGATGTCGACGACCGGCCCGGCATACGCTTACGAAGGAAATTCTAGACTTTTTCTACGTCACAGTCCCACGGGCTGCTAGGGCTCCGTAAAAGCAAATCACAGGAAGTTTTAATTGCAATTATCTTTCACGCTGATTCTAACTTTATTTACAATTCTGTTATTTCCAATCACAATATATCTACGACATACTTTTTTTCTTTGAACATAAACACGTTATTAGGCAGATGTTCTTACAAATCTTGTGGTTTGTTTCCCTATATCGCCTCTTACAACTCCCTCGGAACGATATGGGTAGTGAATATTTCCTTACAGTATAAATAAGTTAGCTATGCACTATAAATAAGAAGGATATTTTTACATCGCCACTATACGACACACGATCGCTCAATAAATATTCAAGCAATTTGTAAAACAAAAATTTGTATTATTACAATAATAATTCCTCAGCGAATATTGACAACATTCAGGAAACTCACAAAGGTATTCCGTTCCTTTATGTGCAATGAGTGTACCTTAGTGGTTCCGATGCAATTTAATTAGGCTCAGTTTCGATTTGATCGTTCTGTAATTATTTTCCTGCATTGTTATAATGAATTATAATTATTTTTGATGTATCTTTTAATTATAACCGTGGACTGAGAAAGGTCTTGTTTTGCGGACCAGTGTAGGTTTTGCGTAATTTCAATTTAACGTTTTAATGACTTAAAAATATATCGGTTTCGATATATAACGTAAAACTGTATTTTATATAGGGATTTTGATAGGTAGAATATTTCTTAAATAATATTAAAACAATAATTAATACATTCTCAAATCGTTACAAACATTAAAAAAATCTAAGATATGTAAAAAAAAAAATCAAATTGGACATTTCGTAGCAAAGTGCAAAAGAAAACAATCTTAGCACGAAGTGAACGTCGGACCGCCCGCCCTCCCATCTCGAACGAACTTGTGTATGTATTCAACATGAAAATCTAACCAAAAAGTATCAGACAAGAGAAGGAGTCTCTCATGTCTCATTGTAACCTTTACAATGTGTCAGGAAAGACGGGTTTGATCAGCTACGATACAAACTAAATGTAAAAGTTATGAAGCGTTTTTTTTTATGATGATATATCTTGTTTTACAGTGTCTATTTAATAAGGCTCCTGCACTCTAGCACTGCAGTTATACCTCAATAAAAACAGTCACCCGCTCATCATCTTCCGCTCACCAGATGTCGCTAGTTGGGATGGAAGTGAAGGTTTTTGTTACACAATGTCATTTAATTGAGGAGTTAGTTTTAAATAAAAGTATATTAGTATCTAGGCTATTATTTGTAAAACAATGTCTCAGCGGTTTGCTCTTTAATTTTTTACACACATTTAACTCTTTTTTAATTGTATTTTTTTACTTTTATGAATATTCGTAGTTTGAATTATCAATTTCTAATCTTATTAATATAAAATATAACTAATATTACAGAAAGAAATATTAACCCTTTTCCTATCAAATCAACTTCTTCGCTATGAAATCTGTCAAATAGCCGCATCGTCGCGTCGTCAAGTGTCGCCGCCCTGGTGATAGAAAAAGTCGTGGACGCCTTCATTGTTTAAACATCTTGTCTTATAGAAGCATTATTACATTAGAATAGAATAGAATAATTCTTGTTCAATATAGATCAAATGTGTAATTCTTATTGAAAATCATGTTTTACTTTACCACTTGGTCGAAAAAAATCCTCTGTCCTGAGAAGAACCAGCAAGAAACTCAGAGAGACTTATTTTTTAAAGTAAATTTTACACGAATGTACAACCATTGCTCAGACATACTGGTTTCTCTTGTTGCTTGACCGCCAAACACGTGGCAAGTAGTTGTGGTAATTCTGGTCTCAAGGGTATCAAGTCAAGAGCCAATATTTACTAAAACCATAATATATCTCGTGCTAGCAGCGTGGCTCTACCACGTATAAAAACTGTTTTCCTATCTCATAATTGGTTAAGAATTCTACATACAGAACGATGACGGCTCCGTGGCGCAGTGGCTTAACAATGAGTTGCTGCGCTAGGGGCCGCGGGTTCGAATCCCGCACGGTTCAAGTATTTGTATGGCCTACAAACAATTGTTCCGGGTCTGGATGTTTGTGCTTGTGCAATTTGTGTTTGTAAACTACCTCCACGATACAGTAGAAAATCCTAGTGTGGAGGTAGCATATTTTATAGAAAATAATAAATAAGAATACAGAGCTGTATGCTATCAAAATCCTAATTTAAAATTACTGCCAACAGTCGGGTCACGTTCCGCTGACCCTGTTGATTGATATTCACAAATCATTTGTCTCGGAGTTCCAAAAAGGACAGTTCAGCTCGCGATAAAAAAGTTACGAGTTTAGTCCTTTCTAAAAGCCAGGCAACGCACCTGCAAATCCCTGGTGTTGCAATTGTTCATGGTCGGCTTACCATCAGGTGAGCCTCATGCTCGTTTGCCCCACTGCTGTAAAAAACTACATAGTTGTACAAAACTTCTTCACAAAGACATTCTTTACGTAAGGTCTGCGCTGACCTTTTCTGCCGACTTCCAAAAAGGAGACGGTACTCAATTCGACTGTATTTTTTTTGTTTTTTATGTGTGCTCTCGTGTGGTCCCATATAAATTTGATCAAGGTCAGACCAATAGTTTTTGAGTTATTCTTAATAACTTATATTGAAGCCGGCTGTACAAAATTTTTAATTTTAAATTATGTTATAATCGCAAGCCTAAATAAATAATTTAAACGAGTACATACACGTACGTGTCTTGGTTCAATTGTGGGCCCGTCCGTCGGTTCGTTTATTAGTTTGTCGGATTGATTGACTAACTGAATATTTTATCCAGATAAGTATCTTTCTAGGTCTTTGCGACAATTAACATTACAAATAAATTATCATCACTCATCATAACAAAGGTACTAATTCAATGGGAACGAAGTTGCAGGCACTACTAGTAAGATATATATATATATATATATATATATATATATTATTTTATTTTTAGGAAACACATTATATATATATATATATATATATATATATATATATATATATATATAGTGTGTTTCCTAGTTGCCATTAGGGCAAGTGCACACGGTCGGCGTGTCATTTCACATTTACAAGTTATTAGCTGTGCCATGTATAGCAATGCCCCTTTTTTGTCCAAAACCTTTGCGTGTGCACGCACATCAACTCACCAGTTTCATCGTAATCGAAATGAGCAAATGAATGGAAACGTAAAATGACGAACCTCCTCCATATCTTATCACAATTTATGGTCCTGAGCCATCTGCACCCATAGACTACTTGCATCAGCTCTTCATCTAATGGGGGGTGGGGGACTAATGCCCAAATACTCAAACGCTGCTCAATTTTAAGACGCCGTTAAGTCTCGTGCTGTCTTTATCACTTTTAAGTCAAGTGACTGAGACACCACGAAATTTAACGACATCTTAAAACTGAGGAGCGTTTGAGTATTTAGCCGTTAAAAACCTAGAAGTGGGCTTGGTTTTAATGAGTTGGAGTTTACTTGGTTTTTTTTTTAATATATACCACTTTTTTATTTTCTTACATTGTCATCCCATTTGAGCTATTTTCAAAAACGTGGTAAAAATAACATCTTTCATACCTGAATAACCCAGGAACTATTATTGGGTTATTCATGAAATTTAGCATTAAGGGTTATTAACGGGTTCTAATTAGGTAAATAAAATTATAATTGTGTATTAGACCTACAGCTTTCAAGTTATGGGGGGTTCGAATATAATTCGAAATGGCTTGTAATTCCAAACTGTCGGTGCCAACCAATAAAAATAACCGAATCAATAAAACTTAATAAAACGATTAATAATTTATTTATAACTAAAAACAAATTGGTAAAATTTTACACGTGGTGCCATAATTACATATGGAAAATTGTGACCGTCAGAAAAGTTCCCATAAGCCCGTAGCTTCTAAAAGTGGACGAGAGTCTGTTAGCTTTGGCGAATACGGGCCCTATTACGAAAGTAATAAAGCCGTTAATGACATAACGTTTGGTGCACACGCACTTATTCCCGATCGTTATACTCGTTGAATATTCAGAATTAATTCTCCCGCGAAAGGCATTGCCTTAAAATTCTCCGTAATGAAATTGTAACAAGAGTATATATAATATATAAGAGAATATCCTACACTTAGGACCTGCGCGCAAAGAGCCTTAGCTATCTATAATCATAAATAACAAATAATAAATCAAAATGGCGATCATATTTTAAACTGCGTTTGCACTTTTGTGCTAAGTTTAAAGTCTCATGTCTTTAGATCGTCGGGAAGTAAATACCAAACCGACAAAAAACAAACAGACAAACAAGGAAGTGAGCTTATATTGCATGTTTTCAATGCTCCGTTTTTGCTAAGGGGCTAAAAGTCAATGATTATGCCATGCATTAGAGATAAAAATGTAACTAATAAAACTTCTCACTAACTTCTGTAATAAGTCATACGTGGTAGAGCCATGCTGCAGCTATATTATGGTTGTAGCACGCATTGGTCGGCTCGACTGGAGAAAGATCATGCTCTCACAGAATACCAGCGTAAAATAGCGGCTTAATGTTGTTGTGTTTCGTTTGGTAAGTTAAACTGTCCTCAGAGGTGACAATGCATCCTTATTTTGATTCTTCATCGAAGATAGATGTAGATATCTATGGACCACAACATCCACTTACCTTCAGGTTAACTCGTTTGTCACCCTTATTGTATAAAAAATTAACTGGATTATGTCACTAGAATTTGTAGAACGTAATATTGTCCTTATGACATCCCAAGGTATTGCTTCAGTTTACATGAATTGTTTTGGCTTGTGTGTTGTGTGACGTTCGTTAGTCCAAATCATCCACAGCTTACCCTCCCCCGAGGGTGTAATAAGTTTCGAGTATTGGGCTTTAGGGTTGTTTGTGTAAGGCAGGCAACGAGTTCGGTAGGTGTTATTGTTTGTGTTACAGGTCATGGACCTGTTACACAAACACTGTTACTGTGTATTGTGGATGTATTTGAATGTTTGTTGTATTTGTGATTTAATCCGCAATTTACTGATATCGTTGTTGGAGGGATTAATTTTTAGGGACTAATTTATTTTCTCCTGTGTGATTTTGTCGTGTGTCGCGAAGGTGGGTTGCATACATAAATTGCGAAAGAAAACATATCAAAAACCGTGAGAATCTTTGAACTTGTAGGCCCATATCTTCCCGTGGAGGTCGTAAGACAGAGGGAAACTGAGGCAGCAGATGGACAGCAGCATATTTCTGATAACAGCAAAATTACAATATAAAACTACGCTCGCCAACCCGCCTGCCTAATGTGGCAACCATGAACCACATCCCCCATACAAACACTTTCCGTGGTGGATTCGAATCCGCGGCCCTGCTTTGTAGCTTAATCACTTCGCTATAGAGTGCTAATCTATCAAATGAGCTTCTTATGCCTTTATTTGACGCACGAGACCCGCGTTCGATCCCCACTGGCACCGCCAAAATTGAAAATCGCAATTTTAAATTCTGATCTACCACGTGCTTGCAGCGAAGGAACGCATAGTGAGTAAATCTGTGTACATTTCGGAGATATGTGAAAACAGCAAGCCAAGCGTGTTAACTATGGTAAAATCTTCCGACGAGGAAATCTATGGGTGAGGCCCATGTTAAGAAGTGGGCTTTTGGGCTGTAATGGATGTATCATGAAAAACCATATTATTTTTCATGTATTTATGATATTATTATTTGACAACCAAAGGTGCGCCAGAACCAACCAACCTAGGATGCGCTCTCATTTCTAAGAAGGTTATGGTGCAATAATATTAAAGATGATTATTTATTAAAGATTATTATTAAGAATAAGCCCACTAATCCAGTAATTGTTGGCCAATCTCAGATGCTCTCGGCAAACATTCCTCAGACATGCAGATTTCCTCACGATCTTTTCCTTCACCGTCGAGCACGTAGTAAAATAAGCACTTGAAATTGCAATTACTAACTTCAGTGTCGGCGTGATCGAACCCGGGTTTTTCGCCTACCTTAAAATTTTGCGCTTGGCCTGTGTAATATCATATTTGAACGGTGTAGTAGTAAAAACAATTGATAACGGGCGATATGTTAGATATTGAATATTTCGACCTCCCCAGTAAACGCGTGACGGGGGAGGCTTCAGTCATGATGAATGACTGACAAATAACTCTTTCAAAATCTGACGCTTCGGAAGTCGACATCCAGCGCGGTAGATTTTTTTTCGAATCTGACCGTGCCTGATTGCTTTTTAATTTCTATATATATCCGACTTTTATGGTTGTGATATAGAAATCATTTTAAATCATATAGATCATAAAATATCTAAATTGATATTATATTTTCACACTGAACTGAATTCGTTACAATGCTTACACTGTCTACTTTATTCTGTACTATTTGATCACAAAATACCGAAGTATTTCAAAGAAAAACTTGAGTTCGTGGGCGCAGATAAAGATCATTGTAAAATTGCCTCATATTGTTTTCATTACCTAATACTTCTATGTTAAAACTTTAAGAGTTATGAAATTAGATTCTCTCAAATATCAAGACATATTAAGTAGAACATACATGTATTTATATCTATGTTCTACTTTAACGTTTACCGTATAGTGTTGGTGTAAGAATATCCACTACCCCATATCATGCCGTGGGTGTAGTAAGAGGTGACAGAGAAACAAAGCAAAAGATGGGCAGCAGCGTTTACTTAATAACGACTAAACTAAAATGCTTGCCAACTATGGCCAATATCCTGGAGCAGTCTATGGGGGAGGCATAGAGACTCTAATAGGGTATAACGGCTGCTCTACTTTACATTTTTTTTCCTCTCTAATCATGGGTATATACGAACATATGTCATATGTCATATAGATTTTTTTGCTTTGAATTACTTTTATAAGCTTAGAATGTAAATAAATTAGGCAGATTTTTATACATTTGGCATATAATCATAATTTTTTCTACTTATAAAAATGTACAATAAATTTATAAATAAAACAAATTATGAAACGACGATAAAAAGTATGTCAACAAGCAAAAAATATAGGTACCAATCCAAATGCAAACCAGGAGGCCTCGACTTTATCTCTCAGGGCCTTATGAAACGCTGTGCAGAGATAAAGATTTTTTTACTTTTTACTTTTACATAATACTTATTTTTATCTACAATATTAAAAACTATAATAATAATAAAAAAAACTAAAACTAGAAACTTAAATATCATATAGTCCTACTCCCCGCGGTATCGTGCCAAGAACGCTGGCTGCGTTTCCCCGCTGAATGGCTATACTTAGCCTCTGAGCGAGGAAAGAACCAGCCCTCTTATCACCAGCAGCAACGACCAGCCGCGGATTGAGTTCCTTTAGGAACTTCACCGCACGTGGACCCCACGGACCGATAGTCTCTACAGCAAATCAGATTTCTTTTTTATATGTTTTTGTTCTTGTACAACTATTGTGATGTTGAGATGATTTTAGTTAGCATCTCGCCGAGATACCATGTGACGTTTTCGGTTCAATATAGTGTAAGATAATTAGTTAATTATTCAAATTCAAATGTCTACAATCGTTGTTAAAATATAACTATGTTAATTAATACATTTAATATATTTTAATACGTGGTAGAGCCATGCTGCAGCTATATTAATAGTATAGTTGTAGCAGTAAAATAGCAGCTGAACACTGCTGTGTGCACCATACGAAGGTGAGTGTAGAGACCCGGAGACCCTTTTTACTGGTAAAGAGGCATTCCATCTACGTCCTCACGGGTAGCAACGCATCTGCATTTTGATTAGCATACGAGGATAGATGTAGATGTCTATGGGCCGCAGGAACCACTTACCATCAGGTGGACTGTGTGCTCGTTTGTCACCCTTATCCTATAAAAAAAACATAATTATCAAATAAAATTACAGTTATCAGTTATTTTCACTCAACGATACCTCACGAAACATTGGTATAAGCTACAATATCATTATATTTATTTTCTTTTAGCCAACTTTTTTGAATCACGCGCCATGAAATAATTTTGTAACTTAATATGATTTAGTAAATCGTTCATACTTAATAAAAGAAATCTACTGTTGCAAAATTTGCTTCTGAGTAGCATCTTAATTAAATAATTGTATAGGTGGGATTTTCCTGGTCGTTGCACTTTTATAATTAATCTAGATTTAGAAATAATTTGCATTATATCTATGATCATATTATTTTAGTAACTAATTTGTGAGTAATGTTTTGTGTTAATTAAAAAAATACTTTAATACTAGCTGTTTCACACGACCTCGCCCGCGTGAAAATTTTTTTCGCGCGGAACCCTAATATAAAAATAGCCAAAGGTACTCTTATAACATCAGCTATCTGCCAGTGAAAGTCCTATCCAATTTGGTTCACAGGTTTTTGCGTGATGCGTGTTCACGCCAAAATAGCTCGCATTATTGTAAAGTTTCATTAAAATACATTCAGGAGTTTTTGCGTGAAAGTGTAACAAACATCCATGCATCCTCACAAACTTTCACATTTGAAATATTAGTAGGACTTTAAGCGAACAATTCTTGAATATAGATGCCACATGCATAAATATGTAATACTAGTATAAAAAAGAAATTTAAGATAAGCCGCCTAAACTTAGGTAACTTAGATTATATAGAAAACTCATCTCGTATATACAAGATGCAAAATTCCTAGAGTAGTGGCGGGGTCAAGGCTGCGAAAAGCGTTCGTACTGTGATCACCTGCTTGAGATTATGACAGCTGTATTATTGGTTGTACTTGTAGCACGAATGGGTCGGCTCGACCAGTGAAGGACCACTTTCTCACAGAATACCAGCATGAAATAGCAGCTTAATGCTGCTGTGTTTCGTATGGGAGTGTAGAAAACCGGAGAGTCTGGACATGACGAATTCCAGCTTAGTCCTTAATGGCAACGTATCTGCATTTTGCGAAAAACAGACTCGTGTGGATTGGTACCATGAAATGCGTCTACGTTTTGAAAACGGGGCATCTAGTCGTGTTTCAGAAATCGTTACTGGTGACGAGACATGGATCTATCAATATGATCCGGAAAATAAAAGGCGATCATCGGTATGGGTCTACTGAGAAGGACACTTACCGACAAAACTGCAAACGTCCAAAACTATCGCATGAGTTTCTTTAAAGAACCTTTTTATTCATTTATCTTCCATTCCTTGCAACAATTGAGTTAATTTTAGGTATTTTTTAAAAATGTATTTGAAAACGGAATTAAATATTTTCATATTTTCGACATTCGACACATTTCAGACAAAAGAGCACGCAGTCCGTAGAAATCTAAATCTATCCTCGATTACGAATCAAAATTCAGATGCGTTGTCACCCGTGAGAATTAAAATGGAATGCCTCGTTTCCATTAAAAAGGGTCTCCGTTTCTCTACACTCACCACAAGAAACACAGCGGCGTTCAGCTGTTATTTTACCCTGGTATTCATAATTATTATTAACACATAGTGACAAGTTCTAAATCCCCAATTCTCGCAATGTTCTTGCAATTAACTATCAATCAACGTTTTGAATGATACTATATTAATCTTCAAGCGTATAGAGTTCTTATAACATAATGCCGCATTGGAAGTCTGCGTGTCTTTTTTAAAATAAAACCGAAGTAACAAACGAACTTGCAGGCCATCTGATAGTAAGTGGCTAACTCAGTCCATGGACAAGTGCAGCCAATTTCAAACCAAGAATGCTGATAATAATAATGTCGTCCAGACCGAATTTCGGTCACGGCGGCCAGCCTCAACGGAGACTATCCATCGGCGCAAGACAGGATTATAGTGTCCAAGTGTATGCGCAAGCACAGGCACTCTCTATTCCCTCACTCTCATAGTCCGACGGGACGGTAAACCGACACAACTGGGGAGAGATCAGGCGCAGGACCAACGGCTTTATGTGCTTTTCCGAGGCACGGGGGTGAGACACCTCCAACTTCCTGACTCAGCTACTGAGAACTTCTTGATAGAAAAGCTCAATAACTGTTTTTTTGCCCGACCCGGGATTCGAACCCGGGACCTTATGATCAGCAGTCGCACTATTACAACAACTAGACCAATGAGGCGGTCAACAAGAACGCTACAGATGCGTTGTCACCTCTGAGGGTTGAGGAATGCCTCACAGTAATAATACTTACTCTATATACCCTTCCCCCATTAGTTGGAGTGACGACCTGGTAAGACATGTAGGAAGTCCATGGATGCAGGTAACTCAGGACCGTGTTTGTGGCATTCGTTGGGGGAGGCCTATGTTCAGCAGTGGACTTATCAAGGGCTGTAATGATGATGATGTTGATTACGAAACCCTTTAAACCGGAAAACAGTAGTGCAAATATTGCTTTTTGGCAACAGAATTACGTAAGAGCGTGGTAGCATTACCAGATGGAATCTACCATTAAATGAAATATTATTAGAATACAATATATAATTAATCTATACATATAAACAAAATTAAAGTGTCTGTCTGTTATATCGAAATAACTAGCTTATATTGAGCTGAGGGCGTTTTTTGCATGTAATTAAGACATAAAAACATTTTTGAAGTTTTTGTCTGTCTGTATGTCGGGCTAATCCTTAAAATTGCTTAACAGATTATATTGCAACTTCACGAACACACACACACACACACACACACACACAGAGAGAGAGAGAGAGAGCGCGAGAGAGAGCAATATCAGAAATAATCTAGGCGATATTTATCTGAAACACTTAGAATTTAAAAATAATTGATAAAATAAACGGTATTTAACTGTCTGAAATATAAATAATGACATTAATAGATCCTACTCAGGCAAAGCCAGGGCGGGTCGCTAGTGCTGTTATAAAATATAACATTAATGTTTGAACTATAAAAATTAAATATAACATATATAAAGTTAAATATAACATTAACTAAAATAATGTTAAGACTTAAGAAAACTTAAAAAACATGTTACAAAACAATTAACTATGATTTGTAACTATGAGAATTATCTTGGTGATCCTGATCAGGAGACTAGGATAAAGTTATTAAATTATTGTATTGTCAGCGGTCCTTGATACGAGTGCAAGTTTTCAAGTGAATCGACCGTCTACAACTTGTGAAAGTTACATTAAAATATTTCGTTACATAGATAGACAGAGTCACTCTGGTCCACCGTTTGTCGCAAACCCATACATACAAGTCGCTACGGTAAAGGCTTCAGCACAGCATTGTTGACACCAATTATCTCGTGCGATACGCTCGAATTGACTTCGGTTCACCACTCCGCACGGACCGACAGATGTCTATGTGAGGACTCTCGACGTTTCGTCTGTAATTTCTATTGCGCTCAATAGTACTCTTGTCTACGGGCCTCGTAATATGCACTCTACACAAAGGTACAGCTTGCTGGTCCGCAGTACGATATTCATACGTTTAACTTTGAGTTTGGGGAATAAGAAATTGCCAAAGATATTTTGACGTGAATGCGTCTTCAAATTTGCTTCCACATTGAGAGGCATTTCAAAAAAGTCACACAAAATTTCGAATGAAGTTTCCGTTTTTGTACAAGTAAGGGTGTTAAACAAACAAACCAGATTCGGTACTGCGTGACTACCTCCTAGGTCTAGTGACCGTCAGCGCGACTGCTGATTGTGAAGTCCCGGGTTCGAATCCCAGGTCGGGTCAAAAATCACTCATTTGGTTTTTCTACCAAAAACTCTCAGTATCAGCTCAAAGTTAGAAATTTGGCGGTTTTTCACCCCTGTGCCTCAAGAAGCACGTAAAGCTGTCCTGTGCCTCTCCGGTTATGACAGATTGTCCCATCAGACTATGAGAGTGAGAGAAATGAGAGTGCACTTTTGCTTGCGCATACACTGGTGCTCATTCATTCTCTCCTGCGCAGTTGGCTAATCTTCATTGAGGCTGGGCTCCATGACCGAAATTCGGTCTAGAGGATTTTTAATTTGTAAGTGACTTATGAACACCTACATTTATTATATATTTATTAAGAAACAAAATGCATTCCACTTAAAATTTAAATGTTATTATTAAAGTGGTATGTATACTCTCTGGCAGCCTCGTACCGGTAGGCGAAGTGTAGGGCGACCCCCGACGAGATGGAGTGACGACCTGGTAAGACATGCAGGAAGTTGATGGATGCAGGTGGCTCAGGACCGTGCTTTGTGGCATTCCTTGGGGGAGGCCTATGTTCAGCAGTGGACTTATGAAATTCTGTAATGATGATGTATACTCTATTTTACGATAACTTACGGTTTGAAAATTTCTACAGAATTTAAAAATTATTATTTTATAAATATATTTTAAAAACAATTACTTCGGATTTGTTTCTGACAGTTAAGTCTCGAGGGGTGAGGGTCTCAAACTAAAAGTTTTAGCTACAACAAGCACATTATCTTTGTTAAGAACTGACGTTTACTATACAAATTTAATACGATAATACCTAATTAGTAACCTATAAATTATTTAAAGACTTCACAATTTATTAGGACTTAATTTTCTACTTTTATTTAAACTTAACTCGAAACCGAGTAGGGCAGCGGATTGCAAGGCTAGCTTATTAATAAAGTCCCTCAATTTTACAATAAATTTAAAATCTTAATTATAATCCGAATACGCTGGAAAGAAAAGTTCTCGAGTGGCAGCACACAGTTGGATGACCCACACTAGATGGTGTAATGACTTGATAAAACAGTCAATGGATGCAGGTGTGGCGGCGCTGTCGTCACGCACAAGCGAAAATACGCTATGCCTAAATCGCGATTTCAAAGTTCCGAATTAAAACCAGTATATTATTTAGAATAGCTCCGAACTATCACTCGGAGCGTTGTTCGCTACCCGAGCTGAACACCTTGCCCGGCGGGAAATCTTCCCTTTTCCTTCCACCTGCCACATAGGTGATCCAGAACCTTGCTTTATGGCAATATATGGGGTGGTCTATGTTCACCTGGGGACTTGTGAGATAGGATAGGATAGGTGTTAATGAATGATGATAATTCTCTATTCAATAAGACATGTTTCTTAAAATATAACAAAATATTCTTATTATAAATCTACAACTAAGATTTAAATTAAATGTTATCTTAAAATAGGTTTACGTTATATTACAAGTGATTTTAAAGATTGCGGAATGCACAATCCGTTACTAATGACTGGGTTTTATTCGGGTTTACGCGTTTTTTTTCGCCTTGCACTATCCCTTATGATATAATATGGATATACGGAGAAATAATAAATAAGTTTTACTGAGAAAGAAAGTTTCAAACTTAACACATAATATTATTGTAAACTATCTATTCCCCACGACTTCATCCGCGTGAAATTTATTACGATTCAATTTCATGGGTTTTAATTTTCTTTCTCCGAAATAAAACTAACCTAATTCACTCCTTGTAATATTAGCTATCTGCTTGTGAAAGTCTCGTCAAAATCGGTTGAACCATTTCGAAGATTAGCTGGAACAAACAGACAGTCAGACAAAATTTAAAGATTGTTTTTTTTTTGTTTTATGGACCGTACATACTTTCGAATGCATTTAGGAAAAAGCTGTTATTCAGTAGTTTTTTTAATAACAGCTTGTTATTCAACATCCCACAAAATCATGTGCTGCCTTTGAGGCACGTAAAATGAAGTAAAAATACACACACGTTCAAGGCTGTATGTGCAAGATCCCTTTACCTTTCATGCATGGGAAAATATTACAAAAAAAAAGTTACGCAAACTAATACTTAGCGTCGATTCCACTCAGTTGGTCGTATTACGCTCATGCTTATTAACTAAATTAAATAAGCAAAGCGAATGGTCGCCGTCGAGCTAATATATTTTCCAACCGGACCAATTTATTAAATTACTCAAGAAGAGCACCAAGTCCACGTCCTTGCAAGTGAGATGAAACGCTCACAAAGGTAAACACGGAGCCAGCGATTCGTTCTAAGTTTTTCCGCCGTAAGGGGCCGGCGACAGTGCGCGACTCGCTCCTTTTCCATTTGTCTAAAAATATTGCAATTGAATGCATTTCGGCATGGAATATTGAAACCTCAGAGTGGGTGAGGGTTTCTCATCCGTTCACGCATGGGGTGAGGGTGGGTATAAAACGGGGGTGAGCTGGCGCCCCCGCCTACCCTCGCGCCCGCTTTCTAAACCTCCTCGCAAATAGTACACGTTTGCTTGGTAACATTTCATGCTTAGTGTATACAAATAATGTACGGCGTGGCTACGAACTGCGCAAAGGGAATACTAATGCAAACAACGCATGTCTAAAGTTAAATCGCACGTCGCTGGGCTGCGGTGACGTGCGATTTGCTGCACGCTGTCGCCAATTTAGGCCTCCAGTGGCATTTTTGCGGAATTTTTATGCTGCATCGGACAGTTCGGAGCGTCAGTCCAGATTGTACGATTTTAATATTTGCTTTATCATTCGTTTTGTCATGGACGTGCCATGGTGCAACTACATTTTAGGTGTAGCACGAATGGGTCGACTTGACTGGGGAAGGGCAACGCTCTCACAGAACCCTTATACCCTGTTTAGACTCTCGCCTCGCGCCTCGCCTCGTACCTCGCCTCGCAGCTCGCGTGTTATTGCGAGGTAACGAGTGCCTGTTTACACTCCCGCGATGCGTTCAGTTTGCGTTGAGCTAGCTACGATGAAAGACGTCGAAATAATAGCGGCATCAATTCTTGCCTATTTACCGATGCTTGACCATTTTAAAAATAATGAAATTAATAAAAATACGTCGTTGAAGAAGAATATGACGGATGATATCTATTCATAGAAACAGAACCTTTTCAGTTTCATAATTTTATATAAATTGCTAGTACCTATTGTGCAAGATTAAATAATATTATTTTATTAAAATTGTAATTTTAAAACAAAAGCAATTCGAATGTTATTATGGAAGGGCGCCGTAAACAAACTGAAACGAGACGCGAGTGTAAACACCACGCTAGCGTCTCTCGCGAGGCTCTTTGCCTCGTGTCCAAGAAACCGCCTCCGACGCGAGCGCCGCGAGTGGCGAGGCGAGCTGCGAGGCGAGTCACGAGCTAGCGTTTACACTCGCGCCTCGTCGCTCGCGCGAGGGTGTAAATGGGGTATCAGGCGTGGCAACGCGTCAGCATTTTGATTATTAATCTAGGAAGGATTTAGATGTCTATGGGCCACAGCATTCACATAACATCAGATGGACTATGTGCTCGTTTATTATTCACCCTAAATCTACGATAAAAAAATTATTTTAAGTAATTATCTAAGTTGCAGAAAATCGTTTAGCATTGATTTAGCTACAATAAAAATAGTATATAAAGTCGTATGACAAAGTTTATTTTATATTGAAATTCAAAATATTAAAAAAAATATTAAAGTAAACTGTTGACCAATCGTTAATGGTTGAAATATTTAAATCTATATGAAATCAGAAACCCTATCATGATGTTTTCCCAAACCAAATTTAATTTTTCCACAGTAATTATTTTCCGCGTATTAATTCAGGATATTTTATATATATTTTCGTTTAAAGTAGTTAATTAAAGTTACAGCCTATATTATATATTATATTAATATACATATATTATATTATATATAATATAATATATATAATATAATATATAATATAATATATATAATATATTATATTATATTATATTAATATACATATATTAACTTTATGTTCGTTTTTGCATTATTGAGTAGATCAGACATTCAACCACCTTTACATGCTTTCATATATATGACGTCAGTTTAAACGAGCCGATCATAAAATAATTGAGTTACAAGAGTCAATACAAAACAAATTCTAGCGTAGTACTCAATAAATTCCAGTCTGTTGTAAAATCGCTGTGCACAACTTGATATAATGCACCAAAGATATAGTGAGTAGACGCAAACGAGCAACAAGTTCCCGAAAATGCGCCTTAACGCGCACGATAACGGTAGCCATTAACGTTTCGTTCGTACGCGTGGTGTGCGATCCCCCGGAGCGGCGACAATTCAGCAAAAGGCTGCCCCGACGACACACAAACACGAGCCCCACGGCGAGCACCACAAAGTACACCTGATTCACAATGCAAAACGAATCGCCCGCACACCTATCTAATACCGCCCGATCTATTTTGAATAATTGCCGGCCGGCGGCGGCTGATTGCGATTCCACAAAGCCCGGTGGCACAGCGGAAAATGTCTTGCCCGGGATTTAGCCTATCATGAGGGCAACGCTTTGTGGCAAGAGTGGCGTCGAAAGAGTCCTCCGTACGTTGATTGTTTATTCCGTAACGACGTGTCGGAGCGCCGCCCACTTGTCCCGGACTGGTTCCACGCTTTGTATCAGTTGCGTTTGATAATTCCGCAAAGTGCCGTCGAGATGTTTCGAAGGAACGGCATCATTCGACACCAGATTTAGTCGTTTTTTTATAGACTTACCTGTATTACTTTCCTATTTTTTCCCGCTCCAATACTTACAATAGCGTTATTTTTAGTGAAGAATTTTATTTTTCCTTACCGAAATCACACAAATATAATTTCATTGTTTCTCCGTCATCAATACATTTTATATAATGACTTTTTTTAATTTAACTTGCTTTCCAATATATCGAACAAAAAAAGCTTCAGCGGGAACAATTATCGAGCTGTGAAAAATAAAATTGAATTAATTGTTAAAATGTGTTAGCGGATACAATTGAGTCTCTGTGTTGTTTTAATTTTACCCCCGCCCCGATTCATTGAAGCGTTACCTATTGTTAGCACAGGTGCAGCAATTACCACACGATTATAGAAATGCAATAAAGCGCTGAAAGAGAAATATTGTAGCGACGATCGCTGAGCGGAATGACTACTTATTACTAGAATAATCCTCAGCGACACGGATCTAATTATTTAGGAAACGACATTTTGAAAACATTCCGTCCTTAAATGGTCTTTAATTATCCAATAAGAATTGGATAGTTAAAATTTCATAAAGTCAAACACTGCCACATCAATGTTGAATAAATAAAAGGACGGGCGTTTCGTGTTCCTTTCATGTTAGTGGCGAAAGAAAATCCTTATGAAACTCGTCGGTAGCACAAAATTGACTAACGGCACGATAAATCGTATTTATAAAAAAATCTCCAATTCACCAAAATATCACTCATGTACATCATCATCATCACTGCATCCCATCACTAGTCCACCGTTGAACATACTTAGGCCTTCCCCGTGGAATGCACAAAGCACGGTCGTGAGCCACCTGCATCCACCAACACCGGCCCAAGTCGTCACTATATCTATCTATACAGTTAGCAAATAATTTGACGATATGAGGTGAACGTATCCATTTTGGCATAAGAGGACTTTGGTGTGACTCGAGTCCAACTGTGGACCTAAGAGAGTTCAGTAGGTTATAATTATAATGTTAGCATAAGAAATATGTACAGTTGTTGATTTCAAGTAATAAAAGGAAAAGACATTACTTTTTATGTTTTCCTTGCGTATTAGCTGGATTTGAATTAATACTACAGCCGACAATGCGATTACAACTAATAATAACAAATTTACGCTTGATAGCATTGCAGCGATATTTTTTCACACTCTATTAACTGATTACTTCAAGCTAATGACTAAAGCAAAAGCAGTTCTGACGTCAGTATTGTGTAATTAATTTCGTAGTTCGCCTGAGGTTTTCACTAAACAAATAAAAAATAAAAAAGTAATAAGTAAAGCGTCTAAACGCTTTCAGGATATGAATTTATCAGTTTATTATATTTTTACTTAAGTAAAAATATAATAAACTAAATGATCATAAACTTATAAAAGTTTTTGATCATTTAGGTTAAGTGATTACAAAAAATTATAACCCTGTCCCTCTTAATTAGTTCAAGTTCCTTAAAAACGACCTAAAAACTTTAGAACCAAATAATTATAAGTACTTTTTTTTAAAGATATTTTTACAGTACATCCTATAAAAACATATTATGATGTTCTTTACTTTTATACTTCATACTTCACTGATTTTAATAATTTAAAAAGTTAAAGTTATATTTTACATGCAAAATTTCTTTTATGTAAATAAATGATTGAATGGATGGTACATATAAAAATGAGAACATTTTTAAATGCACCATCCAGCACCGCTAGATCTTCGGAAATCACCCCTCAGTTGGTTAACTTAGACGTACGCAGTGAGCAACACATTGACCCACTGTAACACTTGCGGTTTAATCGAACTTTACCAAAACAGGGTACAATTTTAAACCTACTTAATTTCATTTAAGGATAGTCTTATGCAACAACCAAACAGAGCATATCTAGACGCTCTTTTTGGTGTTTAAAAACTTATTCATTGACTACGTTTAATAAGAAGTAAATTGAATATAAATTTCTATCAAGGTTTCGTCCGTTTAAAATTAACTTATTTGACGTTTTAGTTACCACTCCTTCTCCTACCACATCTTTTTGTAGATTTCTCATTCTCTGTATGAAATTGTTAAACGCCATTATTTTTGTAAAGCTTTATATCGATCGTGACATAATTACGTTCAATTTAATACATCAAAATAAATGCACATTATTTTGAAATACTAATCTTCGCCAATAATTTGGGACTAGACCGGCTGCTTATTCATGAATTGCATCGCAACACATACACGTACAGAATAAGCGAGTAAACGATGTGCCTGCAGAGCCGACGGGCAAACAAGTCGTAGCACCGCGCTGATTCTAATTACCACAGAATAATATCAACGATAGCAATCGATCTAACGGCGCTCGCCACCATCCCATCCCCCTGAGGCCGCACCCCGACACCCGCCACCCGGGTCGAGGAGAGGTGTGCGCCACACAAGTTCGTGAAGTCAAATTTGTTAATTCGTCAGTGTAGAATCGGTCGTACGTACTGGCTACCTCGAACGCTGTTAGATGATGAAAAACTTAGCACATGTCTGTATCCTATTTAAAAAAAAAACGTTCTGTATTTAAATTTAACGCACGAATAAAATAAACAGGAAAAGCAAACAAGATCTAATTATAAATTTAATCCAAAAATAAAATTTCAGATCGCCCACAAAGTATTACTTATAATGTAACAAGTGGGATGCGGGAAGTAAAGACTGTATAAGAACCTCCGAAGGGTGCGGAGTTATAGCCGAAATAAGAGTTTAAATTTTTTGGGTCTTAGCCATTTTGACCCCCTAGTAGTGTAATGAGAACTTTTTGCCCCTATTCAACCATAACTCCCATGACATCCTCTACATGATAGGCTATTAAAATTGACTAGGCCTAAAATTCGAGTCACCCCCAACTCATTTCTAGTCTTTACTTCCAAATAATAAGTACGAATTACGGTATTATTTATTACTTATTTTGAGAAAGGAGGTCTTTTGAATCTTTCATCATTATATACGGCAAGGACAGTTTATTCTACACATTATTTATTTAGTAACGTCTTCTTTAGTTCTGCCTCAGGAAATCCTAAGGGAATCGCATTGTCAGTTATACTGTACTTACAGCTTACGAAATATTTATACTATGTATATGTTTTGTGGCACAGGTTATATTTATTTGTCATTATTCATTCCATTCGTTTAATCGATTGAATTTTAACGTATTGCTAAACTGCGTTGCCCAGAGTGAAACTTCCGCCGAATTCTATAAAATCAAACAACGGACATCTCGAAGATTAATTTTGGGGGCATATTGAATTACGCTCTAGTTCTTGGTATTCAAGTTAAAGCTTACGATCTAAATCAATTTAAACCGGGGATTCTACATCTTGAGTAAGTTTACGTAGTGCATCGAGTTAGGTGACAGTATGAATAGAGCGGTGCAATTAACCAGATCTGTTTATTTAAAGTGTCCATTGCAATCGTCTCGACTAGTATAAATTGAGAAATTTCTATGTGTTTTTTCTAAGAGTTGGTATGTTTTTCCAATCACCATTTACTATGTCGATAAAATATAATGAAAATGGAATGATAATAGTAGAAGTAATCAACAAGAAACCAATTAAATTTGATTTGGTAAAGTTCGTTTAGTGGATGCATAAGATACTCCACAACTGCATATCATCCCGTGGGTCTTAAAAGTGACAGAGGGTGTTGAACAGTAGGATCTTTCTAATAACAACCCAAAATGAGGAGCCCCCTATGAGGAGGATCAAATGGGTGAAACCTATGTTCAGCAGTACACTTATATACTGTGAAGATTATTTTAGATTGTTATGGTGGTGAAGGCACACACAGTCTACTATTTGTGAATCCTAAATATAAAAGATCAACTACAAAAAGATGCTATTAGGTTTATTGCAGTTACAGTTTAATCAGGCACATGAACAAATTGCGCAATTAAAAACAACACATTTTCATATAAAGACGTCTAAGTGTATCACTACACCAATCGATCGATCTTCGATCGATGGCATCGATCGATAGTAGAATGGATTAGTCCACGTCGATCAAGCTACTTGATTATTCGAGAACCCGCCCCTGGCTACTGACCACTATTTAAAATGTTATCTAGATGAATTTAATCTCTGGCCTTAAAAACGGTCGCATTCAGAGTCTTGTGCGTTTGCTACTGCGTAATCATAATACGAGTAAGAGCGTACTGGCCAACAATAACGCGGCCTATTCTGAATAAACTTTTTTTATTATTATTCTAAGACAGCGCTTAACTGCAATCCCGTCTGAATGATAAGTGGGGATGTATCCTAAAATGCTAAAGCGCACTGACTTAACAAAAGCCTATTCACTCCTGCCTTGACACATTGTAATAGGATGGAACACAGATGCTGGCTACTTATTCCACTCCTTTGCTGCACGCGTGATGAATGATATAGCAAACAGTTTGATTTGAATGCGGGTAATGCTTTGAAAGATACTGACGATGAGCCCACGACTACATCGATTAATTTTCGTTCGACGTCTTTTTATCGACCAGTATCCGTCGATCAGCTAAAGCTAAAACACCAATCGATCGACATCGATCGACGTCGATCAATAGCATTGATTGACGATCGATCGATTGGTGGATACGAGAGATTTCCGAGGAATAATTTTGCTCCCAGCAATGCAATCAAATATCATATTGTATAAGATATCACTTGTATAAGACATATTATATCGTCTAGGTTTACCGTAAGTTAGAGATTGAAGATTAAGAAACAATTATAATTATTTTGAGAAATAAAGATCTTAAACCACAAGAAGATATCTGGCTCCGACAGAACATGAGCACTGCGGCAACTTTGTTACTGTAGCATTATTTTGAGTCGGTGACCTTTTTGTTACTGTAATTCATTTTTGTTTGTAAAATTGATGTTCTGCAAGTTGCACCAGTGAATAAATATGTTCTTTATTTTGTTCTTTCTTTCTTTCAGGAACCTATTTGCATATTATGGTAGGTTAACGCTTTCTTAAACGTAACAATATAGTATTATCTATTCATCTAACAAATATTAGCACGCAAAAACTTCTTTGTCTTCAATAAAGTCCACTGCTGATCTTGGACGTCTCTCGTTGTTTTGTACTACTGGGTGACTGTTTTCTTGGTCTAGTAGTCGTGAACGCGATTGTTGATCCCGCGTTCTTATTCCGGGTTGGTCCAAAGTCAGTTATTGGGGTTTTCTGTGAAGATATTCTCAATAGCAGGCCGGAGTCATAAAGTTGACGGTGTTTCATCCGCGTGCCTCGGAAGGATGTAATGCCATTGGTCCTGAGCATTATCTCTCTCTTGTCGTGATGAACGGTCCGTCCTGTCGGACTATCATTGTGAGGGAATACAAAGTGCGCCTGTGCGTGCGCATACACTTGGGCACTATAATCATGTCATGCGCAGATGTCTATCCTCCGTTGAGACTGGTCGCCGTGAGCGAAATTCGGTCTGGAAAACTTATTACTAATATTATTATTACTGGCTACAGAGGATCCCTAACACCTAGAATATTAAAAATATATTTTGAACTCATAAATCCTATTTGCTTTTTCCTTGAATTACATCCTGTTTTTAAAAATAAAAACATACCTTGAACCTTCGAGAACAAATATGTGATTGCAATTCAAAAATAAATAACATTAAAGTAGTCATTGAGCTATTATTGAAAGTAGTACACAATTTCAATAAAGATTTCAATGGGTTATAGGTGGGAGGTTTGGCGTCAGTCAAAATACATAAATGAATTTATTACATTTTTTTTTCTTAACTAAATCGCTAACCGATATAGTTACAGAAACAATCGCGGCAGGAATTTCATTGTTTCGCTAATAACATTCCACGGTAAAAAATTGCTCTGACTTCAAGATTTTATATTGCGGTACTTGGGAAAGCGTTTGCAATTTTCTTTTAGTGGCAACTTCTAGCCGAGACGCCATTATAATAAGAATCGTTGGTATTAAATTATTTTATTAAAAGTGCACGACGTGTACTTGAAGCAGTAAGTAGTCATTTGGCTGCTTCGACACGGCGTTCGCGAAATTTGATGGGTACTGTCATATTTTAGACTACAAATATTTACAGTGCTTTCTCGTAAAACAATCATCATCATCACAGCCCTTCACAAGTCCACTGCTGAACATAGGCCTCACCCAAGGAATGGCTCAAAACACGGTCCTGAGCCACCTGCATCCATCGACTTCATGCATGTCTTACCAGGTCGTCACTCCATCTAGAGGCCGCCACTCGAGAACCTTTTTCCCCCAACGGTTGTCGGTTCCTCGAGCTGTATGGCCGGCCCATTGCCACTTCAGCTAACTAATCCATTGGGTTATGTCGGTCACTCTGGTTCTACTGCGGATATCTTAATTTCTAAGTTTATCACGCAGAGAGACTCTGAGCATAGCCCTCTCCATAGTTCGCTGAGCAACCTTGAGCTTCCTCATCTGGTCAGCAGTGAAGGACCACGTCTCAGTTCCATAGGTCATCACTTGCAATACACACTGGTTGTACAGTCTCTATTTAAAGTTTTGAGGTATACCTGACGAGAAGATATGCCGTTATTTCCCGAACGCTGCCCAACCGAGTTGAATCCGTCGATTGACCTCTCGGTCGAAGTTGGACTTACCAAGTCGGACTATTTGTCCCAGGTAAACATACTCGTCAACAACTTCGAGCTTAGTGCTCCAAAACACTACCGGCATAGGTGTGACATGAGCATTAAACATGATCTTTGTTTTGTCAATATTCATCTTAAATCCTATCCGTTGGGAGACACTATTGAGGTCATTGAGCATAGTGCTTAGGTCCTCTCATAGGACTATATTGTCGGCACATTGAAGGTGAGTGATGTACTCATTGCCATTGATGTTAATACCGTATCCTTTCCAGTTCAGTAGCTTGAAAGCGTCTTCCAATGCAGCGTTGAGAACAATTACTTCATTTTAATGCAAATATTTTCTACGGCACTTCTTTTGTAATGCGGCTATATAGCATTCAATTTAGGCGTTTAGAGACAAAATAACAAGAATATGTATACACTTGTATTTATTGTTACAACATAAAGAGAAATTAATGACCTTCTTTTATAAAATATATTATTTGTCCCGATTCTTTGCTAGTTCTTGTACGTAATTAAAATATTTTATATGTAATTTTATTTTTTACAATTCTTACAAAATATTAAAATTAATACAGTTCTGCAAATCTCACATTATTGTTCGTAGTTCTTCCGTATAAGTCAGGAATTATTACCGTATATTTTAACAATTTATTAAATACGTCAAAATGGACAGATAAAGAACTTGTTTTTTAACTTAACAATTTTAATATTTTGCGATTTACAAATAAATATAAATTACATTAACTGTAAAAAATACGCAGGACCTATTTATCGAAAAGTTTAAAATTTTTATCAAAAATTGTTTAATACGGTTTATTATAAACTACTAAAGAGTACTTGATTGATAATAACCACTGGGAATGAGGTGATTACTACCATACAGTTTCTAAATGTTTTCATACTTAATTGTATAAAAAAGTCCCGCTGTGTTTCTTGCTGATTCTTCCCACGATAGAGGTTTTTTTTCCGAAACAACGGTAAAACTAAATGACTTTCAATAAGAATTTTTTGTAATCTATGTTGAATAAAATTTATACTATTCTATTCCATTAATTATATTGTAGTCTTATTCTATTCTATACTATTAACGAAATAAAACTTTAAATATTAATTCCCATAAAGTATAACTTTTTGATACGTCGTAATTTTATACAGACTAAATTAAGATGATATTATTTATACCACGGTGTGTCTCTCAACGATCCTTGCGGCTGTTATCGGCACACGAGCATCAAACATTTTGCGCCCATCGGCCCGTTTGACTTTGCAAAAAGCGAAAACAATAAGAACAGGCAAAAGTGCCAGCTCGCATTCACCCTTTCCAAGTGACTTCACACATGGGCTTTGTTCGAACTAATGCGCGTTAGCAACAATGCCGTCAAAGAAGTGTTCTCTCATTCTGTACGGTGACAAAGTTCATTAAAGGCGAACTGAGCGTGTTGGAGTGGCCGCCGGCGCTGGGGGCCGTCGATCGCCGCCTGTCCCACCTCTAGCCCAGCCCCCCCTCCCTATCCCCCTCTACGCCAACCACCCGCCTAATATTTTCTATATGAATATTAACGTCAGTGGCGTCGGTTAGCGTCGTGCCCGCGCGTCACTAACGGCGAAGGCATCCTTGTTGATGTAATTATTTCTTTTTTGCAAGTCATCTCAAAGATAAATATAGCTGTATATGTGCGACATTTAATCATTATAACATTATTTTACATTAATTTAAATAACCATCCATGTATTTTTCGTGGTAGGGCCACGCTGCAGCTATATTATGGTTGTAGCACGAATGGGGAGGACCACGCTCTCACAGAATATCAACGTAAAATCGCAGTATGCTGAGTGTAGAGAACCGGAGACTCTTTTTACTGGAAACAAGGAATTCCGTCTTATTCCTCAGGCAACTGCATTTGATTCTTTATTGAGGATAGACGTAGATATCCATGGGTCACAGCATCCACTTACCATCAGTTGGACTGTGTGCTCTTGTCACCCTTATTCTGTAAAAAAATACGTATTTCAAGAATCATTGCAAACAATGCCGTACTAGAGCTTCTTAAAACTTCGTTATATTTTATACATTAAATAATATTTACATTATCCGTTTATCCATTACAGCCTATAAAAGTCAACTTCTGAAAATAGACCTCCCCTATAGATTGCATGATAGTGGGGAGATTGTCATAGCTGTCACGTTTGCCGAGCGGTTTGGCCGCAGTTTTCTTGTTATTTTGTGTTGTTACGAGTATAAGGAATTCCTGTTACATTATCCTCCTGTCGCCTCTTACGACACCCACGGGCCGATACCCACTAGGGTATTCTTACACGGTACACAGTTATTTATAAGGTCGGTGTAAATAATATATCGGTTTAAATCAATTCCGAAGCATCCATATCACTACACAACTTTTGTGTTACAATTTTATTCAACAATTTTTGTTGTTTGCGTAAAATTCATGTATACGTCTAAAAATAAATTCTCTTGAAATTACACATATATGAATTTACTTTATAATTTCGGCATCGCTGATCCAACAAATAAATTGTTATAATAACTTACGATAAACCAATTTATTGGTGGACAGTAATTGAGCAAACGTAGGTGGCAATTTGTAATACAATATAGGATTTGTATCACTTTTTTCATCGCGTTCTTTAATTTATATTCGTGATTTATTATTTTTGTTTTATATTTACTTCTTTAAAACTTTTACGATTTAGACAATACTAATAATTGGTCAGAAAGAGAGAAGACAAATGCCATTTTTGTTCTTCTTTTATCTCATTTTAAACGGTCAGTGCACTATTCAAAATCATTATATTTTAATATAAAATTAAAGTGACATACAAACATACAGTCCACCTGTTGGTAATTGGCCACTGCAGCCCATTACATTTTTTTTACATGCCGAAATGGGCGGGTTACCTTGGACTCGTACCGAGTAAGAGACCATGGGGTTCCACCTTCGCCGCATATTTCAGCCACGGGAACGCTTTCGCACACATCCGCCGCTCCACCAGCGCCGGCCACCCCATGGCAACCCCTCATCCTCATGTGTCCTTCTCCTTCTTATGTAGGGCGCATCAGAAGCACACGACGCGCTTTCTCACGGCGTCTAACTCCAGCCTATTAATACCTATAGCCAACTTCAAACAAAGAACGTTACAGGTGCGTCGTCACCTCCGACGACTAAGATGACAGGCCTCACAGCCTGTAATCATACAGGCTCTCTGTAACCTTCAAACCGGACGCACTACTATTTGTCCTTAGAAACAGACCAAAAGGTTGGTTATCTACGCTAGGCCCTAAAGTAGTCCATGCCTTACGTAAATTCGTTTATTAATTAGCTTTTATAACGAATAAGTCAGCTTGACCGGCTAAGTACCTCTCTCTTATAGAATACCAAAGTATCACCAGCTTAATGCTGCTGTGTATCGTACCGTGAGTGTTGAGACTCCTTACTGTTGACGAGACTTCTTAGTCTTCAGTCTCAATCGCGGATATATGTAGTTGTGCATGGACCACAATACCACGTACCGTTAGGTAAACTTCGCGCTCGTTTGTCACCCTATTTGTTAAAATAAAAAAATAAATAAAAAACATTTTAAATTGTTCTAGGTGAAATATGTCGTGTCAAACTCCAATTACAATTTTATCTACTAGTCGAAAGGCTTTCAACTGTTTCATTCTTTATATTTTTCCTATTAACAACCTGTTCAGGCCAGCAAATATAGACAGCAAAACTACGTACATTTTAACTGACGCCTTAACCATGCTGCAACTTATTGTAAATACACGTACTCATACACTAACACATTATTTGGTACATGTGTTCGTGAGTGGTTTACTTATAATAAATTGATAATACACTTGAAATGCACGTAGTGTTTTATGTTTCTTTGTTGCTCTGAGATATCCTAGTGTAATTCTATTTGTCAGTGCTTGCACGTACATGACCTTTTCATTATGGATTTCATTTGCTTTTTATTTGAGAAAAAATGCGCCGGTTTCTAACAGGGACAATTAAAACAATATAAACTCAACGGTTAACATCCTTCAGACCGAAACAGAGTGGTGTACCCATAAAACGGTGTCTGCTCATGAGAGGAGTCCTTTCCTTTCTTTTTAAATTATTTTTAATTACAAATTACGTGCAAAAGGTACGAAATTCTACTGTGCTTTTACGAAAACACATCTTAAAAGCTATCGTGCCTACACATTCATTATTTTTCAGCATCTTCTTAAACATACTTTCTTAATCCACTACAGGATCTCGAGAGCCTTGCTGCGGTGTTTTTGTCGACTCAATGACCTTAGCAGAAAGCTGCAGTACGATTTTAAAATACGTTGTTTTACTTATGTTGTAAAACAAACTACGTGGAAGAATGTTGTAATAACTAAAAAATACTAATAATATTCCGACTTATGTTTTAGGCCTTTTCAAGATTAGAATACGTGATTGTAAATCATCATTAATATCATTTAATAGCCTATTAAAATTCCTATGCTGCAAGCACGGTCTCGAGTCACGATAGTTTTTTTAAAGAATGAGCACACAGTCCACCTGATGGTAACAGTGATCTGCGGCCCACAGACATCGAAATTCGCGATTAAGAATTAAAATGCAGATGCCTTGTCACCCCAGAGGACTAAGACGGAATATCTCGTTGCTATTAAAAAGGGGCTCCGGGTCTCTACACTCAACAAAAGAAACACGGCATTATTCTGCTGTTTCACGCTGGTTTTCTATGCGAGGGTTCACCCTGAGGTACGAGAGGACCTATCCGTGGTATATGATATATTCATACATTTTAATATGCACTGTCACATATTTAATCACCTTAAGCCTAAACAGTGTTGACTTCTACTACTTGTGAGAGCTAAGCGAATGTTCAATGTTAGTCTTGCAACGATAAAATGAAGCTCTTTAGTTGCAACACAGACGGGAATGTAAAACCTTAAGTGCGGAAAACCATCCATTAGCAACTAATTACTGGCATGGCATCATAAGTGAAGTCTTTGTGATGTCATTATGAGTTGAGCACTGCGCTTCGTAGCGATCCCGGGAGCCCACACACCGTAGCAAGGTTGCTACGGTGTTTTTCAATACTTTTGCACTATGAAACTAAGTGGACTGTCGTTTTTAAAACTACACGTGGTAGAGTAACGTTGCAGCGTGATTCTATCGCGTGTGTACATTATGCGGTATAGTATATTATGTGTATAAATTACGTGTATATATTATGGTTGTAGCACAAAAAGGTAGTCCTCACGGGTGACAACGAATCTGCGTTTTGACTCTTAAACGAATATATATGTAGATGTCTATGGACCGCAGCGCAGTATACACTCTCCCTTATTCTATAAAAATACTCCCATTTTCTATAGAAATACTCATTATTCCCTCCAAGAATGGTAAGTTTAGAACGTGTTTCAATGATAACAAGGCATTCCATCTTATCATTGTATTCACCTCGGGAATGTCAACACTTACTGCATTTGTGATTTTTGTAATTCCCCTGGTGTTGCAGCAGTTCATGGGCGGCGGTAGTCACTTGCCATCAGGTGAGCCATTTGCTCGTTTGCCCCCTCTCCAATAAAAAAAAGGTTCTTAATCGTAGAGTTGAATAACGATAAACATAGTATTTACCCGACTGCCCCAGAAGGAGGGTAATGTTCTTCGATATTATGTATGTATGTCTATTTCTTTGGCACGCTCTGTTGCCTAAACGTGTTGATGGATTTTGACATATGAGGTGTCGCTTCATTCGTCTTAATTGTAGGAGTAACATAGGTTATATGATATTTATATATTGCATGATCAAAAGCAAAAAAGGGAGGGGAAGGTGTTGTTTTTCAATTACTGTTTTAATGATTAAGCTTGTTAACATTTCATTATTTTCATCAGCAAGAGTACACAGTTGGCCTTTCTGTATTCCTTCTGCAACTTCCTCCGTGAAATCTCTTTCAACAGTACCATAACGTTGCTCACTTTCCTATTGCCATATATATTATACATTTATAAGTGTACTCGCAGAATGGTATCCACATTTCCACGCTTGATTGGGGACTTACTTTCCACCGATTTGTCTCGGCTCGTTGAGTCTAACAGATTAGTATAATGTACCGTTCTATAACTCGGTACAAATAACATATACTTGTGGAAAGTGTAGTCCGTTTGTATGAAATCAACGCTTGCTTTTACTACTTACTACTACGCTCTTAAAATAGTAATAAATTCAGGATTATTTTTTATTTTCCATAGTTCACTTACGATACGAAAACGTTATCGTCATACAGTTTACATACTTTTTTTTGTAGAATATGAGTGACCAACGATCACACAGTCCACCAGATGGTAAGTGTATAGTGTAGCCCATAGACTTCATCTATTCTTGATTATGAATTTAAATGCAGATGCGTTGTCGCCACTGAGGACTAAGATGGAATGCCTGGTTTCTAGTAGAAAGGGTCTCCGGTCTACACTTACCTTACGAAACACAACAGCACATTAAGCTGCTATTTCCCGCTAGTATGGTACTCTTGACCTAATTTCTGTAAACGACTGATTACAACGCTTTCTTCCAGCCTCTAGAGTATAGAGGGCCAGAATAAATACAGGTTGTAAGATATTCCACCTTATTTCTCAGAGGTGGCAACTTGTATGTAGCCACCTTTGTTTGAAGTTGGCCGGAGTGGCCATGGCTTGCAGAAGCCACTTACCATCAGTGGACTTTACGTTCGTTTTTTATTTCAGTTTTACATTATAAATACCGGGTAGTGGCGGTGTAAGAATATCTTATATCGTCTACCTCATATCGTTCCGTGGGTGTCGTAAGAGGCGACAGAGGGAAACTGAAGGAGGTGTGCAGGGGCGTCTTCCTGATAACAATTCAAAATAATAAGAAACTGAGTTTTTTTTATAGGATAAGGGTGACAAACGAGCACACAGTCCACCTGATGGTAAGTGGTTGCTACGGGCCATAGACATCTACATCTATCCTCTATTAAAAATCAAAATGCAGATGAGTTGTCACCCGTAAGGACTAAGATGGAATGCCTCATTTCCAGTAAAAAGGTTCTCCGGTTCTCTACACTCACCATACGAAACACAGCAGCGTAAAGCTGCTATTTTAAGTTGGTATTCTGTGAGAGCGTGGTCCTTCCCCAATCGAGCCGACCCATTCGTGTTACATTTATACTACTAATGTAGCTGCAGCATGGCTCTACCACATAAAAACCTGCTAACCCGCCTGCCAAGCGTGGCAACTATAGCAAAATCTCCCCTATAAAACAATATATGAAGAAGGCCTATGATTTGCAGCGGACTTTTATAGACTGCAATGGATGGATTATAAATATATGCTAGAAGACTTTGACAGTTTAAAATTGTGATGCGCTAACACAGAATGATGTAATGGAAACCATGATTGCAAAGGCAACGGTGTTAATGTGTTATCGGGCCAATGCAGAGCTCTTACGTTTGATATCAGGCTGTTGCTACCCCTCGGAACCTTGCACAGGATTATCACACCCCAACCCCAACTTTAACACCACAACAAGGCCGATATTTGAACAACGAATCCGAGGCGCGAGACGGCGCAATCGATTCAGCGAGCAATTTAAAATCCACTTAAAGGCAACCGCAGACTGTTAATCGAAAACTTGGCGATGGAGCGGACGCATCCAGTAGGAACCTCTAATTGCCTATATTAAAATAACTGACTTATGTCAAACATATCCAGCAGGGCGGCGGTGCCTGGTACGGGTCTTTACATGTTAATAATCATTATGATAGTATTAAGTATGCGATACCGGTGTATATTCGTAACAGGGCTGCCAAAAGGGAGGGTTACTTAAAAGTAACATCTATGGTAGCTTAACTATAAATGTTACTTGTATTTCTATATTATATACGTGGTATATGCCATGGTGCAACTATGTTATAATTGTAGCACAAATGGGTCTGCTCGACCGGGAAATGACTACGCTCTCACAGAATACCAGCGTGAATTAGCAGTTTATTGCTGCTGTGTTTCCTATGGTGAGTGTAGAGAAATGGAGACATTTTATACTGCATATTAAATTTCAGAGGTGACAACGCTTCATTTGTGCATTTTGATTCTTAATCAAGGATAAATGTTAATAAATGTTAGTTAATAAATGTTAATTTATGAGCCATAGCATCCACTTACCATCAGGTGGACTAGGTGGTCGTTTGTTACCCTTATTCTATAATTAAAATCTACCTACAGCATAATGTGTGGATATTTCTACCACCACACATTTCGTTGTACGTTACTTAATTCAACGAATTAAAAACAAAATAAATAGAATAAAATAGTTTTTACATAATAGCAACTGAATTCTTTACTAAGACATTGTCGAGTTATTATTTACGCATTATTTGGAAAAGTATTTGAAGTATGTTTTATTTTTAAAGGTTTAATTATTACATTCATTTTAGTGAATTAAAGCATTTCACAGTTCAAGGTCATAACTAGAATGTCGTAATAATATTCACATCAAATCCTTCATTTCCTATTTCACTATCATAAGGGTGAACTTTTTTCTTAATATTTGTATGGGACCACCACTAAAGTATGACCTGTTTAATAAGAATGCATCATTACATTCGGTTCAGCCGTTTTCCGTGAAAGCGGTAAAACATACATAACAAATAAAGATATGAGCCGAATACAGAACCTTCTCGTTTTTGCGACTAAGTTAATTAAATAAAACACGTATCTACATTGTTAATATCTTTTCAAAAACCGAACACAATAATTACGCCGAGGTAAATATAATATGTATGTTAATTCGTTTCCAAAAACGTAACATTAAGATAAAAGAATTGGGGTGTTATTGTAAGAAATTAAAAATTGTTAGTATGGTGTTAAACTAGACAGTAGTTTGACTAGCATTGACTAGATTAACATGGAGTCTACCATGGCGCAGTGGTTAGGCATTGAGTTGTAGCGCTGATGGCCGCGGAACAAGTATTTGTATGGTCTACAAATAACAGTGTTCCGGGTCTGGTTATTTGTCCCTGTGCACTTTATGTTTATGAACTGCCTCCACGATATAGTAGATAATCCTAGTTTGAAGTTAACAGTTTTTTTAATAATATAAATTATTAACGTAACCGCATGTGAGACAATTAGCAGCCCTAGTTCACGCCCTGCGCCCTCTCGCGGGCGTTCACAACGGGAATTACTTGCGATTGCCCGTTCCCTGGTTCCTAGCTGTTTCCCGCCCGATAAATGCACTTTAACAGTGCAACGAACCTCGATCAGCATAGTACCTACTCATTTGCCACAGTGCAAACTAAACGCCACTCAAAGGTGTTCGTGTGTGATGCGAATTTAAACTGAGATAGCAGATATTTCAACTTCGCAGTAAATTGCTCCGATATACCTTTCCAATATTGTATATGCTCTCGTTTATTAACAGTTGTATTATGTTAGATAATATTCGTATAAATTATATGTTATGCAATTTTATTTTCCTATTAAAATACCTTACTCCCCCACTAGGATTTACTCCTGTATCTTAGAGACAGTTTACATACCTAAAATGCACAAGACACGATCACATTCGGAATAATTTCTTACATGCAAATACTTGTTCCGCGTGGGATTCGAATGCGCGTCACTCAGCGCTGCAAATAAATCCTAAGCCACTGCGCCACGTAGCCGTCTTAAATAACTATAATATTTTAATAAGTATAAAAATAATCTATTGAACTAATTAAATATTGGCAACTGTATGATGTTAACGGCTCCGTGGCGCAGTGGCTTAGCATTGAGTTGTTGCGCTGGGAGCCGCGGGTTCGAATCCCGCACGGTACAAGTATTTGTATGGCCTACAAATAATTGTTCCGGGTCTGGATGTCTGTCCTCGTGCAATTTATGTCTGTAAACTGCTTCCACGACACAGGAGAAAATCCTAGTGTAGGGGTAACGTTTTTAAAAAAATATATATGAATTTTCTCTTTTCGATGCCTATAGCACACATTGATTTTAATTACACTGTTTCGTTTTATATTTAATTCTACTTACACTAAAAAATTATTATTTCCTAGTAGTGGCGGTGTAAGAATATCCACTATCCCCACATTACCCCGTGGGTGTCGTAAGAGGTGTCAGAGTGAAACAAATCAGGAGATGGGCAGCAGCTTGCCGTGGCAACTCTTGCAAATAACCCCGAATATCAATCGGATCAATAAAAGGTCCCGCCGTTTAATAGCGAAAAAGTAGCTTACTTAAATTATCTTGTTTTTTTTTCTAATATTTAATATTAATTACTTATTTCGTGGCTCTGATTACAACTGTAGCATAGAAAACTATTATGTCTATAGGTATAAGTCGTTCGCTTGTAATAGCTGTTTGTCATTATTAATACAATGCATTTAATAGTAGCTGTTTTATTGCATTTTTTAAGTTCTTTTCCTTGTAGTATAAACTCCTTTGGAATGTTTGTCCTTGTAAATCAAAATAGATTTTAATCATGTTTCAATTTTAGAAAATAATTTGTATAAGCTTAGTTTTCTTTTTAGTTTGTTAGTAGAGGAGTCTTACTTATTTAGCAGGTTTATATATGCTGTGCATGTCAACGGTAATAATCTAATTACAATCATCTTTATAATTTGTGCTGACAATACTTATTGTATTTTTACTTTTATAAATGTACCCTAAAATTACATATACATGATTTTTTTTTTATAATTTTGACATTATTTTTTTAGCCCTTGATAGACAAAGGACAAATGTACCAATACAATATAGCCAATATCGATTTTGTACTTTGATTTTGTAATCGATTTATTATAGTAGACATTTTCTCTTAATTTTTTGAGTGATACATATTTAGGAATATTAATATTATTAGACAAAATATTTTGCTACTTCAGATATTATATTATAGGTTTGCACATAAAATTTATTTATATTAAGTTTACTTTGTAAACAGTTAACTGATGGAATGGTGTTGTTTAGTTTATGTTTACTACGTTTTAGCATATAAATTAGTTTTATAGTTTACATACCTTACTTTTATATTGTATATATTATAATATTTTTTTAGTGTTTTTTTTTATATTGATTTCATTTATGTATTATCTTAGTCTATGCATTATATCTGATTTTGATGATTCTTCTGCACAGAATACTCCTAGCTGTGTCATATCATTTTATTCTTGTGATGAGTCCTTCATCAACAGTGCGCTTGATTTACAACAACTACTCAAAGAAGTTTTTAAGCCTTTTAACAACTCTCTGGACATATGTCACCTAAACGCTCAAAGTATCCCGAGCCACTACACCGAACTCGTAGCTTCATTTTCACCCGAGCATATTCATGCCATATTGGTGTCGGAAAGTTGGCTAAAGCCTTCTTTACCGTCAACTTTATATCCCCTACCCGGCTTTGTACTTGTTATGAATGATCGGGTTGGAAAAGGTGGAGGTGGTGTAGCCATTTACCTACACGCATCAATTCGTCATAAAATTGTTTTAGCATCTCCTTCCTGTTACTCTGCCTCTTCTGAGTTTTTATTCTTGGAACTTGATGTCAAGGGTATAAGGATGCTCCTAGGGGTAGTGTATTGCCCCCCTTCGACAGACTCCTTCGCCACTTTAGATATGGCTCTAGTTGATATTTGTTCTGAGTACGCATACTGTATAATCAAGGGTAACTTCAATACAGATTTGTTGAAACTCTCCTCGTTCTAATAAGCTTCCTTCAACTGTTGAATCAGTTAATCTTTCTATTCTCCCTTTAAAAGCTACTCATCACAATATTGGAACTGATGACTCATTGATTGATCTTACCTTTGCTGCTTCTCCTGATCGTGTGATGATGCACGGAGTGTTGCCTGCTTTGGGCATCTCACGTCATGACTTCATTTATACTTCGTATAAGATTAAACCTCCCAAATATTCCCTTTCTGTACTGCACCTGCGCAGTTTTTCTAAAAGAGACTTTGACAAGCTAAGGGATGACGCTCTTAATCTCGATCTACCCTCATTTATTACAGCATCTACTGTTGACGATAAAGTATATATCCTTAACCAAAATATTCTCAGCCTTTGTGATGCTCATGCTCCAGTTCACAAAGTTAGATTGAAGCGTCTTCCAGCCCCATGGATGACAGAGGGCGTGAGATTGGCAATGTCTAGACATAATCGAGCTTTTCTTCGTTTGAAAAGAGAACGTAATGAAGAAAATTGGTTATCTTTTAAAGCAGTCAGGAATAGGTGCAATCAAATGATACGATATTTTCATAACTGTATTAACAACTTTTCTCCCGCCGAAGTGTGGAAATTTCTTAGATCTTTTGGTCTTTGTATGCCAGCTACATTGGATTGTGGTCCTTCTCTTATCACTTGATGAAATCAAGCAATATTTCGCTTCTGTAACAGCAATGGAATGGACACAATTTGCTCTCAAACTATGGCTTTCATTGCTTCTGTGCAATTTTTTTTTATAGAATAAGGGTGACAAACGAGCACACAGTCCGCCTGATGGTAAGTGGTTTCTGTGGCCCATAGACATCTACATCTATCTGCGTTTGCGAATTAAAATGCAGCAGTTGTCAGCCGTGAGGACTAAGTAAGTAGAAATGCCTCTTTTCCAGTAAAAAGGGTCTCCGGTTCTCTACACTCACCATACGAAACACAGCAGCATTAAGCTGCTATTTTACGCTGGTATTCTGTGAGAGCGTGGTCCTTCCCCGGTCGAGCCGACCTATTCGTGCTACAACCATACTACTAATATAGCTGCAGCAAGGCTCTACCACGTATAAAATAATCCTAATATACCCACCTTTAATTTCTCTCCTGTTCCTCAGGATGATGTCAAAAAATCTATTTTAGCAATTCAGTCCAAGGCGGTGGGTTATGATGAGATTAGGAGACACATGGTAGTATTTATACTAGAGCACCTTCTTCCGGCAATTTCCCATGTTATAAAAAAAGAATTTTTTATTAACTTTATTACCTCCATTTTCAATTGCTCGTACCATATGTATGCCGATGACCTTCAGCTATACATGCAAGCTGATATTGGGGATATCCATAATGGGATTAAAAAATTAAATGACAACTTATCAGCTATCAAGGATTGGTCTACTCGTTATGGAGTGTTGGTGAATCCTTCGAAATGCCAAGCTATATTGGTGGGTAGCTCAAGGATGCTAGCCAAGATTAATCTTGCAGGCATACCCCCTATCTATTACAATGGGATTACAATACCGTTCAGTAAGTCTGTAAAAAATCTTGGCCTACACATTGACAGCACACTGAATTGGAGAACTCAGGTTACTGTAGTGAGCCGTAAAGTCACTACCACGTTACGTTCTCTGTATCGTTTAAAACATTTTCTCTCCACAAAGTCTAAGATCATGCTTCTCCAATCGCTCATATATATACCCACAATTGATTATGCAGATGTGTGTTACCTGGATCTGTCTCAGGATCATCTGAACAAGCTGGAACGCCTTCTCATTGATCGACGATCCTGTCTTTTTTACTGGAAAAGAGACATTCCATCTTAGTCCTCAGCGGTGACAACGCATCTAAATTAAGATTCTTAATTTGAGTATAGTTGTAGATGGCTATCTGCCACAGCAACTATTTACCATCAGGTGGACTGTGTGCTTGTTTTTCACCCTTATTCTCTAAAGAAATACTTTTAAATTACTTCATATGGAACACAGATCGCATTAATAGATACCGCTTCACATGTAGATATAAAAAAATACTACCATGTTTCTTACGCTCATCCACTCACCTATGTAGAATCACACTCAATTAACATCCGAAAATGTGCACCACATTCAGAACACGTCCCCAACTAGTTTTCTCGTTGGAAAATTTGAAAACATTCAGAATACCTTTTTCCAGCTTTTAACGCCGAACGATAATGCAAAATAGTTGCAACTCGTCAACAGAAAACTTTAAAACGACCCTTTGTACTTATTGTAGCGTATGAAAACGCTCGAGTCGAGAGAGCCTAGGGATCGATATTCATCGATAGTAGATAAACATCCATTTTAAGTCCACGAAAACGTTGATGTTACGAGGATAATATCGGAACCTCGATACACTCTAGGCAATTAAGATCTATTACATTTATGGCAAGTGCTAGAATCCACTTATCCAAAGTTGAAGAAAGTAGCCATTAAACATTTGTGCCGCAAAGCTGTCGAAGCTTTGGAAAGACTTCTCAAAAGGTGGTCAACATTTGTATCAACAAAGAAACAGATTAATGGAAAAACTCCTGACAAAGTTACTTTTTTGCACTGTACCCAAAAATAGTATTTTTTGTATAGTTACCATACTAATAAATACTATTAATAAGTAAAATAATCCTACATAGATTGTTTAATTTGCTACCTAAAACATCGATGTATTTAGTCATCGATATTTTTCTTTAGATATTTTACCGTACAATACATTTGAATCGATGTTAATTCGATGTCAACATAGATGCTTTTCTAGTAACGATCATCCCTAGTAAATCCGCGCCGTATCGACGTAAAATTAAAAAAAATATTTCCATTTTAATCCTCACGTAACGCGTCGTCCAGGAGAATATTTTGCGTTTCTAATTTCGAAAGCCATAATAACTTTGCATGCGCAAAAACTTTTTCACATGTCGAGCGAGTCGTTTAGAGGTAACGTCGGTTTGTCTATTTCGTGTTTGGACAACGTTTTTTGTTTCATTAATAGAACGACAAATTATTAGTCCATAGTTAGTAAACTTATAATTTGTTTTTTTAATAGAATAAGGGTGACAAATGAGCACACAATCTACCCTACTGTTAGTGAATGCTGGGACCCAGTCATCAACATATATCCTCGATTAAGAATCAAAACGCAGATGAGTTGTCACACCTGAGGACTAAGATGGAATGCCTCGTTTCCAGAAAAAAGGTCTCCAGTTCTCTACACTCACCATACAAAACACAGCAGCATTTGGCTGCTATTTTACGCTGGTATTCTGTGAGAACGTGGTCGTTCCCCGGTCGAGCCGACCCATTCGTGCTACAACCATAATATAGCTGCACCGTGAAACTACTACGTGAAAAACTATTTTAGTTCCAGTTTTGTTTCAACGTGATTCATTTCTCATCGACACATCACATCGACATGTGTGTACTGTGTAATGTGGTATGTATAATGTGACTGCCTGCCGACTATAAACGTGACTACTGATCATGAGTTTCCTGATCTCTTTCTTTTTGGTCATTCAGTTTCAGTTTTCATGTTCAAGCCAAAAAGTCAAGAAATTCTCAGTAGCGGCCCGGAGTTGGGAAGTTGGCGGTGTTTCACCCCCGTGCCTCGGAAACCACGTAAAGCCGTTGGTCCTGCGCCTGAACTCTCCCCAGTTGTGTCGGTTTACCGTCCCATCGGACTATGAGAGTGAGGGAATAGAGAGTGCACCTTTGTTTGCTCTGACCCTGGTATAGGTACTATAATTTTGTCTTGCGTAGATGACTAGTCTCCGTTAAGACTTCTGTTATTAATAATATGTAGCAACATTTTTATTTGCACTTTTAGAAAATAAATATAAAATATTATTAAAATTTTACCGTTTCGTCCCAAGAATTCTTTATAAAATTTGTGTGAATGTAATAATTATTAAATTACATGGTTTTATTATTCCCTATCTTTCCGCCATCGGAAACTAGACAATCGGCGGGTCTCCCCTTGTTGTTGATATTCCACGCATTTGAACCAATTTATTTGCTTCGTCTTTCGTAATGTATACAGCAAAGGAGTGAAATAATTTGCCAGCGTCTGTCTTTCCGTCTAATTGCAACCTGAGCAAGAGTGAACAGGTTTTTCATATGCTAAAACGATGTGATTTACCATATATGGTTTCATCACTGCTTACCATCTGGTAACGTATTATTTGAATTATAGTTTAAAACGTGGTAGAGCCATACTTCATACTTTACGGTAGCACGAATAGGTCGGCTCGACCGGGTAGGTCCAAGCTCTCACAGAATGGCAGCTTGATGCTGCTATGTTTCGTATAGTGAGTGAAGATAACCGAAGACCCTTTTACTACAAACAAGTCATTCCATCTTAGTCTTCAACGCTGACAACGCATCTGCTTTTTGTTTCATTATCGAGGACAGATGTAGTTTACTGTGGGCCACGGCATCCACTACTCTTACTAACATGGGGAATGTGTGCTCGTTTGTCACCCTTATTCTATAAACCAAATTATAGTCAAGCATTGGCTATACTAAGTAAAAAAAAAAATTTAACCAAAACTAAGTTGTTTAGTTATTTACCATCAGAAATAGTGGTCAAATGTATGCCAAACCTTTGAATAAAATAGTCCTGCTATTTCCTTACTAACATCAAAGTTAAACTAACACATGTTCTCTACCGAGTCACCTTTTAAAATGGCGTCAAATCGTGCAATTTCCGCAACGGTTCGATACCGAACTCTCGATTATTTCCCGATGAATTCTCCGGCTGCGAACGAATCGTGTTTCACTGATCAGTGTGTCGTATCCTACATGTTATACTTCAGTCCAGTTTTTAACTTTGTAACTTTGTATATGATACTTATCTATATCTACTCATTTAAATAAAAGATCAATAGAAGAATTTATCGACCATGCTATTAATATACCAAAAAAGGTCTACTGGTGGTACCAGTGGTATGAGGTACCAGGTTTGATTGCCGGGCCGGGACGTTCAAACATTGGGGCGGCTCAAAATCAGTTATTGAGCATTACTGTCAAAAAATTCTCAGTAACAGCCCGGAGTAACGAAGATATTTCACGCGGTATTTCACCTCCGTGCCTCGGAAAGCACGTAAAGCCGTCGCTCCTGAGCCTGATCTTTATCCGATCGCGTCGGATTTCGGTCCCAGCGGACAACAGGTGTGCACCTGTGCTTGCGCATACACTCGAGCTCTATAATCCTGTTCTGTACAGATAGCTAGTCTCCGCTGAGAAAGGCCGCTATAACTGATAGAATAGAATAGAATAGAATAGAACTGATATTATTGGCCACATTTTGATATTTATAATTTAAGACTTTTTTAATATTTCCCACGCCTGCAATCAACTTTTTTAAGTCCAACTCCTGGACATAAGGTTTTTCACGCAAGCGGTAGATGACGTGCATTACCTAGGATATTTGCCCTCACAGGAACTTAAAAAAAATATAATGTTATGTACAGCGATTACTCGCAAGTCACCTCATGTGGTGCCGATATAGTATCAGGGTTGCGGTAACTGTTTTGCTATAGCATTAACTATGCTGAGTTGGTAGCCGTTCTTCTAAGAATATCCACTACCCCATACTAGGAATTCGTGTTTAGTTGTGGCAAAGTTGGGCAGGGCTTTGCTCGGCTGTAAAAGGCATCATTGTCTTAGTGACGACCGCGTTGTGACGGTGTAAGAATACCCACTACCCCATATCGTCCCAAGCGTGTCGTAAGAGGCAACAGATTGAAACAAATCAGGAGATGGGCAGCAGCGTCTTGCTAAGATCGACTAAAAATATAAAACTGCAGTTGCCAACCCGCTTGCCAAGCGTGGCAACTATCGAAAATACCCAAATGAGGCAATCTATGGGGGAGCTGATTTTGATGCTGCAAGCCACTATGAAATGTTTTTGGTTTTATTCATTTTTAGTAAGGTTTTTTATATTTCTTTCTTTCTTTCTTACTTCCTTTAATAAAACTTCTCTTTATACCCTTCAGATTGGAACGTAGTGCACGTAATATTGCTTGGCGGCAGGAATACTTAAAAGGGTGTATGTGTGTAATACCTACCCAGAAAGGGCTCGTAGGCAGAAAAACCCTAACACTTAATAAAATGTGTTAAATTTCTGCCTATTTTATCTAGCCTCATGCGTCAAATACACGGCGCGAAGTCAACCCAAACTAATAACAATTCCCGCTGAATACAAAATTAAAATTACATGATTGTGCGATAGTCGATGGCGCATGATTACCAACGCTGCCGTAATAAGGATTATTCCCCAAATAGATTTCAAAGTAGCGAAAATTAATATTCAATTAGACCAAATTGACTTCAGCAGAGAGCTGACGATGATGCTGCAGCTGTGGTTGTACCAAATTAATTTGATTCGAATCGGAATTTCGCGTTCGTCATTTTATGAGGTCAGAGTAGAAGAGGTTAATCCTTGTTAATTTAAATCCGTGTCGGTTATTCATTCTCCGAATGCGTTGCAGGACTTTCGAAGGAAAATAAATTTTAACTATTGCATTAGGTACAACATATTTTTATTTGTGTATGAAAATATTTTCGTAGCTTTGACGGAATAAATGATGTCAAAAACTTTAGACGGTTATTATATTTAAAGTTGCTGTTCCAAAGTACTGTCTTCATAAAACACACGGCTCATTTCCAACCGACTTCAAAAAGGAGGAGGTTTACAATTCATCGGAATCTTTGATTTTTCTACCGACTTCAAAAAGGAGACGGTACTCAATTCGACTGTATGTTTTTTATGTGTGTTACCTCATAACTTTTTTCTGGGCAAAGAGATTTCGATGATTTTTTTATTAGAAAGCTGGTGCTTCTCATGTAGTCCCATATAAATTTGATCAAGGTCTGACTAATAGTTTTTGAGTTATTTTTAATTATTTATATTAAAGTCGATTGTACAAATTTTTTAACCGATTACTCGAAGACGCCTGAACCGATTTGGAAAATTCTTCTGTTATTTGAAATAATACGGTACGTCCCAGGTGGTCCCATTTAAATTTTATCGGAATCGGTCCAGAGGTTTCAAAAAATCTACAATAAATTGTATTTATATTGAAGTCGGTTGTACACCCCTTGTTGGTTAATTGTCTATCTTTTTATAAATAAATATCAATTAATATTATTATTTATTTATAAAAAGATTCCCTGAGTTTTCACATAAATTCAAAGCGTATGTAAAAAGCATTATTGTAAAGAACGGATAAGTTAGTAGATCATAATATTATAAAAGATAAAAATGCGTGGACATAACTAGCGTGGATATAAGTAGCTTGAGCGATGGCAAACTTTCTTAACCTATTTGATATATATATATATATATATATATATATATATATATATATATATATATATATATGTGTGTGTGTGTGTGTGTGTGTGTGTGTGTGTGTGTGTGTGTGTGTGTGTGTTCGTATAGCCTTTCAGTTAGCAGCATAGCCTTTTTACTAAATGGCGTTCAACAAGCGACCTGAATGATATAAAATAAGAATACCGTAGTAAGAGTAAGACAGTAGTGGCTGAATTTACAATATATGCGCAATGTATTATTACACGCTTCGGCTGAATATCATTCAGGTCGCTACTTGCAAGTTCGGCGCCATTTACCAAAAAGGCTGGGCTGTTAGCTGAAGGTCTAATTTAGCTTAATTAGCCCTTCAGTCAACAGCCCAGCCTTTTTGGTAAATGGCGCCGTTGACTGCGACATCTGTATATATTATTTAAAGCAAAACATGGTAAGCAACCTGCGCATGCATGAGGAATAAAAATATTGCGTAGACGTACAACGCGGGGATCTAATTCTATAAACAACCCTCTCAGAAATGGTGAAGGCATGTGAGGAGCTAACCGTGTAGTGGCATTGTAAGAATATCCACTATCCCATATCATCCCGTGTCTTGAGAGGCTACAAAGGGAAACAAATTAGGGGATACGCAGCAGCGTCTTCCCAATAACAACTAAAACAAAAAACTGTGGCTGCCCATCCGCTTGCCAAGCGTAGAAACTATGGCAAAGGTCCCCCGCTGAGGCAATCTTTGGGTGGGGGGTTGGGGGTATATGTTCAGCAGTGGACTTTAATAGGATTTAACTGTTACGTATGTACACCCTCAAAAGAACACATTTCTTAACTGACTTAAAGAGACAGCTCTCAAAAGCCAGTCTTTTACTAACATCAATCGTAAATCGATGTGCATAATATTGTTGTTCTGTTTTTAGCTTTTTTCTGTATAAGTATATATAGTTAGTATAGTATAATTTCATTTTTGTACTCAACCAATTTCCAACTCAGCACATTTTCTAGGAAGCGTTTTTAATTTTTACCTAGATAGTACTCGAAGGTGCATTGCATTACTTTGAAAATCCTTCAAAAGTTTAATGACTGAATAGTGAACGGAGAAATTATTGTTCGTGCATTAGGATTCTCGATGCTAATTAAATTTCTCGTATTCCGTTGGAACAGATATTGTACTTTATTCTCAGTGAAGTATTAGTAAAGTTAAATCAAATAAGATTTAAGTGAAAACTCATCAGCAACATTTTTTTTTTATAGGATTAGGGTGACAAACGCGCACATAGTCCACCTGATGGTAAGTGGTTGCTGCCGCCAATAGACATCTACATCTATCCTCTATTACAAATCAAAATGTAGATGCGTTGTCACCCGTGAGGACTAAGATGGAATGCCTCATTTCCAGTAAAAAGGGCCTCCGGCCACCTGCACTCACCAAGCGAAACGCAGAGGTAAACCTCTACTTCACGCTGATTTTCTGTGAGGTCGTGGTACCACCCCGGTTCGAGCCGGCCCATCCGTGCGACAGCAAAAGCTGCCGCGTGGCTCTACCACTGTTTTAAATTTTACATTTTACTATTACAGATATTATTTTAAATGTACCTACATTTACTACCGCATGAAGATATCAAACTATGTGACCAATTCAACACGGGTCTAGGTTTCTAGTCTTAGGCCCGTATTAATAAACGTTACTCAACGACGACTTCAAGTGCGTAATCATTTGAAACGCCCTCATTACGATATCGGCATCTCAACATCGGTGCTAATTAATACATACATACATACATATAATCACGCCTCTTTCCCGTAAGTGTAGGCAGAGACCACTTCTTTCCACTTGCTACGATCCTTACATACTTGTTTCGCTTCGTCCACTTTCATTATTCCCTTCATACATGCTCTTCGGTTTAGGGTACCTTTGACCTGGCCTTTTTTTCAAGACGTCCCTGATTTGATCTAGAAACTTCCGCCTATGTCTAGACTCTAAACCTAGACCTAGGCTAATTAATAAACACGCAAAAACAATATCTCAAATCACTGTACTTAGGAATACTGTTCTGTGACTTGCACTCAAGTACACACACTTGAGAGTCGAGTTTTGTTTATTATTTAGTGTGGCACTCAGCCGATAGCCGTAAACCTAAACCGCATCTTGAGATATGTTTATTAATAAGATCATAACCTCAATGTTGTACTTAAGTGCGTATACTTGAGCTGAGTAACGTTTATTAATACGGGCCTAAGTCATATTGTCTGGGTAGGTACCTACTACCGTCTTACCTAGTTCGTCACCAAGCAGGAGTACCCTCACCGTTATGTTCTGGTCTCATGGGTAGATAAACAGAGCAGGACGTGTTGTCATTGTGGCCTGATCGATTTTTGACCATCTGGTCACGATCATTTGGCCGATGGGCCTGACTTTTCACCAATAAACTGTTCTATTTTAAGACAGTGCTTCACTACTATCTCACCTGACGATAATGATGCTTTTTTTGCCATCATGGCGGCACCATTACCAGTAATGAAGTGAAACATTTGACAGATTGCAAGGCAGGGAAGTCAGTTTGTTAGAAAAATGTAGGGGTTAATGTTTCTTTCTGTAATATTAGTTATAATTTATATCAATTAGGTTGGAAATAAATAAACCAAAGTACGCATATTCGTTAAAAATTTAAAAGAGATAAAAATGTGCAAAATATTAAAGAGCTAACCATTGAGGCATTGTTTTGTGTATTTATATAACGCTTTAGAACGGGATAATAATTTATTTAAAACGTAACTTCTGAATGAGGGCATCCACGACTTTTTCTGCCAACAGGGCGGCACCACTAGAAAGTGAGGTTATAATATTTGACAGATTTCATAGCGGGGAAGTTAATTTGTTCGGAAAATGTAAAGGTTATTGTTTCTTTCTGTATTATCAGCCATATTTTATATTAGTAAGATTAAAAATAAATAAACCAAACCACAGATAAGCATAAAAATAGAAAAATTAAAAAAGTTTTAATGTACAAAAAATTAAAGAGCAAACCACTGACGCATTGTTTTGTGTATTAATATAATACTTTTGAAACTCATAATTTTATTAAAAATTAACTTCTCAATTAAATGATTTTGTGTAACAAAAAACTTTACCTCAGTGTCAACTAGCGACATCTGGTGAGCAGAAAATTATTAACCCTCATTATATGACACTGGTGTAACAAAAACTTCACGTCAGTCCCAGCTAGCGACATCTGGTGAACGGGAGATTATAAGCCCTCATTGGTGATGTAGCCGAAGATGGTTAAGGTAACTTAGGTTAAAATACCCTTTTCACCCTTTTCAATAGGTGTAAAGAAGGGAGATAAGGGAAAATCATACCACTCCACTGTTGTACGTATTACGAAAGAAAAAAGAAACCATTTCGTTTGAATGCGTGTTGTATCGAGGACAAAGGGATGGAGACTGGCGGATCGTATGGTCGTTCGATTGTGGAAGGTAGTCGGAAAAATTATTACATGCCAGCCTTATTCTATAAAAAAAAACTACGCACAGATAGGACTGAATGTCAGGCATAATTAGTTCAAAAGGATAAAAATGTTTTAATTTTAGTAAATAGATATTTTCTCACATTTTCTTAATGATGCCATCCCTTATTCTGCCGACTTCCAAAAAGGAGAAAGTACTCAATTCGACTGTATGTTTTTTTAATGTGTATTACCTCATAACTTTGTACTGGGCGAACCGATTTCGATGATTATTCTTTTATATGAAAGGTCAGACCAATGGTTATTGAGTTATTCTTAAATAACCTATATTGAAGTCGCTTATATTGAAGTCGGCTGTACAAAATTGTTAATTTTAAATTATTCGTAGATAATAAAGGTGCAAGACATATCAGTGAGCGGAAGCATGACGTTTAAGACAAATTAAGACAAATATTACATAAGCCACAGTAGCCTAATGGCAGGGTGCGGACCGCGAACTCAAAAAGATAGTGGGTTCAAATCCGATATTCGACTACTGTCGTGAACCATTCCTAACACAAGCATTTTTTTTAAGCTTACCAGGAGTAATTACAGAGAATATTAGTAATATTAACTACTCAACCGTCCACCGTTGTTTGATATACTATATGATTATATATTGAGTATGAGTCATTTTTAATTCAATTAGTTTCACTAATGACATTTAATTGTCTTGATTGTTAATATTCTTTTAATCTTAATTATATCACTACGCCCTGGGCGGGATGGGAGACAATGCAAAAAGGCATTAAGTCCGCCCTTTGTAATCCTTTTATTTAAGTTGATAGCAATTATGCATAAATAAATAAATTATTAAAACATTCACTGTATGCTTATTTAAACCATGTTTATATTCGTAAATACTTTATTTTTTATTTTCAATGTCGACCTTCGTATTGCGAAATGTTATCGTTTAAAAATATATGAACGAACGCGTGACGAGCGGTACAATGGCCAGGGCACTCAATCGCCGGCATTCCAGCCTGAAACACGAGTACCTCAAAACTTCCAACCGTCACTTTTAGGAATTTACATACAAAAAAAAAATTGAAAGGAAAAATGCGGACTGCCCCCCTATCTGACCCGCCACTCCACTGCGCCCCCGCTCGTGTAGCGGCTACTTTTTCATCTGGCTGCCGTTTAGGCAGGATATTAATGAATTTCCTCGCCCCAGCGGCGCGTGATTAGTTCACTAATGATATTAGCTTGCTCCTACGGCTCGAGCCACAATATTGTCTATGATACGCGAGCGCGATCGCTTCGGTTCGTTTCTAGCTTGTTTTAAACTGTAAGCCAACGAAAACACCCGCTAGATACCTATCTTATTTATTTAAACTTCGTTGCAAAAAAAAATGTTCAAAGGCAGATTTAACGCCGTAAGGAGTTTTCAACCAGTTGACCTATATAATCAAGTAGAGTACACTACTTTGGGGGTGCAATATGATTTGCAAGAGATATAATTAAGGATTAACACAATGACTATATGAAAATTAACAAATCTGTATTACTTACACAATAGTACGTGGTAGAGCCATGCTGCAGCTATATTATGGTTGTAGCGCGAATGGGTCGACTCGAACGGGAAAGGACCACGCTCTCACAGAATATCAGCATTAAATAGCAGCTTAATGCTGCTGCGTTTCGTATGGTGAGTGTGGAGAACCGGAGACCCTTTTTACTGAAAACGATGCATTCCATCTTAGTTCTCAGGGGTGTGCATTTTGATTCTTAACTGAAGATATATGTAGATTTCTATGAGCCACAGAATCCACTGTGGACTGTGTGGTCATTTGTCACCCTTATACAATAAAAAATAAGGCCGAAAGTCATCTATGTTGCTCACATCAACATTAAACCAGTGGTGAGTCGAGTTTATTAAAATCGTTCATTCAATTACTAAAGGCCTCTTAAAATATCTGGCCAGTAAACGTTCACACTCCACTGGAATGATTGGTCGATTTAATATGAAACAAATAACCGTAATTATTCGCAATGGTACGCGTAACGTTTTCGACGGCGGGATTGTCTCGAATTTCGCGTCACGCGTCGAAGTTTCATGAATTGCATCCACTCTTTCCCGCGCAATGTGACCAATTAACCGATGCAAACCCTTCGACGTATCTTTTGCGAGGTGCAGTCAATTTTAAACAACAACCCAATTAGAATAAGAATGAAATTGGCCTGTATTGTGGAATATGCAAAGCTGGGGTTAGGTGTTTGCGAGTCGGCTGCATTTCGGTAGAATTTTTACGGCCCTCCCATGAAGGCGGTAAGCGGAGCGTTGAGATATAAATCAACTTCATATTGTGATTTTGCAGGCCTCGTTACAGTAACAATACCCCATATTTACATATAAAATATTATTTTAGAAACTTTATTTATCGTTCGGCGTAATCGAATATGTTTTGTTTCGATGTAAGTCGGGAACTTACACGGGGCTCCGGTTTCTTAGCGCGTTATAACGGATTCTCATTGTATTTTTTGTTACGTTTTTATCGTACGCAATCGTTTCCGCTTTAGTTGAGAAGGCTTGTAAAACGTCATGTCTGTTGTTTTATATTGTTGTGGATATTTTATTTATAATAATCGAGTGACAAACGATCTTACGTATAAGTCCACCAGCTGTCACGCTCCATACACCAGCTACTACAGTCCACAGACACCTCTTTTTATAGAATAAGGGTGACAAACGGCCACAAAGTTCACCTGATGGTAAGTTGATGCTGTGGCTCATATACATGTACATCTAATTTACGGAAGGGAGGCAAACGAGCATGCGGCTCACCTGATGAAGTGATCACCGTTGCCCATGAACATCCGCAACACCAGGGGAATTGCAGGTGCGTAGAACTAGATAGTAGAGCTATTTGAACAATAATATATTACTAGCTAGCACATCAAAGAGTGCTATACCGATTTTCCGGTAGTAGGCACGATAAGTTCCACTCAGAATTTACTCTGGACTTTTGACTTCTTCCGTATTATAATTTTTTCTTCTTACATAGAAGGCTAAGGAAAAATGAACCCGCCAAGCTGGTTCAATGCTTGTTGGGGCGATTATTACTTTTCTGGGTGGTAGTACTTCTTTTTTCCTAGTATTCTGGGTAGGTGTCACTATCTTACCCATCTATTCCTGTTCTAAAGGGTATAGAGAGTATATGATATATACGTAATATATACGTTACGAGGTAATCCATTTTATTCGTCAGGTGTGATAACGCATCTGCATTTTGATTCTTAATCGAGGATAGATGTAGATGTAAGTGGGCCCTGTGGCCCCAACTACAACTAGCAACTACTTACCCATTAGGTTGACTGTGTGCTCGTTTGTCACCCTTGTTCTATACAAAAAGGTGTCTATGGACTATGGCCGGCAAAGCACCTACAATTCCCTTTGTACTGTTCATGGGCGGCGGTCAACACTTACCATCAGGTGAGCCGCATGCACGTTTGCCCCACTTCTATAAAAGAATGTTCTCCAGACCGAATTTCGGTCACGGCGGCCAGTCTCAACGGAGACTAGCCATCTGCCCGGACAAGATTATAATGCCCAAGGATATGCGCAAGCACAGATGCACTCTCTATTCCCTCACTAGTCCGACTGTCCGATAGGACGGTAATCCGACCGAAGCACGAAGAGAGACCAGGCGCAAGACTAACGGCTTTACTTGCTTTCCGAGGCACGGGGGTCAAGTACCGCCAACTTCCCGACCCTGGGTTGCTACTGAGAGTTTTTCGTCAGAAAAACCAAATAACTTATTTTTGGCCCGACCCGGGATTCGAACCCGGGACCTCATGATCAACAATTAGGTGTAAGACCACTAGATTGGCCGAGGCAGTCATCCCCTTAATATATTAATATAAAATACAACAACATGATAGCTTTAATTGCCTCTTTTGCCACCTACCGTCCGGGTACCGATAATTACGCCCTCCCCTTCTACTCCACCCTTTCGAGTGATTTAGGCCGGCCACACAGAACATTACTAAATCGCGCTGGACGATCATGGCACACCCCGCACACTATTAAACATTTCGTCCCGACAATCCTATTTATCCAGAATATTCCATAGACTTATATATTTTTTCATAAAGTCGTATGTGCAGAGTGTTCTCCTACACACGTTAGAAATATTCTGACAACAATTTCCTTGCAATATGTGGCCGGCCTTATACGTAGATGTCGCTTTAAAAAGCACAATAAAATTTTAGTTATTTTTTTTGTCAATAATTTCATGTAATTACACAATTAACTCCACAGAGTATGAGTGTATAATAATACCCTTTCAACTTTGTTTCAGTACTAAACACTTTTTTTTTGTTTGATAGAGTAATTAAAATCGTTTCTTTTTAATTTAATACTAAGCAAAACAATAAATTTTGAATTTTGATCATTTATTTAGCTGGGAATAATGAGTGATTATGGTGTATAATATTTTAAAATTGTTAATATACATAAACAATGCTTCAGCCTTATCCCCATTAGTCTTGCTAGTAAAACTTTTGGAAAGAAAATTTCATCCTTCAAAACCTTCATGGCATGGTGCAGTCCCAATAGTCTTACCAATATTTTTAAACGTTAACTCCACACTAGGATTTTCTCCCGTATCGCGGGAGCAGTTTGACTATATATATAGACTTCACAAGGACGAATAACCAGACCCGGAACAATTATTTGTAGGCCATACAAATACTTGTTCCGTGCGGGACTCGAACTCGCGGCCCTTAGCGCTGTAACTCATTGCTACGCCACTGCGCCACGGAACCAGCAGACTACTGGGAATAACCCAAAAAAAATAACTGTTATGTTCACCTTTTTAATATTAATACAGAAGTCCGTGTTACCCAGGGAGCCCGACCCGGGGACATATATAGGAAATCAAAATAATATCCACGGCAAATCTGTAGCGTTTCTATATTTGTCTTTGCATTACGCCGACGACACGCGACCTCCGAGTCTTAAATATAAATAACGGCCGGACGTCTATGTGTGTGTGCGCTGGATTTGTATGTTTACAACGCACGGATCACACTAATAAAAGTAACGAACAATACGGACAGGTTTGGGTTGGTTGTACACCGTGAGATATAGATTACATCGCAGACTATAAAAGTCCACCGCTGGAAGTGGGCCTCCGTAGTTGCCACGCTTGAGGGGTGTGTTAGCAACCACATTTTTTATTATTTTGACTTATTTCAGGAAGATGTTGCTGCCCATCTCCTGTTCCGATTTTCCGCTGTCGTCTTTTCCGACACCCACGGAACGATATGGGATAGTGGATATATTTACACCTCCACTACACGGTGATGAGGTATATAAATAAGTAAATAAACTGACCATAGTATGCTATTATTAATCCTTTATATACTTTTAAATAAGTGTTTGAAAATCAGTGTGTTAACATTTAAAACAAAAATAATAAGAATAAATTAATATATTGTACATCATTAGTCTTTATAAATCCAATTGCTAAACAGAAGTTATTTTTTATAAGATAGAATGACAAACGAGCACACAGTCTACCTGATGGTAAGTAGTTGCTGTGACCTATAGACATCTACATTTATCCTCAATAAAGAATCAAAATGCAGATGCGTCGTCACCCGTGAGGAGTAAGATGGAATGCGTCGTTTCTCGTAAAAAGGGTTTCCGGTTCTCTACACTCACCATACGAAACACAGCAGCGTTAAGCTGCTATTTTACGGTGGTATTCTGTGAGAGCGTGGTCCTTCCCCGGTCGAGCCGACCCATTCGTGCAACAGTTATATTACTAATATAAGACCAAGACTATCAATACACTTAAGACAATTTATTATGGTCTAAACATGAACTAGTTTTAATATAAACGCTTTGTGGTGCGGTTAACAAACTTTGTAATTTAGGTTAGTTCTAAGCTAATTGGATTTACAGGCATTTCAATTAATTAGGAACTTTACAAGAAACTTTAATAGCCAAGTGATTGATTGTCCGGTTAAAATAAAAATGAATATTAAGATTTAATTAAATTATAATGGGACGGGATTCATCTTGTTCCTACTTATAGGAACTAATATTAAAATACTTTAAACTATTGATTTAACCTAGGCAATATATTTCTTGATTGATTTCGTCACGTCGTTGACGATACGTGGTAGAGCCCTGCTGCTGCTATATTTCTGGTATAGTTGTAACACGAATGGGAAGGACCACGCTCTCACAGAATACCAGCATAAAATAACAGCTTAATGCTGCTGTTTTTCGTATGGTGAGTGTAGATAACTTATATATAACCCTTTTTACGGGAAACGACGCATTCCATCTTACTCCTCACGGGTGACGACGCATCTGCATTTTGATTCGTAATCGAGGATAAATGTAGATGTCTATGGGCCACAGCAACCACTTACCATCAGGTGGACTGTGTGCTCGTTTGTCACCCTTATACTATTAAAAAAAATCCTCCCTGGTATCAAAGAGACCAAGACTAGCAGTGAATGACTAACAGTGGTAGAGCCACGCGGCAGCTTTTGCTGTCGCACGGATGGGCCGGCTCGAACCGGGGTGGTACCACGACCTCACAGAATACCAGCGTGAAGTAGAGGTTTACCTCTGCGTTTCGCTTGGTGAGTGCAAGTGGCCGGAGGCCCTTTTTATTGGAAATGAGGCATTCCATCTTAGTCCTCACGGGTGACAACGCATCTACATTTTGAATTGTAATAGAGGATAGATGTAGATGTCTATGGGCCGCAGCAACCACTTACCATCAGGTGGACTGTGTGCTCGTTTGTCACCCTTATCCTATAAAAAAAATGTTACAGGCTTGGAGTAATACTCAATTTTTTTTTTATTTCAGTTATCAAAATCACTTCCACATTTATTTAGTTTAGCCTTTAATTTAAAGCCCTTGCGAACGACAAATATCTACTAACGAATTCATAAGTTATATTTTACAGTAATACAGTACACACGGTAATACAACTGAAATAAGTACATATAGTATGTGCCATATCGATTGAGAAAAACGGACAATGACCTCAGATATGAGCCGAGTGTCAAAAGGCGTAACTTACAAAATCTCAATTTAGATGTGATAACAATATTTAAATATTGATATTATTCCCACTTCTAGGTCAGCACATATGTTTTGTTTTTTTGTTTCTTAAATAATATTGTCTGTGGTTCCTATAAACATAGTAAAATCTTACGGTACATCGCGAAAAATGTGTTATATTTTATATTTCAATTTATGGTAAGTAACGCAGCAATTCATTTAATAACAGTTTCATATTAAAAAAATATTTGAAGCAATATAATCACCATATTGAGCTTTTGCAAATTCATCCCTTTAAAATAAACAAAACGCGCGTTACGTCAGTTCGTTCTAAAAGAAACGTGACAATGGCAGCCAGAGATGCGTCACCTTTTTTGGGCCGGTCCGCCATTTTGTTTTCATTCGTGTTCGGATAGCGCTTGCGTGTGTACGTCTCGGGTAATTCATAGCATTCATTGCATTGTTTTAGTTGAGTTTTTACTGTTAAATTTGTTATATCGTTAAGTTTTTGTTTTTTGAATCTGTTATATTAGTTTTACTGTGACGGTCGTTACTAAATCGACATGAGTTCAGGAGAATTTGGTGAAGGACCCGGTCCTTCAACATCAAGTGGAAAGAGACGTCGCCGACCCATAATAAACGTAGCAGGTACGTACAAATAGGTACAAATGCGACGACGTAGCCTTTCTATTTCTTAAAGCGCTCTTTTTATGTGACCATGTGGTATTTATTTTCTAAAACAATATGTATTTATGTGATGTAGTACTATGGTAGTATATTTTTGTCATTTATTTACAGGCCCATCTTCTGGAGCACCTTTAACGTCACCAGTAAAAAAGAGAAAACCTACCACTTTGTCGGTCGGGGAACAAGAGATTATCATTAATGTATACAAATATGTCAAAAACACCTGGCCCGAAGACGTGTATCCTTCAAACGTTAATATGGTAGAAAAGGTTTCGGAGATCTCAGGAGTCAGCAAGAGCACTATATATCGCGTATTAAGCGTGTATAGAGATTCCCATAAAATACCAGAAAAGGGAATAATTAATAAAAGAAAAAAGTCTGTAATTGACAAGTTGGACGATTTTGATAAATCGGCTATAAGAGCGAAAGTGCATCAGTTCTTTCTTGCAGGAGAATTACCGACTTTAGACAAAATTTTGCTCAGTATAAATCAAGATGACCAGTTGCCAAACTTGAGCAAAACTTCCCTGCGACGTGTGTTGCGCCATTTAAAATTCAAATATATAAAGAGAAACAGAAAAAGTGGTCTAATAGATCGCCCAGAGATAGTTCTGTGGCGTACCAGATATTTGAGAGAAATACAAATATTAAGAAACGAGGGACGTAACATTTTTTACCTTGACGAAACATGGATTAACGCAGGTCATACTATGGGAAAGGTATGGGAAGACACCACAATTGAATCTTCTCGTCAATCACGGTTAGAAGGCTACTCTACTGGCGCGAAAGCCCCTTCGGGTAAAGGAAAGCGATTAATAGTTGTACACGTTGGCAATGAAAATGGCTTTTTGGAGGGATGTGATTGGGTATTTGAATCATCATCTACTGGTGACTACCATGAGAGTATGGACGCTCTCCATTTCGAGGACTGGTTTAGAAAAGTAATAGAAAAACTGCAAAGCGGCGATGTCATAGTTATGGATAACGCTAGTTACCACTCCAGACGTTTAGAAAAAACCCCAACAATGTCTTGGCGGAAACAAAATATGCAGGAATGGCTAGAATCTAAACAGATCGCATACGTGCCCTCGGACACAAAGACCCACTTAATGGAAAAAATAAAGGCAGTTAAAGATAACTATCGAAGTTACGTCACCGACGAGATGGCAAAAGAAAAAAGCATCACAGTGGTAAGGTTACCTCCTTATCACTGTGAGCTTAACCCCATTGAACTTGTGTGGGCAGATGTGAAAGGGTACGTTGCACGAAAAATACAACTTTCAAGTTAAAAGATGTTAAAAATTTACTTAAAGATGGTTTAACTCAAATCACGCCAGATAAATGGAAAAACTGTGTTCAGCATGTCCTTAAGGTTGAACAAAAAATGCGTGGCATGGATGATAGAATTGACCAAACTGCAGATCGCTTTATAATTAATGTTACAGATAGTTCATCAAGTGAAGATACGAGTGATGATTGCACCGAATAAAAATAAAGTTCTTATATAATATTAAAAATAAAGTTTTATCTTTTGCATAAGTACGTACTTATTCGGTGTCGTTATCACTCGAATCTTTATATGTGTTATAAATTAATGTTTTTTGTTGTTAAATGAATAAAGTACTTTATAACAATAGATGATTTTTCTTCTACAGCGATCTTTCACATAACTTTTTAATAATAGTTAATAAATATATATTATATCAATCATTATAAAAAAATCATTATAAATAAAGAAAGTACTACATATAAAATGTGCCTATATATTGAAGGTTTGTAACCCCTGGTTAAACGACCGAAAGGTCATTGTCCGTTTTTCTCAATCGATTTGGCACATACTATAGTACAAAAGTTAAAATATAAGTAAGTGCGTGATCACTGTCTCCGTGTCGTTGAATTTTATTGCCACCTTAGTGATTTCATTAAGAGTTTATTGCCTCGCCTTGTCTTGAATATTAATTGAGAAACATTGTTTCAAAAATAAAAAATAGCACTCTCTTAACAGAAGATGCTTTTACACTGGACTCAGCTATAATTTAAAGTGCTGATGCAAATTTTAAAAGCATTTTAAAAAGTGCAGTATAAAGGGATCTTGAAGCAATTCCGATATTCATTTTAAATGTGTTTAGAAAATGTAACAGAAAAAAACGTATGCACTAAGATTTTAAATTTTATATCAATATAAGGTTTTGAAATGACAAAATGACAAATTAAAGTATTGTTCTTCACTTTTCATCATCAAAGATTAGTCGATAGTTAGTAATCATTGTACAGTGTAGGAGCGATGTAAGACTATCCAGGGGGAAAACAAACCAGGGGAAGGGCAGCGTATTAATAACAATTAAAAAATAAAACGCTGTAGCTGCCAACCCGTGTGCCAAATGTGGCAACTGTGGCAAATATCCCTCGTATGAGGTAATCCACGGGGACATTTTCACGTGGTAGAGCCGATCGGAGAAGGACCAGACTCTTACAGAATACCAGCGTACAATAGGAACACAATGCTGCATCGTTTGAGTGAGTCCCTGGATGGTTTAGATTTACAATTGGACCCGGTAGATGGACCTGTTGTTGAGATGCAGAAATCACCCACGCGATGCCGGGTTGGATTGCTAGTATAAAATAAATTTATTTCACAGCAAATGATTTATTTAATATGATCATTTTGAACCATAAGTGCGGCATAAAATATAATATAAAAGTTCATTTTATAGCAAATAAATATTATTATCCTTGTTTTTAGACTTAATATTAGTATAATAAGTCAAAATAATATATTTTTTAGATTAAAATTGATTTTTAATAGCGCCTGAAGTTATAAAATCGTGGATTGTTATGAATGTTTAATTTTATTTTTTTAATAACTTTGTTAATTTATATAGTTTATTTTAAAAGTTAAAATTTATACTAACCTTTGAAAGCACCGCGCAAAGAGAAGACCGAGGTATTCACTTACCATCAGGTGAGCCGCATGCTCGTTTACCCCCTCTCCTATAAAAAAAAGATAATAGACAAAACTTTATTTAAAAAAAATGCGCAATAGTATTATTTTTAAAGACAAAATAAAGACAGTAGTAACCTCATGTGTTCGCGGTCTACACTGTATTCTCGCGCAGGCTACATCCTATAGATGTATATGTTTTTTTCTTTTTAGTTTCACTTTTTCGTTTCATCGAGTTTCAGATCACAACTATTCTAGAGAAGTTTTTACTTCACAATACGCCTATGTTCAATAGTGGAACTTGATAGGCTGTAACGTACCGGTAGTAATCATACGCCTACCCTCATTTACGCACATGTTTAAAATGTGTTTTCCAATCATCGCTACCTAACGTTTTTTTAATAAGTTGACGCTGAATAAAACAAGTTTAACCGTAGTTTTCAACATTTGCTTCCATAATGTATTCAAAAATATATATTTACATGAATCGTCTTGCGGCAACGACTGTGATCAGTTTCCTTACGTAAAATACATTTGAAATGTTAAGAGGCGCGGATGTGAACGTCTCTGAATCTGTTGCATGCGTGATGCGTTCTATTGAAATTTTAAATTAATGCAGTAAATCACAATAATGTCCACATATAAACATATTCATTGCTCTATCGCTCCAAATTCCACATTGAGTGTTTTATATATGCCTAGTTTATGCACCGACCGAGATACGTTTGCATTTCAAAACCGCTTATTTGTCGTTCCGTACATCACAATATATCGGTGCTATATCTATCGCTTGCCGGTGTACGCCAGGCTTAAACATTAAATGCATGAAATATGCCCTGATTTGAAACAATGGGAAAATATACATATAATAACATCAATGAATAACAATGGCGTATAAATTATCATTTAAACTGTTGTATACTTTATTAAATATTATAGCCCTTGTGTTTTGTGCGAGAACGCAACCATATGATTTGTTTGAATGAATGTTGAACACGTAAGTACGACTCTGGTGAGACTCTTGAGAATCTAGAAGACGGCGAACTTATTGCTTTTTATTGAGATCGGTCTTTAGATCTTTCAAGAATAAACTAATGCAAGAAAGTTTAGACTTCTTTTATATTTAACTACTATAATATTTAAAGTTCATTTTTGCTCGTTTTTCTGATCTAAGCATTACATATTTCGTGTACATCTAGATAATAAATTCATTTTTCCCGGTCTTCTCGGTTCGATGAGATGTGCATTCACTTCAATAAATAAATTATTAAGGAAAAGGCCATCGTGAATCTTAAGTATTTCTGATAAATTTGTACTTAATTACAAATCAGTCCAGGAGAATGAGGCATGCTTTATAACGATGCTTTCGTTCGCCCAAAGTCGTTGTTTCTCTGAAAGTTATATAATGTCATATTCTCTGTGAAAATACTTCGTTTGCAAGTATAATAATACGACTTAAGATCTATTCGGTTCGGTTTTCGGTTCTTCGACATATCCAGCGCAGGAATAAATTTTTGGTGTCACAGGTTTTTAAAGCTACGGTTGCCCTAGTTTATCATTTTATATTCGTTTTATTATTTGAAGTAAAATGGTTACAATAATTAAGGTATACTTTAGTGACCAATGTCCTATCTGCGGTGATGCCCTAGGCCAGTGCCTAGTGTGCCTTATTATAAATCCATCACTGAACATAACCAATGAAACTTTTTGTTGCAAGGTTGTAGATGTAACATGAGCAGATTTAGGTTAAGGCACTTATTACTCTTTTTTATTTCCAATAATGAATTGAACTAAATATAAGCCATCTTGTGCCTGTGGGCGTTATTGACACATGAGGGGTTAATGACTAAGGAATGACGTCACCTGTATAGCTATATGAACTTACTTATGTATCAGAGAAGATTGGGCTTGCCCTAAAGTGCTCTTTTGTATTACGATGATAATTTCTTGGAAATCATTTAACTTTGAAGAAAATTATTTAAAAGATTATATCTAGTTATATTACCTCGTGGCTGCTGATTATAAGGACCCATCTTCGAATTTTGGGTCGGGCTAAAAATAGATATTTATTAGGTTACTCTTTCAAGAAATTATCAGTGTTAGTCCGGAGTCAGGAAGTTGGCGGTATTTCACGCCCATGCCTCGGAAGGACGTAACGCCGTTGGTCCTACGCCTGATCTTTCTCCGGTCTTGTCCAATTGCCGTCCCATTAATATCGACGTAAAGTGAGAGAATAGAGAGTGCACCTGTGCTTTTGCATATACTCGTGCGCTATAATCCTGTCCCGTATGTATATTTTGTACGTGGTAGAGCCATGCTACAGCTATATTAGTAGTATAGCTGTAGCACGAATCGCTCGGCTCGACCGGGGAAGGACCACGCTCTCACAGAATACCAGCGTAAATTAGCAGCTTAACACTGCTGTGTTTCATATGGTGAGTGTAGAGAACCGGAAACCCTTTTTACGGGAAACGACGCATTCCCTCTTACTCCTCACGGGTGACGACGCATCTGCATTTTGATTCTTTATTGAGGATAAATGTAGATGTCTATAGGTCACAGCAACTACTTACCATCAGGTAGACTGTGTGCTCGTTTGTCACCCTATCTTAAAAAAATAAATATATCTTGTCTCTTTTGAGACTGGCTACTCTGACCGAAATTCGGTTTGGGGGACATTATTCACGGAACCAACCTTCAGTTCGTTATTAATTTGTTATATGGACGCAGCGCACGGCGGTGAAACGTTACAAAAACGTGACGTTTTTGTTTTTTAACCCTTTCCCTGTCCAGTGAATCATATATGAACATTTCGATTGTTTAACTGTTGTATCTGTTTCGCGGACAGAAAATCGTACTAAATTTATCCATTACGTCGATAACATATTACGTTACGTACTTCAATAAAATAATTTCTTAACTTCTCTTAGCTTCTGAAAATGTCCTAAGGCACAGTACGAGTATGTATTTAAAACTTAAAGCATCGACATCAGTAGTTATTATGGTAAGTTCACAAATTTCATAATTTTGCCACCCGGAGTGTTTCAGAGTTTTGTATATTGATAAGGTATTTAATAAGCCCCTGCGGTAAATAAAAAATTGGTAATAATATTTTTTTTTAAAAATATTATTGAAATCGGTTTACAATTACCCAAGATATTGCATAACAAACATTAAAAAACCTTACAATCGAATTTACAACCTCCTCATTTTCAGTAATCATCTATATATATGAGATTTCCCCTCTTTCCTTTCATCACGACATCTCTAGAACCATAAGGCCTAGAGTTTTGAAATTTGGTAGGAATATTCCTTTCGCCGTGTAGAGGTCAGTTAACGGATTTTACGAAATTCCATCCGCAACGGTGTTGCGGTTGGAATTTCGTAGCATTAGTGTGCGTATTGCGGGGGCGTTAATTAAAAAAATCACATTTTCAAACTATAGCCGTTATATGTATAAAACTTGGCCAGAATATTTTTTCGGCATGTTAAACTTATCTAAAACGGATTTTATGAAATTCCACGCACAAAAGGCAATGCAGGGGCGATAAAAAACTTAGCTTTTAATGTCGCTTCCCGTCTGTAGGCTTAGATCTTTTAAACTACGTAACTGATTTTGATGAGGTTTTCACCAATAGACTGAGTGATTCAAGAGGAAGGTATGAATGTATAACTTCATATATATATGTAATTCTTCTGTTCTTGTGTATCTAACTAAACTCCTTCTTAACGGCTGGACCGATTTTGATGAAATTTTGTGTGTGTGATTACGTTGACTCGTCAGTTCAAATTCATAATAGACCCGGTAGGTGGTGTTGCTGACGAGATCCAAAAACCACCCGTCCAAAGCCGGGACAGATCGCTAGTTCCTTTATAAAGAACAATAGAATATAATCATTTGTATTTAACATATAGATTACAAGAAAACCTACTGAATGTCACTTAAGCCTTACCACTTTTTCGGGAAAAACCTCTGTCCTGGGAAGAAACCTAACGGAACTTTTTTAACACAAATGAGAACAAATCAATGTATTAAAAAATTATAATGTTATTTCCTTTAACTAGACAATTGTCCATCAAACGCCGGGACCCTCTTACCTCTGCGCAGCCCTGGCGACCGACACGACTACCGTATTCGCTCGTGAAACTCCCGCGCACGACCGCCGTGTAAGATGATTTTTTCGTGATCGACCCGCTCATTGTTCGGTAGCATTTATTGGATTGCAATTGTTTACACGGGCCACCGTGCTACGGCGCCCCGCACGCTGATGTACGCTGAGCTAACAAGGCATACGTGCCCGCTCGCATGCCGTGTTGCGACCGAATTGGGGGTCCGCGAAGCGAAACGTGCGACGAATATAGACGAAAGTCCATTTCAAATTCGGTTCTTGATGTTTATTTTATAAGTTATTCTAAAAAAATATTTACGTGGTAGAGCCATGCTGCAGCTACATATATTATGATTGTAGCATGGATTGGCTCGACCCGGAAAGGACCACGCGGTATGGTGAGTGTAGAGAACCGGAGATTCTTTTTACCGGAAACTGAGAATTCCATCTTCATCTTCATTTAGATTCTTAATCGAGGATAGAGAGATGTAGATGTCTATGGGCCACAGCATCCATTTAACCAGGGCTGAAGTGTGCATTGTCACCTTATTCTATATAAAAAAAGTTTTATCATTCCGTCCGTATGAGGAAGCTCAAAGTCACTCAGCGAGCTATGGAAAGGGCTACGCTCGGTAAGCGAAGTGGGGCCACTGCACTAGATGGAATGATGACCTGCTAATATATGTCGAGGGATGCTCAGGACCGTGCCTTGGGGAATTCATTGGGGGAAGCCTATGTTCAGCAACGGACTTGTGAACGGCTATAATGTTGAATGATCATGATCGTTGCGTTAATGGGACTTTCGATGGATTATTTCAGCTATCACTACAACCTTTTATCATCAGAAATTATCTCTTTGTAGACTAGTGTCATTTAAAGGAGCTCTAATTCCTCGGCCGTCCAAGAGCAAACAAGCACAAGCGAGCCAACAGAGTTTAAATTACGCTATTAACACCAAGCTATAATAGGCAGGAAACCTTCCCATTAGATACATTTCATTTAAGATTTTCCCCTACCTTACTGTTCTTGATAAGTAGTTTCTTGAGCAAAGATCAGATAAGTACTAGTAATGATCAAAATTGGTTTATAAATTGAATATATTAATTATATTTTAAGCCATTAGTTAATCGTCAGAGCCTATCCCGCCTGTCTAAGAATGAACCTGCTACCCTTCGCACAGACTGACGTGAGGTTGTCATTTTGCCTTACGAGAACATAAATTTACCACTGGTACTATTTCCAGCGAGGAAACTCGGGCAGCATTCTTGAAACTACAGCGTAAGCAATAGGACTGTATGATAATTTTGGTTTTAAGTTTTATATTTTATTATGATAATAACAATCTTGTATAAACTCGGATAAAATAGTTTATTACTTTTACCTACGGAATTTATGTTTATTTTGCTATACATTGATCGCTCGAATCTCATAAACATGCATTAACATTTATTATTACATTCAATAAAAACAATCGTTAAGACCAGTAAAGAATTCGAAGTTACTGGAACATGTCGCATGCGTTGGAACGCTGGAGCGTTTTTACACCCGACGAACGAAATCCGCGCCATCCAACAAATGGTATATATACTAATGATAGCAAAGAAAACACGTAATATAACACTTAGTACCAAGGCTATGTTTAATTTAAGCGGAACTCAGGACAAGAAAAGCCTCACGCGCTATGTATTACGAACGGCTTTACACATTGCTGTAGTCCTGCTGTTGAAATCTCCTCACTTATTTTTTAAACGTTACTTTTCACACTAAGTTTTTCTCCTGCATTGCGAAGGTAGTTTACAAACATAAATAATTGTACAAGGACAAATATCCAAACCAGGAACATTTATTTATAGACCTTACAATAGTTGTTCCGTATTCTCATCCCTAAGCCACTGCGCCACATAGCCGTTAAATCCAAATTAACAAAGGACATGTCAAATAACTCTTAGTACGAAGGCTATGTTTAACTTAAGCGGAACTCAGCACAAGAAAAGCCTCACTCGCCACGTTTTACGAATGCTCTTCACATTTCTGTACTCCTGGTTGTATAGTTAAAATCTCCTTTTGGGTATCGTTACCGAGATGGAAGTAATTCATCCAACTTCGATATTTTTTTTATAGGATAAGGGTGACAAACGAGCACACAGTCCACCTGATGGTAAGTGGTTGCTGCGGCCCATAGACATCTACATCTATCCTCTATTACAATTCAAAATGTAGATGCGTTGTCACCCGTGAGGACTAAGATGGAATGCCTCATTTCCAGTAAAAAGGGCCTCCGGCACCTGCACTCACCAAGCGAAACGCAGAGGTAAACGTCTACTTCACGCTGGTTTTCTGTGAGGTCGTGGTACCACCCCGGTTCCAGCCGGCCCATCCGTGCGACAGCAAAAGCTGCCGCGTGGCTCTACCACTGTTAAAGGTTTTAAAGGTTGATATGGTTATCTCATTAAAATAACAAATTTATAAGCTAAACTGAGACATTAAAATATCTTATAATCGATTCCACATTTTACACAGTATTATTTATAATATAATAAATATATAGATAAATTAATAGAATGAGGCGTTACTTTGCGAAAATCGATTTTAATAAGGATGTTAAGAATTAATTAGCCAAGATCTGCGTAAAAAATAAAATAATAATAGTAAACGAGCACACAGACCACCTGATGGTAGGTGAGTGATAAAATGGAATATCTCTTTACCAGTTAAAAAGATGAATAAATGTTTTCCATTCTCGTCATCATAATGCTAATGTTTTGTATTCTCTTGATAAGCTTTTATTACCGCAGCGCATATAGAAGCGCAACGTAGACAGCTGTGCAATATGTGTGATATTGTGGTATTCTTTGGGAGGGTATGTACAGCTGTGGATTTTTAAAGGGTTGTAATTATGACGATGATGATGAAGATGATACGTATGAAGAGTCGTGTAAATATTAATCAGTTACTACATGAAAATAACCTTGCAATTTAATTTCCCTTCGCGGAATTCCCGTCTACGCCGCGCACGCACTACAGGACGGATTATGCAATAATTTTCTGCAGGAACTGTTTTTATTCATCCACAAGTACTTTTAACCGTGACGCATATTGTCCCGTGGGTGTCGTAAGAGGTGACGGAGGGAAACTGAAAGAGAAGATTGGCAACAGCAGTTGTTACTAACTATATAACAACTGATAAAAAACTGCGCCTGCCAATCCGCTTTCCAAGTTTGTCTATAATGGCAAAATCTTCTCCCTATGAGGCAATATGTAGGGGAGGCCTATGTTCAGTAGTAGACTTTTATAGGCTGTAATGGATAAGAACTTTTGTCTGTTTTTCACAAAACAGTATTTCGAAGGTCAAGGTATATATAAGTCTTCATTATTATTGTTTATTGCCTAAAGAAAACTAAAGTAGACGCCGGATGACTTTCCTATGGTTTCTAAATAAAGTTCTTCGTAACTTATTAACAAGTAATTAAAAAAATTCACGTTGCCGGTCGTGATTGTTTCTTTAATACTTAACTCACGTTTTACCTACATGGAAATGCCATTTTTTTTAATTCATTACCTATCGAAAATTATTACTGACGCAAGACGAACTTTTTCTAACGTCTCTAAATAAATTTCTTCCATACTTACTTCACGTAGTTCTGGCAGTTCACGTTGCCGGTTGATTTTTTGCTTCGTTCATTTTTTTAAATCACGTTTTATTCGGATGGAAATTTGATGTTATAAATCCAATACACCCATGATTTGCTCGTGATCTGACTTTATTATTGTGTCTTTCTAGTAGATTTTTAAAATATGTTCGACTGGTTCTCAATTCGACAATATTTTTATACGTTACGCGATATCTTTGCCAATGAAGACTAATAATCTTCCGTTCACCAGATGTCGCTAGTTGACACTAAGGTGAAGTCTTATGTTACACAATATAATTTAATTGAGAAGTTAGTTATAAAAGTTTATCAGTAACTAGAGTATTATATTAATACACAAAACAATGTTTCGGTGTTTTGCATTTTAAATTTTTGCACATTTTAACTCTTTTTATTTTTTTTTTCCTTTATGAATATCTGTGGTTTGTTTGATTTATTTTTAATCTAATTAATATAAATTATAACTACAGAAAGAAATATTAACCTTTACATTTTTCGAACAAATCAACTTCCCCGCTATTAATCTGTCAAATATTACACCTCATTTTTAAATGACGCCGCCCTGGTGGTAGAAAAAGTCGTGGAAGCCCTGATTGTGAAAGGATTTTAAAGATTACTTTTTATTAAATAAGCTACAAGTACTTCAAGTATCCCATTCTATTTTGAAAAAAAAATTCTATTTGTAAATATAGATCAAATGGGATTTGTAGTTTTAATGGTACTGTTTAGAAAACATTCCAGTACATTGAGCTTGTGACATTCGTTAACCCTCTAAAATGGGTTGAATAATTGTGCTTTCAAAAAGTTAAGGTAAAATTATTCTTTCGAAACCGGGGCGTTAAGTCTTCGATACACTATGACACTGGGCTGAATATTTGAAAACCCTGTTTGGTATAATTTATTGAACATTATTCATAATTTCTAATACGTTACCGTTGTGAATGTTGTTTGTGTATTCATATATTCATTCATTTGTATTTTGTTTGTCCAGCGTGATGTGAGCCAATGTTGCTTTAGACAAACTCAATCAAGTACTTCCAATGTTCAAAGTTCTTTATTTACTTTATTGAGACCATATTATAACTTTTAACAAATACTAAAAACCGACTTCAATTTGCTAAAAAAGAAATTATTTCTTTTCTGCCTTCAGGGGTGATTTTTTTTTACTCTAAATATAAATATAATATCGATATAAATCGGACCACCCTTGGTTTCCAATCAAAATCAAAATTCGTTTACAATATGCGAAGATACCGCGTAACAAAAAAAAACACACTCGTATTGAGAACCTCCTCCTTTTTAAAGTCGGTTAAAAAGAAAGTTTATTTTTTTCTTATTATTTCTACCTCGCACACCTTTTTTGGGAATCGGCTATCACTAGCGATTTTCCGAACCGATACGACTTAGGGATCTTCAAGAAAAGAACTTCTCTGTTTTAAAAGAAAAGAGAGAAGAGCCACTTGCTCGTTTGTCCCTCTTTACCATACCATGATTTGGGCAAATTATATCGGATAACCTAAATATTTCTAGTCAACGATAAGATTTTTAACCAATTTCAAAAAAGGGAAGGTTCACAATTCGAATAAATGCCTTTTTTAATATGTTCAATATTTGGAACTATTTATTACATTTATTATTGTATTATCAATTATGAACCGATGTTCATAATTTTTTTATTAAATAAGGTGGCCCAACATTTACTTCCTGAATTTTTTTTTTTCAAATAAAATTTATTTCAGGGGTCTAAGTAGGTCAGGGGAAAAAGCCTCTAGTCCAATCTATACAAATAAATAGAATTTAAGTGTATGTTTGTAATTTTAAAATAACAGTTTTTTACTAAATGCATATGAAAGTATACTCAGACGCTACTTAGAACAAAAACATTTTTTTTTAATTTTTGTTTGTTTATCTGTTTCTTTGTTTCGGCTAAACTCCGAAAAGGCTGGACCGATTTCGACGGTACTTTAACTAGTAGATAGCTAATGTTATAAGGAGTAGCATATTATGCTACCTACTTTATTTTAGAAAAATAATTAGGATTCCGCACAAAAAATCAACACCCATAAAATCTAATCGTAATATATTCCGTGCGCACGAAATCGCGGGCAACAGCTAGTTCTTCTATAAACTATGTCAAAGCGCCAACTTCAGAAGATATTGTGTAAAAAATAGTTTGTGCTAAAAATTCCTAAAAAGTCTAGTTTTAAATAATCAATAACCTAGCTACGTACACCACTCACAGGTTAGTGCGCGCCGTACAAGTTGTTATAAAAGCCATTAGATTTTACAGGGCTTTTATTTATGTACTAGTGTGGAACAGTGTACGTGCCCTCTCGGGCCTTTTGGCCGGTCGTTGCTTAATGCATTTTACGCTGGTAGCGGCGAACATCTCGCCCGCCTCTACCTATTAGTTCGTCTGCTACTTTTGTATTCCCTTTTTCAACCTCTCCATCTAACATTTTACGGATTATGATTAGATTATAGCACGAAGCTAGAAAGGGAAGATGTGATTAAAACATTTCACCAACTCCGGGCTTAACGAGATTATCTTTATATATAAAAATCAATTGCTGCCCGTCAGTCACGCTAAACTCGAATAAAATTTCTTGTGTGTGTTTTAGTGGGTGTTGCATGATTTAGAGATTTACAATTGAACCCCGTGACGCTATTGACGAGATCCAGAAAACACCCGAGCGAAGCCGGGGCGTATCGCTAGTATTTAATGGAAACAATGTTGTCAAAGTAGTAGTAGTTGTTCAAATCACTGTTGTTAGCGACTTTTTTTATTGCAGCCTTTCAAAAGCCACTATTATTTTTCATTTGTTAGGTATATGCTTTGCGTTGTGTTATTAACCTTAAAATAAGAAGACGGAATGGAGTTCCCATTTCGTAATGGTAGTAGATTTGGTAAAAGATAATTTAAAATTAAAAATTTTGTGCACCCGACTTCAATATATTATATTAATAATAATTTAAAAATAATTGGTCAGACCTTGATCAAATTATTATATATTGTATGGGATAACATGTGAAGCACCAGCTTTCAAAAAAAAAGAATCATCGAAATCGGTTCACCCAGTAAAAAGTTATGAGGTAACAGACATAAAAAAGAACATACAGTCGAATTGAGTACCGTCTCCTTTTTGAAGTCGGTGGAAAATATACTAGAGAAACGAAATTTCAGTTTCTAACGTTGAAGTTATAAACATATCTACAATATAAACTAAACTTTTAGCAAACGACTTGAGGACTAAGATTCGTTTATCATCATTACACTTGAAGTAATGATAAGAAAGAGTTCTGGTTCTTTACTTCTGCACTCGCAATACGAAACATGGTAGCATTGAGCTAGTATTTTACGCTGGTATTTTGTGAAAGTGTGTACCTTCCCTAATCGAAACGAGCAATTCTTTCTGCAACTGCAATAAGGCAGCCTGGCTCTGCCCCGTCGAGAAATCAAAAGCGTTGAGCAAAAATATCTTCATTACCCGTCGTTATTCTTTTTTAATTTACCCAAACAGTCAAAAGTCACATAAAAACACGTCGTATTATATTGCTGCGGTGTATTTAAAAAGCAAACACACTTGGGCAAACGTTCAAACCCATCCTATATTCGTAGACAAATGTCAACACACGGACGGTCAGGCGGCCGCGAGTTTTCCCGGAACGGCTCGCCACCGCCCTTGTTGTGAACAAGTTGTTTTCCTTCGAAGATTTTGTTGTTTAAAAATGTACTACGATTTTGACAGTAAGTGTTTTATAGTAACTGGTTCCGATTGCAAGCCGTTTTACTGTGTAAAAAGTAAAAATTAAATTAAAACTAAAATCTGATTTCAGGCAGCTAATATGAATAAAATAATTTCACATTCTGAATTCAGTGCTAAGACATTGTATTGAAGAAATAAAGTTCTGACTTCAGAATATAAAATTATTTTATTCATTTTACCTCTATGAATTTGGATTTGAGTTTTTATTTACATTTAAAAAAAATCTATTGACTTGAATAAGAAATGTCTCATTGTTATTTAAATAGTTCCACTAAAAACTTCATCCCCTAATTTACCACTCTAAGCGAAGAACCTTTTCTTCAAATTTATATGAAGTATGAATTATTTAATAAAAAATGAGGCCTTCATAATCGGTGACGAACATTTTACGTAATCGCATAAATACATAACATAAATACATTCGAATCGGTAACTCTCCTCCTTGTTTTGATGTCGGTTAAAACAAAATATTGATTCAACAATCGACGAACGATTTAAAGCTGGCAAGTTTAGTCGTCTGAATTTAAATCAATGAGTTTAAGTTCTCTTTAAACTATAATATTGTTAAAACTCCACTAGCACCCAACGTTCCCATCATATTTTTTTATAGAATAAGAATCAATCATCATTTTTTTTTGTAGAACAAGGGTGACAAACGAGCACACAGTCCACCTGATGGTAAGCGGTTGCTCTAGTCCATAAACTCACCATCGAAACACAGCTCGTATTCTCTAAGAGCGTCGTCCTTCCCCGGTCGAGCCGACCCATTACAGCAATAATATAGCTGCAACACGGCGCAACCACGTCTAAAACGTGCTAAATTCGCATATCGATTTAACTTAATAACATGTTGGAATATTTTAGTATTACGTTATAATATTTTCCTGTTCATATATGCTACACGCTAAAGATCATTTAAAAATTTTAAGGGACATTAAAAGAGATACCTGACTGCTTAATAAGGATATTACATGTTTCTCTGACATTAATAGGCGGTCGCAGTCGCATAAGCGCGAAGTTCGGTAATTTTACACCTATAACAGTTTGTATGAGGGAAAAAATTATCATAACTTTCTTGTCAATAACGTTTTTCCTTCTATATATATTTTTTTGGACAGGTTAGAGAGTTTTTAGACAATTGAGCATACAGTGTACCTTCATGGTAAGTGGATGCTGTTACACGTAGACAGACGCCTAAATTTATCCTCGATTAAGGATCAAAAATAGATGCGTAGCTATTTATGAGGAATATGGTGGAATGCTCTTTTACCTGTAAAAAGGTTTCCCAAGTAGTGGCGGCGTAGAATCCACTGCCCACTGTTGTACCGTGGGTGTCGTAAGAGGCGCAGAGGAAAAAACGGGGCACGGCAATCAGTATCTTCCTGATCACAACTAAAGATATTAAAAAACTGCTGTTGCCAACTCGCTTGCTGCTACCATAGTTACTATAGCAATTATAACCTATATTAGTGAATCTACCCGGGAAGCCTATATTTAACAGTGGACTTTTAGTGTAATCATAAAAAAATCTCAGGTTCTCATTACATTGCTGGAGTGCTGTGGGGATTCTGGTTCATTTCCTTCACAAAAAAAGTGTGTATATGACCTACAGATAATGGTTTTGAGTATGTTTTGCATACTTACATTAGTTTAGTGATGGCCAAGAAACAAAATATCTAGTATCTTAAGGCACTACACATTTATAAACGAGAATATACTCGTACTACAACGCCATTAATAAACGAGTTGGTTTACATAACATAACACAGTTATCACACCTGTCACACAGAGTAGAAGGTCTCTGGATGACAGCCGTTATTCCCTGACCGCCGCAATCCATTTCACATCTGACACACCTCTCTTTCTCCTTTCACATCTTTGTTTATATGTGCGATTAACTATCTCTAAAATTTTGGCCCTACCAAACAGCAAAATAAAATTTATCAATTAATTAATTCTGTATTTCTTAACGATCAAACGCTAAGTACATCCATTGACAAAAACGCAGCCAGCGTTCTTAGCACCATTTATAGTCATATTTATTGTATGAATTACGTTATGTTAATAAATACATGTACCAGTTATTCTAAGGAAAAAAAACAGAGACACCAAAATACTATTATATTAGCATATTAGGCATATTAGGAAGCCGCCTGGGTACCAGATACCACCCTCTACCTATTTCTGATATAAATAGTATTGTTTCTTTTTATAGGATAGGGTGACAAACGAGCACACAGTACACCTGATGGTAAGTGGTTGCTGTGGCCCATAGATACTACATCTATCCTCGTTTGCGAATCAAAATGCAGATGCGATGTCACCCGTGAGGACTTACATGGAATGCCTGTTTTCCAGCAGTGTTAAGCTGCTATTTGACGCTGCTATTCTGTTAGAGCGTGGTCCTTCTCCGGTCGAACCGACCCATTCGTGCTACAACTATACTACCAATATAGCTGCAGTACCACGTATAGATGTTTGCACTGTCGTGTTCCGATCTTAAGGATATTGAGAGGCAGTAGATTTACAGACACTGCCCTCCATCTTAGTCCTCAGAGGTTACAACGCATCAGTAGCTTTTGTATGAAGTTGTCTACAAGGGAGTGTCGCAGGTTTATGGTAAATCCTGTTTTTTTGATCACAAACCTGTACTTGTTTACGTTTATGTATATAAATTTAAGCTCAGGTTAAGTTAGGTTGATTTATCATAAAAATATATCAATCTAGGTTTTTTGATGAAAGAACTGAATTTATGCAGGTTTATGATAACGTAGAGTAGTTAATAGTTATTTTGTCTCACCTGCGACATGCCAAAGGATTATGCTACTTAGCATCAGATTGAATTTAACTGCGTTGTCACCTAATTTTTATAAAAAAATAACCGCAGCTCTCTGGGTGTTATTAAAACAATAAGCCAAACGCGCGAACAAACTACTTTTGAAACGCGTTAAATCCTTTTCTCCGTATGCCTAATTAACTACTAGAATTCCACTTCACGTGCTCGTAGAGAAGTCGGTCTCTGTTCAAAGAGACGTTAACGTGAAAAGGGCTACTTTGTGAAAGAGTTGGAATTGTTCGCGCGTTTGATGTTCTAGTTCTAGCGGGCGAGATTGCAACGTATTGCTCCGGAGCCAGTCGCATGTGAAATTGGGCTTAGTGCGACCAAATTGATGTTAACAGTACTAACAATGAATACCTACATACCTTTAAAGATCCCTGTGCTCCCAAAGTGCCATTCCGTCATATTCCGCATATGCAATAATTGTTGGAATTAGTCATTGACTCAGTTTTGCGCATCGTGATTTTTCTGAGGATATTGGACGTTATAGGTCCAATCAATGAATTTTCTTCTTTCTACATTCTATAAACAGTGTTAGCTATAATCATAATAATATTAAATTTATAAATTCAGATTTCTATGGCAGTGAGAAACCATTGCGAAATTGTAATTAAAAAACTCAAAGGCTAAAACACTCTTGGACAACCACAATCGCTATTTAAACTTCAAAACCAACAGTATAGTTAACTCTTATGAAAACTAGACTCCAAACTCTGCTCACAATACTCCTGTTGGTACTTTCTTTTTCTTGTTTAAAAAAGAAAACATAAGCTTCACACTAGGATTTCTGCCTGCAGCGCGTCCTTCTAAAGGTTATGGAGAGCCAGTATAATCACGAACTGTGAGACGTTTCATCTTAGGCTTTAGAGCTGACAATGCATCTTTTTTTTTAAATATATTATTCTAAGCCAGCGCTTAACTACAATCCCGCCTGATGGTAAGTGGTGATGTAGCCTATAATGGTAAAGCGCACTGACTTATCAAAAACAGACACCCACATTGTAATCGGATGGAATCACAGACGCTTCTGTAATCTTCTTTTTTTATAGTTGGTTGGAAGTGTCCATGCTGCAGTAGCCACTTCATCTGTCATTTCATTTTAAATAAAAAGTATAAGGTTGTATAACCTTCAAACTTTTTTCATAATATCTGAGTGACCAACTATATTTAATAGTTACACTACATTTCGAAGCAATGTATTCTTTTGATTAAATTGTAACTTTAAATTGATATTAGATTGAAAATAAGTTCATAAATTCACAATTTATGATTTTGATTAGGATTCTGTTTTTTTTTTATCTACAGAATATAGAATTTTTATGTAACTGATTTTCGTTTCGTTACTAATGCAATGATATACATTGCAGCCTGAAGACGCGCATACAGACTAACAGACGGATCTCAATAATCAATCACGGGTTAGATTGAAACAGCGGCTCATTCAATTGGGTTGAGTTCGGTTCCGGGCCGTAACCTTACGCACCCGGGTGAGGGCGGGCGGCGGTGGGCGGGCAGCCTGCAAATGCTTATAAATAAGGCTCATATCAGTGCAATAATGTGTTGCTAGGGGGAATATTGCACCGCCATCCAATACTCGATACACGCAACACGAGTGCTAATATCCAGAGCTAAGAGTTTCGATTACCTCATGCGGTCCATTTTATTTGCTCCGCGTACATTTCCTTCGGATATTTAGAATTATATTAGCGTGATCGTTAAACCTTACAAAGGAGTCGATGTACAGAACTTTAAATGCGTCCGTTTTAACTTCGCGATATTTATAATCAAATAAAGATTAATTACGGCACGACGTCAACTTGTAAAAACGGTTTCTCGCGATCTTTGTGTATAACTAGAAAAAAAGTAGTGTTAACAAACACAAGCTGCGCTTTGTTTGAGGTTAAAATAATGTAGTCCGTCTCAGAGTGGATAAAGAGCGAATGTTTGGTGTTTCCACACGTACTGGTTTTGTCGGATCTGTCTTTAATTTGGTAATTCGTAATAACCAAAAATGTTACGCATGAGATCAGAAATAAGAAAGAAGAATTAACTAAACCTTTCGACTATTTAGTATGAGGTGACTACCATACATCAATTAATAGGCAATCATAAAATTAATAAGCTAAGATGAATACATTAGTATAATGTAGCGTTGTTAGGAGTAGCGGTATTGGGATTAGTGGTGACGGTGATAGTGCACGCAAACGAGGGGCCAAGGGAGATGCTGCAGATGTTAGACACATCATTTTATTTATCTTTTACAAAATCGATTTTCGCAAAGTATGGCCTGATGCTATTAATTAACGGATCTTATTTTTTACTTCGAAGAAATAAATATATTTCATTTCATTTTATTCAATAGTGGGACGTGCGTTTAATATAAAATAAAATTTTGTTATCTTTGATTTACCTAACAAGGACGAAAACGCTTTGGCCGTGCGTTTGATCTCTTTCTCGTCTATGTGACTGATAGGGAATGCACCTTTACACACGTGTGAACTATAATACTAAACTGCGCAGCTGGTTAGTCTGTGTTGACACTGGCCGCCGTGACCGTATTTTGGTCTGCTTGTTGTTATTATATGCACTTAGAGAGAAGCTCGCGAAATATAAGAATACGTCTAAATAGGCCGTATCCCGAGCTTCAAATTGGCGGGGTAACCCTGAGCACATCACACAATAATGTGCCAGTTGTTCACGCATTTGTTGAGCTGTTATATGTTAAACAAAATTTATTATTAGCGAACATTAAAGTCCGAGGCGCCGGGGATCGTCTGCCGCCACGGACGGCGGCGTGCCTAGTGATGCGCAATGACACCATCGAAACTGCACACGATATCTTCGCGTTGGTCATCTCGATATAATAAATCATGAATATTTCTTGCTGTTAAGAATGCATTTCTTGCCTTGTAGAGTTCTAAAAACTAACTATCAAAATGGTAATCTTTTTTTGCTATCGCAGCATATAAGATATTTGAGTAATTATAAATTATTTTATTCTAAAATGTGCAGCCATTGCTGGATAAAAGACCTCCCGCAAAGATGTTCTGTTACTTTGGCTTTGGCTATGCGTGTTCGATAACGATACATTTTAATTTAAACTGTTTTTTTTTTCATCTTTATTATCCGTTACTTTTAAGAATCTATACAAAGTGAAATTAAAAATAAAACTTTGAAGTACACATTAATTAATTTGATAAATTTTAATTTCTTCCAACATTCTCACCTGGACAGTATAAACCATTTAGTTTGCCATATGGTTTCGTAATCTTTACGTAGTCTTGACTATCAGTCTGGGACTCTAAATTAGTGTATAATTTTATCAAATGTTTCGATAACTTAGGATGGATATTATCGCTATCGTTGCCATCACTAATTGAACAATACGACCGGTTGATTATGCATAACACTCGTTTGAGATATTTGGTTATAGATTCACCAAATAATAAACGACGTTCATTACACACCATATATCTGTTGACACAGATGCAACGCTATTGCCACTATGTTACAGGTTTGAAACCGTTGAGTAACTTAACACATAACTTTTAACCTAGGTATATAGATTTACCTTTCCTTGATGTACACATAAAAGCATTGTGTGTTAACTTACTGGAGCAGCGCTTATTTCTCTATAACCCTCTTAGAAATGAGAGGAGGCCTCTGCCCAGAAATTGCGCTTATAATTAGACTGTGACTTAACGTTTTTATATGGTTTTAAAGTAGGTTAAAAGTTAATGAAACGCCTGCTACATTTATCCGCTATTCAATTACTGTCTTAAACCACTTTCACAAGAATTTCAAGCTCAGTTGGAACGGTAATATTAGTAGAAATTATAAATATTATTATGTTAACAAGCAAAATGCTCAAAACAGTCATAGGCAAAAATTCCCCTCCCATTTTATTGTATTTGCAGTTGCAACATTTAAATATATACATATCTTACAAATAAAACAAATCTAACGTCATATCATATTACGAGTATGTTTAAATCCATCAAGAGGCTACCGAGCGTGCCGAAGACATATTATACATACATACATTCATACACACTCTCGAAAAACATTACCCTCCTTCTAGGGCAGTTGGGTAAAAATAAACGTTAATAAAATATTTCCCTAACGGCCCTGAAACGATTCGCGATAAAGAAAACTAAAATACGCAGAAAGAGCGTAGATTATTGAATAGGAGAGCGCAGTTGTCGATCGGTGTCATGCGGCGGCATTTTTCTGGGCAACAAAGGGCGACGGCGCCGCGCGTTGCGCCGTCTCAAACAATCACGAGCGAGATCAAAGGCGGGCGGCTGCGTGTTTACACCCGGCCCATCGCCTAATCAACCTACTGATTAATTTAATTAAACATTACGAGAATGCTCTGTTTACTGTACGTTTCCTCGGGACCACATGCGCGTTCAAAGGATGTAGGCCGGAGTATAAACATTGACCCCAGTTAGAGCTGTCGCAGCGCGGTCAATGATGTTGTGGACAGCAGAGCGATCAGCGGATGCAGAATTTTTGACATGAGTTTGCGTAAATATACGTATGCGTCAGGTGAAGCACCAACGCTCCTGGAAGTCTGCAACCTATGAACTTTTTTTATAGAATAAGTGTGACAACAAACATACAGTCCACCTGATGGTAAGTGGATGCTGTGGTCCATAGAAATCTACATATATCCTCGATTAAGAATTAAAATGCAGTGTCTCACCCCTGAGGACCAAGATGAAATGTCTCGTTTCTATTAAAAATATATGAAAAATGCATGTATATAAGACTAATTGAATTTTATAACAAATATCAAATTATATCAAACGAACAGTACGGCTTTCAAAAAGATAAATCTACATCTTTAGCGATTTTCTCATTCATAAAAGTAATGCTATCAAACATCAATAAAAATAATTTTACAACGGGACTATTTTTGACCTATCAAAAGCCTAGTTTCACATGACCCACTATTACAGAAATTAGAAAAGATTGGGATTACACTAGGGACTTACACTTCAGTGGATATCAACATATATCTAATAGACAACAATGTCTCATTATTACTAAAGCAGACATAAATTTATACCGCACTTGTCCGAATACCGATATAATAAATATGGCGTTCCACAGGGAAATGTTCACGTTCCAATCCTATTTGTTGTACATAAATGACATTGTCAATATGACGAATCATAAGTACTATAAGTACTACATACTACTTGATGATGACATCTCTATCATCGTGACTTCCAATAAAAAAAATTAATAATATCAGTGACCATGAGGCTAACATAAATAATATAATAAATAATTTAATTAATTGGGTTGACATACATAATTTAAAAATTAATTTATACAAATCTTTATATATACAATTTAATAAATGCACTATAATAGTAAATATAATATATGTTTAAACTAGCTGGCCAGGCAGCCGTTGTTCTGCCCTTTTCGACGACCCTTCATATAAAAAATCCATAAATTCGTAATAAAAAAATATTGAGCGTCACTTATCAGGATAAAACCTATCCTATCTCTCAAGTTGGACCAAACTGCACAGTGTGTGCATAATTTCATTGAAATCAGTTTAGTAGTTTAGGAGTTCATCGCGGACAAACAACGTGACACGTAATTTTTATATATAAAGATTACAATTCTTTTATCTGAGCTAAAATAAATTATTTTATTATGTAAATAGGGACCAGTTAATCTAAATAATATTGAGACTTTATAACGTTAGCTCTAATTTTGCTTTTTGATCATTAAACATTTTTAAACCCATAATATTTCAAGAGCTTCTTTCCTCCTCTGAGGGAATAATAAATGGCCACGTTATCTGTGGGACATAATCCTTGTAAAAAGACATCGATTTTTACCGCTGATGAAAATAAGGCTGTTGAAATTTAAGAAACAGATCCTTTTCACAATAGAGAAAATGGCTCTGTGTGTAAGTGCCACCTTTGAGATTCTGTAATTAATAAAAGAAAATCCAAATTCAAGAGATCCAAATACAAGAGTAAATTTCACAGTACGCGAGCAAACCGGATTCGATCCCAGCCGGCACCAATGAAATTTTTAATTGCAATTTTTAAGTACTGATTTACCACGTTTCCGGCGGTCTAGATAAACATCGTGTGGAAATGCATATCTGAGAAATAAGAAAAAAATATTTCGAGGACACGCATCGTTCGCGCGTTCGCCAACACGCATTAGGGCAGCACGACAGACTTTTCCTTGCTCTAAAACCCAGGAATGAGAGGAAACCACCTGCACATACCACATACCACACCGTTACCACATGTTATATCACTTCTCTTTAAATCTATTTTTCATATAATATATTATTTGATTAAATTTAGCCAAATACTTGCGAAGCAATGTTAGGTATTTGTTTCTTCTAAATGTTTGTATTTAGCATCATTATCCATTACAGCATCTCCTGTTTTACTTCCCTCTGTCACCTCTTACGAAAGCCACGGGTCGATATGGGATAGTGGATATTCGTACACCGCTACTACACGGTTGGTATTTAGCATAACTAAATAAAATAGGTGGTAATAAAACATGTCGTACAATAATTCTGATTCGCGCCGAAACTGAAAACTAGAAACAACCTTTTTGAAAAAAATATTAATATTGTCACAAAGACAAAGTCGAACTCAGTGGCCAACCGCGAAACGTTTCACCGACTGCCACAGACGGATGTCAACCAGCCGCAAGTTTTTGACATCACAAAAAAAAAATTAGCCCGCACATCGACAAAGGTTAAAAGCGCGGCCTCGCTAACGCATTCGTAAATAGAACAATATCGCGTCAAAACATACGAAGGTCCTTAACACTCATTAACAGGCCGGAAAGGAAAGCGTTTGAAAAAAATGAACAAGTTTTAATTCGGGAAAGCCAGTTCCCCGCGCAGGAGAGTGAGCCGTTTTTACGTTTTGTTTTTTAATTAGTTGCCGCTTAAACTTTACCGCGTTCGCGTTGTTCGGTTTTTAATTCTATGTTTTTTTTTTTAATTTAACCCCTACCAATTACGTTTTTGAGTATAGTTCGCATTAAACGCCGACAAGTTAATAAGTAGTACGCGGGAACTAGTTACGTGTCTCTTTTATCGAAGCTTGGAAAGGCTTTTGATTCCTGACTTTTATAACTAGGCTTCAAATAAACTCTTTTCATATTACTCGAACCCGCCAAAAGGAATACTTTCATAAAATTATTTAAATGTGTATTTTTTTTATAGTAAAGGGTGACAAACGAACACAGTTCACCTGATGGTAAGTGATTGCTACGGCCCATAGACATCTACATCTATTCTCTATTACAATTCAAAATGCAGATGCGTTGTCACCCGTGAGGACTAATATGGAATGCCTCATTTTCACTAAAAAGGGTCTCCGGTTCTCTACACTCACCATACGAAACACAGCAGCGTCAAGCCGCTATTTCACGCTGGTACTCTGTGAGAGCGTCGTCCTTCCCCGGTCGAGCCGACCTATTCGTGCTACTACTATACTACTAATATAGCTACAACATGGCTCTACCACGTTGAAAATACATACATATGTGTATTTATACGTCGTAAGATAATGGGACAAATCGAATCTTGTACAAGTCCGAGCCGAAATCGAGCTACGATTGCAAAAGGTCCCGTTGCTCGCTTAGTATGTTTTTTTTTAATTAAACTTCCTCTTCTATTCTCCCCCTTAACACACATTGAATATAACTTGTTTTAATCCGTTTAATTTTAACATTTTTTTTATTATTGACGTTTAAAAAAGTTTAAACTTAACGCGACAAGATCTGAAAAAAATAATTTTAATAATCATTACAGTCTTTCTACATAACAATCAATAAACATACAGTCAAATTGTAAACCTATTATTTTTTGAAGACGGTTAAAACATACTAATTCCAGAGACAATGTTACTTAACCTAGCAGTTAAATTGAGAAGTGTTTATTTCGATGGAACACGGAATAGCAACAAAAATTGTTGAATCTAAAATGAACGAGAATCATCTGATTCCTGGAAAGTCTGTAGGAAATTCCATAACAGCCGCACAAAAGTTCCCCGATAATATTTTCGTCTGATTTGTAAACGATCCCGTAGTATTAATTGCGTTTGTACGTTGAGAAATTTATTTTGAATCGTGTGAGAATTTTCGCAAAGTACTCTCATTAGGTATTTGCATTTGTTGCTTCCTTGTTGACATTTTGTTTGCAAAAAATAAGTTTTATTATTATACACTAAGTATATACGACTTTATGCGAAAATTGTGTAAAGCATGTGTTTTGGAGGCATTGTACAATTTATCAACATCACATCATAATAAGTGTGATGAGGCCTCGTGGTGGAACAACGCTTTGTAATTCGGTGTTGGTGTAACGTGGACGTCAACCTACAAAACGTGATCAAATTGAAAATGGCTTGAAACAATTATTTTTCTGAAGGAACTGCATCCGTGGCTGGTCCCTTAGTGACAAGAGAGCTGGTTCTTGGCACTATACCGCGGAGGGTAGGAATGAATGAAATATTCAGTTTTTAATTTGTTTATTGTTACAAATATTATATTAGTACGCTATGTAAATACAATTTTCAACATGGTAGAACCTAGCGTCCTCTACATTCCATTTATCGGTATGTGGACTCTGCACTTTAGAAACCTTACTTCCCCGTTGATTGTCGATTATTCGAGATTCATGGCCGTGCTATTGCTACTTCAGTTTACTGATTCATTAAGCTATATCTGATACTACTTCTACATCCGACATCATCGTTACGGAGTCTATCAAACAGAGAAAATTTATTATTAGAGATCTTTTTGCGGCTTTTATTTTTATTTATTTATTTAAACTCCATTGCACAAAAATGTACAAAAGCGAACTTACCGCTTTAGGGCGTTTTCTATAAAAAAAATAGAAAATACTACTTTGGAGGTGCAATATTATTTTTAACAGAAAGAATTAAGGATGAAGGCTTTAATCTTCGAATATTATTAACTGAATCATCACATTAAATATGCCTCATACGTCTCAATATATTTTCACAGAGATTCTCCATTACTCCAGCTTGGGAGCAAAACAAAACGATATCATAAATTACGTTTGCATTCTTCGTATCATTTGTCGGACGAGGGTAGGCAGGGCGCGTAGTTACGTTCGCTAAAGGGAAACAGAAATAACAGGGTGCCGATTTTAACATAACAGAAACGGAGCTCTCTCGCGTACATTACGGCAGCATAACAACAGACTTCGGGAGGCACTGAGCACGATATTAATGTGTTAAATTAATTATAAACAACATTCATGAAGAATTTTCCCGACGCACCGACGCTACTTTAATCGCTACCAGCGTCGTACCTAAATATTTACATAATATGAGAATATTACAACGAAAGAATTTACATTTTGGTGAATTAATTTTATTTGAGACGAAGTCAAGAAATATTTTATTTAATTTAGGCATCATAATTAAATTTCCAATGTATTTTAAAAAACATGAGTTCAAAAAGCGAAACCAGGGTCGGCAAGAAATTCTGGTGTCATTGCCTTTTTTTATAAAACTGCTTTAAAATTATAAAGTTCTAGTACCTTGTCTCTGTACTTACCGTGGAAGAGAATTTTTTATATAGAAATATAAATATAAAGGTAATATAGTCCATCTGATGGTAAGAAGATGATGAGACACATACACTAAAATCTATCCCCGATTGAGAATCAAAGTGCAGTTGCGTTGTTTGAGGACTAAGTTTGCGTTGACTCGTTAACAGGAAAAGGCTCTCCGGTTGCGCGTTCTGTACGGGAGTAGTCTTTCTCGAGTGGAGTAGCCCCAGATTAAACATGATGGTTATGTTTAATGATATACATCAGAATTTACTTAATAAAACGTTACACGATGGGATTGTCTCCTGCATCGTGCAGGCAGAAGGTACGATACAAAAATGTCTAATATATATATAATGTTCGGAAGGGCTGAATCAATGAGGGCATCCACGACTTTTTCTGCCACCAGGGCGGCGCCACTTTCGAGTGAGGTAAATATTTGACAGATTTCATAGCGGGGACGATAATTTCTTAGGAAAATGTAATCTTTAAGGTTTCTTTCTGTATTATTAGTTATATTTTATATTAGTTACATTAGAAATGAATAAACCAAACTATAAATATAACTACAAGACGACTTTTTAAAAAAAAGAGTTATAATGTGCAAAAAATTAAAAATCAAACCACTGACGCATTGTGTTATATATTAATATAATACTCTAGACAATGATAAACTATTATTTAAAACCAATTTCTCAATTAAATGACACTGTGTAACAAAAAACTTTACCTCAGTCGCTAGTAGCGACATCTGGTGAGTGGAAGATTATTAGCCCTCATTGTAATGAAACTTCACGAACAGATAGAAAGAAATGGCAGGAGGGTTCTAGGCTAAGATATTTTTGTAAGTACGAATAACTGTGTGAAATGGTCTTTGATTATGTTGAATCTAACAACACTACATTAATAGATCCTTTCCATACGAAGCTGGAGCGTGTCACAAGTTAGTAAATAAAATCTGTTTCCTAATCAATTAATAACGCGCGAGGCAGTCGCGCGACGTTAGCTGGGAAACAAAATAAAATTGCAATAGACATGGTTAGTTACGATATTCGAGGAAGACCTTTTTATTTGCTGCTTTCTTTTTCTTTCCATTGTTCCATTATACAAAGCGGTGCATTTCACCTGCGATCAAGTTTATATTCTAATGCTCACGACTTTGCGCCCATTTCGCAATATGTAACATATTAGAATAAACAATTACATTACGGCCGTATCGCCGCATTTCATTGTCAGCAAAAAGTAAATAGTGTAAGTTAAGTGTAGTATAAGGGGTTCTCAAACTTTTTCAGTTTGCGACGTACTTACAGGCTTAGCATTTTGTCGCGGCACTCTAGCTAGTCGAAATAGAGTACAATGATAGATAGGCATAAAATTAAAATTAAAATATAAAATATTAAAATTAAATAAGCTGAGTTTTTATGTTAACATTGACACACAAGAATACATTTTTTATTCAAGAATAATCTTTATATAAAAAAATTACGTGTCACGTTGTTTGCCCGCGGTGGACTCCTAAACTACTGAACTGATTTCAATGAAATTTTGCACACTGTGTGCAGTTTGGTCCAACTTGAAAGATAGCATAGTTTTTATCTTGATAAGTGACGCTCAATATTTTTTTTTATTACGAATTTAAGGATTGTTTATATGAAGGGTCGTTGAAAAGGGGAGAACAACGTCAGCCTGGCCAGCTAGTAGAAAATAAAATATAATGGCAATTTAATCAGAGTGACGTGTGAGATTTGTAAACACCACACATTTAAAAAGTGGTATAAGGCTTGACACCGCTATTCTCATTTCTTCTTCCACATTGATCTTTGAACGATATTTACTCGTTATTATGGCTACGGCTGAAAATCCTGTTTATTTTGTACTCGCGAACACATAAGTTTAGTTTCCGGAGAATGGTAAAGAAGAGCGCGTCACTCTTTATTCTCTCGTATCGCGGCGCGCACTTTGGGAACCTTTTGTATAAGGTAAAAAACGGAAAGCATGCATCGCCTCTCTGCGCACTAGAGCGGTTTTATTATTGCATTAGATATATTGAATAACAAATGCTATATCGCTATAAATTAATTAGCGTAATGGTATAACGTTTTTTTCGAACCGTGTGGTAACGGTGTAAACTAAGAAGTGATGAAAGAAACAAACCAGGAGATCCTAAAAATTATTAAAAAATACGATCACCAACTCACCTGACCAGCGTGGCAACTATGGCAAAATCCTTTCAATAAAGCAATGTATCGGGAAGACCCATGTTCATCTATGGACTTTTATAGGCTGTAAAGAATGAATGGAACGTTTCTATTCACCAAAACTATAACAGACGCCATGTTCTAGCCGCCAGAGAATTTATCCTCATCCACTTAATTTTTCTCTTAGTAGATGACTGAAAATGCAATGAAAATTGACCCTCAGTATTAAATAATAAAGACTTAAACCAAACTGAATTTAGTATAATTATCAAAACAAATGTATGTCAGAGCTTCATGCGTTTGTTACAGGACACTTTTCAACTCACACAACTCTATCTGTTAAAGGAATATCCTCTAGACGTTACTATGCTTATTGATTCCTACTAGGCCCAACATTTAGTCCTACAGCCCGTCTACATATTTACTATGTAGAAGCTATAGAAACATCAAATAGTTATTATAAAACTTCAATAATATAATTGTATCAATATTCAGAACCTTGTACAAAGTATGTTAGTAAACTTAATTAAATGTCAGATAGTCCCTTCGTCTTGTATAGCATTCACTGTATATATTGTTTTTTGTACGAATTTGCTTTACAGAATAAGGTTAATAAGGAAGCACATAGTCCACCTGATGGTAGGTGAATGATGTGGTTCATATATACCTATATCTATCCTCGATTAAGAATCAAAATGCAGATGCATTGTTATCCCTGAGGACTAAGATGGAATGTCTCTTTATCACTAAAAAGGGTCTGGTTATCTACACTCACTAAACGAAATACAGCATTATGATGCTGTTTCACTCTGGTAATATGTAAGAGCATGGTCTTACCTTGGTCAATCCGACCCATTCATGCTGCAGCTATAATACTATATAACTGCATTATGGCTACCACGTAAGCATACCAAACCATGTCTGTTTTTTTATAGAATAAGAATGACAAACGATCACACAGCCCACCTGATGGTAAGTGGTTACTGTAGCCCATAGACATCTACAGATGCGTTGTCACACGTGATGACTGTGATATAATGCCTCTTTTCCAGGGAGAAGGGTCTCCGGTTCTCTACACTCACCGTACGAAACACAGCAGCATTAAGCTGCTATTTTACGCTGGTATTCTGTGAGAGCATGGTCCTTCCCCGGTCGAGCCGACCCATTCATGCTACAACTATACTATTAATATAGCTGCAGCTTGGCTATACCGCGTACATTTTATTTAATGTGAGGAAATATCACACTAACTATCACACTAGAGATGTATTACATAGTTTTATTGTTTTATAAGTGACACAACATTATGGCATAGTTTTTAACAGTGGTAGAGCCACGCGGCAGCTTTTGCTGTCGCACGGATGGGCCGGCTCGAACCGGGGTGGTACCACGACCTCACAGAATACCAGCGTGAAGTAGAGGTTTACCTCTGCGTTTCGCTTGGTGAGTGCAGGTGGCCGGAGGCCCTTTTTACTGGAAATGAGGCATTCCATCTTAGTCCTCACAGGTGACAACGCATCTGCATTTTGATTCGCAAACGAGGATAGATGTAGATGTCTATGGGCCGCAGCAACCACTTACCATCAGGTGGACTGTGTGCTCGTTTGTCACCCTTATCCTATAAAAAAAAAAAAAAAACAAGAAATTTCTCCATGACTCTTAAATTACGGTCCAATGACCTGAATTTATTTCCAGTGTGTAATCATACTGAAAATAAATTAATATATATATATATATATATATATATATATATATATATATATATATATATATATATATATACTGCAAAGACTGAATATTAATAAATATACCGTAGGATCGACTTACAGCGTTAATATTTTATCCTTATATATGGAAACTATGAACATTATTAATTCAGTGTAAGCTACGAGGAGGAAGTTCCGCGGTTTCGCTCGATCTGTGAATAATACAACGATGTTATAATTTGGATGCAGAGGCATAAAAGGCGTTTTAAATTAAAAATAAATGTTCGTCAAAGTTAGACTTTAATAATTCAGCTTCGCGCCCTCCCGACACCCCGTGTAATTGGGTGCCCTGGTTAGGCTGGCAATCATTTACTGATCAGAGCGGGACAAGATCAATATCCTAAGCTTGTGTTCTGATTCAATATTTTAAAAGGGATAGAATAAAACTGATCTTACTGAGTTTATCGATTTTATTTTAACCAAGTTGAAACTTTTAGAATGCTAAACGTTTACCTTTTCTATCTCTGTGTTCCTACAATGGTTGATGAAAATATGGGTGCAATGTTCATAATCAATTACTAATCATTTATTCAAATCCAATACAACTACATAATTCCAGGTTGTGCCAAAATACTGTCCATTGAAAACACATTACTTCGTATAAATCTATACTTATATATGGCAGCCCTAAGTCATTCGATTAATTGGCCGGATAGTTATTTAATTAAATGTCAGCATTCAATTGTTTTAAAGAAAGCTTAGCTAAATCGTTTCACGAAACGTTTAAAAAGGGCTAGCCAATATTTAACCATCGGTTAATTACAGTGTCCGTTTGCGTTTGCGTCATGTTTGGTAAAAATGAGACGGGGATTTCTGGGCCCAATTGTAATAAGTTGAAATATAATTTAAAAAGAAGCGTTATATTTTTCTATTTCAAAATATAAAAAATTTACCCAACTCACAATCTGAAAGACGAGAAATCTTAAAAATAAGTTTATGTTACGATTAAATAAGAAATCGATTACTATAATCGATTAATGTGAATGAGTTTTAACAATTAAACATAAAAACAATTTACAACAGATGATTGATTCAATCAAGTAAATAGATACATCACAATATATTAAGATAGTAGTCAACAGTTTAGAAAATAAAATATCAACATAATAAAAATAAATCTTAAATTCGATTCACCTTTACAGTTCGATTTATTACTTTTGTTTATCAACTGTATTTTTAAACTGTGCTGAGTGACAGCTCCTGCCTGACTCAATCTATGATTACTTCTCGTATACATAGATTAATGTATATATCTCTTATCATTTAGTACGTGTGCGTTTTGAGTGTGTTTCCCGTTGTTTTATCAATTTATATTCCTCGACCACTGCTTTGTTTCTGCAGACTTCTGATCTTACAAGTACTTAACTTGTACGACTTGCTATCATACCGAATACCGATAATCTCGTTTACTCGTTTGACTTTGGCTCATTATTGTGGATTTTAATGTGTGAATTGTGGCATAGCGACTAGTCGCTGTAATATACTAGGCCCAGGATCCGTCCAAAACTAGCAATCGCCCTTCAAAAATCAGCTGTTTAGTATAGATTATTGCCAACTTGTTGCATAACCTCACTTTTACTATTTGCCAAAGTCCGCACAATTTTCAGTGATGTTTTGATAATATATAAGCTATTAATTGACACAACATTCATATTCTTACAATCTGGGCCCAAGAATGTATGAAAGCGTATCAGTCTCCTTTCAGTTTAAAATTTTGTTTTAGAATTTAGTATCATTGAGCCTTTTTTTATAGAATTAAGATGACAAACATGCATACAATCCACCTGATGGTAAGTGGATGCTGTGGCTCATAGACATCTACATTTATCCTCGATTAAGAATCGAAATGAAGATGCGTTGTCACCTCTCAGCACTAAGATCGAAGAGATACGAAACACAGCAGCATTAAGCTGCTATTTTACGCTGGTATTCTATATAAGCATGGTTCGACCCCGTCGAGCCAACCTAATTGTGTTACAAAAATATTATAGCTGCAGTGTGGTTTTACCACGTAAAAGATATTTGTGGCCACATGCATATTTTCTCTAGTATGCATGTTATGATTACCAGAAAGTTGTAGTTAAATCGGTAAAGTTAAATCGGTAAAGTTAAGTACAGTATAATAACGCTTTCAGGATGTTGTTGCGGCTGCCGTGGCATTGCAGTGCATCAGGTATGTTTGCACAAGCGCGTACTGACACTTTTCCAGCGATCATTCGGAAGAAAACAGCCTCACTCTTGCAACGCTTACGAAACAGTAATAACAGCATTCTGAGAGCGATATCTGTAAGATATGACTGTCCCATACAGAATCACTGGGTGGGCGTAGTCATAGGGTTAAAATAATGTGTAATTACTTACAATACTAACATAGTTATAAGCCAATATTGTTACTTACAACATTACTAACAATATATGGACCATGGTCTGAAATAAAATTATTATTATTATATATTATTATTAAATCAGCGTTGATGTCACCTGGCCAAATGAATGCTAGCGATGCGGTGGCAGAAAAAGGAACTAACACTGCTTTTGATTCGACCTTTTCCTTAAGCTAAACGTTAATATTGTTATACATTGTAACCAAACAAAAAGGCTAGGCATTTAACTGAATACCGGCGGTTTAGCTAACAGGCTAGACGTAGAAATTTCGCTTAACTGATTGAACGGTCGGACTGCAAGTATAACGTAATACCCGTAAACGTAGATTTCTAATGTATTATATGTCAGTTTAAAATCAGAGACTGGGAACTATCCTTGTTTTTTCGTAGAACCTGGTATCTCTACACAAAGGAGGAAGGGAGGTGAGGCCGTGGGGCGATGATTAACATGTTTGTCTTGCTTACATCGTCGCCAGCAACTACGCCCAACTCAAATAGTCTTCCGCGTTTTGCATAAGTACCCAGTCCTAGCCCGTTGAGTTCACCAATATTTGTCTACACGAATGTCACTGTAATTAATGCTAAGAATTAAAACTTTCGTGTTTGACTGTTTGCGCACTTTGACGTAAAATTATATGGTGTTAACGGAATAATAAAATACCAACGCGGTTATGACAGTGGGCTTATTTATTAACCATTTGCGACGTAATAATTTTAATAACCGTGTACAAAGTGTAAAAATATCCACTATCTCATATATTGTCCCGCGGGTGTCATAAGAGGCGCAAGAAGAAACAGGGAAGACGAAGGAGAAACAAACTATGAGATGGACAGCAGTATTGTCCTAATAACAACTAAATATAAAAAAAAAACATGTGTGCAGTTCACACGCGGTAGAAGTGAAACCTTGCGAATAAAATTGCTTTGTAATAGCGGCATCTACTTCATACTATAGAACAAAAATTGATTGACTCTTTAGGCGGTACGTAAAATAGACGCTAGATGGCCTAAACACGACTAATTTAATATAATGTTTTATGTCATTCTCTCGCAGGCTAAACCCTATAGATGTATATGTTAGTCTCTTTTTAGTGGCACTTTTTCGTTTCATCTAGTTTCAAATCACAACGATTCTAAAGAAGTTTTCACTTCGAAAATGTTCCTGTTCACAAAATTTTCATAAGATATTCATAAACGTTGAAGTTAGATTTAACTATTTTGAACTTGACCTAGGCACGTGATCGGGTGTTCGCACCAAAACTGTCGAAATGTGATAAGTTGTCGATGATTACTTGTAATATTAGCGTTTCGGTAAATTAAGAACGCAACGGTCTTAGCGTTGGTTTTACACTAAAGTTTAATATAAGGCCCACTACGTCCTTCTTCAGAAATCTTAACGTTGCGTTCCCCTAAGTGCTTGTAAAATGTACTTTATATATGGCATGGCTGTAGCAGCCAGCATCATATTATGGCTGTATGAATGGGTTAGCTCTCCGCAATAAAAACCGGAGACCATTTATGCTGGTAACGAGGCATTCTATCTTAGTTCTTTAAGACTACTATGCATCTCTATTTTGATTTTTAATTGATGAGATTGATCCACTTACCATCTAATTGTCTGCATGTTCATTAGTGGTCCATGCTGCAGATATATTAGTAGTATAGTTGTAGCAAGAATTAGTCAGCTCGCCCGGGGAAGGACCACGCTCTCACAGAACACCAGCGTAAAATAGCAGCTTAAAACTGCTATGTTTCGTACGGTGTGTTTAAAGAACCGAAGACCCTTTTTACTGGAAAACAGGCATTCTATCTTAGTCCACACGGGTGACAACGCATCTGCATTTTGATTCGTAAACGAGGATAGATGTAGATGTCTATGGGCCAGAGCAACTTACCATCAGGTGGACTGTGTGCTCTTTTGTCACCCTATCCTATAAAAAAAAGGTTACCTTTATAAAAATATAAATCTTGGAGCTGTTTTTGTTATTATATATATTATAACTATTATATATATTTGATTAGCACAAAATAGATAAACAAAGAATTTTAATGGGTCCTTGTCTAATAAAATGGCCTCAATGAATTACTTTTATTTATAAATAGTGTCATAAAAAGGTCATTAATACAATAAACGTTTTTAGAAAAGCTTATAATAAATCAATACTTGGAGGACAAAGAAGTATTGAAGTGAGTTCTTTCAACCGGACCGACAATTGTATTATAATTTATTGTAATTATATCATTATAAACTTAATATTATTGTTTTATAAATTATGTAGAAACAAACAATAAGGAATGAGTGGTTAATCAAGTTATTGCTGCAGAATTGAGTGGCAGAGTTGGCAAGCACGCCCTAGACTTAGACTGAAGTTTATTCACGAAAATAACTAAACTAAACTACTCAATACTAAATATTGAAATGAACTAAATTAAGAATACCTTTAACCGACGAGGATATATAGCGTAGACATATAGATTGTGAAGGAAGCGAGAGAGGTGTGTTAGGATCGTGCCAAAGGAAAGTATTTCGTCTCTACCTAGCCCTCTGAGTGACAGGTGTGCGAGTTCATGTATTATGTAAATATGTAAAGTAGAAATATTATAAAACACAATGATCTCTTGTACGTGGTAAACAGTTTAGGAGAATCATGGCTGCAGACGAATAGAACACTGCACTGGATACTAGCATAAAATAGCAGCCTAATACTACTGTGTTTCTTATGGTGAGTGTAGAGATCCGGAGACCTTTATAACTGGAAATGAGGCACTCCATCTTAGTATTTAAGAGTGATACATGTTAATTTTTATTAATCAAGGTAGGTCTTTGAGAGTTCCAATACACCACGCTAGGCAGGTTGGTGGACGAACGCAAAGAAGTTATGCTGTACTAAGATAGTTCGTTATGTTTCAGCAGTGTCGTATGCGTATGTATGTAAGTTTCATGCACTGGGTGGCAGAGCACTGAGCACAGTAATTTAGTGAGACTGTATTTGTTAGGGCTAGCATTTGATGCACTTGACTTCGTCGATTACTTATTTACTGTTACTTTAAAAGTGTATTGTTACAGTTAAATGACATTCTTAAAGATAATACAAATTACACGTTCACTTCCTAGAATGAAGTGAGCTGCTAGAATAGAGATAAGTGAGTTGGTTATGGGACTAGAACGGAATTATTTATGATAAAAGTATTTTTTTTTATTTAGGACAACAAGCAATCGCATTAGACCTTATACCACAGAATAAATAATTTCTTACACTAAACTAAATATAAACAACACGAGTAATTATGTAACCAGCGCCGTTATCCTAAAAGTAATATTAATTTACTGTACAGTTTAAGTAACTACAGAGTTTTAGTAAATAAACAAATAAAGTGACAATACTCTGCAAGATTATGGAGCGTATATTGAATTGCTTAGTGGCACTCTCCGGGTCGTCGTAGATAGCTGCTCACCCGATCCTATGGTGACTAACGCCGGTGTTCCTCAAGGGTCCGTTCTCTCCGCAACTCTCTTCCTGCTGCATATTAATGATCTGCTTATGCCCGGTATCTGTAGGTATGCAGACGATCGCACAGTTGTGGAGAGATACCAACCAAGTCCTTGCGCTAGTCGGAATCAAATCCAATCCGAAAGAGAAGCTATAATAGAGCGTGTGAATCTCACACTATTGGCGGCCTCCGAATGGGGCGATGCCAATCTTGTGAAATTCAACGCCTCCAAAACACAAGCGTAAATTCCAAAACCAATCTTACCAGCCTCGAACACAAAAGCAAAGCAGGCAGCCTTTCAGTTTTCTACAGGATGCATTTCGGAGTGTGCGCAGGAACTGCATAATTTAATTCCTCCCTCTCCCTTACACCATCGGACATCCAGACGTTTGGCCAGTCTCCATCCTTTCGTTGTTGTCTTACCACGCATTCGAACCAAACTGTTAGCTACGTCGTTCATCATGCGTACAAAGGAGTGGAATAAGTTGCCAGCATCTGTCTTTCCATCCGATTACAATGTGGGTGTCTTCCAGGCAAGAGTGAATAGGCTTTTGATAAGTCAGTGCGCTTCACCATCTTCGTCTAAATCACCACTTACCAAGAGATGGGATTGTAGTTAAGCGCTGGCTTAATAGAGTAAAAAAAAACATGAAAATGTCAAAAAGAGACAAAATGAAAAAAAAAAACTAACAATAACCAATATCTTCTTCGTGTTGTGAAATATTTTTAATACTATTTAATGTCTAAAAATCAAGATAGATAACACAATTATGCTTGTTGAAAATAACTTTCTTACTTCTAATATCCAGAAAAAAACACCCATGTCCTGGGGAGCACCCGCAAAGAACCCAACGGAATTTTTTATAGTAACATTTTACAATTAAAATAAGTTGTGACAGAAACAGCTTGGCAGCGAACACCTCATTCCCAGGGGTTATTATGAACCATGTATTCATTAATATTATAATAACCCTATTATACAGTCTCTGTTTAATATGAAAAGAATTAAACTTGGTAATAGAGAGACTTGTGTATTTTGTAAGACTGTAGAATATACTGTAGAAGAGTATACATTACCACATGAATGAATTACTTTGTAGTCAATTAAGCAGTATTGCTAGATAGTACGTAGTTCTTTTTTTTTTCAGAATGTATATGACATTTTTAAAACTACTCTTGATTGTATTTATACAAACTGTTCTGCACGCATTGTCAAAGCCTAAATATTTTAATACCACGTTTTTATTAAAGCACTTTAAAAGTCAAGCCCTTGCTACGGGAGACCTTGTGAGAAGAAGTGGCAAGAAAGTCACAAGTGGCTTATATCTATTTATAGAGACTTTATTATTTTTAGAGACTATATTTATTTATCAAGTAGTATCATTTATTTATAATTACCAACAGTTAAAATTCAACTATATAAAATAGAATATATAGATTAGTAAAAAAGTCCAAGGAAACTCATTATGTTCTCACATTCTTATCTTTTAAATAATTATCTTCTTTAATTTATTTGACAAAAAACGTTACCACCACACTAGGACTTTATCTTGTATCCTGAGGCAGTTTACATAAATAAATAGCACAAGGTCAAACGTCAAAGAAAAATTATTTGCAGGCCAAAAAAATACAGAACAAATACAGAACTCTCGACCCTATCTCCCGACAGTGCGATTTCCTCGTGAAATAAGGGAAGAAGGAACGACAATTGGCGTTGGATAATTACAATTAGACGAGAATGTAGCAAATGGTAAAGTGAGCGGCATTATGCAAATAAATCAACAAACGCGGACGTAACTAACAAACAACAAAACAATGGAGGTTGAGCGTAATGGAGAGGCAAAGTGCCTATCAGGACTTCAGACGCTGTAAACATATAAAATGAAGGCGGTTATTGTTCTTCTGAAACAATAAGCTACATATTCCACAATTCGCTGAAGCCATTTCGAGTGAAAGCGCCGTGGAAAAAATATCCATCGGATACCGCATCGACGCACGCTTAAACAATCAACTGTGGAACAAAAAGACAGTAATGTGGAAATGGATAATGCAGAAGCGGCCCTCTCAGGCCGTGCGTATACTGCGAGCGGACGCGGAAGATGTATGAGATGTAACCGAACACATTCAATAATTTAGTAATAAAACTGTAATTATAATATATATAAACTTGAATTATAATATAGTTCCACTTCCCGCGGTAGAGCCAAGAACGCTGGCTGCGTTTCCTCGCTGAATGGCTATAAAGGCGTGAAAACAAGAGGTTCATATCAATCAGGGGAGGGATTGATACTGTAATAATGACAGTGGATGATTGTATATGGGATTGTGTATTTGGATTATGGATATTAGATTATTGTGATTATCAACCGGTTTAGATACATTATTATTCTTCGCCTAAAAGCAGTGGCAGGACCCGATAGTACAGAGTACTTCTGACGGTGTTCATTTAGAAGGAATTCACAGGAGGTTCTACGAGGCTAACCAATACAAAGCTTTTAGAGGCTATTGACACTGTACCATGTAGCGTGTTGTGATTACGCATAAATAGTAATAAAATATGTATCTTATAATAATACAATAGTTTTAAGATATTTTGTTACGTGTTTGTTCCAGTTATTAACAACAATTCTTTAGCTCTCATAAATTGTCCTCTCCTTAAATGACGTAGTTATTTTAATATGATTTTATTTAGAATGGAATGAAATGAAAATTTATTTATTATATATATATATATATATATATATATATATATATATATATATATATATATATAAAACCGATAATGTCTTAATACAGTTCATTAATAGGTATTATAAAAAAAAGAAAATAATTTAAAATTGTATCTATTATGAAGTTAGCTCTTTACTTATTTCCATAACCCGCTATCCGTGGTACCAAGCTCTTACCGTCCTCTATGCGGAGAGGATATGTGATTAGTTTTATCCTTCACCCCTCACAGTGGCATCCCCGCTCTCCATGCCCCTCCCGCACTTCCCGCGTTTATTCTTCGCAAACTCTATCTTGTAACGCAAATGAATCGCCTATATTATCTCTGAAACGACTTAAGTTAAACGTGTCTCAGCACAATTGTAATCAGTTATAATTCTACTAGTTATAAACTATTTCGCGCGTCTTCGTATAGGCAAAGAAATAATTTTCTCCGACGTGCGCGACCTTTCCTGGAGGTTGTATAAATAGAAAAAAAAGGCGCTTATTGGAACGACATTAAGAATGGTTTAAATGACGCGGACTTTAGCCTTACATTCTTTATTTTCGTTTTTTGTTAGCATCTGGTTTCCCGCTTTGTTGTCTACTGCTTTGTTAGAGAAAGTTCGTTGTATTCTTTTTTTTCTTTACAAGCTACAAATGTTTCTGTTTTCTTTTTTAGGTGTCGATTATTGCGGTTTTCACGACGAATTGAAAATTTACAATGATTAGCCGCCTTTGCTATTCATTACCTTTTTAATTGATCATTGTGTTTTTATGAATTTTGTTATTAATATACGTATGATAACCGACCACACAATCCACATGATAGTAAGTGAATGCCGTATCGATTAAGACGCGCTGTCATGTCGAGCTCTAAAAAAGAAATACCTCGTTATCAGATGGGCATCGATTGTCGACACAGCTGCTGCGTAAAATATATGTATTTAAAATTCGTCATTTAATTCGAAATAGAATTAAGTAGTTAACAATGATACTATAATTTTTATATTAGCTATTATAAGCCAGTGCTTGACGACTATCCCACCTGATAGTAAGTGATGCAGCCAAAGATGATAAAGCACACTGAGCTTAACAAAAGCCTATTTATTCACTCTTGCCTTGAAGGCGCCCAATCGGATAGAACGACAGATGCTGGCAAATTATTCCGTTCCTTTGCTGCTCACGTGAAGAACGTTTTTCCAAACCGTTTGGTTCGAATGCGTGACACGTCGACAATTAAAGAGTTGAGATTGGACGAGTGTATTGTTGCCCGATGATGGATGAGAGAGGAAGGAATTATGTTGTGCAATTCTTGCACACCCTCTTCGAAATACATCCTTTACAACACTAACGTTATATAAGTTGTGTATACATATATTCGTGTTACTACCATTTATAATTTTTTTTTATAGGATAAGGGTGACAAACCAATACACAGTCCACCTGATGGTAAGTGGTTGCTGCGGCCCATAGACATCTACAATTGTCCTCGTTTGCGAATCAAAATGCAGATGCGTTGTCACCCGTGAGGATTAAGATGGAATGCCTCATTTCCAGTAAAAAGGGCCTCCGGCCACCTGCACTCACCAAGCGAAACGCAGAGGTAAACCTCTACTACACGCTGGTTTTCTGTGAGGTCGTGGTACCACCCCGGTTCGTCCGACAGCAAAAGCTGCCGCGTGGGTCTACCACTGTTAAAACGAAAGTTTTATACGGCCTTACACATTTTCTATTAAAGTACCGCCTGTGCCTGAAAAAAAAATATCCAGATATTTGGATGCGATCCACGAATACTATTTATGCTACTGTACAGAACCGCTTTATTAACCGAGTTATTTTTATTTCTTAAGTGCTTACATGTGTTGAAAGCAATTGGACTTGTACCTATATTAGTTGCGGAATACATAATGTGCCATGTCCTCCCTTCCGCCCTGCTGAGTTCACACACTGCAGTATTGCCCTGTATACAACCTTTAGTTTGTAATTCATTGAATAAACACTTTATTTTATATCGATTTAATGTATTTTCAATTAACACTTTAAGGTCAAAATGTTTTAAAGTTATAATGTTTTAAATAGTGTTTTGTGAGTTTCATTTAGCTTTAGAAATCATTTCTACAGCTTTAAAAACTTTAATTTAGTCGATATGTATTATAAGAATAGTATGGATATAGAAGGAGTGTTATCGTATTTACAGGAAAATGCGACTAGTTTAAATTGGTTTATTATTCCATCAAGTATAACTTAAATTAAAAAATTTAAAATACCCCTGAAACAAAAGAATAAATTTAATTCAATTTTACGTGGTAGAGTCAAGCTGCAGCTATATTTATAGTATAGTTGTAGCACGAATGGCTCGCCTAGACCGGGGAAGGACCACGGTCTCACAGAATACCAGCGTAAAATAGCAGCTTAATGCTGCTGTGTTTCGTATGGTGAGTGTAGAGAACTGGAGACCCTTTTTTGGAGAAGAGGCATTCCATCTTAGTCTTTAAGGCTGACAACGCATCTGCATTTTGATTCTCAAACGAGAATAGATGTAGATGTATATGGGCCTCATCGACCACTTACCATCAGGTGAACTGTGTGCTCGTTTGTCATCCTATTTCTATAGAAAAATGTTTTCATTGGTTCTAAAATATTAGGCCAACTATAAAATATCTCCAAGATAATGTGTGATAAAAAATACATCTAATTTAATATCTTGTATTAAAAGAGAAAATTTTAACACTTACAGAAGCCCGTTGTCCGTGTGTCCGCGAATAGACTATTTATTATGCGGGGTGTATCATTTAGCAAACATTTAGTCATTAACTGGGGGTGGGGTCGCACTTTGTATGCAAACCAACTAAAACATTCAGTATTGTTAATATCAAGAACAAAGTACTGAAAGAGATAGTTAAGGCCGGCCCCGTTGTAATTAATTCGCTGACACATTCATGAAACATGTGCAGTAATAACTGATAACCGGTGTCCCTTTGTTAATAACAGATATTTTATGTAATTTGATGCGATTTACAAGTGCTTAACACGTTATTTACACAACGCTTTCAGCAAAAAAGCTTTAATAAGGCCTGTAATATTTACCTTTTCCTGTAGTATTAACATTAAGGAAAGTAAGCATTGAAAAGTTTTTGGACGACTTCTAAACAGAAGGAGGTTTACAATTCCACTGTATGTTTGTTTGTATGTCACGCGATATCTTTGTCAATTGTGAACCAATTTTGATGATTCCTTTTTTACTACCGCTACTATTACAGCCTAAAATAGGTATCCCCCAGAGATAGCTTTATCGGGAGGATATTTGTCGGAGTTGCCACACTTGGTAGTCTTTAGCTGTTATTAGGTAGACACTGTAGCCCATATTCTGATTCTTCCCTCTGTCGCCTCTTACGACAACTACGGGACGATATATGGTAGTGGATAAGGTTTTTTTTAATAATGATGACAAACGAGCACACAATCCAACAGATGGTAAGTGGTTGCTGTGGCCCATAGACATCTACATCAATCTTCGTTTACGAATTAAAATGCGGATGCGTTGTCACCCGTGAGGACAAAGATAGAATACCTCTTTTCCAGTGAAAAGGATCTCCAGTTCTCTACACTCACCATACGACGTGACGTGACGGCTCCGTGGCGGAGTGGCTTAGCATTGAGTTCCAGCGCTGGGGGCTGCGGGTTCGAATCCCGCAAGGGACAAGTATTTTGTATGGCATACAAATAATTGTTCCGGGTCTGGCTGTTTGTCCTTGTGCAATTTATGTTTGTAAACTGCCTCCACGATACAGGAGAAAGTCCTAGTGTGGGGGTAACGTTTTTTTAAAAAAAATACGAAACACAGCAACACTAAGCTGCTATTTTACGCTGGTATTATGTGAGAGCGTGGTCATTCCCCGGTCGAGCCGACCCATTCGTGCTATAACTATACTTTTAATATAGCTGCAGCATGGCTCTCCTACGTACGAAGGTAAGGTGAAAGAGCTACCTACATCGTGCGCAAAATTAATTGCTACTAACAATTTAAACAGCAGTTACAATGGAACCGGTTGCGAAAGATTTCCCGCGCCTGTTAGTTCTTAGAGGGCTGGTTCATTCAGCAAGGAAACGCAGCGTTTTAGTCACGAAATAACGAGTAGGACTATATGACAATTTTAGTTTTTGGTTTTAGTTTTTTTTTATTATAGTATTTTAAAAAAAGAATTAAATTTTATGTGAATTTAAAAAAATATTATCATATACGAGTAACAAGTTTATTCTTAAAATCAAATATACTATGCAGAGATCTAAGATATGCTGTGAGATGTCGTAAGTTGATCCATCACCCATTTTGTCTGCCGGGTGATTTTTTTATAGAATATGGGTGACAAGCCGTGTAACATTACTCTTCTTTTGGAGTCCACCGTAGTCGAGTTAAATAACCTCATAGCTTCTTGCCTGTTATCTTTATTTGTTTTTTTTGTAGATTATAACTTTTCCAAGAACTTCTATTGAGCCTAAACTGATTTTGCACACATCGAACACGAAGCGGAGATGTAGTGCTCTTTTGTCACCAAATAAAAAAATCGAGTTCCACTCATTTTAAATTACTTTTTTAAATTTTCGTGTGGAATAATATGAAGGTAAAGAAATCTTGACGATAGTATTAGAGTGTAAAGAAGGAAAGCAAACAAGAAACGAACGAAAAGCCACTAAACGTAGCGTCTCGCCGACTCCCCCTCTAAAAATATCGTTGAGACGTTCGCAAAAACTTTTATAAGTCGAGTTTCAATAAAGTGAATTTGTCTTTACCTACCTTAATTTCATTATTAAAATTTTCTTAACGATTTCTTATATTTACGGGTACAGGTACTAAAGTACAGTAACACTGTACTTTAATTAAACTATTTTAACGGATTTCATCGCATTTAATTAACTTACTTTTAATTCCCGACGTTTCACGTGCTTTACAGTACCCATGGTCACGGGGGGACTGAGATGTTTGACGCCCCGTGGTCATAGTTAACCCGGCTACCTTCGGTTTTTGAATATTAAGTTTTGGTCCGATCTATGCAGAAGAAGCTTACAGTATCTTGATGTTTGGCAGTAGAATGCTTTGGTGGATTAAATTTTGTTAATCCCAAGCAAATGGCAGCACCCATCCATCTTCTCTATTGGAATTAACATGTTACAAAAGTTCCCAGTCAATCTGATATTGATCGTTACCCACAGCCAGTTTGTTAAGTGATAGGAATTTCTTTCTGCCATGGAGTCACTTTTTTGCAGTGCCTGCACTGCTTTGAACCGGTGTGAAGTGTATATAGAGCCAGGATAATTACAGGATGTGAAGCATTCCATCTTACTCTCTGTGGTGACAACGCATCTGTAGTCTTCTTTGTTGCAAGTTGTCTGCAGGTTTCCAAGCTGCAGTAGCCATACGATCAGGTTGCATGTACCTAAGTTCGTTTGTCACTTCAGTTTAAAAAAAAGACACTTAAATCTATTCTCATTTTTTCATAATGCATATACGTTGCCACTTCTGAAGAATAGTATGGAATACATCACTACCAATAAAAGCGTATCCAATTCGGGTTTTATCTTAATATTCACGATACATTTTAGATTTGGAAACTAAAATTTAAATTTAAAAATTTTATAAAAAAAAATTTAAGTCTCGAACCTTTCACACTGCTGCCAAGTCTAGGTATTTTATTTCTGGCTTAAATTAAATGCCATAGTATAATACCGCCATCAGTTGAAAGGCTTTTTGACAATTTCTATTGTAGCCTTTTACAATCACCCATGGCATCAAAATTGGGTAATTCTCTTACTTCACTACCACACTGTAACTAGATCCTTTAAAAAGACCGTTATAACGTCGTTTACGATCCAAATAAAATTTTAGCATCTATTCCAAAATGTAATGTTTACAGTGTTTCTTGATTGGTTCTTACGACCTTATTGAATAAAGAACACTATCATTAATGAATTACTCCATATTTCAATTTACATTGATATCAACTATTCTATTATGATATGGTATTAATTTTTTTTATGTGATAATTTTATGTTCATTATGTCTAACAATGAGAAATCATTTCCGTTCTTGCTATTAAATGAATAATGAGTTGTAGCTGTATTATTAATGTTTCTATTTGTCATACGATAGTATATCGTTTTAGATTTCCAAGGTGTTTCGAATAATGTAAAGCTATATACGACAATTGTAAAGTGTGAGTATTTTTGTATAGGATATACTAACTACACTAATGCGTATATAGTACGACTACCTGTTTTATACTACTTACACTAACTGCATACCTATACACAACTGAGATGGTGTCATTATTGTATTCTATAGATACCCACTCACACTTTCCAAGTGTCCCACATAACATTATTGCAACCACGCGGTATGCTTACATGTCGTCGTAGCAAAATTTCCCCAAATAAACTCACCAAATACACATCATCTTTGACATTCTTTTCCTTTGCCTTTCTCTCTCTTTCTGTTTCTTCCTCTCCTTATTTCTGAATTCTAGTTTGAAGACTATGATCTGTGGTAGCGCTTCGTTGTCAATAATTTGTTACAGCATCACTCACTGTCAAAACACAGCGATATTGCTGCTGTATATACGGCAACCTTCAAAGATCGAACCGAGGCAGTCTTTTTAAAATCTAAGCAAGTATCGCTAAAAAAAAAGATACATATCGCGTCCTCCTAGTCTTAATGGTTTGGAAGCACATCATTTGCACGTCCAAATAAAACAACAAAACGATTGTTGCGTTGTAACGAGCGGACAACGGGAAGGTATCAAACACTTCGCACAGTGAATCCGCGCCGGTGTCTAACGCGTCAATAATTGTAACGGTCAGATGAAAAAGAACAATTCGCCCGTTAATTTACACCTCCCCGTCGCCGGCAGGAAGTTTACGATCGAGTATTTTATCGATTGCTACTGTATTTAATGCGCCGAATGTACACCAGTCGCTGTTTACGTTCGGCACACAATCGCCGGGCGGCATTTCTTTGTGCCATCGCGCGATCTAAGCTTTATCGAAGTTTTAATTGTGGACGCAGACAAAGGCGGCGTGCTAAGACGGCAGTTACAACAGTACAATCTACAAATAAAATGTTTTATTAAGTTGGGCGTGCGACGTCGGGCGCCGACGCTAGGCTTGTTTACCGCCAGCGCACGTGCACTAAGTACCTACCAGTTGAAATGCCCCGATGTTTGTTTATTCGTATAAAACACTAAAATCCAATTCAATAACAAAGAATTAAAGATCCCAAAATAAAATTTATTGCTCCAGTACGATAAAATAGATTTATGAACGCGCCGCGTTTGCGACTCGCCCATAATATTATTAGGTACTCCCCTGGAAACAATATACTTGCTTGCTTGGGCCGTGTACGGTGCCTTCCTGCCTCGATTTATGAAAATATGTTGGGGCTAAGTTTAGTCGGCTAACTCGCCATTTTGTCGTTTCCACAGCGTATATAATAATGCCGATAATTGTTAGTGAGACGTTTTCTGTCACCATAATTAAAAGTTTATTTATTGAAGCAGTTGTAATTTCATTTAAATAATAAGGACCCTGGCACAATTTATGGCCGTCTACAGCGATTTTATGAATATTTATACATTTTAATTGTATTTTAAATTAATTGCAAGCGCATTGTGATGTTCGGTGCGTTTATTATAATAAACACACTCGTAAATTTTAGAATGTGTTAATACAGTCGAAACGTTGATCCATTCCCTAACTTTCTTCATAATTAATGTACTAGAGTTTTCCTTAAGTAAATATTGGCTCAGCAGGCAGATTAATTTTTTTTAATTAATATGCTGATAACTTTTAAAACATAGTATGTGATGTTACTTGCGTAGTTACTTTGGCAGCCTCTCATCTCAGGCGTTGCTCGTTCAGAGCCGGGGCGGCATCAAAGGCAGCTGAACTAAGTAAGTGTCGCAAATATGAGTCTCTGAGAGATGACTACATATTTGTGGCACTTATTGTAGAGACTATCGGTCCATGGAGTCCACTTACGATGCAGTTCCTAAGGGAACTGTATCTTTTCTCGCTCCGAGGCTATGTATAGTCAGCGAGGAGATGCAGCCAGGGTTAGTGGCATAATACCACGGAGAGTAGGACTGTATGAAAATTAAAATTTTTTAGGTTTAGTTTTTCTTACGTATTATAGTTTTTTAATATTTTAAAACTAACTATCGATAAAGATATTGTTGATAACTCTTAAAAGGAAACTATTTTTCGACTTTGTAAAATTACATTTCTTGGGGCCCCAATTTTAACAATAGCAATTTTTATCTAATCAACGTTGTTTTGTATTCATTTTTACAAAATAACGACTACCTAAACATGGCGTCATGTCAATACCTAATGATAAGTGGATGCTTCGGCCTATAGACATTTACATCTATCCTAGTGCTAGTGGTAGAGCGACGCTGCAGCTGTATTATGATTGTAGCAAGAAAAGGTCCGCTCGACCGGGGAAAACGCCGGCCTCACAGAATACCAGCGTAAAATTCCAGCTTAATGTTGCTTTATACGTTCTCTACACTCACAAAGTGTAGAGTACTGGAGGCACTTTTACTGGTAAAGGGGCATTCGATCTTAGTCCTCACGGGTGACTACACGGCTATATTTTGATTATTAATCGATGACAGATGTATGTGTTTTTTGGGTAACCCACCCCCACCTATACCATTATGTGGATGTAATGTACATGCTTTTCAAATATCATCAATATCAAACTGTAGTAAACTGTGTAAATGGTTTGTAAACCATAACGGCCACCTATTAATTATTCTTAAAACATTTATTACGTTATCAATAAAAGATAGTAAAACCGCACAAGGTAAAATACTAATGAATTTAAATTGTTTTACGTTTATAAAAACCTAATTACCTTTGCTTTTTCAACTGATCTTTAAGTTAACTCATAAGCTATTTATTTTTCTTTTTATAAAAATGATTCTTTTATTCTAGTCAATTGGCTTCTACTTTTGAAGAATATAGACTTTTATTTTTATGAAGGCGTATTTATCAATAAATCATTTCATTTTCCTTTATTAAGTTAATGTCATTGAATTATTTGTTATTGTTTACTCACATAAATATCGTTTATAACCGTAATATAATGAAAAGATAAGGTTTTATATACATGTTGACCTTTTGTAATAAATTCTACAGTTTTTGAACATACAACGATGAGTTCATCGCCTTACATATCAGTTTCATAGAAACAATTAAACTGATATATAAACATTTTTTCATCACTTTTATCTGTGTTCTTGTGAGAACGAAAAAGAATCGATACGTAAAAGACGATAGAGGGAAACTAAAACAGTTGATTGGTAGCAGCATCTTCCTAATAACAAATCAAAATTACACTAAACGTGGCAACTGCAGCAAATATCCCCTCCTATAAACAAATCTATGGCTGTAATCAACATTTAATTATTATTTGTAATTAATTAAAAATTCTTACATATCCCTCATTATAATATTTATGAAACAAGCATTTTGTAAAACGTAATGTTAACTTGTAACTGTTTTTTTTTTAGAGAAAAGCATAATATACGCAATGGCACCAAAAGTATATAACAAAACACCTAAGTGCATTAGAAATTGTGACAACATAAATATTTATAAACGTAAACTTTTTGATCTACTAAATGATAAAGCATAATATTATTCTATCGATGAATTCCTTAATTTTTCAAAATCATTTTGACATAAAAATATTATATTATTAAACTGCATTGACTACATAACTATCATGGCATGTACCAGTTAATACTAGATGACAATTGGACAAAATGATAACAGTTATTGTATGTATAGGTAGGTATATGAATTGAAACCGTTATTATCTTTAAATTTTTGATAATTATAAATATATTATATAATGATTTCAATTAGAATCTGATATCAGAAGAGAAAAAAAAATTATGAATGTTATTAATTAATGTTGCACTTATTAATTTTATATTTTGTATGCATACTGGCGGGACATAGAGAAACTACCTTATATTTTATTATGTACATATCGAGATCTGTAAATTAACCTATGTTCACAAAATAAACAGATTTGATTTGATTTGTAAAGAATGCATGATGAATATTGATTTTCTTCAACAGCTTTGCTTTTAAACTTTCAATGTCGAAATAAATTAATAACATTCTCTTTTCTTTGTTTACAGGCCAAATTGCTCGAGAATTCACATGCATGGCTCGGTGCCTCCACATCCTCTATTGCAGGTCAGTTGATATCCTCATTAATAATTATTTTATTATCAAAGCACATTTATTATTTTTTGTTTCATCATACGTAATACCCATGCCATGATGGAGATTAAATCGCCCAGTGTCTCTGTTTTTTGCTAAAATACTTAAAACAACTCTATAAATATCGTCCTTGAATATTATTTATGAAAAATATTACAATTATATACCAGGAGTTTTATTAACTGTGTCATAATATACAGCAATTTGAGCTCGATTGTGGCAATTCAATTTTTTATTATTATTTCTAAACCCAACTCCATTGTATTAGATTGTGTTACACGCATGTCTAACTATGTATATCATAATCTGTACATATAATGATGCAGTACGCAACGTTGTTCGTATCCAAACTAGATAAGTGTAGTTCTTTGTAACTGTTGTCGCGCTGTGGGAAATTTTTCCCATCGTGGGAAACGTGACCGTATTATAACGGCTGCCATATATTTATTTTTGCAAAATATATGATATTGCAGTATTGAGTTCGCTGGAAAAGTTCTTGTCAAGCAAACATACATTAGCAGTTATTAATTAAGTCGTCGAGTTGACGTATAGATTGCTTATTTTAATGCTGTTCGTAATTATTATTGCGATTCCTACTGGATATGTTAACAGACTTAAATGTATGGCTTTGATTATGCGTAAGAAATTAAGGAACTTGTTCATTATCATACGTAATTATATGTTACAAAACGGTAAAGTTTTTTGTAATGAAATTTTTTTTAGCAACATATCGTTTGTTGCATAAATTTGTATTAGGAAGCCATAGATTTAAAAGAGTAATGCATCATTATAGCGGATGTAGATAGTGTGAATTCTACGCTAGCGTCTTTGCTTTATCTGTCGATCAGAGTTCCACGGTCATACTCTGAAGTTGAAAGCACCAACCTGGACCCAGAGTCAACTGCAAGAAGCGATACAAGCAGTCGTCACGCAGAAAATGCGGTTCACACAGGCGGCCACTCACTACGGAATACCAAAAGGAACTTTGTATGATAATATTTTAGGGAAATCAAAACGCATGGCCGTGTTAGACGGAGCTGGACTGTCAGCTAACGAAGAGAGAGCCGTATTAGATTTCTGTTGCGAAACCAGCGTTTCCCCTTACAACAGAAGGACTAAAAAATCTCTTGCCGAAGTATTAGCATTTGTTGAAAAGCTACGACGTAACAGAGACCCTGGTTTTGCATTCATTGGTCTAACTGGCTTTCGATGGTGGTGGGCGTTTTGTAAGAAGCATTCTATAGTTTCGTTGTATTATGAAGGATCGAGTAAAGTAAAAAATTCAAAGGTCAAAGCCGAACACAATACTGACGACGAATCTTAAATAATTAAGAAAATTCAAAAGTCCTATTATACCTATATAAAGGCCTTCGATTTTCTAAACAAATTTGTGCTAGATCATTTTAGAAGAATCTGGGATTTCTATTTTCAGTTTTATGTTCGGCCATTCATATGCCATTATAATGTATGATATGAATGACAAAACAATGTATTAAAGTATTTACCTACGACGATACAACATAACATATCTATTAACTTTTAATCAATTTAAAATACTCGTTTATTTTTATATAATTCGTTATTAATCTTTTGATCAAGTGTGATAGTATTTCTAAAAACATACAAAGGAATGCTAATATATTTTTGAACTATTTTTGTGATCAAATTTGTCAATTATCATCATAGAATCATACCTTGTCAAATAGTTTCACGTTATCTATGCATAGATACATTAAGTTGGACTGATAGATTATTAAGTTAGAATTAAGTAACAATTTCCATTGTGCCTTCTGTCGCTTGTGATATTATGATACTTATTAGTAATATTCATGTGAATCTAAGTTATGTTAATGTTTCACATAATGTGGAACTTACGAAGCCTGAAGAAGCGAATACTGTCGCAAAAGTTAATTGTATCAGTTACTTAATTTAGTACACAGTAAACTTGATGTTATTAAAGAGATCATTGAATGACTGTCACAACAAGATCATTATAACAATCGAAAAATTATACATTTTTTGTTTTATTAACGACATCATGTTTAGGTTTCAACTGCACTACAATAAAACTTAAGTACTTATTAACTGTCTATACTCCTAATAATATAACTCCTAATAATAATGACACAAGACGTTGAATAAAATAATCATACAGCAATCCAGAAACTGCATTTGGGCGCTTGTAACAAATTCAGTATCTCGAAATTGCAGCGTTCTGTTCTCGAATAATTACTTGCTGATCGTAAGCAATATTGGCAACGCAATAAATTACTAGTAGTTTTGTATAATATAGCAACATATTGAAATTGTTGTTACAAATGCCGCTGACTAGTTTTTCAGCGGATCAAGCTTAGTCGATCGGAACTAAGCTAATTTCAACTAATTAGCATTTGTAATTAGACAATACAATTGTTTATTTAATTAGATATTAACTATAGAATTAATTCCTCTTAAAGTGTGGAAGAAGGAATATTGCAGTTATCTACTCAGTTCACCTTACGTAATTAAGAGCAAAAACTAAGTAATTATATACATAATGCGGTAAAGGGTGCAACAAATGTGTGCACATGTAACTTTATGGTTCGTGGAAAACCGCAGTTGAGTCGCTTACAATATTATTTTTTTTTTAATATTGTGGTTGATGTTAAACGTTTAAGTATCATGTCACTTTCCTTAACAATAGCGTAAAGCTGAATGCATGATTTTTTTGTAAAATGTATTTTTTGAATTTGGATTATGTTTTGGTGCTCCAATGCAATGTTAAAAAGTTAAATGTTAAATGCTACTAAAGCTCTTCTATTATTCTTTTTTCTCATTTATTGTGGCATTGGCTACAAATCCTTCAGCCAATAATACATCAATAATACATTGACGGCACCGTGGCGCAGTGGCTTAGCAATGAGTTGCTGCGCTGGGGGGCGCGGGTTCGAATCCCGCACGGAACAAGTATTTGTATGGCCTACAAATAATTGTTCCGGGTCTGGATGTTTGTCCTTGTGCAATTTGTGTTGGTAAACTGCCTCCATAATACAGGAGTAAATCCTAGTGTGGGGGTAACGTTTTTAAAAAAAAACAAAACAAAAACAAAAAACATCCAACGCCGTAAAATACTCGGAATATAAATATTGTTTTTTAATAATATTTACGAGTTTACGACATTGATGGCAGCATAAATCGGCAGAAAATCGGTGACGATAGATATATGATCATGCTCCTGTGACGTGACCTGACTTATTTCGTGTTTTTACTCACGTGTTCACATGGGCAGATATTTTATACACAAAATTGCAGCATTAATATATATCAAAATCCGGTTTAAATCATTATTTAAACGATTATAATAATACAGATGCAGCAATCCGCCAGCGGTCAAATTCCCGCCAAAACTCATTTATAATTAACGCTTTTGTAATTGAAATAGATAATCTAATAAAAAGATAATAAATATGACCGTTTTTGAAATAATTACCGTTATAAAGGGAGGAATAACTGATTATTTGTTTTTGTATAAATGTCGGCTGTTTTTTTAGCTGTATTTATCTAAAAGAATACAAAACAAATCATATATTCCAACATGTTATTATTTTAATTGTATTGATTATACATCATAATCGAAGCTTATCGTAAATTACTCTATAATCATCTTTACACGTTTATTGATTCAATCTCTCTGATTACAAAAAAAAACGATCAATTGTTACTCACTGAGTAATTAAGACTGATGTTAAAAAATTGCCATTTAAATTTAATAACATTAGTGATCTTTTCTGTTTTAATTATTTTTAGAGGGAAAAGAAACGGGATCTTCAGAAAAAGATTTTCCTCCAGTCTAAAAGGCTGGCAATGCACCTTTAATTCCTCTGCTGTATTCGAGGTCCATGCATTTAAGGCGTAGAGAAAGGAATTGTTTATTATAATCTTTTAATATCAATTATTTTCATAATAATTTCCAAAAGGCAAAGTTACGCTGTAGCGTTTAACAATTAACGAAAGTACACAATTCACTGTTTTAGATTTGTCCCCTCGCCCACGTTTAGTATAAATATAATGCGAACAAAGATTAACTGTTTTACAAAAGAGAAATTATTTTTTATTTTTTTATTATTTTAATTATACCAGAAATATTTTAGTGCTCCCTATAGGTGCCGGTAGCTGCTGAACATAGGCCTACATTACAGATTGCCTCATATGGAGATTTCGCCATAGTTGCCACGTTCGGCAGGCGAGTTGGCAACCGCAGTTTTTTTTTAATAATTTTAAGTTGTTATGAAGTAGATGCTGATGCCCATCTGTTTCAATTTCCCTCTGTCGTCTTTTACGACACCTATTGGACGATATTGGGTAGTGGATATTCTTACACCGCCACGACACGGCCAATGATGTCGTATATAGCAGGTAAAATATCTAGACCATCTTCGGAGATCAACGTTAAAGATGCAAGATTACACGATTGAGTGATGGAAATGTGAGGTTCGGTATAGAAATCGATGCAAATTATAGTAAACCCTCCTTACTAGTGAATAGTTGACTGTTACGGGCTAAAAAAGGGGAAGAAAAATGAATGACATAACGTTTTTCAATAAAAATACTGTTGCATCAAAAACTTGAAATACGCCACGAAAATGCTGGGCTGATCCGTGTTGCTTTGTTCACTGTACAACAAATGCCTTTCTTTCGTTTACTCGCTTAGTTTGTACGCGGCAAGTGTTAAGCGGCTGAATGAGAGTTTAACACTTGCCTACAATACTTTTTTGTAAATTAAAAAGGTTGTTAGGTTTAACCTTTCAAAATCGCAATGAAACTTTTCAATTTCAGAACTTACCTTTAGCACAGATTATGTTATAAAGTCCAAAACTAACCAATGGAAGATTATTTTTTGTCAAAAATATTTTTTTGAAATCATCTCTTTTTAAACCAAATTCCAACCTAGTGCTTAACTACTATCGCACCTGACCATAAGTGCAGATACAACCAAAAATGGTGTAAAGTGCAATGACTTATCAAAAGCCTATTCAATTTTGCCTTGAAAACATCAATATTGTAATCGGATAGAAAGTCAGAAAGAAGATACTGCCAAAGCATACCACTCGTTTGTACATTTTTAAGTTCAGAATATAACAAAAATAATATGTACATATTTAGTAGTATGTATGATACGGAAATAACAAATAGACAAATAAAAAGCAAGTTTACGATATTTAAACAGTAACATTTATGTCCGGAAACAACAATAAAAATGGCTTTGACGCCATTTTATTTATACAGCACAATTTCTAAACATTATTTATACACATTTATAAAGTATCAAGGCCTCAATAGCTCCATAACTTTCTATAAAAAAAAACACCTATATTATTTGAACAAGATATTCCCACTGCAAGGTTCAAGATTTCTGTGTAATAACGACTAATCTTCCCTCCATCTTTATAATTTATAATATACACGCCACAGATAATAATTAAAAGATAAAATTATTTGTACGGTTTAACCAATCTTAATTTAAAATCGCGAATGTAACTCGTTGTGTAATTAATTCTTGCTATACGTTATTAAGTTTACTTCGTCTTGGCCCTGGGTATCTTTCTACAGTTTTTTCGCTCCCTATTTTACGTATTTTTTTTAAGTAGTAGTACCGGTTGCAGGCTTATGTAATAAATAGTTTATAGTTCACCACTGTTGAAAGTCAGACTTTTGGCAGTACAAATTTTAAATATCGTGTTAAGTTATGGAGTTGGCTAAAAGATGTCGCTATAAAACGATAAATTAATAAATCATTTAATTGAGATCACTATACATCAATTCTTCTTTATTAAATCGCAAGCAATCTGAATACATTTTCAATTTGTTTAATGAATATAAGTACTTGCAATATACGGGACGCTATAAAATATCAAAGCGCCAATGAACGTAATTTGCCCTCGACGGCCCATTATGTTATAAAAATAAATGTGACTCATTCCCAACTTCATTGTAATGTTTGAATTAATGAGGATGTATATTTCTATGTTAAAATATTATAATTAAGTAGGTTGTTTAACAAAAATATTTTTGTGTATATTAGTTGACTCTTAAAACTGGAATATTAAACCTAAATGTTGGTTGATTAATATAAACAGCTACTCCAATTTTCCGTTGCATTTAAATTTTGCATTTATATTCAGTTTATGATTCTAAATATTAACAAATTTAAGAATTTTGTACATAGTTGAAGTCCTTATATAGACCTAAATAAGACTTAATTGCTTGGTAAGTATTCCTTGCGTCTTTACTTTACTTAATGGATATCCGTCCAAGACTATGCTCAACTAAGTATAAAAGTAAAAAATTAAAATACTATAGTATTAAGGATTAAATAGATTTTTTTTCTTACTGTTGTTCAATACGTATACGTAGTCCATTTGTATGATTCATTACTTTTTTTATTTACTTTCCGTATCTAACTTTAAATCCCACCATTTTAAATGTTATTTTTATGTTGAAATACATGGTTTAAAGAACTAATTGTATGCGTCTGATTTAAAGAAGTAATTGTCTTAGATTTAAAATACTCAGTTATTCAATTTATATTTGATAAGAACGTTAGAACACACTATACAATAAATATATTTTTGTAATACTTGTTTTAATTTACCCTACGCTACTAATTTCCTATATTTCTTTGAGCTTACAGGTTCAACGCGAGGTCAGTATGTAGGAATGTTCGTTTTGCTTTTCTTTTGCGCATTTATAAGGTTGTAAATGTCTAAAGCCAGGGAAAAAATGTGTCTGTAGTCTATATAAATACCTCTGTAATGAGCTTTTTTTATTTTAAAATATATCCTATTATATTTATTAACTATGTCGCTTTTCTACTCCGGTTTAGCAACATCATTATTGTTCCGTGCGAAAATTTGCAAAACGGATCTTATAGATTTACTGTGTGTGTCACGACTATTTTACATAGATGATTGTTATTTGGTAGTGTTAGAATATGCAATTACTTAAATACAATGCATAGGCTTGAGATTCGGATTATCTTTGACATATTTATCCCCTGGCTCATGTTAATATAAGTATATTGATTTTTTAATACATTGAAAGTTACCGTAATCGTAAAATTAATGTTTTGTGGTATTTATAAAGAAAGACAATTAAACTTATATCATTCAATGTAGTTACTGTGCAATAAATGTGAAGAAAAAATGTTGTTGTCGTTAAGACAGGTAAAATAAAGTGAACATATACATGATAAGGTCAATTTAGGCCAGACGCAACACTAGTTTTAATTAATTTCTATTTCTTATTTGTTATGAAATCATTATTAAGGTTAAAGAGCAGTAGGTTATAAGAAGCAGACTGCAAAGAAAACGAACGAACGACGAAAAAAATAAGGTTATTATTTAACAACACTGCGAGTGTAAGTTTCATCGAGGTATTTCTTCATATGGTGCACTTTTCTACAGTTCAGTTATAGTTTATTAGTGAGCGTTAATTAGAAACGGGTTATGTAAATTCAATATACGCCGTTACAATTAACAATCTAGTCTTAACTGTTGGTTTCAAAGCTAGATAGATAAACATTATTTTTATTGACTTTCCATTTGGAGGTACTATGACTGATTTTTGTAAATTCAAATGTGTGTGTGTGTGTGTGTGTGTGTGTGTGTGTGTGTGTGTGTGTTCGTAGGTGTATAAACTTTTGTCTTGCATATTCTGAATACATTCGCTATAACATCTAAACGTGTGTGATAATTTCTAATTATAATATAAACGGCTATGATCTTGCGAATCTTCACCATGGCGCAAGTTGGGACTGTAGTAAAATCTAATCCCAACCACACCCCAATTCTATTTCATTTTTTATATTATATAAATAGATCACTAAACTTTTGTATAATGCAAAGACAAGTATACTGATGCGTTCTGTCCTTTTTTCAGCAGATAGCTACCAGTACCAACTGCAGTCGATGTGGCAGAAGTGCTGGAACACCAACCAAAGCCTGGTCCACAACCTACGATTCCGCGAACGCGGCCCGCTCAAGTCCTGGAGACCAGAGACCATGGCCGAGGCCATCTTCTCGGTGCTGAAAGAGGGCCTGTCGCTGTCGCAAGCCGCGAGGAAATACGATATCCCGTACCCGACGTTCGTGCTGTACGCCAACCGAGTCCATAACATGCTTGGACCCAGCGCCGATGGAGGGGCAGGTACGTGATGCCCTATGTCGTTTCGAGTATGAAAGTGGCAAATGAAAATCATTTTACACTTGTTAGACCTTTTTTTCGTCAGTTGCTTCCTGTCTCATGTGGTTTTCTTTTGCCACTGACTTATAGCTAGACGCGGGCCTCTGTGAAATCGTTACAAGGTTTTTATCATAATTATGTTATTGATTGAAATTTTCACTACCCCCTTTTGACAATAAGAGATAGTTCATACCATATCTTATTATTTTACTGTTTTAAAAAGTTTCCGTTATAACAGCTCACAAGTTAGTCAAAGTCCAATATTTTACACACCATTTTGTAAATTATATATACTTTAATAACGTAGAAAACAGACACAATAAACTACACCTATTTCCGAGTGATAGGTATCGATATTAGTTTCAAGCTATTACAACAAGGTCCCGGAAAGTGTACAGGCTACCAAGTTTAAATGTTTTTTTAAGCTGAAACTGTATTAAAAGGTTATTATAGTATAAATGAATACATGGTTGATAATAACCCCTGGGAATGAGGTGGTCGCTTCCAAGCAGTTCCTAAAATAAATTTTGTTAATAGTTTGTAATCATTTATACTGTAAAATTTATTTAAAAAAGAGCCGCTGGGTTTCTTGATGGTTGTTCCCAGAACAGAGGGTTTTTTTCGAACCAGTGGTAAAATAAAAAAATTACCTTGAAGAAAAGAGCCTAATTCTTTTTAAAAGGCCGGCAACGCATCTGCAATTCCCCTGGTTCCCCTGGTGTTGCAGTTGTTCATGGGCGGCGGTATTCACTTACCGTCAAGTGAACCGCATGCTCGTTTGCCCCCTCTCCTATAAAAAAAAAACACATGTAATCTATATTGAATAAAAAAATATTCTATTCTATTCTATTCTATAACATGTGAAATTCGTTTTACGTACTGGCCAGTTAGAAGCTATATCTTGTGTTCGACTTGGAAATCCAAATTAAAATTATTGTCATTCAATTTAATTTTATTAAAAATCAGCTGTTTGTTTTCACGCTGTTTGTTGTTTTCTGTCGCACCAATAATACACACACTTCTGGCTGATGGGACTCCCTTTGTACGAGGACTTAAGAGTCAAGTGCGAGCAGTGCCAGCAATGTAATGTTCCGATGTGATAATTAAAGAGAGCTTACATAATACAGACTGAGAGCAATACTTAGCCGTCAAAGGTTACAATGCACATACTGTAACTTCTTTGTTTGAAGTTGGTTGCACCTGTCCATTGCTTTCAGTAGCCACTTAGATACTATGAGATGGGCGTCAAAGTCGTTTTCATTTAAATTTTTTAAAAATAGACTGAACGGAAAGGCCACGATATGTTTATGTGACCAGCTACTAACGAGTAAGGTGCCTACTGGTAATAAAGCCTGTCGGCTAATAAAGCCTAAGTAACAAAAATCATATTTATAATAACCAGTGCGCTTAAGGAGATAATAACAGACTCCTATTGCACGACAATGTCTCTACAAGTTTGCAGAGACGCGCTACCCCGCGTCCTGCCACCAAAGTTGCATTATATATCATAAGATACGACAGCACCGCACCAATAATAAAAAGCACTCCAAATAAATCGTAGGTATGTTTTGTAATATTACACTTAGCTATCTAAATTCGTAATCTTTATCTTTATGAATAAATGCTTTGTTGATCTTGAAGATTTGAGTAACGTATCATGTTTTTTTTTTAATTTGATTTTTCTTAAATACTTGGTCGGCGTTTATTAGGGCTTAATAAATTTCACCATATGCCTTATTATACTCCTTTTCTTGTGTAGTTTTTTTGTTTCGTTATGTATATTATATCGTTTTTAAAATGTTATAAATGCAAATAAATCGTACGCTTTTATTATTAATCTAATGTCGTAGTCAGAAAAAGGCCTATTTTCGGCTGTCCAAACAGTACAAAGACAAAGCATGTCGAAGAATTAAGGCTTTAACATTAAAAGCTATTAAATTATGTGTAAATTATTAGTCCTGCGCCTAAGTTCTCTCGGACCGTGTCGAATTGTGATTTGATGATTGTGAGGGAATAGAGAGTGCGCCTGTACTTACGCATACTTCCGGACACTATAGTTCTGTATTGTGCTGATGGGCTAGTCTCCGTTGAGACTAGCCCATAGTAGGACACTCAACTCAACTATAAACCCAATTCTCAACTCAACCTAACACTCAACTCAACTCAGACAACCGACACACTGATGATAAAGACGAGGTGTGCGTTTGTTTGGCAGATTCTTCATCATTTTACAAATGACTTTAAGTGCTTAATTGCTGCATTCATGTGATTATTGATCACAGGTATTAAATATATTAGGTATGAAATGATTATTTGAGTTCGTTAAGGCAGTAGGCCTTATTATCCTACCATAGTAAAATAAAGCCTACTAGCAAGGTTTTAAAAATGTTTAATTTTGTTTTTCTTTATGGCAAATGTTACAATTATTCATTTATACTTTATAGAAACTGTACTAAACCAATGATTTTTATTAAAATCTGTAGACAAAATTGGATATTTCTGATTTTATTTTCGAATTTCCTTTCATCATCATTACAGCCCTTCACAAGTCCACTGCTGAACATAGCCCCCCCCCCCCCCCCCCAACGAATCAGAATCAGAAACAGAAACAGAAACAGAAACTTTTTTATTCAATATAGATTATAAATAATACTTATTGAAAGTCACTCTTTTGTATAATTACCACTGGTTCGAAAAAAACCTCTGTTCTGGGAAGAACCAGCACAATGCCACAAAGCACGGTCCTGAGCCACCTGCATCCATCGACTTCCTGCATATCTTACCAGGTCGTCACTCCATCTAGTGGGGGGAATTTCCCTTAGCTAGGCTTTATTACCAGCAGGTACCTTACTTGTTGCGTTAATAGCTTCTGTTTTTGAAATTTCGACCTGAGCAATAGCCCCCGTCCATGATGAAGACTAAAGTCAATAATGACAAATGAAAGATTTAGTGGTAGCGAATTCATCTCAAACAAATTTAGAGTTTAAAAAAAAAACGTTACCTCCACACTAGAATTTTCTCCTGTATCGTGAAGGCAGTTTACAAATATAAATTTCACAAGGACAAACATCCAGACCCGGAACAATTATTTGTAGGCCATACAAATACTTGTTCCGTGCGGGATACGAACCCACGGCCCTTAGCTCAGCTAAGCTAAGCTACTGCGCCACGCAGCCGTCAAGTAAAGTTACAAGAAGTCTCCGACGTTAGTGACATCGATATTGATTAAATAACTGAATTTAAAAAAACATTGCATATTCACGCCGAAGCTTGACCTAATTTGTCCAATCAGCAAACAAATGAGGGAATTCAGAGACGGGTTGAAAACTTGTGAGTAAAGTAAAAAAGTTCGTTCCAATTGTTGGACCATTGAAAGCCGTGGTAACTCAGAGGTTAAGCACTCGCTGTAAATTTCACAGCTCGCGAACAACCCGGGTTCGATTCCCACACCATTTAAATTGTTAATTGGTTATTTAAGTGCTGATTTACGTGCTTGGCATTTCAACTTCACTCATCAAATCTTGTCCTTACAGATATTAACATTCATATTTTGATATTGAAATAACTTTTACATACAAAATTTAAACGAATCGATTCCCATGTCTATATCAAAGACATCAATAAACGTCTAATAAAATAAGTGTGCGTCGACAGTAATGGTCGTCGATATATCGATTATTTAAATAAACAACTATCGTAAACACAAAAAATGTTTGATTCTTTTTATCTCAATCATCCTACCCAGGCGAAGCCGCGGCGGGTGGCTAGCGTAAATATAAAATAGAAATTTCATAGACAAAGACCTACTTAATAACTCGAATAAACACACGTGCAATGAAAATCGCTTATCCCATTTTTCAGTATTTTATCAACATGAATAAATAATCTGTACACTGTTCAAGGTTCAGACCATTAGCACACGGCGCCGATACAGAATAAACGTAACTTAATCCGCCGTTCCTATCATTTACTCTTACTTAATCAATTGAGATTTTTTTTATGTTTAGTTTTTTAACATAACATAACATAACATAAACACTCACGCCTGTCACCCAGAGGGGTAGGCAGAGACTATGGAATTCCATTTGGCACGATCCTGACACACCTCTCTCGCTTCCTCCACATCCATATACCTACGCATACACGCTCGTCGGTTAAAGGTACTCTTAATTTGGCCCATTTTCAATATATCGCCTATTTGGTCGATAAACTTTCGCCTAGGGCGACCCTTCCCGACTCTGCCATTCACCTTTGCAACATAAATTTGCTTTGTCACTCTGAGAGAGAGAGAGAGTTAGTTTTTTAATGTTTCATATTTTGTATATTTTTATAAAATTTAAGTATCCAACGAAGTCACAGTCCACCTGATGGTAAACGGCTAATACAGTCCGTGGACACCTGCAGCTAACTTCTAACAAAGAAAGCGATTGCATTGTTACTGCGGAGGACTAAGACGGAATGCCCCACATGCTATAATGATACTGACTCTATATCCTTGCGATCAAAACAGCTGTGCACGCACTGCTGTGTACGCACTGCTGTCTGGCTACAGAAATAAGTAAGAGCGTGGTACATACCCATATAGTTCTCGGCAGAAAAGGACTCCCACCACCTAGGTACGTGGTAGAGCACCTTCATACGTGGTAGAGCCATGCTGCAGCTATATTATAGTTGTAGGACGAATAGGTCGGCTCGATCTGGGAACAACCAGGCTGTCATAAAATACCAGCGTAAAATAGCAGATCATTGCTACTTTGTTTCGTATGGTAAGTGTAGAAAACCGGAGACCCTTTTTACTGGATACGAGGCATTCCATCTTAGTCCTCAGGGTTGACAGCGCATCTGCATTTTGATTCTTAATCGAGGATAGCTGTAGATGTCTATGGACCACAGCACCCACTTACCATCAGGTGGGTTGTGTGCTCGCTTGTCACCATTATTCTATAAAAAAAACCTATGGAATAATATAGTTGTTTAATAGTAATAAAAAGACGTGCGAGTCAGCTCCTACGCGTGAAAGGAGTTTTTAATTTTGTCTTAAAATATTATACAATTATACGCAAAGAAAGTAAACAAACTCATATCCAAATAACAACCATCTACGTAAAATATTCGTGACACACACAGTAAATCTATAAGTTCCGTTTTGAAAATTTTCGCACGGAATAATAATGGTATATATATATATATATATATATATTTAAATTGATTTGATAAAATATATTATATAAAAATATATGACATATTACATTATACATTTCGCGCTATGAGATGCGCGAGTATGTTACTCTATTTTTCATTTATTTTATACAAGATTATTTTTCATACCGTGCGCTATATATGAAACGATTTTTAAGGGGTAAACTCAAATAAACTCCAATAATAGTATTCTCAGACAATTTTCTTCAAAACTACTTTATACGTAAAAAAACAATTTGTTTATTCCAAGCGTTGGCTCATATATTGTTAGTGCAATATTAACTTTAAAAAAGACCTTATAAAGAGCCCATTATGTTTATGTGAATGCCTGTCACATTATAATATAGTCTAAATAAACTAAAACAAAACATATATTTGAGCATTTTCAAAACATTCCATTCACAAAAAAAGGAAAATTCGCTGTTTGTGGGTATTAATACTGCTTCCTCCAACAATACGTAGATATGTTTGAAATAACATAATTAAATCGCCTGCCACGATCTTTGGATTAAAGCCAAACTCATCTGTTTATGGCATCTCAACCTTTAGATCTTCAAAATTAGCTTCGTCTTTTTATCACGCATTTGATAACGCTACTCGTTGCTTATGGGGCGATATTTGCCATAGTGTACACGCTTGGCAGATGGGGATGGTTTCTTATGTTGTTATTAGGAAGACACTGCTACCCACCTCCGGGATTGTTTCCTCTGTTGTTGCTGTCTTTTACAGCACACTTAGGACGATATGGAGATAGTACATATACTTCCACAGGCACTACACGGTCAAGGTTTAGTCTTTCGCACATCACCCATACTAAAAACACATTTACTAAACTACATACTAAAAGACAACATTTTAAACCGAAGGCATTGCTAGCACATTCGTATAAAAGTTTGTACATTTTCATAAAAAGACTTAATCAATTGACTACTGCTGCCGAATATCGAATCACAATATAATATAAGTATATAAGGTACGTCCTCAATTTTTTTATAGAGTAAGGGTGACAAATGAACACACATTCCATCAGATGGATAGTGGATGCTGCGGCCCATAGACGTCTACATTTATCCTCAAATAAGAATAAAAATGAATGATGGAATGTCTCGTTGCCAATAAAAGCGGTCTCCGGTTCTCTAGACTCACCTTACAAAACACAGTAGCATTAAGCTGCTATTTCACGTTGTTACTCTATGAGAGCGTGACTTTTCCCAGGTCGAGCTAACTAATTCGTGCTACAACTATAATATACCTGCAGCATGGCTCTACCACGTACAAAAACTTAACTTCTTTTGTTTCACTGTTTTTAAATTGTAGATACGTTTAATTTTTCACACTCATTTATTAAAAAGTGGTTCCTCAGCGGCTGAGCAGTTTCTTCACGTAGGTGAGCAACCCGAGCTCGATATAACTGTTTACCACGTTCTTCATGAAAGTTAAAATCGTTACGAAACCATGTGGACTTCCAACAACCGTTAATGTTAATAAAAAAATAACTATTAAAATGAATTAAATAAAAGTTAAGTCATGTTGATTAACGTTAACTGTCTTTCCAATTTTATTATAGTCTTCTATTAGAATTACCAATTGTAAAAAAATCAATTTTGCTAACCCCGCAAGACGAAAAGCAACTCACTCCCAAGACCATGAGTGCTGCATGAGTAAAGATTTCTTTATTATACACGAATACTAGACATTAAAATGAAACCACTTTTACGGATTATATTACGTTTAATAAAGTCGGGAATTAAAAAGTTAAAATTAAACGCGATGAAATCCGTAAAATTAGTTCCATTAAATGTAACATGATAATTAAAATTTTTATTGGTAAATTTCTAAATTAACTTTGTCACTTTCTTTCCAAATTATTTTGTATCTGGTGCCAAATTAACGTAACTATCAACTCTGGCCAAATTAATTAATAGAATAATAGAAAACGAACTATGTATTTCGACGGTCAAATAAACCATTGTAACGAAATCAACGGAAGCCCGTATCGTAAATTTAATATCTATTCCTGTAATTTGATATAATTTTAGATATTGCCTGTGCGAAATTAATTATATTACAATGAGCTATGCGAATTTCTATTGCGAAATCTTTAATTGTCTGTAGTTTTTAAGATATTGGATATATTTTATATGAATATCGTTTTCTATGAATTTGCACCGTCGGTAAATTAGCTGTTAAATTTGAACCATCTTCAATTTCTATTAGACATACACACATCAACAGAATCTAGGGATACCTTAATCCTAAATTACTTACGACTTTATAGTTTAAAATGTTTTAGTTTCCATAAAAAGTTTAAATACACATTGAAATCTCTTTTAAATTCTATTTTCAAAATTTTAAAAAGTAAATAAAGAAAACAAGAAAAAATAAAATACGGCGGCAAAATTGTTAGTAATTCGTTATACGTCAAGGAAAATTAAAATTTTCTACTGATTTTAATTAATGAAAAGGGATTAGATTGTTTTTCTTTTTTAATTTAACGTGCCGTGTGAGCCATGTCACGTCACGTCGTCATTTGTCACGTTATCACAGTACTGGGGATGTGACTGAACGGCACATGAGTAGACATCGTGTTACTACGCAGAAACAGGATCGATTTCTCCAAATGACCGCCAGAAGACAACCCGATATTACAGCGATGCAACTACTAAAAGGCTCTAGGGGGATCACCAGCTTCTGGTAAGCGACCAAACCGTGCGAAGCAGGTTGCATGAAGTTTGTATTCATGCTCGAGGACCGCTACGTGTTCCAGAATTGCGACGTGGCAATCGCGGTCGGCGGCTTTCGTAAGCTCGGGAGCATTTACCATGGAGTGACGTACAATGGTCCTTGATGCTGTTCACCTATGAGTCCCGGCTTGGGTTTCATCCTAATTCACGAAGAACACGCGTTTGGATAACTCCATGGAGAGTTAGCCGTCTACAGTACCCTCAGGAGGTCCACTCATACCAAGGCGGGACAATCATGATGTGGACAGGAATCCGTCTTAGCGGACGGAACCAGCTCGTTTGGATCCAAGGCAGCATGGCTGAGCAAAAATACCACGAGGAGGTAGTAGAGCCTGTTATTGTCCCACACAGAATCCAAATGGGCCAGGAATTTCTTCTCATGAATGATAATGCTCCTTCCCTTACGGCGCGATTGGTGTCGGCCGCTCTCCGAGACCACTCCAGTTTTGGATTGGCCTGCACAGTCACCCGACTTAAATCGTATCGAGCATGCCGGGGACATGTTACGAGTACAACGAAAAGCTTTGAGAGATATCCCGCCAAATTTGACAACGGAACAACAACTTTACGAACACTTGCAAAGAACATGGAACCTCATACCGCAGCAAGACATTGACAATTTATTTTTAAGTATGAATAATCGATGTCGATGTGTAATTAATGTAAGAGGCGGTAACACTGATTATTAATAATTACATTTTATAAGAATTTTCAATTTTAATTAAAATAATTAGTTTTTTTAAGAAGAAATGAAGCTTTTTTTATCATACTAGTTTTCTACGACGATTTAAAATTTACATTTTTATTTAAAGCAAAAAAATTACGAAATGTTATTTATTTATTTATTAAGACCTTAAAATAATCTATCATTTTTCTATTTATTATATCAGAAAATTTTTCATAGATTTTTAGGTATTTGATGAAATATAAAATATCCCTAGATTCTGTTGATGTGTTTATATTTACACTTCTTGTTTATTGTATATGCAATTGATTTCTTGCAAATGGCTCTAACATTTTGGATGAAATTTTGTATTTAGATAATGATTTACTTTCTAATTTGATCTAGATATTATGTGTCGTTTGAGATGTTTTTTTTTTAATTGAAGCGACAAACGAACTTACCAGTCTACGTAAGTCTATGGTAAGTGGCTACTGACCCATGGAAACCTAAAACCAACCAACTTCAAATAAAAAAGGATGCTACAGATGCGTTATCACTTCTGAGTTCTAAGGTTGAATGTCTCACAGTCTGTAATAATGGCCGCGCGCACTGTTGCTTGGTACCAGAAATAGGTAAGGCTGTAGACTAATACCTACCCAGACAGACTCCTATTCCTAGGCAGGAAGGGAATCCTGCCACCCAGTAACAGTAAAAGTAGTTTTCAAACGCCTAGCTAAGCTCGGTCTCTCAGGTACTTAATATTGATTTGAAATCTTACAATAATTAAAATCCATACACTGCCGTTATCTTTTTTAAACATTTTATCGTTAATATTTGAAATGTTGCTTGTAGATACTTATTAAATATTTTTGTATTTTAATATACTTTAAAAAATTTGTACTTATTCAAAATTTTTGCATTATGTTTTGTTTTCTAAGAGATACATCTATATTGAAGATTACTATATCTTGATCCATCTTGTTAAAAAAATATGGTTTATTTATAATATCGGGCTTAAACTAAGGTTTAAGTATAGTCTTTCTAACTTAAGAGTCTCTTAGCCGACAATCAGCAGACAGATTTACGACAGTCTTCGCGAAATTTTACATTTGCTGCCGAATTTCGTACCATTGCGTTTTAGTTCGCATATTTCCGTGGGACTTCTTTTTTTTTTTTAGTGAAACATATATTAGTTTAAACCTGAGTCTAAATAAAAATACTTTTTGTGTTAAGGTCGAATAATTAACTTGAAATTTAGACTAATTCTATTCCTATTGTTGTATTATTATATTAAAATACAATATTATTCCTTTATATTAAAATATGTAAATATCTGAAATTAAAACACTACCTTTTAAATGTGTACAAAATGTGTGTTGCATTAAAATTTTTAAATTTTAAGAACACCAAAAAGGGGAATGAAAATTTTGAAAATATGCAATGACTAAAAAGTGAAAAACAAACATTATTGTGAATTACATTTCTTTTTCCTATAAGAAAACTTTACTTACCCTCAAATGAGAGTTAAATATTGAATTTCCTCTTTCTTGCCCAATGACTTGTGTACTTTATCATAGGATGAGTTGGATGACACTTGATGGACCACATTATACGCATTCTAGTTTGCATAATTTTTAACAACTTCATTTGAATACTTTAAGTATTTATAAGTATTCTGAAATGCAAAATATAACTGTCAAATCGTGTCACCGAAATCATCTTACGTACAGTAATAGTGTATAATAATTATTTCGAAACTGTAAGTTACATATAATCTGTGGCCCGTAACCGTCTCACAAGGTGAAGTGAAACGTTGCAGTCAGTTCACGCTTTACTATTGCGCGCCTTTCCAGATCTGAGGCCCAAGGGACGCGGGCGTCCTCAACGCATCTTGCTGGGAGTCTGGCCGGACGAGCATATTCGCGGCGTGATCCGCGCCGTCGTCTTCCGAGACACGCACACGCCACACGCCGCCCACCACATCAAGGAGGAGGTCCTACCTTACCCTTCTATCACGGTCAGTATCGCGTAATGACTGCTGCCTACGTTCCTTATCTATTTGAGGCCGCACGAACACCTTTGTTGTGCGCTGATTCATTGCCGTTTAATATGCTTTCCAATGTGCTAATGCGAAATTGCAATTGCGACTTTATAACTGGCTCGGCGCCTCGGCTAGATTAGATTATGATAGGATTGTCGCCACAGTTTAGACAGTGTGCACTCGTGATTTGATGGTTTTAGGAAGCTCAGGCGAATTTCCTTAACCCATTATTTTTGAGCTTTTGTAACAGAATGCCGGTGCGCGTGTTGCAGGACGGAATGGGCGTACAGAACGCGTACGGGAGCGTCCCGTGTGGCAACGGACGCGAAGGCGGTGTTTCGCCGAACGCGGCCGCCGCTGCCGCCGTGGCAGCCGTGGCACACGGCCTCCGCCGCCAGATGTGCAACATGGTGGTCGCGGCTCAGCGACCGCCCGACCACCCCCCTCACCTCAGCCTGCCACCGCTGCCGCTGCAGTCGCCGCGCTTACCATCCCCACTCTCTTCCGGCCTGGAGTCCCCGCTGTGCTCCCCCCCGCCGCCTGGCCACGCCCTTGAACCGCCGAAGCCGACTGACCCGTTCCGCCCGTTCGCCTCCCCACGCCCGGACAGCCGCTACAGCGAGCGTGACTCGGTCGCCGATATCACGGAGATGGGCCCGCCTAAGACGCCGTTGGGCATGTCGAAGAACGGCAAGGATCTGACCACGCCGCTGCCGGTGAAGATGGAGCCACCACCTGGGGAGGCACGGGCTGAGAACATCTGAAGCGAGGCCGCGGGCGCGGGTCAAGCCGTCGCCGCCGTACCGTCCGTGCAGCAAAACGTGTCACTTGGCACCCACGTGCCCCATGGCCCCCATGGCGCCCACATGTCGCACGGACCACACGGCACACACGTGCCGCACGGATCACACGGCTCACACGGCTCCCCGCTGCCTGCTCCCCCACCGCTGCCCGCTTACCCGTACTTCGTACCCAACCGCAACTCTGTCGGTTACTTCTAAGCACGTTGAAGAGCACGATCTCTAGCGTTATAGTAATCCGCCATTGGTTTAATTTTGTCGTATTTAATTATTTAAAGTGGACTCGCTGTGCAATAAAATGCTTGTTGTTTAGTTTTCATAATTCGTAAATAAAGGAATATTTTTAGTTCAATTATTATTATTATTTTTTGTATACATTGTCGTTCGTGTATGTGTTCCAGTGACGTAGTTTAAGAGGCGCGACCGCGAGGGACTCCGGGCCCTGTTGTGGCCCGGCGACCCTCAGCCCGCGAGTAGATCGTCGGATATATAATAAGCTTAAATTAAATACATAGATCCATCTGTGAACGTTGGAATGACAAAATTCAAAACATTCGGCCCTAGTAGTTTCAAAAAGACTGTTCGGTATACCTATTCATTATAATCAACTACATACATAACGTGTAAGACAAAACTTTTAAACTAGCTGTAGATGTAACCTTGAATTAAAGTATAGAGGTGTCTGTCATTTCGTTTTTACGTCAGGTCGGTGTCAATTTCTCTCCTATTGTAGTGAGTGTCGCTTGCCCGCCCCGGGCCGCTCATTGTTCACTGTTCGTGCAGCGATTCACGTTCGAGTAGATTTAGTGATCGCCAAATGTAATATAGTTTATCCTTAGCCAGTAGTGATTGTTCCAAATGTTAGGCTAAATTAGATGTTCGGGGCTCGCCCGCCCTCCATGCATTAACCGCTTCGTACAACTTTAATTCAGCACTAGCCGAGTGTACGCGATAAAAATGCATCAGCGATTCTACGGAAAAAAATTCTAGTATTCTTATTGTGGTTTAAGAAACATTTTTTTGGAGGAGTAGAAATGTTTAATGCGTAGACTTTGGCAGTTTTGTCGATTGGCAAACTATTTATCATCTGTGAACAGACTTCAAATTTGTAAAAATTAAAATACTATATTATGTAATTACGAGTATTAGACATACTTACACTGATTAATATATGTTTCGGAATCCTTTCAAAATCACACATCTCATTGGTAAATCTTTTTGACAAAGTAACATAATAGACAAATGTCAAAATATTGACCGTTGCTATTAAATGAGAGTATGGTAATAATGGCTGTATGGTCTTTAGAACTTTGTCTTTCCTTAAATATGAATAGAAAAAAAGTAATAATTACTATAAAAATAACATTATTATAAACAACCGTTATATTACAAACAACCGTTAATGTGTGAGGGGACGAGGCTTGCCCGTTTTAGGTTTAGGAGCACTGAAATCGCCAAGCGTTGAATATACATCCGAGCGTCTGCTAACTTACCTACCGCGTAGCTAGAGTTTTAAACATTTCAATTTAATTAGAGTAGCTATGTAACAATTTCTAGCATTTGATCACTGTTCACGGTGGCGACGCTAGGACCTTTTCTGTGTACCCCAGGGTCCGGAGCGACATTAACGCTCCACTAGTGTTGCCAGCGTGAAGGAAATAATCTATTAATAAGGTGTACATGTACAAATTTCTTTCATCAACACCTTCCATGGATGCAGAGTTAATTTATTTCATAGTTTCGGCGGGAAAAAATTATATTATGGATCTTCTTGCCGCAAGGGTATACCATGATTTAGATAAATGTTGGCGGAAATTCGTTGGCGTAATTCTCAGGTGTGACATGTGAAAGGGCGTGGCCCCGCCGCTATAGGGCTCCGATGCGGACTCGGTGGTGCCATGTCCAGTGAGTCTCGTCGCAGGACACGCTCGGGAAACAACTTTAAAATAAGTCTCAAAGTGGCCTTGATATCTCACTATTGTTTGGAATTTGGATTATCCGATTCGGTTGAAGTTTGGAATTAGTGTATAAAAAAGACCAAATTATTAAAAAAAGAATTCATTCGCGATTCTGATCTAGTGTTGGAAACTATTTGGCTATCCTTTTGGAAATAAAATTATTTTAGGTGAAAAATTAAAAAAAAGTTATATAAACGGCCTATACGTTTCGGATGAATTGCGTAGATTTTGGTAAATGTTACTACGCATATTTTCTATTGTGTAAGTTTAGGCTAATGTGTTCAAAAAGATAAATTAAAAATTTTTGAAAAAGTAGAAAGTGCCTTCCAAATTTTTGACCATAGTAAGTGTTGGGATGGGTGCGGCGATGATCGGTTGGATGCGACCTGTGGCAGTGCTGTGGCCTGGAGGGTAACATACACTTTGTATATCGATACGAGCTCCACACTAGTTCCGTACACTGTACTGCCACACGGCCGCCTTGAACGTGCTTACCTATTAAAAGTTAGAATAATAAAAATTCAAAATTATTATATAAAATTAAATACATATGACTATTATATAGTAAAAATTATACATAAAATTATATATTTGGCCGATGTGGTAATACCCTGACAGGCAAGCGTTAGTTATTCGGCATCAAAATTAATTCTATATTTCTTTATAAACAATGAAAGAAAAAAATCCATTAAGAAACAATGCAGACATTGCAATGTGCCATTTGTTTGGACCGAAAGGGTTCGATTTGTATCACACTTGGATTTTGTAGTTATAATTAAACATTAATTAATTTATTGTACTGGATGAAAAATATACATTTCGATTAAATAAACGTAAGTAAAACTATGTTATTTTCGTGATAGTTAAGTAAATAATTACTTGTAGTTATATTGGACCTTAGCCTAAACAGGCGGTTTTGGTTTGCAACTATGTACTACGCGTTTGTTCATGGTTTTAAATAGCTAATTCAAATCATTACTGGCGACTCGCACAATGTGCTATACTGCATGACAAAACCAATACCATCTATTCTTCTTTTTGTGATAAAATATTTTTTTAATTATAAGTGACAATGCTTGTGTAAGCAATGTCATTATTTTTTGTAGTATTTAATAATAACTATTACTGTTTAACAAAGTATTTATTTTGTTTAGTTATATTCCTACCGCCTTTATGGGCACAAAATATTTACGTCTTAAACCTGTCAAATAACCAAAAAGTGTTATTTCTTTTTTTACCTTAAATATTGCAATTCTGTATTTCAAGTGACTGTTTAGATTTAAGTAGCGCTGCTCTCCGTGGGTATCGATATTTTAAGAACATTTATGTAAGTATCATCATTGCTTTTGGCTCTAACAAAAATGATTTTATGCATTTCTAAATAGACTATTTTGTTGCTCACGTGGCCCACATATTCAATTTAAACCGTGTTGAATTATTATCATTGAGACTTTGTTTTGGTAGGTATATTGTTTTGAGTATTTAAAATGTACCATTTTTCAGAATTCATTCTGTTGTTTTTTTAATCAATCACCCGCGTGGCAACCAAATAGTCAGTGTTATTTCAAAAACAAACTTATGCAAATGTTTTTATAAAGAAATTAGGTTGCGATCATTATTGTCGTTATAACGATTATGTTTACATTGAATTATTGTTGTTAAGATTTATTTTTTCTCTTTTATTATCTGCGTTCCTGGTATATCTGTATTATAAAATACGATATTTTTTACTTTTGTGATCAAAGAAATGTATCTTTCTATAATGTAAGGTAAATTTAATGTAATACGTGTGTTAACGCTGTCCGAATGAAAGTAGATTCAGAATTAGTTTCCGTTTAAGTATAACTATAAACATTTAATAATGCATTACACGTTATCTCGATGTCATTATAATAATACTATATGTGTAAAACTATCGCTGTCCGTAATTATTGTTATATTATAGTAAACTCGTTCGGACAAGCAGAAATGCGCGACGAAATTACTTTCAGCCAGTATATTATTGTTAAGTACAAGTTACGCAAAATCGATGTTAGTCCCGAACCAGTAACCAGAAATATTGCATGTAGAGAACAGTTTCGAAATCATTTAGTGGCCGTTCATCTGATTAAACTATTATGTAGTGTCTATATAAATTGCATTCAGTAATTCTTAAGTTCGTTATTGTCACAGTGTACCGTTGTCTGAATGAATATATAAAATAGAGCAACAATATGGTTTCATTTGCACACCCCTCTCCCTTCTTAGTTGTAAGTACCAGGGTGACATAGCTCTACATGGAACTATTTCAAGCACCATAACATCAATAACATTCACTGTTGAACACGGATCTCCCATTATTCTGTTTTGGTAATTGCAGTATCAGAAATTTCGAAACCTTGTCGCTGCTTTGAGTATATTATCGATCACATAGAAGATGGTTATAGCGCCATCTATTGTAGTAAATCAGACTTCAGGTGTTTCTCATACACGCCTTAGTGGATACTTAATACCAGTCCTTGAGGTTATAGTATCCTGTTAAGGTGAAAGCTCCAGGGTGGCCCGCAAAATTCAAATTTTCTTGCGTTTTTTGGAATTTGCAAGTCAGGATCAGGTTCTATGTTTAATAAAATATGATTCGCGATCGTAACGAGCATGTGTTTATAGAATTATTATCATTAAAATTACCAATACAACCCTCCAAGTTCATATAATCCCTTTGAATGAGTTTTTCTGAAAATAGCCATACTGGGATTACATGAATATAGACGGTTGTATTGATGATTATAATGATTATAATTCTGTAAATATATACTCGTTACGCTCGCGAATCATATTTTGTTAAACATACAACCTGACACTGACCTACACATTGTAAAAAAAGGAAGAAAATTTGAATTTTGCGGGTTACCCTGGCGCTTTCACCTTAAGCTTAACCTTTTTAACAGTGGTAGAGCCACGCGGCAGCGTTTGCTATCACACGGATGGGCCGGCTCGAACCGGGGTGGTACCACAACCTCACAGAATACCAGCGTGAAGTAGAGGTTCACCTCTGCGTTTCGCTTGGTGAGTGCAGGTAGCCGGAGGCCCTTTTTACTGGAAATGAGGCATTCCATCTTAGTCCTCACGGGTGACAACGCATCTGTATTTTGATTCGCAAACGAGGATAAATGTAGATGTCTATGGGCCGCAGCAACCACTTACCATCAGGTGGACTGTGTACTCGTTTGTCACCCTTAACCTATAAAAAAAAAGCCGCCTCCACATGGCAATAGTATCTATTAATGTTTTTCAAGCAAATTTGTTTTTGACTTTATGGTAACACAACAAAGGAAAAATGGGTTGTCTGATCTAAATGGAACAATATTTAACGTCCGACGAATAATTATAACGCAAACTTAAAAAATTCAGCTATTTCCCGTAGTGCCTTTTACGACACCCACATGGCGAAAACGAGATATGAATACCTACTCTTACATACAGTTTAGGACTAGGTCACATGCGAAAAGCGGACATCACCCGTAACTCACGAATCAGTGACTGCTAGGTGCTCCCAACCACACCATGGAGTCATTAAATTGGATTCGACCACTACATCACTAAAAACCTCCTCCGGCATCTGGACTGTATAAACTAGGGTGTGTGATTCTATGGTCTTCGCTCTAGGCATGGCTGCGTCGTGAGAACCTGAAGTTTTCATCGTAGTCCTCAGGGGTAATGTACGTATCTGTTGTTTTATTTATCTGAAGTGGTAATATCCATGTTTAATTAGCCACTTCGATCAGGTAGACTGTTGGCTTGTTTATTACATAGGCTGCACTAAAAGTATCGGGAATAGAATATTTCCACTGTTCCTGTCATATTAAAATCTTTAGGTGGATTGAATAGTACTCGGCCTAACACAGATCCATTCAATTCTAAAAATCAAATCTACCCACATTATTTAGTTCAGTTCAGACTAGTTCATTGTGTGAAGTTCGAAACGTGTGCGATAATTAGTTGTGGTTTTATAAATTTATTAACAAAGTAATCGGACATAATTTCCGCGAATGGAGCAAATCGAGCAGCGTGCCGTCATTAAGTACCTCCATAAGAAGGGGCTATCATCAAAAGCCATCCATGATGACATGGTCAGTACATTAGGCGATTGTGTTCTGTCATATTCATCCGTTAAAAAATGGATAGCTGAATTTAAGCGTGGTAGAGAGAGTGTGAAAGATGAACCCCGCTCTGGAAGGCCTTCGACGTCAACTACTGACGAAAATATTAAAAAAGTACTTGATTTAATAATGGGAGACCGCAGATTAAAAATTAGAGAGATAGCCGAGATTATAGGCATCTCTTATGAACGAACTCAAAACATCATTGTCAACGAGTTGGGTTTCCACAAGGTGTCTGCGAGGTGGGTTCCGCGACTGCTTTCAGTTGAACAAAAAAGGACGCGATTGACTATTGCACGCGACTGTTTGGAGTTATTTGAAGCCGATGCAGATGATTTTTTGAATCGTTTTGTTACTATAGACGAAACATGGGTTCATTACTGTACACCGGAAACAAAACAACAATCAAAACAGTGGAGAAGACGTGGTTCACCACCCCCTAAAAAGGCTAAGTCGATTTTGTCGGCAAATAAGGTGATGGCTTCAGTATTCTGGGACTCGAAAGGTGTGATTATGATTGATTATCTTGAAAGGGGTCAGACTATAAACTCTGATTACTACTGCACCTTACTACGTCGTTTACGAGAGGAAATAAAAGAAAAACGTCGAGGAATGCTCAGAAGAAAAGTCCTGTTTCATCAAGATAACGCCCGTGTTCACACGTCAGTACAGTCAATGGCTGAAATTCACAACTGTGGCTTTGAACTGTTACCGCATCCGCCGTATTCACCTGATCTGGCACCATCAGACTTCTTTCTGTTCCCTTACCTAAAAAAGCACTTGGGAGGTCAAAGATTTTCGACAAACGACGAGGTCAAAGCAGCTGTAGACGCATATTTTGACTCTAAGGAAGAATCATTTTTTTTCAACGGTCTAAATGCTTGGAAGGGGAGGTGGCAAAAGTGTATTGAACTTGATTGTGATTATGTAGAAAAATAAAAATATAACTGATTTAGACATACTAATTTATTTACTTTATTTTCTTGGTTAGGCCGAGTACTTTTCAATCCACCCTCGTATAATTGAAAACTCCTTGGTTTTAAAAATCGAATACCATTTATTAATTTAAAAAAAGATTCTCGGTCTTGTCACAAGGTTTTGTCAAAGTTGTTTAGTCGTTGAGAAAATTGAATTGACTCGAGAAAATTCAAGAGCGATGATTTATTATGACTTTCGAAGTGGTTTAACACAAAAACAGTGTGTTGACCGGATGATTTCTGCATTTGGTGATGAAGCCCCATCCAAAACCACAATTTATCGCTGAAGTCAAGGTCAGTGATGATCCCCGTCAAGGTCGTCCAAAAACTGCAGTCACCCAAGAAAACGTTGATGCTGTGCGTAAGCTGATTGAGGAAGATCGACATGTGACATACCGCGAAATTCAGGCAACTTTAGACATTGGCATTTGCATGAACAATTAGGTGCTGTTGGACACAGGGCTTACAGCAGCGAAAAGGTTGAAGCGTAGGAATGACGAGGAACTACTGGAACTGCTAAGGGTGCATCCGGAATAACAAAGTGAATTGACATACCCGCACAGATTGTGCAAATGCTTCAGCTAGACGTATTGAGGCTGCTTTAGTTCGAAAACCATATGTTATTAATACTGTAGCTTCTGAACCAAATCTATTTTTTTATAAAGTAGTGACTAGCGAACACGTATTCCACTGGACGGTAGTGAATACACCTATATATTCATAGGTAGTGGTCATGGGTGACAACACATATGTTTAGGGTTACCATATCTCAGGATTTGTCCTGAGATTTCAGAATTTTTAGATTCTTCTCAGGATTGCGGCTGGATTTTGCAAATCTCATGAAATCTCAGGATTTTTGGAACTTTCAATATAATACAGATTACATTTTATAGATCTCTTTAATAAAAAGTTAAACAAACTAAAAATAATTTTCCTTTGGTAATAATTCCACAATTAAAATCAAAACTTATTTATCCAAGTAGGTACTTAAACAGTTTTGTCATACTTAATATGTGAAGATACTTTTTTAAGTAAGATTTTTTTCTCAAGCTATAAAAAAATCTCAGCATTTTTAAATAGAAACCAGGTCTCTTCTCCGGATTTTTAATTTTTTCATCTGGTAACCCTACATATGTTGCCTTCTTTGTCTGTAGTCATAACTTGCAGGTGTCCAGGGCCTTTAGTACACTTACTATCAGGCATTCACTGACTACTATTGCTTTGATATTACTCGACTCCAAAAAATCTTGGTTAAACTTTAACCTATTACATATTCAATACCAATTTCAATTTCTTGATTTATAATCAAAATGTGTTGTCACCCCTGAGGATTAAGACAGAGTTTCACTCAATCTTTAAACTCATAATTTTTTAATACATATTTTATAGAAAGGTGACAAAAGAGCACATATTCCACCTGATCCTGATGATTGTTGTGATCCATAGAGACTTAAATCTATACTCGACTAACAATCAAAATATAGGTGTGTTGTCACTGATGTTTGACGCAGTTAGGTAAGATTTTATAACTCTAATGTGAATCGTGGTTGACTTTGTTTTGACCATTGACGTTTTCTATTACTTATTTAAAGACGTCAATGTGTTTTATATTTATAAGTATCTTATTATGGTTAAAACATTAAAATAATGAAAAAGTTTAATTCAGTTGTGGAGTTATTCCTACGGACAAACCATTAGACTTAGATACCCGATCTCACTACTGAGATGAAAGAATAAGGGCGACAAACGAGCACACAGTCCACCTGATGATAAGTGGATACTGTGACCCATAGACATCTATTATATAATTGTCGATTAAAAATCAAAATGCAGAAGCGTTGTCACCCATGAAGACTAAGATGGAATGCTTCATTTTCTGTTTCCAGTAGAAAGGGTTTCCGGTTCCATGCACACAGTAACATTAAGTTGCTATTTTACGCTGATATTCTGTGAGAGCGTGGGCATTCTCCGCTTAAGCAGACCCATTAGTGTTACAACCATAATACAACTGCAGCAGCATGGCTCAACTACCACATACAAAATGGTGTAATTGCACGCTACAAAACCACGTGATATGAATAATCTCCACGTGACTTCACGATGATGGATTCGGTGAAGGATTAAGAAGAATTAACTATAATTAAAGTAGCTACAATAATTAAAACTATAATTTACTTATCTCTGTAATCGGCTTTATTATATGCTTATTGCGCCATCTATTGGTTAATAAGATAATTTCCTAGGCGTCTACTTTAGTTGATTTTTGCGACAGCCAAAGTATGGAGTGTAGAGTAGAAGGAGGACCATCTCTATATATGAAAAGTGTCCCTAAAAACGTGTCCAATAAGGGTGGCGCTGCAGTAGCATAGGATAAATTTTTAAAAAAGCGCTAAAAGTAATTAGAATAATAAATATGTGTTGGTTGTGAACGGCCTGTGTTCAGCAATTTAGTAATGGACTTGTGAGGGCTGTAATGACGATGATGAATGTTGATCATCACCAGAAAAATGCTGCTGCCCATCTCCGACACAGTACTACGACCTCACAGAATACCGAATGGCCGAAGGCACAACCTCCCTCCCACTCCCCCCCCCCATAACATGGTAGCGGAATTCAAAAAGAAAGGACTACCCCAGAAGTGTACCTGCATTCACGGTCAAGCTACCCTCTTCTTCCTGAGCGTGGGTGCTCAGGCTGCCCTGCTTATTTGAGGGGCGGGGGAGCAAAATCCCGCTCTAAACTAACACTGCACGGGGCAAATAGAGCGATAAAGCTATGGCAACCCCTGCCACGCTATCCGTGGAGTTCTGCAACATGAGGGGACTTCACTCAAATCGTCCACTACAATCTAGAGAAGCGAAGCCGGCCTTGCACTTTTTGACCGAGACGCAGGTGTCCTCTCCGGCTGATACTTCGTACCTGTCCTATCCAGGGTACAAATTAGAACACTTCTTTGTGCTCCGAACTGGAGTTTGCGTATACGTTAAGAGAAGATATCTGTTCTCGACGCCTCGGCAGTCTTGAAGATACGGACCTGTCCATCCTTTGGCTGCGCGTAGACTGCGACGACCATCCCCGCGTCCACGCGTGTCTGTATAGGTCTCATCGACCACGTCCAAATGGCTACAGATTTCTTGCTAGAACAGATCCCATCCGTAGAGATCGTGATACTTGGCGATTTTAACGCCCACCACGCCGAATAGCTTGGTACACGTTTAACCGATCATGCGGGGAGATCTGTTTGTGACTTTGCCTTGGCATATGGTCTAACATAACTGGTTACTTCGCCTACGCGGATTCCAGATGTGGAGGATCATCCACCTTCCCTGTTGGACCTTCTGCTGACCTCTCATCCGGACGGATATCAGGTTTCCATTGATGCCCCTCTCTGCTCTTCGGACCATTGTCTGATCCGGAGTGTGGTGCCACTCACGCTCCCCTCGCGTTTGAGTTCTGCAGACTGCCGCCGTGTCTCGCATTACAGGTCAGCGGATTGAGACGGGATGCGGTCTTTCTTTGCATCCTACCCTTGGTTTGCTTATTGCCGGATGATCCCAGCGCTGTTGCTGACTCTGTCACTGATGTGGTGCTATAGGGAATGGAACTATTTATTTCATCATCTGTGGTACCCATCGGAGGCAGATCTGAGCCATGGGCGCTCCTCTAAGACTGCATTACGCAGTAAGCAGAAATGTTATCGGGCCTGGGCTGAGGTGGCGGCGGCTCGGGATGTAAACACCAGCATGCTTAAAAAGAAGTATAACTTCGCCTCCAGGTCCTTCAAAAGAATAATTGCCAAGGCATAGTATAAGGCAAAGTAGTAAACACATTGGCAGAATTGGCGAGAAATTAGTTCGCCTTCCTTTGGGAACACGTACACTCTGGGCTCTTGCTAAGGCAGTTCAAGGGAATTTCTGTAAGCCATCACTACGATTTCTGCACAGGAAGGATGACTCACTGGCCCACGCTGCAAAAAAGAAACCCGACCTTTTAGGCTCCCTTTTTGCGTCCAACTCGACTCTCGATGACGGGGGAACACACCGCCGACCAACCCGCAGTGTGAGTGCTATTCCTGATGTGCAATTCACACTGCTCAGTACGCAAAACACTCTTCTCTCTGAACATACACAAGTCGAGTGAGCCTGACGGAATCTCGCCAAATGTGCTGAGGACGTGCGCTCCAAAGTTGGCACCGTTTCTAACGCGTCTTTTCCGGTACTCCTACTCCCTAGGCGTTGTCCCGAATTCATCGAAGACAGCTTTCGTGCACGCGATCCTTAAAAAAAAGTAACCGCTCTGATCCGTCCAACTACAGGCCCTATCCCACATGTTTCCATTTCTGGACTTGGGCTCCCCAGTGCCAGCTCCTTCTACTTGACCGCATCCAGCGCAGAGCGGCTCGAATCGTCAATGGCCGAGTCCGATCAGCTCGATTCACTGGCGCTGCGAAGAGATGTTGCATCTATGTGCTCTGAGGAATTGTTCGGATTGATTCGAGCCGCTCAATTACACCGTCACACATCGCGACAAAATTCGCGATGTCAACCATTTCATCTGGATGATTGGCGGTCCACCACTGTGCGATTTAAAAGATGTTTTCTTCCTCGCACAACTTCCTTGTGGAATCGACTACCACTAGCGATTTTTCCGGACTGATATGACTTGGGGACCTACAAGAAAATAGCCTACTCCTTTTTAAAAGGCCGGCAACGCATCTGCAATTTCCCTGGTGTTGTAGTTGTTCATGGGCGGCGGTAGTCACTTACCATCAGGTGAGCCGCATGCTCGTTTGCTCCTCTCCTATAAAAAATGTTATATTGTAATATTATAAAATATTGCCTCACTAAACCGATGTAAAAATACGTAGTCAATGACTCCATGACCGTAACAACTTTGTTTCTATGATTGAATGCAGCCATGATGCGGATATTCACATCGATATCCACAATCGCGGAATTTCTGCATTGATTTAGACTTCTGCATCCGCTATAATCAATAAGTTTAACCTGATATAAGCTTCTGCGGATGCCGATGTGCTAGAAGTTGGGCGGAGGCCAGTGAGTGGTACGAGTCGTGTGCTTGTATGGCACTTACGTTCGTTACATTAGACCAATTTTTAATTTTTAATTTTTTTTGGCAGTAAAATTTTGATTTTTTTTTATAGGATAGGGTGACAAACGAGCACAAAGTTCACGTGATGGTAAATGGTTGCTGTGACCCATAGACATTTATATCTATCCTCAATAAAGAATCAAAATGCAGATGCGTTGTCACCCGTGAGGACTAAGATGGAATGCCTCTTTTCCAGTAAAAAGGGTCTTCGGTTCTCTACACTCACCACACGAAACACAGCAGTGTTAAGCTGCTATTTTCCGCTGGTATTTTCTGAGAGCGTGGTCATTCCCCGGTCGAGCCGACCCATTCATACTACAAATATACTACTAATATATATTTGCAGCATGGCTCTACCACGTATAAGTAATAATATATTTAATAAACAATAATATATTAAAATACCCAGTACCTTAATTTCTTCTTAAATTTCGTCTTAAATTAACTATAACTTTTAAGCTTTACGAATTAGCGTTAGCAACCGCATCCGCGGATGAAATAAACTCAATATACGAGTGCTCCGAGAATGAACATGAACAACGAGAGACAAGCTGCAGTTCTCGTCAGAGAGTAATAAATTCCTTGGACACAATGGTGTAGCTATGTAACCAAGGGCCCCGGGGCAAAAATGAAATTGGGGCCCTATTTAAACTAAAGTAAATACTTTAAAGGTGCAAAACTACTTCATCATCAGCTCCTTGTCGCCCACTGCAGGGCATAATAAAGCAAAACTACTCACTACTAAGTATTATGTGTAACGCATAAACAATGACGAAGTCATTTTTTTTGGTGATTGATCGCATGACGTAATCGCTCGCTACGTAATTGGAGCGCGGTTGCGTCAGCAAGTAGAATAAATAGCAGTAGTTTTGGCTCGCCGCTCACTTAGCGGCCAGCCTCCGCAGAGTCTACTTCACCTGAGGATGCATCGTGTAGAGGCGAAACACGTGTCGTATTTTCGAGAGTGGTGTGTCGTGCCTAGTGTGGTGGTGCTGGGGATGGTAGTGCTGAAATTGAGGGCGCGCGATTGAGAGAGGGTGGGAGGTCCCCTTAAAACTGGACAGGACACATCATTTTCTTTCTTTACGCGGAATTAAGCAAAATAGTTTATAACAACCCCAAGTATAATTTCGCCTTAAGTTCGGTACAATACAGTTTACACAGCGCTCGGTACGCATATCACTACTCTCCCTAGACGTCAAGTTCCTCACATTGTGCTGAAGATGTATGCTCCCTAGTTGGCACCGGTCGTAACGTGTCTTTTCTAAAAATCTTTCTCCCTAGGCGTAGTCCCGAACTCAAAGATGACAGCTTTAGTGCACCAGATCTCTAAAAAATAACCAAAAATCGACCGCTTAGACCAATCCAAATTGTTCTCCAAAATAATGAAAATCATTGTGAACTGCCAGCTCATGAGGTTGAGGATCACCTACTGAAAAGTGACCACCAGTACGGTTTCCGTCGGGGTTGCTCAGCTAGTGATCTTCTGGCTTACCAGACTCATCAATTGGCGAAGTTAGAGAGGGAGACCCATGGCCATCAGTTTGGACATAGCAAAGGCCTACGATCGGGTTCGGCACAAAGCGCTTCTTTTCAAGCTGCCTTCCTATGGGATACCTGAGAATTTGTGCAACTCGATCAGCAGTTTTCTCGCAGATTGGAGCACCAAAGTTGTAGTAGAAGGTGCATGCTCCATTTACAAGCCTATTTATGTTGGTGTTCCACAAGGCTACGAGCTATCACCCACGCTGTTTCTTGTGCTTATCAATAATATGTTGCAAACCAGTGACGTGCACTGGTGATGCTTTATACACCGACTGTGCCTATATTTCTCGGGAAAACGTCGCCGAGTACCACAAACTTGTGTCTGAAGGCGAGTGCTTGTCGGATAAGGTCTCGGATTGGGGCGACTAAATATAATTAATTTCAATGCCCAAAAGACACAAGTTTGCGCGTTTAATACTAAAAAGAACTCCTTTGTCGTAACTCCTCAATTTCAAGGCACTCGCCTTGTTACCTCAGCCAGTATCTAAATAAGTAAATAAATAAATAAATCAAACTATGGGTATAACTAATAGTAGAAAAATAAAAGCGTTAAAAAGTGCAAAAATTAAAGATCAAACCACTGTTTGAATCAAAACATTGTTTTGTGTATTTAGTATAAGCTCTAGAAACCGATCAACGATTATTTAAAAATAATTTCTCAATTAACCGCCATTGTGTTACAAAAACACCTTCAGTCACAACTAGCGACATCTGGTGAGTGGAAGATTATTAGCCCTCATTGGTCTGTATTGATAGCTATGATGTCACAATATGGCGCCAGGTCAGTCCTATAATAGGATAATAGGACTCCTATTCTTACTAGAATCGCATAGTACTCTTGAAAAACATTACTCTACTTCTGGGGCTGTCGGCTAAAAAACACAATACATTAGAGTTGCATATAAAGGAAAGCTTACAGTATAATCTATAATAAATTATCCTAATAATAATAATACCTCGATACCACCCGCATCGTCCGCCGGTTTCTTTCCCTATCCCTCTAACCCTCGGCCGGATGGTCTCCCCTGCATATCATATGTTATGTAATTATTAGAATTTAAAATAAATTAATTATTAAATTAAAATATTTATTTTTATAACATTCCACCTAAACTGTCATGTAAATTAAGTATCAATTTTAGGTTTTATAGGTGTCAAGTGCCTATCATAATAAAACAAAAAGTCAGTTATGAGTTTTTCATTTATGTTCTAAGTTTTAATTAGTATTATTAAGTTATAGTTTTTTGCTAAAATATAGTATATTATTTATTGCTTGTTTTTTTTCTTCTTTTTCAAAAAATAATTGAGTACATAAGGTGTTCTTAATATACGCCGAATGTCATAGAGAAAAGCTAGTACATATTTTGCTAAACTTTAAAATCTAAAACAAATTTTAAAACAGACGAATTGATCATAACTCCCTTAGCTATAAAATAAGTTATGATCTAAATGGTATTTATTCCAGTTTATGGCAGCCCTGATTTATATTACGTGGCTGAAATTAGGTACTTTTTATTAGGTACGTCAAACCAAATAACAGCCGGGCGGCTGAAATTATGCACTTCATACATTTCTTATATCTAATTACAGCCCCATTAATTTCCACTTAAAGAAAATAAATAACTTGTAAATTCAAACACAAATAACTGCATTACTATGTCTATAGGCATATTCATACAAATCAGAATGCCTATATATGAGATAATGTTTTTTTTATAGGATAAGGGTGACAAACGAGCACACAGCACACACACCTGATGGTAAGTGTTTGCTGCGGCCCATAGACATCTACATCTATCCTCTATTACAAATCAAAATGCAAATGCGTTGTCACCCGTGAGGACTAAGATGGAATGCCTCATTTTCAGTAAAAAGGGCCTCCAGCCACCTGCACTCACCAAGCGAAACGCAGAGATAAACCTCTACTTTACGCTGGTATTCTGTGAGGTCGTGGTACCACCCCGGTTCGAGCCGGCCCATCCGTGCGACAGCAAAAGCTGCCGCGTGGCTCTACCACTGTTAAATATGTAAAGTAAGCATAATTTTACCGGGATCATAACTTAGGGATCATAACATAATTAACTCAAATAATTAGGAAAATTATCGTTTTTCGTTGCGTACATGTTTTGATTTTTAATTTAACACTGTTAGGTTTAAAACTGCGAGGTAATATTTGAATACATATACTTTCCTCTAGGTAGGTACAAATAATTTTTTAGATGACAATATTTGTAGTTAACTACTAGAAATCTTATTTATGGAGTAAAAAGGCGAAAAGACTGGAATTAGGGGCATGACTGGTATTAGGGGCATCCACCCTAATTCGGTAAAAAGTGTCTAAGTAAGTATTAATATACCTACCCAGGATAACTAATCGCAATAGGTACTTATGTAGGTATTATGATTAGATAAAAGGTACTTATCTAAATAGTTACCTACTTTTACTAAGTACTAATACCTACCCGGGCATCATTTAATTACAACCCAAAAAACCCTATAAACTAAAACTTTTAAAAATAAATTTAACTAAAAAAAACTAAACTGTTTAAACAATTTTTTAACTCAAGACAGGACATGGGTTAATTTATACTCTAAAAACTATAACTTTATACAATTAGTGTTCACTATAAAATTATATTCGGTATAGACAGTAATTATTAAATGCTACATATTTTTTTTAATTATTAATTACATTTGTCAGTGGATTAAATTTGCTTTAATAAATTTGGGGATGATTTTAAATAAGAATAAAAAATTCTGGTCAAGTTTTTTATTGTTACCTTTGTTAACAACATCACCTTTAGAACTGGAACCGTAAGTGTTTTCTTCAGACGTCCACAATTTATTAAAAATAGCAAAATACTCTTTCTACTGGAGCATTTGTACCAGGTAGACATAAAATATATTGGATTAAAAAAAATTATGTTGAAGATTGTTGACTTTGAATACTTCCATCCAACGAGTTACGGGACAATTTTGTGTCCCGGAGCTTTGTTTGGGGACAATGGGGCAGGTGACCGAGAAAAGGGACAGTCCCGTTCAAAACGGGACATATGGTCACTTTATCTATAACCCGGCGACGGCTCCGTGGCGCAGTGGCTGAGCAATCAGTTGTTGCGCTGGGGGCCGCGGGTTCGAATCCCGCACGGAACAAGTATTTGTATGTATAATTGATGAACAATGGACTGTATATTTATTTATGACTGATTACTTATTGACTGATCTGAGGTTAGCTATACTAGGGGACTGCTTGAAGAAAAGATGGTACTTTTTACTATACTGTATTACGCTATTTACAATATTCGGCACTATAACTTGTTCAATTAGGGAACATGAATAATATAGGCGACTCACAAGATAGGCAAATTGTATATTTAAAAGGAATAAAAAATACAAAATATTTGGTGGCGATCGGGTCGCGAGCTAGCGGCGAGTGCCGGTCTTAGGCGCGGTGGTGAGAAACCCCCACGCACTTCACATACTCCCCGCAAACACCGTCGGTGCTGTCGTAACGGCGCCGACATACTCCCGGCGCTGGAAAGCTTAACAGCTTTCAAGATCTTCCAACTCATCGGGCTTCGGTAGTAGGACGATTCTGTTTAGGGCGCGCAGCACAATTCCTCTTGCAGTGTCTATATCTGCGACGCGTGTCAATCCGTCAGATCCCGTGAAGAGTTTTCTTACACGTCCGAGACGCCAATAGAGCGGTGGAGCGTTTTCCTCTTTCAAGAGGACTAGGTCGTCAATTTGTAGGCTCTCTTTGGACTTCGTGCGCCACTTCGTCCTCAACTGCAGCTCCGCAATGTACTCGTGGCTCCAGCGTCGCCAAAAGTGTTGCTTAAACTGCTCGATGCGCTGGAATCTGTCGAGACGATTGGCATTAGCGGATTGTAGACACGGAGATGGCAGCGAGCTTAGTGGTCTACCAATTAAAAAGTGGCCCGGAGTTAAGGGATAATAGTCAGTGGGAGAGGAACTTAATGGACATAGGGGGCGGCTATTTAGGATACATTCTATTTGTGTGAACAAAGATGACAATTCCTCATAGGTTAGGTGCGTAGTCCCTAATATCCTAGCCAGGTGGAATTTGGCTGACTTTCCACCGGCCTCCATCAAACCATTGAAGTGAGGAGCGTATGTAGGCGAAAAACAAAATTCAACGCCTTCGTTAGCGGCAAAATTAGCGATAGTTTTGGCATTAATTTCAAAAAACTCTTTAAGTTCCTTTGAAGCAGCTACAAAGTTTCCACCATTGTCGCAGAATATCTGCTTTGGTAGCCCTCTCCGTGAAACAAAGCGTCTCAAAGTTAATATAAAAGCATCCTTGGACAGCTCACTAACAGCCTCCAAATGGATGCACTTATACCTAAAACATATGAAAATACACAAATAACATTTTGTAATTTTACAACCACGACCTTTGCGATCCGTGACCATAAATGGCCCAGCGAAATCAGTCCCTACTGTAATAAAAGGAAAGTCAGGCATTAGTCTTCGAGCAGGTAGGTTGCCCATTATGTTTTTCATAGACTGACCCTTAAAACGCCTACATACGGTGCAATTATGCACAGTACGTCTAGCCAGACTTCTTCCACTAATGGGCCAAAAACGCGTTCTAATAGAAGCCAGTAAGGCTTGGGGCCCTAGATGTAGAAGCCGTACGTGTTCTTGTTAGAATAAAAGTTGAGTAAAATGGTGTTTAGAGCTTAACAACATGGGATGCTTCATATTGAAACTATATTCAGAAGCCTGAATTCGACCACCTACTCTTATCACTCCTTTATGTAAAAATGGATTAAGTGCCGAAATGTGCGACTTAGGACTTAGGGAATTTCCTTTTAATAATAAATCGTATTCTTTAGGGAATGCCTCTAATTGGGAAATATACACTAATGAATTAAGAGTTTTATTGAGCTCGGCGGTAGTTAAGGAACCTGTAATTTTAGTTTTAGAATTTTTACAGTTATTAATAAATCTATGTACATAGGCTAAAATGTGTTGTAATTGTTTTAATTTAGAATATTTGTTAAAGTTAATAATTGATCGATAATTATCACAAATAGCAACTGGATGTGCTTTAACTTCCGGCAAATTCTTCATCTCAATAATAGTCTGCGACTGCATAGAAGGCCACTCGGACTCTGGCAACGATAAAAACTTAGGTCCATACCACCACATATCACATGCAGCGATCTGTTGTGGGTTCACGCCACGGGATAGCAGGTCAGCTGGGTTGTGTTCTGTAGGAACGTGGTGCCATGAATTTGCGTCAGTCAACTCTCTAATGGCGGCGACTCTGTTGGCAACGAATGCCTTCAAGTTAGAAGAACCGCAGCGCAACCAACTAAGAACTACGCTCGAGTCAGTCCAATAGACATGACGCGATATTTTACGTCGCAAGGCTTTGGTCACAGATGAGCTCATTTCAGCTGCCAGAAGAGCACCTGAAAGCTCCAAACGAGGAATTGTAATAGGGCTGGATGCTGGGGCAACGCGAGATTTCGCACATAAAAGTTGGACATGTATTTGTCCTTCTTTATTTGTAGAGCGAAGGTACAAACATGCACCATAGGCGCGTTGCGATGCATCGCAAAAACAGTGGATTTCAGCAGAGACTGGATATTCTATTGATACCCATCTAGGTATATTTAGTGAAAAAAGGCATTTAAGTCCATCAACAAAAGGTCTCCAGACATCGACAATATCCTTTGGAGCGGGCTCATCCCAGTCCAATTTGAGAGACCATAAGGTCTGAATTAAAATTTTGGGAACGATAGTGGACAAGGATAGGAGGCCCAAGGGATCGAAGATCTTGAAAGTTGAAGAAAGTATAGTGCGCTTAGTGACGACCTCAGACTGATCCACTGCAATGGGAAAATTAATGCTGTCGGTCGAAGGACTCGAATCTAGGCCCAGCGTATTTGTAGACTGACTCAATGTCAGGTTGCCGGATGACTGCACAACGTCTGAAGGCAGTAAAGAAGGTAAGTTGGATCGGTACTTACGTAAATCAAAACCAGCCATAGAAAGAGCCACATGTGTTGATTTCTGTATAGACCGTAATTGATCTTCATCATCGCTAGAAGTTAGTAAGTCATCAACACATATGTCCTCCTGTATGACTGCCTTAATAACGTCATCGTCACACTCCTCGCCCACTTGCCAGAGACACCTGGTGGCAAGGAAACTAGCGCTAGCAAATCCGTAGGTGACCGTGTTAAGCCTGAGTGTCTGTAATGGTTTGTCCTCCGCATCACGCCATAAAATCAGCTGTAGGTTTCGGTCAGACTCATCTATTAAAACCTGCCGGTACATTTTTTCAATATCCGCTGACAACACATAACGATATTGCCGGAACCGGATGAGGATATTGAAAAGAGAGTCTTGAACTGTAGGGCCTATCATTTGAATGTCGTTTATAGACAAACCAGATGAAGTGCGAGCTGATGCGTCAAAAACGACGCGTAGACGTGTTGACTCACTGTCTTCACGAATGACAGGATGATGCGGAACAAAATAGGCAAGCTCAGGTCGGTCTACCTCAGATATTGCTAGATGACCTAGTTTGCGATACTCCTCAATGAAATCAACATAGGCGGACTTAAGTTCCGGTTGCTTGCGAAAGCGACGTTCCAGGTTTATAAATCGCCGCCTGGCCATGAAATAGGAAGTGCCTAGGCAGTCTGGTTTGTCGATCAATGGCAGCTTGACACAAAAACGACCTTCTTCAGTGCGTTTTGTGTGCTGTAAAAAATGTTGTTCGCAAGCTTTCTCTTGGTCTGTAAGAAGGGGCCTTTGTGGCAAGCTTTCAAGCTCCCAAAACCTCTTCAAATCATTTTGAAGCTCAACTAAAGTATTGTTGCTTTCAATACTTACAAAATTACATTTCACTGGGGAATTTAAATTGAGATTGTCATTTTGAATATAGTGCATGGGACCTGCGATAAGCCATCCTAATTTAGACTCATGTAGAATAGGATTTCCTTTGCCTAAAGAGTGCTGTTTGGTTCCAATAATGGACCAAAATAGGTCAGCACCGATGAGCAGTCCTATGTCAGACGGCTCATAAAAGCTGGGGTCTGCTAATGCAAAGGACTTCAGGTTAAGGTGTGTAATAGACACAAGAGACTTGGGTATCTTACCTGATATTTGGGGTATGACTAAACATGACGTCATAACGCTGAAAGAACCTACCTTTGCATGAATTCGAACATTGCAACGTTCAGCATTAAGCTTGACAATAGTGTTACATATGCCGACCACATTCCTAACATCAGACGTGGAAGAAGTTAAATTTAACTTTGATTTAAGTGCTTCTGTAATAAAGCTAGACTGACTACCGTTGTCTAAGAGAGCTTTAGTGGTAATGTAATTGATTGTTTTGGGATTAAAAATATCAACCAAAGCCGTACATAGTAGTGTCTCAGAAGCAGAAACAGCTGACATTGAAACTGGCTCAGAGACTGCAACATTAGTGACTGCCACATTGGTATCAGAATCCGTAGGTTTGTGTAAAAAGGTATTGTGACGTTTTTTGCATATTTTGCACGTACCTGGAAGCTTGCATGCGCGCGTATTATGCCCTTTGTGCAAACAGTTGGGACACAACTTTAGCTCGGACACTAATGAAAGTCTATCATCAATAGATTTTGATTGAAATTGTGAGCACTCATAATTACGATGACCTTGACCACAGAAAATACATTTGTGAGAGGCAGTTGATGATGAGTCGCCCTGCTCAGCGCTGACGAATGACTTAGTATGAGAAACGGGATTTTGTTTGACGCCTTGATTGTGATTCGGGTTTGACTTTATATTTTTGTCTTGTTTACTGCGATAAACAGACTCTAAAACTTCAGCGCGGCCCTTAATAAAAGTCATGAAATCATCTAGACTAGGCATATCCGAAGCATTAACATTAGCTTGAATGTACTCCTCCCATTTAACACGCGTGTTGCTGTCTAATTTCGCTGAGACTATGAATATGATCAGGGTATCCCAATGATCAGTTGGTTGTTTTAAAGTATTTAAAGCACGTAGGTTTTTTGTGACGTGGTCTACTAGAAATCTTAATGACTTGTCAGACTCACGCAACGGCGCAATATTAAACAAAGATTTCAAATGATTATTTACTCGTATTAATTGACGAATATTATTAAAACGCTCACAAAGAAGACTCCATGCCTCAGGATAATTATTGTCGCAAACTTCTAAATTACATATTACACGAGCAGCTTCACCTTCTAGATAGGAATTTAAATAATGAAATTTGTGTATATTTTTTATTTTTGTATTATTATGTATCAGAGAACTAAACGTATCACGAAATTCCAACCATTTGTTGAACGTACCATCAAACTTATTAATTTTAATGACTGGTAAACGAAAGCCGATAACTTCGTGATCATCTTCATCAGCTGTGTAAATACTGCTATGCTGAAGCGACGACTTTTTTGTCGTACTGCTTACGGAAATAATTTCCTGAGCCAATGCGATCGAATTGTGGAAAGCTTGTTCGATAACTTCTCTGGTATCCAATTCTAAGCTTAAATTATTTTCCTCCAATGCTTCAATCTGATTTTGCACGCTATCGAATTCGCCAAATAAAGTCTCTTTTAATTCTTCTAAATGGTTATTAAATTTCGTAACACGGCCTCTAATTGAAGCGCGTTTTAAATTAAGAGTTTTGTACTTTGCCTCCATACTAGCAAAGTTAACGCGCAGACAATCAAAACAACTAGTTATGCGCTGTACTAATCAAATAAATAAGAATTGCATACAATACGCTCCTCGCTTCGTAGCCGCTGTGACGGAAACCGGTTCAAAATCAGCAGAAGCGCGGTGAAAGGTGGGATTGATGACGCGCGACGCCCGCGGTCCAGTACCACGACGTGAGCCCGCCGTGCTGGCAGTGACACGGGATGCGATGATAGTCTCGAGCGACCGCTGCACCGTAGCTGAAATTGATTGTTGGAATGCTTTGCAGATATCTACGTACATAACATAATAACGGGAAGCAAGGTTGATCGTAAATTTAATTGATTTGTGCAAATAATGGTTTAATTAGCGTAATATAGGGCTTAGCGAATGATTATGCTATAGTGATGACTAATTTATTTGCGTGCATAAACAGCTAACAGTGAATAGCGAGAAGTGAATTTACTTGCATTGAGAAGTTAAGCTCAAATTTTTGCGTAGCTATGTACATATGTATGCTTACGTTTAAAGAAATAGGTTCAGCTATTTAAATTCTAACTATTTAACAGTGGCTACTAACTAATTAAATGCTAGTGAAGACTTTCAAGTCGTAAAATAGGCGCAATGAATGCAAATTATAGGCGGCTTGAAAAATAGCACTGATTGCCTAGCAAATGATACGGCTAAATAATAGTAAGAAATAATAGACAATTAGCTGATAGGTAAGCAAATAGGTGTAAATAGGTGATTTTAACTCGTTAGGTATGTAAATTGTCGGTAGGTTTATCTAGGTAATTCTTTTAGGATTGTTTTAATAGGTATTTTATTTGGTAGGGTTATTGAGTAGGAATAGTTTATTTAGATTAGCAGTTTTATATACGAAAGGGTATAAGATAGACAAGGAATATAAAGGATGTTGCTTAGGAATAGGTAGGTAGGGTAAGGCAACAAAAAATAGGACTAGATTCCTTGTTTCCCTGTTCACACAAATAGAATTTTTAGGAATAGTGGGACACGAAGAGGTAAAATAATAGGAACGGGCTCACTTTTAGCTGGCAAAACCGCTGCTGTGGCGCGTAGACTCCGCTGGACTTCAGCTTGGCCGGTTCTCGATAGCTGCCCTCTTGTCTTCTCTCCGCTCCAAATGAATCCTTCTTGACTGCTTCGTTGTTCTTAGCAATCGGGATGTGGCTTCCTTTGTACTCGTAGCCCGTAGTACTTGCGTTCGCGACGTTGTAAACGCGGGGTAAGTGCTACGAACTTTGGACCGTATTACGCGGCGGAATCGGAATTTTGTTTTAATTTATCACGGTCGCCACTATGGTCAATTAGGAAACATGAATAATATAGGCGACTCACACGATAGGCAAATTGTATATTTAAAAGGAATAAAAAAATACAAAATATTTGGTGGCGATCGGGTCGCGAGCTAGCGGCGAGTGCCGGTCTTAGGCGCGGTGGTGAGAAACCCCCACGCACTTCACATACTCCCCGCAAACACCGTCGGTGCTGTCGTAACGGCGCCGACATAACTATCTAATATGTACAGAGAGAGGTCTTCAGTTGTGGAGTCTTGATCTGTTGTCTTGAGTCTTCTTTGGAGTCTTCTCGAGTGCCGCTTCCGAAGTGAAATGAACAGCTCACAGACCGAGACGCCCTTCTTATATCTCGCAAGAAGGTGCCTCAGTCTGTGAGTAGTGCCGTGCGACGATAAATGAAGCCACACGCGCACTGATTGGTCGCCGACATCACTGGATCGGCGCCGGTGTGCGGGGTGCGCGGGGGGTAGCGGGGTACGAAGGGGCGACGGGGCGGCGGGTCTCTAGCTGTCCTCAACATCCTCCCCCCGGCGTAGCTCGCGAGCCTCATCTTCTTTCGGGAGGACGGCGATCTTCCTGACCGGCCGCCGCAGCAATCCGCCCCTGGTCCGCACCTCCACGTTGCGCACCACGCCGTCTGGTCCGGGAAAGGTCCGCGTTACAATTCCACGCGGCCACACGTTCCTTGGCAGGCTACCGTCTGCCACCACGACGAGGTCCCCTTCTTGTAGCTGTCGCTGTCGCACATCCCGTGAGTCCCCACGCGCAACCAGCGTCGGCAGGTACTCCTTCATCCAGCGCTTCCAGTACTCGTCGGCAAGTCCTTGCGCCGCTCTCCACGCGCAGCTTTACAAATTGGTGGCGTCCGTTCAGTATGATGGGCCTCTTCATTTGGCTGTCCACATCGGCTGCGTCGATCCGTCCTCTAGCTCGCAGTATGCCATCTTCGAATATGGGGTCGAGCTTCCTTAACGCGCTGCCGGTTGCCAAGTTCTTTCCTCGCTGCAGTCGACTGTTGTCTTCAGCAAAGCTCTCTTGTTGACTGCGCTCTATCCACATCCGCTCTGCTCTCTGGATGTGGTCCAATGTTAGTCCGTGCGCCTTTCCTCTCATGGCATCGACGAACTGTAATATCCGAGCGGTGGCCCTGACCAATCTCTCGTAAGAAGAGAACCTCTCGATGTCTGGCAGGTGTGGAGCGTCCCTGGTGTCGCTCTGGTGCGCCACGACTTCCTCCAACTCGTCATCTTCATCCCCTGCCTTCTCTTCCCGACGTCGAGACCATCGATCTTCATCTTCGTACAGGAATGGCGGTCCCGTAAACCATTTGTCGCTCTCTTCCTTGTACGTATAATTTATGCGCGTTGCCTGATCCGCGATGTTGTCTGCGGTCGGTATCCACCTCCATTGCTCGGGTGACGTTTTCTCCGATATCTCCCCTAATCTATGAGCCACGTAGGGGGTGTAACGCGCCGTATCGTTCTGTATCCAGTGGAGCGCCGTAGTGGAGTCTGTCCAATACACTACCCTATCGGCTACCACTCTGTGCTCGCCTTGCACGAATTCCGCGAGTCGCGCGCCTATCAGATTCGCCTGCAACTCTAACCGCGATATGCTTTGCGCCTTTATCGGGGCGACTTTCGCCTTTGCCGCCACTAACCGTACCTTAACCGTTCCGTCGCGGTATCGTACTCGCCAATACGCCGCGGATGCGTACGCACGTTCGCTTGCGTCATTAAACACGTGAAGCTGACGCTCTACCACTCCCCCCGTAGGAGCATAGCACCTAGGCAGCCGCAGTCGTGATACTTCCTCGACGACTCGCAGCCACCTCTGAAATTCCTCAGCTGCCTCCTCGGGTAGTTCGTCGTCCCATCCGACCTTCTTCATCCGCCACAGGTCTTGCAGCAGGATCTTGGCGGTGATGGTGAGGTAGCTCAGCAGTCCCAGCGGGTCGAAGACCGACATGACTGCACTTAACGCCTCTCTCTTGGTCGGTGGCCTCTGCAGCGTCTTCACTTCGTTCGGTACCCTGTTCATGGATGTGTTGAACGTTAAGGCATCTTCATCGGCCATCCATAATAGCCCTAGGGTTCTGCCTGGGCTGTCTTGTCTCAAGCCTACCTCCTTAGGCTTGCTTGCTAGTAATTCCTCCGGCTTGTCTTCTAGTAGGGCTGAGTGGTTCGAATTCCAGCCTGCTAAGGTGAAGCCGGCCTGCTGGTGTACTTCCATAACCTGCCTCGCAGTGTTTACCGCTTCCTCTACCGTAGCATAACTGTCTAGGTAGTCATCCATGTAGTGACTACGTACGATAGCGTTAAGTGCCAACGGATGTGTCTCTGCGTGTGCGCGCGCGTTATGATCCCTAACACTATGTGCGAGAAACGGCGAGCTCCTCGCACCGAAAATCATTGAAGTCATAACGTATTCCCGCGGTGGGCTGGATCGCTCGTTACCTCGCCACAGAAAAAATTGCGCGGGTTGGTCGCGACGGTCTATCTTCACGCGTAAAAACATTTCCCTAATATCCGCGGACACAGCTATTTCGTTCTCCCTAAATCTAAACAGTATGCCCGGTAGGTTCCACAACATTTACCGGACGCACGCGCTGCCGCGTCGAAAACCACTCTTGTCTTCCCAGGCTTGTTCGGATTCCGTACTGCGAAGTGGGGCAGGTACCAGCTCCTGGGGTCCTTTCTTTCTGTCCCCTCGGCTTCCCTTGCGTATCCTTTTGCCAGGAGGTTGTCTATTTGTGCTGTATAGGCGTCTCGAAACTCCGGCGATTTGTCCATCTTCTTCTCGATCGTCCGCAGTCTTCGAGCAGCCATCTCGTAGCTGGGAGGCATCCGCACGTCGTCGTCCTTCCATGGCAGTCCCACCTGGTATTGCTCGCCGACCTTCTTGACGATGCGCTGGAATATCTCGACAGCGCGCTCCTCTTCCCGTCGCGGCCTACTCTTTAGCGAGATACCGATGGAATCGATCTCGTACTGCCGTTTAAGGAGTTCCGTTAACTCCTCGTCCTGACTGGCGAACGTTCGAATGTCCCTATCTAACCGTCCGCTACTGCTTACGACGTGTAATACGGTTTCACCGTCCTCCCTACACGTGAATCGCGGCACGGTTCCCTGTATCACCCATCCTAATAACGTACGTGCAGCTATAGGCTGCCTTCGACGTCCTATCCTTAAATTACGGGTGATTATTAAATGCCAGTTGTCGGCGCCTAATAATAATCTCGGTTTGGCGTCCTCGTAGCAAACCGAGCTCGGTAGGTCGCGTAAGTGTTTCAACCGTAAACGCTCTTTATTTACCGACTGCGAACCTATCTGTAAATTTGTTACTGTACGCGCATTTATTCTATACATTTCGCTGCGCGTCTTGCCACGTATGCCTATGTTAACTAGCCTGCTATCGGCCTCGCGATGACTATTGTTTACTCCTCTAATATTCAGCGGCTTTACCGGTCCTTCCGCTCCTAACTCGCGCGCTAAGTCGTCGTCGATCAACGAAATAGTCGAGCCTTCGTCAAGCAACGCATACGTATCTATTTCCCTACCGCGTGGTCCACGTAACGTAATGGGACACACTTTCAATAATACGGACGCATTACTACCAACGTTAGACGCGACGAGCACGGTCTCATCCGGTTTTGCCAATGTCTCAGGTGCGCGGGTCTTGCGGGTGTGAAGGAGGGCATGGTGGGGGGCGTTGCAGCCGTCGACGCCGCATTTCTTCGCTCTACATTTAAATCGTCGGTGTTTACTATTCAAACAGAAAAAACACACCCCCCCTTCCTTTACCCAATTCCACCGGTCGTCCACACCCATTTGCACTAACTTTCTACACTTAGCGATCACGTGTTCACCCCCGCAACACATACAAGAGGCACTACCGGTGTCCTCCTGGGCGTTGAACGTTTTTACGTCGCGGGCCCTATTCTCTACGCGGCGTGTTAATACAACTCGTTTCGACGGCGGCGTCTCTCGTCCTACGGGCGATTCCTTAGTCGGCGCTACGGACGTATAGGCATGACTCAACGCACGGTCAGCCTCTCTCATCATGAACCTAGACAGTGTAACGATGTCCGGTTCGTCTGCACTTCCGTAGTGCTCCGCATAATCGCACCAACGCGACCGTAAGTGAGGGCTTAGTTTACTAGTTACTTCCCTAGTCAGCATTGGATTTTGTAAATACCCTTTGCCGTCGACGTTCTGTAAAATACATACTATATTTTGTAATTTAATCGCGAACGAATTCAATTCCTGAGCGGTTTGACCCGGGCGCGGAAGGCGTTTCAGTTCTTCTAACGCTCGATCGATAATTACTTCCGGGCGGCCGAAACACTGCTCTAATGTTCGCATAATATCTGCTGGATCCTTCGCGGTAAACAGCAGTGCCGATACTACCTCCCTAGCTTCACCGCGTAGACAGTTTCTTAACCTTGCCATATTTTCCGTATTTGTGAATCCATATAAACGCGTGGATTCCTTCATCGCGGCTTTGAAGGCTAACCATTCCGCGGCCGAACCGTTAAAAATAGGCAAGTCCTGCGTCTGCTTCGCGGCAGCGGGCCTGACTCTAATCATCTTCTCTAGAGCTTCCGCTAGTCGCTCTATACCCCTCTCTTTCCCTCGCGGAGTAAGCGACCTATCTCTATCCCTATCTCCCTCTAGCCTACGCTGTGGCGCTGGCGTCCTATGTACACCTACATCCCTATGACACGGCGACGATAATCTACGATCCACGTGGCGATGTGGCGATGGCGATCTATGTACACCTACATCCCTATACGGCGACGGTGATCTACGATCCGCGTGGCGATGTGGCGATCTATGTGTAGGCGATAGAGTGCGACGTTGGACGCGCGACGGCGACGTAACTCGTACACGACGATCCACCTGGTTCATTTCTACGGCGACTCCACTATCCCTCTGTATCGTTTCTACGCGACGTGGTTGAACCTCATTCGCTACCGTCCTCCCCTGGGCATCTTTACTGTGGTCGTAACCGGTTACCCTGTTCGGTAGGGTCTGCTCTAACTCGATGCGGGGCGCGGGCTGAGACGGGCGGCAAGGCGACTCCCCCCGCACAGTCTCTACGTTCTCTAACCACCTATCAACGCGTACCCTATTTTCAACTAACTCGTCTTCGTTAATACTTTCCCTATCTGTTTCTTCTTGCAGTTGCGCGACGTCCCTAGCGTACTTCTTCTTAATAAGATCTTCTTCCAGTTGCAATTGCTTCCTCCTAATTGCAGCTAGTTCCTCCGCGGCGTTATATTCAATTTGTTTTAACCTAGCTATCGCCCTAGCTGTCGACCGGGCTGAACGAACGGAGCGGACCGACGGAGCTCGAGGTGCGGGCCTATGTACGACGTCTGTTACAGGCGCGACGGTACGTACTATCGAACTAGTTTCTGTAGACGGAAGATCTTCAATAATCGCGGCGAGTGTCTCTGTGCGCGGCGCGGATGTGCTAACCTCTCCCAAGCGATCGGTCGTAGACACGGACATAGCGGGGCGCGGCGGCGGGGGCGCGGGCGCGGGCGTAGATACGGGCGCGAGCGGGGCCTGGGGCGCGGGCGCGGCGGAGGGCGCTTGTGCCATCGCAAGATAATCGGACGGGGACGCGGGTGCTTCTTCGAATATACGCATTCCTACCGGCGTGTCGTCCTCGTTCCGTGCCTTCTGGCTTCGTGTCTTCCTCATTGTCCCACGTTGCGACCTCCGGTCGTCTTCAAAAAGACGTGCGTATCGTCTTCAAAAAGACGCACGTATTGGATGTCGTTCCCGCCACAAGGGCGTTACCAGATGGTCACAGTTTGACACCGTTAGGGAGCAACCACCTGGCCGCGTAAACGCGGTTAAAGAAACAAGAAATTGTCTGGAAACAGACAATAGACGTATGTGACGTAGTCGTAACAAGAAACAGGGAAGAAATTAGTACCGACGATCTTCTCTCTTCGTCGACGAACTTCTTTCTTCCTTGAAGATCTTCTATAATGATCTTCTCTCTTCTATAATTATGTTCTTTCTTCTATAATTATGTTCTTTCTTCTGTAATTGGCTTCTTTCTTGTTTCTTCTTACTTCTTGCTTCTTTCTTCTGCCTTTAATCCGGCGGCGATGGACCAAGAATATAATGGATGAACAGTGGACTGTATATTTATTTATGACTGATTACTTATTGACTGATCTGAGGTTAGCTATACTAGGAGACTGCTTGAAGAAAAGATGGTACTTTTTACTATACTGTATTACGCTATTTACAATATTCGGCACTATAACTATCTAATATGTACAGAGGGAGGTCTTCAGTTGTGGTCTTCAGTCAGTCAGTGGTGTTGTCTTGATCTGTTGTCTTGAGTCTTCTTTGGAGTCTTCTCGAGTGCCGCTTCCGAAGTGAAATGAACAGCTCACAGACCGAGACGCCCTTCTTATATCTCGCAAGAAGGTGCCTCAGTCTGTGAGTAGTGCCGTGCGACGATAAATGAAGCCACACGCGCGCTGATTGGTCGCCGACATCACTGGATCGGCGCCGGTGTGCGGGGTGCGCGGGGGGTAGCGGGGTACGAAGGGGCGACGGGGCGGCGGGTCTCTAGCTGTCCTCAACAGTATGGCATACAAATAATTGTTCCGGGTCTGAATGTTTGTCCTTGTGCAATTTATGTTTGTAAACTGCCTCCACGATACAGGAGAAAATCGTAGTGTGAGGGTTACGTTTTTTTTTTTAATTGAAATTGAAAGATTGAACCCTTATACTTCTTGTTGATTTTTGTACCTTTATTAAAGTTACCCTTATGTATAAATAAATATAATTACGTATGTAGAATTAAAATTGAATAAAAATAAAAACAAACATGTTTTTTTCATCCTCATCAATCATTGGGGTGAGGATAATGTCAGCCAGCATAAGTAATAAGCAGGCTAAGTTACAAGGTGCTCAGTTCAAAAATTAGTAGGTAGGTATATTACTTTTCAATACGTGACACGTAAAAATTAACAATAATCAAAAACACATCTGTGAAACATCCTATCTACTTATTTATTCTTTATTGCACCAAATATTTGTACAAAAGGCGAGCTATCTATCTATTTACCTATAGTTAGTAGGTATCTTTTAAACTCACAATTTTCAATGCTTCATTTTTAATATATAATTAATTATAAAATTTCATAATTAGATAATATATGAGAAAACATAATTCTAATATAATGCAACTAATATACCGAACAAAAAATTTAAATACATTTATCGTTGTACGCTGTGTGTATTTCCATAAAATAGTTTATTGACGTTGAAAAAATAATACTACGTGGCGTCTTACATATTTCTTACCCTGGTCACTCACATTCGCACGAATACGCAAACCCACAAGTGTGGGACGACATTGCAAATGATTATGCAAAGTTTTGGCTGCATTCGAGGTTTTCCAAGCAGTGTCGGTTTTTAACGGACATCAAAGCGCACGAACCTCGATCCTTCGCGTACTCTCCCACACATTCGTGCGACCAGTTGCGCACACGACTGCGAAGGTAACGGACGTTTCGCCATTTTCATAGTTCGTGACGTCTACTGTGTAGCGTATTCAAATAACTTTATCATGGATTGGAACAACATCAAGGTGATAGAGTTCATTGAACTCCTGCAGAGTGTACCGACCATATGGGATACTCAAAAAAATCCCATAAAAACAGAATAGCCGTTAATGACGCCTGGGAAATAATTAAAAATTCATTTTATGTATATATAGTATATGAACATAGGTAAAACAGTCCAACCGCACTAATAAAATAATTTTAATTTTCCATGATTCATAAAATCGCAAGCAAGATTGAGACATTCGTAAACAAGTGTAGGAGGGAGTGAAAACGGGTTAGCAAATTGAGTATGCAAACTATTTGCATATCCGCTAAGTTTGCGAATGAATTTCTGACGGCCCTTCACATGCATGCAAACATTCGTACAATGTACGAATGTTTACGCGCATGTGAGTGACCCGCATTACGCGATATATTGTAACGAGTCAGCGCGGCGGACCAAATGCTCAAGGTCGTTCGCATGGAGTAGCCCCTTAATACATTTTGTAATTTCTATCACGGTAGATAAACTACTTTAATTTTTTTGTCTCGTGCCTCATGTTTCTTATTACAAATGTACATCTTCGGTTTGGACCGAAAGAGATGGAATTATGGCTTTTCGATAAATGCAGATGCGGCCTATATATTTATAATGTTTGGCATAAAAAAGTGTAAACCACAAAATTTTGCATTTAGCACGTTTGTCTTCTAGAGTCTAGAATCTAGACTATCGATATATTTATATATATTTATCATTTCCTTTTTTTTATATGTATTCAGCCCAACCAGATAAGAATACTTTATAAATACCCCAATAATAATAATAATAAATAAATAAATTTAGCTAATTCTGAGGTTGAAATATACCGATACCTGGGTCACAGAACATAGGTATCGATGAGGCGGATATGCAATGTCAGTATGCGATGTGTTTATGCACGCTTGACAGTCTTTTATAAGACACACGCATATAACGGTTGGGTCATGCCTGTCCTCATATACCTTTGGCTTACCTCAGGTGGACTCAGACCGAACTGAACGCTCTGCATAGAAAAGTCCGCACTGTTATGACGTCCCACAGGATGCATCACCAGAGATCGTCAGTACTTGCACATACAACATGGTGGGCGCGGCTTTTTAAGCGCGCTGCTTATGCTCGTCGCGATTATTCGCGAAGTGTGCAGCCTCTGTAATTATTTCCTGACTAGATCGGATGATCCATTCTACAAAGACGTCTTTTCGTGTGATAAAGGGCTAACCCCTATCCTTAGGGTTCGCGTACACCTAATCCGTCATCGGCCGAAGTTACCTCGCGCATCGACGGTGGAACTCGGACGATCGAATCAAACACTTGTAAAACAAAGAGAGCGCGTACACAAATACGACCGTCATCGTCTGATATTTTATAACGCACGAAAACGGCCCATCAACCGTAGAGACCGAACTTTTGGGATTTCTCACCAGATTGCCGGCGTCTACAGTGAAAATTAAGAGTATTTATAGTTTAATTTAATCATTCTGTCTTTATTCTGTTGTTTCTGTCAGTGTTGTTATCTACCTAAACAACTATGGATATTGAAAAATTAATTAGTTGTATTTATAACAGACAATATAATAGACAATTACAATAATCGAGAGGTTTTGAAACGATTATGGGCTGAAGTTGGATCGGAAATGGATATAGCGGTTCCAGACATTAAAAATAATGCGTCTTCACTCTGTTAAACAACACAATCAACTACATAATACCGGCAACGTTCAATGTCGGCACAAGTGGTACACTTGCAGTATAAGCACATACACGTCAGTTACTCGTCCGGGTAGTTCTGTCCGCCATCGGCCGCCAAAATCAGTTTTGGTGTACACGTACCGTTAGCCAACGAGCAATGGCAAAACCCAGCAGTACATTACATTTCCGACCGGCAGACCGTATGAAAGGAGAACGAGATCCACGGGAGGTTCTACAAGACTGTTCATGAGCCTTTCGTAGACACAGTTGCCTCCCTCCACTGGCTACGCTTTGGTGACCTTGTAGTGTTATACTACTTACATTTCATTGTACATTAATTCTTCATTCTGTTTTGATATTCTGCATTCATGTTTTGCATCACTTTATACTATTTTTTTCATTCTGTTTTTGATTTTCTGCATTTATATTTTGCATCACCTTTATTTCTATAGGATCCTGTAACGTTTTTACACAATAACATATCATTTTACTTCGTATTTTCACACTATTTATCACTTTTAAAATAGCTGTCAATGAAGTCTTACCTTTTATGGTCTTTTATTGAATTCTCTGTAACTCTACAATTTCAGGCTTCATGCACGCAGCCGTGCATAAGTTTTTCCTATGTGAATCATATCTCAATTCATACTTAAATGTAATAATTTCTTAATAAAAGTCCAAAAACCAAAAATTGGTTTTTATGACAACTACTATTTATACCGTTGTCATGGCAATTTTTATTCAAATTCGTTACCGATATGATGTTTTATCTCGATATTTTCACATAAATACTCTTTTGCTCTAGGTCATTTACAATAAATTTCCTTTTAATTTAAATAATTTTTCCGTTCTCTCTAGAAAGATATAAAAGCCGAACAATCGGTGAAGAAATTCAGTCTTGCTTCAGTTCTCGTATCGGAAGCATCTTCTAAAGGCCTTATCCCGGGGCCGCTCAGCCCCGGGATCCTGCAAGCCTCTATCCTGCCTGAAGCCACTGGACTCTACGATCCGTTGCTCTGCCTGAAGTCGCCGGATCCTACAAAACGTTGCTCTGCCTGAAGTCGCCGAGATCCCACAAGTCTCTACTCTACCTGGAGTCGCCGGAACCTACAGACCTCTGTTCCGCCCGAAATCACCGGAACCTACAAACCTCTGTCCCGCCTGCAGTCACCGGATCCTGCAGGCCACTGCGCTGTCTGAAGTCGCTGAGGATCCTGCAAGCTCCTGTCTGGGCTGAAGTCGCCGATCCTGCAATCGCCGCATTCACCTGAGGTCGTCCCCTAGAGACGCCCACGCCTACCCACCTACGCCGTGCGTGCTCGTTCCAGGCGCTGAGAGCACGCTTGGGATCTTCGGACTCAGCTACGACATAAATCTTTTTTTTATTACCTTTTTTTTTAAATATAATTTGTAAATCACATCATCCATCCTCACATTCATACTCCATTTTTGATATATAAAATTGTAAATACTCTTTTAAAAACTTAAATATATTATTGTCTTGGTCTATTTGGTTGTTTTGCTGATCGTAGGTTAGATTCCTTCTCTTTTAATTGTCGCTTCTCGACAACCTCTTTGGGGAAACCGAGGGTTTTATCTGTGCGATATAGGATCAGGTTATTAAGACCGACAACTATAGGAGATACATCCTAAAGGATGGCGCCATCGACACCTGTCGAGCTTGTCGCCATCTCGGTGAGACATAGGCACGTCATCTCTAGTTGTTCGGCGCTTTATAACACTGAGTACTTGCACAGGCACTCGCTCTGAAATACGGTCTCGTGGATCGGAAACTGCCTTATTATAAGTACTTGCCGGAAGCCGTGCTCGAAAATGACCGCGCGAGACTATTGGGACCGGGCTATGATGACAGACTGGACTATTCTTGGGAATAAGCCCGATATTGCGCTGGTGGACCGGGCACAGTCAGGTACATTTTAGCCGACATTAGCATTCCGAAATCCGAAACAGATATGCAAACAAAATACCTGGATTCTGGACCTGCGTCTCTGCGAACGGGCTAGACCTATATACTTTGTTGAGTAGTGTACTGAGCCCCGATGACACGTGTACTTTTCTAAACACTGTCTTTGTAAGTGGTCACTCACTGCTTTGGGTCGGAGTAAAATTAGCTACTGGGTTTATCTACCAAGATCTCAGTAGCTGCCCGGAATCAGTTATTGGAGGGGTTTCACCCCGTGCCTCGAAAAGTACTATACTCTATATGTACTATACACTATAATCTGTTTTAATTTCGAAAAAGCAGCAATAGCAACAAGAATGTATTAAAAAAACATTACATTCGGTACAACATTAATTTCGTATTAAATTCTTCTAATCAAAATAATATTTACAAATTAAAAACAATACTGCTATTCTTAATATTGGCATATTTTAAAAAAAATGTTCACTTAAGGTGAAACATACGGTCTGCTCCCGGCCATATTCCCGCGAGATGGCGCTGAAGTCATAATTTTTTAGTTTATTTGGGTTTTTGTGTAATTGGAATATTATTAAGTCGTAGAAGTAGCAAACGCGATACTCGGACATTATACTTTATTTTACTAGGTCATATCATTGCCTCAAAATCCACACAATTCAACACAAAGTCCGAAAATAACATCTGTCATTGAATATGGTGTCGTTTACACACGCAGACGTAGGTGAATTCTTAGTCCCTATATTTACGAAAATTGAACACTAGATGGCGTGAATGAAAAAAATGTTTTACTTTTTTCTGTATGGGTAGGCAGAACTACAGAACGCCACCTGCTACGATATATATTATGTACGATTCATCATCTGCTTAGCCTTTTTCCCCAACTATATTGGGGTCGGCTCCCAGTTAAGCCGGATTCAGCTGAATACCAGTATTTTACGACTATGTTATAAAAATAAAAGTTATATTTGTAGGCGTAAATAAAGTATATTCAATACTAATTTTGGGAAATAATATATTTCAACACTAAGAACAATAAAAAGATAACAACAAATCTAAAACACGATTTAGTATGCGATAAGAACCAGGAAGGTGAAAAAATATTCCGGCAGGGATAGAACCAGGGTTGTTCGCGTACTGTGAAATTTACAGCGAGCGCTATCCACCTGTGCTATTACGGTTCGTACATTTGTTTACCAATTTTTGAACATTATACTTACATTTATTTCTATGCTATTTTTTATATAGCTTTATATTTATTACTAGCTGTTCCCCGCGACTTCCCTCGCGTGTTATTAGGAGTTTCAATTTTTTTCGCGGAACCCTAATTCTTATTATAATTTTAACGTTACAAACAGACACTTCAATTTTAGATTATAATATTTATAACTATTTTTATAATAAATAAATAATTATTAATCTAATAAACATAATAAAACAAAATTAATAATAAATACAAACCATTATTTTCATCTGTTATCCAAGGACGAATCAACTAAAGAAATCCAGGGCCGCAAATACGAAGCGACCTTGAGCTTGGTACTACAACAAAATAAAACAAACTAATAATAATGTGTGTCTGTCTGAAACTGTTTGCAAAATGCGTAATAGATATTTTATCTATATTTTGCAAATGTTTGCGAAATTATTTTTGTGACTACTTAGGTGGCTTACCAATCTACAATTTTATTTATTCTTGACCAAAAACATGTTCAAACAAATTAAAATACGAAACAATGCCTTTGTAGTTTTGTACTCAACACTGACTCATATGACGTAGATAATTAAATAATAAATTAAAATTAGTATTGAGACGAGATTTGAAATCAAAGGCAAAGTTAATGTTTTTAATACCACCGAAAATAAAATTGCGTATTTTGAATAATTAATTACTATACCTACAATAAATTAAAATATATTCTATTATATTGGAATCAAATACGTAATAGAAATAATGCAAATTTAATTAATGAAAGTCAAACAAAAATATATAACACGCAAGAAATTCCGGGCGCAAATCCTATCGCGTGACAATCTCGAATTCAAAATGTATTTGTATTTTATACAGTCAAACGAGCGAAAGAAGTTTGGCAACGCCGCTCTTCTTTCAACGTAGGGCATGTACATAGGTCCAGGTTAGGAAGGACGGCATCGTCGCACGAATAATGCTTGCTAAGCAACAGAAATAAAATTGTATATACATTGCCGTTAAAGGTCGTCAGTTTTATGTTATTTTATTGTTTTTTTTAATGAACGGTAGGGAAGGAAATAAATCAATTTTATATATAAGATATTGATTTATAATAATTATAATATATTTTACACGCCATCTAGCGTACCAATGTTTAAACTATGTTTTGGCGCTTTTGCTTGTCAAGTTGTCAAAATTCACTCACACTACTAAAGAAGTGTCAAAATTCTCCTAGATTTCACTATTGTTTTTCTTAATAATTACTGTAAATTATTTCCTAATAAGGTCAATCGCGAGCACATTTCAGGATAGAAAAGTGATAAAATGATTAGTTTTGAACAAATAGTCTCTGTGTTTAACGTATATTTCAAAACAAAAATTTATGGCGCGACTATCGGAGGATCCCCCTTAAAACTAAATACGTTAAATACATCATGATGAAACAATTAAATAGTAACAAAATAAAACGAAATAGAATTTGAAAACAACTTTACTTTATTAAAATGATAGTTATTACAAAAAAGCTAGATATGGGTAAGAGACAAAGAAAAATGTATATAACAATAAGAAAACGCCTCCGCGTCGCCAGGATATATACATACATACATTTGCGCAACGCTAGATGACGCTTGACAAAAAAAAATGAAAGTCATTCGAATGATTAAACGGATTTGATTTAATTTAACCAGCCAAATGTCAGACATCTTCCCTAAATTAAAAATCACTTACAATCTCTAAATTCCGAACGATTCAGATAATCGATATATCACGATACAGTATCGATAACGTGATTCTAGCAATGAAACATGTGGCCTAAATAATCTTATCCGAAAATACTAGTATGAAATAGACATAATGACCATTGAAAAGAAACCACGATTCATTTAAATCGGGTCTGAATCGAATAATAATCGATTCGGAAGAGTCCCTAACCACTATAATATATTTAATATAATATATGAAGGAACTAGGATATAGGACATTAGCAAGTTAAAGGCCACCTACTCTCATTGCTAGATGTCACTTGATTGGCGTGTATATGACGCGCTTAGTAACTAATAACTAAATTACTCCGTAACTAAGTTAAAATGTTGAAAGACGGGAAGCTCCGTCTGCTTAGCAACTAAAAAAAACTTATTTTGTCTAGTGATGTTGACATTCGATTATTTTGATATTGACATTAAAATACATTACACTACATGAACCAATCTGAAGTATTTTGGTCCAACCTTGATTATTGCTTTAGAATAAACGATTAATAATCCAACATGAAAATAATTGTCTGTCGACATCACTCATTTTACTTGAACAAAATAAAGTTTTCACGTATAGCCGTTCCGACAAAGACAAAGCGGAGTGTGATGGTGGGTAGTATTCCAGTAACTACATCAATACATTAAATATTACATTATACCTATGCTTCAGTCTTCGTTTAATTATTTGTTAAATCAGCCATTGTAGAAGACAGGCATACGACGATATACGTACGACCACCCCTCAATGATCACATATCATATTATATAAGTTAGTATATACACATTACCACAGCTACAAGTGTGCGGAAGCCGTAATGGCCCTTACTGTCTACGTAGAGTACAAAGTTTGGATTCCGCACGTATGTGCACTAACATCGACTTCCAATAGCTTACTGCATAATTCGGTAGATTATAATATGTGAACTGTTATTCTGAATGTCTAAATAGACAAGTTTATTATACTATGTGACTATTAAAACAGAGTTCAAGTGATTAAAATTGCTGGCCTCTCTTACACAGTAATGAATGCACGACATTAATTATTAAATAAAAACGAGGAGGAGAATTAATTTAAATCTGCTATTAATTTACTTTAACTAATAATATAATATTTCAAAATTGATTTCAGCAGATGCTATTAAAAAAAAGTTGTGGTTCATCTCAACTCCAAACTTACTAATTGCTAAAACATTGATTATAACCATTTAATAAATAATATACACCACAAACGAAACAATGGTTCACTTGTAAATTATTTCAAGTATATAATACAGGGTTATTTTTCAAAGAGTAGCCGAATTTCATTATACTTAAGTTCAAATATATAAATAATGATATAATGTTATTGCTGTTTTTGAAAATGCCAGTAAGGCTTCTACTTTTTTTTTAATTATCCCAAATTGAATTTGGTTTATGGGCGCTCCTTTGTGTGAGATTCAATTCACAACGTTTTTGCCGACCGATAGACCCATACGAATATGTGCATGCGTAATAAAATAGTAGGCGTTAGATATTTATGAATGACAATCAGTTAAAATAATGCATAAAAAAGGACAGAATGTTTGAGATACTTTTAATAATTTTTCTTCGTCATTCGCTTACATTACATATTCTAAACCTTCTCAGCAAATTTGGCCGTATATTACAAAATAACCCTGTATACCTATATAAAAAAATTCGAATAAAATATGAGTAAATTGTGAGTGTTTATATATGGCCAATTAATTTGGCTTTAAGATCACACATGAAAGATATGTTCATACACTCAAGCAAACGAACAAAATAAGAAATGGGTCAAGGAGTTAAAGTAAATAATAATTACAATTATAAAATCAAAAAGATTCGCTAGTTAAAACATTAAATGAAATTACTGGCACACTAATAAATTACAGTGGGTATGAGAAATTATATAAATTAAGATAAATCGGAATAATAATAATAATAAATCGGAATAATAATAATAAATCGGAATAATAATAGTAAATCGGATAATTTCAACAAAATATATAAAAAAATTAACATGCCTTAATACTGAACATAAAAGGTCTTATTACAAAACGTATTTTCTTGATAAACTCGGGTTTAAAGTAGGGTCACCAAGCCGAAATTTAAAAAACTAGGATGTTAAGTTGGAAAAACCAGGACAATTCAGTTTAAAAACAGGACGCAGTAAAGGCCTTGTGAAACATAACTGCGAACCGAACCAAACCGAACCGAAAACGTGGCGAATGTATGTATATAAGTATCTGTTCATTTTAGTTTTCGCTTCGTCACGCTATCGGTTCGTTGTCTATCTCGTCAAATAATGTTTCGTCGCTAATTTCAATGCCGTGATCTTAAAAATACATGACCTTATCAGGGCGCTTTAAAAACCCAGGACGCTGCTTAAAAACTATCCAAGACGTCCCATGACTCTACAAAAACTAGGACATGTCCTGGGAAAACAGGACGGTTGGCAATCCTATTTTAAAGGAGTCTTTAGGTACAATTCTGTAGTCGACTGCAGGCAGCAGCAGCAGGCAACGTGTCGCAGCGATATGCCGCTGCAATCATGATTCCGAACCCGACTGCAGGCGGCAGCAGCCCGTTTTCCAATCTGTTCGGAATGTTCTGTGGGTTCTGTGTTTATGTAAACAAAATAGGTACTCTCCGCTTTTATTTTTCCTATATTTTTTCAAATATTATCGTTTATCACACTGTTTAAATAATTATTGTGAGATGCATCGTACAGTGGGGGATATTGGACCATCTGGTTAATCAGTTTCTCATGCTTGGAATCGGTGAAACACATTTTTTAAGAAAAATTCAACGTGCGGTCGGGCTACAGTGTCGTCTGCCGCTCGTCGTCGCGGCCCATAGCGGCAAACGACGTGGCGCTAGCTACCCAGAGGTATTTCACAGAACTACATAGAAACCAGTAGTGTCCCGACGACACGTCGCGTGCTGCTGCTTGCCTGCAGTCCGCTACGGAATTGTACCTATTGTCACGCAAAAGTCCTTTAGCCGGGACGCCACAGAATTTTTTATTGATACAGACTCTAGTTTAAACTTTTTTGTAATAAGACAGAACAAGTTTTTATATAAAACTTTTGTACAAACAATGTAAAAGATATTAGCAACTATTAATTTAAAACATTGTTATGAACTATTATGCCTTACTATTGCAACTGACATATACACCAACAAACAAATACATATGTCGATATTAGCAACTATTAATTTAAAATATAAATTGTTATGAACTATTATGTCTTACTATTGCAACTGACATATACACCAACCAAACATTATTGTTGACTTGTGCATGTTACAACACAATTTAAGAATTTGATTTAATAAATACAAAATAAAAACAAATATTTAATTCACTTACAACATGCTAAAATGTAGTATCGAATGAGTTAACGTTTAAAGATAATTTTAAACAAAACCTATAGTTAACAACACAAGTTGTTACTGAAAGCAACTTAACAATAAAACTTAATAACTAAAGTCCGATATCCTCATAACTCTTTGGGTTAATGAACCATGCAACAATGTTACAGAAATTTGGCAAAGCGAGATGAACGTATGTGCCACCACTTTTTTATGAACATAATTGAATTATACTATAAATTTATAAAGGACTAAAAGTGTAAATATGTAATGGTATCATATTGGCATTGAATGTATAAATACATAGGTAATCAGAAAATGTTGTGGATATATGAATGTGGTCCTTCAATACTAGCGTCAAGCCCGGTGGGTAGACTTTGTATAAAAAAAATCACAATCCACTGATCGAAGCACCATTGTTCTCTCACTCCCAACACAATATTTCAGCTCGGAATGAACATTGCACAAACACAATTCAACACGTAACCTCAAAAAAATTGTATCCCACACTACATTGGAAACCGATCAACTTCAAACGAGCTGCCTCTAATTTTAGAATCACTATAGTTTCAAAAGACTTTAGGATGCACTGATCACAATTTTCTTAAAAATAACACTATGCAGTCCGTGAGAGATCGGGACGAGCACAATGGTTTGACGTCCATCATCCGAGACATACTTAGCAATGCCACGGTGCGTACATGTTTGCGTATCGACGCAGAAGGCGCCGGTTGAGTCGATGCTATTCGTCGCACTTCCTGCAAGCTCCGGGCACGTCAAAGTCCAGAACTAGGAGCTTTGTCTCCTCGGTGCCATTCCTCGAGCCAACAGCACATATTAACTTAGTTGCGGAGGCTCTGATACGCCATACCACTCCACCGGACCCACCGGAACTCAGCTCCACGAGGTTGCGAATGAACTCCCCAGTGCGAACATCCCAAAGCTTGACTGTGCCATCGTCCGATGAGGTGATCACGAAACGATTGCTTGATTGAAGGCAAGTTACTGCTGACTGATGCTTGTTAGGGCCTGAAAATGTCAATTTAGAGTTTAGATTAATTATTAACTGTAGAAAATCCAGTTTTATTTGTATTTCCAAACATACTTTCCAGACAACTATTACAGCCTAACCCCAGCTACTCACATGCTCACAAACATTTGTACACTGTACGAATGTTTGCACGTCTGAAGGTTGAGATTGGATCAATGAATTTGAATAAAAATATTCTATAATTTTAACAGTCCACCTGATAGTAAGTGGATGCTATGACCTATAGACATCTACATTTATCCTCTATTAAGAATCAAAATGCAGACATGTTGTCACTCCTGAGGACTAAGATGGAATGCCTCGTTTCCAGTAAAAAGGGTGTGTGGTTCTCTACACTCACCATACGAAACACAACAGCATTAAGCTGCTATTTTATGCTGGTATTCTGTAAGAACTTGGTCCTAACCCGGTCAAGTCGATCTATTTGTGTACAACCATAATATAGCTGCAGCGTGGCTCTACCACGTAATGAGAGAGATCTATAAGAATAGACAAAACGACTATGAAATATTCTGACATTGCTTTTGGTGAGTCTTTGAGTAACACATGGGATATTCACAAAAAGCCAATAAAATATTATTATGTCGTAAACGTCACAGTACATCAACATCCAATAAAAAGTTGTAAAAGTGAAAGAAATATCTATGGACGATTGTTATGTCACCAACTAGAAGTTGCCAATGATTTTGCCAAATTAATTTTTAATTAATAATTTGCTTGTGCTACAAAATAAACCTTTCCCCCCCTCCTGTATACATATTTTGGTTTCCGAAATTATGGTCGAAATCAACAATGTGCCATGGCAGAAGCCCAAAACTCCATAGGCATTGACTAGTGTCATTTTATTAAAATACGACGAGGTTGATTAAGTGGTAGGACACCTTTTCGAGGAGTAGTAGGAGTTAGGGAGTCCCTCTGGGTAGGTGCCCTCACCCTACCCTCAGTGCAGTGCGTGCACTGCTGTGTTGCAGTTTGAAAGTTACAGAGAGCCAGTATAGTTATGCTGTTAGGCTGTGAGGCATTCCATATTAGTTCTTTTTGTGTAAGGCTACTAATATGGTGTCCTGTGTGTGACAACGCATCTTTAGGCTTCTTCGTTTCATGTTAGCTCCAGTAGTCACTTACCATATATAAGACTGTAAGTTTGTTTGTCACTTCAGTTTTATAAATAAAATAGGTGATGATTGAAGTACATTGCTGATAAGTTAATTTCCAATATGGAAAACTTAGTTTTCTTATAGTTCTGTTTATGTACAAGCCTAATTAATGGCGACGATAACGAATCAATATCACGCTTAGTTTTGATGTTCATCATTAAAAATGGAGTAATCACCCTTCTATGTCGATATGGAAAAATAACCCTACTATACCAGTGTTAACAGTTAAGATTCTTTTGAAAAATGAGTACAATTTCGAGAAATACAAAGCTAAATTAACTTTTATTCCCTTCTGTTCTAATATAATACTCATCATTTCAGGATTCATTAAGTCTTGTGGATACCACTGTTTTTCTTGGTATTACTATTGACGCGAAACTTCAATGGGGCCCCCATATATCTAAATTAGCAAGCAGACTTAGTTCTGCAGCATATCCTTTAAGAAAGATTAAAGTCTCACAGATGTTGAGATAGCTAGATTAGTGTATTTTAGTTACTTTCATAATTTAATGTTTTATGGAAATTTGCTATGGGGTAATGCGACTGATATTGAAGCTGTAGTTTTTTTTTGCAAAAGAGAGCCGCACGGGCTATTTATAACCTAAATTGTAGAGTCCCTCAGACAAAAATTTAAAGTAATAAACATATCAACTTTGGCATCGCAATATATTTATGAAAATGTAATGTATGTACATAAAAACATAAATAGCTTTAATAAGAATAAGGATGTTCATATCTTAAACACTAGGAACAAACATAAGCTTGTAATGTCAGTTACTAGACTCCACAGAATCAGTAATTCATTTATAGGGCAGTGTATACGCTGTTACAACAAAATTCCAGAACATGTTCAGTTTGTCAATAAACAATAGTTTTATTAAAGAAAAACTGTACAAGAAGGGTTATTATAATATCAAGGAATACATGAATGAAAATAACCCCTGGGGGAATAAGGTGATTGCCACCATGCTGGTTCTATGAAAATTCATTTAAAAATTAAAAAAAAAGTCCCGCTGGGTTTCTTGCTGGTTCTTCCCAGGACAGAGGTATTTTCCGAACCAATCATCAATAATTCAAAATCATCATAAATCAATATTGAAAAAAATCATTCTATTCTATTATATTCATGAAATTACACTACTTAAATGGTTATAGGGTAGGGCTCCACTTTTGTCAATGGGTCCGCCTGTGTTGGTACAACCCTGTTACCTATTCCTCGTATGGTGTAGAGTACAAGAGCCAGTTATCATTAACTGGCTGTAAGGCATTTTAAACAGGTCAGCCAAGTTGTCTTCCTACATTAGTTAAAGCTAATTGGACATTATAAAAGTTAATGATATTGAAATTGAGTACCAGCGTAATATTTTTATTTATTATAAACAGTTATTATTATTAAGTGGCGAAGCTTGCGAAGACACTTATTGATTTCACGATGTCTGTCCGTCTGTCCCACGATTATCTCGAGAACGGTTTCGAATTTTTAAATTCTGTTTTCAGCAATTGATTACTGATCACCCAGGCATCTGAACCTTCTATTTTGAAACTGATTGCTCAACGGCAACCGTTAGAAACCGCTACAAAGCTGATTGCTTCGCCACTTTGCTATGCTGTTAGCTTGCTAGGTTTATTATAAATAAAAATAGCAGCTTAATGCTGCTGTATTTCCTATGGTGGTGTAGGGAATTGAAGCCACTTTTTATTGGAAATGAAGCATTCCATCTTAGTTCTCAGGGGTCTGCATTTTAATTCTTAACTGAGAATAGATGTAGATGTCTATGGGCCACAGAATTAACTTGCCATTAGGTGGACTGTGTGCTCGTTTGTCACCCTTATTCTACTATATATAAAAAATCAAACTTTAGTCATGTGACTTAACACTGAATAGTGAATATCATTTTCATTAATTTATTAGTTATCCATAGTTCCTATAGCATTACCACCAGTAGAAAGTTAATTTAACTACGCCCACAGAGAAGACAACAAATTCTTTGGCTTTAGTTGGTTGCAACGTCTGATTGACTTTCAGGCCCTCCACTGTAAAATCATAAATATTAAAATCAAGTAGAAATAATCAAGAGCACTATGTCCACTAAGAGTAAATGTCTACTAATGGAGTGACACCCCGAGAAGGCATACAAGAAGTCATTTGATATAGGTGATTAGGACCCTGCTTTGTGCTATCACCTTGTCATAATGATGACAACTTATTTAAGTACAGTAAAAACCTAGTTCTGTGCAATATTTTGCATACATACGGACGCTCGCATACTTCTTTCCTTTTCCTAGCTTTCCCCCTTTCAATCCTAGATAGATACGGCCGTACGTATGTTATACGCCATCGATGTTAGGAAATCGGTTAACGCATCTTTTTCATGCTGCTGCGTCAGCAACATAAGGCCTATATAACCGATCTCCCGACGGACGTCGAAACAAATCAATCTATAATCCAGTGGTGCCAAGTTAGACGATTTTTCGCCTTTTAGGCTATCTCGAAGTGTCGGGGGGACCAAAAATTGTGATTGGCGACTGGTCGCAATTTAGGCTACTTCGGAAAACAGCAAGGGCGCTTTTTGGCTATATAATTCTCTCTCTTATTAAGTAAGTCTCTTAGGATATATAATAAAAATGAGTATAATGAAACATATGTTTTTGACACAGAAAAATATCAAAGATAACTAGATTTGAAGGTATGAATGACCTAAGAAAAACAAGTATTTCTTAGATGTCGCTCTCTTTAATTGGAAGCAAAATATTTCGTTTCAATTTCCGAAACATTAATAACAATAAACACATAAAATACATATAATTTGTGTTGATCTTTATCGTTTAAGATAAAGTGCTTCAAATTTTATCCTTGTCAAAATGATATATAAGGGATCTACGTTTAAAATAGCCTTTATAGGCTAACGACAATTCAGTAGGCCGTTTCAGGCTATATTACAGAAAAAAATTAGACGAATTTAGGCTACTTTTTTAAATTTTGGCGACTCGGAACGATCTAGACTTGGCAACACTGCTACAATCTGCAGTCAGTCTCGTTCCTGTCAGTCTCATCGTTACTAAGTCGTTACTATATATCTTTATTAAATCTTTACTATATCATTCTTCTAATTCCCAGTTATTTCTATATCATAATTTTTCATCAAAAATTTTTAGGGGTTGACAACCTTTTTTAACGTATATATGGTACTATTTTTACTTTGTGGGTTTTAAATCATGTTGTGGAAAAATAGTCCCATAAGTAACAAATAATAGCACTCATTGCAATCGCTCACAAACTCGAGTTGTAAATAACTTTCTGGAAAATAAGTCTCCTGTTAAAAAAAACAATACGTTTGTCTTATTGTTTAATTTCGCTTAAAATGGTTGAACTGCCGTCTTATTACTATCATATGGCTGAATAGACCTACGAAGTACCATGTGCTCTTGTGATATGGTATAAGCTCTATTTTTGCTTGAAACAGTTCGAATCCGTTCATGCATAAAAAGTTCGCTAATAAATAGTCTTTTGTCAATCCGCCGCCGTATAGCGCCGGCGTTTTTTTTCCTTTTGAAAACACTTATTTTTCTATTCTTACTAATTAGAAGTTTTGCAGATCGACTTTACTTTTACATTTGTATAACATTAAATAATTATATATAATAACAAAAAAGGCACTTACTCTCAATTTCAAAGAAAACACGTAAAAACACGTAGTTACCCACTAAAAACAAGTATCCTTCCATTTGTAACTTATGTTTGATGTCAAATAAACTTAATTCTAAACAAGTAAAAAAAGCATAAAAAAGAACATTACTTTTACACATGGCTGATGGCACAATAGGCGTGTCGTTAAATATTTGTTCGCCGCCACAGCTAAAAGTTGTCGAAAATCGGTGCCGCAACGAATCGGTTAAATATGAATAATATCCATGTAATTTTAAGTAATTCCGATGTTTCCTGCTATTTTCTTTATAATAAAATTGTTTTCATCCTACAAATTCCTCTTACAATGACTGAAGAGTTCAACTTATACCATAGCATAGCTCTACGTACTCCTCATAACCTAACCATCCCGAACATCTTTAGCTTAATCCTACCTTCAACTCCCTACATATATCTAATATCATATATCATACATATCTAATGATAAGTTAAGTTATTGTAATTTAGATAGTTTAAATAAATATAAGCTCTGGGTTCCTCCTGTGCAAAACCCCGACCATATCGTTAACAAGTGGTAAACCTACATGTGCGAGTGAAATGCTTACCAAGACATTCAGTGCTCTACCCGTTCAGTTCGTAACTAAAACATTGTTTAGTGAAATGGACATTTGGAAACCGTTAGTGAATAACCGGTGGATTTTTGTGCAATCTCGCCCGAATAAGATAACAATCGACTGTGGTATCTTGGGATTAAAAGAGACAATCATACTCGGCACGGGTATTCTAAATATCCCCACACAGTGCACAGTGTACACAAAGAGCACAAGACTCGTGTCGTCTGACGACACTTTGAACATTAACATTCCTACGCCTAATTTAGATTTTAATATAATTAATGATTTTTGTTGAAAACTTAATGTATCCCCTAGCGTTAAGAAAAATACATCTCCTATTTTGCTGCAAAATATAGATTTGGATGATTTTACAAATAACAAACTAAATTTAGAAACTCTTTCCAAACTTGATAACATAATTAAAAAACCCTTGGCAGTAAAATACGGGACACATCATATAACATTAACCTAGGTCATATTAATAATTATAGTTATGGTGGCACTTCACATGGCTATTGCATACCTTAAGCGGAAGCGCAAGGTGTGTTCTACTATCGCCTAAAAATTAAGATTCCAACATTTTATCGAATAAAATCGTATCTAGCAATCATATTATACATATAAATGATATAAAAAGCACATTGTTAGAAAGATAAATGATTGTTGAACTTATTAATATTTTTTTTAAACCGATTAATTGCTATTTTTAAATAAAAAAAGGGTTTTAGTGGCTTATGGTGTGGATTTATCATGTCCCTGTGGCTTGTAAACACAATAACTTTTGAAAATATTAATTGTTTAACTCAATCTATTTTTTAATCTCTTCATCTATCATGTGGGAAGCCACTGAATGTAAATGGCAGTGTAGTTTTGTTTTGTTTAGCTATAATTAATTTTTTTCGGCTCCAAAATGGCGAAATTTTCGTTGATTTGTTAGCCTCGTATACAAAAATATTTCTCTAAATGGTTGTTGTTGTTGTTTTTATTATTCGCTCGAGAGAGCAGGCAAAGGAACTATGCCATACAGCCTTGTCTTCATGTATAATTTTCCTTCATATTTCACTGCTTCACAATATGTTGATGCGTCACATTGTGCAGCCTTGGGAGATTTTGACGGTAACTTGAGCCAGCAGGCAGCTGACAGTTGGCGATGGTATCTAAAGGCGCCTATGCAAACAAACAGCTTATCTTGAGATTCCATCACCATCAGAGCACTTGTTTCACAGTTTCCATTAATAGTTCACATGCGCAGACACTTAATACACAAAATCGCACTACTTTTACATATCAAAGTCCACTTCAAACCATTATTTAAACAATAATACAGGAGCAGCAAGCCGCCGCCGGTCGAGTTCCCGCCAAAACTCTTTCTCTAAATGGGAAGCTACAGCCACAGAGTAGTAATGAGTAGTTTAGTTTGGCTCACAGAGTACATTATATATAGGGAATAATGTAAAATAAATAAATTATACTAAAAATTTAATTACAAATTTGTTTTGTAACAAAATAGTAAGTTAGAAAGGTTCGATTGTATTTTAAACTATTCATTAATTTGTTTGATTCTTAATTGGCCAAGCATGGCTAAATTTAAAAAAGCGACATCTACTGCAACATGGACAAACTGTCATGACATAATAATACCTCTAAGAAAAATTATAGTATGGACTGTATGCCACTGGTTTGGTAGTGTTTCTATATAGTTTGTGCTGGTTTTTTGTTTTTTTTTTTCTGTGTTTTGGCTTCAGTCGCCTTCGTGAGTGGACATTGTTTCGGTTGTTTGCAGCTGCTCAAAAAGATCGCTGTACAAATACACAATATTCTAATAACCAAATTTCTTAAATATTTAATTATAATAATAATAAGACATTTTTTTATTACAATATTTAAAAGCACAGAATAAATAATAGTAGTACGTACTAAAAGCAAGTAGTATAATTTTTTTTGTCATGGGTGACATTTTCATGGTTTTCGAGTGTTGAAGCCGATAGTGCTGTCGAAATGTAAATCCAAGATGGCGGCCGAAGTAGGTACCAATTTTTTCATCATGGGTGTCATTTTCATGGTTTTCGAGAGTGTTGAAGCTGATAGTGCTGTCGAAATGTAAATACAAGATGGCGGCTGAATTAGGTACCAATTTTTTCATCATGGGTGTCATTTTCATGGTTTCCGAGGGTGTTGAAGCCGATAGTGTTGTCGAAATGTAAATCCAAGATGGCGGCTGCAAAATATATAAATTTTTTCATCTTGGGTGTCATTTTCATGGTTTTCGAGGGTGTTGAAGCCGATAGTGCTGTCGAAATGTAAATCCAAGATGGCGGCTGCAACAGGTATCAATTTTTTCATCATGGGTGTCATTTTCATGGTTTTCGAGGGTGTTGAAGCCGATAGTGCTGTCGAAATGTAAATCCAAGTTGGCGGCTGCAATAGATATAAATTTTTTCATCTTGGGTGTCATTTTCATGGTTTTCGATAGAGTTGAAGCCGATAGTGCTGTCTAAATGTAAATCCAAGATGGCGGCTGCAATAGGTATCAATTTTTTCATCATGGGTGTCATTTTCATGGTTTTCGAGAGAATTGAAGCCGATAGGGTTGTCGAAATGTAAATCTAAGGTGGCGGCTGCAATGGGTATTAATTTTTTCATTATGGGTGTCATTTTCATGAGTTTCGAGGATGTTGAAGCCGATAGTGCTGTCGAAATGTAAATCCAAGATGGCAGCTGAAGTAGGTACCAATTTTTTCATCTTGGGTGTCATTTTCATGGTTTTCGAGAGTGTTGAAGCCGATAGTGCTGTCGAAATGTAAATCCAAGATGGCGGCTGAAGTAGGTACCAATTTTTTCATCTTGGGTGTCATTTTCATGGTTTTCGAGAGAGTTGAAGCCGATAGTGCTGTCGAAATGTAAATCCAAGATGGCGGCTGCAATAGGTATCAATTTTTTCATCATGGGTGTCAATTTCATAGTTTTCGAGAGAGTTGACTCCGATAGGGTTGTCGAAATGTAAATCCAAGATGGCGGCTGAAGTGGGTGCCAATTTTTTCATCTTGGGTGTCATTTTCATGGTTTTCGAGAGTGTTGAAGCCGATAGTGCTGTCGAAATGTAAATCCAAGATGGCGGCTGAAGTAGGTACCAATTTTTTCATCTTGGGTGTCATATTCATGGTTTTCGAGAGAGTTGAAGCCGATAGTGTTGTCGAAATGTAAATCCAAGATGGCGGCTGCAATAGGTATCAATTTTTTCATCATGGGTGTCAATTTCATAGTTTTCGAGAGAGTTGACTCCGATAGGGTTGTCGAAATGTAAATCTAAGGTGGCGGCTGCAATGGGTATTAATTTTTTCATTATGGGTGTCATTTTCATGAGTTTCGAGGATGTTGAAGCCGATAGTGCTGTCGAAATGTAAATCCAAGATGGCAGCTGAAGTAGGTGCCAATTTTTTCATCTTGGGTGTCATTTTCATGGTTTTCGAGAGAGTTGAAGCCGATAGTGCTGTCGAAATGTAAATCCAAGATGGCGGCTGCAATAGGTATCAATTTTTTCATCATGGGTGTCATTTTCATTGTTTTCGAGAGAGTTGAAGCCGATAGTGCTGTCGAAATGTAAATCCAAGATGGCGGCTGCAATAGGTATCAATTTTTTCATCACGGGTGTCATTTTCATGGTTTTCGAGGATGTTGAAGCCGATAGTGCTGTCGAAATGTATTTAAACTACTTTAAAAATTCCGTATAATCATGTTATACGTAGTTTTTTTAATGCGCTTAAGGTATGCCCAATTGGATTTACCAATATATTTGTATTTGTGATTGCATCGTGCCGTATTTGGCAAAAAATTTGACGTACGGGCAAATAAACAATACAACCGTCCACACATGGAGCCAAATACCAAAAAATTAAACATGTTTGCTAGCAGAAAGTAGTTGTACCTACAAAAAAAACGACCAATAGCAAGGAGTTGGTGGAAGCTGACTGCATAAAAATCTAACTATTCGTAAATGAAAATGCAAACCAACTTGGTTGGTACACATCGGCTGCACCTGATCCGGATCGTTCGCTTTTCTTTATTTTGGTTTTGTAACCTTGATACGCAAATGTTAAGTTGAAACTGTATAAAAAGGGTTATTATAGTATAAATGAATACATTGGTTGATAATAACCCCTGGGAATGAAGTGGTCGCTTCCAAGCTGTTTCTAAAATAAATTTTGTACTTATATAGTTTGTACAACCATTAATGTAAAATTTGCTTTTAAAAAAAAGTCCCGTTGGGTTTCTTGCTGGTTCTTCCCAGGACAGAGTTTTTTTTTCGAAGCAGTGGTAAAGTAAAAAATTACTTTCAATAAGAATTACACATGTGATCTATATTGAAAAAAAAATTACTCTATTCTATTAGACATAAGTGACTCCTTTTTGACCTGCCCCTCGTTTCCAGGGTCCCAAATGCATGGGTTCATTTGGTAAAGTTCTAGAAACCTTACAACGGTTTCTTTGTTCCAATTCATTTTCCGTCGATACCTAAATAATCACTTATAAAAGGTTATAAACAGGTCCGTCCGTACTGGTTGACAGTTCGCGCGCTTATGAGCCCGACCATGTGTGGCCAGTATATTTGCGTATTTGCCTATTTGTCTCCTTTGATGAGCCTTGAAAAACCGACAGACGATCGGTAAGCCGTATTTGTTATTGGCTATATTTGCCAAATAGGCAAATACGGCAATAATTATGGCAAATATACTCTCCACACATGGAAGTTATTTGTCGAATACCCCAAATACGCAAATACAAATAGCCATGTGAAGTGCCACCATTATATTTATAGCTGTTAAATTTTACAAATTTATAATGTCTAGATTTAAGAATAATTCCAATATTAATGTATCAACTCTCGACCCGTAACGATGATAAAAATCATTCCATTTCCCAACGCGAGGATTCACCAATCCCAGCACTCCGGCTACGAGTCTATATTCCGACCCGACCGATCTCCCGACGGACGCCGAATCAATCTACAGTCAGTCTCGTTCCTGTCTCAGTCTCATATCGTTACTAAGTCGTTACAATATCGTTATTAAATCTTTACTATATCGTCATTCTAATTACCAGTTATTTCTATACCATAAGTTTACCAAATCTTTATTGTTAATTTTACTCAATTATAACGTGTTGGGTAATAAAAGTTTTTTTTTAAAAAAGCTCCATCCTCGGTTCCGTATAATAAATAGTACGAAACGTTTTATATGTGAATACACATGTGATCTCGTGCCGAATTATTAAGCGCTGGTAACGTGGGGTTAACTGTTTGCCTGGTTCCTGTGCCGATTGTTAAGGTACTACCGTTTTGACTACTTTTATCCTTATGCATTTCCTAAGTATTTCTTTCACTTTCATATCTATAACAATATACATTACATGTCAATTAAAATAAGTTACCTGACAATGTGTGTAGGCAGTGACCCGTAGTAATGTCCCAGACCTTGACGGTGGAGTCCGCGTTGCCGGATACTAGTATGTTGGAGTGCAGCTCCATTCCGGATGTAAGAGACTGATGTCCGGTCAATGTGTGCTTCAGTTGTCCGGATTCGACGTCCCATACGCGGATTGACGTATCCAATGACCCGCTTACAACATGTATCCCGTCGAACTGTAATACATATTACCGTTACCGCTACAGCCTATTAAAGTCTACTGCCGAACAGAAGATTCCCCTGTAGAATGCCTCATAAAAGGTTTCACAGCTAACTTTAAATCCCACCATTTTAAATGTTATTTCTATGTTCAAATACATATTCTTCCACTGCCACTACACGTTAGCCAAGTTGAATTTCTACAATAGTTGACGCTAATAGAAAAATAATCAACTTAACATTGACATTCATTTCATTAACCGACTTTAAAAAGTAGGACGCTCCCAATCTGACTGTATTTTTTTTGTGTATGTTACCTCAGAACTTTTTTCGAGGTAAACCGAATTTGATGATTCTTTTTTTTGGAAATTTGCTTCTTATGTGGTTCAGTCCAATTTGGTCAAGATCTGACCAGTTCTTGAGTATCATCGATCACTAATAAAAAACTAGGTACACAATCAGTGACAAAAAATGTTCTTACCGAATGAGCGCCCACTCGAACATTTGGGTGCGCTTTTAATTTGTACGTAGCTTTGTAAATACAACTTTAGGCAATGCATTTAAAATTTAATTTAAGTACATTAATATATATTTAATTCAACCAGAATTACGTCTAAACAATTGGCGACGGTTTTTAGAGAACTTTTGCATGGGATTGTGTATCTAGTTTTTATTAGTGTTCGATGTTAATAATGCATATTTAATTGACTTCGATTACATTGATGATGATCTAAGTTTGTTTACATTGAAGTCGGTTTGAACAACATTTTTAATTTTAGCACTTGTAGTCAGTAAAGTTATAGCCTGTATATGTAATATTGTTTTGTAATGGATATAAACAATTATTATTATTATAATTATTAATTAAAAAACAATGTTAAATATTGGTCCCGTGCCAAAGTAGTCTAGGCAATTTTCTGTTGACCTATACTGCCTCTGGTTAAAGAGGTTCACTAGCGCGTTAAGGAGAAGGCGGACTTTTTCGCGTCTCTTAAAATAATAATTATTAGAATATAATTATTAATAATAATTAGTCTAATAATTCGAGTGGAGACTCGCATTAAAGTATCACCGCAATTACCGTACTGAGTTCCACATCAATAACAAGGAGGTTCTAAGTTAAGTTTAGTTTCGTTTTATCCTGTAGATGAGAAAGGTGATGATGGAAAAAGTCAAGAAGAGCTCATAACCTGTGATAGATATAACAAAAACACAGTAAACGTAAAATAGTCATCTGCACAAGATAGCATTATAGTGCACGAGTGTGTGCACAAGCACTGGTGCACTCTTCTTTCCCTCACTCTCATAGTATTTCATAGGATGACATTCCGACACGATCGGAAAAAGATCAGGCGCAGGACCAACAGTGAAGCACAGGATTGAAACACTGCCAACTTGCCTTGCTGATACTGAATCATTTTTGGCAGAAAACCCCAATAATTGATTTTGGCACTATCCGGAATTCGAACACGGGACCACTCGGGACACAGATCAGTCATCACGCTTAAATAAATGTAAATAATATACCGACGATAGGAAGGAGCGTAAAAAGTGCGATACATCTGGTACTGTGATTGCAACAAATTCTTTCTACAATGATATAGACTCCCATCATTCTATACCTAATTCTCTGCTAGACCATTCTAGCAGATTTTTTACTTAAGATTTTAAATTTTCTGTACGTTTCATTGAGATTGTTTAACTCTGTCTACACAACACTTCTATTTTAACGAAAGAAAACGAATAATGTTTAATCTGCACTCAATTTTCAAATGTGCATTAGATTTGCAAGATGTGAATGACTGAATGCTTTGGTGGTTTGGACACGTAGAAAGCAGCAACTTTATGCTGCAGAAGTTCAGTCCATAGTTTCTGAATATCGCAGATTGACAGGCACTTCAGTAAATTCTATTCGCTTTAAAATTTTTTGCATAAACTGCGCAGTACTAAAAGCTTGAAAATTACTATAAAACTATATTAATAACAGAGGCGATAAAAAACAACCTTGTGGAACCCAGTGCATATTTTTAAGAACTAGCGGTCGCATAGCGTTCAATATTCGACCGTAATTTATTAATTTTATTTTGGTTTGTATATTAAGCAAGCTGTATTTCAACTGTACATTAACATATAAAACACACATATCTAATATATAAAATGAACGATTTTTGCTTGACATGCACCCCACACACTAATGAAAAACGAATTCATTGGTCAATCTAGCATTAATTATTTGTTAGCAATATCTTAAATTTATTTGGTGGCAACCTTTAATCTTTGCGAATGTTTGACCAAAAACGAAACGAAAACAAAAGCGAATGTTTGATATTGGCCTTAGAGTAATAACAAAGGTACATTACACAAAAGTACATTAGTTACTCTGAGACATTGTAGTGTCAGTATGAATGTTAACAAAGTATATTTTATTTTATTGCATAATGTACTTTTAACACGTGTTTTGCTTTCTGTACTCCTACACAAACTTTACTATGCCAAATCTCGCACTCCTCCATGAGGAAAATATTATGTTAAAAAGGGGTTCAGTTTTCCCTTGACGTATTTATAATATATAACTAGCTAAAGGTATAACTTCGTAATGGGTCGCAATTTCTTATAAATAACATTTAAAAAAGAATTGTTCTGACCTTGGACAGACCTATCTATGTTGGCATAAAACAATGTCGGAACCTGAGATGTTATCCGACATTTTTTCAAGTTATGCTCCATTCATAATTTATAATCAGCGCTATCTAACATATCTAACGTGGTACTGCTACAAAGTATTTTTTAATTTTTTTACAGGTAGCGTTAGTAATATAATCAAAATCTAATTAATGAAAATTGTTATATCTTCTCATGGACATATAAAAGACCCCTATTTTATACGTCCATGTATCTTCTATTTTTTTAAATGTAGATAAAATAATATTTTTATGATTGATAGCACATCTGAATATGAATCGAAAATTCTATGTCAAAGCGCAAAGCTGAAAGTGTGATAGTTTCTCAGTAAAGTGTACCACAAAAATACATAGATTGTGAGATAGTTCAGAGGTTCACTTCGCTCGCCCTGATAAAAAAATAGTTAGAAAACAAAACCTTACCTGGAGACTATAAACCCTGTTAGTGTGCCCGGCGAGGGTGTGCAGACAGTCTCCCGTCTCTGGGTTCCAGACCTTGACAAAATAGTCGTAAGCGCCGGATACCACCACCTTTCCATCGTACTGTACACAACGGACGGCAGCTAAGTGTCCCACCAGCACCCGAAGGCATCTGCCATCGGGTATTGACCACACGCGCAAGGTCGCGTCCCGAGATCCCGACACCACTCTGAAAGAGAAACTGTACGCTTAGAAATGCGAGATCAATGCATCTATTCTATACCTAACACTAATATCAACTTCCCTGAGGACTTGCCAATTTGAGATACATATAAATGAAATACCTACACTATAAACTTAACATTGAGATGCCATAATCATTATTTTTTTAGAATAATGGTGACAAACGTGCTGAGGGCGATAGACATCTACATCTATTCTCGATTAAGAATCAAAATGACGATTTAGATGGAATGCCTCGTTTCCAGGAAAAATGGGTCCGCGGTTCTCTACAGCATTTAACTGCTATTTTACGCTGGTATTCTGAGACAGCGTGGTCCTTCCATTCGCGATACTACTATTTAGCTGCATCATAGCTCTACCACGTAAAAACACTTATAGCTTTTAACTGGCATTAACGATAGTATTTATTCTTATTATTTTAAAAAACGTTACCCCCACAATAGGATTTTCTCCTGTATCGTGGAGGCAGTTTACAAACATAAATTGCACAAAGACAAACATCCAGACCCGGAACAATTATTTGTAGGCCATGCAAATACTTGTTCCGTGCGGGATTAGAACCCGCAGCCGCAAGTGCTACAACTCATTGCTAAGCAACTGCGCCACGGAGCCGTCACGATAGTAGGCAATCAACTTGGGTAAGCTCATTGTGCTCTATTGGTACATTATAGGATGGCGTATTAGTTCGATCGCTTATATCTCATTCGTCAATTACTATGTGAAAGAATGGTTAGCATTTAAACATAAGGGGTTGGTATATTTCTACATATTATATCGTTATATATAAAAATTACGTGTCACATTGTTTGTCCGCGATGAACTCCGAAACCACTTAACCGACTGTAATGAAATTTTGTAAATGTGTATTGCTTGCTCCAATTTGAGAGATAGGATAGTTTTTATCCTGATGAGTGACCCTCAATATTTTTATTGCGAATTTTTTAAAGGATAAAGGATCGCCGGAAAGGTCAGAACAAAGTTTGCCTGGTCAACTAGTTATATTACATATATATTTTATGAATCCTACTAACTAATACAGTAAAACTCGCTTAAGACGTTTTTGAAGGGACCCAGCCAAAATCGCGACTTAAGCGGGAAAGCGTATTATGCGGGATAGCGAAAGTGTAAGTGTAGGTATTGAATTATAGGTATATTGATAAATTTGTTAGAAAGGTAGATTTATTAGAAATATTATACAAATGTATATGTATTTAAATATGTTACACTATAGTAAGTGATTACTTAAAGTAATGTAGTTATTATTTATAATGACATAACTTTAAGTAATCATTTATTTTGGTTTGACCAAGAGATTTTGATGCATTACTAATGGATAAGGTTTTCAATATAACTTAACTTTTGCAGTGCGCCTTCACTGTCCCCGAAAGAAGATACATAGCATCGAAATAGCATATAGCATAGATTAAGTCGTTTATTGCTAATAATGCCTCTGCGTTTGATAAAATTGGAATTGACTCTCTTTCATCTTCAACGTCATCACTTAGGGCCTATTTTTGGGTGTTATCCATACCTCCAATAAGTTCATCGATTGAACGGGTTTCGTAGGGTGCAACATTGTCATTAATGGAAGAATATCCAGGAAAACCCTGCTGTATCGGGTGTTCTTTTTCCCACACGACTAGATTAGCTTTGATAATTTGGAAACCTGCTTTCTTGAAACAATTTTGTATGGTTTCAGGCTTAATTGCTTACCATGCCGCTGCAATGTTTAGGTTGGCATCATACACAGTCAAGGGTCGTTTGCTGTCAGCGTCTTCCATTACTTTAGGATAGCGATATATCAATCGTGTTCTGTAGCCTTTTTTAAGGACTTTTATAATCTGATCCATCCGTTGCGACTTAAGCGACTTAAGCGACTGCGGTAAGAAAACAAGCTTGATGGTCTTTAGCTCAACATCTTTAGGGTGTATCAATGGAAAAAAATATGCGTGTTACTCGGCACGGCTCAGGTGTTGCACAGATGGCGTATTAGACGGGATGAAAAATAGTATTAAGCGCGTTAAAAATGTATGAAAACATGCTTCAATTTGCAGGAACTGATATAAAATGGCGTATTATGCGGGAAATCGTATTAAACGTGATCGTATTAAGCGAGTTTTACTGTATTATAAACGTGAAAGTTTGTAAGTATGTATGGATGTATGGATGTTTGTTACTCTTCTACACAATCACTACTGTAATATATTTTAATCAAACTTTACAATAATATAGCTCATACATCAGAACAACACATAGGCTATAATTAATAAAGATATTGTGTGAATTGGTCAAAATATAACGTTAAGTGTTAAGTAAGTCGGAAAAACTCTCGTCACCTGCGAGCTATTTTGGCGTGCGGTGCAAAATCTGTGAAGTATAATTGGTTTAAAGTATAATATCTACGCGGGCAAAAGCTAGTTAAAATCTGTTTTAACTGTAATCTATTTAAAAATTAATAATATAATTAATTTTTTTTGATGCTGCTATTTTTCCCTGGTCTAGATATTTTACGTCCGGCGTAAGCGAGAATTTCATACACAGAATATAGTATCGATTTTATTACGTCATCACATTGCAATTTAGCTACTGGTGGTAGATAATAAATGCATCCACGAATTTTTCTGCTACAAGAGCATCACCAAAAATGAACACAAACACACACCTGTCACCCAGAGGGGTAGGCAGAGACTACCAATTTTCATTTGGCACAGTCATGACACACGTAGGAGGTAGAGCCATGCTACAGCTATATTAGTAGTATAGTTGTAGCACGAATGGGTCGGCTCGACCGGGGAAGGACCACGCTCTCACAGAATACCAGCATAAGTTACCAGCAGTTTAACGCTGCTGTGTTTCGTATGGTGAGTGTAGAAAACCAGAGACCCTTTTTACTGGAAAAGAGGTATCACATCTTATTTCTCACGGGTGGCAACGCATCTGCATTTTAATTCGCAAACGAAGATAGATGTAGATATCTATGGGCCACAGCAACCACTTACCATCAGGTGGACTGTGCGCTCGTTTGTCACCCTAATTCTATAAAAAAAAACACCTCTCTGACCACGTTTACATCCATATTTCTATGCAAACATGCTCGTCGGTTAAGGGTACTTTTAATCTGGCCCATTTTAATATATCGCCAATTTCATCGATAAACTTTCGTCCAGGGCGTCTCTTCCCGACTCTGCGGTTTACTTCTGCAACATACTCGTAGCTTTGCTTTGTCACTCTTTCCTCGTTCATTCTTTACCACACTGCATTTGAATGACTTGTAATATTTGTAATATTGCATGGCGGGGGAAGTTAATTTGTTTGTTTATTTGTGAAATAGTGGCTACAAGAGTAAAATTATTAGCCCTCAATACTAGAAATACGTAGAGCTTGTAACATTAAACAACTTAAAGCGAAGTTGCAATTCTCTTATTTGTTTTTTAGGCAACTAAATATACACTTGGATTTTCTCCAGAATCGTAGAGGCAGTTTTAAAAAATGCTAAAATTAATTTATTGGAAATTGTGGGTCAGGAGAAATACAAATACCAACAGTGTATTGTAGACGAGATGGCCGCAGCATGAGGCATTACTGTGCTTAGACTGCTCCCATATCATTGTGAGCTCAACCCTATTGAATTGGTGTGGGCTCAAGCAAAGGGGCATGTCGCAAGACACAACAGAAGTTTTAAAATGGCAGAAGTTAAAAAAATATTATTGGAAAATATAAGTAATGTTACTCCTGATAAATGGCAAGAATGTATCAGCCATATAATCAAAGAAAAAAATAAGATGTGCACTGTCGACGATTTGATTGACACAGTCGCAGACTCTTTAATAATTCGTGTCAGCGATGATGATGATGTTGATGAAGATAGTGATATAAGTATTAATGATGATTAAAGATTTAAAAAAAAAATGTTATCTTTACTTGTGAGTTTTTTAATGTTTGTGATTAAAAGGGACGTAAATATCACTCGCCGTAAAACTACTATTAATGTGGATCACCGCACTTAATAAAATAGATACATTCACTAACAAATAAAATGTATGTATAGACTCAGTTGTTTAAACTCGTATTGAAATTGAAAAATGTGCCCGGCCAAAAAGGTTTGTAATCTCTGACATGTCAAAATATGATGTCAAAATTCTACGAAATGAAAAATCAGTCTATAAACCGCTATTTAAGCATGTACCTTTTTTATAGGATAAGGGTGACAAACGAGCACACAGTCCACCTGATGGTAAGTGGTTCCTGCGGCCCATAGACATCTACATCTATCCTCTATTACAAATCAAAATGCAGATGCGTTGTCACCCGTGAGGACTAAGATGGAATGCCTCATTTCCAGTAAAAAGGGCCTCCGGCCACCTGCACTCACTAAGCGAAACGCAGAGGTAAACCTCTACGTCACGCTGGTTTTCTGTGAGGTCGTGGTACCACCCCGATTCGAGCCGGCCCATCCGTGCGACAGCAAAAGCCGCCACGTGGCTCTACCACTGTTAAAAACCATGCAGAGATTCCTTAATGAAACCAAGTAAAACTTATGTCGAATGAAAAGGCTTCTTATTTTTAGGTCATGTTGAGTATAAATTTTATAAATTTGTTTTTATTAGGTTAACAAAACCTAACAGTTCAAGACATATTTAAAGTTGGACATACATTGTTTTTACTAAATATTTTCCCTACTTCAATCGACAATAGCGGGGAGCGAGATAACGTTTTCGTGTCTACCAACCACTGTACTACAAGAGGGCTTAAGGAGTAATACTGTAATTTTTTAATTAACAATATTTTATAAATTAAAATTTTGTACAACCGCCTGCAATATAAACTATTAAGGATAACTCAAAAACTATTGGTCAGACCTTAAACAAATTTATATAGGACCACATGAGAAGCACTAGCTTTCAAATAAAAAAAAAACGGAAAACTGCGAGTTGGACTCGCGCATAGAGGGTTCCGAACAAATCTGTAGGTATATAAGTTTAAAATTATTAAAAATATTTTTATTATATGACGTAACTAAAAATTTATGCTTTTCGCAATTTTTCCTTTATCTGTGCTATAAAACGTTGCTTCGTATCAAATTTCAAGATTCTGAGTTCACGGGAAGTACCCTAGGTTTTGATTAACCCAAGTAGGTTTTGATTCCCTTGCGAATGTCGAAAATTTACGGCATAAACAGCTGTATCTTTTGATTGCGTAGGCTTAGAAGTTTGATTTTTTCACAGCTCTAATGGACAGCAGACTTGAGTATTTGATATGAATTTCAGCTTGATACCTCCACGCGTTCCTGAGAAAAAGGGTCATGACAGACAGACAGACAGACCGACGGACAACAAAGTGATCCTATAAGGGTTCCGTTTTTTCCTTTTGAGGTACGGAACCCTAAAAAGATTCATCAAAATCGGTTTACCTAGAAAAAGTTATGAGGCAACACAAAAAAAAAGAACACAGTAGAATTGAGTATCTCACCCTACATTGTAATCGGATGGATAAACATATTTTTTATAGGATAAGAGTGACAGTCAGCCAAACAGTCCACATTATGGTAAGTGAATGCTGTGGCCCATAGACATCTACACTATCCTCAATTAATAATCATAATGCATATGCATTGTCGCTCTTGAGGACTAAGAAGGAATGTCTTGTTTCCTGTAAAAAGAGTCTCCGGTTCTCTACACTCACCATACGAAACACAGGAGCATTAAGCTGCTATTTTACGCTGGTCAGAATACCAGAGTAAATGTGGTTGAGTTGATTGACTCATGATCATCATCATCACCATCATTACAGACCATCACAAGTCCACTGCTGAACATAATCCTCCCCCAAGGAATGCCACAAAGCACGGACCAGAGCCACCTGCATCCATCGACTTCCTGCATATCTTACCAGGTCGTCACTCCATCTAGTGGGAGGACGCCCTACACTTCGTCCGCCGGTACGAGGCCACCACTCGAGAACCTTTTTTTCCCCAACTGACTGACTGACTAAACTAAAAGAAGCCTGGCAAGAAGCAGCAAGAAACTCAGTGGGATATTTAAAATAAACAGCACAATTTACAATATAATATTTTATACAATTATTATGAAAACATTTAGAAACAGCATGGTAATGATCACCTCATTCCCAGGGGTTATTATTAGTCAGGTTTGTATGTTCCAAACCCCTGTCTGGTATATTGTTTATAAAATTTTTAGTATATATAAACAGCTAAAGGTATACAATCAGGTCATAGTTTTGGTTGTAGTGCAAGATATACTGTTATATTCACAATACATCGAAAATAGGTGGCAAGACTCGTTTTCGATGTATTGTGAACCAACCGAAATAGCGGGTATAGAGTCAGAATAATAATTACAGGCTATGAGCCATCCCATTTTAGTATTCAGAGATGACAACGCATCTGATGCCTTCTTTCTTTGAAGATGACTGCCGGTGTCCATAGGCTGAGGAAGCCACTTATCAACAGGTAGACTGTAAGTTCATTACTCATTTCGGTTAAAAAAAAACATTAATAAATTCCTACGATTCACTACGGATATTAAACATATTTCAAACATAGCTCCCACAATATAGTAGAGATTCATATTATGTTTAACCACAGCTTGTACGCGAGCGTTTCGATTATAAATTGTTTCGTAATAGGACAAGATTGTTTTCGCTTATGCCAGTAAGTAAAAAAGTTATTGACGCTAATCAGTTTAGAATTGTATTGCACAGCAAAAAAAAATTTCAAACAACAGTTAAGCTACAAAATTAAAATATTGATACTTGTGGAAAGCTCTGGTTTTATTATTTAAATAATACATTACAATTACATATTTACCAAGTTGATGATGATAAATTAATCGAAAAGAGTCACAGTCCTGAGCCACCTCATCCATAGACTTCCTGCATCTCTAACCACCTGGTTAAGTACGCGAAGTGTGGAGCGGACCTTGTTTAATGTGATGACTACCTAGTCACCACATTAAACAATGTCCGCTCCACACTTCGCTTACTTGTACGAGGCTGCCACTGCAGATCCTTTCTTCCAAATTGGTTGTCGGTTCATCGAGATACATGGCCAGCCCATGACCCTTCACTAACCTGTTTGGCTATGTCGGTTACTTTGGCTCTAATGCTGATATCCTCATCACGAAAGGTTATCAAGGTTAAATGAAATTATTCATATTTGAAGTAAAAAGCATGACTGAATGTTTAATTTATCATTTACGAACATATGGCATTATCATTACAAATATTATTTAAAAAAATTACCACTTCTTATAACGTAAATGCTTCGCTCCAATTAGTAAAAAACAGTCGCAGTTGCAAAAGCGCCACTGATCATATTACACAAATTTAAAAAATAATACAAAATCTACATAAATAAACATGGTTTAGTCACATAAATGATTATTAGCTCAAATCTAAATTCTAATTAAGTGTTTCAATAATAACGCTAAGCAACACACACCTGTTCTGATAGAGATGCATGCACCGCACAGTTGATGTGTGACCTGCCAGCACTTTTAGGCACTGTCCGGTCTTGGCGTTCCAAACGCGCAGTGTACGGTCGGTCGAACCGCTGATAACCAGGTCACCAACCATTTGCGATGACCACACACCACCGGAATGACCCACGAGGGTGTGGAGACACTGGAACAGGCACCCACTTTTGTTACAACCTTATATTATTAGATTTCTTCTTGTAAAGCGCATGAATTGTTTTAGTATCAATCCCAATAGTTAATACAGTAATCAAAAAAACCCAACTATGTAAAAGAAATGTATAGCCTATATCACTTTCACAACTAAGACTAATCAACAACATCCCATATGTTAAAATCCATCAAACCATTTAAGCTACAGGGCGTGCCAAAGAAATAGACATACATACATTATTAAAACATTCCCTTTCTTTTTGGGCAATCGGGTAAAAGTTTATTTATTTATCTTTATTGCACCTAATATTTGTACAAAAGGCGAGCTTAATGCTATATGGCATTCTCTACCAGCTAACCTTGGGTAGATGAGACTTAATTTTTTTTTCGTAAACTACTTATATAACTGCTTATTTACTTAATTTTTTTTTATGGGATGCTTTTTACTTTAATTTTACCTCTCGTTTTATAATTAAATGTGAGTCGTTGTAATATTACGTTGAGAAAAACATTACTTGCTTTAGCTTATATGACTACATTAAAAAAATGTTTACTGTTATTAGTCTATACTTCACTGTATCATAAATTCAACGCACTTTCCTTAGTACTTATTAACAGAGGCTTAGCACTGTGTGAATACAATTTGAATTAATATATTTGGGGTCTTATTAAAACCATCATAGATGGTGTTGTTTTTAGAAAATTCATCAATATATAGGCGGGCCTGTTACAACGGAATAAGTAATTAACGTTAATTGCTTTTTAAATTTAATTAGTTAAATGTCTTAAATTCAAAAGTGATACCATTATAATATGCTTATCGTTAAAATGCTTATCTTTAGATTTGGTCTTTCTTACCTTTCCTGTAATAGCAGACCACACTTTCAAGGTGGTATCATCACTCCCGCTCAGGATGCGGTTCCCGTAGAACTGGAGGCAGGTGATGACGTGGTCATCATGGCCGCGCATTATGATGGGATTGTTGACTGGTTTGTGGAGCCAGTTGTTTTCTATGAGGTACTGCCTCATGTACGCCGCTTTCCACGGACTGGCACAACGTGGCAACGATCGAGGCATTTTCTTCAGGGTCGTAATTCCAATGCGACGGCATTGCTCTTTCCAAAGAAGGTTATCATCCGCAAGAAATCTGGAATGTAGGTTGAATATACTTTAAAACAGCGCAAAATTCTGTTTAAATATATAGTTCTTTATGGTCTCACTTGGACATTTAGAAAATAGAAAGAAGGAAATAATTTTATTTAGTAACACATTATGGCAACTTGCTGTAAATATGGCATTAATAACATATTATAAATTTAGTAAATGGTTACTAAAAAGGTACCCAACTCAGCATAGTCTTGGTAGTGTTATAAAATATATTATTAAAACATGGCCTAATTTCAATAAACCTTTTCGTCCATAATATTGTAGAATTGTTAAAAATAATGAAACAGGTGTCTTTCAGTTTTTAACATACAGCTCATTTATTTAACTTGTAAACCTACGTATTTTTATACAATCTTTCTAAAGAGCAATATAAAAAAAATCCTGAATTTTTTGTTTTCAACCAATAGCCTAAATACTAATTTTTCTATAAAAACCCCAAATAGTTGAAGCCAGGTTTTCTAACCAAATGGTCAGAACTAGTATTTAGTGAAGAACCCAGTTTACTTTCTCTATTATTCACTCACCTCCAGTAACGGCAGGTCTGAGCCGCTCTCAGCAAGTCCTTGGGCTGTAAATATCCTAGAACGGTTAGCGCTAGTTCCTTAGGCAGCAGTGAGATGAAGTCCCGTTGGAATAGTGGCTCGATGGCCTTCATCATGTAACGGACGTCACTTGCAGCGCAGCGATGGATAAGTGCATCTATAGCCTGTATCTTCTCTCCGTTGGACCATGTTTGAAATCTGTTCGATTTAAACATCACTTTACTGCATCGACTTAAGGTACAAATTGCTATAACTGAAAATATTATTTTGGGTAACAATTAAAAATTTTCGATGTTAATAGAAAACAATGTAGGTTACAAAAGTATTTTTATTTAATTTTACTATGTGGGATATACAATAAGAGAACCACATAACAGAATAATTGTCAAGCGTTGGGCAACAACAACACCTTCCAAGCATGGCTATTATGGTCCTCCTACAAAGTAATCCATGGGGGATATAAAATGGACTATGCTCGGCAATGGACTTCTGATAGCTTGTAATAAAAAGAAATAAAAATTAGACTTAAAATATAACAGAAGTGGCACATAGTAACGTTACGTATTATAGAAAACTGTCGAAGAGATGGAAAGATCAGATCTGCCACAGTGTTGGTAAAACAAAGGTAGCATAGCATGATAAAGACACATAAGCTCTATGTTGGTAGACAACTTGATCTGAAAAGCAGGGGACTATGGTTATTACTTGTACGTAAATAACGGGATTATTAAAAAAATTAAACTTATTGTAATTTAAAACTAGTTCAACTTTATATGGAAACTTTGAAAGAATACTATTTTTATCAATAAATGAAATTGGTCAACGAACCGTGGAGTTATAAAACATAGGTTAGTGAAATTAATAACCTCTGTTTTAAGTAAATAATAAAATATAGTTTGTTATTTTGGTACAGCTAGTGAACTAATAATCTATGTTTAAAACCTAAAATCAGACAATTCTTGACTTTTATCCCATGTGATGGTAATTGGTGATATATCCGAAGATGAGAAGTGAGCCTAGCTTTACAAATCTATTTCACCATTATTACTATTACTAAAGGAAATAATAAATCGATTGATAAAGAAAACCCTCACAGAAATTAGAGAAGACCTGTGCTCGACTGTGGGATGTTATAGACAACTATGTTTTTTAAAGTTTGTACAGTAAATTCATCATCCGTTACAGTTACAGACTATTAACGTCCACTGCTAAACATAGGCCTCCCCCATAGATTGCCTCATATGGGGGACATTTGCCACAGTTGCCACACTTGGCAAGCGTGTATGTAACCACAGTTTATTTATTTTTAGTTGTTATTAGGAAGACGCTGCTGCCCATCTTCTGATTTGTTTCCCTTTGTCGCCTCTTACGACACCCACGAGATGATATGGGGTAGTAGATATTCTTACACCGCCACTACATGGTAAATTCATCATATCATCATCGTGAAAATATTGAATTTAAATATGTCACCTGTGGAGCCACTGTTTTAACTCTGGTGGACCCTGTGTGCTGCTTGACGAGGATGGTTGCATAGCTAAATTGGACCAGCAGTCCATTCCTGATCCGGATCCTGATGCCGTGTTGCCTTCGCTGCAGAACTTCTTCGCTGATTGAGGCGGGGGTGGCTCGTAGCGACGTTTCCTCTGTAACACACGACGTTCGTGTAATCTTTTCGTGTAAAAAAAACATGTGTGCAGTCGAACTGACGGCAGGAGTGAAACCCTCAGAAAACTAAACTTAGAGAGAATAAGACAAATGCGAGTATCAGGAGTAGAAATCAGTGTATACTATATTCTATGTCATTCTGTCGCAGGCTAAATCCCATGGATCTATATTTGTCTCTTTTTAGAGTAGCTTTTTCGTTTTATCGAGTTTCAAATCACGATTCTAAAAAAAACCACTTTAAAAACATGTGTGTAGACATGCGGTAGAAATATACAAGTTTACCACCTTCAGAAAAGGAGACCGAGATAAATACAACAGATACTGTATTCTATCTCATGCTCTCGCAAGCTAAATTCTATAGATGTTTATGTTCGTCTCATTTTAGTGTCGCTCGCTTTTTCGTTTCATCGAGATTCAAATCACAACGATTCTAAAGACGTTTTCACTTCAAAAACAGTTGAAGTATAAGATTTATATTTTACCTTTATAACCTATAATAAAGTCGACTGCTCTACTTAAGCTTCTCTCATAAATTGCCTAGTAGGGAGAATTTTGCCATAGTTGCCACGCTTGGCAAGCGTGTGGGCAACCGCAGCTTTTTCATTATTTTGAGTTGTTATTAGGAAGATGCTACTGCCCATCTCCTGCATCAGTTTCCCAAAGTCGCCTCTTACGACACCCATAGATATGGGATAGTAAATATTCTTACACCGTCTCTACACAATTATATTTATTAACTACGTTCATTATAAAACGTTAAAAATATTTACAAAGGGCGTATTAAATGCCTCTAGGATTTTCTCTTCTAGTCAACACTAGACGAAATGAGATAATGTGATAGGTGCATTATATGTCAATTAACATTATATAGGCAGTGACGGCGTAAGAGGCGACTACGAGAAATGCTGCAGAAATCTCATGGCTCTCGACAGATGGCGATTTAACCATCTCGGTTACTCCAGACGTAAAATACCCTGTCATTAATATATATATATATATATATATATATATATATATATATATATATATATATATATATATATATATATATATAACTATACAGGGTTATTTTTCAAAGAGTAGCCAAATTTATACTTAAGTCCAGATATATAAATAAAGATATACCGTTATTACAGTTGAATAAAAAAGAGTAACTAAGGCTTCTACTTTTATTTGAAATTATCCCAAATTGAACGTAATTTCTGGGCAACAACTACGCGTATACGTGCTCCTCTGTGTGCGATTCAATTCACGTTTTTGCCGACCGATCGACCCATACGAATATGTGCGTGCGTAGGAAAATAGTAGTCGTTAAATATTTATGAATGACAAAATAATGCAGTTCCACGCAGTTTGAATTTAAAAGATAAAAAGGACAGAATGTTTGAGATTTTTTTTTATTAATTTTTTATCACCATTTGTCTATATTACTTATTCTGAACCTTCTCTGCGAATTTTTCAGGTTATTGCAAAATAACCCTGTATAGTAACTATTACTACAACGATATACTAACTATGTAAAATAATACAAATAGAATTTAAGAATTACAATAATTTTGTTTTTTGTTTGTACAAATTTTAAATGAGTTTTAATAGAACCAGCATGGTGGCGATCACCGCATTCCCAGGGGTTTTATTCACTTATGTATTCTTAGATATTATAATAACCCTTTTTGTACAATTTTTCGTTAATAAAACATTTAAACTCATTTATTGACAAATTTTGTACATTTTCTGGGATTTTGTTTTTGTTTTAGTAGTATAATACCCCTATTGAACAATTTTCTTAGAGTAACTAAAAAAATTACAAACACATGAAATACTTACCCATAGTCTTTCATCTGGCTCCGGATCATCATCTTCATCATCGTCCTACAAATAATGAACAGTTAAATAATCAATAATAATACCCTAATAATATTAATAGAAATATTGCTGATTTTATCACCCTTAATTTTAAGGTTCCGGTAATAGCTTAAGAGAATCCATCAAATTATTATATTGCCCGGTATGGGTGGGTATGTTTTTTTGACAAGTTTTTTTTAAAACGAGCACACAGGCCAATCAGTGGTAAGACGATACTGCAGCCGATAGAATCTACATTTATAATAGATTACGAAAAATTAAAATACGTCGTCACCGCGATGGATTAAGTATGAATCGTTACTATTCTCCGATTATCTACACTCAGCAAACGAAACACAGCACTAGCCACAATACAGCTGCAGCGTGGCTCTGCCACGTACATACGGTGATGTAAGAGTTAACTTCGTGGAAAACCAGAAAGATCGTGGCCTGCAATAGATGTGGTATAAAACCACATGTGGATATGCAAGCAGCATCATCATAGAGACGAGACGTCTGGTAATACAATACAATCATGACCCTTATGGTAAATCCTCCCTATTACTACTTCAGGCAAAAGGTTAAATCGCGAATAAAAAGGCTTATTTCAATTCTTGGTGTTTCAAGTGCTTCTCCTTCTAGTAGGATCGTAGGGATCTATACCCGTATAAAATATGAATTTCGTTCAGAAAAATCTTTTTAATATGTTGATAATTTACATTGCAAAGGTTTTGGGAGATTTTGAAGACCACTCAACCCAACGATGCTGATGGTATTTCAAGGTGAGAAAAGGACTGCTAAGTGGACAACCACTTTATGTATGTCGCTTTGTATAAACCAGTGTAACGTTTAGCGGTACTGTTATCTGACGGTGGACCAGGGCCACATGTATTGAATAAAAAATTATATATATATACATTACAAGTAATTCTTATTATATATTTTTTACTTTTACCATTGGCGGTTACTGATCATTATTCTCACCAATCTGCTGACATAGCTATTATAAAACATAACTATAAATATTTTTTCCTAAAAATACCCACCTCATGTGACGAGAGACATGTGCACCATGATTCTTCATTGACATCATCATCGGAATCGTATTCTCCATCGCAGTATTGGTGCATGTAGCTCTGAAAAAGAGAAACTGAATTAGAACCTAGTCTCCTAATAGCTATTTAACTGATCAGTCTTTAAAAACAACGTAACAATTTCGATGAAATTGACTAAAAGTAGCTTCTTGTATTTAAGAAATTCATTTAGGACTTTTACTCAATTCGACTTCGCATTCTTTTTAATAAAGAACAAGGATTTATTCCTTGTACTAATTTTACGGATTTTGTCGCGTTTTGATTTTAACTAACTCCCTATGTTTTGGAAACTTTACAGCACCCATGGTCACGGGGCTTCCCCCGATGTTTCCGGAAATTTATTTCTTATGCAGATTTTGTAACAGTATAAGCGTACAGTACGACCAAATAAAACTTTATTTTAGCGAATTTATTGATATAAAAATGCACAGAAGAACTGTAAGTACCCAACGGGCATTGATTGAGCATATGTAAATTTATTTTATTTCCACGCAAGTCATAGACATACACACTAATTTGCTAACATCAATTATTTTGTCAGTTGACTTGGTGTAAAATGTCAGTTTGACTCAGTGATTTCTTTTTCAGAGAGATGGAACAAATTCAACAAAACTTTGAAGCTGATATACCTGAAAACTCCTTTCTAACATTAGATCCTCTAGCATTGAAGACCTATCGATTATGTATGATAGTCATTTTCTAAGTCTCGATATGATGTGACCTTCATGGCCGAGAACTATATGTAAAATTTACTAGGTTGATCAAAAAGTTGTCGGAATAGAACATTTCTCAATGAGTTATTGAAATGAGTTCTAATTTTTTCAAATCTTAAATTCGTTAGTAACCAAGGTCAGAAATAAGTAAATTAAAAACTATACCCAATTTTTATTAAAATTAACATTTGTTCGGAATTTGATTCGTAAGCAGAAGGGAGAAACTCGATCTGCTGCGCTGAAATTAAACGTGGCAGGACCGCCTACAATGACGACACTCGCTCCGGGTGGCCAATAATGGCCGATACGCAAGAAAACATTAAAAAATCGAAGAAACTGCTAAGGTAAACCAAAGTGTGACTATCCGTTATGTAGCTGAGCTTCTAAAGCTTTCGTTTGAGAAAATTCAGATTATTTTAACTCTTAAAAATCGATCTGATGTTGCAGGCGATGCCATACAAAATGTTTGGTTTCAGTTGATGCAGCACCCACCATATTCTCCACCAGGTAAAAAAACAATTTGTATTTGTAGATGAAAAATCTAACTCATGTGGTGTCAATTGCCCATGGTATTGAGCAGGCTCTGCAGCAGATACAGCAGAAAAAGAACCTTAATATAGAGCCTTGTGTATTGTTCATTGATAAAACCTACCCTTTTATTAGAGCTACGCCTGACGGATTAATTGATGATGACATGCTAGTAGAGGTGAAGTGTCCTATTACAGACTCTAAAAAGGCCTAATGAATGCAATTGAGGTAAATAAAATAAAAATATTGAAATGTGATAAAAAATCTAACACCATAATAATTAACAAAGAAAGTGATTTTTACTACCAGGTACAGGGGCGGGGCCTGGTACCGAACGGTAAATAATATGTCTCCTTGGAATTCAGGCGAATGAAAATAACTATACGTATTAACCGCATTTGAAAAGATGACTCTTTTTGGAAGACTAAAATGAAACGAATAATAAGTAGAATTTTATTTATAATGTTTAGTTGCCAGAAATAGTAAATTATATGTACAAATTTTAAATGAGTTTTAATAGAACCAGCATGGTGGCTATAATCCAGGGGTTATTTTCACTTATGTATTCTTTGATATTATAATAAGTAATAACCCTTTTTGTACAATATTTCTTTAATAAAACATTTAAAATTATTTATTCACAAATTTTGTACATTTTCTGGGTTTAATTGCCGGAAATAGTAAGCCCTAAGGCATTCACGCGTTATGCCGATTACACATCTTTCATTACAAGATACTCGTCCACTTAACTTCGTGGAATTTCGATGTTGGTTTGATACCCAATACCCATTTTCTGTTGATGTCACATGGTTTCTCGAGGAAACAATCGTAGTTTTTATTTATTTTAATTAGATAAATATTATTTTATTTTATCATTCATCATCCCATGGGTGTCGTAAGAGGGGACAGAGAGAAAAATAATCAAGATATGGACAGCAGCGTCTTCCTAATAACGACTACAATTAAAAAAAACTGTGGTTGCCAACCCACTTGCCAAGCGTGGCAACTATGCCCAATATCGCCCCTATCAGGTAATCTGTGCCCCCCCCCCCCCGTATGTTCAGCAGTGGACTTTAACCGGTTCAGCGCGGGTGACACTCCCGGCGTGCCATCGAATACTTTTGTGTGCGTGTGTGTGTGGCGTATGACACGCGAAGCGTGTCTTTTTAAAAATCTCTATCCAATCTCTAAAATTATAACTCGCTCAAATTGCTTTTTTGGAAAATTCATCCAGAACAAAATATTCATTATTTTGCAAGTAGTTCATGCCTGCGGCTTCGTTTCTGGATATTTTGAAAAATTGAAATTTTTAGGAGTTGACGACCTTTTTTAACTTGTCCATGTACAAGATAAAAAGGTCGTTTTTACTTTATAGGTTATCAAAACATGTTGTGGAAAAATATTCTAATAAGAAACAAATGAACAAATAATAGCACTCATTGCGATCGCTCACAAACTCAAGTTGTAAACAAGTTTCTAGAAAACAACTCTCCTGTTAAGAAAAAACAATACCTTTATCTCTTTTGCTTAAAATGGTTGAAGTGCCGACTTATTACTATAATTTGGCCGAATGGACCTACGAAGTACCATGTGCTCTTGTGATATGGTATAAGGTTTATTTTTGCTTGAAACAGTTCGAAACCGTTCATACATAAAAAAAGTTCGCTAATAAATAGTCTTTTGTCCATCCACCGCCGTATAGCGCCAGCGTTTTTTTCCTTTTGAAAACACTAGTTTTGCTATTCTTACTAATTAGACGTTTTCAGATCGACTTTACTTTTACATTTGTAGAACATTAAATAATATTTAACATTTGTAAATATCAATGAATGATATACCTTATTTTTTTTTTCAAATTATGGTTCATCATTGTTTGATATTTACAAATGTTATTATTAGTTGAAATTTTAATTTAATAAAAACCAAGGTTTCGAGGGTGATTTAAATGTACCTACTTATATAAATGATTTTTTTATAACAACAAAAAATAGTACAAAAGGTTTGTAATCTCTTCATAAAAAAGTAACTTTCTCTCAATTTCAAAGAAAACGCGTAAAAAACACGTAGTTACCCACTAAAAACTGTCTGTGGCGCTTGACACGCCCAGCGTGTCATGAAATATTTGTTCGCCGCCACAGCTAAAAGTTGTCGAAAATTGGTGCCGCAACGAATCGGTTAATGGGCTGAAACGGTAACGGAACCACCTACCTTTGTTTCATTAACAAAATTAGTTGATTGTTAAAACTTCCATAAAGTGATATTATGTGTACATTATATGCAAAACCAAATGTAAACAACTAAATCATAAAATGTAAATCTGACGAAATAAAGAAATCCTACCAAAGAAGAAAAGTGGATAAAATTTCCAATATGGACCATCGATTTAAATGCCCATATTTTTTTTGTAGTTAGTACTCACTAAAAGAAAGCGTTTTGCAAAGTTTCAATGTGCGGAAACGCGTACTTTTTGAGAAAAAAATTATTGTAAATCAATTATTTTTGCAATATTTATGTCAATTACTACGGTAAAACTGACACTATTTTGTATTGTCTTTGTCATCGTCGGTCATTGAGGTAATATGTTACTACGTAACAACATATTACCTCAATGTCGTCGGTGGGGATGTCGATTCTTTCCGAAAAAGATCGATTCGAATCGTAAGCTGATGTATCGATTCACAAAAAAATCTATTTCTAAAATATCAATATTTTTTCATGTTTGCATTTATAATGTAAATATAAATAGATTTTATGAAAAACCAGAAAGATACCATAGTAAATAATCTCTTATTGAAATTTGTTTTATTTTAATTTATTTATTTTTACTAGGGCAGATAACAAATAAAATAGGTTAGGTTCACCTTATGTCAAAGAATCGAATTGATTGACCCCGACTCCACCTGGTACGAGTCTGTCCTACCCCTAGAGTGGTTATAAAGAGCCGGAGGCGCGTAGGGGGAGCAGCCTCCGCCTGCTGTAACAAATCGTAGGCATCGGACGAGCCGGAGCGGCTGAGGCTGGTCGCCGAAGGCGACCAACAAGCCGAAGCTGCGGAGGCGAGGAGGAATACCTGCGATTTGTTACGCTAAGGCGTAGAGGCTGCTCTTCCCGCAGCGCCGGAGACATAGCAGTCTCAAAATAGATACAGAAATCCTTCTGAATCAGTCCCCCTATATTTTATGATGAAGGGGATTTTTATTCTCATAAAATGGATATATATTAACATTATAAATGCAAACATGAAAAAAATATAGATATTTTAGAAATCGATTTTTTGAAAAGCTTACAATTCGAATCTATTTAAAAAATCGATCTTTTTCGGAAAGAATCGACATCCCTACTGACAATAACAATAAAAATGGCGTCAATTTTATTGTAGGATTAGACATAAACAATGCAAGAATAATTGATTTTCAATAACTTTTTTCTCAAAAATTACGCGCTTCCGCATGTTGTAACTTTGTGTGTGTGTGCTTATAATAGTGTAACTTTTCTGTAAAAGTACGTATGAACCGCCAACTCGAAGGAATTGCAGCAATTGAAAATCGTACCATTGACATAAATTTGCAAAAATAAATGATTTTCAATAATTTTTTTCTCAAAAAGTACGCATTTCCGCACATTGAAACTTTGCAAAACGCTTTCTTTTAGTGAGTACTATCTACAAAAAAAATATGGGCATTTAAATCGATGGTCCATATTGGAAATTTTAACCAGAAAAGTATCAATTCAATTATTATAGTATTCAATTCATTTGATTTACTGCAAATATTTATACTGTGACGTGTATTTACCACTCGGAGTCTGCATAGAGTACCTATAGTTTATGCCGCATCTATGGAGTGTAGAGTAAAGGAGGACCATCTCTGTATATGAAAAAAGTGCCTAAAAACGCGTCCAATAAGGGTGGCGCTGCAGTAGCATAGAATAAATTTAAAAAATGGCGCCAAAATTAATTAGAATAAGATGGAGAAATAAACGAGGACCGACCAATCCGCTTGGTTTTGTACTACGTAAAAAGTTGAGATAAACAAAAGTATACTGGCATTTTACTAAGTACTCTAGTAATTATTTTTTTTAAATATTTGAATTCAGCTGACTTCACTCCGTCTACAATGGCTTATATCATCACATCGTAGTTTTTCAGACGCCAGCGCTATTGTGGTAGGTTTTGGAACCTCTATTTTCAGTATATAGTGAGACACTTTTTCAACTTTCGCATCTTATAAGATAATTCTCCTTCTAGTTCTACTCTACACTCCATAGCCGCATCATGAATAAATACTTCGTGCGTCGCGCTATTTTCGTGAGCTGAGAAAGAGCTATAATTGCCTACAGGGATAACCTCCCCTTAATTTCGATTAAAAATATGCGAGATTAAAAAATAGCAAAATCAACTGAAAGTACATTCTTTTGGTTTTGCAACTTTTTTTGCATTGCACACTTTGAAATTTGACTACTATTGCACAACACAACATTGCAACTTGACTACCAGCAAATTGTTGCTCCTGTATTATCCTGGTTTAAAGTGGCTTTTGATAGTTAAGAATGGTGCGATTTTGTGTATTAAATGTCTGCACATGTGAACTATTAGTAGAAGCTATGTTAAAGGTGCTTTAATGATGATATGAATCTCAAGTTTTTCTAGTGAATACTTCCTTAGAATCTTTGTGATTTGAAACTCTATGAAACGAAAAGGCGACACTAAAATAGACAAACAGAAATCTATAACATTTAGCCTGCGATAGAATGTAGACCGTGAACTGCAAAGGTTGTAGGTTCGAATCCGACATTTGACTACTGTCTTTTTGGTTTTTAAATTTTTTTTAAATTTAATAAAGTAAAAAAATAATTAATTATATAAAATTAATCATATTTAATAAAATTATCTTAATATTGGTATATTAATATAATTGCCATGCCACCAACGTCTACGTTTACGTACCACCTTGAGTTGATCAATTTTTATTCGATAAAATGACTACCTATAGAATGAAGTAGATGGCGCTACTACAAAGCAATTTTACTAAAGAAAATATTCTGTTGATTTATAACTTCGTTAACTGTCCACTGGGTTGGGTATCGTTAAAATCTTCTCAAATCGTCGCAATGTGACACATCAGCATTTTGTGAAGAATTTTATAAACAAAATACACATCAGACTAAGCTGTATGGTTAAAACCTTTGCCTGACCTAATTGGCAAATCGCAATAACAAGTACAACTTTAGGTTTTCTAGATGTTGTTAAAAATGCGTGGACTGATCAGGGAAGCCTTTTCTCTGCACACAAAGGCGGTGCGGGGTGGGTGAAGTGGTGGATTTGACAGATCTCATTTTTTATAGAATAGATTGACAAACGACAAACAGTCCACCTGATGGTAGGTGGATGCGATGGCCCATAAACATCTACATTTATCCTCAATTAGAAATTAAAATGTAGATGGGTTGTCACCCCTTAGGACTAAGATGGACTGTCTCGTTTCCAATAAAAAGTGTCTCCAATTCTCTACAATCACCATACGAAACACAGAAGCATTAAGCTTGTATTTAAAGTTGGTATTCTGTGGGAGCGTGGTCCTACGCCGGTCGAGCCGACCCACTAGTGCTACAAGCTACAACCATAATATAGCTGCGGCATGACTTTACCACATAATAGTGGGAAAGTTAAATAATTAGAAAAGTATAAGAAATAATGTTAGCTTCCGAAATATTTAGAAATGGATAAACTACCGATAATTCTAAAAGAAGAATTTATAAAAATGTTGAAATTGTACAAAAAAAATTAAAGAACACCACTAATGTATTAATTTGTATACACCTATGCTAGAAACAGAAATTGTTTTTTTTTTTAAATGCAACTTTTCAATGTATAACCCACTGTGTGACCATTTGTTTGACAGATAAGCCTCACCTCAATCCCAACTAGCGACATCTGGTGCGCGAAATATTATTAAATCTTATTAAAAAAACATAACTTTTCTGAACAAGAGTTCAGCAAAGTTATTTTATTAAAATCAAAACAATATATTGATTTTAAATTATATGAATTTAGTAAAACAAATTACAAACCCAGTATTAAAAATAGTTTCTACCCCGTCTAAGCGACCACTAATGTGCCGCCGCGCAGCCCGATCTGCGACTAGTGTAAAGGATACGTTAAACAGCCTATCATAGCCTACTAAGTCACGGGAACTTACGTCCATGTCGCGCTTCTGACAACATAATTCCTATTACGAGCGTGTCCTCGCATCCACGTATCTCATTGTGGGATACATATTATCATAATACAAGATATATATAAACTATACAACATTGATGCAATATTATTAAATAACATTTTTAAAGAAATGGTTAATGAGTCCACACAAATAATTTAGGTGTATTTCATGTTTTACCAATCTTGTCAAATTAAAAAAATAGTAAATATTAATAAACCTGTGGACACAGTTTGTTTCTTATGAAAACTGTACTTAACTGTGTGATTTATATTTAATGATATTCATAATTAACCAATTTCATTAAATCTTAATATATGAAATATACATAGCCTTAGATAAAAGTAGGTATCAGGTAAATCTTAATATTGCATGTACAAACAAATCTCAAGTAAATAAGCAAGTTTGTGAATGGTCTTCAGTGTGCATTGCAATCTGCTACTACTATCACTGGGTCCAATGAAAACATGACAAGAACGGTCAAAAGTTACGTTAAGTGACAGAACACATTAACGAGTCTCTAAGAGACCGTAAAAAAACTTCTTCTGTGCTTATCGCAGCTCTGTCAGAAGAAATTTAAAAGATTATAAGTGCTCGAACAGCAAAGACTGGCAGAAGCTAGTTTAAAAGGCTGCAACAGCTAATTTTAAAATATTATTTTTTATTTCCAGGTATTTGTAACATCTCGTATTTTCATTGCGTGAAGACATATCGGTGAAGAATATTAACCAGATTGTGGGATGCCTACTGTAAAGTACTGAGGGGGCAGCATTATGACTTCATAGATTGATTCATAACAATACATAAATTTACTGGAAAGTATGCTGGTGCTTTCGCTCTCGCGAATTTTACTACCACGATGCACTGGTTTGAAGACTGACTAGAGCAGTCCCTATATCATAATCCAAACAGGCACCTTATTAAAATATAGATTAAGAAAGCAAAGCACAATATTAGAAACTGACTTAAAAAATAGAGAAAAAAAAGAGTCCTACTCAAGAGTGGTGCAAGAATATGCAAGGCTTATTTACAGGTATGCCCAAAATGATTGTTGCTGTTTTTAAATTATTAAAACAATACAACTATAATGTTCACCTTTAACACTAGAAATGCAAAGTTACTGCAAATAAATCAAGCTTTGGAAGATGATCACATCAAAATGAATGCATAATGAAAACATAATGAGTGAAACACATAAAACTCAACATGCACAATAAGCAATACAAAATATTGACACAAGAATGACACATACAATTGCACAAAAACTGTATCTAAAAAATTAAGCTCAAATAAAAAAAATTTGGTAATACAAGTAAAATACTCACTGAAGACTTGGAGCTTCTAGTATCAATTAGTCTACCATTATTATCAAGACCAAGCAATTTCTCTGCATTTGACGTTGATGGTACACTAAACTCTTTACTATCAGAACTGGCGCTTGCAATGCTTGAGGCGTTAGAACTTGTCCTCCCTGATGGGCCACTTACTCCATCCATATCACAGCCGTCTGGTAGTTCATTATCACATGAGCTCATTAAGTCTCCCTTGTAAAGTTTTCCTTTAGGAAAATCTTTTTTCTCTGGCACTCCGCTGCTTAATAGTTTCTGCATGAAGTCTATCTTTTTGGGTTCTTCAATCACAGAGTACATGGGTTTACGGTTATTGATCATATTTTTAATGATTGCATTGCTGCTATCGCAGTCGTCACTCTTACTGCAACCGGGCAAGCTAAAATCATTTGCTATCACGTTAGACAGGGTTGAGATAGTTTCAGAGCTTGATGCTAAGCTTGAGTTGGTGCTAGATAGGTTGCCAGAGTAATGTGATGATGCAGCAATTTCTCCTTCGACCATCAAGCTTGAACAGTGCTTAATTATTCTATTCTCTTCCTCAAAGTCCTCCCGCTCAATGTCATCGATTCTTTGCCTGTTACATTGAGTGCTTGGCTTTTCCATATTAGTATTGTTATCAGTCTTATTCTCTGCTCTTTCAAATGAGACTCTATTAGCTCTCTCATAAAGATCACAATTGGAATGTGAACATGATGGTTCCATTATAACATATAGTTTCTGCAAGCAATTTATTTTTAATTTTTAAATGAAATTAAGTTGAATCCTTTTTTTTAAGATGTAGTGGTAATGTTACTTACAGGTATTAAATTGTGAATCTACCGTCGCATGGGCAGTATAACCTGTATATGAATAATAAATGAAATTAGTGTGAATGGGTGATGAAAAAAAATTATACAAAATACATGCCAAATAATTCTTAAGTATATATATACATAAGTATACTAATGATAATTACTACATGGTTGAGTGATTTTTTTTTGCAAATTAGTGGGAATGGATAATGAAAATAGAACTTTATGCAAAATACATGCCAAATAATTATGATAACCAAATTATTGACAATTACTGCATGATTGAGTGATTTTATTGCATTAGTGTTTAATTTATAAACCAATTAAATATGTTTAATGAATTATAAAAAATTCACTGTAAAATAAATATAGTAGTTCTATGTTATGGTTTAATGGTTCATCCCAGTATTTATAAACATAATGGTTTTGGTCTGTTAGTGATCATGTAACTTTTTAGAATTTGACCGATTGAGGTCACATTGGTAAAATATATTTATTTTGGATGGTTTGCTTTCATTTATCAGATAAGTGGTGCTGTAGTCAAGTTTTGGATGAATTATTAATTATTGGACCAAACTGTCTAATATTCACATTAATTATCTTTGTTTGATTCATAAAAGAAAACAAGAAATTCTGGACTCGATAGGTCAAGTTATTAATAAATTTTATATTTAAACTGTAAAAAACTCGTCTTGAAACTCATTGCGCCAACTGCGAAAAGGCAGAACGTCTGCAGAACTAGTGTATAATAAGCATAGCAAGCAGCATGAATTATAAATGTTGACCTTCACATGGGGAGTAAGCATTTTTAGATCTACTTGGTGGATTGGGTAAAGTGGCTGCACTAAGCTTGCAGACCGATTGGCTTATTGTTCCTACCTATTGACAGCATTCAATGTAAAATGCAGGCAACTATACAAGTTTGAAATATGTAACCATAATATGATTGGTAAAAAATATGAATATTCACAATCTAGACCCATCGAGGTGTGCACTCTAAACTTATGCTAACTATATTTAACAATAACTAGTGAGTAGTCTGCATAAAATGTAGGACATACACAACAAAATCTTTAACAAATGTGTATGCATTTATTTATATTATTATTTGCCTAACAAATTGGAATTGTCTTCCTCAAAGTTTGAATTATCTATTTGGGCGACTTGGCCTAGGTAAACATATATGAATTACCTTGAGTGTCTATATGGCCAGCACTGTCTTAGATCTGGCAACACTCAGTTTGTACACATTTTTTTTTAATTTTGAGGTATATGTGACAACATGTGTCATTATCTATCTAACGCTGTTCAGCCGTGTGATCCGCCGATATACCTCTTGGGCGAAGTTGGACTTTCCTAGACTGATAATTTATCCTAGGTAAACATACAAACAACTTTCAGCCTAGTGCACCCAATTTTTACTGGCATAAGTGTGACATGAATATTACACATGATTGTTGTTTTATAACGTCAGACAACTTTACACTGCTGAGAGACTAGTACCGCCTAAATTTCGACGGAATCATAGGCTTTTTCTTATGGAATTTTAAAATTGCAAGACAAAGTGGATGATTGCACTGTTTAGTCTTCTGTACAATTTCTCAATGAGTATATATGTGGTTGGTCAACGGTAATAAAGGTTTTCGGCTTGTTCCGGAGGCTGGAAGTTGTCAAGTCATGCAAGACGATTCAGAATGACTCAAAAACAGCATGTCAATCGGTCTGTGGTTCATGAAGGGCGTAATTAATATTTAATAACGACGGGTCCGTGGCGCAGTGTCTTAGCAATGAGTTGCTGCACTGGGGGCCGCCGGTTCGAATCCCACACGGAATAAGTATTTGTATGGCCTATAAATAATTGTTCCGGGTCTGGTTTGATCTTTGTCCTTAAGCAATTTGTGTTTGTAAACTGCCTCCAAGATACAGGAGAAAATTCCTAGAGTGGGGGTAACATTTAAAAAAAATAAGCTTCTTCTTGAATCTGTGGTCTTGCTGTTTTAAGATGCTGGATAGCCATTCTAATCTCGCTTAAACTAACGTCCGGAATATCGTTGGAATAAGTAGATGGAAGAGGTTGTAATAATAGGAACCTCTAAATTTAATCCAAAATATCAGGTGTCCTGGAGATGTCGTAGCCAAAGTTAGTCTTCAAGTTTGACAGTTGGCTATTGCAGGCATACAGACTTCTGGGAAGGACTTTGTAAGACTTGGATCAGCTTAATCGCTTTTATTTAATGTGAGCTGTATTGAAGTCTGACTGATAAGTTGTTTGAATGCTGTCATATTTTTTGAAGACTGCAGCTTGATTTTCCGCCTCACAGCCATGAGATTAAGAGTGTGATCGGTGAGTTCTTGTTCTCCTGTGACGTGATTTGCAGAACTTAGCCTCGACTGAATGGACAATTTCCACGAGCTTGTCATTTATATTGTAACTGTATTGCAATCTTCTAGGCACTGAAAACAATTCGTAATTGGAGCTGAAAGTTTTCGGGATTTTGGATTGGGGCGAGAGGAAAGGAACATTGATTTGAAACTAGTAACTAATTTAAGGTTAAGATTCAGTGTGGCTCTCACTATCAGTTTTCATTTTTGCAATCACTGCAACATCACCAAATCTCTGCAGTTTGGTCATCAGCATGAAGTCAATCTCATATTTAGTCAAACAATCGGGGCCAGACTAGGTCTACTTTTTATGAAGTCGCTTCTGGCAGAAACAGAGTACCTCCTCCATGAAGTAGGCTAACTGTTGACCCAAAAGTTTCCGATGCCCTATTTCAAATTTTCTTACCTCCACAGCTCACCATCCTTTCATGCTAGTTTGTTTTAAGTTTCCCACAAAACCCACTATCTGGAGGAATGAATGGCTCCAGATATATTCTCAATTCCTCATAAATCTCCTCTGCCTTCTCATCGAGATATGGCAACATAATAGACAATGCCAACTTGGCTGGGAAGCATTTGGGAGATAATGATACATCTCGTCACATAACCTCAAAAATTGGAAACAATATTGTACAACCAGTGTGTGCTGCCTATGATGACATATGGATCTGAGACCCACTACTGACCATATAAAGACATTGAAGGTCATTCAGCGAGCTATGGAGAGGGCTATGCTTGGATTTTCTCTGCATGATAGACCTCCACAGTTGAATTGGAGTAACTGACATAGCCCAAAGGATAAGTAAGCTAATGTACTGTTAGGTGAGCTATATTACTCAAATAATCGACAACTGATGGGGAAGAAAGACGAGTGGAGTACTTTTAAGCCAAGTGTAAGGTGGCCCTCACCAAATGGGGTGACGACTTAGTAACATGCACCAAGATATGATAATGGATGCTAATAAGAATAATGGATACTGATGGCTCAGGACACTCTTTGTGTTATTCCTTAGGAAAGCCTATGTTCAACAGGGGACAAATGTAATGGGCTGTAATATTTTTTTGCCAAACAAGTGCAAAGAGATTAATACAATTTATATTATATAAATAACCACAATGAAATGGCAAATATCATTATATAAAAAAAATATTTTTTGGGAAATATTATTCCAAGATATTTGTAAAAAAATTGTAAAAAGCAAGACAAACTTAGTTGCAATAAAAACTACAGCATTGCAAAAAACATAAATATTACAATATCAATTAGAAATAGCGAGAGTACATAATAAATTTGTTAAGAGTTTCTAGGAATTTTGCGGTATTTGTTTACAATTTTGCTACAAACTAAATATTATAATTACATCAGTTTCCAATTTTAAATCTATTAAATATAAAAGGTTGTGTGGTAACAATGTTTACTTAGATTTTCTCTAAAAGTTGAATAAAAGTTGTAAAAGAGCAAGTAAATTTTAGAATTACCATATAATAGCTTGGTTGTTTAAATTTAGTAGCTATGGATACTGCAGACTGTAAAAGCTGACCTGGGAGGGTCAAATGATTATGCAGTAAACATTGTGGGTTTGTTTCGTGATTTAATGTTAATGCAGTAAGTAAACAGTAAGTAAAACTAATCCTGGGGCACAGATGGTTTATAATTTATTTTTATAATTTGTTATTATATTTTTAATTATGCATATTTTTTTAGTTTTGTTGTGATGTTTTCATAGAAATGTTTTGATTAACAACAGGTCTATTCGTTTTTAATTAGAATCAACTATATTATAGCATTCGCTATTAAAATGACAGTAAAGATAACTGCAGTTTCTTTTGCTGTTTCTTTCTCTTGACAGAGGACCCTCATTTTGAAATAGCAGTAGTTTAAACATGTAGAGATTTGACAAATAAATCTTATATTTTACGTTACTCAATGAATCAAATAAAATGAAAACTGTTTAATTTTTCAGTCAGTTTTTGCAAGTACTATTTCAATTTCAGGTATACAATTTGGGAATTAGTCAAAATAGAATCTGCACAATCACAAAGTATTATGTAGCACCTGAAAGTTGTGCTTACTTCTATATCATTGTGGTGATGGTAATATAGTTGGTATGTTTAACTGTGTAAAGACACCTTCATTGGTAAATAAATAAAGTACAGAATGGTAAATGAAGGACGGTGATTAAGAGAATATTAATACTATAAATCTTATCTATATTTATGGTGAACCATAAATAAAATAAAATTTGGTACTTTATTTCCAATGCACATTTTGCAGTAACAAATGGATTTTATCAAAATTAATGCTTTAATCAAAACGGACGACATCGTGGGTAAAAGCTAGTATAACGACTATACTAAATTAAACAGATGGACTTGATTTGCCCGTGCAATATGATTGGATATCCACTTAAGATATTATCTTTTCAATAGCGTAATAGTTAAAGCGTAGGTCAAACAAGCCACAGTGGGTGATTTTAAATCCTGCATTGTGGTTAAGTATTTTTTGGTTTTATCTTTTGTATTCTAGACCATACATTGCTCCACAGCTGGGCATAAATAAAATATTATATGTAACATACATTTTATATAGCACTATGCGGACTAGGTGCACAAGCTTTGGTCAAAAATGTTTGACTAAAATATTTTTTATAAAAATCATCATAATAAAATCAAATCTATAAAAAAATATTTATTTATTTTGTACCTTCACTACGAGCATAATATAAAAATGTATATTTTATATGTACTTGATTTCTCAGACATGGCTCTAATGATTTGCATGAAATATTTTACTTATATAATGTTTACTTTACATGTTTGTCTGGATAAGAGTAATACCCGAAAAATTATATTTTTCTCCATGCAGAGCTTAGACACCCATGTAGTTAATTACACATATTTGAAAAATTTCATTATAGTTGTTAAAACTTTTGTATTTAGATAATGTTTTACAATTCAAGTTACATCACCAGCTCACTGAGGTACTTATTTTAATATGAGCTTTTATTGCTTATTGATTGATTCTATATCTTTACAAACCATATCTAATTTCTTTTGTATATGGCATATCCAAAAAAATATGCCATGGGAAAACAATGGTTGGTGAAAATTAAGAGCTTGGAAAAGAGATTTAAAATACCTCCTATATTCGGCTCTAGAAACTTTGTAAGCGATTTATTATCTATAATAGTCATTGTTAAATAAATGAAACAATTCTCTATTGTTTTATTTTTTGAACTGTTACCTCATAATAATTATTACATATAAATAATAAATGAATTTATAATATATTTTTATTAATTTCAGTGTATATAACAATCAATAAAAATAATTATAAGGAATTGTGATACTATGATTAAAATTTGTTACCCAAATAAAATTATAAAAACATGAAATATTTTATAAACAATTACAATAAATAACCATGTTATGTTTATTGCCTAACATTTCTCCAATGTAATTGTAATTGCAACATAATGTAAAGCCAACAATCAGTCTCAGAAGCTAGGAATAACCTAAAATGCATAATTATTTTACAATCATTGCACTGCAAGGCCACATAATTGCAATGATTGCCCACAAACTTCTACACTATCAGAATCAAGGCCAACTCAATCAGATGGTAAGTAGTTTATTGAAAAATGACACTGAGTAACTAAAGGAAATGCACAAGTTCACTATATGACGACGTATAATAAAAAGTCGTAAGTCTACAATAAGCTTTTGTACAAACTCACGAAACAACTGCATTTTTCATCCCATCCCACTGAATACAGGAAATCAAACCATGTGTAGGTCGAGCAAAAAAACACGACTTCGACATAAAGGACTCCGAGATTTTTTTCACGCAGCGCTGAATTCACATGCATCCGTCGCAATAAAAAAAGCGTACAGCTCTGTCGAAACTGACTGACCTTTGCATATAAAATCTTAGTGAACCAATCCTTTAATTTAAATAGTATGGTAGTAGTCGCATGCGTAGGAAAGAACAAGGTGCTAATAGTTGTTTTAATATACTAAAGGAATAAGTGTGAAAACATAAAAAGTGGAATGAAACTCTAATTACGTGCCCCACGTCCGCTAGCAGATATTTTTTAAAGAACTCACCTGGTTTACTTATCAATTATTGTCGGTATCATCAGGTTCTTAATCTATACATTTAATTAAAGAAACATAATTTATTTTATTGAGCATAAAAACACTACGCAATGTGCACCAATTTATTTCACAGCAAACACCGTGGTCGGCCATCAGCCATAGACACAGTGTTGCCAGATGAGATTTTGGAAAATCCAGTGTTGTATCGGTCATTCAAATCATCATAATCATCGATCAAAATACGGTGTTTGCGAGAAAAAACGATATTTTACAGCGCAATTAAATGAAATTCAAAAAAAGAAATGATTATTTTATTAAATAAAATATGCATTTCTTTTAAACATAATATCGTCAAACTAACTAAACATCTTAATATTTTTATGAACAAAATAGTTTAACACTGTCAGTGTCACTATAAACCACAGAATACTTTTACTCCTAGCGGAGACTATAAACCACAGACACAATTACTCTTTATCAAGAGCTATAAACTCACCGTCATGAAGACAAAGGGCCTGTTTTACCAATAGATTCCCCTTAATGAAGAAGTTTACATTTTTTTATGGATAAATTATAAAATACGGATTATAACTAAAAACCTGATTGTGGAACATTTTGACCGAGACATCAGGATTGATTCTGTTATTGATAATAATATAATTATACACGTAGGCGAATATGATGATGAAGACACCACCTCCTCAAGCGAATCGGAGTCTGATTAATATTCCGTACGCACATTCAATTCAATGTACTTTATTGCATAGAAATACAGATTGTAACTTTGTAACAGAGAATAAATATAACAATTTTATTATATTAATATTACCTTTTTTTGGTTTCCACTTAAATTACTAAAATATAAATTTTTAATGATTCCGCCAATTTAAAACGAAAATAATCTTAAAAATAACGCGGCAGTTCATTTTGGAGGAACGGTAACGAACTCAGTGTTATGTTGTGCCCATCACTAGTCGTGACTAACTGATAGGTGTCAGGAACGCATTCTCTGAACGGCCGAACTATAGTAAGCTGAAGTGGCAGTGGGCCGGCCATATAGCTCGAAGAACCGACAACCGATGGGGAAGAAAAGTTCTCGAGTGGCAGCCTCGTACCGGTAGGCGAAGTGTAGGGCGACCCCCACGAGATGGAGTGACGACCTGGTAAGGCATGCAGGAAGTCAATGGATGCAAGTGGCTCAGGACCGTGCTTTGTGGCATTCCTTGGGGGAGGCCTATGTTCAGCAGTGGACTTATGAAAGGCTGTACACTTAGAGTATTAAACTAACAGGAGACGACATTGAAGAGCGTTCCCCGCTGTCAAAAGTACGAGAGCGCGGAACATTCCCGTTATATAAAACTAGTTGCGCCGCGTACGGCGTCAGTTACCAAGTAGTCGTAAGCGTGAGTTGACCTCCAGAAAAATGCCGAGTTGCAGTGTGTTTTCTTGTAAAAAAAAGATCACAGACCTCAAATTTACAAAAAGACAGCGTTACCTTTCATCTTTAAGTATTTATTTTGATTTCAATAATTAATATAAACATTAAATCACGAAAATTCTGATTAATATAGCTGAGCAGGTAGTGTTGCCAACTTAAAGTATTAATACTATAGTAAGGCCTTTTGCACTACTAGGACATAATTAAATTTTGCTTAATTGTAGACAAATGTCGTTTCTCTTTGTTCTAATTACACAAGACAAAATCGTGTTATTGAATAGTCTTAAATTCATCAATATTATTTTGATCTATTTGCAAAACTATATTATTTCAAACAACATTAATAATCTTTAATTGTTTTTAACGAAATGAAAACATCAATTTATATTGTTTTACTGTATACATTATACATTTAAAACATTTTAAATAGATATTTTCATTTCATTATGTTACGTTATGAAACGAAAAGAAGGGGAATTTCGAGTATATAAAATGGTATCATCAAGACTATAATAGTGATGTTCACTGTAATCTTTAGTGTCGATGTTTTTATTTGACTATAAGCAATACTTTGATATATAATATCAAGGTGTTATTTAAAATTATTTTTTGTACAATGTTTAAAAAAGATCTTTGGTTTTACGGTTTACCAAAAGATCCTTACAGGCGCCAAGTTTGGATAAATAATAAAAGGAAACTAAATGAAACTGCTGTACCGACTTTGAAATTATTGGAAGTACGAGTAAGTTTATTATTTTGCTACAGGTTTATTTTACATTTTGAAGGATAAAATTCAAAACATGTAACAAATCGAAATGGAAGGTTTAGTGAACGATATTTATTCATTTTAAAATGTTATTTACAAGTTTTTTCTCTTCGATGGTGTCAACCAAATTGCTGTTTTCAGATGAAACACGAATTATTAGCGCTTAAATAAATAAATAAGGACAAACAAATAATTTCAGTGTCATATTTATAATCTATTATTATTAAACATATACAGAGTACTACACTTTTGTACTGTAGAACACAAAATATTACCGCTTTTTACGAAGACATTAATTATTTTTCAATCCTAAGTAAAATGACGAAAAAAAGTATGTTTGGTTAAGCGTAAACTTCTACCAAGAGAAAGAAAATGTTTATTTTTTTTTAATTGCTCCATTCCGTTGCTGCGTAAAGGAAGGACAAAAACAAATAAACAAAAAATCACACTTTCACATTTATAATATTATATTAGTATGGATTATCAAGAATGGTATATAAACTTTTGAAACCGGTTTACTATCGGCTTTTCGAGGGTAAAACGATACACTCCCGCTGTCTTTCTCGCTCTAGTAAATGACGTTTCTGAGTGAACAAAAAGGATAGAAGCACAGGAAAGTGCGATTCCGTGCTGCCAGATGTAGTTCAACCCTAAGCCTTAAAACGGTTTAACTCTATAGGTTGGGTAAAATCTGTAAAATTAGACCGTTTAAAACCCCTATACAGATAACCTTTCTGGTTATCATGACATTAAAAAATGGTAAAACCATTTCATAGACGGCATATTATATATTTTTAAGCATACAGGAACATTATTTCGATAATGATTACGTTCCACATAACATTGTACTGGCAAACTTGGTGATGGAAAAATATGCAAGCACCAGAATTAGCTACCTCGCAAAAAAAGAGTGATCCCAAAAAGTGTATTCGAAACATATACCAAACTTATTCACTTTAAATACCAGTTAAAATATAATATAATACTTTTTCAATTTGTTCTAATTTTGGTAATTTTGTATTATTATATTGCACCTTATGTATTTTTTTAATTTACTTTGAATGTAATATTAATCATTAAACATTTGTTAATTTTAATTTTATTTAATTTGCTAATGTAACTTGCATAAAATTTCATTGACATATCCATATCGACAAGGCCCTCGCACTAGTTGTTTATCGCTTATGCACTGTAACGATGAGACATTTATAAGAGATTTTCAAGGTTGTGTGCGTTTTGCTTAATCGTGTGCTCATATTATGCTGTGTGCGTGCGTAACGACGTGGCCCTATGTTTACGATTTGCTTAGTGTGCGTTACCGCGCCTCCCGCTAGAAGTGACAGACTTTTTTGTTCGGAACTTTATACAACTAACATGGCGCCTCCTGTTAGTTGAATACTCCAAGGCTGTACGGATAATGATGATGATGATGAAATTATAAAAATTTGAGTAAAATAAAACAAACATGTAAAATAATCAATAAAATATCTCTAGAAATGAAAATGTTATGGGAAGAAGTTTTTTTTAATTGTATTTTTATATTTTATATTGTATTTTTTTTTGATTGAAGTTGCGCTTGGAAGAATAATTTTATTACACGCGGCGCTGCATCGTGTGACGTCATTTGACCTAGACGACGCAGCACCTATTCGACGAGTACGTACAAATTTATTGTTGTGTAGTCGCTTGCGCCGTTCGATTCGTATTTTGTTCATTACCCGACAGCAGATGTTAAAAAATGCTTGCAAATATTGTATTGTTCCTATCTGTCAAATCACAACAGTTAAAAATCCCAATTTTTCTTTTCGTGTAGCTAATAATATAACAAGGAAAAAGTGATGCAAACTAATGAACCAAGATTCAATTGGACTTAAAAACACTAAATATGTGTGTGAAGATGATTTTGATGTGAGTAACTATTAATAATAGCTGCCTATTTCTGATTGATATATCTACTGAGTCGTAACTATAGTAAAATTATTTTGTCCGTACAGTTGGGGTCATAAATCATAGCTCGGCCTCAGCCCCAGCTAGGGCAGTGAGCATGTTGCGCGAGCGCAACGCCATTATCGATAACAACAAATGAATCATCGAAGGCAGAAAATAATATTTTGCCTTTTGGCACCAATATACCAGCACAAGCACGTGTTGTTATCAACAATATTTTAATATTTTTCACTGAAATGAAAATAGATCCCGAAAAGTTACAAAGTGTTAATTTCTACCGTTCTCGTGAACTTGCTGCAGCGATATGTGGTGTGAGTTTTAGAGTGGTCGACAAAATTAAAAAAGTGTATAAAGGGAGAAGTTAACTCTCCGCGAGAAAGCGTCTATCGGCCTTGTACAATTTTTTTTTTTATAATTTACTCGGTTCACCTGCTGTTATTTCTTTTACAGCACCTTTGATTTCTTTTGTTTATTTCTCTGTGTTTACTTTCATTTCATTGGTTTTTTTTTTTATAGTACTCCACCGTGTTTTATCATACATGTATACACTATTATAATGACTACTAATACCATATTAAGACTTATTCTTTCTGCAACTACTTAATACTAATATTCTATCTGTTTTCATATTTCTATGGAATCTAGTAATCGACATTATACATGGATTTATATACTACCTAGTATTCTAATTTCTTTTTTTTTCCAGTTTCCGCCGTGTTTTATCCAGGGCTCGGAACCGGTTTAAAAAGAGCGGTTAATTTCGATTAATTACCGGTAAATTTATAGCTCCTTCAATTATCGGTTCAAAAATTAACCAGTTTTTATTAAACCTAAACGATAAAGGTTACCGGTTACTTAACGGTTTCGACACCCTAATTAACCGGTTAATTCCGTAAAACGTAAAGGCTGTTATTCATAGGACAGGTAGATTCACGTTGCGAGTTGTTTATGCGGCATCGCCGCATTCGGGCACACTTATCAATTATCTGCCTTTAAGCGATACATTGTTTTAGTCGCGATCAGAGTGTGTAGTGGGAGTTTGGCGTTTACGTAAAACGTGAAAGTATTAGAGAAGTTTTGAAGAAAGAAGGACAGTTATTGTGTTTGGTTTATTCGTTAAGACTGGACTTGTCTCATAATGAAGAAAATAATTTATTCTTGTGTATCGGTTGTTTATTTATGAAAGGCAGAAAAAATACTTTTTTTACCATGCCACATTTATTCCATGTTTACGTTTTAACGGTGGTAGAGCCACGCGGCAGCTTTTGCTATCGCACGGATGGGCCAGCTCGAATCACGACCTCACAGAATACCAGCGTGAAGTAGAAGTTTACTTCTGCGTTTCGCTTGGTAGTTGTAGGTGGTCGGAGGCCCAATTCCCCCCTCCCCTTAAGGTATGGTAGCGGAATCAAATAAAAAACTACCCCAGGAGGGTACCAGAATCCTGGTGACGGAGAATCCTTCGCTGAGCACCCACGCCCAAGCTACCCTACTGTTCTTGAGCATGTGTGCTCAAGTTGCCCCGCGTATTCTGGTACACGGGGGGGGGGGGGGGGTAATCCGCGATCGTGATACTTGGCGATTTTAACGACCATCACGCCGAATGGCGCGGTTCACATTTAACCGATCATGTGGCGAATATTGGTTTATGACTTTGCCTTGGCATATGGTTGCACAGCTGGTTACTTTGCCTACGCGGATTCCAGATGTGGAAGATCATGCGCCTTCTCTGTTGGAACTTCTGCTGACCTCTTATCTGGACGGATATCAGGTTTCCGTCGACACACCTCTTTTTTTTATAGGAGAGGGGGCAAACGAGCATGCGGCTCACCTGATGGTAAGTGACTACCGCCGCCCATGAACAACTGCAACACCAGGGAGGGAATTGCAGATGCGTTGCCGGCCTTTTAAAAAGGAGTACGCTCTTTTCTTGAAGGTCCCTAAGTCGTATCGGTCCGGAAAAATCGCTGATGGCAATCGATTCTACAAGGAAGTCGTGCGAGGAAGAAAACATCTTCTAAATCGCACAGTGGTGGACCGCCAATCATCCAGATGGTGTGGATGGTATTGGGAGTTCTGCCGCGATGTGCGTTCGTGAAATTTGGCGGCTAGGATTAATCCGAACTATAAGCAAGAGTGCTACCAGCACTGGGCTGACGACATCTTTACATTCCGAGACGTTGACGTATCGAGATGTAAACACCAGCGCTCCTCAAAAGAAGTATAATTCCGCCTCCAGGTTCTTCAAAATTCATTGCCAACACAAGGTCAGAGCACATTGGCGGAGTTGTTGAGAGGCTAGTTCGCCTTCCTTCGGTAACCCGTGCTTTCTGGTCTCTTGCTAAGGCTGTCCAAGGAAACTTCTGTCAGCCATCTCTGCAAAGAGAGAGTGACTCACTCAGTCCATGCCGCAAACGAGAAAGCCGATCTGTTAATTTCTCTTTTTGCGTCCAACTCGACTCTCGATGACGGGGAAATACACCGCCGACCATCCCGCGGTTTGAGTGCTCCATGCCAGATATGCGGCTTACACAGCGCTCGGTTCCCTTCCATTGTGCTGAAGACGTGTACTCCGAAGTTAGCACCTGTTTTAACGCGTCTTTTCCGATACTTCTACTCCTAAGGCGTTATCCCAAATACATGGAAGACAGCTTTTGGTTCACCCGATCCCTAAAAAAGGCGACCGCTCAGACCCATCAAACTACAGGCCTATCGCCATCATCTCTTTGTTCTCCAAAATAATGGAATCCATTATAAACAGTTTTCGTCGGGGTTGATCAGTTGGTGATCTTCTGGTCTATCTAACTCATAAATGGGCGGAGGCAGAAGAGTCCAAGGGGCAGGCATTGGCCGTTAGTTTGGACATTGCGAAGGCCTTCGATCGGGTTTGGCACAAAGCGCTTCTTTCGAAGCTCCCTTCCTATAGGCTTCCTGAAAAAATGTGCAATTGCATCACCAGTTTCCTTGCTGATCAGAGCATCAAGGTCGTAGTAGACGGTGCATGCTCTGATTACAAGCCTATTAACGCTGGTGTTCCACAAGGCTGCGTGCTATCACCAACGCTGTTTCTAATGCATATCAATGATATTTTGCAAACTGGTAACAACGACAGCACTGGTGATGTAATATACACCGGCCGTGCCAATATTTTTCGGGAAACGTCTTCGAGTACCGGAACAAAAGTAAATTAAAGTAAAGTTGCAGCCTTTGTACGTCCCACTGCTGGGCACAAGCTTCCTCTTATTTGGGTTTTAGGGCAAGTAAATGTCCGCCGCGCTGCCCCAATGCTTCTTGGCGAACTTCATATGTCTTCGAGATATATTTTTTTTATTTCTCAGACATGCAGGTTTCCTCACGATGTTTTCCTTCACCGCTGAGCACGTGGTAAATTGGCACTTAAAATTGCAATTAACAATTTCATTGGTGCCAGCGGGGATCGAACCCGAGTTTCTCACGTACTGTAAGACTTACAGCGAGCGCTAACCATCTGAGCTACCACGGCGCTACCGGAACAAACTTGTGTCTGATGTCGATTCTTTGCTGAACAAAGTCTCGGATTGAGGGTGGCTAAATCTAGTCCAGTTCAATCTCCAGAAGACACAAATTTGCAGGTATATTGCTAAAAAGAACCCCTTTGTCGTAATTGCCTCAGTTTTAAGGAACTCCTCTTACTGCCTCAGCTAGCATCGGAATCCTCGGCGTCGACATATGTGCAGTTTTGGGGTCACTTGGAAGGAAATGCCAAATTGGCCTATAAAAAGTTTGGCGTGCTCAGCAGAGCGAGGCAGTATTTCATGTCGGCACATCGCTTGCAACTTTACAAAGCGCAAATTCGGCCTCTCATCTCTGGGCCGGGGCACGCCAGTGTCAGCTTTTTCCACTTGACCGCATCCAGCGCAGTGGGGTTCGAGTCGTCGACGTCCGAATTCTTTCTGATCAGCTTGATTGACTGGCAGTGCGTAGGGATGTTGCATCCCTTTGCATTTTCTATCGCGTCTATCTCGGGGAGTGCTCTGAGGAATTGTTCGGATTATTACCAACTGCCAAATTTCACGAACGCACATCACGTCAAGATTCACGATACCATCCTTACCATCTGGATGTTTGACGGGCCACTACTGTGCATTTTACAAGGAGTTTTCTTCCTCGGTTAACTTCTCTGTGGAATTGTTAACCACCGGCGATTTTTCCGGACCGATACGACTTAGAGACCTTCAAGAAAATAGCTCACTCCTTTCTTAAAGGCTGGCAATTCCCCTGGTGTTGCTGTTGTTCATGGGTGGCAGTAGTCACTTACCATCACGTGACCCGCATGCTCGTTTGCCCCCTTTTCTTTAAGAAAACGTACGACGAGGAAACCCAAAAATCTAAGTGCTTGATTGAGGGCTGAATACGACTATCAGTGTGGTTTCTAGAACACTCATTATACCCAAATTAATCCAATAACGGTACTTGGCATGACCTGGGACACGATTTAAACCCAGGATCAAATCATGATTCACAGTCGCGCTAGTAACCACATACAGACAGACAAAATTATATACTTTCATGATATGTATTAAGTAAAAATCTGTTATTTTGACGTTACGAACAGACACTTCAATTTTATTTATTTGAATAGTTTCATATTCGTAAAGTATGAAAGTTTGTAAAAAATTCGAAGTCGATTACTGTATTATTTTGATCTTGAGGCGTTAGAAAACTTGGGTGCACTTTCAATAATTCTCTTTTATAGTTCAATACATGATCGTAGATATCAGTGTGATTTATACTGATGATCTAGTTAATTGGGAGTTATTAATAATTACTTTAAATAAAAGATAGGATTTTTGTGTATGTATGTATTTGGTTACAGTCGACAGCAAAGTATAGCCGAATTTAATCAAAATGATTTGTTAGATTCAAATTATTTTTCTTTATTAATTTCAGTATCAGTTAATTTAATTTCGTCTAAGTGGTTACCTTGCACTCTATTTAGAAAAATAAATAATTTTAGTAGCATCTTGTACGTACACAACATGATAAGATTTGCTCCAATTCCTCATTAATGAGATGTGAAAAATGGTAATTTCATTTGTTAGAATTCTCTGAACATAACAAGCAATTTTTTATCGTGTTTAGACATGACTTCTAGTTAAACTTTACACCTCAGAAGTGGTCATTATTAATTTTGCAAAGACGGAGATAGAGGTTGGTCGTAATTACGAGCTTCTGAATTTAATAAAATCTGGTAATCTGCCTCACTTTAGTGCTAAAAATAACAAAAATACTATAACATATAATTTTATAAACTTTTAAAAATATTGTGTTCTGTTAAAAAAGTTTATCATTTATTGCGATATTACTAAAACTAATGACATTGAAATAAAGATGCATAGCGTAATTTTAATAGAAAACGTTAAATATAATTAAAGTCAATTTAAATATATAACGTCAAATTAAACTTGATATCGAAACTTAATTTTAAAGTGAAGATAACGCATAATTAATTAAAACAGAACTTACATCTGTTATTTATAATACGATCGTTGCTGAAAGATGAAAAAATATGAGGGAGTATGTCACAAGGCAGTCGCGTTGATGCAATGAATATATCGTGCATGTGTCTAAAAACCTCGGGAATTAAACAGAGGCAGCCGTACAAAGATGGGTGCAAGCGGGGTAAGGGATAGGGGGCATTACAAATCTTGGTTTTAACCGGTTAATTCTTACTACCTAAACCGAAATTTGTGAAAAACCGGTATTCCTCAAAAACCGGTTTTGGGGTCAATGACCGATATAACCGACCGAATAAACCGGTTTAGAATTTCAACCGGTTTCCGAGCCCTGGTTTTATCTTACATGTACTTTACATGACTGTTTTTTTTTCTGCAAATATTTAAAGACATAAAATTTAAAAGCATAAACTTACAAAGAGCATGATAATCTACAGTTTTTCTACACTATTATTATAACTACTAATACCCTATTTATACTTATTGTTTCTACAACTACTTAATACTAAAATTCTATCTGTTTAAATCTTTCTACGGAATCTATTAACCAACATTATACATGGATTGTGTACTGCCCAATATTCTATATATATATATATATATGTACAGGCTGGTCCAAAAGGTGACGTCCAAAAATTTTTTTTGAAATGCTGACCTTTCGGGCTACATGAAAATACCCCATGTATGTTCCGCGATTTTTCTTAGTTTACGAGATATGATTTGTTTGTATTATTTTGAAAAATGTCGACTTAGCGATTCAAAAATTTTTTTTCTTGAAAATTCTGCTCTCTTTTCTACTTTTTTTATACTTAGCGTAGTCTTCATGAGTTGGACTCTTTGACATAAAAAAATAAGCTGCCTACCATTAATACAAATTACAAAAATTTTAATCGAAAACAAATTATGCAGATATGATTGAATCAAAGTTTAATTTTGAAATTTAAACTAAAAATTAAATAATGAGTTCCATGACTTTAAAGTAATTTTAAAAACTTTGCAAGACCCTAAGCTTTAGTTATAATACAAAAAAGTGGTGGTCAATGGGCCTTGTTTAGCCGTAATCAGCCTCTAATTGCACAGAGGCGAAAATTTTCAACATTATTATTTAAACACCTTATTTAAAAATAATTAGGTTCGCCATAGAATCTAATCAAATGAAATAAAATAAAATGAAATGTAAATCTTCGGGTTAGGGATAGTACCACTTCAGTAAGTAGCACAGATGGGTCACAAAAAACAACGAATTTCCCCTCAATGTTAATAAGATAATGAATAGTAATAAAAATAGGTAGGTAGACGGTTGCAGATCACAAAAAATACCACTCCTGCTTCCTTTGTTCGAAAGGAAGCAGGAGTGAGAAATACTATGTCGTGTGTAGCGCGCTCTCTCGCTCTGGCCATAGCTCGAGCGCATTAGGCGACAGGCGTAGCCTCAGTCATAGAGTGCCTCAGTTGTTCACAGCTATCGCTCGCGTAACTACTACTCCTGTTTTTGTTTTCGATACTTCCTAATTTACCACGACTGCTTGCTAACTGGATTCTGTTTCGCCTTATAACTGATTTGACTGTGCTTGTGTTTCGGACTTTGATTGATTACGTTGTGATTTGGATTTTTGTGTTGCAAAATGAGTTATTCTTTGATGGAATATGCAGAAATGCATTATTTTTACGGCGTTGCCCAAGGCAATGGCCATTTAGCGTCAAGGCTTTACCGAGAGAAACTAGAACGGCGAGGAGAAGAACGGGATCTTTATCCCGATCACAGAGTGTTCATAAATACACATAATACATTTATGGACGGACGAATTCCGGGACGCAGTTCCTACGAAGGAGTACCCAGAGTGGATCCAGATGTCAGAGATGAAGTCGTGGAACAAGTGCAAAGATATCCTTTTACTAGCACCAGAGCTATTACGAGAACGACTGGTGTACCACGAACCTCAGTTATAAGGATACTTAAGTCAGGTAGGTTCATTTTGTCTTTAAAACTTTTACTTTTACACCATATTAAAGCGCACCTTTGAATAGCGACGAGCGATCAATTAATTTTAATTACTTATGTCGGGCAAAAACCACATTTCATGGAATAAAAACAGTGATTCCTGGAAGTACAATTTCGTTTTTTTTTCAGAGGGATACCACGCTTATCATGTTCAACGCGTCCAAAAATTGCATCCTGCAGATTATTCAAGACGGGTGACTTTTTGTTGAACAATACTGGAAAGAACTGCGGAGGATCCAGGTTTTTTTGATAAAATTCTGTGGACAGACGAGTCTAGATTTGAAAGAACAGGAGTCTTCAATATAACTTGTGGTCAGGAATTTTGAACGGGGAACTTATAGGACCTTTTGAATTGCCTGCTAGGTTAAACGGAGCCCAATATTTAGTCTTTTTACAAAACAATTTAAACGGATTATTAGGCGATGTAAACTTATTGACAAGATGGGATATGATTTACCAAAATGATGGTGCTCCTTGCCACTATGCAAGAGAGGTACGGGAGCACCTTAATCAAAGATTCCCCAATAGATGGATTGGGCGTGGCGGACCGATTCATTGGCCTGCACGTTCACCAGATTTGAACCCCATAGATTTCTTTCTCTGGGGATATTACAAAGAGATGGTGTACGCAAGCGAAACAAACACCGAAGCACTGCGAAGATAGAGAACTGCGAGATAAATTAATGGAGGCGGAAACAAAAATCAGACAAAATTCAAATGCTTTTAGAAGACTGAAACAAAATTTTCTAAGGCGTTGTAGACTGTGTATTGAAGTGGAGGCGGGGGGGTACTTTGAGAATTGGTTGTAAAATAAAATAAGTATAAAAAAACCGAATTGTTTTATTTATTATGAAAAATTATGACATACCATGAAAATCTAATTATCCTTAGTAATAAACAATAGGTGCATAATAAAACGATTATTTTTGAACTTTTTGGCTCTGTGCAATTAAAGGCTGACTAGGGCTAAAAAAGGCCCATTGACCACCACTTTTTTGTATTATATCTAAAGCTTAGTGTCTTGCAAAGTTTTTAAAATTACTTTAAAGTCATGGAACTCATTATTTAATTTTTAGTTTAAATTTCAAAATTAAACTTTGATTCAATCATATCTGCATAATTTGTTTTCGATTAAATTTTTTGTAATTTGTATTAATGGTAGGCAGCTTATTTTTTATGTCAAAGAGTCCAACTCATGAAGACTACGCTAAGAATAAAAAAAGTAGAAAAGAGAGTCGTTTTCAAGAAAAAAAATTTTTGAATCGCTAAGTCGACATTTTTCAAAATAATACAAAAAAAATCATATCTCGTAAACTAAGAAAAATCGCAGGACATACATGGGGTATTTTCATGTAGCCCGAAAGGTCAGCATTCCAAAAAAAATTTTTGGACGTCACCTTTTGGACCAGCCTGTATATATATATATATATATATATATATATATATATATATATATATATATATATATATATATATATATATATATATTAGAGGCTAGTGTACTTTAGATCCATTTTCCTTGAGCACCTTTTTCAAACAATGTTCAACAAATTCAAGGAAATGCATGTAGCTATCATTGTCGTTGATTGCCTTACAAAGTGTTGTTTCATTTATTGCAAAGCCCATGCGGTGTTCGCAGCTTATTCTTTGTGCTGCATACTTTGGACAATCTATTAGCACGTGTTCAACTGTTTGTGGTGTTGATTGGTCACAGTCACAGCATGGACTCCAGTTTGCGCCAGTTTAAATTTACAAAGATATGCCTTAAAACCTCCATGTCCGGTAAAAATTTGGCATTTCATATTATTAATCTTGATGTTCTTCATGGTTTTGTAGGCTTGCTTAACGGTTGTGAAGAACTTCTTTGTCACTTGTCCCGTTTGTGCCGTTGTATATCTTTCTTGCCAATTATGCAAAGTTTTGTCCCTGATGGAGCGTTTTGCGAAAGAAAGAGGAAAACAGTCGTAGACTGGGGTCTGCTTCAATGTCTCCGCGGCAGACTTTGCAAGCTCATCTGCTCTCTCGTTGCCTGGAATACCGCAGTGGGCTTTGATCTAAAAGAGTCTAACTTTGCCTTGATTGCTGTCTATGTCTCGCATGCGTTCCAGAATTTTTGCTGCGAGAGGATGTAGTGCATTAGGGTTAGTGAGACTTTCCAGCGCTGATTTAGAATCACTGAGGATGTTTGCCATTTTTAGTGTTTTCTTGCTTAAGATTACTTCTGTGCAGGGGCGTAGCTACCGCCGTATCAGCCGTATCAATGATACGGGGCCCCCGGGCTACAGGGGCCCCAAACGTGTGTGAGCAAAATTTCCAAGGACTTCTATGGGACAGGAAAGACTATCACTATTGTCTATAGAAGTAAAGCATTTAGTAAAACTGAAATCGTCTTCAGCTATGAATGCAGCCGAATCGTCTTCAGCTATGTTCGCCGAACAAAAGGCACGAAAAGTGTATATTTGATTTGAATTGTTTGGCTAGCTTAGTTCCTAGGAGTATTAATTGTAAGTAATAACTCAAAAACCCGTGTAGTGGCGGGTAAGAATACTCACTACCGTGGGTGTCGTAAAAGTCGCGACAGAGGGAAACTGAGGTAGAGGATGGGCAGCAGCATCTTTCTGATAGCAGCAAAACAACAATAAAAAAACTGCGGTTGCCAACCCGCTCGCCAAGCGTGGCAACTACGGCAGTATACCCCACATGAAAGTAACGAAGAGACGGCACGCAGTCCCCGGCAGCCTCGCTATACTTGGCTAAGGTGGTGACCATGGTAACGGCGGGGCAGGGGGTGCTAAGAATCTCCGGTGGAGGTTCTGTTGCCACCTACGACGACTCGACCTGGCAACTTATAACGCACGCACCCTGAGGACTGATGAGAAGATCCTGGAGCTGAAAGAAGAGACAGACAATTTGCGCTGGAATGTCATAGGATTATCCGAAGTCTGAAGAGAGGGGGAGGACACGGTAATCCTCGAATCCGGCAATTTGTTCTATCACCAGGAGTGCGATCATCTGTCCCAAGGAGGTGTCGGATTTATCGTCCACAAGTCTCTCGTTAACAACGTTGTAAAGATTGGGAGTGTGTCGACGAGGGCTGCGTAACTTATACTCAGAATCAGCAAACGGTATTCGCTGAACGTCATACAGGTTTACGAACCAACCTCGGCACACGCCGATGAGGAGGTGGAAGAAATGTATGAGGATATCTCTAGAGCCATGCATTCCTCCAAAACCCACTATACGGTGTTAATGGGAGACTTCAACGCAAAACTATGCACAAGAGAGAACTGTGATCAGAAAGTAGGGAAATTCGGAATAGGGTAACGGAACCCAAGGGGCCAGCAGCTGGCCGACTTCATTGAGAAAGAGGGACTCTTTATGATAAACTCTTTCTTCCAGAAGCGGCCCCACAGGAAGTGGACCTAGTCGAAATCTAAAAAATTAGATTGACTTCATTATGACGACCAGAGGACAACTTTTCAGTGATGTCTCAGTGATTGCGAGGGTGAAAACCGGTAGCGATCACCGAATGGTGAGAGGTACACTGAACCTAAACGTTAAGTTGGAGAAGTCACGTCTAATGAAGTCAACGCTCCGTCCCCCTCGTGCTCTAATCCAAAGTCCTGAAACCTTGCAGCTCGAGCTACGAAACCGTTTTCAGTGCCTAGAAGATTGCAATGCAATGGAAGATATGAATGACAAGCTTGTGGAAACTGTCCATGCGGTCGAAACTAAGTTTTGCAAGACGCGCCGCAGAAGAACACAAAAACTTTCCGATCACACTCTTAATCTCATTGCTGTTAGACGGGATATATAGCTGCAGTCTTCAATAGTTTTGACAGCATACAGGCAACTAAACAGACAGATCTCCAAGTGCATGTGGCTGGACTTACGCAACTTTAATACTGCTCGTATTAAAGAAACGATTGAGCGGAACCAGGGCTCCAAAGTCTTTGCAAGAGATCTATCTGCCAGAAAGAGCCAACTGTCGAAGCTGAAGACCGAGTGTGGCAGCGTCGTTTCCGGGACACCTGAGGTTTTGAGTGAGTTTGAGAGGTTCTATCGGCAGCTGTACACATCATCGTTGGAGCCACACGCAAGTATGAGTAACGATCCAAGAGCGAGTCTTATCCGACACTATTCCGAAGATATCCCGGCCGTCAGTCTGAGCGAGATTAGAATGGCTCTCCAGCATCTTAAAAACGGCCAGGCCCCAGACGAGGATTAAATTACAGCGGAGCTTCTGAAAGCGGGTGGAAAACCGGTACTTGAAGTCCTTCAGAAGCTCTTTAATTCCGTCCTTCATGGTGGCACTACTCCGTAGGTGTGGAGCAGAAGTGCGGTGGTCTTGTTCTTCAAGACAGGTGACAACGCTCTCTTGAAGAACTACGGACCGATTTCCCTTCTGAGCCGCGTCTACGTGCTGTTTTCGAGAGTCATTACTCCCGAACAAGCCGGTTTCCGAAAAGGCTTTAACATCATAGACCACATACATACCCTTCGGCAAATTGTACAGAAGTCCGATGAGTACAATTTGCCATTATGTCTGGCGTATGTGGACTATGAGAAAGCCTTTGATTCCGTCGAAATTTGGGCGGTGCTGCAGTCCCTTCAGCGATGCCAAGTTGACTGTCGGTATATCGAAGTGCTGAAGTGCTTGTACAGTAGGGCTACGATGGCTATCCGAGTACAGAACCAGAGTACGAAACCTATCCAAGTGCAGAGAGGTGTAAGACAGGGTGACGTTATATCCCCGAAACTCTTCACCGCTGCATTGGAAGACGTTTTCAAGATTCTGGACTGGAAAGGATACGGTATTAACATCAATGGCGAGTACATCACTCACCTTCGATTTGCCGACGATATAGTCCTTATGGCAGAATCGCTGGAGGACCTAAGCACTATGCCTAATTACCTCAATAGTGTTTCCCAACGGATAGGTCTTAAGATGAACATGGACAAACCAAAGATCATGTTTAATGTCCATGTCACACCGATGCCGGCAGTTGTTGGGAGCACTAAGCTCAAAGTTGTTGACGATTGTGTTTACCTGGGACAAATAGTCCGACTAGGTAAGTCCAACTTCGATCGAGAGGTCAATCGAGAGATTCGACTCGGCTGGGCAGCGTTCGGGATATTACGGCACATCTTCTAGTCAGGTATACCTATTTTGAAACTTGAAAATGAGACCTTACAATCAGTGTGTGTTGCCAGTGATGACATATGGTACTGAGACGTGGTCCTTCACTGCTGGCCGGATGAGGAAGCTCAAGGTCACTCAGCGAGCTATGGAGAGGGCTATGCTCGGAATTTCTCTGTGTGATAAACTTAGATATAAGGATATTCGCAGTAGAACCAGGGTCACCGACATAGCCCAACGGATTAGTAAGCTGAAGTGGCAATGGGCCGGACATATAGCTTGAAGAACCGGCAACGGATGGGGAAAAAAGTTTCTCGAGTAGCGGCCTCGTACCGTCGGACGAAGTGTAGGGCGTCCACTCACTAGATGGAGTGACGATCTGGTAACATATGCAGGAAGTCGATGGATGCAGGTGGCTCAGGACCGCGCTTTGTCGCATTCTTTGGGGGAGGCCTATGTTCAGCAGTGGACTTATGAAGGGCTGTAATGATGATGAAGAATAACTTTAAATCAATATATAATAATTTGAATTCAATGCAAGCGTTTTTGTTCCTTTTATGAAATCTTTAATCTTCATTGGGGGCCCCCCAACAAATTTTGATACAGGGCCCATCGAAGGCACGCTACGCCACTGCTTCTGTGGCTTTTAGTATAGCTGCTAATTCTGCTTGGTAAACACTACAATGATTTCCAAGGCGTAATCTGGATTTGTATATTTCTTTCCCGTCTTTCCAGCAAGTGATGGCTGCTCCCACTTTGCCTGTAATCTTACTCCCGTCAGTATATATGCAGGGCCAGTCATTTCCGATAGAGTCAAGATCTTCCTCTGCATTTATTAAGTTATAAGTTTGGTTTACGCGTTTGGCTGGATGAGGTAACGAGTACGGACTTACGGATTTTGCTAGTTCTCTGCCTGGTAATTGTTCCAGTGGTTCCCCCCTTTTTATTCTAAATAGATTAGCGTTTTCTTGTGCTCTTAGGTCTAGAGGAAGAACTCTAGCTAAAGTGGCGCATGAAATTAAAGAAGAAGTGCGATGTGCTTTACATATCAGTATACTGAAGGTTCTCGTTATCCTGTCAAGCCTGGTTTTTATTTGTTTCTTATTTGGCACATGTCCCCATACGCTTGCAGCATATAATGGTTGGCTCTACCACAGTTATGTAAATTGTCCTAAGGATTTCAGGATTCAGGCCCCAGTTTGTTCTTGCTGTTTTTGCCACTTTTTTATAAAGTTGGATTGCTTTTTCAGTTACCCTGTCTACATGTTTAAGGTAGTTTAGATTGGCGTCAATTGTGAGTCCAAGTATTGTAATCGTGTCAGAGAAACTTATTTCCGTGTCTCCCATTACTATCTTTGGATTTTCAAATTTCATCTTTTTTGTTATTAATATGGCTTGAGTTTTCTGAGCTGCCAGTTTCATTTTTCTCTTTTTTGCCCATTTTATGATGTGGTTTAGTACCGGATTCAGCTCCTTTTCTAAATCTTTTGCCGATTTACCTTTCGCTATTATTGTTATATCGTCTGCGTATGCTTGAATGTATGTTCCTAGGCCTTCAACTTCTGTTAGTAACGGGTCGAGCTGCAAATTCCATAAAAGGGGTCCACAGGTAGAACCCTGTATGCAGCCTTTGTTGGTTTGCTTTATCACCTCATGACCAGCATATGTGAGTTTTATTTGCCTGTCCAGTAAATAGCTGCTTATTAACCTGCATAGTGATCTATCTACTTTCTTATTTTCTAGCTCGTTTATCATTCCGGGCCACCAGGCATTATCGAATGCGCCCTCAATATCAATGGAGATGACGACCACAATTTCTTTATGTTTTAAGCCTTGTTTTACAATTTCGATGGCATCATACAGGGCATCTTCTGTACCGCGCTGTGCGACAAAACCATACTGCCGCACGCTCATTTTATTTTCGGTCCACAATTGCCACATCATTCTGTTCACGAATAGCTTCTCTAGTACTTTCCCCAAGACAGGTAGAAGGTCAATTGGTCGATAGGACTTTGGAAGAGTATAGTTTTCCTTTTTTGCCTTTGGAAACACCCGAATTGTCGCTCTTTTCCAAACTTTAGGGAAGTGTCCAAGTAGAAGACATTTAGTGTATATGGCTAGTAGGATATGTGAAGCCGCCTTGTAGGCTCTGAAGCATATGTCGGATGTAAGGCCGTCTTTCCCAGGCGATTTTTTCGGACTCATGTTTTTAAATATTTCTTCAATTTCAGTGTTGGTGAAAGGGATTATTACATCTTTATTCTGGTTGTTGGCCCACTCTTTCCTATTGTTTTCTGACTTGATTCTAATTTCTGTGTGTATCTGCTCGTCTGATTTGATGTCATCCTTTGGGTAAAAAGTATCTGATAAGAGCTGTGCAGATTCCTTGTACAGTAACTGCGTTAGACGACTTTGACAAAAGTGTAATTAAACAAATAGTGTCATGGTTTTATCGCGTCGGTGAATATCCTTCCAGGGCTAAAATTTTGAGAACAGCAAAAGAAACAATTGACGGATTCCAGTGTACTAATTCTTCTATGCGTAAAGTACTCATATAACGTGGGTACAAGTACACACAAGCTCCAGATGGTAATAAACAATTGATGGAAAGGACTGACATCGTTTGTGCGCGGCTACAATTCCTGAGAAAACTCAAGACCTTGAGAGATAGTGAAGACACTCGACCAAGAATTTATTTAGATGACACTTGGGTGAACCAAAATCACAGCCGCAAACGAATTTGGCTAGACAAGGATGGACAAGGCTTAAACACAAAAATGGGAAACGGGGGCAGACTAATTGGTAAATATTCTTTTATCTTTTATGTAAGAAATATGACTTAATAATAATTTTAAACAAAATATGATATTTTTTTAATTATGTTGTTTCAGTTTCTCATGCAGGCTGCGCAAAATATGGTTTTATACCCGAAGCCAGATGGGTATTCCGTGCTGTGAAGTCTCAGAACGAGGACTATACCATTCAGAAATGAATGCCGAAGGCTTCACAGACTGGTTGATAAAGCTGCTGCTGAGTCTTGAAGAACCATCAGTCATCATAATGGACAACGCACCCTACCACTCCCACTAAATAAATCAGGCGCCGACATCAGCTAACAAAAAGAGTGAAATTCAGGAGTGGCTCCGCCAACACGGGATTGAGTTTAGTGATAGTGAGCTCAAGCCGGAACTATTACAAAAGGTATTTTAGATTTTATTATTTAAAGTTTGCAATACATTTGTTTTCTTTTAATTATTTAGTTGAATATACAAACAAGATTATATTTACAGGTGCAACGGAACCGACCACAAAAATATACAAATTGGATCAGTTAGATTTGGAGTCAGGAAGTGATTCGGTAACAACCTTACCATTGCCAATATAACCCAATTGAGTTGGTATGGGCTCAAGCAAAAATGAAGTTGCCTACAAAAACAGCACTGTTAAAATTGCAGACGTCGAAGTGTTACTGCATGAAGCAATTTGAAACGTTTCGCAAAAGAACTGGGAAGATTATGTGAAGCATGCAGAAAAACTCCAAGAGGAAGACTTGAAGAAATCTCATCTGGTAGAAAATATCGTAATTCATGTAGATGACGATGTCTCTGATGATTCTGATGTAGAATTTTAACTTAAATAGTTTTAGATTTAATTTTAGATATTAGTTATTAATATATAAATATAACTTGTTGCATTCCAAACATTTGTACTTATAGTTTTTTTTAATACATAGATACCTAATTAATAATTTATTTTAAATTATTATTATTCTTATTTTAATAACAACGTTCTTTTATCATGACCAATTTGATGCCAAAATCCGACGTAGCTCGATTGCTGATGGCGTAAATGCTTGGTACTAAAACGAAATCTATGAAATTTATGACTCCAAATGTCAAAAAATTAAATACTAATGTAATTTTAAATGGGGAGAAACTGAGTCTTGTAGATACCACCATTTTTCTTGAAATCACACTAGACGCGAAGCTTCAATGGAGCCCCCATATATAAAACTAGCAAGCAGACTTAGTTCTGCAGCATATGCCGTAAAAAAGATTAGAAGTCTAACTAGTGTTGAAACAGCTAGACTAGTTTACTTTAGCTATTTCCATAGCATAATGTCGTATGGTATTTTGCTATGGGGATACGCAGCTGACACTAAAATTATATTTGTTTTACAGAAGAGGGCCATAAGAGCAATTTATGATTTAAAGCCTAAAGAGTCGCTGCGACAAAAATTTAAGGAAATTAATATATTAACTTTGGCCTTTCAATACATTTATTTTCATAAATGTAATGTATGTACACAAAAATAAAAGTAGTTTTACAAAAATAAGTGATATTCATTCTGTAAATACTAGGAACAGACACAAGCTAGTAGTAACAGTTACTCGACTCCATCGAGTCAGTAATTCATTCTTGGGGCAATGTATACGCTTTTAGAACAAAATTCCAGAAAATATACAAAATCTGACCTGCTCAAAGTTCAAAAACTTGATTAAACTAAGTTTGTACAAAAAGGTAGTTTGTAAAAAAAATAATAACACCTGGAAATGAGGTGATCGCTACCAAGCTATTTCTAATTTGTTGTGTTGTTAATTTGTGTAACATACATTGTAAGCTGTTATTTAAAAAAAAGTCCCGCTGGGTTTCTTGCTGGTTCTTCCCAGGACAGAGATTTTTTTTCGAACCAGTGGTAAGTATACAAAAGAGTGACTTTCAATAAGTATTATTTATAATCAATATTGAATAAAAAAAGTTTCTGTTTCTGTTTCCTCGGTAGTGTAGTTTTTTGTTTGATTAGGATTGTCAAGAAACTCCACTTGTGAACTGGGATTAAATTTGGATGTGATAGGAGTGATTGCTGATGGAGTATATGTGTACTGAGGTACCGTAATATTGGAGGTCTGTTTTGAAGGTATGTACAGAGACGAGTTGTCGTTTTCGCTATTGTCTGCAGAAAACGTAGACATTCGGATTGATTGGATTGGAAGCACGTTCAGTTATATATTCATCGCAATATATTACTGAACAGGTCGAGCAGGTCGATGCTCGAAGGGCTGCAGTGGAGGAGGCTTACGCTGAGCTCGAGGATTTGGATGTGGAAAAGGGAGTCCTGGACTCCTGCTTCGCAGACTACGAGCAGTTCTTTTCGCTCACGGACGAGTTGATCGAGGCTGAAGGCAGGTATGCCGAGGAGGCGCGTGAAGCTCGGACGAGTGGCCTGCCCGAGTCCTTTCGGAAGCAGCCTCAGCCGGAGATGTTGGGACGACTCCCAACTCTGGACTTGCCAAGGTTCTCCGGGGTCCTTTCCGAATGGCTGACCTTCGTTGATCTTTTCGACGGCCTAGTGGACGTCCGGAGTGACTTGACCCCGAGCCAGAAGATGGCGTACCTCCTGGCCTCACTGGAGGGGGAGGCCCTGGGCGTTGTCAGCCATTTGAGATTGTCGGACGACGCCTACGAGACTGCTCGGGACCTCCTAGCCAGAAGATACGCTAACGTCCGGCGTATTGCGGACGAACATGTTAAGCAGCTTCTAAGCCTCCCGCTGCTTAGTGACCGGGCCAGACTACGTCCGGACCTGTTTGATCCAGTCTTGGTGACCTGTAATACGTTGAGGCGGCTGGATTTACCAGTGGGCGAATGGGCCTTCTTGTTGCTCTGCATCGTGCTGTCCCGTCTACCTCTCGACCTACGAATGCATTTTGAGGAGAGGTACGGCGGGGACGAGGCCTCCTATATTCCGCCCTTCTATGACCTGCTGCGGTTTTTGGAGGAGCAGTGCCGACAGATCGAGCACGTGGCGGGCACCGTCGACGACTTACGAGCCGTGCCCAGTGAGAGGCGGAAACCGCTGGGCAAGTCATCGTCAACCCTCCCCCCCCTGCTCCTATTGTCGAGCATTTAATCACCGGGTAACGTCTTGCCCGAAATTATTAGGTAAACCGGTTCCGGCGAGGCGAACTATCGCCAAGGAGCGCCGCTGGTGCTACTCCTGTTTGGAAGGGCACCTCTAGCGAGACTGTCCGCACCGGCGGCCCTGTCTGCATTGCCAGGGCAATCACCATGCCGTACTGTGCCTGGGTGCGAACGGCGTCTCCTCTCAGGGCGCTGCCAGGCCCTCGACCCCCACGGGCGGGGGCGCTCCGCCACGCCCTCTGACGGGCGACACTCGGCGCCCGCCAGCTAGCCACCAGGCCCCTAGGTTTGAAAGGGGTCCCTCCGCCGACCAGTCAGGGGGTAATTCCCCCAGGGGCGGGGGTGTCATCACCCCCCCTCAGCGTGCGGAGAGGAACTTCACGGCCACTCATCAGTCCGCTGGACCCTTCTCACTCCCGGTAGCTGAGTGGCTGCGACTGGTGCACCACTGTACCCCATTTGATGGAGGCGGCCCTAGCTAGCTGCTACCTTAGCTCCCACCACGGCTGCCTCTACTGAGCCTTAAGCCGTCAACAGGCCACTTGTCAAGCTGTTCTGTTGCCGACGGCCTTAGTGAGGGCGTACAACCCGAGTGGCGACTGTTAGCGGTTGCGCTCTATTAGTCTCGGGTTCACGCGGTGTGGCCTCCACTTGGTGGTGGGATGATTAGGGCCCCCTGGAGCGTTGAATCACGCTCTCAAGGGGTATTAGATTTGGTTTGGTCGAGCACTTAGTTAAAAATTCTTTAAATTGAAATTAAATTGCGTGCCCTTTTGAATGCTTGTGCGTATGCTTTGTAATTGTATTTGGTTGTTGCGTCTAGTTGCTGAAAGTCAATTTTGAACTCATTTGAGATTGAATGACGCGATTTTAAAATTAGGTATATGTTTTGTGATAGTGTTTAATCATTTTGCTTTGTGAAAAGGATAACCCTATTTGTGCTGAAGGGAATAAGAGTCAATTCTCTTCTGGTTTTCATTTTGTTGACACTGTCTAAGATATTTATTTGAAACAAGAAATAGGGCTGTCTCTTACGTTTATTGTTTTGTTTACTTTGTCAAGTTGACCTATGTGCATCAGTGATTACTTTGTCTTAATTAATTCTGTAGATAAACATTGATGCTTTTGAAAAATTAGTTTAAATATGAGCATAGGACTACCTGCCTAAAGGGCTATCTGGTTTGTAGATTATCAGATGGAAATCAGCTGTCGCACCGTTTGGTAAATGATTATATGGTGGATGGCTTGGTTATGCCTACTTGTTTGAAAGTTCATACTGGGGACTATCTGTGCGTTTTGTTCGGCTCTCCACAGACGACGTTCGGGGAATTTGAGGGTGCTCTCTGCACTGAAGCTTAGGAGGTCCCTCTGGGCCGCTTCGTGTAGCGTCGCTGTTTGCAGACCTGATCCGGTCGGATTGCGGAACTAATCATAGGAGCGCAGATAGGTGTTTGAAGGAGGTCGTCGGACTTCTGTCTAGGAGTAGGACTTATTTATGTGCGGCGATGTCCAGGAAGGGCCTCCAGTTCAACCCTCCGGCTAGCCCACGTTGGGGCTGTAATTTTGAGGCGTTGGTTAGGGTTGCAAGATCTGAAGAAGGTGCGTAAGGTGGCGCAAAAGCGCTAATGTCAAGCATCGACGTTAGATGACACTCGGCTCGGCGCGATACGGGATGAAGTTAGTCCAAGCGTGTTGAACGGTGGGTGTCGAAAACGCGCTAGAAAAGTTGGGAGTCCAAATTCAGCTGCGATAGGCAACACGCTGTTTTTTTGTCGGGAAGTCGGAAGCGGAATACGACACGCGCATCTAGGAAATATACGGTTTAGGATACGTAACGCGCATTCCTTCTTGTTAGCTTCACCCGGGACTTATTGTATCTAACTCAGAATCTGTATAAGTGCATTCGACAATAATAGCTAGTGCGGTATTTGATATCCTAGAAATAACTGTTGCCACGCGAAACGGTAGTGACCTTTGATCCGTACGTTCTGTGTTCGTTTCGCGAGTCATGCGTTATAACAAACGAGAGTTAGTGGCTTCTGTAAGGTAGTTAATCGTACGACAGAGTTACTGGACCGTCATCGTAACTAACGAAGAAAGTGACGTGAGGTGGAGAGGTGCTGAGGTCCGGACTGCTGCAGAATGTAACGGTCTAATAAGGTCAATAACACTACCAGCCACACCCAGATACACATCACTGACCCTTACTTTCCTAGCACTATACATCCACATGTGACCTGACCGAATCCTGAGGGACCAGTCGCCTTGGATACGGGTAAGTAAGCTCCCTTTATTAGAATAGAACGCTCCCCCGTGATTGTTTATTGTAATTAGAAATTTCCATCTTTGGCCTGTAGCAGGCCCGACCAACACCTGCTTGTAGGTTCTTCGTCTATGGGCCGCGGAGGACCCTACTGTTGGATAAGCAGCTGCTGGCCGCAACATTTGGTAGCAGAGCGTGGTTCCGGAATCGATTCCCGGTCGATCCCGACCATAGTGTTTGATAAAAATTAAACAATTTTGGTGGCAGGGAGCGTTGGGTTGATTGGTTTAATTTTGTGTCTACAATCACGCCCGTCCGTAATACGTAAAAATATTTTTTTAATTATATACGTAATAATAAAATTCTTATCTTTTGTGGCTTGCTTGTTTTATTGTTAGCGGGTAAATTTGAAAAGCCGCGCCCGGTTAGTGCGCAAGCGGGAGTTTGCGTCATGTAGGTAGATGGTTATTTTTACGTAATCGGTTAATTATCGTTGTCGGCAGTATGCCGAGGAGGCGCGTGAAGCTCGGACGAGTGGCCTGCCCGAGTCCTTTCGGAAGCAGCCTCAGCCGGAGATGTTGGGACGACTCCCAACTCTGGACTTGCCAAGGTTCTCCGGGGTCCTTTCCGAATGGCTGACCTTCGTTGATCTTTTCGACGGCCTAGTGGACGTCCGGAGTGACTTGACCCCGAGCCAGAAGATGGCGTACCTCCTGGCCTCACTGGAGGGGGAGGCCCTGGGCGTTGTCAGCCATTTGAGATTGTCGGACGACGCCTACCAGACTGCTCGGGACCTCCTAGCCAGAAGATACGCTAACGTCCGGCGTATTGCGGACGAACATGTTAAGCAGCTTCTAAGCCTCCCGCTGCTTAGTGACCGGGCCAGACTACGTCCGGACCTGTTTGATCCAGTCTTGGTGACCTGTAATACGTTGAGGCGGCTGGATTTACCAGTGGGCGAATGGGCCTTCTTGTTGCTCTGCATCGTGCTGTCCCGTCTACCTCTCGACCTACGAATGCATTTTGAGGAGAGGTACGGCGGGGACGAGGCCTCCTATATTCCGCCCTTCTATGACCTGCTGCGGTTTTTGGAGGAGCAGTGCCGACAGATCGAGCACGTGGCGGGCACCGTCGACGACTTACGAGCCGTGCCCAGTGAGAGGCGGAAACCGCTGGGCAAGTCATCGTCAACCCTCCCCCCCCTGCTCCTATTGTCGAGCATTTAATCACCGGGTAACGTCTTGCCCGAAATTATTAGGTAAACCGGTTCCGGCGAGGCGAACTATCGCCAAGGAGCGCCGCTGGTGCTACTCCTGTTTGGAAGGGCACCTCTAGCGAGACTGTCCGCACCGGCGGCCCTGTCTGCATTGCCAGGGCAATCACCATGCCGTACTGTGCCTGGGTGCGAACGGCGTCTCCTCTCAGGGCGCTGCCAGGCCCTCGACCCCCACGGGCGGGGGCGCTCCGCCACGCCCTCTGACGGGCGACACTCGGCGCCCGCCAGCTAGCCACCAGGCCCCTAGGTTTGAAAGGGGTCCCTCCGCCGACCAGTCAGGGGGTAATTCCCCCAGGGGCGGGGGTGTCATCACCCCCCCTCAGCGTGCGGAGAGGAACTTCACGGCCACTCATCAGTCCGCTGGACCCTTCTCACTCCCGGTAGCTGAGTGGCTGCGACTGGTGCACCACTGTACCCCATTTGATGGAGGCGGCCCTAGCTAGCTGCTACCTTAGCTCCCACCACGGCTGCCTCTACTGAGCCTTAAGCCGTCAACAGGCCACTTGTCAAGCTGTTCTGTTGCCGACGGCCTTAGTGAGGGCGTACAACCCGAGTGGCGACTGTTAGCGGTTGCGCTCTATTAGTCTCGGGTTCACGCGGTGTGGCCTCCACTTGGTGGTGGGATGATTAGGGCCCCCTGGAGCGTTGAATCACGCTCTCAAGGGGTATTAGATTTGGTTTGGTCGAGCACTTAGTTAAAAATTCTTTAAATTGAAATTAAATTGCGTGCCCTTTTGAATGCTTGTGCGTATGCTTTGTAATTGTATTTGGTTGTTGCGTCTAGTTGCTGAAAGTCAATTTTGAACTCATTTGAGATTGAATGACGCGATTTTAAAATTAGGTATATGTTTTGTGATAGTGTTTAATCATTTTGCTTTGTGAAAAGGATAACCCTATTTGTGCTGAAGGGAATAAGAGTCAATTCTCTTCTGGTTTTCATTTTGTTGACACTGTCTAAGATATTTATTTGAAACAAGAAATAGGGCTGTCTCTTACGTTTATTGTTTTGTTTACTTTGTCAAGTTGACCTATGTGCATCAGTGATTACTTTGTCTTAATTAATTCTGTAGATAAACATTGATGCTTTTGAAAAATTAGTTTAAATATGAGCATAGGACTACCTGCCTAAAGGGCTATCTGGTTTGTAGATTATCAGATGGAAATCAGCTGTCGCACCGTTTGGTAAATGATTATATGGTGGATGGCTTGGTTATGCCTACTTGTTTGAAAGTTCATACTGGGGACTATCTGTGCGTTTTGTTCGGCTCTCCACAGACGACGTTCGGGGAATTTGAGGGTGCTCTCTGCACTGAAGCTTAGGAGGTCCCTCTGGGCCGCTTCGTGTAGCGTCGCTGTTTGCAGACCTGATCCGGTCGGATTGCGGAACTAATCATAGGAGCGCAGATAGGTGTTTGAAGGAGGTCGTCGGACTTCTGTCTAGGAGTAGGACTTATTTATGTGCGGCGATGTCCAGGAAGGGCCTCCAGTTCAACCCTCCGGCTAGCCCACGTTGGGGCTGTAATTTTGAGGCGTTGGTTAGGGTTGCAAGATCTGAAGAAGGTGCGTAAGGTGGCGCAAAAGCGCTAATGTCAAGCATCGACGTTAGATGACACTCGGCTCGGCGCGATACGGGATGAAGTTAGTCCAAGCGTGTTGAACGGTGGGTGTCGAAAACGCGCTAGAAAAGTTGGGAGTCCAAATTCAGCTGCGATAGGCAACACGCTGTTTTTTTGTCGGGAAGTCGGAAGCGGAATACGACACGCGCATCTAGGAAATATACGGTTTAGGATACGTAACGCGCATTCCTTCTTGTTAGCTTCACCCGGGACTTATTGTATCTAACTCAGAATCTGTATAAGTGCATTCGACAATAATAGCTAGTGCGGTATTTGATATCCTAGAAATAACTGTTGCCACGCGAAACGGTAGTGACCTTTGATCCGTACGTTCTGTGTTCGTTTCGCGAGTCATGCGTTATAACAAACGAGAGTTAGTGGCTTCTGTAAGGTAGTTAATCGTACGACAGAGTTACTGGACCGTCATCGTAACTAACGAAGAAAGTGACGTGAGGTGGAGAGGTGCTGAGGTCCGGACTGCTGCAGAATGTAACGGTCTAATAAGGTCAATAACACTACCAGCCACACCCAGATACACATCACTGACCCTTACTTTCCTAGCACTATACATCCACATGTGACCTGACCGAATCCTGAGGGACCAGTCGCCTTGGATACGGGTAAGTAAGCTCCCTTTATTAGAATAGAACGCTCCCCCGTGATTGTTTATTGTAATTAGAAATTTCCATCTTTGGCCTGTAGCAGGCCCGACCAACACCTGCTTGTAGGTTCTTCGTCTATGGGCCGCGGAGGACCCTACTGTTGGATAAGCAGCTGCTGGCCGCAACATTTGGTAGCAGAGCGTGGTTCCGGAATCGATTCCCGGTCGATCCCGACCATAGTGTTTGATAAAAATTAAACAATTTTGGTGGCAGGGAGCGTTGGGTTGATTGGTTTAATTTTGTGTCTACAATCACGCCCGTCCGTAATACGTAAAAATATTTTTTTAATTATATACGTAATAATAAAATTCTTATCTTTTGTGGCTTGCTTGTTTTATTGTTAGCGGGTAAATTTGAAAAGCCGCGCCCGGTTAGTGCGCAAGCGGGAGTTTGCGTCATGTAGGTAGATGGTTATTTTTACGTAATCGGTTAATTATCGTTGTCGGCAGTATGCCGAGGAGGCGCGTGAAGCTCGGACGAGTGGCCTGCCCGAGTCCTTTCGGAAGCAGCCTCAGCCGGAGATGTTGGGACGACTCCCAACTCTGGACTTGCCAAGGTTCTCCGGGGTCCTTTCCGAATGGCTGACCTTCGTTGATCTTTTCGACGGCCTAGTGGACGTCCGGAGTGACTTGACCCCGAGCCAGAAGATGGCGTACCTCCTGGCCTCACTGGAGGGGGAGGCCCTGGGCGTTGTCAGCCATTTGAGATTGTCGGACGACGCCTACCAGACTGCTCGGGACCTCCTAGCCAGAAGATACGCTAACGTCCGGCGTATTGCGGACGAACATGTTAAGCAGCTTCTAAGCCTCCCGCTGCTTAGTGACCGGGCCAGACTACGTCCGGACCTGTTTGATCCAGTCTTGGTGACCTGTAATACGTTGAGGCGGCTGGATTTACCAGTGGGCGAATGGGCCTTCTTGTTGCTCTGCATCGTGCTGTCCCGTCTACCTCTCGACCTACGAATGCATTTTGAGGAGAGGTACGGCGGGGACGAGGCCTCCTATATTCCGCCCTTCTATGACCTGCTGCGGTTTTTGGAGGAGCAGTGCCGACAGATCGAGCACGTGGCGGGCACCGTCGACGACTTACGAGCCGTGCCCAGTGAGAGGCGGAAACCGCTGGGCAAGTCATCGTCAACCCTCCCCCCCCTGCTCCTATTGTCGAGCATTTAATCACCGGGTAACGTCTTGCCCGAAATTATTAGGTAAACCGGTTCCGGCGAGGCGAACTATCGCCAAGGAGCGCCGCTGGTGCTACTCCTGTTTGGAAGGGCACCTCTAGCGAGACTGTCCGCACCGGCGGCCCTGTCTGCATTGCCAGGGCAATCACCATGCCGTACTGTGCCTGGGTGCGAACGGCGTCTCCTCTCAGGGCGCTGCCAGGCCCTCGACCCCCACGGGCGGGGGCGCTCCGCCACGCCCTCTGACGGGCGACACTCGGCGCCCGCCAGCTAGCCACCAGGCCCCTAGGTTTGAAAGGGGTCCCTCCGCCGACCAGTCAGGGGGTAATTCCCCCAGGGGCGGGGGTGTCATCACCCCCCCTCAGCGTGCGGAGAGGAACTTCACGGCCACTCATCAGTCCGCTGGACCCTTCTCACTCCCGGTAGCTGAGTGGCTGCGACTGGTGCACCACTGTACCCCATTTGATGGAGGCGGCCCTAGCTAGCTGCTACCTTAGCTCCCACCACGGCTGCCTCTACTGAGCCTTAAGCCGTCAACAGGCCACTTGTCAAGCTGTTCTGTTGCCGACGGCCTTAGTGAGGGCGTACAACCCGAGTGGCGACTGTTAGCGGTTGCGCTCTATTAGTCTCGGGTTCACGCGGTGTGGCCTCCACTTGGTGGTGGGATGATTAGGGCCCCCTGGAGCGTTGAATCACGCTCTCAAGGGGTATTAGATTTGGTTTGGTCGAGCACTTAGTTAAAAATTCTTTAAATTGAAATTAAATTGCGTGCCCTTTTGAATGCTTGTGCGTATGCTTTGTAATTGTATTTGGTTGTTGCGTCTAGTTGCTGAAAGTCAATTTTGAACTCATTTGAGATTGAATGACGCGATTTTAAAATTAGGTATATGTTTTGTGATAGTGTTTAATCATTTTGCTTTGTGAAAAGGATAACCCTATTTGTGCTGAAGGGAATAAGAGTCAATTCTCTTCTGGTTTTCATTTTGTTGGCACTGTCTAAGATATTTATTTGAAACAAGAAATAGGGCTGTCTCTTACGTTTATTGTTTTGTTTACTTTGTCAAGTTGACCTATGTGCATCAGTGATTACTTTGTCTTAATTAATTCTGTAGATAAACATTGATGCTTTTGAAAAATTAGTTTAAATATGAGCATAGGACTACCTGCCTAAAGGGCTATCTGGTTTGTAGATTATCAGATGGAAATCAGCTGTCGCACCGTTTGGTAAATGATTATATGGTGGATGGCTTGGTTATGCCTACTTGTTTGAAAGTTCATACTGGGGACTATCTGTGCGTTTTGTTCGGCTCTCCACAGACGACGTTCGGGGAATTTGAGGGTGCTCTCTGCACTGAAGCTTAGGAGGTCCCTCTGGGCCGCTTCGTGTAGCGTCGCTGTTTGCAGACCTGATCCGGTCGGATTGCGGAACTAATCATAGGAGCGCAGATAGGTGTTTGAAGGAGGTCGTCGGACTTCTGTCTAGGAGTAGGACTTATTTATGTGCGGCGATGTCCAGGAAGGGCCTCCAGTTACACCCTCCGGCTAGCCCACGTTGGGGCTGTAATTTTGAGGCGTTGGTTAGGGTTGCAAGATCTGAAGAAGGTGCGTAAGGTGGCGCAAAAGCGCTAATGTCAAGCATCGACGTTAGATGACACTCGGCTCGGCGCGATACGGGATGAAGTTAGTCCAAGCGTGTTGAACGGTGGGTGTCGAAAACGCGCTAGAAAAGTTGGGAGTCCAAATTCAGCTGCGATAGGCAACACGCTGTTTTTTTGTCGGGAAGTCGGAAGCGGAATACGACACGCGCATCTAGGAAATATACGGTTTAGGATACGTAACGCGCATTCCTTCTTGTTAGCTTCACCCGGGACTTATTGTATCTAACTCAGAATCTGTATAAGTGCATTCGACAATAATAGCTAGTGCGGTATTTGATATCCTAGAAATAACTGTTGCCACGCGAAACGGTAGTGACCTTTGATCCGTACGTTCTGTGTTCGTTTCGCGAGTCATGCGTTATAACAAACGAGAGTTAGTGGCTTCTGTAAGGTAGTTAATCGTACGACAGAGTTACTGGACCGTCATCGTAACTAACGAAGAAAGTGACGTGAGGTGGAGAGGTGCTGAGGTCCGGACTGCTGCAGAATGTAACGGTCTAATAAGGTCAATAACACTACCAGCCACACCCAGATACACATCACTGACCCTTACTTTCCTAGCACTATACATCCACATGTGACCTGACCGAATCCTGAGGGACCAGTCGCCTTGGATACGGGTAAGTAAGCTCCCTTTATTAGAATAGAACGCTCCCCCGTGATTGTTTATTGTAATTAGAAATTTCCATCTTTGGCCTGTAGCAGGCCCGACCAACACCTGCTTGTAGGTTCTTCGTCTATGGGCCGCGGAGGACCCTACTGTTGGATAAGCAGCTGCTGGCCGCAACATTTGGTAGCAGAGCGTGGTTCCGGAATCGATTCCCGGTCGATCCCGACCATAGTGTTTGATAAAAATTAAACAATTTTGGTGGCAGGGAGCGTTGGGTTGATTGGTTTAATTTTGTGTCTACAATCACGCCCGTCCGTAATACGTAAAAATATTTTTTTAATTATATACGTAATAATAAAATTCTTATCTTTTGTGGCTTGCTTGTTTTATTGTTAGCGGGTAAATTTGAAAAGCCGCGCCCGGTTAGTGCGCAAGCGGGAGTTTGCGTCATGTAGGTAGATGGTTATTTTTACGTAATCGGTTAATTATCGTTGTCGGCAGTATGCCGAGGAGGCGCGTGAAGCTCGGACGAGTGGCCTGCCCGAGTCCTTTCGGAAGCAGCCTCAGCCGGAGATGTTGGGACGACTCCCAACTCTGGACTTGCCAAGGTTCTCCGGGGTCCTTTCCGAATGGCTGACCTTCGTTGATCTTTTCGACGGCCTAGTGGACGTCCGGAGTGACTAGACCCCGAGCCATAAGATGGCGTACCTCCTGGTCTCACTGGAGGGGGAGGCCCTGGGCGTTGTCAGCCATTTGAGATTGTCGGACGACGCCTACCAGGCTGCCCGGGACCTCCTAGCCAGAAGATACGCTAACGTCCGGCGAATTGCGGACGAACATGTTAAGCAGCTTCTAAGCCTCCCGCTGCTTAGTGACCGGGCCAGACTACGTCCGGACCTGTTTGATCCAGTCTTGGTGGCCTGTAATACGTTGAGGCGGCTGGATTTACCAGTGGGCGAATGGGCCTTCTTGTTGCTCTGCATCGTGCTGTCCCATCTACCTCTTGACCTTCGAATGCATTTTGAGGAGAGGTACGGCGGGGACGAGGCCTCCTATATTCCGCCCTTCTATGACCTGCTGCGGTTTTTGGAGGAGCAGTGCCGACAGATCGAGCACGCGGCGGGCACCGTCGACGACTTACGAGCCGTGCCCAGTGAGAGGCGGAAACCGCTGGGCAAGTCATCGTCAACCCCCCCCCCCCTCTCCTATTGTCGAGCATTTGATCACCGGGTAACGTCTTGCCCGAAATTATTAGGTAAACCGGTTCCGGCGAGGCGAACTATCGCCAAGGAGCGCCGCTGGTGCTACTCCTGTTTGGAAGGGCACCTCCAGCGAGACTGTCCGCACCGGCGGCCCTGTCTGCATTGCCAGGGCAATCACCATGCCGTACTGTGCCTGGGTGCGAACGGCGTAATTTTGAGGCGTTGGCTAGGGTTGCAAGATCTGAAGAAGGTGCGTAAGGTGGCGCAAAAGCGCTAATGTCAAGCATCGACGTTAGATGACACTCGGCTCGGCGCGATACGGGATGAAGTTAGTCCAAGCGTGTTGAACGGTGGGTGTCGAAAACGCGCTAGAAAAGTTGGGAGTCCAAATTCAGCTGCGATAGGCGACACGCTGTTTTTTTGTCGGGAAGTCGGAAGCGGAATACGACACGCGCATCTAGGAAATATACGGTTTAGGATACGTAACGCGCATTCCTTCTTGTTAGCTTCACCCGGGACTTATTGTATCTAACTCAGAATCTGTATAAGTGCATTCGACAATAATAGCTAGTGCGGTATTTGATATCCTAGAAATAACTGTTGCCACGCGAAACGGTAGTGACCTTTGATTCGTACGTTCTGTGTTCGTTTCGCGAATCATGCGTTATAACAAACGAGAGTTAGTGGCTTCTGTAAGGTTGTTAATCGTACGACAGAGTTACTGGACCGTCATCGTGACTAACGAAGAAAGTGACATGAGGTGGAGAGGTGCTGAGGTCCGGACTGCTGCAGAGGGTAACGGTCTAATAAGGTCAATAACACTACCAGCCACACCCAGATACACATCACTGACCCTTACTTTCCTAGCACTATACATCCACACGCGACCTGACCGAATCCTGAGGGACCAGTTGCCTTAGATAGAGGTAAGTAAGCTCCCTTTATTAGAATAGAACGCTCCCCCGTGATTGTTTATTGTAATTAGAAATTTCCACCTTTGGCCTGTAGCAGGCCCGACCAACACCTGCTTGTAGGTTCTTCGTCTATGGGCCGCGGAGGACCCTACTGTTGGATAAGCAGCTGCTGGCCCTAACAACGCTTCTGTTTCATCAGGTGAGTGTAGAGAACCGGAGACCCTTTTTACTGGAAACGAGACATTCCACCTTAGTCCTCACGGTTGACAACGCATCTGCATTTTGATTCGTAATCGAGGATAGATGTAGATGACTCTGTGCTCGTTTGTCACCCTTATCCTATAATAAAATCCTGTGGGAGTAGGGTAACTTCCGTTTCTGCTGGCTGTTAGATTGATAGTTCAGGTCCAAAATAAGTTAAAGATGTGCTCTCTTATTATTTGACCAACTGTTTCCAATAAACAATCATTTTTAGCGTTAGCGTTAATCCACCCAGATAATACACTCTTCTTGTAGGGTCAAGATAGTTGGTGGTCAAATTTTCTGTTGAGAATGTCTCATTTTCAGTTTGTTTATAACAGTCGGGTGAGGGATTCGAAGGGAATGAGGGAGTCGGAATATTTTCGACATTTTTGCCTTATTTTAGTGCCTTTATGAATTTTATCGAGATATTTAAGCAAATTTAGCTCTGTATATTTCAAAAATGTCTTTTTGGGTCTATCTTCAATCTAAAACAACGAAAAAAGTTAAAACTCTAATCTGGTGGTTATCCATAGGAACACTTTTTTACTACTGTGTACCAATAGCAAACCAGTGGCCAACAACTGGGGCACACCCCATAAAACGATTTTAATAATTGGCTTTAAGTTATAAATTGTCAAACAAAAGCATCGCCATGAAAAAAAGAACAAAAAAAGAAACACCATAAGCAACCAGTTGCAAACCAGTTGGTAAACAATAGGAACTCAGTACAAGGTGTGTTCCAGTAGTTAACCACGTTTAAAAATACTTGATAATATCATTATTTAAAAAAAATAACACCGCATAGTACTTAAATAAACACAAAACTTTTAAAGTAATATAACTTGATGACAGTAATTAGGAAATAATAGGTAATATTAAAATATTGAACTTATCATGTCGACGTGCAAGTCTAACTGTAATGGTGGCCGAAAGGCAGTAAACGAGACACTGGGCTGAGAAAAACGGCTAGGTATCGATATTTATCGTTTACTCTCGCAAAAAATGATGTTTGGAAGATTGGTTATAGTCTAGGCTACATAACAAAACTATTGAATTCTTAAAAAATGCCCACCATTTCTTAATTTATTCAATTGAACATATGAAAGGTAAACCACTGGTACCTGGTTTGGGACTGGTACACCCACCCTACGTTTCTAGTTACTTCGGACTAATGACGTTAGATGGCGCACTGATGTCTGTTCATCGAATGTAATAATATAAATATGCTAAAATAATGTACACGAAAATTTTCGTGTTACAACATATATTATTCAATGACAAATTTCTACTTGTACCCTACATGTATCCATCTAGCGCCAAGTTAACGCCGGCGCTATGCTATAATATGTCAATGTCGATGAAACATGACGTGGGACTACAGTTTTTCTTTTAGACCAGGAAAATGCTAAAAAATATGCTATATGCTAAATTGAAATTTTTAATGCTAAATCAGTCGAAAATATGCCAAATTTAGCCATAAAAATGCTAAATTGGCAGCACTGGAAGTAGCACGAGTGTGTAGTCTTGTTCTTCGGACTGCGATCGACTTCGACGAGCACTTCGTCAAAGTTACTTCGCGAGTAGTGTAGAGGAGGCATTAGATTAAAAATAAATAAAACAAACCACAGATATTCATAAAAGTATAAAAAATTAAAAAAGTGTTAAAAATGTGCAAAAAATTAAAGAGCAAAGCACTTAGGCACTGTTTTGTTAATTCATTAATATAACTTCTCAATTGAATGACATTGTGTAACAAAAAACTTTAATTCAGTGTCAACTAGCGACATCTGGTGATCGGAAGATGATTAGCTCTCATTAGTCGCAGATTTAGTTCTGCCATTACCGACAGGGGTCACACTTCTCTGTGCATCTATTATAATATTATCCTCTATATAATATTATACGTTCTGTGTGTGTAAATGGCCTATTAAAATAGAAAAAGTAGTGTGTATATAAAATAAATCAATACGTATTTTGTGATATGAAAATAATCCTTTACGTGGAGGGTTGGGGGAGGAGAGGGGGGAGAACGAAATATGCGTATATGTATATACGAGCATACAAGTTTGCGCGTAAAAAAAATTGTTTTAATTACATTGTGGTGGGGAAACTCGTAAAACGAAATTATGATAATTATCGACAATACATATTTTACCCTACAAAAATCTGCCCCTATTTACCGCTTAAAAGGTGGAAGATTGTTATACAAAAAAAGTACAGTTGTTTTTTTTTTTCATTATGTGTATTAAGTATTAATGCAATTTTGCAACTAGATGGCGATAGTGCTGAATTAAAAAATATTTTGTTACCACCATAGCCCTATAAAAATCCTTAAATTCGCAATAAAAAAAATATTGAAGGTCACTTATCGGGATAAAAAGTATCCTATCTTTCAAGTTGGACCAAACTGCACACAGTGTATAAAATTTCATTGAAATCAGTTCAATAGTTTAGTAGAGTTCATCGCAAACAAACAGTGTGACACGTAATTTTTATATATAAAGATTTTAAACATACTAGATAAAAAAAAAATTATATAGAAGAGGGGGCAAACGAGCATGCGGCTCACCTGATGGTAAGTGACTACCGCCGCCCATGAACAACCGCAACACCAGGGGAATTGCAGATGCGTTGGCGGCCTTTTAGAAAGATGTAATAGTAAAAAATTACATGCAAGGTACATTAAGGTATGTATTTACAATATACGTAATAATACGTAATATACGTAACAATATACGTAGTATACACTAAGGTATACGTGGGATGATCTCTGAACAATAGGTATTACATCGGTGAACAATAGGTAGCGGTACCTATATCATTTTTCTAGATGAAAAATCCAGATCTCTAACGCCGGTGTCGTAAAATACGACTGCACATTCATGATCATGTTACTTCTAGTAGATAGCGTCGCTATCATAGCGATATAACACAATATTTTAAACAGATGGCATCGGCAACTAGCGTCTATAGTGGAAGATTAGATTTGTCTGTAATAATTTTTAAATGTTTTTCTTATCTTTGTTTATGGTTTTTCCCTTAGTATTAATATGTTTGGGATCACCATCATCTTGGCGATTCATTAATTTCTATATTCAAGGTGAAGAAATATACTGATAATTACTTATTATTATTGTAATGGTAATTATTATTGTATTTGCGTAATTCTTTTAATAAATTTTGTACTAAAGATAATAGAGTTTTATTTATTTTGATTTTAATTATTAATATCTGAGATGAATAGAATAGAATAGAGTGATTTTTATGCAATATTGATTATTACATAATACTTATTGCAAATTAAGAGCCGTGGTAGCTCAGATGGTTAGCACTCGTGGTAAATTTCACAATACGCGAGCAACATGGGTTCGATCCCCGCCGGCACCAATGAAATTGTTAATTGCAATTTTAAGAGCTGATTTACCACGTGCTCGGCGGTGAAGGAAAACATCGTAAGGAAACCTGCATGTCTGAGAAAAAGAAAAAAATATTTTCGAAGACATGTGAAGTTCGCCAACACACATTGGGGCAGCGCATCGGACAGTTCCTTGTTCTAAAACCCTCTCAGAAATTAGAGGAGGCCTGTGCCCAGCAGTGGGACGTATATAGGCTGTAACGTTCCTTTTTTACTTTACTTATTGCAAGGCATTTTTTATTTACCATTTACCACTGGTTCGGGAAGTACCTCTGTCCTGAGAAGAACCAGCAAGAAACCCAGCGGGACTTTTTTTTAAACATAATTTCACTTAAAAATAATTTTGTTTATACAATTTTAAATAAATTTTTATAGAACCAGCATGGTGGCGATCACCTTAATTAAAAATATATTAAATATAAAAATAATAAAACCCAGGAGTTATTTTCATTCATGTATTCCTTGATATTAAAATAACCCTTTTTGTACAGTTTTTCTATATTTATAATAAAACTTTTAAACTTGTTTATTGACAAACTTTGAACATGTTCTGGGGTTTTATTGTAAAAGCGTATACATTGCCCTATAAATGATTTACTAATTCTGTGGAGTCTAGTAACTGGCATTATAAGCTTATGTTTGTTCCTAGTGTTTAAGGTATGAACATCCTTATTCTTATTAAAGCTGTTTATGTTTTTATGTACATATACTACATATATTGCGATGCCAAAGTTAATATGTTTATTTCTTTAAATTTTTGTCTGAGGGACTCTTTACAATTTAGGTTATAAATCGCCCGAACGGCTCTCTTTTGCAAAACAGATATAGATTCAATATCAGTCGCATTACCCCATAGCAAAATTCCATAAGACATTACGCTATGAAAGTAACTAAAATACACTAACCTAGCTGTCTCAACATCTGTGAGACTTCTAATCTTTCTTACAGCATATGCTGCGGAACTAAGTCTGCTTGTTAATTTAGATATATGGGGGCCCCATTGAAGTTTCACGTCAATAGTAATACCAAGAAGAACAGTGGTATCTGGATGAGAACCTATGTATATATACATAGTCTATGTATATACAGCCTATGTATACATTTATGGCTATAAGTATTAGAATAAAGTTGCTAACCTAGGAAATGAGATGGTGCTAGTTATGCATTGGCATTTTATAGGTCGAATATTGGTCTATATTTCTGTTTATTTATACAAAGGTACTATGTGGTGTGAGTGAATAGATAGGGTGGGGGGCGATCTATATAATATAATATTATCTATGGTGGCGATCATAGATAATAAATATACTATATAGAGCATAGAACACCGAGAGATATAGGGCAATAATCGCATACAAGTACAAGGTAAGATCGTGTCACTTTTTTCTAAATTATTTTGTATATATCTAGTTCTTTCATAGTGCATAAAAATAGCTATATTATGTGCTATTTCTACAAATATCTCCGAGATATTATGTGTTAGATATTGAAGCTAATTTTAAAAAATATACGGTAAGATGGTGGCGTAAGGAAATTAGCTAGCTACATATTTATTTATTTATGAAGAAAATCCATCACCTTATATGGTCCTGTCATGTAGACATCGTAAGAGACGACTAGAGAAATACCAGAAAAATCATGGCTTCCGATATAACCCGGTGGCTGTACGAGTACAGCTTATCGCTATGTGGACTACAGCACTGGCGATGCTTTTTACACCGGCCGTGCCAATATTTCTTAAGAGTACATCGTCGAGTCCACACCGGACCAAACTTGTGTCTGAAGTCGAGTCTTTGTTAAAGTCTCGGATTAGGACGGCTAAATCTAGTCCAGTTTTAACCCTCAGAAGACACAGGTATCTCCTCAACTTTAAGGAACTCCTATTGCTGCCTCAGTCAGCATCGGACTCCTCGGCATCGACATCGAATAACGTGCAGTTCCGTGTTCACCTGAGAGGGAAGGCTAAATTGGCTTTTAAAAAACTTGGCGTGCTCAGAAGAGTTGGACAGGGCGCAAGTTTGGCCTCACATGGAATACTTCTTTCATTCACAGCTGGAGCACCCCAGTGTCAGTTCCTTCCACTTGATCGCATCCAGCGTGCAGCTCGAATTGTCGACGACCGAGTTCTTTCTGATCGGCTCAATTTACTGGCGCTGCGAAGAGATGTTGCATCTCTTTGCATTTTCTCATGCATGCTCGTTTGCCCCCATTTCTAAAAAAAGAAGCTGGTGAATGCCAGTCTTAAACTACATGCTCGTGTACGCTAGTAAACTCCATGTTATCATGGTCGCCATCGTAGTCAGGAATAGCGGGGCCGCTGGAGACTGGGGGCCGTCTCCTCATACCTTTCTCAATGCGGAGTATGCAGTAGCTACGCTTGGGTTGGTAAACGCAGTTGTTTTAATGATGTAGTTGTTATCAAAAAAGTGCTGCTGCCAACTGCAACGAAGAGGGAAACTGAAATAGAAGTTCAGTTTCCCTCTGTTGCATCTTCCGACATTCAAGGGACGACTTGGAGAAATAGATTTTGTAACGCCGCCTCATGCTCACAAAAATCGAGCTCTTCATAGTACGCCGAGTGAAGTGCAACTTCCTCGTACGGTCAGCAGTGGTTGTTTTTACTAAAGGCAATAAATTCCCTCCAGACCGGATTTCGATTACGGCGGCCTGTCTTTTTTTATAGGACAGGGTGAAAAACGAGCACACAGTCCACCTGATGGTAAGTGACTGCTGCGATCCATAGAAATCTACATCTATCCTCAATAAAGAATCAAAATGCAGATACGCTGTCAGCCGTGTGGTCTAAGATGGAATGCCTCTTTTCCAGTAAAAAGGGTCTCCGGTTCTCTACACTCACCATACAAAACACAGCAGTGTTAAGATCCTATTTTGCGCTGGTATTATGTGAGAGCGTGAAAGAAGAATACTACGAAGTGAAGAACTATACTACTAATAAAGGTACACCATGGCTCTATTACGTGGTAAAAAGTATGAACGGAGACGAGCCAGGATAGGGTTATAGTGCCAGAGTGTACGCGCTAGCACAGGTGCACTCTCTATTCCCTCACTCTCATAGTCCGGTGAGACGGTATCCGGAGTTATGGGACACTACTGGAGAGAGATCGGGCTTAGGACCTAATGCTTTACGCGCTTTCCGAGGCACGGGGGTGAAACACCGCTAACTAGCTGACTTCGGGTTGCTACTGACAATTTCTTGGCAGAAAACACCAATTACTAATTTTAGACCGAACGGGGATTCAAACTCGGAACCTCATGACTAGCAATCACGTAACGACCACTAGGCAGTCTAAACTAAATGTACTAAAGCTCTAAATGTACTCAAGGTGGTAATAAATAAAACTCACGATGAAACATCAATGTCATTTTATTGAATAATTTATACAATTTTGATTTACAGTTTGAAGGGAAAATTAAAAGTGTCTCAACAGCACAGCTTTGTGGAAACACGTAAAAAAAGCGTTTGTCATGTGGCGAGAGCTAGGCAACATAATCTTTCAAACCATTGTTGTTTGCATGTTTGGACATTCGATTGTATACGCTATAAATCAACGTCAGTTAGAATATGACAGACTTTTTCTAATTACTATTTGTAGCAAAATGAGTAACACAGCCACATAGGTTGTTTATGACTTCATATTTAAATAATGAAGAATACGCACTTCCTGATCAAAACCATCATATTAATCACATCCTCGCAACTTTACTTGATTGCTTTCTTTTAAGCAGCTTATAGGTATACAAATATGATATTGAATGATAATAATATTCTTCTTCTTATTTTAAATTATGGCTTCTCTTGATAGAATAATAATATTAATAATGCCTATACAGTCCAACGTCCACACGAGGTTTGGTATGGAAGATTTAAAAAACATATCGAAAACAGCGCTACTTGGATAAGCAATATTTTTTTAAAATTACTTTTTAAGTAAATGCATAATTAAATCAATTACAATTAATAAAACTTATAGTTCATAACAAACTCATGTCTGTGTAAAGCGTTAAAGAGTGTACGTACGTACACTCTCTAATACTGTGATAACAGCGTGCTTTATTGTTTTCACGAGATGATACACGTGGTGGATCGTTTTGCCTACGATGCTCGCTTGTTAACTTACTAGTGCATATCCGCGGCTTTGTCCGCGTGGAGGTCGGAAAACGACATCATTTCGAAAACCACAGCCAATGTGTTATAACAAGATCCAAGACAGCATAAATATGTAATAATAGAATTACAGTCCATGTTTATCCCACAGAACCCGTGTATTTTTCGGGATAAAAAGTACTCTGTGAGTTACTAGTTTAAAAGTTACTCTGTGACTCATAAACTATCTCGTTGCCAAAAATCATGTCGATCCGTTGCTCCGTTGCTGCGTGAAAAAAGGACAAACAAACAAACACACTTTTTCTTTTATACTATACTGTAGTTGCACGCTACTTCTACTAGCACCGTGGAGCTACAGCGTTTTTATAACAATTTTAAAAATTATTATAATATCATCTTTTAATATCTTATGAACGTAACATTAATTTTAAAAATAGAACATAATATACAACTGAGAAATTAAATATTTTTTTTACATTTAGATGCTTTCGTTCATAGGAAAGAATAGCGAATAATTTTACTGAGCCAAGTAACGCTGATCGGTATGGTTTCCACAAAAAAGCATAGCAGTTACAGTGAAACTAAAGACATATCATCATAGCTGACAAATCTCTACCTTCCAACAAAAAAAAATATCCCTTGGCATTCAGCCTAGTTTATTCGGAACGTGGCAAACATGTTTTTCATGTACAGTGTACGCTGATTTAGGCGGGAACCGAGATATTAAAACTCACAAACACACACGCCGTGACAATGCATAGCAATTTGACGATTGCAGAAACTTTATCAAACGAACCGATTTGATTTGCGCACTTGCAAGATAAGTATATTAAAATATTGATTCCATAGGTACTAACTAATACCAGTCGCAGAAGAAATAATTGTGTTTTAAATTTGGAAGAGTTATATTGTTTAATGAGGAATGATAATACATTCATTGAAATTGCATGATATATAACTTTCGCATAAATTTGTCGGTACGATACGCGCGCCACCTACTGTAAGTTAATTGTACTATGCCTATAACATTCGCGCAAGTGCAAGCAATAAGTTGACAAAGTTTTGCCGCAATCTGATTGATGCGTAATTTTCTTAATTTTTTTTTTATTCACACCTAGGCGTGATTTTTTTCTACCAGTCATAATAAGAAAAGCTGGTTAAGTTTCTATATTAAATGCAAATGTGCTCTACGCATTGTCACATCGTTGTCGTCTTTGAGTAACTTTTTATGTTGTTTAGTTACAAATAAAAAAATTGTGCAAATTAGTATTTCCCCCAACTTACAAGGAGTTCCGCCAAGATATCTCAGTATGAGACACGCGATTCGATGAATTCCGAAAAAATGGTCGTTGAAACAATGTATTGCTAATTTATGAAATCACCTATTTTTTAATAATTTTATAGCTAGTATTGAATTAAACTGTAAACGCTAGTTAAAGACTATGTTTACAGAATTAAAGATGTCCGAGGGAGTATGATAACTGTTGAGAAGATGAAACCCATGTATGGTTTTATTACAAATAATATTATTTGTCCTTAAGAGTAACATGCTGGTAAAGATTGAATCTATATTAATATACTATAGCAGCTAGAAAACGCCTTCGACCAATAGACCTATGTATCTAATAATAGTGGATGGACATTAAATATTATAATTTATTCTGTAAAATTCAGATTACGCCATAAGATCCCTTCTTTTTGTAAGTATACTAGTCGAAAAGCTCTTAATATTATAAAATCTTATTTTAGTTTACATATACGAGTGATAAGTAGCCAAGTGCCAGGAGGCTCCGCCCCGTTTTCCTATAACATGTGATTCAATCAAAACTCCCTAAGTATTTATTTCTTTAATTAAACCCAAATAATTGTTAAGCTCGTTTTAGCAAAATGTTAGCATCAAGTCAATTTTTAATTCAATAAAATATTTAAAATTGAACGACCTTCTTAAGTTACGTTATAATCGAGATTTCAGCGATAGATATCCTATATTTAAAATTTAATCAATCAATTAAACCATTTTAAATAACAATATGAATTATAATAATACTTAAATTAATAAAAATGATAAAATTTTTATTGTTGCCTAGTAAAATTTAACTTCAATTTTTGATTACATTCAGATATAGTATGAACACGCTTTCACCTGGACGGAGAGGGGAAATGGAAAATTATATCTATCAGGTCAATTTGTCGTAAGGTAATGCTTGATATATCATTTATACATTAAGTGACGGATGGCTTAAAAAAAATCGTCGATAAATGTGTTATCATTTGAAAATCAATAAAGTATATATATACAATGCGTGTTAATAAAGAAAACAATGTTAAGGTTCCATTTGTTTCGGAATTCATGTAACCGCGTTGATTCCAATCGCCATTAGATTAAGCTAAAATTCAGAAAAATATACCTCACAGGCTTGTGTGGTAAACACACAGCTAAAACGTTTGCAGATCTTACCTAACTATAAACCTTAAACCAAACTAAATTTACAGATAGAATTAGTGATTACTGCATTTCCTAAAGACCATATTACATACAGTCGGATAATCAAAACGGACTTCATCAGACTTTACAATAAATTTAAAATTTGCCAACTTCGTCCTAACTACAATATTGATATTACTGAAATAGAAAAACGTGTTTCCTTTTGCGAAATCTATGTGGTTAATAATCTACAAGAGTAAATATTCATACTTAAAATTGACAAATAAACAGGACAGTAAATAGTCGTTTAGTGGAGACACAGAAAACAAGTGTGTATGGATCTACTAATTCCCACGGGTGCTTGTACGTCGTCCCGGGCAGCGGCGAAAAATACACTGCAGTTGATTTACAGTACAATGACGCGAAAGCAAAAGCTGCCCGGAGAATATTTCTCCAATTGATTGGTACATGATTTCTTTTTATTAAATTGAGGTGACAAATGTACTTATAGTGGGTCTGATGACAAGTGGCTATTGCAGACCATAGACACTTGCAACCAACTACGAACAAAGAAGGCTAGACTAAAATGGAATACCTCTGAGCATAATATTATTATTTTTAAGTAGATAGTGGAGTGGAGTGGGAATTAGCGACCGCAAAATACAACTATTGGGTCCTTGATGACTTATCCTTTTAAACTGACATTTTTCTTGTTATACCAACTAATAATACTGAGCGAAAATCATAATACGCCTTATATACGAATACGGCGTACCTACAATTTTGGCCAACATGAGTAATTCACGTGTAATTCTAACCATCTCATGTATATATTTCATTCATCGACGAAGCATAGCCATTCCCTCGCTGAGAATCTGATCTAACAGTAGTTCCTGATGAATCCACCGCCATTTATTTCACTTTATTTCCTAAGCCCACAAAACGACCTGCATATAACCTTTCCTATCTTGACATAAAGACGCGTCAGTGCAACAAAACAGATGTATGTAATATTTTAGGGATCGCTGATACCGAATAAGTTCACTTGACTGATCTAAGAATAAATGTCTAGTGTCATCGCGGCGTAATTATATAAAAATGTCAATGTTTCAAATGACACGCTCAATTAATGTTGCACTGTGTTTGTATCGTCCCCAACAGACTAGTCATCTGGACCCGTTAAATATTATTAAAACAACATTCACAACATGAATTCACTACGATTATAACTGTAACATCGACACATCTTACGGTTCTTTGCAACAGCCCTCGAATTTCCATTTTCTGAAACAACATTTGTGGTAAAGATGACGTCTTCATACTCCCAAAGGATCGCAACGAATTGTGACTGTGAATATTACGTAACTTGTTCTAGTATGAAGAACATTAAATCGAAATGTTTTTTTTAATAATATAAGAGTGACAAGCGAGCACACATTCCACCTGATAATAAGTGGATGCTGTAGCCTATAGACATCTAAATCTATCCTCGATTAAGAATCAAAATACAGATACAATGTCACCCCCGAGCACTAAACTAGGAATAGGAGGTCTCCGGTTCTCTACCCTCACCATACGAAACACTGCAATATTCTCCTGTTTTACGCTGGTACTCTGTGAGAGCGTGGTCCTACCCAACCGATAGACCCATTCGTGCTGCAGCAATACTACAGCTGCAGCGTTATTCTAGCACGTAAAATGTTATCATCCCGATTCATGTAGGATATCTAATTTGCTAAACTTAAGGTTTATATTAAATAATTAATAACTCTTCCAGTGACAGCGTACTATGGCGTCAGTTTTTCTGACATTGTTCAATCTGATGAAATGCACCACAAGGTTTTCAGAAAACGGAATAAATAATGTCCGTTTCACATGGTTCGGCACGACGTCTCACACAACATGCTAGGAGCGATTCCGTTCAACATTATAATAACGGTATAGTACGTAAATGTACAAAGCACTCACATGTAAAACGAACAATATCCACTATAAAGCGCTTTTAATTATCGCTGGCGATATATTAGACAGCAACAAGTAAAGGAATGCTCCGAGTAATTAACGTAATGTTAACCAGACGAAACTTTTGACAATGATACACAACACACTAAAGAATCACACATACAGGTTCCACACAGGTAATAATTTATGAAAGCGACAGACTTCTGAAAACTAGTTAACATTACCGTCACCATTATAGCCTGTTAAGTCCACTGCTGAACCTAAGCCTCTCCCATAGATTGCCTTATAGGTGAGATTTTTGCCATAGTTGCCACGCTTGGCTAGGCGGTTGGCAACCGCAGTTTGTATTTTTAGTCGTTTTTAATCGGAATATGCGTAGTAATGGGATAGTTCCTCGTATTTGATAGTTTGGCTGAGTTCGACTGATAATAAAGGCAGTAGGAACTCTATATGAAATTAAAAGAGTTTGATCGAGTTCGCCAACCTGAATGTAACAGCTCTCCGAAGTTGAATTGTTTTATTTCGGTGTAAATTTAGAATATAAAGTCTTCGTTTTCGACAAGGTTTTATGTTTTCAAGTATAAACAAGTTGGAACGAATGTTTGGAGTTGGACAGGTGGACAGGTGGATATTAGTGTAATGCAGTGTCAGTACTTATTACATTAATCAAAAGTGTCGTCTGTTCATGTTCATATTTCTCTTAGTTTGAAATATATGGCCAGCTTTTAAAAGAAACATTGGCTAAAAAGTAGGATCTATTCTTAATTTGTAACCCTACTTTCCTACTCTATTTTAAATATTTAGGATAAATATTATGTCTTTTATCTAAATGTTTTAACACTATGAGATGTGTATTAATGATATGATGATTATTTATGTTTATGTTAATACTAGAACTAACACTGATTTTTATATTGAAATAAATCTACATTTCAATCCTCCCGAAATGCCCGACTGGCGATTACGAGGGCAGATTCTGCTGATGACGTTGGTATTGTCGGTGTGCGAGGATATACTCGTACCTATGTAGCATGCAATGCCCGCTTTCAGTGCAATTGCATATTAACGGGAAATGTCTTCTCAGCAGTGCATTTTCAACATGTAAGCTGGCTCAGAAATGTAAAAACGGTTGGACGGACCTAGTGAAATATTGTTAACGAGCATGTATGATAGTGAATTAAAATGTAAGCCGTAAGTGGTGTATATATTAGTCATGTAGAATACTTTTATACCGAATGTCTCAATTGATCCCAATTGAAATGAGTCTGATAAAGTCACTTGCGAGGTTAATATTACTAGGTCTATTGTCTGTGTTTAGTTTAAGTTAATAGATTTTGTCATAAGGTTAAAATGTTATTTTTTAACCTAAAGTAAAATAATTTAAAGGAGATCCGCTTTGAGCAATGGCACGTAGTTTATCGTAGCCCTACATAATCACCCGGCAAGGTGTACCGTTCTGCTACTACCATTCCATTCCAATTCTTAAGTTTCATACCTGACATGGAATCAATTCCACGTATTCGAATAAAATTAAAGAATCGAAATTGCGTGTAACCGCACTAATCTAAGGCCATCAAACATTTAACAACATATATAATATTAAAATCACGTCTTATTGGATATGTCTCTAATATAATTTTAAAAGTTAATAATTACCATGGCGCTATGTCTACGTCTTCTCAGCGACAGCTCAGCTTAGCTTTTAACAATTGAGTGAGCAAAATAAAAAAATTCCCGCCGCCAAAGATACAACAAACTGTATCTTTATTATCGATTGGCACCTTAATTAATTTATAAAGAACAACCATTTGGTTGGCATGTCCAGTTTATTATAATTAAAGTTTGATGTAATTTCACTTTGCGAACTGTCATGTTTCCTTAACTCTGTCGCTGGCCGTTGATGAATCACAACCTTTCGTTCCGTGCTATCTTAATGAACAACACATAAACATTGATTATTATATGGACAACAACGATTATTACAGACCTACGCTAGGACAGTGGTGGCGCTCGCCATAGATCCGGGGCTGTTGCAGAAGACGCGCGGATGAAGTGTGTGGGACAGGTACATTCAGAATATTGATTTTTAACTAACGACATACAACATAAAAATAACTAACTACGAATCAGATCTCCCGAGGTTGAAGACGCATGCTATGTCACAACCTCGTACATAATGGTCTGTCATTGCGCTCTAAACATAAAGGCAATCACATCCGAAACTTAACATTCTGAGCTAATAAGAAGCTATGCATGAATCCGTTACGGTTCGAAGTACCAGTGCAGCACCGAGCGGCCTTTAGCTCGACTTCGAGTTCGTGGCGACGGAAGCAGACGCAGTAAGCAATAGCTGTCTCTTGGCTCAGGAATGTCGCGTGCATTCGTCTTAGTGGGTGAGTTCACAATTATTATTCGTCGAAATTTTGTAGTCGAACCGACCCTGCCTCAGATAAGACAGGTTGGGTAAATAGTATCTTTCAAAGGTCAATTACCAGGCAGGCCTAGAGGGTCTGACAAATATCGAGTGTGTCATGTCTGGGTTAGTCAAAATCCGTGGTTTTTCGTCGTTAAATATGCAGGCACTTTTGCCCGACTTTCTATGTACAAGATAGCATGTGGTAAAACAAACGACCGGGAATTATATTTCCCGAGCGTCAGTATGAATTATAATTGTAAGCCTAATTGATAAACTCAATGTTCGACAAGTAAACCTTCGTGACTTATATTACATGTGTGATGAAATGTATAACGTGTCTGAAGCGGTAGGAAAGCTGTTTAGAATTATTTACAACTGGCATCTGCGGTTTTCCGAGCCGGGAACAAGCCTATTTAAGATATATAGTAGTCTTAAAACGCTTTGGTTCTAATATAGATACGATTATTTGTTCTAACTAAAGGGTCGCTTGAATAACAAAGCACATATAAGTTCATAAATGCACGCGTGGCCGACGCTGTTTATGGGCGCGTTCAGACGCGGCAAGCGGGCGGAGAGCGCGGCGAGCGCGATATCAGCCGGCCGCGCCACACGCTGTGATCGGGGCACAGCAGCTGAGCGAGCTCGTGCGCTCCTTTACGCCGGCTCGCCTTTTCTGCAAACCCGCAACACACATACGATTATAGCAACCACCCTCCACTTTACAACCGACAATCATTACAACGCAACAACGAATTCTAATACTTTTCTTAACTCTTACTGCTTAACACACATGATTTACATCACAGTGCAAACACGTGATGTGCCTCAAAGCTGGACGTCACGCCTAATATGGATTGTATTGTATACATAAAATCGATTGTAGTTAGAATTAATCTATCTATCGAGAGCTTGGACATAATGTGACTGACACAAAGGCTGTGTTGATTAAAGGTATGTTTATCGATAAAGTAACCATAACTTTTTTTCTTCATTCATTCTGATATACTATACTTCCCCAAAGATTGCATCACAATGAGGATATTTGCTATATTTGCCATGCTTTGCAGGCAGGCTGGCAACCACAGATTATTATAATTATTATGTGCAATCAGGGAGATATTCAGCTCCTGTTTCAGATTAGCTCTACCCTCTCCTGCGAAACCCACGGCATAACATGGGGTAGTACGTTCACGAACGCCGTTACTATACGGCACGATTACAAATTGGATTAAATATCCGATTAGAATTTTTTATAATCTAATTACCAATTGATTAACAACAGTTTTTAAATTTACTCTAAAGGGCGGGAGCATCACATGGAGCGGGTATGCAAGCCATGCGCTTTTTCAGGTTCTGACACCAATACTTCGAGAGTACATTGCGCACTGAACTCTGCACGCCACGCCACCTTATCAAAACTGAATCGATTCCGACAGAACCATTATTTGATCAGTTTCTTTGACATTAGTAGGCTCATATTTATTACGGGTAGCTACATTTATATCAAAATGTTCCAGTTTGGGACACCTAATTTTTTAACATTTTGTGTGATTCTGTCGGACTCGAAGGACACGTAAGCAGTATTAGATAGAGCCTTTTCACCATCATGCGTGATTCCAGGAACATGCTGTTATTGTTTGATAGACCTAAGTTCCTGAAGTACATATATAATTTACGGAACATATCATTAGTCCTACAACATTAATTATTGTTTTAGAACTTTAGAAAAACTATTATATAAAGTTTTACAATTTAGAGGAGGAATAAAAATATTACCATTTCAAGGAAAAGTAAGTACAGTACAGTTTCTGGCGTGCAATATGGCCAAGACGGCCATAGTGCCATACAAATGGCTAATAGTACAACGATCACAAGTAACATTAAGGAATAGGGTCACATTGAAAACAAGTCATTTGAAACAATAATATAACCTTAACCCCCGACGACTGAATCTGTTAATTCTACGTGATAATCTTATAAATAAGGTTAAGTTTCATTTACTCTGTTGAAAATATCTCATGCTTTAGTAGCGCGCACTTCTCGTCGGAGGTTGAAAGTACTTTCCAACACTTAATGAAAACGTCTATTTCTCTCCATTCTTTACTTTTACTACTTTAAATTCTTAACTTAGATCTTTACTTAAAACAGTATCTAACCTGTTTGAAATAGACGTATTCATTTAAGTTTTTATTGGAAGAAGGATTGAACACACTAATTCAATATATATATTGAGGACAACATCATAATAGGAACGCGGGAGATTCCGCGTGCCTTACCATATATATACGCCAATAAGTTCTGTATTTAATAAAGCGAACTGTAATAATTTTGAGGGCGATGGCTTGCGGATCTCTCTCGGCTAACATGAAATAATTCGTGAAGGGACATGCAGTTTTATTATTATTTTAAACTTACTCATCTACTGTCCTGAGTAATGATGAACTTGGACAGTGACTGAAGAAATGAAAAATGCATTAATGTTGAGCAAGTAATAAAGATAATGTACCAACGTTAAAATAATTTAGTCACCTTGCATCAAAAAGTAAAATAAGTATATACAGGAACCTTGCATCCATGCTAAAAATATTTTTTTTTTGCTCTTTATTGCAAAAAAATGTTTTTTATAATGTACTGAACAAAAATGACTATTATTGCCCTTCATGCTGAACTTTCCACTTTCAATGGGAGTTAAAATGGAAGGCATTAATTGGTTATTAATTGCTTTTTTTTTAAGGAATTTTGTGAATATATTAATTTATCTAGATATATCATAAGTATTTCTGTTACTCTGCTACTTTCGGAATATAGCCTACAAAAATCTTTTAGTGAAGTTAAAAGGTAATAATTTAAAATTAAAAAATTTGTACAGCCGACTTTAATATAAGTTATTAAGAATAATTCAAAAACTATTGGTATGAGCTTGATCATATGTGTTCGGTGGGAACACGAGATGTACCAGCTTTCAAATAAAAAAAGAATAATCTAAATCGGTTCACCCAGTAAAAAGTTATGAGGTAACACACATAATAAAACACACAGTCGAATTGAGTACTGTCTCCTTTTTGGAAGTCGGCAGGGCTCATCAATATAACATTGCTATGTGTATATGTCAAGCTGAACGCTATTAATTATGTGAGGTACAGTGTGTCAGCAGATTGGGCTAGTTGCTGTTTTTAAAATCAATAAGGTAAATACGTGAATAATATTTAGAATGGGAAGCGTGGGATTGTTTCCGGTCCCGCGGCGGGCTACTTATAAAATGAAATTAATGTAGGCGCAACGGGCCGGGGGCGCGACTCTCGCATCGATTCCGGTAACCCGAGGCCCGTGCACGTGCGGGGCGGGGGCACGTGACGTCACGGGAGGGGTGGCTGGGCTCTGCCGCAACGGGTATCGATCCCGGCGCGTCCCGCTTCCATTCAAGCCGCCGATCGAAGTCCGTGCCAGTACGACGTATCAATGGTATGCTAAGTGCCGCCATTCACCGCCGCTTTGCATGCCGCACTAGCATTTATGTACAACCCGTTGGACGCTTATTATACCTTAGTTCTCATTTCCTACAGGGGTCATGGAGCTACAGTCTGATTGCTTTTGACCTAGTGGCTAGTTCTTTAATATCTAATTGTAGATTAGTAGTTAAAAAGGGTTAAGGTGGATGCTCCAGGGTGGCCCGCGAAATTCAAATTTTCTTGCGTTTTTTGGAATTTGCAGGTCAGGGTTAGGTTAGAATTATTATCATTAAAATCACCAATACAACCCTGTTAGTTCATATTAGCCATAAGTTCATATTTTTCTGAAAAAACTCATTCAAAGGGCTAATATGAACTTATAGGGTTGTATTGGTGATTTTAATGATAATAATTCTGTAAACACATAATCGCTACGGTCGCGAATCATATTTTTTTAAATATACAACCTAACCCTGACCTGCAAATTCCAAAAAACGCAAGAAAATTTGAATTTCGTGGACCGCCCTGGAGCTTCCACATTAACGTCTAAATACCTATAGACAAATTATCCGTTTATCACGTAATGGATGTCTAGAAATCAAGTGACCGTGGTCAACTTTAAAATAATAGATACCATAGGTGACAATGATATGACTATATAGGACACCATGATTATATCTAACCCATTGAACCTTGGTTTTATGAAGTGTCTAATTAACGCAATATCAAAATAATATTGTCTAAACTGTTAATTAGTTTTTGGAATTATTATATTCGACCCGCCCTGATGGTGATGCAGTCCTAACTTGTCAATCACACTCGCTTGGATAGTCTATTCATTGCGAATGATTATTTTACTTTTCAATTTTACTTTAGAACGTTGCGTGCCTATTATACAGATAAAGTATTTTTTTATAAAGATGAAAGTACATATTATTTTAAAAATAAAGTACCCGTGTGAAATAAATACGAATAAATTACTGAAATTAGAAATTGTGATTAGCATTTCGATTTTGATACAGTCAAGGTGTTAATGTAACTGTAATTTGAAATAATGAGATGTATTTTTAAGAAATGTAAAGATTTTTTATGGGGGGAATTACTGTTTGACCATATGAAAATTCGCAATCATTAAAAATAATAGTAGGGTTTAGCCACTCACCTATTGGTCAGACGTCAGTCTCTATAGCATCGGCAGCAGAGGCAGCGTGCAAGTTGTTGACGCGCACGGTGCAGTTGGCACGACGGCGCGGGCCTTCACGAAGCTCGCGACCTTCGCGGAGCTCGCAGAGCTCACGGATTTCAGGGCAATCGCGACCCCGGGCCGACGTACAACCTTCCTGGTTCTGGCCATGCGCCTGCGCCTGTTGTCGTGCCAGCCGTTGAGCCTGCACTTGTTGCCGCTTCTGCAGCTCCTGCTGCTGCAGCTATAACAAAGAACGGTTTATATTAGAAACGTACATAATTTTATGATGCCTACTCAGCAAACAACTTTCGGTGAGTTTCACCGTCTTCGTGCATCTTTTGTAATTTAATTAGTTTACAATAAAACATTTGATCAACAACACGCGTGTCTAACTTAAATCCCATTTAGTAACTTCATTGCTCTCAAAACATTTTTCTTTTGACTAAACAACTAAATAACTAATTAAAGATAGGAAATGCAAGCGGTGGCTCATACATTATTTTTGGTCCCTTGAGCCGTACGTAATAAAACAGCGACATATGGCTCTACCAATGGCAACTGTGGCAGTTTACAGCACATTTATCTTCACTGAGTTTGTTCTGTTAAGTTAAAATAATATAGGTAGTAGCCGCATTACATAAAACACAGGAGAAGAGTACCCCATGTACGAGGATGCCGTGGGGTAATTTAGAGATAGGTCCGAAAGATCAAAAAGCTTCACTCGTATTTATACCACATAAAAAATACCAGACTGGCAACGAAAAGCCTATTATCTAGATCCATGTCCAGCAGTGTTTTATTTATCGTTTGATGAAAGGAGGGTACTCTCTTACTCGTAAGCTCACTAAAATAGACATTTTTCATAACTTTACGCACATGGTTTAGACGAAGCGCATCCTGGTGTTCGAGTGCGGCGATATCGTCTATGCCACCGGCTTCCATAGCTGCCTGTTTTTCCAACAGCAGGCGTTCCTCTTCACGCAAACGCTGCAAGTTCTGCTCCAGCTGTGTGTCGGCCAGTAGGCCGCTCTCGTCCAAATCCATCATATCCGAGGACGACTCGTCGCTAACCGAGGACTTCTTAATTGGACCTGAAACTGTGCGCGCTGGTCATGTGTAGCGCTCCTAGTCGCGCATTAGTGAGCGAAGACAAAGACAAGCGATGTGAGGGCGATTGATGTAGGTAGTAAGTAAAGCGAAGAAATAGATTGTGAATTGTATCAAAAAAGAAAAGAAAGTTAAAGGTTTCCACTGATCCTTTTCAATAGGCCTTGCAGATCAATAAATACACATCAATATCTTATTTACGTTAAGGATAAAATTGGAATTATTCGAAACTGAGAAGTTCGCGTCGCGTCACATCCGCTTTCGCTTGGCATCGCTCGAGAGACTGCTAAAGTGTGCGAGTGCTTTCGACTTGAAAGTAAATATGAAAGACGTAAACGTTCAACAGCATACGATAATGTGAAATAAAATAATTAAATTAAAAGAAAAAAATTGTAACTTACTTGCAGACATCCAGGTGCAAAGATGGTAGTACAATTGCTAAAGAAAAAAACATAGAAGCGGACATTAATATCCCGCTACGGGAATAAATTGACAAGTCGAGATATCCATTTAAAAATAATGCGTTAGTGGCACGGCGTGCCGGTACAAAAGAAGTCGTAAATTAAAAGGTATAAAAGCGGCTACTATGAAATTTGAAGCCTAGCAGGATGGTCCTCTCGATTTATCAGTTCATGCGGAACATGCAGCACAATGTGTCCGCGTCAAGGAAGCGTTCCGTCGGTGTTGCGTAACACTGCGGACGTTCGGAGATTTAAATAAACCCTTTAGAACGGTTAAAAGGCTTCACTTTACACAAGCGACTGTGCCGCAAGGTGTTAAATAATATTTTATTGAGTTTCTTCTTTGTTCACATTTACCGAGCTCATACTTTTATGCGCTTAAAAAAAGTGCTTCGCGTATATTTATAACTATCGAAGAGTTAAATATAGATAATAAATATAGTTAGTTGTAGTTTTATAAAGTACCAACTAGTTATTTATATTTCTGTTAAATATTTTATGAAGTATTATTTACGTAATATTTGTTTTTTTTTTAGGAAAGATGTTGTAAAAAAATACATGTGATGTTGTTGTTTAGGATCTGTTCAGAACTGCAACGATACATGAGGCACACTGAAAATTCTGCGCTCCAAGCATCATAAATGTTTTAATTTCGAATGTAAATTTTTTAAACATAGGATTAAAGTAATTTTTGGCGGGAAGTCGCGTGTTAATTGTTTTTATCAGAAGTTGAAGTTCCTCATCCGTATCCGATTTTAAAGTTCGCTCTCTCCGCAAGATTATACTGATCGTTTTCAATATGCTTTTGGGAGGGTAGCACCTCATTTGAGTACCGTAAGGCGTTGGTATGTAGAATTGGATCATGGTATTGTTCCTCTCCATTATAAAATTCATTAAGGTCGACCATCAACTGAGGAATATGACAAATTTTATATAGTATATTGAAGAAAATCTGCGAGAGAGTATGAGAAGATTTCTGGACATATGAGAACTCACTTCAGAACAAAAACGGGCTCGAGTTGATTGGTGTAAAAATGTTACTAAAATATGGTTACAGAGTGCGTTTTACTAGGAGTTTTCTTCCTCGTACAACTACTCTGTGGAATTGTTACCACCGGCGATTTTTCCGGACCGATACGATTTAGGGACCTTCAAGAAAAGAGCTTACACCTTTCTAAAAGGCCGGCAACGCATCTGTAATTCCTCTGGTGTTGCGGTTGTTCATGGGCGGCGGTAGTCACTTACCATCAGATGAGCCGCATGCTCGTTTGCCCTCTTTTCTATAAAAAAAGACGTTCAAATGATGTGTATGATAATGTGAGAGTAGATGACACACACACACACACACACACACACACACACACACACACATATATATATATATATATATATATATATATATATATATATATATAGTTACATTCAGGAAAAATAGCAATACCTATTCTTCTGTATGAGTGTTCAAAGGCAAACCTACTAAATTGGGGCAGGCAAGAAGCGTGGGCAAAAAATGATTGCGTTTTTTGCTCTCCCAGACGGGTCATGTGCAACGATAATACTTGATGAGCAAAAATCAGTTAATGCTGTGTGGTACACAACAATTTTTGTTTGCCCAGTATCTTTGAAACAGTTAGGGAAAAACGACCAAGAAGTCACACTTAAATGCATCGTGACAATGCTTCGGTTCACACCCCGAATAAGGCAAAGTCATTATTGGTTTTTAAAAATGCAGTTCGCACACAGTCTAGACTTAGTACCATGCGAGTTCTTTATTTTCATAAAAATTTCGAAGATTTGATGAGAGGTTTGACATTAACGAAGGCTAGCACGTGGAAATTATGCCCTCACACCAATGGTCCTTATGTTTTAAAATGGTTTGAACGAATGGAAATGTGTTTAAGGTGTAATTGAGAATAGTTTGAAAAGCAATACCAAAACATATATTAGTTTATATATAAATTGTTTTTTTATGAGTTACGAAACTTTCAGTGCACCCCACGTATGTAGTGTGCTATTTTATTTTTGTTTTTGACTCACTTTTATTGTGTCGGAATAATTGCTCAATGTTTAATTTAATTATTTTTCTTTTTTAATTTACATTCGTTATTGGTTTGGAAAATAACAACGAACGTAAATGAAACTTATTGTAAAAATTGGATTAGTGTTAAGCTTTCGGCCTGGACGTTGAATGAATTATAGTTATTACTTTCGTTGTAATCTTTTTTTATAAATTTTTATTTTAAGTATATTTCGGGTAGAAAAATTGTAAAAAGTGAAACAAAAACATCGAAATTTGAGGAATGCTGCTTCGTTTCTTTTATTTTAACAAAGAAAATAAAAGTCAAACCGGAAGCAAATAGTGACGAAGTTCTGTAAATAGATATTTACAAACAAAAACAAAACGTATGTTACACATTTTGAAACTCTCAGGTAAAACGACACTCGATATGAAGTACACTTGATATAAAATTTCAGCTAACCAAGTGAAACGAATTCATAACATTACCCGATATAATCGAACTCACTACAGTCCGTTAAACGTAACTCGATAGAATTAAATTCACAATTTTATTGACGCATTTTTACATCACTTAAACTACTATTTACATCAACACTGCACTATTTCGCTTCTTAAACGATAATATCACAATGATCGTCTCTGTCGAGTTAGTTTAAGTTCGCAATACTAAATAACAGAACGACACTGTCGTCCAGTCAATGTTCACCGCACACTTCGTCCTTCTCATCGTCCTTCCCACCTGAAATTACCGAAAACCAACATAAAAGAAACAAATAAAAAAGCGAAACATGCGAACTCATTCTTGTAAAGCTTGTGTCATGCTGGGTTTACAATTAATATTTAAAGAAATTATAAAGATTTATATTTGAATATGAAAACGACCAGAAACGTGTCACGAGTACAGTAAAGTCTACATAAAATAAACTACGTGCTTAATATTGCCCATTTTAAATTAATCTTGACTAACTATCATACAAGCCCTGGATAAAAGCCTCAATGGGTAAGTTTTACCGCGGTGTTGGTGGCTCGCGGGTAAAATACTCTAGTGGCAGATCGCAATATCGACGAACCAGGATCGTTTTTATGAAATTCGTTACGTTGCTTCATAGAATATAAAGAATATACAGTTATTCTTTATCGGTTCGCCACGAGTCGGTAGTACAAACGCGGTAATATTTACCCGTCGATCAAGGCCTTCAAATACTTGCAAGCACATATATTGTGACACGAATGTATAAATAAATTTGATTTGAATGTAAAAAAGGAAATGTTATCAAGTGCAGTTTGTGTTTTAAACGTGTAATATACATACTCAAGTAAGGCTCGCCCATAGTTCCTGGTAGATAGGGACAACTGGTGACGTGGTTGAAGTTTTGTGATTGCATTTCCTCTTGATCAGTCTCACGGTGATAGAAGTAGTTGAAATTGGACACGATGACGGGCACAGGCAGGGCAATAGTGAGTACGCCGGCGATCGCACAGAGCGATCCCACGATCTTGCCCCAAACTCCAACCGGCCTAATGCGAGAAACTCGATTATATTTCTGAAGTATTCTATTTGTCAACGATTATAAAATTAAAATAAGAGTACTATGTAACTTAGATTCGATTGGCATTGTTAAAGATGATCTTTATGATGGTCATGCTTCATTTTATACGTACCCATTTTTAATGAAAGCATTTTCGGATGAAACCTAATTAACGTATGTATATAAAAATATATATCTATGAAGATTAAAAAATTATTCCATTCGCTGTGCTCAGTTTATATCGCTCGCAATACAATATCACTCATCGTCTTCCACGCTCGCCAGCTTTTTACAGGCTAACTGTAACTTGATACTTAACGCAAGGCAGTTAGGTCTATCGCCAGCAATCATATTCAGAGTAGGAAAGTTAGGGACCCTGGCTTATCAACAGCACCGGCCAGTATATGCAATTGGTGATTGACACTAAGCCTGTTGATATACTATATGCCCAACAAATTTGCTACAATGAATATGCCAGAATAGTTTTAAATTAAATAACACTTTGATGATATTAATTTGATGACCTACGTTATTAAATAAACGAACGCTAAAGAAAGAAATCATGCATCAGTTTACGACTAACATGAAATATTACATGAAATAATTTCTCTATCGAAAATGGTGTGAAAGCTTGTGATCAAAGGGCAACGATAAAAGCAGTGACAAATTCTGAACATCAATTTTACATAGTAGCATAATTAGGTAAAATTAACCATATATATCCTTAAGTCGATGGTGGAGCTCATATGGCGTTTCGAACCACAAAGATACTGATGATGAAGATGAAGGTGATACAAGCGGTGCAGGTTTAAGAATAGAATGATGTCATGCACAATGTCGTGATGATCACCATTTTCGACGAGCTATAATCTTAACATTCACAACAGCTATGACAAAGGTGGGAACATTTAGTTTATTTTAGCAAAAGCGTTACAGAGGAGTACATACACTGGAGAAATGGCCTTGTATTACAACGACAAGACCACTTCAACTCACTTCTTGATGGTACCCGCGATTGTTGTAGGTGGTTTCTTGAAACTCAATCGGAGTTGAAGTGTACTGTGACATTTAAAGCGGTTTGGTGCCAAATTTGGCGCGAATACGCTTTGGAAAGGGCGATTGTAACACGACAGGTTTCCTGGTAATCTATCTTAATCAGCGTATCTAACTATTATGATCGAATAATAATGGAAAATTTTACAACAACGCTTCCATGTAAAATTGCTATAGCTCAGGACGGAGATGATGTAAAAGGTGAAATTTGAAATAAAATTATAATATAACGATGACAACGAACGTTCAAAAACGTGCAGTACAACTTGGTAAACGAGTGAAAATCATAAGTAATCAGTTAAGATCTAAGCGGACCGACGATAAAATCAAATTGAAGCAAAAGTTACATGAGGCGGCGAAAGAAAATATCAACCGTGTTAGAATGCCGATGTAAGGTTGTAGGATATATAATGAACGAGAAGGCAAATATGAAATTTAGGGTGAAGTCGCTAATTCATACGTCATGTCTCCGTATCCTACGGTCGTCATTGTCACGACCGCCCACCAAAACGCATCAGGTATGGATTTGAAGAAGCTGTTCTCACTTCCGGCTTCAGCGAAGTACACGGCGGAGGAAAACAGCACCACACCTTTAAAAACAAGCACACACCAACGGATACAGTGGGAAGTACGATGGCGGGGAGCGATTGCGAACGGGCACGGGGCTGGACGCGCGCGGGTTACCTCATGTCTCCGTAGCCGACTGTGGTCATCGTAATTACGGCCCACCAGAAGGCGTCGGGGATTGAGGAAAAATTGGTATCGGAGCAACCTTTATCAGCAAAGAATACTGCGCTCGAAAACACGACCACCCCTGCGAACACAAAGCATGTTGTGCACGCAAACAAAATACCGGCACGCGTCACCCCGCGCGCACGCTGCTGCGTCGCTCCGCGGCGACATCTGGAAATTCTGCATTAAGCTTTACCACTGCTCCTTTCAATATAATTGTAGTGTTTACTACAATTATATATATATATATATATATATATATATATATATTATTTTTGACTGGGAAGTATTTTATTACGCAAGTTTATTTTTTCTAGTAAAGTTACTGTTAATACATTCTTTAATATACCTTATCAAAAGCCTGTAAATAATCTATTAATTGACTGCTTTTGCATTTTACTGAAGACTGAACGTATCGAATTTCGAAACTTACCTATAAATAAGAAGAATATTAGAAGTCCGAGCTCACGCATAGACGCTTTTAGTGTGCGTCCAAGGATTTGAAGACCCTTGGAGTGGCGGGATAATTTGAAAATCCTGAAGACTCGCACCAGGCGAATCACACGGAGTATAGCGAGGCTCATTGCTTGATTGGTGGATTTATCTTGTGGGGATACAGGTGCTCGAGGTAAGTTCAAGGTGTCTTCTTCTTCAGCAACCACAGTAGCAAGAGTGATGAAATAGGGAATAATGGCAATTATGTCTATTATATTCATGACGTCTCTGAAGAAATTAAACTTGTTCGGACAAGCCAAAAACCGCACTATCAACTCGAAGGTAAACCAGATTATACACAGCGTCTCGATAAGGAAGAATGGATCTGTGATGTCTGGTACTTCGTCTTCCTCGATCTTAGTTCCGTTGGTTGTGGTGTTGAACACTTTGTAATGTTTGAATTCTGGGAGTGTCTCGAGGCAGAAGATAACAATTGACAGGAGAATGACAAACACGGAGATGATGGCAACAACACGGGCCGCTTGGGAGCTCTCTGGGTATTCGAAGAGGAGCCAGATTTTGCGCTGGCGCTCGTTAGCGGGTAAGGGTTTCTCCTCCTCCTTTATGAAGCCCTCATCCTCACTGAAATTAAGTTTGTTACGTTAAATATATAATATTTTATTTTATAACTACATATTAATTAAAAAAAAGAAAGTAGTAATAATAAACACAATTGTGGCACTGATACATTAATTGGGTATTTTTATCTAACACTACCCGGTACCCGGCGTGTTACTGCCGCCGAAGAAATGATTGTGGAAATGTTATAAATTTGGAAGAGTATAATATAATATGTACGCATTATATTATTGTAATGTATGTATATTCATTGAATGATATATAACTCTCAAATAAATTTGTAATTTAAATGTAGTATGCCTGTAACTTTTGCGCAAGTGCACACATAAAGCTGACAAAGTTTTATCTGATGAACGGTATGGAAGCGCACAAAATACGAACAAATATAAATATCTTTGTATATTAGACGTATAATGTATATTATAATAGTAGCTGTTGCCCGCGATTAAGTCCGCATGAACCGTAATGGTTTTTCTAAAATAAAATTAGCCTAAGTTACTTCTTATAACATCAGTTATCTGCCATTGAAAGTCCCCTCAAAATCGGTCCAGCCATTTCAGAGATTAGGCGGAACAAACAGACAGACACAAATTATTTTAATTTTTGTTATACATACCGTTATATGCTTTCATATGCATTTAGTAAAAAGATTTTATTTTGAATTTACAAACAGAGACTTCATTTTTATTTATTTGTATAGCTGTATACAGTGTATAGTGTACAGTGATCTCCAACAGGCTGATGATGAACAAGAATTATACCCAACGATTTCTTATATTTACGCGAACACTACACATTGAATAAAACTATTTATTACGGATTTTATCGCGTTTATATTACTATTTAAATTCCCGACGTTTCGACGGTTCATTCTGCGTAAATCGAACCAAAAATTAATATTAAAAAACTGAAGATAGCCGGGCTAACTGTGACATCGGGACGTCAAATATCACAGTCGCCCCCGTGACTATAGGTTGCTGTAAAGCACCCGAAACGTCCGGAATTAAAATAGTAAATTAAACACGATAAAATCCATAAAAAATAGTTTTATTCAAGAATTATGCATATAAACCTTCCTCTTGAATCCTTCTGTCTATTGATTCGCATCAAAATTCGTTACGTCGTTTAAAATATCTAAGTGTACTCTGTTTTATACTATATAGAGATATCAAAAGTTGATTGCTAAACATAGGCCTGTTTCATGGATAGCCTCATAGAGGGAATTTTGTTAGATTTGCCACGCTTGGCAAGCGGTTATGAAACCACAGTCTTTTATTATAAGAATTGATTACTAACCAAAAGGTTAGTCGGTTTTCTTCTATCGACTCTTACATCTACGGAATTATATAAAGTAGGGGATATTCTTGCGCCGCCACTATACATTAGACATTGATATTAACAGTGAAACAGTGTAACGATTAAACTTATTTTTTTTATTTAATAAATACAACAGTAATTGTATTAATTGGCGTACGTATATAATCAGTAATTCGTACCGGAATTTGTTTGTGGCTTGTTCGCCAAGTTCGTAAAACTTAATTTCTTCAGAGAAAACGTCCAGTGGTACATTAACAGGCCGGCGAAGCCGCCCTCCGCTTTGATAGTAGTAAAGGATTGCGTCGAAAGAAGGGCGATTACGGTCGAAGAAGTATTCGTTCCTGAAATTAAGCTTATTGTTATTTCAGGGCACATTAATTTTATCTGAGCTATAATGATTTCTTATATTTTTAATATTACACACATTAAATTATACTATTTGATGGATTTTATCACTTTTAATTTTAATTTAAAAAGTTGGCAATCATTGGATAACCACAGGACTGTAAAGCACCCGAAACGTCGGGATTTAACAAGTTAAAATTAAACGCGATAAAATCCGTAAAATTATTTACATTTCATTTTTCTGAGCTGTTACAGGCACGTTAATTGAACATAATTACTTTAATTATTTCAAAAATTTACCATTACAATAAGCTGGAATGGACATAATTACTCACCTTAGGGGATCAAAATACCGTATTCTCCGCGCGGGATCGCCCAGCAAAGTCTCCGGGAACTGGTTCAAAGTACGAAGTTGTGTTTCGAATTTCAAACCGCTCACCTGGAAACAGAAAGTTCTTTTTAACACCATTGCAGCATTTATCCAAGATTCTATAAGAGTATTCTTTTTCATTATTCCGACAAGCGATTCCTTAAAATATCCAATCAACTTTTTAATTTGAGCTATAAAAGAAAACATCGTAAGAACTAGTGCATGATTAAGAAATGAAATATTTCCAGGACATATGAACTCTACCATTAAGGGCTGAATCAGTGCGTTGTTTTTCTTTTTTTTATAGAATAAGGCTGACAAACGAGCACACAGTCCACCTGATGGGCAGTGGTTGCTGTGGCCCATAGACGTCTACATCTATCTTCGTTTGCGAATTAAAATGCAGATGCGTCGTCGCCCGTGAGGACTATGATTGAACGCTTCTTTCCAGTGAGAAGGGTCTCCGGTTCTCTACACTCACCATACGAAACACAGCAGCTTTAAGCTGCTATTTCACGCTGGTATTCTGTGAGAACGTGGTCCTTCCTCGGTCGAGCCGACCCATTCGTGCTACAACGTGCATATATAGCTGCAGCATGGCTCTACCACGTATAAAAACTTTCTAAACTTGTTGCGCCAAAATCATCTTAGAAATGAGACAAGGAGGTACAGTTCAAACAGTAAATATAGGTATCCTAAGCCTGGCCTTAATTTTGAATCTTTGCATTAATTAATTTGCGACAAAATATTTTCCGTTACTTCTTGAGTGGGTAAAGTTAGGGCAGGGAAAGGTACGCCGAGCTGCATCAATGCGTTTTGGCGAATTTCGGAATATTTTTATATTGAGAGGAAGCCTGTGCCCAACAGTGGGATATGATATATATATATATATATATATATATATATATATATATATATATATGTATATATATATTGTAACTTAAACTTTTTTTAACTTCATGAGTAATAAATGCGCTCAAACAGAAAAAGATACAATTGATTAACATGGGAGTTAAGTGATTAAACAAAATTTCAAAATACCATCACCATTATATCAAATACATGATACAGCATATCAAAAGCCTAATATAGGCCTCCTTCCCAAATTACCACATCTCCCATGGATATGCAATAGCTGCCATGCTTGACAAGCGGGTTGGCAACCGCACTATTTTTTTATTCAGATGTTATTAGGAAGATGTTACGACCTCTGTCGCCTCTACTGACACTCACGGGCGGGACGTAATGGGGTAGTGGATATTCTTACATATATACGCGACTACACGGTCGAAAATTTCCTCATGTTCGTCAAAAATAAAACCCAATACGAGACATAGGAAATATGCGGCGGCCTTCTAATGAAACGATGTAGTAAAGCACGGTCAACGGAAACGCGCGTCGAACAGTCTTTTTATTTATCAAAACAAATCATTAGCAGTGAAATAACGTTTGATTAACACTTGTTTCTTTAAAGCGGCGTGATTCGGACGCTCGTAATGTTCTGAGGTCAGCAACGCAGTACTAACTGCTTTATTTTCTCTTTGTAAAATAAAAACAAAAAACATGCGTGCACCTCAAATAATTTTGACGGCTCCGTGGCGCCGCGAGTTCGAATCCCGCACGAAACAAGTTTTTGTATGGCTTATAGAATAGAATAGAATGATTTTTATTCACTATTGATTATTACATAATACTTATTGAAAGTAATTTTTTATTTACCACTGGTTCGGAAAATACCTCTGTCCTGTGAAGAACCAGCAAGAAACCCAGCGTGACTTTTTTTTAAACATAAATTCACTTAACAATAATTTTCTTTATACAATTTTAAATGAATTTTCATAGAACCAGCATGGTGGCGATCACCTTATTCCCAGGGGTTATTTTCATTCATGTATTCCTTGATATTATAAACAGTTTTTCTTTAATAAAACTTTTAAACATGTTTATTGACAAACTTTGAACATGTTCTGGGATTTTGTTATAAAAGCGTATACATTGCCCCATAAATGAATTAAATATAAATCATTGGTCCGTTTCTGGATATTAGTCCGAGTGATATTTATGTATGTAAACTGCCCCCACGATACAGGAGAAATTTCTGGTGTGGAGTTAACGTGTTATTAAAAGAAGTATTGTTATGTAATGTAAATGTAAATTAATACCTTGAATATTATCCGCTTTAGAAAAGCTAAAAATAGAGTGTTGAACACTCACGGCTCTGAAAAACTTTAGAAGTGCTTAAAACTAAAACTTTTATAGATATTTTATGTGTATAGAAGTAAATGACGTCATTGTAGCGTCTTCTTTTTTTTAAATTTAAGTGGAAAATGTTGTTAAAGTTCACTATGATGGTAAGTGGTTCATACAGCCCATATAGACCAACATAAAACAAAGGAAGCAACAGATGCGTCACATCTGAGGACAAAAATGGAATTATTAACAGCCTGTTTTATATTAGCTGTATATGTATACCCTTAATACAGAAACACTAGTGGTATTAAACTACCATTTAGCTTGCAGGCCTTTTACGCAGCAAAGAAGTCGACGTGGTAGATCCTCGCTGCAGCTTTATTAAGGTTGTAACACCAAAGGGTCGGCTCGACCGGGAAGGACCACGCTATCATGAAATACAACATGGAATACAAGCGTAAAACAGCAGCTTAATGCTGCTGTGTTTCGTGTGGTGAGTGTAGGGAACCGGAGATCCTTTTTACTGAAAATGAGGCATTCGTATTTATATTACGATTCTTAATCAAGGATAAATGTAGATATCTATAGGCTATAGCATTCATTTACCATCAGGTGAACTGTGTGTTCGTTTGTCACTCATGATTTATTAAAAAAACATAGTTTTGATATATGACTTAAAACACCAGATTCAAATTATTTAATGTAGGTAATGTGTTAACAATCATACAATCGATCTTACTACAGCCCGTCACTAGACTACTGAGTTTATCCAGGGATTCTAACATTAGTCCAGCTATATACCACATGTGTATATGATGTTATAAATAAATAAATTAATATCTATATCTTCGCCAAAATCAAGATGAGTAAGTATGTCGCCATCGATGTTGATTTTTTATACAATGAGTGTAACAAAATAACATACAGGTCTGATGGTAAGTGGATACTGTGGCCCAAATTTTTTTTTTAATATTATTTTAAGCCAGCGCGTAACTTCAATCCCATTTGATGGTAAGTGGTGATGTAGCCTAAGATGGTGACGCGCACTGACTTAACAAAAGCATATTCACTCTTCCCTTGAAGACACCTACATTGTAATCGGATGGAAAGGCATATGCTGGCAACTTATTCCACACCTTTGCTTTGATGAATGACGTAGCAAACCGTTTGATTCGAATGCGTGGTAAGTCAACAACGAAAGGATGGAGACTGGCCGAACGCCTGGTTGTCCGATGGTGGAAGGGAGAAGGAGGAATTAAATTATGCAATCCCTGTGCACACTCTCTGACATGCATACCCATATATGGCAGCAATACTTTATGCACGACCGGACTTGCGCTTTATATAAAGTAAGCAGCTGTCCCGGCGTAAAGTATCACCGCACCTTTGCAAGGACTCTTAACTTCCTTGCAGCTGCTTTGGCCTTGGACTCAATGAACCGCCCGAAGTTCATATTTAGGGCTATCTCAACCTCCAACAACTGAAGGCGGTTGGTGTATTCCAGTGCTACATTTCGGAAAAGGAGCCAAGGTGAGATGGCTCTTTTTTCAATGGAGAGACACGCTTGTGTTTAGAGGCGTTGAATTTCACAAGATTGGAATCACCCCATTCGAAGACTGCCTGTAGTGTGAGATTCACATGCTCTAATATAGCTTCTCTTTCGGACTGGATTTGTTACCGACTGGCGCGAATACTTGTTTAATATATCTCCACAACTGTGCTATCATCAGCATACCCATAGATATCAGGCTTAAGCAGATCATTAATATGCAGCAGGAAGAGAGTTGCAGAGAGAAGGGAACCCTGAGGAACACCGGCATTAGTCGCCACAGGATCGGATGAGCAGCCATCGACGACGACCCGGAGAGACCTTTCACTCAGAAAGTCCTTTACTCAGTCAATGAAATCAGGGGATAAGCCGTACGCTGGAAGCTTACTCAAAAGACTAGCGTGCCAAACTCTGTCAAAGGCATTCGAGACATCATGGGAAACAGCAAGTTCCCCACTGCTCTCGAGTGACTCGCCCCATACGTGTGTGCCATACGCTAGAAGGTCCCCAGCTGACCGATTTCGGCGAAATCCGTACTGTAAATCACCAAGGAGGTCATTCTGCTCTAGCTTTGCCATTAAGTGGGCATTCGATATACGCTCCATAATCGTGCAGAGTATGTGGAGGTATATACCATCATATACAGAATACTCATCTATCTTCAATTAAGAATCAAAATGCAGATCCGTTGTCACCACTGACAATTAAGGTAGAATGCCTCGATGCCAGTTAAAAGAGTCTCCGGTTCTCTACAGTCAACATACGAAACTATATACTATAAACTAGTAAACAGTTGCCTTTTTATGTTGGTATTCTGTGAGAGCGTAGTCCTTTGCCGGTCGTGCAGTAGTATAGATGCAGCGTGGCTCTACCACGTAACCACTACAATGTACTACCGCCCTTTGCAGCCCCATAGCCTGAATACGTCTTCCAATGCAGCGGAAAATTCTTATTAATGATAAATATGCCCAATTATCTAGTAAAGCGATAGATAAGAAAAAAATGTGCAAATAACATTTTTATCGTCGTCGTCGCGTTTAAGAATATATTTACAAAAGTGAAAATGCGAGAACGAATGTTATGAGTGTTTAAATCTCAAAATAGCGTCTGAAGCATCATATGCTTATTGTTTGAGGCAGACATTTATGTTTTTATTTAAATTAACGATACGAGTAAAAGCCTAAGCAGCTTGATGCAGCGGTGATAAAAATAACTTTAATTTCTAATATTTCTTTAATGTTACTTTTTCTAAGTTCTATTTCTATCGCTATGTAGTTAACCCTAAGTATGTTTACTGTCTGTGAGTCATTTCATTTTAGTCCTAAGGATAATAACACCGATATTCTGACCCTCGTTTGTTTAATAATGCTTTTAGTATTAGTAATTCACTTACTTCTTTTTATTTTTTTTCGCTACTCTATAAAGAATTCTGCCAATGTGACATCAGTAATTTACTTAACGAATTTCTATCCTTACATTATAAGCAAAGAAAATCGCAGGTTCAATGTGTGATTATTGTAATACGTGATATTAACATTGCTGAAGATAAAAAATATATTTTTTTTATTAAAATAAAACATACAGTCGTATTAAGTACCGTCTCCTTTTTGGAAGTCGGCAGAAAAACAGCTACAGTACAGCTTGTACATTTGTTTTGCAGCATGTACAGCTCTACATTTTGTTTCATTAAAACAAAAAAGCAAAATATTTAACACAACGAGGGAAGTCTCCATCTCTGACCTAATACTTCGGTCAACGTCGCGTCGCAGTGGCCGACCTTGGAGATGTTTTTAACGGCAAAGACTGAAATGTACGTTGTGACGTCCCGCGGGGCTTCGCTGCTAGTCACCTGTCAGTCCCGCGCATGAACATTTTTTATGCCGGGTTACTTGGCAATCGTATGTTTTGGCGCTACGTTCATGGCTCATTGATTAAAAGTCTCTGACTGGAATTTTTAATGCGTAAAAATCATTTTAAAGTTTTGATCCCTAAGGCGCGCACCACACAATGACCTGTTTTTCACAAAAACTGTGAAGAAAAGCGCGTCCTCCTCCTACTAACATTAAACATATTGAAGGGTTTAATAAATACATACATAGTCTTTGCATTGCTCTTTCCCTATATATCCTCGTTAGGAAAATAAATTAATATTTAAGATTGCAAATATAACTTTAAACCACTAAGCATGTATAATAAATTAATAAGCTAATTTAATAAATGCTACCGTAACATCCTATGCATTATTTAACAAAGGCACAATGAATTTTAATTACTAGAATCAGGCGTTACTTTGCGGAAATCCACTATATCAAAGATGATAAAAATCAATTTGGTAAGATTCCCGTAATAAAATAAAATTATGTGCCTTATTTAGTTTGAAGAGCACCTTTCACCCTACGTGAATTGTGTGACTCTGCGGTGGCTTTCGTATAGAATAAGGGTGACAAACGAGCACACGGTCCACCTGATGGTAGTGGATGCTGTGGCCCATAGACATCTACATTTATCCTTGATTAAGATTCAAAATGTAGATGCGTTGTCACCACTGAGGACTAAAATGGAATGCCTCGTTTCCAGTAAAAAGGGTCTAAGGTTCTCTACACTAATCATATGAAACACAGCACATTAGCATTAATAAGCTACCATTCTACGCTGGTATTCAATGGTCTAAATGACCGCTTAGCGACCTTCTAATTCACCCGAAGATGCATGTAGCGGCGAAACACACCTATTATCGACGGTGGTGTATTTGTACGTCATATTCCCTATTTTGATATAACTTTAAAATTTCTAACATTTTTTTTTATAGTATAAGGGTGAAAACCGAGCACACAGTCCACCTGGTAAGTGGTTGCTGCGGCCCATAGACATCTACATCTATCCTCTGTTACAGATCAAAATGCAGATGCGTTTTCACCCGTGAGGACTAGGATGGAATGCCTCATTTCCAGTAAAAAGGGCCTCCGGCCACCTGCACTCACCAAGCGAAACGCAGAGGTTAACCTCTACTTCAAGCTGGTATTCTGTGATGTCGTGGTACCACCCCGGTTCGAGCCGGCCCATCCATGCGACAGCAAAAGCTGCCGCCTGGCTCTACCACTGTTAGAATGGAAACAAAGTTCCTCTTTAGGTTTAATAAAACGTTACAATTTGAGTGATGTTTATTTCCATTTGGGTATGAGTCAGAACAAAAACAACTAAGAATTAATACCAATATTTATAATAATATTATTTGTACTCGTAAATATGGTAAGATTTTTAATAAGTTCTGGTACAATATAGTCCTGTCTTTACAAAGTTATAGCATGTTACATAATTTCCAGTGTGTTGCTTATGATTTTGTGTGTTACTCTTTCTAGAGCGTTACGGTACAAATTTTGTTAGCCCCACCCATTTCAGTGATGATGGGCAGCACACTAACCACTCTGCTCAACGTGGTATGTAAGGACAATTCTCTCAAAAATGTCACATTTGGTACAGCTGCAGCAAATCCACGGTAATGCTTATCCCCAACAATGGACTTAAATAGGTTCTTTAAAAAAAAAGAGTAACAAACGAGCACACAGTCCACCTGATAGTAAGTGAATGCTGTGGCCCAGACATCCACATTTATCCTCGATTTAGAAACAAAATGCAGATGCGTTGTTACCCCTGAGGACTAAGATGGAATGTCTCGTTTCTAGTTAAAAGGGTCTCCAGTTCTCTTCACTCATCATACGAAACAGCAGCAGCTGCTTTTTTACGCTGGTATTCTGTGAGAGCATGGTCTTACTCCGGTTGAGTCGACCCATTCATGCTACAACTATTATATAGCTACAATGTGACTCTACCACGTATCACGGCTGATTTTGTGTTGTGTGCGTGAACGTCATTAAATAATTTAGTTACAAGCTGTGTTGTTCTGATTGAGTTGATTAAACCTTTCCTTTGGATTTGGACGCATTTTTTAAAAGAACAGATGTTAAGCGTCTTCCTTCTGCTCTTGTAAATGTCAAGTTTTATAAATATAAAATACAATCAACATGTAAACTACACGAGACGAAGTTAGTAAACAAAGTCCGTTACGTTGGAAGCACACTCAATTCATTTATACTTTAATAGTAAATATCATTTTACTGCGCGTAGCGGCAGCCCATTCATCGACACATTGAGGCTTTTAGAAGGCCAAGGTCGCGCCGAGTGCTTCGTCTGCTAACGAGGTACGGAAGTCCAGGGCTATTCATGCTAAGCGACCGTAAAGTTAACTTTAAGCGGGCTCTTAAGTGAGAGTGTTGCACTCGTCTCAAGCCTCACGAAAAGCCTTCACGTATTTCGAGAGGGAAATTTGTATAATATGCGCACGTAATTAACTCCGTCTTTAAAACTTAGCGGCTTTTGACGCTGAATACGAAACGAAATTAGCCGCAAGCTGTTTAATAGAATGAGTGAAAATAATGGAGTAATATTTTGATAGTAATTTACGAATGATGAAAGAATTAATGAAGAGCATCAAATAATCAGTAATGTAGCGGCACGATTTTGAATATACGCCTTGTGGTTTTAAGAGCTATTTTTAGTTCTATACAATTGTTCTGTTTTACTATTATGTAATATTCATACAGGCTGTTTTTTATATATTGTATAGAAGATATAATTTATTTATTTATTCTTTACAACTAAGGTATATATATATATATCTGTCGCCATTCTCTGCCAGTCAACCCGTAGCGTGGTGAGCTATTTGGCAGGTATTATTATATCTTTTATACTATATGTAAAAATTCCTGTCCAATCCGTTTCAATATAGTGATACGATTATATTTATGTAATATTTTTCGGAGAATAAACAAACGAAGTACCCCGTAAATATAAAATAAAATGTAATTAAATGGCAATACAGGAGGCGCGGTCGGCCGTCTGGTAACAATATTATGACACGACTTTGACCTTTGTTGATCCCAGGCTTCAGTAATCTGTTAATCGTTCGTTCGCTAGAAACAATGGTTAAAGAAACGGGAATCTGGCTGATTTTTAAAACCCGATGAAATTAGAGGGGTGTTATAAATTTGTAGTGTTGTATGTGTGTCTGATTGAGTCCTAACTTAATCAGTGAGCTATGATAGCTCACTGATTAAGTTTTTTTTTCATTTGAAAGGTGTTGTAATCGAGAGTGTTTTTTGGCTTTGTTTCTAGAAAATCTACTGAGCCGTTTAAAGATCATATAAGCTCTTTTTATTTCAAGGGTTTTTTAATTTCAAATTTTAGTTATAAGCAAATTGTAGCATAACATTAATTTTAAATAACAATAATATTTTCATATTTATGGAGAATATTATGATGTTTTAATTCATTATATATTTAATGTTTTAACCGGTTCAGTGCGGATGGACGCCAGGCGTGCCATCGATTACTTTTGCGTGTGGCGTATGACACGCGAGTCGTGTCTTTTTAAAAATCGTTATAACTCGCTCAAATTGCGTTTTTGGAAAATTTATCCAGAACAAAATATGCATTATTTTGCAAGTAGTTCATGCATGCGGCTTCGTTTCTGGATATTTAAATTTGAAATTTTTAGGGGTTTGACAACCTTTTTTTAACTTGTACATGGTACTCTTATTACTTTGTGGGTTTTCAATCATGTTGTGCAAACATAGTCTAATAAGTAACAAATAATAGCACTCATTGCGATCGCTCACAAATTCTAGTTGTAAATAAATTTCTGGAAAACAAGTGTCATGTTAAAAAAAAACAATGCGTTTGTCTTATTGTTTAATTTTGCTGAAAATGGTTGAACTGCCGTCGTATTACTATCATATGGCCGAATAGACCTACGAAGTACCATGTGATCTTGTGATATGGTATAAGGTTTATTTTTGCTTGAAACAGTTTGAAACCGTTCATGCATAAAAAGTTCGCTAATAAATAGTCTTTTGTCAATCTACCGCCGTATAGCGCCGGCGTTTGTTTCCTTTTGAAAACACTTGTTTTGCTATTCTTACTAATTAGACGTTTTCGAATCAACTTTACTTTTACATTTGTATAATATTAAATAATATTTAACATTTGTAAATATTAATAAATCATAAACCTTATTTTTTTCCAAATTAAGGTTCTTGGTTGTTTGATATTTACAAATATTATTATTAAGTGAAAATTGAATTTAATAAAAACCAAGGTTTTACAGGGTGATTTAGCTGTACCTACTTATATAAATAATTTTTTTATAAAACAATAAACAGTACAAAAGGTTTGTAATCTCTTCATAAAAAAGTCACTTACTCTCAATTTCAAAGAAAACACGTAAAAAAACACGTAGTTACCCACTAAAAATAAGTAACTGATTGATAACAATTGTAACTGATGTTTGATGTCAAATAAAGTTAATTAAGTCTAAACAAGTAAAAAAAGCATAAAAAGAACATTACTTTTACTCATGGCTGATGGCACAATAGGCGTGTCTGGGGCGCTTGACACGCCTGGCGTGTCATGAAATATTTGTTCGCCGCCACAGCTAAAAGTTGTTGAAAATCGGTGCCGCAACGAATCGGTTAATTCATTTTTTATGTTTTAATTCATTATATGTATATATTTTAATTATTATTTTAACTATTAATTTAATTAATATATAACTTATATATATATTACAGTATATTATAGAAACACCTTGGTTAACCTTTAATGCGACCTAAAAGCGAAGAGTGACCGAGGTGCGTCTATCGAAACACAAAAATAGTTCCTCGCGGAACAGGATGATAGAAAAAAAGTATAGGAAATCGATTTCACGAATGCTAACGACCTCTCGCAAACAGTTGTGGTGAAATGTAAACATGCGGAATATTTTAACGAACGTGTGATACTAAATATTGTTGTTTCGGATGATTTATAGTCGCCAAGAAGAAATACAACGAACATGCAACGAGCATCGGCAAGCCATAAATTCTTCACTATAGTCACTATAGTCAGGGCCGAGCGGCAACAGGTGGCTTCGAGGGCTGTATAACAAGCTCATTCAATATCGACATACACGTCATAAGTTTTGCGTGGAACGGCACTCAATGAGATATCGTCGCCAGGTTTTCATTTTTATTCTGATGAAAAGCCACCTACCGATAAATATTTAGGTAAATTGGGTATGTTTATAAATTGCTCCCTCATTAGAGATAAATGATAGTATTGAAGATAGTTTATAATTGAAGCTGTTTCACACTGACAATAATGGTGACTAATTTTGTACTTGTTACATATTAATAATAATGTCCTCCAGATCGAATTTCGGTCAGCAGCCAGTCTCAACGGAGACTAGCCACCTGCGCAGTACAGGATTATAGTGGCCAAGTGTATGCGCAAGCACAGGTGCACTATCTATTCCCTCACTCTCATAGTCCGATGGGAAGGTAATTCGACACGCCCCGAAAAGAGATCACTCGCAGAACCAACGGCTTTATGTGCTATCAGAGTTAAACACCGTCAATTTCCTAACTTCGAGATACTACTGCTAATTTCTTGACAGAAAAGGAAACAATAACTGATTCTAGTCCGACTGATTCCTTTAGAACCCGGGACGTTCATGATCAGCAATCCCATTTGCAACCACTAGATTAATAAGGCAGTCACATGTTAAAGAGTGTTACGTATTAAAGGTTATTACTACATTATATTATATACGTATAAAACTATACAGGCAATCGTAAAGGTGGTAAGTATTCGAAAGGTTTTTATCGTGCTACTCGTATATCGCTATGTTAGGGTTATTCTATATCATAAGACCTTAACGAGAATGTTCGCAGAAAAACAGGATTTTTTTTATATATGATGCATATGAGCATGCGAATGGTAAATGACTACCGCCGCCCATGAACAATGAGCGGCGCCACCAGGGCGGCGCCACTAGAAAGTGAGGTATAATATTTGACAGATCTCATAACGGGGAAGTTAACTTGTTCCGAAAATGTGAAGGTTAATGGTTCTTTATGTACCATTAACTATATTTTATATTAATAAGATTAACAATAAATAAACCAAACCACAGATATTCATAGCAGTAGAAAAATTAAAAAAAAGTTAAAATGTGCAAACAATTAAAGAGCAAACCACTGACGCATTGTTTTGTGTATTAATATAATACTTTAGAATTTTTTATTAAAAACCAAATTCTCAATTAAATTATATTGTGTAACATAACAATTTACCTCAGTGTCAACTAGCGACATCTGGTGAGCAGACAATTATTAGCCCTCTTTGCAACGCCAGGGAATTGCAGATGCACTGCGGGTCTTTTAAAAAAGAGTAGGTTCTTTTCTTGAAGGTTCCTAAGTCGTTTCGGTCTGGAAAAATCGCTGGTGAGAATCGATTCTGTATAGTAGTTGTGCGAGGATGAGAACTGTCATAGCACTATATGCCTTAGTGAGCAGAAGTTGCAATGGTTCCGCAAAAAAAGGATACAAAACCTGCGTAGTTTCTGTTGATTTATATAAATTTATGGAACAAACTGTGTAAATATATATTTTATTTGAATAATAAATAACATGTGCATTGTTAACAATATATAATCTTTTTATATGGATATGAGCAAATTAAAATTAAACGTTACATAACACAGGTTACGGATCAATTATCCCACCACGGGTGCACCGAAAATAAATTATCTATTGTTTTTTTCCGTAAAGAGATTTGAAAAAAAAATCCTATGCAAAAGTGAAAAGTGAAAACTGATAAAATCTAAAAATTGTCGCCAATTGTTTTGACTTAATTAAAACATAAAAAAAACATAAACACTCACGCCTGTCACCCAGAGGGGTAGGCAGAGACTACGGAATTCCATTTGGCACGATCCTGACAGACTTCTCTCGCTTCTTCCACATCCATATACCTACGCATACACGCTCGTCGGTTAAAGGTACTCTTGATTTGGCCCATTTTCAATATATCGCCAATTTGGTCGATAAACTTTCGCCTAGGGCGACCCTTCCCGACTCTGCCGTTCACATCTGCAACATAAATTTTCTTTGTCATTCTTTCCTCATTCATTCTTTCTACATGACCAAACCACCGAAGCATTCCTTTCTTAATCCTGGTCACAACATCATCTTGCAAACCAAACTCTTCTCTTATTAAACAATTTCTCACTCTGTCATTCAGATTCATCCCTGATATACTCCTTAATGACCGCATTTCTACAGCATTTATTCTACTCTCGTGCTTCTTCTGCCACACCCAACTTTCACTACCATACATTAAAGTAGGCACTAACACAGCATTGTGAATTGCCATACGTGCCTTTTTGGACACATTCTGACTTTTCACAATAGAGTGTAGAGCACAAACACATCTACTTGCTCTACCAACTCCCCTTCTATTCTTATTTCACATATCGTTTTACTTTCTTCTCTTTCAAAAACCATAACTTTCGTCTTACTTGCGTTCACTTTCATTCCCTTTTCTTTTAATGTTCTGTTCATTAATGTAACCATCATTTGCAACTCGGCTGCCGACGACGCAAGTATGACTTGATCATCGGCGTACAAAAGGCATTTGACGGTTAACTCACCCATTCTTAACCCGCATTCTTCTACTTTCAAATTTTCCAAACAACTGTCCATAAATAGGTTGAACAGCCACGGGGAAGTCACACAGCCCTGTCTGACACCTTTATGGATGCCAAACCAGTCCGAGTAGGCCCCGTTGATCCTGACACAGGCACTAGAGTCCCTATATAGAGACTTCAATGCCTGTATCAAGCCAGCGCTCAACCCAAATGAGTTCAGTGTTTGCCATAATACATCCCTATCCACTCTGTCATAAGCCTTCTCCAAGTCTATGAACGCATAAAAAACTTTTTGGTTTTTGGCCAAAAACTTCTCCGCGATCATGCGCATGGAAAAGACCTGATCCGTACATCCCATTCCCTTTCTAAATCCCGCTTGCACATCTCAAATTTTTCCATCAGTTTCTTTCATAACTCTTTCAATTAGTACCTTAGCATACAGTTTCCCCACAATGCTAAGAAGGCTGATACCACGGTAGTTTTCACAGTCCTGCTGTGATCCTTTTCCTTTATATATTGGGACTATCACGGCTTTGCACCAGTCTCCCGGTACCCGCTTAAGTTCCCAACATAAATTAAACAAGGTGTACAGCAGGTCTGCTACCACTCCTTCTCCAGCCCTTAGCATTTCGAAAGATACTCTATCATAACCGGCTGCCTTACCTGCTTTCATACTTTTCATTGCTTTCATTATTTCATCTATACTTACATCTCTATATATTTCGTCTTCTTTCGGAATTTCTATTTCATTTAATTTAAACGTCTCATCACTCATAAACACGCTTTCAAAGTATTCCTTCCATCTCCTTAAAGTCAAAACTTCGTCATTCAGAATACAGCCATTCTGGTCTCGTATAGCATTCATTCTAGGCTGTTTTGAATGACTTAATTCTAATTGAAATAAATATACATTAATGTAAATTCAACCTTAAATGCATTGTCTGAAGTTGTCTTCTCATAGTTACATACATATTAAAAGCGCACCCAAATGTTCGAGTGGGCGCACATTCGGTAAGGACATTTTTTGTCACTGATTGTATACCTAGTTTTTTATTAGTAGTCGATGCCGTGACATTGCATTGTGATTCCATCTTAGTCTTCAGAGGTGACAACGCATCTGTGACCTTCCTTGTTTCACGTTGGCTGCAGGCTGCAGGTGTCTATGGACTGCGTTAGCTACTTATTGTAAGTTCCTTTATCACTATAGTTTTAAAAAAAATGGTTAATCGGCGTCTTAAATTGTAATTAACAACTTCATTGGCATTGGATTTGCTTGGGTTCACAATCGCTTAGCCTCGTAAACAAATATTATAAAATATTTGTACCTAATGTACATAATGTTTGTATATACTATGCACAGCGATGTCTATTTAATTTCAAACATTTGTTGCTTGTAATGTAAACGAGTAAGACTTCTAATAAAAATATTTAAATTATGTAATCACGTGAAACTGGCGACGACAATTCAAATTTCAAATTAAATTTTTCCAATAAATTCGCTAAATGAGATCAGGAAATTGCTGCGGTTTTTACAGAGCGAGAGAAATATTTCATTACAATAATATCCACTCAATTCAAACCATAAAATTACAGAATTCTCATATTTCTGTCGTTAAATCATTAATCAAACAAAATGTTAAGATTGGTACAAGCATTTTTAAATTTCATAAAGTATTGCCAACAAATATTGTTAAACGTTTTAAAACAACTGACATTGAGTATTTTGTTAAAGATTTAGAGCGCAGATGATACTCGTATATCGACTCTTGAGGAGGAGAGTCGTTGAGTTGAGAGTGCATCAAAGAGTAGTCTGTGGGCCATGTTTTAGGATCCCGTAAGATAGTTTTGGAGGGAACTTGACCGGCGACGGATTGATACTCGTACTACGGTATTATTGTTTAAATAATGGTTTGAATTGGATTTTGATATATAAAAGTGGTGCGATTTTATGTATTAAATGTCTGCGCATGTGAACTATTAGTGGAAACGGTAAAACAAGTGCTCTGATGGTGATGTGATTTTCAAGGTAAGGTGTCTGTCTGCTTAGGCGTCTTGAGTTACCATCTCCAACTGTCAGCTGTCTGCTGGCTCAAGTTGCCGTCAAAATTTCCCAAGGGCTGCTCAATGTGACGCATCAACATATTGTGAAGCTAATTATAGATTATAACTTCAGGCTCAGAAGGGCTAGAACCCAGAGCCGTAAAGCCAGTTATTAAAAAAAGATCCCGTATGAAAGAAGTTTGTGGCCTACAAATAATTGTACCGGGTGTGGATGTTTGTCCATGTCCAATTTATACGACACAGGATAAAATCCCAGCGCGAGTGTAAAGGTTTTTAAATATACCTAAGCAACTATACCCCTTCGTGATACACGATCTATATCATCTATTACCGTATAGAAAAAGCATAGCTACAGTTCGTATACGTTCACAGCTGGGTACATTGTTTGATTTCTGTAAGCGCTATTTATTTATTTTTTAATAATTATATAATAATTACAGTTCTATTAACTAATGCGATGATATAACTGACCTACTGGTCTGAGAGCTCATGATGCATTTTTCATGAAGTGTTTGATGCATCATGAAACTTTGTTTAAAGGTATCAGTCGACTCAATAAGCAGGTATATGACTGTCTGCCTGGTCTACCTGGGTACTCCTGGTACTGCGCAGACAGGTTAGTCGTAAAAAAAATTGTCCAAAAAAGTGTTTGATTCAAATAATAATAATGACTATCCGTCAGCTAAGTTGATAAAGAATTAAGAAAAATAATGGCACATAGAGGCAGACTACCCCAAAGGTGTATTTTCAAAATATCCAAAAAAAGTGTTTTATTCAATCTGCTATTTTTACAGCGTGTTTATTATATATAATAAAAAATTCTCACAAAAGGGCAGACAGTTTCTCCGGGGGTTAATAATTTAAAAGTCAATACAAATAAATAAAATTAAAGTGTAGTACCCAGGTAGGCCAGGCAGACAGTCATATATCTGCTTATTGAGTCGACTGATACTTTTAAACAAAGTTTCATGATGCATCAAACACTTATTTATATATTATCCTGAGAGAGAATATTAATGTACTAAACAGCACGTGACAATGGTGCATTCTAAAGCGGGATCGTCTTTGCGTCCTCACGAAGAGGGCTTAATTCCCCAGCTACCACGGGTTTTCAAATAATACTGTAACTGAGTGTAACTAATGAACTTTTTTTAAACATTCGTTGTCTTTAAATATGTTATTTAGTATGTATGTATGTATGTGGGCGGAAAAAAGGCTATTTGTGGTTTTGTGACGCTTTGTTTCATAAGGTCTCCAGCAGCTGAATCAAAAATATGCCTTATAATCTTCTTGATATTCGAAGAATCCCTTTTAACGGGGGAAGGGGGGGGGGGGGGAGTAATGGTGAGGAAAGGTAGATAAAATTTTACTTTGTTCTATAACGTACATAACTATGTCGATAGATAAAAGTACTCCATTAAGTTTTCCAATTATTTATCACAAATGATTGAACAAACCACGCTCACAGAAATGTTCACTGCTGGTTTCTCTCGGTTTTCATTGGGCAGCTTGGGTTTATGCGTCGTTAGCGCGCCGAGCCGAGTGTTAAATTATTTAAATGAAAATATATTTTAAATTTAAAAATTTAAAATACCCAATAATACATCTTTAAACGGCTGTTCAGGGTTTTTCTGAAACGTAGTTTAGAACACTCTCGATTAAGATACCTTTCAAACGAAAAAAACTTAAACAAAATCGGTTCATCCGTTCAGGAGTTATAACGCCACTGACAGACACACAGGTACACATAATACACACTACAAACTTATATCACGGTATCTCACTCTGTTTTGTACTGTTTTTGACTGTGAGTGTACCCTAACCCTAACACTCATAACCCGCCTTATATAAGGTTTGTTACGCGGGAGATTCGGTGTAGAAAGTTTTATAATTTGATGTTCTTGTGGTCGACAAATTAAAGTCGATAGAATGATTTACATCAAAGGTTCCACTTCGAAAATAGCTACGAATTTTTAACACGCTTTTACGGTCTTTTTAACAGTCTTGTTACTTACAGTATTAAAACATTAAACATATATACATATTTTTTAATTTTTAAGAGGAAGTCTAAGTTTAAAGTTAAAAGTTTAAAGTTAAAGTTACCACCTATATACGTTCCACTGCTGGGCGCAGGCCTTCTCGCACTTCTGATTAGGCCAAGGAAGTGTCCGCCGTACTGCCCTACTGCATGTTGGCGGATTTCACATATCTTCGAAATATTTTTTTTATTTCTCATACACATGCAGGTTTCCTAACGATGTTTTCCTTCACCGCCGAGCATGCGGTAGATCAGCACTTAAAATTGCAATTAACAATTTCATTGGTGTAGGCGGGGATCAAACCCGGGTTGCTCGCGTACTGAGAATACTTACAACGAACGTTAAGCCTTTGAGCTACCACGGCTCTGCCCTTGAAAAGTTTTGATTATTCATGTAATAAAGCATTTAAGATATTGAAATTTTAGGTTATTTTTTACTATTAGATTTATTATCCAATGGTGTTTACAACTATCTGTATAAAATAAATAATTATGTAATAATAAATTAATAGTACAAAAAACACTTTTTAAAACAAGTTTTTATTGAAATTATGTAAAAAGAAGAAATAAATTTTAAATTAAATCAAGCCCGTTAATTTATTACAAAACACAATAATTATAATTAATTACTTACATACTTAATAATTTGAAAGCTTCTATGAGCGAGGTTAGTTCAATCATTATAGCTAAAATGAATTCAAAATTAATTGAGTACTTTTATGACAATGATTAGTTACATCTTTATTTCTGATATGTTATTTTTTTATTATTATTTCTTGTTTATGTACACATGTAAATCTTACGACAAGCTTTTTATTATATAAATTGTATAACCTAATAAATTAATGGGTTTGATTCAATTTAAAGTTTTTTATTCTTTTTAGAACATTTAAATAAAAGCTTGTTTTTAAAAATGTTTCTTTTACTATTAATTTATTTGTTATTTATTATTGGACTTATTTTAAGTCCGTTAATTTAATTTAATGCGTATTGTTGGTTTTTGATCGCCATCTGAGATCCTCCACCATGAACTTTTTTAATCGCCAGCAGCTGACCCTTGTCGGTCCCTACAACATTTGTTCGAGCACCACCAAACTATCCCTAACTTTTGCAGAGTTATAACTTTTTAAAATTGGTATATAGCGGCCATCTAGTTTTCCACCATTTTGATTTTTTTCCACCATCCCTAGAATTTGCCCAAGCTGTAGGCCGATATTAGTATAGACGCGAGCCCGCTAAATCTTACCATTTAGACGGGTAGTAGTACACCATCTCCTCCAAGAGTCATTTTATTCGTATTCTTCTCAGCGAACCGGTGAATAAAAAAACATAGACAGCCATACTTCCAGTACACCATATTGTATTTAGAGTGACATAATTTTAATTTTGTATTCAACTTAGCAAACTCTTTCATTTGATATCTACATCATAGGGGTCATAGAATTATTACGTACTGGGTAATAATTCTATGATGGGGGTGGATAAAAAACAGTTCGCTATCTTTGGGTGTCCACTATATTGGATTTAGAGTGACGTCATTTAATTTTCGTATTCTGCTTAACAAACCCTCTCATTTGATACCCATATCATCCATATAAAATAACTATGCCGCCATATTGAGCCATCCGCCATTTTCGATTTAGTATCACGTCACTTAGCTTAACTTCACAATCGGTTCTTCACAAACACTTAGCAATCGGTGGAGGATAATTGCTATAAAATTAAGTTGCAATATTTGACCCTAACAAACATATGAGTACATTGCAAGTTAAATAAAAGCTTTTAGTAATATATTATTTATAAATATGTATATTAAAAATTAATGAAAATTGTTTTTTTTTGGGATAATGTTCTAAGAGCGTGTGATTTTGCGCGTGAGACTAATGTTTAGAAAATCGAGTAGAAAAATATTTAATATCGAGTAGTTAATTAATATATTTATAGTTAATTTTTATATTTTTGCTTTGTATATAAGGTTATAGGTAAAAACAAAAATTATAATACTACATACTATACATGTCTTTTAATTTTTTTTTCTAAGTTTTAGTTTAATAGCTTTTTAAACTTTTATTAATGATGATTTATGTGATAATGATGGATTATAGGAGACTAAAATCATTAGTTAAGTCATTGCTTAACTCACACCTTTCTTATGCATATCATCCTTAACACAATCCATGCATATTTTCGTAAGCCTCCCTCTACTCTTATTTTCATCCACTTTCAATTATATTTCATCCATCCATCCATTACAGCCTATAATAGTTTATAATATAATAGTTTATATTATAATAGTTTAGTATATCATAGAAAAAAAATATGTACCTCATAGATTGATAGTTTACGTAATTAAAATGTGTAGGAAGGGAAAAATAACATCTGCCGGGACAGCTAGTTAATTATTAAACCAAGAGGTTGACATTTTTCAACTTGACAAGCAAGACAACATGACAACTTAATAACTAGATATTGGCCACACTCTCAAAGTTTATGTAATTACTCTAACTACAGTCTTCTTTATGACGTCTAAATTCGTGACATTTAAATTCAATGTAACTGTCAATTTGATCTGCCTCTGATATGCCATTAAGTTTAATATAAATTGTAGACCATGAAACATCAAACCTTTTCAAGTTCAGAATTTAAAGTTGAAGTCATTTATACTACTATTGCCCTTTGTAACACGTCCGATTAGTTGGAATTACTCCTCTTGCATTATATATTGCTGCACTGACGTCTGCGGGAAAGGTTAGAAAATTGGAAATATTAGAAATTGAAAAGCGCCTTTAAAGTTAATAAATGACAGAGCTTGTCGAAAACTACCTTTCATAATTTCAATTCATGGAGTTATTTGCCATAGTTGCTACGTTTGGCAGCTTATTTTGAGTCGTTATGAGGATGGTGCTGCTTCCCATCTCCTGTTTTACTTCCCTCTGTCACCTCTTACGACACCCACGGGATGATATGGGGAAGCTGATATTCTTACAGCGCGTTCTTATGCGTAATTGATAAATATTTTTTATATTTTTCCGTTCTCCTCGTGCTCTAATCCAAAGTCCCGAAACCTTTCAGCTTGAGTTACAATACCGTTTTCAGTGCCTAGGAGACTGCAATGCAATGGATGATATGAATGACAAGCTCCTTGAATCGGTCGGAGCTAAGTTCTGCAAAACACGTCGCAGAAGAACACAAAAACTCTCCGATTACACTCTTAATCTCATGGCTTTAACATGGGAAATGAAGTTGCAGTCTTCAACAGATTTGGCAGCATACAGGCAATTGAACAGACAGATCTCCAAATGCATGCGGCGGCACTTACGCGACTTCAATACAGTTCGTATTGAAGAAGCAATCGAGCGGAACCAAGGCTCCAAAGTCATTGCCAGAGATCATGATCATCATGATGGACGACTTATGGATCTAAGACGTGATCCTTCACTGCTGGCCGTATTAGGACGCTCATGGTCGCTCAACTCATATTCGGGGTTTTTTTTTACATGATACACTTAGAAATGACAATAACCGCAGTAGAACCAGAGTGACCGACATAGCCTAACGGAAAAGTAAACTGAAGTGGCAATGAAATGGCCATACAGCCTCGAAGAACCGACAATTGATGGGGAAAAAAGGTTCTTAAGTGGCAGCCTCGTACCGCTAGGCGAAGTGTAGGGCGTCCCTCCATTAGATGAAGTGACGACCTGGTTAGACATGCAGGTAGTCGATGGATGCAGGCGGCTCAATACCGTGCTTTGTGTCTATCTTGGGGGAGGCCCATGTTTAGTAGTGGACTTGTAAAGGCCTGTAATGATGATGATGATGATATTTTTTAAACTGTGTGGCGCTATTAGAATATTCACCACCACGTATCGTCTCCTAGGTGTTGTAAGAGGCAGCAGAAGGAAACTAAAACAGAATATGGGTAGCAGCATTTTTCTAATATCTCTATATATAAAGATTAATTGCTGTCCGTTAGTCTCGCTAAAACTCGAAAATGCCTCGAATGATTTTGATGATTTTTTTGTATGTGTTCGAGTGGATCCCTGGATGGTTTAGATTCACAATTAGATCCGCTAGGTGGCGCTGTTGTCGAGATTAAAAAATCACCCGAGCGAAGCCGGGGCGGATCGCTAGTGTAACAATATGAAAAACTGCGGTTGCTAAGCAGCTTGCCAAGCGTGGCAACTATGTCCAAACTCCTCCCTATGATACAATCTATGGGAGAGTCCTATATATTCAGCATTTGACTTCTATAGAAAGAAAGAAAGAAAAAAAAACATTTATTCAAGGTCTAATCATAATAGATACAAAACAAAGCAAAAAATTGGAATTAAACAGAAAATAAAACAATATTTCCCTAAATTAACAAAAATGTAAAAATAATATAAAATGAGTCTGTGTAGCAGCATAAGACCGTGAAATGGACAGGACTCAGTAAAAATCGAGATACAGAAACACATTGCTCTGATCCCGACACTGGTTTTCAGTCCGGCCCGCACTCCGAGGTAACTCGGACGGCTGCCTCAGTGCACATGCTATAATGCGACGCGAAATATATAAAAAAATATATAGGCTGTAATGGATAAATATTTTTATTTAGAGGCCACTTGTAGTCATGTAAAACTGATCGTTGAACACACAGGTAAGGTTCCATCGTGGTTACTGGGTATTCTATCTTTTATATAGTTATCACATAGGTTTCATACGTGGTAGTACTGCGGCTATATTAGTAGTATAATTGTAGCACGAATGGGTCGGCTCGACCAGCGAAAGACCACGCTCTCACAGAATACCAGCGTAAAATAGCAGCTCAACGCTACTGTGTTTCGTATTGTGAGTGTAGAGAACCGGATACCCTTTTTACAGGAAATAAGGCATTCCATCTTAGCCTCACGGATGGCAACGCATCTGCATTTTGATTTGTAATAGAGGATACATGTAGATTGTCTATGGGCCGCAGCAAGCACTTACCATCGGGTGGGCTGTGTGGTCGTATGTCACCCTTATCCTATATTAAAAGAGGTGCACCGATATATGTTACATAACGCGTGAGCATTGTGTTGACCGTGGAACGTCAGATTTTCCGTTTAAAGCCAAGTTAAGTTCAAGGATTTAATAAATACAACCTTTAAATGCTCATCCTATTAGGGCTCTTGCGAATACTAATATGTGCAATGCCGACAGTATGACAACTTAGTTTATATATTTGTGAAGGTTTTCGACAAGGATGCATCGCTGATAATACATATTGGATAAGTAGCCGGCCACGGAACATAACAAATGTTGTTTAAATATTCATTACAATTCATATAAAATTTCATTATTTATGTAATTGTGTATTGATAAGAAAGAAATATAAGAGACAAGCTGTAGCATTGTATTACACCCCGTCAGTGGTGAATTTACCAAAATACTTAATTAGTGGGTGTCTAAGTCTGGAAAGGAGTATAAATGCCAAATTTCAAGACCAGGCCAGGTCAAAAGAACCCTAAACCGTAGAGCATGTATGAAGGGAATAATGAAAGTGGACGAAGCGAAATAAGTATGTAAGGATAGTAGAAAGTGGAAAGAAGTGGTCTTTGCCTCTACGGGAAAGAGGAGTGATTATATGTATGTATGTATCGGGCGTAAAGTTTTGGAAATCTCGCGATGAGTGAGTGAGTCAGTGGTATTTCGCTTACTAAATACCAGTGATCGGCCCCGGCTTCGCACGGGTGATTTCTGGATCTCGACAACGGCGCTACCTATCGGATCCAAATGTGAATCTAAACTATCTAGGGATGCATTCAATCACAAACAGAAAACGTTATCAAAATCGTTCAAAGTGTTTTAGAGTTTTGGTGAGACTAACGGACAGTGATTGATTATATTATATAAAGACGTTATAGAATAATTAATGGCCAAATACTCAAACACTATTCAATTTAAAGTTTTAAAGACGTCGTTGAGTCACGTGCTGTCATAGTCACTTTGACTGAAAGTGATAGAGACAGCACGAGACATGACGGCATCTTAAAATTCAGTAGCGTTTGAGTATTTGGACATAGTCTTAAGGCATTCTTAGCCAGTTAACTCTGGGAGTAGTGGAATAATGTAATAGGTGTAACACAAGCTAGCTTTGGTAAGAAAGTTTTAATTGTTAGTTCAAGTTTAAACCAACTTTATGGGAGTAAGAAATTAGAAAGAATTAAGAATATTTCTATTTTAAGAGCAATTAATTTTTGCTCGTTAGTTTTGCGTAAGATAGTATTTTAAAAATATATTTTAATATGAGGCGTACGTAAGATTGTATTTTTTAAACATGTTACAATATTAATCGTACCTTTAATTAAATTTTCAACCAAGTGTAAGAAAAAACAACAGTAGGCTCTATATTCGCCACGTATATATGCATATTTTTAATTTTATCACCGTTTTATCGGAAACGCCTAAACCAATTTCTGTAATTTTTTTAATTAAATGGAACATTTTTCAGGGTTTATCCCATACAAATTTAATGAAAATAATTCTATTACTAAAGGTGTAAAAAGAGAAGTTGAAGAATTTAATGTAAATACATAGATGAAATACTAATTGTTGCCTTGAACTAGTGATATTTTGTGGACGACTCAAAAGGGTTAACATTTATTAAACACAATAAAAAAAAGAAAAGTGAAATAATAACATTTCTTGATTTTGAAGATGGAACTTTAATTCCTCGATATATGCAGCTCAAGGTTGCTGTGTTAGTTATAGTGAGTGTAGAGAATCGGATACCATTTTTACTGAAAACGAGGCACTCCATCTTAATCCTTACGGGTGACAACACATCTGCATTTTGATTCGTAATCGAGGATAGATGTAGATGTCTACGGGCTACAACATCCACTTACCATCAAGTGGACTGTGTGCTCGTTTGTTGTCCTTATCCAATAAATAACAAAATAGTTTGGAAAATCCAAAAAGCACGTCTCATGAGCGTTTCATATAATTTTAATGAAAAAAATAAATTACCAAAATAAATCGATTACACAAAGTCTAAAATAGAGAATAGAATATAGAATAGAATAATTTTTTATTCAAAATAGATCACATGTGTAATTCTTATTGAAAGCAATTTTTTACTTTACCACTGGTTCGAAAAAAAAACCTCTGTCCTGGGAAGAACCAGCAAGAAACCCAGCGGGATTTTTTTAAAAGCATATTTTACATTAATGATTGGCAGACACAAAATTTATTTTAGAAACAGCTTGGAAGCTACCAACTTATTCCCAGGGGTTATTATCAACCATGTATTCATTTATACTGTTATTATAGTATAAATGAATACATGGTACCTTTTTATACAGTTTCAACTTAACATAACATTTAAAACTTGGAATAGAGAAAGCCTGTACACTTTCCGGAACCCTGTTCTAATAGCGTGTACATTGCCCCATGAATGAATTACTGACTCTGTGGAGTCGAGAAACTGGTATCACTAGCTTGTGTTTGTTCCTAGTGTTTACAGAATGTACATCACTTTTTTTATTAAAACTACCTTTGTTTTTGTGAACATACATTAAATTTTCGTAAATATACTGAGAGGCCAAAGTTAATATATTTATTTCTTTAATTTTATCTCTAAGAGACTCTCTCGGTTTTAGGTTGTAAATAGCTCTAACGGCCCTTTTCTGTAAAACAAAAATAGTTTCTGAATCAGCCGCATTTCCCCATAGCAAAATCCCATAAGACATTATGCTATGGAAATAACTGAAATAAACTAATCTAGCTGTCTCGACGCTAGTGAGACCTCTAATATTTTTTACAGCATAGGCTGCAGAACTTAGGCTGCTTGCTAGTTTGGACATGTGAGGGCCCCACTGAAGCATTCCGTCGAGAGTGATGCCAAGAAAAACACTGGATTCAACAGGGCTCAGTTCTTTCCCATTTAAAAACATATTGGTACTCAGATTTTTAACATTCGTTGTTGTAAATTTAATACATTTACTTTTATTTCCGTTTAAATGTAGATTATTAACGTTAAACCAATGCACTAACTTTGATATAGCATTATTGACTTCGTCACATTTAAATGATTGACGTTTAAGTTTAAAAATCAAGGAAGTATCATCAGCAAATAATGCTATATCATGATTATCCCCTACAAGAGAAGGTAAGTCATTAATATACACTAGAAATAGGAATGGGCCGAGAATGGAGCCCTGAGTTACACCCATTAGTGACCCGGAAGAACTTTTACCATTGATAATAACTTTCTGCATTCTATTAGTTAAATATGAAATAATAAGTTTAAGCGCTGTGTTCTTGACACCATAGTATTGTAGCTTCCTGATTAAGGTCTCATGGTGAATGCAGTCGAAGGCCTTGGAAAGGTCACAAAATATACCCAAAGCATCCCTGAATTCTCCCATGCACAAAAAATATGTTTAATAAGCGTCAGTTGTCGAGCGACCCTTTGTAAAACCGAATTGATTTTTATGTAGCAATTTATTAATATTAAAGAAACTTAACATCTGATCCAAAATTATTTTTTCAAAAGTTTTACTAAATGTTGGTAGTACAGAAATTGGTCTAAAATTGGCGGGGTCTAATGTACCACCTGATTTAAATAAAGGTATGACTTTACTATGTTTCATTAAATCAGGAAACGCACCAGATTCCACGCTTGTATTAAATATAGTGGCTAGATACGGTGCTATTATATCTATTATAGATACTCGTAAAATAACTTTAACGGAAATCCCCCATAAGTCTGTCGTTTTCTTAGGTATAGGATATAGGTCGCATGGTACATTTGTCCAAGGGCTAAAGAAGAAAATGAAAGTGCCATTAAATTTTTAATAGCAATAAAATTTATAAAACTTGAAAAGTTTATTAACAAGCGACGTGTACTACGCTTTTGATATGAAACAGGGAAACCAGTTGACGTAATTATGAAGCTAATAAAATAACCCGGTCTCGATACGTCAATTTTTGCGGGAGTTATCGTGACCACATACAAAATCAACATCCGGACGTCCGCGTAAAATTCTTTCAAACTGTTATTTATCGAAGTAGAAATATAAAATGATTTTTCAGAAAATATAAGATGGATAAATTACATATTGCACTCATACGATAATATGCGGCTACTCATATTATCGTATAAGTGCAATATGGTTATGATACAGGCATTTTAAGACCACAAAATTGCTTGACATTGACGTGTGGAGAGAAATACGCTACTGCGTTACCTAATAACGCCTCGCGTTACGAGGCGTGTAATACACTGACATAATGTGGATTTATTTTGGAGTCAACTTGTACTAAAAGTTAAATAGTTATTTATGATGATCATAGTTTTTTGATGTCATTATAGTTCGTATCACTATTTCGAATAGAGGATTGAGTCTTATAAGTTTGCAATATTTTTTTAACTGTACAAAGTTAATAAATTCTCAAGTCACCGCGTAGGGCTGTTTCGCTCAGGCTATGTAAGGCAGAAGCGATAAGCGCGTTAAAGCGCCATGCACGCGACCAGCGCATAAATTAAATTTACGATCATAGAGCCCAGCAGTGCTCCGCGCGGTATTTCTTTCGCCGCGGATGTTGCTCTGCGGTTGGCAATGGACCGGTCCAAAAATACATTTTATTGTGCGTTCACCAAGGGCGGCCGAGGTGCGTAGTGCAGCCGAGCGACGGAGCAATTTTATGAAGAGTTTTCGTAATTAATACAGCAACGGCGTGACGTTGTAAATCCGACCGCAAATGGTTCCTGACTTTAAAGTTTTATTACGCTCAGTGGAAATTACATCCGGTGCGTGCTATAACATAGCGTCTTCGCGTAAATTTTCCAGAGCGCGAAAGATTGGACTGATACATCGACGGCGAAATTGATATCTAACAGTTTCTGCTTATCCATCCATCCATTAAACTATACCTACTGCTGGAACTCTAGGCCTCTCCCATAGATTCATTCATAGGGAGGACTTTGCATAGTTGCACTTGGCACACGGGTTGGCAATCGCATGCCAATGCAGTTTTTTTTATAATTTTGAGTTGTCATAATAAATATACCGCTGCCCATCTCCTGTTTCAGTTTCTCTCTGTCGCCTCTTACGACACCCATGAGACGGTAAGGGACAGTGGATATTCTTACATCGCCACCACACGTATTTCTTTCTACGTGTAATAATACGTCCCACTAGGTGGCATGAACTCTTTTCTGACTCTTTTTCTCCTTTCTGATTTGTTCCGGTTTGAAGTGTATAGAGTGCCAAAATAATCCTCGGAATGATGACGCATACGTCGCTTTCTCTGTTTGAAGTTTGTCAAAGGTATCCATAAACTGCAGTAGTCACGTTCCATCACGATTTTAAGTTCGTTTATCAATTCAGCTTTATTTATTTAACAATTTATGTGTACAAAGTAGTTACGTACGTTTTATACGTGGTAGAGCCATGCTGCAGCTATATTAGTAGTATAGTTGTAGCATGAATGGGTCGGCTCGACCGGGGAAGGACCACGCTCTCACATAATAGTGAGTGTAGAGAACCGGATACCCTTTTTACTGGGAAAGAGGCATTCCATCTTAATCCTCACGGGTGACAACGCATCTGCATTTTGATTCGAAAACGAGGATAGATATAGATATCTTTGGGCCACAGCAACCACTTACCGTCAGGTGGACTGTGTGCACGTTTGTCACCCTATCCTATAAAAAAAAGTTACAATGAAAAATAAAAAGATATTTTGCACAAAGACACTGCTTATTTCATATTGAAATTTCTTCCAGCAGGCCCGATATTATAATATTAATATACATAATATAAAATAAAGATAATAAATACATATACATATACATACGTCCATACATACAAACCGATGAGAAACGAAGATAGTGCTCTTTAACTCGCCTTTTAAACACTGAAACTGTTTGAACCACATCACGAAAGAAGCAGGAAGAGATTTCCATAACAGAACTTAGTTCTGGAAGGAGGGGAATTTATCAGAGTTTTAAGTGTGATCTACAAATTGTTTTAAGAGAATGAGCAAAGCGGAATCAATCACGTGGATATGGCGGTGATGTTGGATTGTATAGTATATGAAAGAAGAGGCAAAGGATTCGGGTATTCCTGCGAAGTTGGATTGGGAGCCATTGGAGCTGTTTGCGATGGGAATAGACTTGATTATACTTTTCTGCCGACTTCCAAAAAGGAGACGGTACTCAATTCGACTGTATGTTTTTTTTATGTGTGTTACCTTATAACTTTGTACTGGGCGAACCGATTTCGATGATTATTTTTTTATATGAAAGCTGATAGCTCTCGTGGGGTCCCATATGAATTTGATCAAGGTCAGACCAATGGTTATTGAGTTATTCTTAAATAACCTATATTGAAATCGCTTATATTGAAGTCGGCTGTACAAAATTTTTAATTTTAAATTATTTAGCCCACAAATATAACGAATACATAAGTTTTGCAAGCGCTCGAGTTTGTTTAATTGCTCTTCATTCGCATCCAAATAACAGACATCAGCATAATCAAGAATCGGGAAAATGTGTGTACAAGAGAAATCTTCGTTAATAAAGGCAGAAAACTTTGAAGGCATTTTAATTAATGAAAAGTAAAATTGATTTTCCTGTTACTTTCTGTGATATGTGCATTCCATATCAACTTGCAATCCTCGATAATGCCCAGTTTCTTAAATGTTTCTGAAATGCTTAGTGGAGTGCCATTCATTTGCAGTGTTGGGAGTGAAGTAAAATCAAGATATATAAAAAGTTAAAAAGTTTTATAAAGAAATACATATTCAATTTTTGGTAATACAGTTTAGGAATTAATTTAATAGACATTGACGAAATTCATAAACATTAACGGTTTTTCTCATAAATACGACATCTATATAATTATAATTTATATATTATTATATTATAACTCTTTCTCTCTCTTTCTTATCACTAAACGACGGTAGGCAAGGAGAAGTAATGCTCAAGTAAGCGATAATAAAAGATTGTGTATAAGGTCTCTTTTTGTTATCATCTGTACTGTATTTAAATTCTTGTAGAAAAATGCATATCTAGTCTTTGACCTCTCAAATGAAATAAATCTATTAAAGTGCATACAAAATCTAATATTTATTGTATATGTGGGAAAGAGCTTTGCTTGTGGTGATTCAGGCGTAGTTGTAAATACATCGATTTTAACGATGCAATAAATATAAAACGTTGCAAATAATTTTAGAGAGAATCGGTTAATTTTAGAAAAGTTATTTTGAGATGGATTTCTGATTTCTCGGTGTTTTCGAGACTGATACGGGTTAAGTAAATCTCGTTACCCTCACGTCACCGTGCCGCGCACTTCAAGCGAGCCAGCCGTGCCTCGAGTTCATTAAATACAACTTCATTCTGAAGTCTATTTTTATTACATATCGTAATGGGCGTATTAATAATAAACGCCTCATTTCAACGTCATATTCTTTATTTGATAATTTTACAAATATACAATCATAACAATATAAACGTTCTATGCGTGATTGAGTCACGCTGCAGCTATATTATGGTTGTAGCATGAATGCGTTGGCTCGACTGGGGAAGGACCACGCTCTCATAGAACAGCAGCTTAATGCTGCTGTGTTTCGTTTGGTGCATGTAGAAAACCGAAGAACCATTTACTGGAAACGAGCCATTCCATCTTTGTTCTCAGGGGTGACAAGAGGGGAAACGACCTCATGATAAGTGACTACAGCTGCCTATAAACAACTGCTACACAGGTGCGTTGCCGGCCTTTTAAAAAGGTGTAAGCTTTTCTTGAACGTCCCTGAGTTATATCGGTGGTGGTAGCCGATTCCACATAGATTTCCTAGGCGTAGTCCCAAAATCATGGAAAACGGCTTTCGTCCACCCGATCCCTAAAAAAGGCGATCGCTCAGACCCGTCTAATTACAGACCTATCGCCATCACCTCCTTGTTCTCCAAAATAATGGAGTCTATTATTAACTGCCAGCTCATGCGGTACCTCGATGATCACCAGCTGATTAGTGACCGCCAATACGGTTTTCGTCGGGGTCGATCAGCTGGTGATCTTCTAGTTTACCTGACTCATAGATGGGTGGACGCAGTAGAGTCCAAGGGGGAGGCATTGGCCGTTAGTTTGGACATTGCGAAGGCCTTCGATAGGGTTTGGGAAAAAGCGCTTCTTTCGAAGCTCAATTTCTTCGAAGAAATTGTGCAATTGGATTACCATTTTTCTTGCAAATCGGAGCATCAAAGTCGTCGTAGACGATGCATACTCCGATTACAAGCCTATTAATGCTGGTGTTCCACAAGGTTGCACGCATGTGGATGTGTATCACCAACGCTGTTTCTTCTGATATGTTGCAAACTGGTAATATTCATTGCTATGACAGCACTGGCCAAATTAACCGTCTCCGTGTACCGGAACAAACTTGTGTCTGAATTCAAGTCTTTGTTCATCAAACATGTTACATCCCTTTGCATTTTCTTTCGCATCTACCACGGGGAGTGCTCTGAGGAATTGTTCGAATTAAGGAGAATGGGATTTTTGGGCCTGAAGTTAACTAATTGGTTTATACTTTAAAAACTGGCCATATTTTTCTTAAGTAAAATCCAAAAAAGTAGCTCTTTTTACAATCTAGATTTCGCAAAAACTATAAAATTAGAAATAAGTTATAAAATCGATTGTAACATATTATTTATGGCAATAAATCGATAAGCAAAAAGAATACACTAGTGAAGTTCTCATTTCTGAACATTATCTTCCAATAGAGGACTTCTCATTTTGAAACTTGACAGTTCAAACTAGTAGTAGTCTTTTAAGTAAATAGTTTGACTATTTACTTAAAAGAAAAAGACAGATTTTCGATTCGATTTGAAACGAGCGCAATATAATCGATTCTCGATTAAATTGAGCATTTTAATACCTATTTTCGATTATTTTTCTATGTTAACTAGGGAGATAAAAAAATTGTGTACATATCTATAAAATAATAATAAAAAATACAAATTATCAAAATTCCAACTAGTAACAGTTAAAGTTAAAAAAGTTAAAGTAATCGATCTCAGAATGATATCTCCAATATTAACTTCACTTAGTGTTTTTTTTTTATAGGATAAGGGTGACAAACGAGCACATAGTCCACCTGATGGTAAGTGGTTGCTGCGGCCCGTAGACATCTACATCTATCCTCGTTTGCGAATCAAAATGCAGATGCGTTGTCACCCGTGAGGACTAAGATGGAATGCCTCATTTCCAGTAAAAAGGGCCTCCGGCCACCTGCACTCACTAAGCGAAACGCAGAGGTAAACCTCTACTTCACGCTGGTATTCTGTGAGGTCGTGGTACCACCCCGGTTCGAGCCGGCCCATCCGTGCGACAGCAAACGCTGCCGCGTGGCTCAACCACTGTAAACGGTTGTTGTTTTAACTTTCGTTAATCGTTTCACCATTACATTTCATTATTAACCTCAGCTTTTTGGCGATTTTATACTAATCCTGCCTTTATATCTTTAAGTAATTATAGTGAATAATAGCCTGTTACAGTGTAATAACAGTGAAAAATCACCTGTTACAGTGTAGGTAATAAATAATCGCACCTTTACTTATTCTACAACAACTCAGCTCCTAGATTGACAAATCTTGCCAGATTTACAGCTATGAATTGTTTATATATACGCTTTCAAATGGTCCTACTTCCAGCTTGTTAACACTTGAGCCCAAGAATGTATGGAGACGTCTCCCTCTCCTTTCACAAACGCACATCGCGGCAATATTCCCGATCCCATCCACACCATCTGAACGCTTGTAGGTCCCCTACTGTACGTTTCACTAGAAGTTTTCTTCCGCGTACTACCTCTATGTGGAATAGTTTACCACTGGCGATTATTTCGGACCGATACGACTTAGGGACCTTCAATAAAATATCTTACTCCTTTCTAAAAGGCCGGCAACGCACCTGCAATTCCCCTTGTGTTGCAGTTGTTGTTGTCACTTACCATCAGGTGAGCCGTATGCTCGTTTGCTCCCTCTCCTAAAAAAAATTGGAAGGAGCTGGCACTGGGGTGCCCAGTGACCAGAGATCAGAATAGAGACAGAATTCCATATGAATCAAACTTAACACTGCAAGTAAAACGGCAAGTATGTTCAATAGACTGAAAATCGCCGAGAGAAACCCAGCTAGCTAATAAAGGGTTTTAGAGTTCCAAAATTTTTACAAACAGGTGTCACTTTTGGTCATTTCTTATGATTTGTGCAAGTCATCATGTCACATAATCCTTACATCCTATAGAAGTCCACTGCTAATGGGATTTTGCCATAGTGGCCACGTTTGCCAGGCGGTATGGCAATCACAATTTTTTTATTATTATAAGTTGTTATTAGAAAGATGCTCCTGCCCTTCTGTTTCACTTTCCCTCTGCCACCACTTACAACACACACGGAACGATTTGGGGTTGGGGATATTCTTATACTGCCACTACACGGTTAATAAATAATATATCATAAAAACGGTTAATTAAGTATCCGAACCAATTCTCAGCGGTGGACGTTTCATAGGCTGTAATAAATAATGGACGAACGTAATGGAATATTCAAAATCGAAACGTTGTTTGAATAATACGATACGATTCGACTTAGGGACCTTCAAGAAAAGAGCCTACTCCTTTTTAAAAGGCCGGCATCGCATCTGCAATTTCCCTGGCTCCCCAGGTGTTGCAGTTGTTCACGGGCGGCGGTAGTCACTTACCATCAGGTGAGCCGCAAACTCGTTTGTCCTCTCTTCTATAATAATAATATAATGTCCTTTTTACGTATTTCTTAAATAATGTCATAACCACCCTCTCTTGTAGCCAGATATAAAACAAATATTTGTGGGTCATACAATAATTTAGATCAAAGCCGCCGCCCGCAGTTCCGCAATCAAACACTTCCACTGCGTTGCCGAACCATCAATCGTCACCTCGCGTGAAAGCATAATATATATTTGAAAGCTTCTCTTTGGACGTTTGTTTTTCATTCGCGCTAAAAAGCAAAGGTATAAATTTAATAACGTAATTTATTTTTAAGTTAAAATGTTACATTATATTTATTTATTATTGTATTTATAGTTATATCCTAATCACTATATCGTATAGTATCGTACAGTACTTCATTTCTTTCTCTTTAGAAACTTATCAATATTTACGGACGAGTTAATGTGGCTCATGTACTGTAAGAAATTCATGTTATAATATTTCTCGGAAATACATCAGAAGCTAAATTTTTAAAAATAATAAGTGTGAAAGGATGTTCAACTTGCTCTCTTACTTACGCAATTAATTGTTATCAGTAATAAAACAGCGTAATGCAATATATATTTACATTTTCAGACATTCAGTAGAGAGCGACGCAATAGAATAAAAAAATTATTTATTCAATAAAGATTACAAATGATTCCTAATAAAACAGATTAATGCCTAAAATTAAAATAATCCACAGTAAATTCAATTACGTATTCTTAACTTTTCTATTACGTTATTTAAAAGATTATCTTTTCACAATTTTAATTAACAGTTTGATCTAATATAACTAACAACTTCACTTGATTACTTTCATTCGTTATTTAACCTATGGTAGGCACAAACCTATGAAAATAACAAAATTGTAATATCCGAAAATAGTGGTTAAGTTGTAAGGCACGTAATTTAATAAGCTAACAACACTGGTACAACGCTTAACTTACAATACATATCTTGAATTTGAGTTTGAATGTCATGCCTTTAAAACAGGAAATACAAACTACAAAAAAAAATGTGTTATATTTTAAGAATCAGTCTTGACATAAATTGCGTAGTAAAATGAACAATCATAGTAATGCCCCGAAGCACCGAGGTACAGTTGCGCCGGTGCTTCGGTTACTGCAATTTGCAAGGTGCATGAAATTAAACTGCCTCGGGTTTATAGTTATTGCTGTACAATGAGCATCTAAACCACGGACACGCTATACGCTCGTACGAATTGAGCTGCTAATATAGTATTATTTTATTGCTTACGGGAAGCCCCTTGGGATCAATAGGGTTTTACTTTATATATTTTTTCAAGTCTTAAATTTATTAAGAACACGGTTACGTCAAACTATAAAGTAATCGATTTTTATTGTTTTGTTTTTACTAAATGTTTCATAGCAGAAAAAATAAATAGAGATAAAGTTAAATAGAGTTTTTGTTAATAGGTCGGCTTCCATTATAAATTTATAAATGAAAGAATTTCGAATAAATTATTATAAAACTTAAATAAATTTTATTTTATATTTGTTTAACATAATGAAATATAATATATTAATATGAACTTCAGGAAGCATCTTATCTCTTGTAGCACCATTTTTAAAAACGGATGCTAATCACAATGTCGTTCTAGTTTCTTGAACTGTATACCGCGTAGGATCCGTGTAACAAATCAGGAGGTAGATAGCAGAGTCTTCCTAATAACGACTAAATGTAATAAAAACTGCGGATGCCAACCTACTAGCCAAGCGTGGCAGCTTTGGTAATAATGGGGCATATATGGGGGAGGCCTAGGTTCAGCATTGGACTTAAATAGGATCTAACGGTAATAGATTGACTACTATCCCAGCTAATGGTAAGTGACGATGTCGCCGAGGATGGTCAAGAGCATTTTCAATAATAATAAAGTGTAAAAAAGATGTTGGATATTTGTCTTTGACTTTAGCTATTTCCATAGCATAATGTCGTATAGTATTTTGCTATGGGGACACGTAGCTGACACTGAAATTATATTTGTTTTACAGAAGAGGGCCATAAGAGCTATTTATGATTTAAAGCCTAAAGAGTCGTTGCGACAAAAATTTAGGGAAATTAATATATTAACTTTGGCCTCTCAATACATTTATGAAAAAGTAATGTACGTACACAAAAATAAAAGTAGTTTTACAAAAGTAAGTGATATTCATTCTGTAAATACTAGGAGCAGACACAAGCTAGTAGTACCAGTTACTCGACTCCATCGAGTCAGTAATTCACTCTTGCGGCGATGTATACGCTTTTACAACAAAATTCCGGTGAATATACAAAATTTGACCTGCTCTAAGTTCAAAAACTTTATTAAACTGAGTATATATATAAGAAGGGTTATTATAATATTAAGGAATTTATGGATGATAATAATCCCTGGAAATGAGGTGATCGCTACCAAGCTATTTCTAATTTGTTGTGTTCTTAATTTGTGTAACATACATGATTGTAAGCTGTTATTTAAAAAAAAGTCCCGCTGGGTTTCTTGCTGGTTCTTCCCAGGACAGAGGTTTTTTTCCGAACCAGTGGTAAACAAACAAAAGAGTGACTTTCAATAAGTACTATTTATAATCTATACTGAATAAAAAAGTTTCTGTTTCTCGTTAGTAAAATAAATGTTATGAATGCAAAAGAGTATTTGTTGGATTTTTTGACTTGTCCATCTTTCACGCATTAAAGGAGAAACTGATGGACATGATTTTTCTTAGAACGCTGAATTTCGTTGAGATTTCCAATTATACAAACCTTTTCTTTTCCTTCGTCACTATAACTTGCAGTTATAACTATAAAAACTTGTAGAAATGGTCGAGATTAGAAATAAACTGTTATTTTAAATAGTAAAAGTTATTGCCAATATAAACAAACAATATAAATGATAGATAGATAGATGCTTTCCTACGTTTTATAACAAGCGATGTTCTGTCACAAAATAAAACAATTTAGTTATATGAAAAATAATAGCATCGCTCACCCATGTTTAAACAAGGGTGACAAACGAGTACAGTCTACCTGGTGGTTAGACGGTGTGGTCTATAGACATCTATATCTATCCTCAATTAAGAATCTAAATGCAGATGCTTTGTCACTCCTGGGAACTAAGATGAATTGCCTCGTTTCCAGTAAAAAGGATCATGCTAATGTAGGTATGTAGATTACATCGGAAATTCCGAATCAATAACTCTCAGCATGCCTCATCCATAGTTCGATGTTACTCATAGCTCTCGCGGGCGTTAAATACTTGTTAGCGAAGGCAGCTAGTAAACACCTCCACGTCGAGTGCTTTAAATACATCGCACACGAACGCTAAACTTAATTGGCGCTATTTATGATTCGCTGGTTGTACGCTGCGATGCATTTTGATTATGCCATATAAGCAGTTATAGAGCTCAACTTTCATTTATATAAACATTATTTATCTAAGCAAAAGTACCTCATAATATAACTTTGGGTAATATTTACTAATATTAATAAATACTAATATTAGAAATACGAATTATTGTTACAAAAATAGTTTTAATAAGGAATGATAATTGGTAACAAAAGGTAAGTATTTTTTATTGAAAAAACATGTACGATGTACCTATTTTTATAGGATAGGGTGATAAAAGAGTTCATCTGATGGTAAGTGGTTGATGTGGCCCATAGACATCTACATTTATCCTCAATAAAGAATCAAAATGTGGATGCGCCGTCTCCCGTGAAGACTAAGATGGAATGCCTCGTTTCCAGTAAAAAGGGTCTCTGGTTCTCTACAGTTACCACACAAAACAGCAGTGTCAAGCTGCCATTTTACGCTGGCATTCTGTAAGAGCGTGGTCCTTCCCCGGTTGAGTCGACCCATTCGTGCTACAACTATACTACTAATATAGCTGCGGCATGGCTCTCCTACGTATAAAACCTAAGCATTATAATTAAACAAATAACAAACAATATAAAATTTAACTGGCTATAACCACTAAAACGATTCAGTAAGAGCTATTTTTGAGATGTCACTTGACGAATGGGATACGAAACGCCCTTGTTTTTTATTCTCGTATTGGGTTTATTGTAATACCATTTTCGCTAAAATGTGTTTAATCGACATGTTATCATATTGTCGGAAATGTGGGTAAAAAAATAAAAGGAAATACGAACAAATGAATTATAATCTCCCACTTGTTTTGGCAGTATCAAGTATCGCACAGGCGACTAAGAGGCATCAGTGTGCAATTCTAAAAGTTCCACTGTCGTTACTTACTATGTCCGTTGGGGTATTCTACTAGTGTAGGCAAGGGAGGTCGTGTTGCTGAGAGGCTGCCCTGTGTTGCTACATTGAGATGGGTAGTGATGCTGTTGGTTTGCATACTTTGGTGTTATCATGTAATTGGGTTCTGATAATAACCAGGGTTTGTTACCAAGTAGTGTTATTTTATTGCATACCTTAAGCAAAAGCGCAAGGTTTCTACTATCGCCTAAAAATTAAGATTCCGACGTTTTATCGAATTTAAATAATTTTGAAGAGAATTTCTAATATCAGAAGGGGAATATAATATAATATAATACATAAAAATATATATATATATATATATATATATATATATATATATATATATATATATATATGTACCTAGTATATATTATATACTAGTTGCTCCCCGCGTCTTCGCCTGCGTGGAATTTATTACGATTGGATGTTATGGGTTTTAATTATTTTTTTGCGCGGAACCCTAATTCTTTTTCTAAAGTAAAAGTAACCTAAGTTACTCCTATTAACATCCGCTATCGGACAGTTAAAATCTGGTCAAAATCGGCCCAGCCGTTTAGGAGATTAGCTGGAACAAACAGACAGGTAGACAGGCAGGAAGATATAAATTTTAAAAATTATTTTTTTGTTATAAGTGCCGCGTATACTTTCATATGCATTAGTAAAATGATATTGTATTGTCATTATAAACAGACACTTCAATCTTATTTATTTATATAGTTTATTTGTATAAAAGGTACTCACATTGATCACTACCCTCTCGCAGAAGTCGTGATCGTGCTGGATCGGTTCGAATGTCACCACTCCACCCTGCGGTGGCCTCCCCTGTTCCTCTTCTGGATTGTAAAGCTTTGGTAATGACCTACGACAAAAAAACATTGTTGTAGTTTCAAACTATCACGCAATTTAATAAGGTAAAAATGAACAGATTTTTTAAATGGATTTTATAAAATATCTTGCATTCTTAGGTGTACATATATAACAGTGGGTTATTCTGGGGACTAGACGCACATTATGAATAACTGACGAACTTCATCTTGTCCTTAATTTGTTTTTAATTTTATTTTCATATGTAAAAATCAATTGCAGCCCGTTGGTCTAGCTAAAAACGGCTCGACCGATTTTGATGAAATTTATTGAGCGTGTTGTGAGAATGGGTTCCTAGATGGTTTAAACTCACATTTGGACACGACATGTGGCGTTGTTGTCGAGATCCAGAAATCACCCGTGCGAAGAAAGGGCAGGTCACTAGTTATTTATATTTATTACTTAAGCTCTTCCAGAATTTGATCACACTTTTACGTTTACGGTTTCCCTTCTTTTAGTAATTTTTAATCATTGTAGTTTTTTTATTTCATTCACTTCTGAAAAGGTAATTAACCTTTCCAGATGTGGGTTCATCCCGTTCGTATTTTGAAAGTTAACAGAGAGAACGCTTAAATCAGGACACGGGCAAATGCTTTTTTTTTAAAACGTTCAATTATTAAACTTGCAATTGCGAATAAGCTTCTAATCTATGCAGAGGCTAGTAAACCTTGCAAAATAATTAGTATAAAAACGTTTAGTGATGCACAGATGATCGGAGAAAATCCAGCAGTATAGGGAAGAGATAGGCATTTTTTAATAGGATATGGGTGACAAACGATCATACAGTCCACCTGATGGTTAGTGGATACTGTGACCCATAGACATCTACATTTATCCTCGATTAAGAATCAAAATGCAGATGCATTGTCACCCCTGAGGACTAAGATGGAATGCCTCATTTCCAGTAAAAAGGGTCTCCGGTTCTCTACAATCACCATACGAAATAAAGCAGCATTAAACTGCTATTTTACATTGTGAGAGCATGGTACCTACCCCGGTCGAACCAACCCATTCGTGCTACAACGTGCATATATAGTATATATAGCTGGAGTGTGGCTCTACCACATAGAATTACGAGTAACTGTGGTAATCCTTGAATCCAGCAGGTTGTTCTTATAATCTGTTTTAAAAGAGTGAGCCGATTTATAATCATTAAGTATCTTTTTAACAATGTTGTACAAAGCAAGATGATAATCTTCAAGAGACATAATATTATTAGTTTAAGTTTAAGGTGATACAGATTTTACTTTTAGTGAAAGTCTTTGCATAAATCTAATTTATATATATCTTATTACTATCTATAATGTGTATATAATTGTGCTAGTGTTACTATTGCTACGATGACTTTTTGAGTTCAGTGCCAAATATAAAACTGCAAATAGATGCAATACAGAATGGTGTAATTTCCCAGATATTTCTCTGCTATTCGCTGGAAGACTGATTCGCGCTAATAAACCGGAAATTATACTTTATGAACTTTAACGTTGAATCCAAACTCACTTTCGATATGCCGAATATGTAATATTATACCACGGCTACACTACCATGACACGGCAATAATTATGGCCATGATTGAAACATATGGCCATAAGTAGTGGCTACATCTAGGTATGGATATACCTAGGTATTAAAATTGAAGATATGGCCATAAGTGGATACTTATGGCCATAACTTCAATTTCAATCAATATGGCATATGAAAGTAGGCAAAAGCTCATGTGGCGGTCTTTTACGCACATCAAAGTCATTTATTCATTGTCTTTCATTGTCATATCTAGGGTAACCATACCACTTCACGTGGTAATTTAGGTAGTGATTTAATGCCATAATTATTGCGGTAAACGGGTAGACGGTAAGGTGGTGTGGCCGTAGTATTAGTAGTAGCATTTAGTACCAACTTCTTTGATGTTAATAGTGTCAAGCGGTAAATCTTTAAAGAAACATATACGAGACGAAGATCATGTCTAACTTCCATATTACGCAAACGAAAATATTACCTACAAAAAATTTGATCGAGTAAAGAATAGAATTCGTCTAAACGGTCGGGTCCACAGAATAGCAGCGTTAAAGAGCAGCTTAATGCTGCTTTTTTATAGGATAGGGTGACAAACGAGCACACAGTCCACATGATGGTAAGTGGTTGCTGTGGCCCATAGACATCTACATCTATCTTCGTTTGCGAATCAAAATGCAGATGCGTTGCCAGTCGTGAGGACTAAGTTGGAATGCCTCTTTTCCAATTAAAAGGGTCTCCAGTTCTCTAAACTCACCATACGAAACAGCAGTATTAAGCTGCTATTTTAAACTGGTATTTTGTGAGAGCGTGGTTCTACCCCGGTCGAGCCGACCCATTCGTGCTACAACTATACTACTAATATTGCTGCAGCATGACTCTACCACGTATAAAGTATGCTGTGTTTCGTATGGTGACTAGAGAAACGGACTATTTCTGCTAGAAACGAGGTTTGGCCGTAGAAGGAAAAGAGATTTCCCGCCGGGCAAGGTGATCGGCCCGAGGAGTGGCCAACGCTCCATGTGTTTGAAGCTATTCTATATATACCGTAGTAATTCGGAATTTTGACAGCGCGATTTAGGCTTTCGTGCGACTACAGCGCTGCCACAGAGGCATTCCATCTTAGTTCTCATGGGTGAAAACCACCTGCATTTTGATTCTTAATCAAGGATAGATGTAGAAATATAGCCTACAGGCTACAGCATCCACTTACCATAAAGTGGACTGTGTGCTCGTTTGGCACCGTTATTCAATTAAAAAGTAATATGCCATGACGATTAACGTAATTATAACATTATTTCCGGCTTCGTTTTGCCTTTTAACGGTTCCGTCACACTGCAGACGGCTCTCTCACTGCGATTTAAAGAGGCCGAACGTGCTTATCGCTTGCCTCTGGAAGGCTCTCTGTATTTTCACTCCGGTAACGACTTTTCGGTGTCGCGATTGCTTTGAATACATTAATACCTTTTCAAAGCGCTTACGTTTCAACAATCAGAGTTAAGTGATTTACCGTGTCTGCCTTCAATTTATTAAAACTAGAAACGGATGCTGAACAAATGGAAGATGAATAAATTACGATTGCTTTTAACGATTTTCTACAGACTTCAAAAAGGAGACGGTACTCAATTCAACTGTTTTTTTTTTAAATATGTGTTACCTCATAACTTTTTACTGGGTATTTTTTGGTGAAAGCTGGTGCTTCACATGTGGTCCCATATAAATTTGAACAAGGTTAGAATAATACATAGTTTTTGAGTTATTCTTAATAATTTATACTGTAGTCGGTTGTTCAAAATTTTTAATTTTAAATTATGTTCTTTAACCGTCTGTCACAATAACAACAATTTTAGGTATGTCCTAAAATATCACATTGAGAGAGTTTTTTGTTTATATTTCACCACTAGCAGTGTCCGCGACTTCGTTCGTGAGAAAAAAAAACTTTTCATATGATAATTGAGGATGATTTTTATTTGTACTTTTAAATGTCACGAAGATCTCGATCTTCGCGACGTTTAAAAGTACAAATAAATCAAAAATCGTCGAGAAAAACACTAATCGGACAGAAACATTCAATTCGGCAGTCAATCAGCCAAACTAACGAACGAACAAATAGACGGGCCCACAAAAGAAACTAATGGACGTACCATCGATCAAACCAAGAAACGAATTTGGCAAACTATACGCTTGTATTTCATAATATTGTAAATAAACAACAAAACGACCGCAATAACCTAATCCATAATTTGCTACCGAATTTCTCTAGCCAACACTTAATTTCTATACAACAGATAAGAGATAGGACGAAATAAGTAAGCTCCAACTTTACCAATTATCTGTACTATGGTATGAGGCGCCATATTGACTAAAGTCAAGTGTAATTAACAATTAAAAATTAAAAAACAATAAAAAAAATGAAAATGAAATTACTTATCTATATTATGACTCATCCTGCAAACAAATTAAAAATAAAACTAAATTCAACCGAGGAAAGTTTTTTGACCTTTAAATATAATATAATAGGTGTGATCAGGTTCAAAATTAGTTAGGTTTTCTTTTGTATTTCTTTCTATTAAATTCGGAGTAGCAGTACGGAGGTGATTCTAGAGGTGTTTCATCCACGTGTCTTAATAAATATTACTAACTAAAACTGTATACGCCGAGAAACTTAACCTTTTTTAAATAATATTTATTTGCAAGAATATAGTTGTAAAACGATGTTCATCTATAATTATTTTCACATATTTTACCTTAGTGGTGCGCAAATATTCCTAGAAACCTGTACCTTAGGAAAGGTAAAATTAACATGGGAAAGGTAAGGTAAAATTTTGTGTTTTAAAGATGTATTAATTGTCAAGTTTTTTTTTATAGAATAAGTGACAAGCGAGCACACAGTCCACCTGATGTCCACCTATCCTCGATTACAAATCAAATTACAAAGACATTGTCACCCCTGAGGACTAAGATGGAATGCCTCGTTTCCAATAAGAAAGGTGCTTTGCAGTGTTGCCAGATAGTCTCTTCCATTTTCCCCTAAACGCCCACTTAAAATCCCCTGGATTGAAACAAAATTCTCTAAATCAAATGACTTTGAAATTATCAGAGTTCTGTTAAATTTTCAAATTAATTTTTTTAATAAAAAAATTATAAAAAAATAAATTCAAAATTTGTACGTGAAAAAATTTAAAAAAGCTTGAAGTTAAAATTCTGGAATATGTTTTTTTTATAAAAATCACTGAGTAGAGTAAAAGAGTTTAATATAAAACGTATTTTATTATTATTAATACATAATTTTTTTTTTGTTTTGGATCTTTAAACAAACATTGTTTAATACAAGCCATAGTAAAATATAAGGAAAATGCATAGCAAGCAATTTTTTCTTAATCATCTGTAAGCTTGTTTTTAATTATTGTCATTGATAGTTTATCAATTAACTTCTTATAATTTCTATTATGTACTTAAATCGTTCTTATTTCATTTTTTTCGACTTAAAATTAAGGGATTTTGTAAATCCCCTAAAAAATGTTTCCCCTAGATTTTCCATCAAACCGTCTAAAATCCACGAAATTTAGGAGAAAATCCCCCAACCTGACACTGGGTCTTCGATTCTTTACACTCACCATACGAAACACAGCAGCATTAAGCTACTATTTCACGTTGGTATTCTATGAGAGTGTGGCCCTTCCCCAGTTGAGCTGGCCCATTCGTGCTACAACTATATAGATGCAGTTTTTAAATAGGTGTCATTCTTACGAATATTATATTCATTTATAACGTGAACAAAGCTAAGTCGCCTAGGTTGTATACCTAAGTGTCACCTAAAACATAAATGTTAATGAGCATTTAGAAGTGAGAGAATTGCACAGATAATAATAATTTTACACAAACCTCAAAGTAAAAATTGTAATGCTCGCTAAATTGCCTCATTTATGCCACTTTTGTATCACGATGCAAAAAAGGAAGCACTTTGCAAGACGCCGACGATAGTGTCTGTTACAGAATAAAGGAAATTGCAAGACACAAAACGATCCACTTTTCTATTTCTTTATTCCAAGTTATTTTCAACTTATGTCCAAGCTAGGTACTTATCATTTATCTCAAAAGCTTGTGACACGTATTTTAGATACAAAGGAAAGGACTTGGCATAAAACTACTCCCTTAATATTATAAGACATTCTGCCACGATTCATAAGAAAACACAAATTTACAACACAATAAAACAATCTTACAACCCCGTTGAAGCAAAAACTATTTGATCGTATATTTTCAATCTGGTAGGACATGGTGCAGCTATATTAGTAGTATATTTCTAACACGAATGGGTCGGCTCGACCGGGGAAGGACCACGCTCTTACAGAATACCAGCGCAAAATGGCAGTTTGACACTGCTGTTTCGTATGGTGAGTGTAGAGAACCGGAGATCCATTTTAATGCAAAAGAGGCATTCCATTTTAGTACTCACGGGTGACGACGCATCTGCATTTTGATTCTTTATTGAGGATAAATGTAGATGTCTATGGGTCACACCACTTAGCATCAGGTACTCGTTTGTCACCCAAACTTATAAAAAAAATAGCTTTTACATACTACCGTACTCATTAAGAAGATTTACTAAGCCAGATCGAGCCCTGTAAAGTGTTAAGATGGTGCTTAACAATAAAAAAAAAACAACCCGGGGTAAATAATTATTTACAAACTAAAGACACATTCTGTGCGGGTTTTCAACCAGTACCATAGACATAGCCTTAGCCATTGCTCTTCCAAGTTATAAAGTATTATCATAATATTTTAAGTAAAAAATTCTTATATACTATTACATATGTAATTGGTTTCAAAGAAAAGACTAACGATTTGGATATAATTTTGTATTTATGTTGTTTCTAATACGCCGAGCAAAACTCAGTCGCTCAGGTACTGTAAAGAAATATACTGACAAGATTAAAAATGCTTACGCGTTTAGAACTTATGGGTGAAGTTCTGGCATTTGATTTAACTAAAAATGTTAAACCCAAAATTTGATAGAGTAGTGATGATAATTAGCTACATCGACTGCTAACTATTACCACTCTGTGCAGCAGTGTGGGTATTAGCTTTGCACTAATCCATCTTTTTAGAATGGTAATCTCCCAAAATGTATAATAGCTGGCATCAATTCTTGCAATTCCTCTGGTGCTGCAGTTGTTCATGGGCGGCGGTAGTCATTTACCATGAAGTGAGCCGCACGCTCGTTTGAATTCTCTTATATATATATATACATAAATAATCTTTAGAGGTTTATGTCTATTAGTGAACTTAAAAAAATTGTTCATATTACGTTACATATGTTTGATTTCTGTAATATTAAAATCATAATCATTAGAGTAGATTGCATTAGATGCTTCATTACGGTGATATTTGTCACAGTCGCCAGGAGAGTTGGCAACCGCAGTTGTTTTTTTTTCTAGTTGCTATTAGAAAGACTGATGTCCATCTACTGGTATTTTCCCCTGTGTTGCCTCTAACGACACCCAAGGAACGACATGGGGCAGTGGAACTTCTTACACCGTCACTACACGCTTATGTTAAAATATAACACTTTAATTTGTCAGAGTGAGAAATCTTCTATTACCCGTTGGTTAACGTTAATACGCAATTAAATTTCTGCAAGCCGCATCTCGAAGCGTCGATGAAATTATTCATCTAAATATAAATTTGCGAGAGCCGTCGTAAAACCTTTGCGATACTTTGATTTATTGGTAGCAATAAGGCGGAAACAAATCGAACGGCAGTGGTTTTAAACAACCGACGACAGAATACCGTTGCTTATAAACTAACGCCGTACATTGCCGAAAATAGCACTAGTAAAGTATTTTCCGCGTAATGCCGGCGTAAGTATGTCCACTACCCCATAGCATCCCGTAAGAGACGACAAAGGGCAATAAATCAGGAGATGGGCAGCAGTCTTCTCGTTAGAAGAGAAATAAAAAACTGCGGTTGTCAACCCGCTTGCCAAGCGTGGCACCTTTGGCAAATATCCCCTCTATGCGTAAATCTATGGGGAGGCATGTTCAGCAGTGGACTTTAGCAGGCTGGAACGGTAATGGTAAGAAGTATCTGTTATTCGAATTGTATACTATCTTTTCATTCTTCATCAGCCCATATGTCCCATGTTCAGTCCATAACTGGACTGGACATGGGACATTGTAGAGAGAATCATCCTTATTTTTTAAATAGAATTAGGGTGACAAATGAGCATACAGTTCACCTAATGGTAAAAGGATGCTGTGGCTCATAGACATCTACATTTATACTCAATTAAGAAACAATATGCAGGTGTGTTGTCACCCCTGAGGACTAAGATGGAATACCTCGTTTCCAGTAAAAAGGGTCTCCGGTTCCCTACTCTCACTATACCTGGGGCACACTGCAATGATCAGGAATAAGAAAAACCACATGCACATTATAGCTAAATTGTATTTCATTGTTTTTCGAAGTATTCTCCGTTCAACTTAATGCACTTTTCCATTCGTGCAAACCAATCATTAAAACAGTAATTCCAGTCTGAAGTTGATGTTAACAAAATGGCTGACTTGTACGCTTCCACGGCTGATTCGGGGTCTTCAAACCGTTGACCGCGTAATAAATCTTTCATTCTAGGGAATGTAAGAAATCGTTTGGGCTCAGTTCAAGACTGTACGCAGGATGGCTCATCAGCTCAACGTTTTCCTGCTTCAAAAAATCATTTGTCTTTCGAGCCGTATGGGAGCTAGCATTATCGTGATTTAAGATGATGCGACGTTTCGGGTTATTTTTTCGGAGTACGGCTGTCATTCCTGGCAAACAAACCGTGATATACCACTCAGCGGTAACCGTTCTGCGTTCCTGTAAAGAAATTGTAGCAACATGCCCCTTTTTCGAGACAAACGTAGCGACCATTTTTTTGACACGCTGCGGGAGCGAACTGCTTTAGTTCGTTTAACCTCGTCTTCGAAGACCCAAACTACTCACTGATGTTTTCTTTCAGGTTCGTATGAATAAATCCATGATTTGTTACCTGAGACGATATTATAAACGGCATTTGACTTCCTTCCGTTGAAAAGTTGCAGAGTATTCCAGCACCAATCTACACGAGCCGCCTTTTGCTCTTTGGACAAATTGTGGGGAACCTAGCGGGAAACTAGCTTTCTTACACACAGCTCATTATGTAATATCGAATGAATTGCAGTCATTCCGATACTGATAGCAGCCCGAATCTGCTCGTATGTTACATGATGGTCATTTAATATAATAGTTCGCACAGCTGCGATGTTTTCATGCGTGACCGCTGTTCTTGGTCCACCTGCAGAAGAAACAGCTGAGCGACACACGACCGCGTTGGAACTCGGCATACCAGCGGTATATTGTCGTTTGACTCGGTACTTCAACATCATAAATCAAAACAAGTTCGCTGAGACATTTATTTTGAGATAAGCCGCGATGAAATATGTGATAAATTATAGCACGGAAATGTCCACGCGTGAGCTCCATTTCTGTTAACGACGTGTCAACTTTAAAACAACATATTTTTTGTTTTTTAACATTTTTTTTAATTGTTTGAATGTCATTAAGATTGTAAGAGGCCAGTATTCAAAATTTAAAAAAGGTTTTATTGTAACTCAATCCGAAATATTCTATTCCCGTTCATTTCAGTGTGCCCCTCCGTACGAAACACAGCAGCATTGAGTTGCTATTTAACGCTGGTAATCTGTGAGAGCGTGGTCCTTTCTCGGTCGAGCCGATACATTCTTGGGTCTACCACGTAAACGTCTTAGTCGTCATTTTTGGCGGCTGGATTAAACATTTTAGTATTGGACATCTCGTATACTACCCGCGCGTCTTTCTATTTTATAGCACAACCATCATATATACCAGCCGTATATATGATGGTTATGCATTTTGGTTGCTGTTTACGCATGTTATCTCGCCAAACTGAGATCGGATTGTCGGCGAGTACAGGTTTTTAAACAAATATTGCACCACTACTTATTTAATTTTACTTGTATGCAGTTGTATGCAGTTGTATGCAGTACAAAACTTAGAAAACAAAAGCTACTAAAATTAATTACACAATATAAAAAACAAAAGCAAACACACATGAAATTTACAAAATTAAACAATGTACGCTTATAAGTTAAGTAGTAATGACTTCCTTTGAGTGGATTGTAACATTAATTTGCATAAGTTACTTTTGTTAAGGTGTTTCTTTTAAGGATTTTATTTGGTCAAGGAATTAATGGAGCTACGCTGTACTGTATTGCGAGTGTGATAATGTGATAAATTTGATGTTATACCAATTTAATCACATATTATATAAAAGCTTTTAGAATTTATTACGATGGGATTTCATGGGTTTTAATTGTTTTGCACAGAACCCTAACCCTAACTCTTTATAACATCAGCTATCTGCCAGTGAAAGTCCCGTCAAAATTGGTCCAGCCGTTTTGAAAATTAGCCGAAACAGAGACAGACCTACAGACACAAAAATTTCAAAATTAGTATTTTTTTGTTATTAGTACCGTATATACTTTCACGTGCATTAAGTAATAAGCTGTTATTTAGACATTACAAACAGACACTTCATTTTTATTTATTTGTATGATTAGCTTCGTCTTCGTCCCCGTAATATATTTAAAAATAATTAATAATATTTTTGTTGCTATGACCCAACACTTTATTTATGTCAATATTTTAAAAAGTTTCTGTATCGATTTCTTTCGCGTGGAGCTCAAATAGTTTATAACATGAAACTTGTAACATTAATAACTAAATTGGGCTGCTTATTTATCACTAGCTCATCAACGAAGCGCTATAACTTAAGAATATTAAAACAACAAAACGTTTTAAAACGTGCCACGAGCTATGGTTGTCGCACGAATGGGTCGGCTCGACCGGGGAAGGATCACGCTCTCACAGAATACCAGCGTAAAATAGCAGCTTAACACAGCTGTATTTCGTATGTTGAGTGTAGAGAATCGGAGACCCTTTTTACCGGAAAAGAGGCATTCCATCTTAGTCCTCACGGATGATAACGCATCTGCATTTTGATTCGCAAACGAGGAAAGATGTAGATGTCTATCGGCCACAAACCACTTACCATCAGGTAGACTGTGTGCTCGTTTGTCACCCTACAGTACAGTACGAACTTCGTTCCAAAATTTCAATTGAATAAAAACGACTTTAGATTTAGCGGCCCGTATTGCTTTATGGTCTAGATACATTGATTGTTGGAAAATAAAATAAAAAACCCCTAATGGGATTTTAAACTCTGTTTTAAAGCTGTTTTATAAATTACATATGGACTAACATCGAGGCTCCGAAATTTTTATGCGATAAAACTTGTCATTTGCGGGATTTGAACGTACGGCATCTGGTATCACTTAGCGCTCTTTAGCAGTAAATATTGTTAAAGTTTCATTAAATATATATTTTATCGATATTTTGTGTTAAATGCATTAACCTTCATACGTTACGTCCACTGGAGTTTACACTTAGACTTTAGTAAATACGCGTGTTTTACGTTCTGACACCTAAATCCGATTCTATCCAGCCTCTAAAATAAGGTTGATCTAATAATAACTGAGTGCGCTGAACGTAATGTGGATGTGGAGAATCACAATAAAGACGCGTAAGCGGGGCGCGTGGGATCGCTCTGGGCACGTTGTGACACACAGTGACAAGGTTTTGGCCTGGAAAATGATTGGAGTGTGTCCTGAAACCAGCGATATTGTTATTATCACACGATATTTTCAATGTACTGTGCTGGATTCGCATTTGTTTTGATTTCGAATGCTTTATTGTTACTTATCCTACAAATAAACATTTTTAAATCTCATAATTTAACGTGGCAGAGCTATGCTGCAGCTATATACTGGTATAGTTGTAGCATGAATGGGTCGGCTCGACCAGGGAAGGATCACGTTCTCACAGAATACTAACGCAAAATAGCAGCTTACGCTGCTGTGTTTCGTATGGTGAGTGTAAAGAACCGGTGATCATTTTTACTTGAAATGAGGCCTTCTATCTTAGTCTTCACGGATGAAAAAGCATCTGCATTTTGATTCGTAATTGAAGATAGATGTAGATGTCTATGGGCCACAGCAACCACTTACCATCAGGTAATAATAATAAGTCTGTGTTTGACTACGTAGAACACTCAATAAGTTTTAAGATATAAAAAAGTATTCTAGATACTATTAATATTTATTTTACATCTTTTCAAAATATTCTCCATCATGCTTTATACAAAGATCCATTCGCCTAAACCAACTCTGAAAACATTTTTGCCAGTCTTGATCTGACAGGTCGGAAATCGCTTCTTTCTAAGCAGCCACGGCTTCTGCGGCGCTTGAAAAAATTTGCTTTTTATTTTTTCTTTGACTCTTGGGAACAAAAAGAAATCACAAGGAGCTAAGTGAGGGCTGTAGGATGGGTGACTTAGAGTTTTAACACCAGATTCCACAATAAATGCTTTTGTTATAAGGAATGTATGTGAAGAGGCGTTATCGTGATGCAGCATGATTCCCCGAACCCCGATCTTTGGTATTCTCTCCCGCATAGCTTGAAAAACTTAGGGTAATGCAACTGTAGTATACCATTCAGAGTTGACTGACCTACAATTTTTCAGCATTGACGTCGACAAATGTCCGCTGCGCGAAAAAAATTAGCCACCATTTTTGCCGACGTTGCGAGGTCTGTGCAGTTTTGTTGGTAACTGTCCTTCTGAGTAGACCCATATCGATGATTGCCTTTTATTTTCCGGATCATATTGATAGATCCATGTCTCGTCACCAGCAACGATTTCTGAAACACGTCTAGATTTTTTTTATAGGATAGGGTAACAAACGAGCACACAGTCCACCTGATGGGAAGTGGTTGCTGTGGCTCATAGACATCTACATCTATCCTCGTTTGCGAATCAAAATGCAGATGCTTTGTCACCCGTGAGGACTAAGATGAAATGTCTCTTTTCCAGTAAAAAGGGTCTCTGGTTCTCTACACTCACCATACGAAACACAGCAGAGTTAAGCTGCTATTTTACGATGGTATTCTGTGAGAGCGTGGTCTTACTCCGGTCGAGCCGACCCATACGTGCTGCAACTATACTACTAATATAGCTGCAGCATGGCTCTATCACGTAAACGTTATAACGATGCCACATTTTCAAAACGTACACGCATTTCATGGCACCAATCCACACGAGTCTGTCTTTCGCTTTCGGAGAGCAAACGAGGGATCCATCGACAACAAAGCTTCCTCACTCCAAGATGTTGATGAAGGATGGTATAATTGCTCCCTAAACTAATGCCCACAGTCTTTTCGATGTCCGTATATGTGATACGTGGGTCTTCTCGTACCAACATTTCAGTAGTCCATACATTTTCTGCCGTTACTGCTGTTTGCGGAGCCCCGCTTCTTTGGTCATCTATAGGATTAGCTTTCTCATCTTTTAGATCTAGTTAACCACCTAAAAATTATTGCGCGTGATGGAGCTGAGTCCCTTAATGCTGATTATATCCGTTGTAAACTTCATTGTTCGGTTAAACCAAATTTAAAATCATAATATATCATAGCGCGCAATTGTTCACGGTTAAGATCCATCGTTTTAAATGAAAAGCGCGGAAAGCGTTACAGTAAATTAATAGAACTTTGTTTTTTTTTTAATATGGAGCAATTGTATTATGGAGTTCTATTTTTAAATATATTTGCTTTTTAGAAACATATAACACGGATGCGTTCATTTTTAAATTTCGAGCTTCTCAAAACTTATTGAGTGACCTACGTACTATCTAACCGGCTGCTAACTTATGATGTAGGCAAAGATGGTAAAGCGCAATTTCTTAACTTAACTAAATCCACTATTGCCTTAAAAATATGCACATTGTTTTTTTTATAGGATAAGGGTGACCAACGAGCACACAGTCCACCTGATGGTAAGTGGTTGCTGCGGCCCATAGACATCTACATCTATCCTCTATTACAAATCAAAATGTAGATGCGTTGTCACCCGTGAGGACTAAGATGGAATGCCTCATTTCCAGTAAAAAGGGCCTCCGGCCACCTGCACTCACCAAGCGAAACGCAGAGGTAAACCTCTAATTCAGTCTGGTTTTCTGTGAGGTCGTAGTATCACCCCGGTTCGAGCCGGCCCATCCGTGCGACAGCAAAAGCTGCCGCGTGGCTCTACTACTGTTGAAAATGTGTTTTGTGTTATGTGCGGATAAAAGACAATTTATTTTATTCCATTGCTGTAAGCATTATGAAAGACGACGAAAATAGTTTGGTTCGAATGTGTGGTAAGTCAACAACAAAATATTTTTGTATTATTTTTAGTATAGTTTTGTTCATGTACCGGTAATTTCCGTCTCTGATCTGTAAATAATATTTTTGGTGTATTTTGATGATTCTGTCAATTGTCGACAGAACACTACAATTATTAAAAAAATCTTAGGTTATATACGCATGCAAGGGATTCTATTATCATCATTATTACATCCCTTCACAAGTCCACTGCTGAGAATGCCACAAAGCACGGTCATGAGCCACCCACATTCATCGACTTTCTGCATGTAATACCAGGTCGTCACTCTATCTAGTGTGGGGCTGCCACTCGAGAACCTAGCTTCCCCATCGGTTGTCGGTTCTTCGACCTACGTGGCCAGCCCATTGCCACTCCAGCTTAATAATCCGTTGGGCTGTGTCGATTTTTCTGGTTCTAATGTGGGTATCCTCATTTCTAAGTTTACCACGCAGAGATACCCCGAGCATAGCCGAGCATAGAGCATAGAGAAAGTCCAAGGAATTTATTTAAAGAAAAACGTTTTTTAACCTTAACTGGAATATATATTTTAGAGTTGTGCCTATTTATCACAAATAATTGCTACCTATTTATTCAAACAGACATTTTCATCGCGGCAAAATTTCCCGATTCCGTCCCTGCTATCAAAATGATATTTCTCTACCTACAATTAAAAATAAGTTGTTTTGCAAAAGTGGATATATAACAGCAATTAAAGTATTCAATCACTAATACATTGGGTACAATAGTACGAAAATAATAGAAGGACCCTTAAACATAAATTAAAAAACTGGTTGGTGGAACATACGATTTCTACGTTAAATGAATTTAATAATTTCAAAAGTTAATACCGTGTTTTTCATTTTTATAACAATTTTTTATACATTTTATCTTACAAGATAATATTGTAAATCTATTGCACGCCTGATGAGGCAACTGTTGATACCTTTTATAATGTCACCTTTACAGAGTCATGCAATAAATTATTATGTTGTACAAACTATGTTGTACAAATAAATATACAAAATTAGAAATTACATGGTAGCGATCGCGGGTTTCTCATTGACTGGGGTTTTCATTTTTTTATAGAGATCCCTAGCGATCCGCCCCGGCTTCGCACGGGTGATTTTACGATCTTGACAACAGCGCCACCTATCGGGTGCAATTGTGAATCCTTTAGATCATCCAGGGATCCATTAAAACACACAAAGAATTTCATCGAAATCGGTCCAGTCATGTTCGAGTTTTTTTTTTTGCAAGACTAACGGACAGCAATTGATTTTCATATACATATAGAGATGTATAAAAAGGTTGTGATAATTATATTGCTCAGTAGATTACTAGTAGTGGGCCAGTGATCTAGCTCAAAAAATCGTGACTTAATGAGGAAAAAATGTTTTTAAGTGACGGCAGTATTCCGTGAGAGCGTAGTCCTTCACGGGTCAAGCTGACCCAATCGTGAAACAACTGTCTTGTTAATAGTTCAAGCTTGGCTCTACCAGGTATAATTCTTAATACTTTAACAGTTGAATAAAAGACGTCCTATTTATCTGGGTGTGTTAAATTGCGAATGAAGAATTAAATAATTACTAAATTACATCTTACGTTGTAATTTAAAATTTTTAGTTTAATATTTTTTAGTTTAATTTTAAGTCATTATTGTTGTAAGTTGCGCTTAGTAATGCCGAATAGCGCCTTAATAATTAGCGCCTTATTCACGACTTGTACTACCACCAGGGCGGCGCAACTTGGGAATGATGTGAAATATTTGACAGATTTCATAGCGGGGGTAATATGCGGGTAAGTGTATTAAAATATTTGTTACATTTTATATTCCTTAAATTAGAAATTAATAAACTAAAGAATTGAGAATTAAAAAAAAAGGTAAAAATGTGTAAGAAAATAAAAAATACATAACTGAGGCATTCTTTTGTAGAAACCGAAAAAGTTATAATTAAATCGCAACTTTTCACACATGAAGACACTGTGTGACCAACACACACACACACACAACACTGCGTAACAAATAAGTTCACCTTACTCAAAAGAGTAAGATTACTAGACAACGTGCTATGTTCAATCTTCACCTAAGCTAATTGCCGTTGCCGAGACTATTTGTAAAGCGAGTTTGTCCGTGAGAGATTGTTACAATCTGTAAATCTGTTGATAGACGCGTCGGAAGATATACAACAAGCGTGAGACGTGGCCGCACATTGGCTGAATCGCCGCGAGTGCAGCAAAGCAATATTATGTTGAAAAATACGCAACTTGTTTAAGTCATATTTCAGAATTGTTAAGACTGTTATTACAAAAACCCAAATTCAATAGGTCTATATCTTTTTAAAAAAATAAAATGTGGGTGACAAACGAGCCCACAGTCCACCTGATGATAAGTGGATGCTGAGGCCCATAGACATATACATTTATTCTCGATTAAGATTCAAAATGCAGACGAAATGCCTCGTTTTCAGGGTAAAGGGTTACCGGTTCTCTACACGCAACATGCGAAACACAGCAGCATCAAGCTACTTTTATACACTGCTATTCTGAAAGAGTTTGGTCTTAACCCAGTCGAGCCGACCAATTCGAGTGACAATCATAACATAGCTGCGTGGCTCTACCACGTGGTAAAATCTTATTATCTTTGTTAAATTAAACGTGGTAGTTTTACTTTTGTGATTTGAATATGTAGTTGTACTAACTTGTACTTCGGCGGTCGCTTTTTATCGTAAATCTATACATATAAATCAAATTGAAGTGTTTGTAGTACGTAATATTGAAATAACTGGCTTCTATTATGCTCAGGGGGTATTTAGGATGATAAACGAGCACACAGTCCACCTCTAGTGGACTGACTGTGTGCTCGTTTGTCATCCTATTTATATCAAAAATGTGTATGTAAAAGATGTTTTTAAAATTACCTATGTCAAATCTATATATAAATATAAATAATCCCAATTTGTTATATTTTACTTTTGGAAGATATCAGAGAGATTATGAAATATAAAACAGAAGTGATTTATTCATTTTATTGCTTAAGAGAATTTAGCAGCCGGTACTTCCTCCCATGTCTCGTCGGCTGGAAACTAAATTGAATCAAAAATGTTGATTTCCCCTTTTAGATCTATGTAATGCGCGGTGGAGGAACGTCTTTATTTAATATTTGCTCAAATAGCACGTTTCCTTGAAATAAAAAGTCCTGAATTTCATATTTATTTTATATTAAATTTTTAATTTTAGTGCGTGGTAGCGCCACGCTGCGACGATATCATGGTTTTAGCACAAATGAGTCGGTCTGACCGGAAAATGACTACATAATATTATCGTAAAATAGCACCATAGGACTGCTTCGTATGCTGAGTGTACTCGTAGATAACCAGAGACCCTTATAACAACAGTATGTTTAATAATGTAAGTATGTTTAATAATAAATGATAATTTTGAAAACGTATAATAATTTTTGTATTCTGTAAATTTACTAACGCCTAGTTTTAAGTGTACTAACAAAGTGGGTGTAATTACCTGAATAATGAATCAATAATAATAACATGGCTTTTTAAACGCGCTTCCCATGCATAATCGCGAAGTGTGCAGCCTCCGTAATTACTTTCTGACGATAGCCGATGATCCGTTATATAGGAACGTCATTTCTTGTGATAAAGGACTTACCCCTCTATCCATAGCCAACGAGTAATGGCAGGAACCGGCAGTACAGAGCATTTCCGACCGGGAGACCGTATGGAAAGAGAAGGAGCTGCACGGGAGGTTCTACAAGGCTCTACATGAGCCTATTGTAGACACAGTTGTTTTCACTTCACTGGCTACGTTTTGGTGACCTCTTTGGGGAAACCGAGGGTTTTGTCAACAAACAACAAACAACCATCGGAGATACATCCTAAGGGATAGCACCGTCGACGTCTGTCGAGCTTGTTGCCATCCTGATGAGTCACTTAGGCATGTCATCTCCGGTTGTTCGGCGCTTTCTAACTATGAGTATGTGCTGATGGACCGGGACAGTCAAGGATATTATTGGTCGAAATTATCATTCCGTATGACGAGAACCTCGTGGAAGCCGAAACAGATAAACGAACAAATATCTGGACCTGGCTCACGAGGTGACTTCGATGTGGGGTGGACTGCCGACCGAAATTATACCTGTAGTCGTATCTGTGAACGGGTTAATTCCAGTCAGCCTCTCAGGTCATCTGAGGTGACTGGGACTCCGTGACGGACCGCTCCAAGCTCAAATGCAAAAGGTGCTGCTCCTAACTACCACCCGCATCGTCCGCCGTTTGGTCTCCCCTGCCGAGGGTTTCCATCTGGTTTTTATTGTTTATGTATTTATTTATGTTAGTATATTAAATAAATATAAAGGTATTTACGTTTATTTATTATTCCCCATAATATATTTACTCAGCTCAATCAAATGAGGATACTAATAATAACTGGAAATGAGGCATTCCGTCTTAGTAGTCAAAGGTGACGTCGCATGTGTATTTTGATTTTTAATTGAAAATATATGTATGTTTCTATTCGCCACAACATGTATTTACTATATATATATATATATATATATATATATATATATATATATATATATATATATATATATATGTATAGACCGAGCGCTCGCTGTCACTCTTATTCTAAAAAAATATGTTGTCTTTGAAAACTATTTTAATCTATCATTAATCTCTATAACAAAGTCCTGAAAAGTGCAGGTAACGAGAACTTTACAGAGGAGAAGCACTGTAAACTTTAGCTTCGAATTAAACTTTAAATGAAAGTTTTCTTTTGTTTAATAGACTTAAAAAATATAAAAGTTTATAAAAAATACTTTGCCTATATCCTCTCAATGAAATAAAATTATGTGTCTTACCTAGTTTGAAGAGCACCTCCCATCCTCCCTTAATTGCGTGTACTATCCCCGTCACCACTAATCCGAGCACCACTAAACTAGGAAAGACACACATAATACAATACGTGTTTAGCCTCTACACGAGGCATCCTCAGATGAAGTAGACTCTGCAGTGTCTGACCGCTAAGATCTTAGCTTCCTTGTGTAGTGGTGCTGAGAGCAGTGATGCTGGGATTAGTGGAGGCGGGGATAGTAAACTCAATTAAGGGAGGGCGGGAGGTGCTCTTCAAACTAGGTAAGACACATCATTTTATTTCATTGAGCGGATATATACAAAGTTATTTTTAGCAACTTTAATATAATGGATTTCCGCAAAGTAACACCTAATTCTATCTAATATATAAAAATAATTTTTGTATGTTCGTATTCTATGCGCTGCCATACCGTTCATAAGATTGCAGTAAAAATTGTCAATTTATTATTTGCACTTGCGCGAAGGTTATAGGCATAGTATAATTAGTTTCAGTAGGTGGCGCGCGTGTCGCTGCAAAAAAAATACTTGAAAGTTATACATCGTTCAATTTCAATGAATGTATTATCATTCGTAATTAAACAACATAAATCTTCCAAATTTAAAACCATATTTCCACAATTATTTTTACTGCGGCAGCAACGCGCCGGGTACCAGCTAGTTAATTATAATAAAATGGATTCTTTGAACAAGACTTCATCGTTAGTTGTTATCTTAAATATGAACTAGCAGTGTAAAAAATACTAAGAAAATTAATATCACTATGGGATGGCGGTTGGTAGCTTCTTCTAAGAATGATGCTCTAGTTTTTAGCATAGCAGGAGCTCCAATGAAAATAATTTTGCGCTAATGATTTATCGAATAACCTATTTGCAGACTATGTTGAACTACTTTTATGCTTTGATGTCCAAGAAATTATTAATATTGATTCGCTTACGTTTGAACCAATAAAAATTATATGTATGATATGTATGTGTGTAAATGGAGTTTTGAATAATGTGCGAATGTTGTGTCTGATACTTAAATTACTTACTGAATTAGTCATAAAAATATGGCATGTTGAATCATTTTTTATAGGGCAAGAGTGACAAAGGAGCACACAGTCTTCCTGGTGGCAAGAGGACGCTGAAGCCCATAGACATTTACATCTATCCTCGATAAAGAATCAAAATTCAGAAGTGATGTCACCCTGAAGACTAAGGTGGAATACGTCGTTTACAGTAAAAACGCTCTCCGCTTCTCTACACTCACGATATAAAACACAGCAGCATTAAGCTGCCATTTTATCCTGATATTCTGTCGAGCCTACCCATTTGTGCCAGAACCGTAATATAGCTGCAGTGTGGCTCTACCACGATGTAATTCGGTATCAGTTTCGCTACCCTGCTTTTTGATAATAAATACTAAAAAAACGTATTACAATAAAATTTTAAATTCTATTAATATTATATTGAATTGTTTAAGTTGCAGTCTTTCTTTAGAAAATAAATTATTTTTAATGATGTATTTTGATAACATTTTACGTGATAATATTTTCGAGAGGCCTAAGTCCATAAGTAGTAATGACATAGAATATAAGATATAACATAAGATTCGAAAGCGAATGCTTTTATTCAGTCAGGACGATAGACTAGCTGTTTGGTAAGCGCAGAAATTTTACAGTTTATTTAACATAAATCTGTTCTAACAATTTTTAAATAAGACTTTCGGGTTAGTTACAAATATTAAAAAACCGTTAGTGATATTGTAGATAACAAAGGTTGTATTAATGCATGCCAAATACGATTGTTTATCGTCAAGTTTGCAGCACGCTTGAAACAGCCTCCGGTAAATTTGACGGTGTATGGCTATCAGTGTGCATGACAAGTCTACTTGAAGCAAAATTGAACGTGTGTATGAGCGGTCAAGTATGCATGACGTTCAAAGTCGGAGCAATAAGCCTGGATGGCGAACACGTCGTCGTCCGTCACTGGTGACGCCATAGTTTCAACTGGTGCGGCATCATGCATACTAGACGGCGAACTTGAACGTGAGTGGTCTATATGTATGCACTGCAAAACTGGACGCCGCGCTGCTCCAAGCGCGTTGCAACTTAACGGTAAACTGGATCGTGTATGGTTTACCTCAGTACTGTAAAAATTGCGGTTATTATAATTTTATATATATACTAGCTGACCAGGCAGACGTTATTCTGCCCTTTCCGAACGACCATTTGCTTTCCCAAAAAAACTCCTGAAATTAGCAATAAAAAAATTGAGGGTCACTTATCGGGATAAAAACTATCCTATCTTTCAAGTTGGGCCAAACTGCACACAGTCTGCAATTTTTTTTTTGAAATCGGTTCTATTTGTTGAATACTTACAGCAACACGTGGTGGTTATACTACTAAATTGTAGCTTATATTAAACGTTTGCATTTTTAACATAGCGCCAACTATTAAATATTTACTCAATCCAGTCAACAGATATCGTCATCTGACAGAATCGTTTGGAGCTAACAGATAATTGTGACTGTCAAATGATAGACAAATAATTTTCAATAAAATAATATTGTATTGCGACTATAAATTGAGGTGTAAGCTATCCTATCTTTTAAGTTGGACCAAACTGCACATTGACCAAAAATTTCATTGAAATCAGTTCAGTAGTTTAGGAGTCCATCGCGGACAAACAACGTGACACTTACTTTTTATATATAAAGAAGAAGATATATATATATATATAAAGTACGTGTCATATATATATATATAACAATTATATTTAAACCTATTTCATAACAACAATTTGTAAAAGGTTAAAATATTATCTTTATATATAAAAATTACGTGTCACGTTGTTTGTCCGCGATGGACTCAAACTACTGAACTGACTTAATGAAATTTTGCACATTGTGTGCGTTTTGGTCCAACTTGAGAGATAGGATAGTTTTTATCCCGATAAATGACCCTCAAAATTGTTTATTGCGAATTTAAGGATTTTTATAGGAAGGGGCGTTGGAAAGGGCAGAACAACGTTTGCCTGGCGAGCTAGTGTTATATAAATTAGAAAACAATGTAAGTCCGAGAGGTTCGTTGGTTCATAAGAAAATAGTTAAAATTTTACGCGATATTGCTTTAATAATATAAGTTAAAAATTAACTTTTTTAATTAAAAACGGGGCAAAAATAATTTATCAATCAATATACACATTTAAAATGGCTAAGACGTTGGTAATGACGATGATGTCTATGATATAGGTTCATAAAAGCTTACCAAGCCAACTTTATGTAAAATAAAAACAATGTTGTATATAGTGCCTTATGCCTTAATAAATGGGATCTATAAGCGGGTCTTCCACATGGTTGGCAGAGAGTTATAGGGGTCGTTTGACACTCGCCTCGAACTAAATTCTTGAGTTAAATCGGACATTTATCCGCGTCCGATAGGCCGTGTGTAATAAACTACACAGAGACATTTCATGTACATTGAAAAATGAAATAAAGAAATTGAAATATTGTCATTTAAACATCATATCGAACGTTATAATGAAGTAAAGGTTTTATTTTTTCGTCGTTATAATGAGGTATAGGCAAATAAAATATACACTAATATAGGTTATGCAAATTTAGCTTAGTACGTAAACTTAGGATATTGGTAGACCGGCCATAACGTGCAAGGGAGAAGAAACTCCCTTTGGTAATATAGCAAGGTAGAAAAGGATACTTACTTACTTATTATTACTTAATAATTTAAGTAAGAAAACTTGTAGGAACCAGTTAAAGTATACTGTTTAAAGGCCAAAAAGTAATTGTAATTAATTTGTTTAAATAAATAATTTTGAAATGTTTTACTGGTTAAATAAAAACGGAAACACGGTAGAGCTACGTGTTTATAGATTACTAATATTATATAAAAAAAGAAATTTCCAAGAAAACCTCCATGACAGTAAATTTTTTTCTAAAAGGCTCACGGTTTAATAGTGCAACTTTCTGATCTGTTTTTTGGGGCAAAATTGTTTAGTTTTTTATTTTTTTTTATTTTATAGGATAAGGGTAATAAACGAGCACACAGTCCACTTGATGGTAAGTGGTTGCTGCGGCCCATAGACATCTACATCTATCCTCTATTACAAATCAAAATGTAGATGCGTTGTCACCCGTGAGGACTAGGATGGAATGCCTCATTTTCAGGAAAAAGGGCCTCCGGCCACCTGCACTCACCAAGCAAAACGCAGAGGTAAACCTCTACTTCACGCTGGTTTTCTGTGAGGTCGTGGTACCACCCCGGTTCGGTGTGTAGTTTTGTTTTTATGTTGTTATTGTTTAGTTTTATGGGTAGACTCACCTCTTCAGAAATAATTGGGATTTAGAACATGTTATATTAAAATTTAATAAAATGCAGATTGGTTCCGTTTATTCCCGGTAACATGTTATTTGAATAAATAAAAAAACATTATTATTATTTATTTTAGAACCATACATTTTCAGTCATTGATTAAAACTGCTTTTACGGATTCTATCGCGTTTAATTTATTTATTTTTGTTAAATTCCCGACGTTTCAGGTGCTTCCCAGCACCTATGCTTACAGGGGATATAGGTGATTGACGTCCCGATGAGTTAACCCGGGGTACCTTTAGCTTTTCTAATTATTAGTTTTGATCCGATCTACGCAGAATGAACTTACTGTGTCTTGAATTCTTGCAGTGGTATGCTTGGGTTTAGTTTTAATTTTATTAATTACAGGATCCCAAGCAGGTGGTAGTACCCAGCTTCCCTCTCTATTGAAATTAAAATGTTTTTAATTTCAATAGCCTCGTCTATCATCCTTGGCAGGAATCGATGTTTTTTTGCGAGAATTCGTGGTTTATCAAATCTAATTAATGCAGGGGCCGTGTAGGATATGACCACAAACTGCAGACTTCTCGAAACGTTGGTGTTTCACGTCAGCTATGTGTTTTTTTACTCGGGTTTTGATGGATTGTTTTGTTTGCCCTATATATGAGATACCACATTCACAATCAAGCTTATACACTCCTGCATCTTGTAGAGGGATATTGCATTTGACGGATGCTAGGAACTGACTAATCTTTTTCGGCGGCTGGAAGAATGTTCTAATAGAACCTCGCTCTAAGATGTACCCAATCTTGTCTGTGACACCTCTGACAATTTATGATAGTAGAGCAGGCACACGCTTGACCGTGGCCGGCTTCACTCGGTCACTGTGACTTGGTGCGGGACCGGAAGCTCGGCGGCCAGGTGTTTGCTGTCAGAGATCCCTCGTGCTCTCTGTAATAAACATTTGCACACGGTAGCTAACTGAAGGATGATGGTGGAATTCACCGTTTAAATACCGATTTGTATGGGTCCTTTTTATATACAAAGTGTGACCTATGGTATTGTTAGGATTTCGGATGACTAACACATCTAGGAAACTCCATAGTAAATTAAATTTTAGAGTTTATGGAATTAAGATGTTCTAGAAGTGCAGTTACTTTTTCTGATGGTAAAATTGTGAAAGTATTGTCGACGTACCGCTTGTAGAACCTTGGGAGTACAGGTGCAATAAGCAGGGGTTTCTCCTCAAAGCCCTCCATGTATATATCGGCAACAATGAGATACCAGTGAGCCTATCGCAACACCATATCTACTTGCTTGTAAAACTTCCTTCCACAATAGGTAGCCAGATGTAAGGCAATGTCTGAGTTATATTGCATAATCTGCTGGCATATTGTTTTCCTCTAGTTTCCTAGTCACAATGGAGACCCAGTCTTCCACAGGTAGGCATGTAAATAGAGCCTGATCATCAATAATGACCATGGTTTCATTGTCAGTAAGACATAGGTTTTTTATCTCACTGACAAAATGGTTTAAATCCTTAGTGTGCTCTTGTGTGTCCTCTGAGTGGTGATAGTATTTTTGCTAAGTGCCAATCTGTAAGTTGGCGAATCGATCTGACTCACTATTAAACGTAATGGAGCGTTCGGTTTGTGTATTTTTGGTAACCCATACAACTTCGGTAGTATGGCACACGCAGGTGTTATCTAACTAACGTCGAGATTTAATTTCTCGGAGTATTTCTTAATTAGATCGCTAGTTGTTTTTAGCGTATTAGTTGTAGGGTCTGTTTTGACCTTTCTGTAAATATTTTCATCCGATAAAATTTGTTGTATTTTGAAATTGTAATCCGACGTTCATTATAACCGTAGCATTACCTTTATCTGCGCGGAGGATCCTGAGATCTTATCTGCTGTAAGTTTTTCAGTGCATTAAATTCACAGAACACAATTACTCTTTATTCATCTTTGGGAAGATTTAATTTCGGCGCTGAGATTCGACGTAACATTGACGAAATTTCTTGACGTATGACCTCTAAATCTTCATTACCAATATTATTTTTATACAGACAGTCCTCAACACTACAGATAATGTCTTCATACGGGATTTTTCGCGGTGTTATTGCAAAGTTCATACCTTTGGCCAAAACTTTTATTGTCGCGTCGTCCAGAGATTATTTTGACAGATTATAGACCGCGTTTTGTTTATTACTCGCGTCTGTTGTCAATGGTTGCGTTCCGTACTTATGTAGAATTTTTTTTATAGGATAAGGGTGACAAACGAGCACACAGTCCACCTGATGGTAAGTGGTTGCTGCGACCCATAGACATCTACATCTATCCTCGTTTGCGAATCAAAATGCAGATGCGTTGTCACCCGTGAGGACTAAGATGGAATGCCTCATTCCCAGTAAAAAGGGCCTCCGGCCACCTGCACTCACTAAGTGAAACGCAGAGGTAAACCTCTACTTCACGCTGGTATTCTGTGAGGTCGTGGTACCACCCCGGTTCGAACCGGCCCATCCGTGCGACAGCAAAAGCTGCCGCGTGGCTCTACCACTGTTAAATTGATGTTGGACATTTGATTTGGTTGTTAGTTTTTCGTATTTATCTATATGTTTATTTTTGCATTCATTGTATTTAGTTGTCTCACGTTTATCTAACGTTTCCAATCACCTCAGTCAAGCGTGACCACGTGTGCTGGAAAGCACCCGAAACGTCGGGAATTTAATAAAAATATGTAAATTAAACGCGATAGAATCCGTAAAAATAGTATTATTCAATGTGTAGTGTTCGCGTAAATATAAGTAATCAGTTAATTTTTGAAGTTACATATTTTTGTGTCCTAAACTAATTTTGTTAAACCTTTTACCGCTCCCTGAGCACTTTTAGTAGTAGTATTGTGGTCGCACTGCAATAATTTATCGATAGGCGAAATATACACCACTGTCTAACTACACACTTTAACACACACACTACACACAATGACAAATCAAATTTTTGTAGTAGTATATATTCTAGGTTTAGTCATGTTTAGTTTAGTTGTTGGGAGCACTAAGCTCTAAGTTGTTGACCATATTGGTCAACCTGAGATAAATAGTCCGACTAGGTAAGTCCAACTTCGACCGAAAGGTCAATCGACGGAATCAGCTCGGCTAGGCTGCGTTCGGGAGTTCCCGACACGTATTCTCGTAAGGCATACCTCAATACTAGATTCTACAACTAGTGCGTGTTGCCAATGATAACCTATGGATCTGAGACGTGGTCCTTCACTACTGGCCATATGAGGAAGCTCAAAGTCGCTCAGCGGGGTTTCTCTGCTTGAGAGACTTAAAAACGAGGATATCCGTAGTAGAACCAGAGTAACCGACATAGCTCAAAGGATTAGTAAACTGAAGTGGCAATGGGCCGGCCATATAGTTCGAAGAGCCGACAACCGATGAGGAAGAAAGGTTCTCGAGTGGCAGCCTCGTATCGGCAAGCGAAGTGTAGGGCGTCCCCCCACTAGATGGAGTGACGACCTAGTAAGACATGCAGAAAGTTAATGGATGCATGTGGCTTGGGACTGTGCTTTGTGGCATTCCTTGGAGGAGGCCTATGTTCAGCAGTGGACTTGTGAAGGTCTGTAATGATGATAATGATGATGTGTTCTATGTTTATTGTTTAGTATTATATTTAAAGTCATGTTACTGTTAAGATTACTATTATGGTAACTATTATTAGGATAAAACGAGCACACAGTCCACCTGATGGTAAGTGGTTGCTGCGGCCCATAGACATCTACGTCTATCCTCTATTACAAATCAAATTGTAGATGCGTTGTCACTCGTGAGGACTAAGATGGAATGCCTCATTTCCAGTAAAAAGGGCCTCTGGCCACCTGCACTCACCAAGCGAAACGCAGAGGTAAACCTCTACTTCACGCTGGTTTTCTGTGAGGTCGTGGTACCACCCCGGTTCGAGCCGGCCCATCTGTGCGACTGCAAAAGCTGCCGCGTGGCTCTACCACTGTTAAACAGTGTTGGCCTTCTTTATTATTTACACATATAATGTCTGTGTGTGTGTTTAGCAATCAACTATACAAAAGTAATATTTATAGCGATTTTATTAATTCACAATCGTATTTATCCGCAATAATTATAATTTAGGTTTGTTCTTTGAAACATTTTTCTAATGAAAGATATTTAAAACATTTATATTGAAATATTTACAAAATTTATAATGATGGACCATAATCCTCATTGAAATAGAAGATTGTTGCTTACTTTTAATATGGTATCTATCCTGAAAGGGATGAAAGCTTTTAAAATTTATTGGAGAAACGTTTATAAAGCCATCTCCAAGGGCGCTCCATTGGACTTGAGCTTAACTTCAGAAAATATTACATCGTGACCTTTCCTCGCTTTGATGTTAAAAGTAAATTTGCTTTTTGCGCTACGTTATTCCGCTCCGATGGAAACATTCAAAGGTGTTTCTATGCTTCCCACCTACGAACTGCACCAGACAAATTTAAGCTAACAAGTTTTTTTTTACATAATGATTTCTTATATTTACGCGACGACTAGACATTAAGTGAAACTAATTTTATCGCGTTTAATTTAACTTTTTAATTCCCGACGTTTCGGGTGATTTACAGCACCTGTGGTCACGGTGGGGGGGGGGGGGGGGGGGTATGAGGTATTTGACGTCCTACTACCTTCCTACGGGTACCTTCAGCCTTCAACCTTTAATGAGATTACAGCATCTTGAAGTCTTGCAGTGGTATGCTTGGGTTTAGATTTAATTTTGTTAATTATAGGATTCCAGGCAGATGGCAGCACCCATCCATCTTCTCTATTGATCTCTTTTTTTAATTTCAATAGCCTCGTGAATCATCCTTGGTAGGAATCGGTGTTCTTTTGCGAGGATTTGTGGTATATCAAAGCTAATGTAATGGCGGGGACGATCTTGAACATGTTCACACACTGCAGACTTCCCGAAACGTCGGTGCTTCAAGTAGGTATATGTTCTTTCACGTGGGTTTTTATAGATCTAACACATATAGCCGACTTAACATGACAAAAATTAATATTCAAAAACTGAAGGTAGCCGGGCTAGCTATAACATCGGGACGTCAAACACATGATTTGATGAACCCGTTATCATGGGTGCTGTAAAGTACCCCAAACTTCGGGAATTAAAAAGTAAAATTAAACGCGATAAAACCCGTAAGAAAATTAGTTTCATTTTATGTTTCTTTTTACTCACTCCAAATTAATAGATTGGGTAGGCTTTAAAACTTCAACTATACAAATTATGGAGTTAGCGACAATGGGGTATTTAAAAGAAATAATCATAATAGGATGATATTTATGCTCCAGAACTACTTTTGCTGGGCAACGGGCATTGATTTTGTAACAGAGTCGATGAGAGACCGGCACTATGCGTGTTGATTAAATATGTATTTGAAATATCTCTATTTCTAAAATATTAGTTTCTTCATAATTCGCTGTAGTATAAAACAAATAACATGAAGTCGGTATATATATATGATAAATTTTAAATTGTGAAATGAAAAAAATGAAAATAAAATTAATACAGATACATATATCTAACAATAGAAATAAAGAATTTATTGCAAACGATGACGAAGCATGAAAGATCATTTAAAAATGCCATGTAAAGGGCACGTATAGGTAAAAGATTCTGCGCTCTAGCGTTTTATCCGCAGTGCAGATGATATGATTTGCGGACAGGTATCTGCTTCGCAACTTACGCAGCGTATCGGAGGGTCAATAATCGTTCAGTGTTATTTTTAGCAAACAAACTTTTGCGGCTTTTTTACATTAACGACGAGTAAGATTATATTAACGACACTAATATTTTTCCTTGAAAATTAAAAGACATTACGTCTGCACCATGTCTAATGCGACAGCGTGACGCACTCTGATATCTCACCTATCTGCGATGTATATACAAGGTAATAGTAAAGGTATGACAGAAACGAACCAATGTGATTGTGGACTTCCAGCAAATGCCTCGAGTTGATTACGTTTAAATTTACGGTTTCGGCAAAATCGCATATCATTCAATGACATATTATGGTGTACTGTAGGAGGATTATCACGTAAACATTTTAGCTCAGCGTGTGTTGCGGCGTTTTGCTTGTCAAAATATTGTCTACAATTTCAAACGTGTGGTCAAAAGTTTTTCTTTTATGTTGTATTTTATGTCATTTTTAGCTGGCTAGTGTATATACCGTATAGCTGTTATTTCATTTTAAGTTTGATATTCTTTTTTTGATTTTTGTTTCATTTTTGGATCTTTTATCACAATCCGTGTGTTGAATAAGAGCCATGAATAATGTTTTTTCCTTTTTTTTCAAAAAAAATACATTGCGCAAAATTTTTCTAAGTCTAATAAATTATAATGACGTTGAAAAGGCAATGCTGCTATTAAAGTTTTGTATTATGTTACAGTGATTTCTTTTAAATTCTAGGTACGTTGTATAATTTGGCATGTTTGGATTTTTTTAAGATGGAAATGCATTTAAAAAAAATTACTGTACGTAATGACGTAAAATGTGATGCTGTCAATTGGACGAAAACGTATAACTTCATTGGTGAGAGTAAAAACACGCGGTTTGTTGAAATGGTACGCCAATAATTATTCTTAGTCGTTTGCTAGACACGTTAAAAAAATTGAATTCAGCGAGTTACTAAACTACTGTTCGTGTCGCACTAATGGTTAATGAATATTTCAGGGACGTATTACATTTCTGAAATACGTCCGCGAATACACGATTTAGCATGCTTGATGCGTCCGTCCGCGCTTTAAGCATTCTAAACCATGTGTATCCACTTGCTGCTCGGCAGGTCCGTCATTTTGTATAGTAACAAAAAGTGTGCGTGCGCTATTCGCATATACACTAAATACAGCGTGTACTACGTCTAGTACCCCGCGTCCTTGGTGAAGCGTACAGTAAGATGTGCCGTGTGTAAGGTGGTTTATACGAAGGATCAAAGGGAATTTCTCCATCGCGTCGGACATCACTGTAACATTCTTTGCTTCTGGTAATGCATTTAATGATATGCATTTGGGCCAGGTGCTTGCGTAACTTGTTATTGCAATTGCGCAGTCGTCGCTATGAAATGCGTGAATCGTTTGATCAGGATATTTCTCTTTAAATGTATCTTTATCGATATATTATCATTTGTGTTTTTTATTTTTATTTTGCATACGTTCAGTTCTATTTACGTTCGATTACGAATTCTACGCTCGAATGTTATTTCATTAGTTCTAAATTCGTTACTTGTCTTACAGAAAGAACAGTTCAGTGTCAGTATAAAAAAATGTCGTAAATATTTTGTAAGAGAAGTCATCACTTTGGGAAATTATGATTTCGTAATGATATGTTCGTAGAAAAAGTGAAGAGGACATTTATATTCATTGTAACGGATGCAGATTACGGTTAATGCACTTTTAAATATACCTATATATATATTTATATAGTCTATGGTAAGCCTGTGCTTGCGAACTATCTCCCTGGATAGTAAGTGATGTAAACGATGGGGATTTGCATGCTATTATTTTTAAGGCAATAATTATTTAATAAATTATTCTCATGAAAGTACAATTATTTAAAAAAATCTTCACGTTTTATTTTCTATAAACTAACAGACGGTGCAACTATAAAATATTTTATAACAGTGAGTATTAACATGTGTAACATTTAGATAGTGTTTCAAAAGCCGCAATGTCTTACTACTGCATACCTATTCTTTGAATATTTTATTATTATGATATTGGATTGGGTGATCCTATTTCTCTGCAGTATTTTTGTGTATACTTGAAATGAAACGAAATGACTTCGCAAAAATAGTTTAATATTAAGTATATTATATTTAACGATTCACAGAAAATACTGAATTTGGACTTGTGCTGATATTATTTGTAATTTTTCTTTTCGGTTTACAGTGTTCGCGTACTCGTAAAACCTAGTTTCTATGAGTTATTTAGTAAAATGATTAAGTTATGATCGTGCTGTGAGTCATCTGGGCTGTTATAATATTTTTATTAGTCCAGATTGAGAGCTAAATTCCGGACGTAATCACCTCAAAGTGTGCCCGAACACACGTTTTCCAGCGCGTAACGCTTTATGATGTTAATCATCGATATTTTTACAAATATCAGAACTGTGAACACTGGGTCAGTGTATTGTTGTCATATGTTATATACTCGATGTTGGCCGATTAGATTTTAATAAAGCTTTGTAAGTAACATAGAGGAGTAGACAAAAACTCTGCAAGAAGAATTCAGTGGTGAGTTTTCTGGAATTCATATCTAAACATTCGACGTCGGTACGCAACTGACGTAAAGGAGTAAGGCGTAAATCAAGCATCCTCTGAAATTCTGAAATTTAGGTTTTAAAAAAAATAGGCCATACGACATTTATTTTATAAAAAAGAGTTTGGCAAGCTGTTAGTGTTAGTTAGTGACTGCCAACCGTGGCGCACTCACCAACACATGTCGAAATATTCCATAACAAAGTCGATATACATGTGTAACGCAGTCGAGAAAAGAAGCGCGCGTGCAGTGTTCGCACCTCGGGCGGCGTGTGCCGTCTCCCGCAACGCGCATGACCTCCCGTGACGCAAATGGCACATCCTGACTCGGCATCGGAATCGGTGTTTAAACTATACCTTACCTTTGCTCTTCGCCTTGTTCCTGGGCCCGGGGGCATTCCTGCCTCGGCCTGAGGACAGGCGTCAGCCCCCATTTCTCGACCAACTCTATACGAGCAATGGTGGCTGTTCAACGTCAATGTGTCATCGGGTCGGAGCGCTGCAGCGGGGACGCGGCGGAAAGTCCGGCTGGCCCGCGGCGCCCCCCGGCCGGCTCAAAGCGCACGCCGCGCCCGCCACCTTACACGCGCTTCATGCCGCGTTAGCGCTCTCGCCCGCTACTCGCGCTGGCCGGCTCGCGTGTGCCCGCGCTGTCTCTCATAATGCGTTCAAACTGCGCGGCGCAGCGGTCGCATCGCGAATACGACAAGCCCGCGGAATCGACTACCTTAGAAATTCCTCACGATTTATTAGAAATTTATGCAAAGAGACGCTACTTCGGTATGGAAGATCAGCAACCGCCGGGCGTAATTTTTACGTAATGCGTATGCGGGCGCGTTAGATTGCGCCTCACCGGGTGCGGCGAGTCATGGTCTCTGCGAGGGCCGCGTGGCGGTCGCGATGCTCGACTGGGAGCGTGTATTACCGTAGCGCACTGGCAGCGGACTCACGAACTGGACTAGCGCGTGCGTCCGCCCGCCCCGCAGCCCTCGCCGCGCCCCACCCGCGTCACGTCCCGCGTCCCGTGCCGCGTCCGTCCCGCGCCCCATCCCGCGCCACCGCCGCACACGTATTGACACTACCAACCACTGCACCGGGCCGGCCCGCTCGCGGCGCCGCCGCTACGCAACGCGCCCGCCCCGCCAACGCCACGCGTTACACACCGCACGCAACCCCCTGGAAATGTTGCGAGTCTCCCTGCAAAACATTCGCTTTCCTTACCCTTATTTTACTTTCCAAGTGTACATAAATTAAATACACTTTCCCGGGTACATTCAAATCGTTTACTTTATTTAAGTTCGAAAGTCAAATATTATTTGATTATTGAAATACGTAACAGTAGCGATAAGGTGACATTATGAATTATATGCATGAAATATTGTACAAAACTGGTGGCACTTTAAATTGACTAATTTGCAAAGTAACAGTAGGTAATAGAAGGATTGTTCTCATAAGGCAGTGTATGATAGCATTTAGGTATCTAATGAATTAAACAATACTTTACATGACGCTTCCACTCATCCCTGCTTCCTCAATAAAATTGTTAGCCGTTCATATATTCACATCACGGAAGTGGCCGCTGCCTCCACGGTAAGTCGGCAACTGCAACGCAGATCCAGTCTGATGCATCGACACGACGCAGTGTGAGCCAAATTCAGTCTGATCTCACAGAAAGGAGAATACTGTTTCTAAATTCAACGTGCGAGCCAAAATTGTGCCAACTGATAAAATGTTAACGACCTTTATCTAGTTCGGACCTTTGGAACATTTACGTGGAATGTATTTTATCTGTTAAAACAATTAATAGAGGTGAACAACGTTAGGTCCGCGCGGCCGGCTCGCGTTGTAGATCAATTTTAACGGCATCATCGGAAGGCTTTGATACAGTAGATGCGAAAATAACGGTATGAAAGGTCACTGAGGATATAATTTTATTTCAGATATAATTTTTTTACGGAATAATTTATTTAAAATTAGTAGAAGCACAAATTCTTAAAATTCATCTATTCATCTATATCATTATATACACATTGTATTTGTCACTGAACTCCTGCTAAAAGGCTGGACCATTTTGTTGAAATTTTTGTGTGTTTGAGTTGTTGTTTCCTTGGATGGTTTAGATTCAAAATTGGACTCCATATGTGGCGTTGTTGTCGATATTCAGAAATCACCTGTGCAAACGCGGGCAGGATTGCTAGTTTCCCCTTATATATAAGGCAAAATAGCAGAAAGCCAAGCAAAATAAACTAAAAGTAAAGTAGTAATATTCACTTTGAATAAAACCTCTCTTCAAATTCGACAAAGCTATGAGGGTTTCTATTTTATTCCGTCTTTTACATATGATATAATCGATCCCCGCCAGCACCGACAAAATTGTTAATTGCAATTTTGAGTGCTGATTTACCATGTGCTCCCGGTGAAGGAAAACATCGCGAGGAGACCTGTATGTCTGAGAAATAAGAAATAAGCTTGATGTGAAGTTCGCCAACATGCATTTCCTTGCCATAGAACCCTCTCAGAAAGGAGAGGAGGCCTGTGCCCAGCTGTAGGACTTACTTAGGAGTTACGTATCCTATTACTTTCCCCGGGACTTAAACTATCTCGATACTAAATTTCATCTAAATCGGTTTAGCGGTTTAAGCGTCAAGAGGTACATTTGCTCACGCGACGATGAGTGATGTTTTCCCCCACCTCGCCCGCAGTACGCCCCACTGCCCTGCGCTCGCGGAACCGCACAATTTTCTATCATCGTTACTTTTAAAATATTTAACCAAATTACGTAGCTTAAAAGACAAAGTTTATCTACTTTGAAAATCAAAAGCGATTAAAATATGTTTTTTTTATAGGGTAAAGGTGACAAACGAGCACACAGTCCACCTGATGATAAGCGGTTGCTGTGATCCATAGACATCTACATCTATCTTCGATTGCGAATGAAAATGCAGATGCGTTGTCACCCGTGAGGACAAAGATGGAATGCCTCGTTTCCAGTAAAAAGGGTCTCCGGTTCTCTACACTCACCATACGAAACACAGCAGCGTTAAGCTGCTATTTGACGCTGGTATTCTGTGAGAGCGTGGTCCTTCCCCGGTCGAGCCGACCCATACGTGTTACAACCATAATATAGCTGCAGCATGGCTCTACCACGTGCAGAATATTTTGATAAAATCCATTTGTGCAAACGTGCATTGGAAATATAGTACCTATTAAATTTTATTGCACTTGTGGTTCACTATTTTGGCAATAACGACTTACACAAAAGATAAAAGATAGATATATACTGTCGCGGACTTTTTTGTCGCAGACGTTTTTGTACCAAACGCCAAAATTGCTCGCTGATGACGGATTTTTTCCGACTTACTTAACATTCATGGTTATATTTTGACCAATTTACACAATATCTTTATTAATTATAGCCTATGTGTTGTTCTCGTGTGGCGACCTCGCGAAATGTAGAGCGTCTCCCCACTAGATGGAGTGACGACCTGATAAGACATGCAGGAAGTCGATGGATGCATGTAGCTTAGGACCGTGACTTGTGGCATTCCTTGGGTGAAGCTTATGTTCAGCAGTGGACTTGTGAAGGCTGTAATGATGATATGTGTTGTTCTGATGTATGAGCTATATTATTGTATAGTTTCATTAAAATATATTTAGTAGTTTTCGCATAGAATAGTAAGAAACATCCATACATCCTCACAAACTTTCACGTTTATAATATTAGTAGGATGAGGAACGATTGCCATTTTTTTTGCCGGGCGCTATCATGAAGAAGCAAAGGTCAAGAGTTAATTCTATATAATTATGGTCAACAATGGTTTTAATAAAAAAAATGATGATAGTTTCATAGGTTAACCATAAATTGAAATTAGTGGAACGGAAACGATTGAAACAATAAAGCACATTTCGATCGTTAATAGAATTAGCTCCGTATACGTCATTGATATTGTGCGCAGTTTGTTTACGAAGTAGATCCACGCTGCAGCTATATTATGGTTGTAGCATGAATGGGATTGGCTCGACCAGGGTAGGCCCACGGTCTCACAGAATACCAGCTTGAAATAGTAGCTTAATGCTGCTGTGTTTCGTATGATGAGTGTAAAGGACCAAATACCCTTTTTACTGGAAACGAGGCATTCCATCTTAGTCCTCAGCGGTGACAACGCATCTGTATTTTAATTCTTAATGGAGGATAGATATAGATGTCTATAGGCCTCAGAATCCACTTACCATTAGATGGACTGTGTGTTCGTTTGTCACCAGACTCTATTAAATAAAAACGTTGCTTGTCGGATTGTTTTCACGTTAAAATTCATTTCTATATATTAATAAATAGAATTATTTTTTTACTTTACGAACCAATAGAGAACAATGACAAAAGGTATATAGTCTATATTTAATCCGAAAAAAATTGACATAAAAAAACGAAATATTAATGAAATAATATCTTTAATTATCTTAAATCTAAACAAACGCCACAGGCGTTTCTACCTAGGCGAAGTCAGGGCGGGTTGCTAGTTTATAATAATATGCCAACAAATCATTATAAAATAAAAGTGCGGCAAAATTTACATTATAAATAGCCTACTGGCTTATTAAGCTGCTTAGATAACCTAATACCCTCTTTCAACTTAAATGATATGGCTGTATCAAGGTAACACGATCGAAACTGCCGCAGCGTGCGTTTGCCAAATATGTAGGTACAAAAGTCAGTGACTTGTGTTTCTGAGAAACTTGTGATGATAAGTAGATAACTATTAAAAAAAAATGGAAAATTCCAAAGGGAACATCTCGAACGGGATGGTATACAATAGTGAAATCCAAAAAGTTTACTATGGATTAAAATATAAATCTAATTAAAAAATCAAAATAATAGCTTCAGTTTTCGAAAGATATCTTTTTCACATCCATACCGACCAACTGACGTCCAAGTGAAATTATTTTCAATTAAAACGCATTTAATAATAATCGAAATAGATAATGTCATAACTACGTCAGAAGTATTAATTGAAATCCCCTCTTGATATTGGTGTACTAATATAATAAGTGCAAAATAAAGCTGGTAGAAATCATTTACGCAGCGTTGCCAACTCTACGGAATTTTCCATAGATCTACAGAATTTTTCCATCGTCTACGGAACTACGGAGTTTGAATCGAAATCTACGGAGTTTGATTCCCATGTAATTTTTTTGTACTTCACAGTCCCTCAGAATAATAAGATTTTAAAAATATTAACCAAAAAAATGTTTTTATCATGAGTGTGAACTTTGCGGACAACCGAATATATATATATATATATATATATATATATATATATATATATATATATATAATATATATATATATATATATATATATATATATATATTATATATATATATATATTATATATATATATATATATTATATATATATATATATATATATATATTATATATATAAATAATTAAATATAAATATTTAAGTGTTATTTTTTTTTTGCTTTTTTAATAAAAATAATTTTATTAAAAGGAAACAGCTAATTATTTATCAATTTTTATGGTACTTTTTTCGTATAATAAATGTTCAGCTTGATTCCATAATATACTACAATTGAAATTACATCAATAAATTTACATGACAGAACGAATTTCTCCAGAAATATTTGTCAATTCTATGATAAAAACAAAAATTTTCGATCCTCTTAAGAAGTCTGCAGATCTACGGATATTTTGAAATAGCATCTACGGAATTCTTAGGAAAGTTTTATACCAATCTAAGGATTTGAAAAATTTCGAGTTGGTAACATTGGATTTAAGTTGAGTGGATAATAAAGCACTACATCTCCGCTTCGCGTTCGATGTGTGCAAAACACAACTCGACTGCAGTGCTATATTATTAATTAATAAAACATCATGTTCGTCAAAATCGTTCAAGCGAGCGCCTTAATTTTTACAAATGTCGCATTGGTGTTATAGCTATAAAATATAAAGTAGCTACCGCCGTATCAGCTGTATCAATGATACGGGGCCCTCTGGCTACAAGGGCCCCGAACGTATGTAAGCAAAAATTCTAAGGACTTCTAAGGGACAGGATATTGGTTTGAATTGTTTGGCTAGCTTAGTTCTTAGGAGTATTAATTGTAAGTAATATTTTATAATCAATATATAATTATTTTAATTCAATGCGAGAGTTTTTGTTCATTTTGTGAAAAATCATTTGGGCACCCTGACAAATTTTGATACAGGGCCTCTCTAAGTTACGCTACTTCACTGTCTCGCACATAAAGTCGTGTATGCCACTGGCAGTCGTAAAGGAATAAACTGACATACTTACATACAAACACATCATCTGGACCATTCAAGTGAACATGTTCAATCGTATAGGCCAAATTAAGAGTAACCCTACACGATGAGCATGTAACGTAGGCATGTGGATGAAAAGGAAGCGAGAGAGGTGGGTAACCACCTCTTTCGCTTCCTTTACAATCACATACCAGTTACCATCAGATTCAGAAAACCAGTTGATGTAATTCTGAAGTCTCGATCCTTAAACTTTTCGGGAGTTATCGTGACTACATACAAAATCAACATCCGGGCGTCCAACAAAAGTTTTTTTCAAACCGTTTTCTTTCAAAGTAGCAATATAGTGATTTAAAAAAATAAGATGAATTAATTTTTTTTAAATCACTAGTAGAGTTTTTTTACGGCTACTAATATTTTCGTATAAGTGCAATATGGTTATGATAGAAGCATGTTTGACCTTGCCATGCCGAGAGTAGAACACACCTATAACGCTTTGCGTTATGAGACGTGCAATAAACGTAAATTGGAAATAGTTTGTAAATATTTTTAATATGGGCTTAGTTATGAAAATAACTTGGTTTTCCATAGTGTTATGTATAATAAAATAACCTATTAGCTATTACAGCCTATAAAAGTCTACTGCTGAACAAAGGCCACTCCCATAGATTGTCTCATAGGGGAGATTTTGCCATATTTGCCACGTTTGGCAGGCGGGTTGGCAACCGCAGTGTTTTATTTTTATTCAGCTCTTATAAGAAAGATGTTGCTGCCCATCTTCTGTTTTAGATTCTCTCTGTCGCCCCTTAGGACACCTACGGGACGATGTGAGGTAGTGGATATTCTTACACAAGCACTACACGGTTAATAATAAAAGAAAAAAAAGTGTTAATGAGAAATTTTATAATATACGAGGTTTGAATTTTGTTATATACTTTTATTCTATTTATATAATATTTTATATTTATAAAACAGTTTATATATTACTTCTATTTCAGTTTTCAACAATAGAAGCTCGATATTTTTCTACTTCGTATTCCCATCCCTGTATTGCTTCATAGACAAGATTAGTTGCTGCGTCCCCCGACATTACAAAGTTGCGAATTCAGAAGTCCGGATAGTTGTTAGTGCTGCCAAGGGACTATGAGTTTGAGACTAGATTAATATTGATTAAGAGAAACGTTGGAAAGAAATAAATCGAAAGAATTGTCAGAATTAAGCGAATTTTGCAGATATAGAATCCATAACAATTTTTATCTATTAGAGCATCAGCATCCTTTCCCACCTCCGGTTGTAGGAAATATTTGCCTTAATATAAAGGCAAATGCTCTCTAAAACGGAGTACCGAGACAGGGCCGATTACATTACATTACATTTATTTTAATAGCGGTTTAAATATAATATTGCCGTTTTACATTGAAAAAGTTCAAACATTTAATTAGAGAGCCGTGACAGCTCAGAAAAGATAAACAATCGTGGTAACTTTCACAGTACGTGAGCAATCCGAGTTTGATCCTCGCCAGCAACTGTAATTTACCACGTGCTCGGCGGGGAAGCCAACCATCGTGAGAAAACCTGCAGGTCTGAGAAATAAAAGAACATGAATTGGGGGAGCGCGGCGGACATTACCTTGCTTTCAAATTCTCTTAGAAATGAGGGGAGGCTAACTAATATTATCTATACATTTCTGCTATCTCAAGGCATCTTTGCGATAGATTTATTTCAATGTGGACTTTAAAAATTCGTATGAGAGCATTTTGTAGATCCTAATAATGTTAAAACGTTTTATCGAGAAGTATGAGATCTTACGTATCAAGGAGCAATAAAGGCGAAGATCGATTAATAAGTCGGGGTTGTTTGTCTGAGAGTTTCGCCATCATTGTTGGAAGTTCTTCACAATGGATATTTGATGTTATTGACACACCATATATAAAAAATCTATCGAAAATTATACTACGAAGTGACCACCAAACAGTTAATATTACTTTTCTATGAGTGAGCTTTGCTTTAGAACATTTATCCGTTATCTGACCTGGGTTTATTCCGGTGTTCGCTTGAGATTATCGTAAAGAATTCACTTTTTATCACAAGTCACAACGTTAACCAAATTACTTTCATTTCTGTACCTACTCATCAAAGCAAGGCAAGCATCGACGCGTGCTTCTCTATGCCAACAGTTAATTCATGACGCACTCATTTCTCGGATCTTTATTTTACCAATTCCTTTTTTTGTTAAATTAGAATCCAGCATTTTGCTATGCTAAGAAATGCTATCGCTTTATTTTTTCTCGTTTAGCATGTGAGAATTCCACACTTAAGTGCACGTTTTAGGCCTATTTTATATCGAATTGTTATGAAAGGTAATAAAGGTAACAAAACAAGCCATCGTTGGCATGGTTTTTAAAATAAATATTTTACAGTCTGCGTGGTTTTACGTTTGTGTTTTTATGTCGTAAGTCTTTTTTTAAAAACGTTAAAAACACTAGGTTTTTCTCATGTATCGTGGAGATATACAAATACATGTTCCGTACGAGATACCAATCTGCCGCCCGTAGCGCTGCAACTCATTGCTAAGCCACTGTGCCACGGACCCGTCTGTTGTGTCGTTGCTTGGGATCCAGACCAAATATAGATCAGATCCATATTGTTTCGATGGAAACGAAAGACGTAGAGGAAAATGGAGACTTCTCCGGTTTCACCTATACGGAGACTTCCGTATGCTGTAAGTTTGTTCGAGTATTCCCTCCTTTATGTGGATTTATAACCATTCCATTTGATAGACATACGACGTCAAGCTGGGTAAAAGAAACGAGATAAGTAAGCGGATGGGTGACCACGGGTTACTAATCCGCAATCTGAGGCTGTTAATAGATACTCGTAGTTGTGTGAGGGACCCATTTTAAGCGGTTGACTAACTACGAACGGAAAAGGAGAAGACGGTATTAGTATTATATTATACTTTATTTTTAAATTAGCATAACCATAATAAAGACATCTTTGTCCATTCACATATGTAGATATTAAGTTGGAGAAAACATACTCTAATCCCCTGAGCCAGATATAAAGCATCATTAAGAGACTAAGAATTTTTTGTGGTCTATTTTGGTGACCTAAAGTACTCGTATGTCATATGAAAAACTTGTTTTAAACGACCGTTTTTAATATGATAATGTGGTCTATAAATTTATAAATATTTTAAAAGTTACAACATATACCTATATACGTCCCACGGCTGGGCACAGGCCTCTGGTTCTTATCAATGAGGGTTTTGGAGCAAAGGAATGCCCGCGCGCTGCAGAACTTCACGTCTTCGAAAATGTTTTTTTTTATTATTTCTCAGACATGCAGGTTTTCTCGCGATGCTTTTCCAATTACGGGCCGGCCATATAGGTCGAAGAACCGACTACAGATTAGGAAGAAAGATTTTCCAGTGGCAGCTTATTACCGGCAGGAGTCGGTACGAGGCTGCCACTAGGAGAAGTGTAGGGCTGGTAAGACATGCGGGATTCGATAGATACTCGTGGCTGAGGACCGTCCTTTGAAGCAATCTTTGGGGGAGACCTTTGTTTTTCGTTTTATTAAATCGTTTTGTTAAGAGATAAAGTGTATCATCTAGTATCAATTTTATTTTCTTATGTTTTGTATGTAATTTAATTTAAAATAAGTATGCGATCACAGAAAATTATGTTCTATTTTAGGCGACGACGAAAATTTTAGCTTCTAATTTAATTCGGCTAACTTTGTCGAGTAAACCGAAGAAAAAAATTCCCTGACCTAATTTTACAAATTGTAATGTAACACAAGTCGCCCTTGTAATAGCTGTGTTACACAAATTGCATGCACATAAAAAGTATGGAACAGTTGTTTTCTCTCACAAGCTAGTAATATAACTTACGGGCTTAGTGTTGTTTGTGTAACGTGTGTGGTTGTCAAGCCACTTGATACCATTTACGTACAGATATCCCTGCCATTTGCTGCATTGAATGTGCATTGATTCATTTTCTGACCGACCTGTATAACATGTTGCCAGCCTTTGTCTTTACATCCGATCACAATGTAAGAGTGAATAGACTTTAGTTAAGTCAGTGCGCTTTACCATATTCAGCTGTATCACCACTTATTAAGTGGGATAGTAGTCAAGTGCTAACTTAGGATAGTAATATATATATTATCATCCAATTCTGAGCTATGTTCAAAATCTCAAATCTCTAGCCCATCGGGAAGTTACTTTAAGATCATGTATGATAAGATGCCAGCATCTGTTTTTTTATAGGATATGGTGACAAACGAGCACACAGTCCACCTGATGGTAAGGGGTTGCTGTGGCCCATAAATATCTACATTTATCCTCGTTTGCGAATCAAAATGCAGATGCGTCGTCACCCGTGAGGACTAAGATGGAATGCCTCTTTTCCAGTAAAAAGTGTCTCCGGTTCTCTACACTCACCATACGAAACACAGCAGTGTTAAGTTGCTATTTTACGCTGGTATTCTGTGTGAGAGCGTGGTCCTACCCCGGGCAAGCCGACCCATACGTGCTGCAACTATACTACTAATATAGCTGCAGCATGGCTCTACCACGTGAAAAAATCTGTCTTTCCATCCGATCACAATGTGGGTGTCTGCAAGGTAAGAGTGAATAGGCTTTTATTAAACAGTGCACTTTAACATCTTCAGCTGTATCACCACTTATTGGGTGGGATAGTAGTCAAGACCACATAATAAATAATAGTACAATCAAGACTGACTTAGAATAGTGAAAAAAAAATAAGTGAATTTTTTGAAAATTGTTTACTATCTTTAATATACCTCATTTTCTTACATTGTCATCCGATTCTTAGCTAGATTCAAAATCTCAATTCTCTAGCTCACCGGGGAATTAGTTTAAAATCAATTACTAAGTTCCACGGGAACAGAAATGTTACACGAAAGCGAGTTAATAAAACGTGGTAAAAAAGATATTTGATAAGAGTGCCTTCGGCGTGAAGTAGCAGTGTTGCCAAATCGTCGCGTAGTTGGTGTCTTAAAGAGGTGACTATGGGCATTCCAAGAAACATTGTTCCGATAGGTGGTATATCCAGAAACCGATCGGCGATAGGAAGCAGAAACAAAGTAAGATATTTCTGATACTGTGATAGTCAGTCCATCGGAATATTAAAACATATCCGGAATTTCGGAATCGAAACCAGAAATACCGAAATTCGATCTGGACGACATTATTAGTTGATTTGTCACTCTTTCCTAATTCATTATTTCTACGTGACCAAATCACGGAAGCCTTCCTTTGTTGTGAACCATATTCTTCTCTTATAACCCAATTTCTTAACCCAGTTATTGCACCTTATTTATTTTTAATACAAGCATGGCATCCCAATTTGATGATTCAACAAATAAATTTCAATAAAGCAATATTTATTTTTAAATCTGGTAATACAGTAATATAAACTGCATGTATTATAAATATATGTCATAATTTTGTGGTAGAGTGATAGCTGAGCTAATTATTACTAGTGATAGTAAATGTATAATTTTTATTGTAAATGTTTTGTTTCAGTTAATTAAAATATATAGTAATAATTTAAAATAAATAAATGTATTGTTATGATCAACTTTATAAAAGATTTATTAATTATATGTAATTAGTTGTTTCATCATCATTATTACAGCCTTTCACAAGTCCTCTGCTGAACATAGGCCTCCTCCAAGGAATGCCACAAAACACGGTCCTGAGCCACCGTCACCCATCGACCTCCTGCATGTCTCACCAGGTCGTCACTCGATCTAGTGGGGGTCGCCCTACACTTCGCCTACCGGTAAGAGGCTGCCACTCGAGAACCTTTCTTCCCCATCGGTTGTCGGTTCTTCGAGCTATATGGCCGGCCCACTGCCACTTCAGCTTACTAATCCCTTGGGCTATGTCGGTTACTCTGGTTCTACTGTGGATATCCTCATTTCTAAGTTTATCACGCAGAGAAACCCCGAGCATAGCCTTCTCCATAGCTCGTTGAGCGACCTTGATCTTCCTCATACGGCCAGCAGTGAAGGACCACGTCTCAGATTCGTAAGTCATCACTGGAAACACGCACTGGTTGTACAATTTCGTTTTCAGGTTTCGAGGTATGTCTAACGAGAATTAGTTGTTTCTTTAAATTTATTCATAAGTGATAATGATATTAATGATAGTACTTATTGAATAACGTTAATTTAATAGTAATTTTTCATTGTCATTTATTTCACGCTTTTTTACACCCATTTCAAATATCAATAAATGATGAAAACAAAATGAAAATATAGTTATAAGGATACAATAAATAAGATAAATAAAAGACAATTCAACTGTAATCATAGGTTAATACTAAAAATACTAAAATTGCCCCCAACAGATAGTTCGTACTATCTATTTACAGTTATTGTCGCGATGCACGGCACGCCAATATTTTAGTATGGCATTCTCTGGGCACTCGTAGCACACTCTGAGGATCTCGTTCTCGGAATCACGGATGCGGGACCAAAGAGCTGCAACCCGAGATCTAATAACGGCGAAGTAATCGGGCACCCCGGCATTGGTAAACATGCTCGACGCACTGCAGTATTTAGGCAGTTTCATAAGAAATTTTGAAAACTAAAGGCTATTTTTGTTTTGTTTTTAATAAATAGATATTGCAGCCCATGAACAAAAGTAACCACTTAAAACAAAGAAGACAACTTATTCATTGTCATGATATAATATGTGGTATTGTATTAGCCGTTTACCAGGTCAACAAATCAAGGGTCAACAAAACAAGGGGTTTCAGGTAAACAAATCAGGTGAACTGTAACTTCGTTGGGTGTTTAAGTTTTATATTAAAATACAAAATATGTATCGAATGAGGTAAACATTAAAATTATTTAAAAAACAAATTCTCAGATCTATTCAGATCATTTAGTCAAGTCAGATAAATTCTCAAGGTAGAGTCGCGGGGGAAGAGGAGTGCTGGTATGGCGAAGCGTCACTCGTCCTATCCTCCGCGACTCTGACACACCGTTGATGCGGTGGTGGTGGGGCCGCGGGGTGAGAGGAGTGTCGGTATTGCAAGGGGCCGCTCTTCCTTCCCTCCGTGACCGAAACTTGGTTGGCGATGGAGCTAAAGACCAGATCCGCCGCTGGAGTCGGGAAAGTGGGTGCCTACTGAGCGCTTTGCCATGTGTTCCTGATGCACCGTGCCTCAGAAGGGTTACACGAAGTAAATGTAGATTTAGCGATTGGTTAAAATAATTTTCATTTAAACTCGGTCTAATCATTGATTGATTGATATTAAGTCATCTAAAAGGCGAGAACCACATCATGTGTAGGTCTCCGCTTTGGCTTCCCCTTTGAGTTGTCACAAAATCAACTAACTACAAAGAGAGTGAACGCGAGAAAATCAATTATTATGTAAGCTCTGACATGATCAGAAGGAATTCACCCGAGACTTTATGTTGGCGGTTGATTTCCGCGTAAAAGAGCGTCAAGCAAATCCTTGAATATAACGAATACTCAAAGATACACAACGATAGTCACTGAAGAGTTTCGAGTTCACGCATTGTACTCGTACAAAACTATAAATATTAGAAATAAGGAATCTACTTAACAATCTAATAAAATAACAATTAAAATTTAAGAAGGCATTCATCATCATTACAGCTCACCACTAGTCCACTGTAGAACACAGGCCTCTATCAAGTAATAGAATAATTAAAAATGAATAATTTTGTACAACCGACTTCAATATAAATTATTAAGAATAACTCAAAAACTATTAATCGAACCTTGATTTATATGGGACCACATGTGGAGCACCAGCTTTTAAATGAAAAAAGAATCATCGAAATCCGTACACCCAGTAAAAAGTTATGAGGTAACATTAAAAAAAAACATACAGTCGAATGGAGTACCTTCTCCTTTTTGAAGTCGGTAGAAAAACGCATTATTAGTATAAAATTTCGTCTAATCTTCTGTATATAAAAATTAATTGCTGTCCGTTAGCTTCGTTAAAACTTGAAAATGATTTGATAATTTTTTTTGTGTGTTTGAATGACTCCCAGGAATATGTAGTTTCACATTTGGGCCCGCTAGGTGGCGCTGCTGTCGAGATCCCGAAATCAGCCGTGCGACGCCCGGGCAGTTCGCTAGTTAGATATGAAATGAACTACTAAATACTAATTAAAATTAAACTAACACTTACTACTATAGTGTGTTTGGGGCAGTTTTTTTTATAGAAGAAGGGGCAAACGAGCATGCGGCTCACCTGATGGTAAATGACTACCGCCGCCCATGAACAACCGCAACACCAGGGGAATTGAAGATCCTGTCACATGTACAGTACCCACAGAATCCTGCATGCTATCGAACATCTTACGTCTTCAAAACAAATATAATTTCTCAAATGAGGATCATCAATGGTTGACTATGCTGGGAACATCATGACAAAACCTGCATGTCTGAAATATTTGAATATTTACTGGGACAGGAGTCCGTCTGTGAGGTACCATCACCTAACGTATTTTATCTATTTCTGCCGCCAAACAAAAGTGTATGTATAAATAAGAAGTATTGTGGCTATGTTTTTTTTATTACAAAGCCGTTACTTAACCAAAATCCCACCTGATGGTAAGTGGTGATGCAGCCTAAGATGGTGAAGCGAATTGACTTAACAAAAGCCTATTCATTCTTGCCTTGAAGACACTCACATTGTAATCGTATGGAAAGATAGATGCTGGCAACTTATTCCACTCCTTTGCTGTACGCATGACAAACTATGTAATAAACCGATTGATTGGAATGTCTGTATGTTCTTCTTTTATTTTTATGGGTTCTTTATATTTATGGGTTGCCGACAATTAAGATAAGTTGTATTAGTAATCATGCAAAACGACTATCTAAATAATCTAAACTAGTTGGTTGGCTCACTTTCTGTAAGGCTGTGAAACATTCCATCTTAGTTCTCATAGGTCTATGGTATTCATTGTTGGTTTGGCTGCAGGTATTAACAGCCTGTCATTATCCTATTACCATCTTGTATAATTTTTGTCTCTATTATTTAAGAATACGTAATAGAGACAGTATAACTATATACAAGAGACAAAATAAATATATATCTCGACGGTTCTGTAGCGCAGGGGCTATTTTTAAAACGAGCATTCGACTCTTCAGATGGTAAGTTTCGATCGCCACCCGTGAACAACTGCTACACTAGGGTAATTGCCAGTGCGTTGCCAGACTTTTAAAAAGGAGTGAGCTCGTTTCTTGAAGGTACCTAAAGTCCAGAAAAAACGCCGGTTTTAAACAATTCCACAAAGAAGTCGTGCAAGAAAGAAAACTCCCAGTAAATCGCACAGTAGTGGACTGTCAGAATTCCAGATGATGTGGATGGTAACGTGAGTTTTGTTACGTATGTTAGTGAAATTCGCCGGCATTACATTGCTCCACTTCAGGCTCCGAGTTTGAATCCTGTACAGAATAAGTGTTTTAATGACCCACAAATGTTTATTTGTGGGTGATTTAAAATAAAACAGGAGATAATCCTAGAGTGAGTGCAGGGTTTTTCTAAAATATACAAATATTTTTTTATTTAAAAAATGTATATTATTGCGAAGGAGGCAATTACCTAATTAGAGAAATCCTTATCCAATGTATACAATCACAAGTCGATAATAATGACTACTACTAACTGCCTAAATACACTTCCTTTAATTTTGTTTCATTAGATGAATCCTATATTATATTAAGAACAGGGTAGGTGGTGGGACAAAGGTTAGCTTATGCAATTATGAAGCAAATTCTTAGACATAGTTCCGTTTCTGATATCGCGTATAATTCGTGTTTGTCTAAACGCTCACGCCCATGTTACTCAAACTTTACACAATTAAACGTTCCGGTTCTTAGAGGATCTGCAAGTCATGATTAGGGATAATGCGCCGTATAAACATCTTTTGAAGAGCTAAACTCGAATGTACAATATTTGACAGGCGGAGCAGTTACAAAGCTGCGAGCGAGAAAGAGAAAGAGTATACAATTCGAGGGTATCGATCGTCCTGATGGTGGCTACTGGAGGTAGATGCTACCAAATTTTCACCGGTTTCTTTGTCACTGCAATGTATTATACAATAATTATTGTATAAAACTGACCCAATTGATTTACACAACTGTACGTTATTTATTTTTTTATTTATTTATTTAATTAATTACAATGGTTTTACTCGAATTACAGTAATTAATAATTTTGAAAGGATTTTATAAAGATTTTTCTATTTTTTTTTCTTGCAGGAACATGCAAAGTTAGAATGTTTAAGAAATAAATGAATTGAATGCATCGAGGTTGCCAGTAAAGCATGTTATGAAATAAAAAATAAAATATTTCACAGTGCGATATTTTAAGAAACATAAGATTAAATGTCTACCAGCTAAGTGGCAAAGACAAGTCATAGTTGACTTGTCTTTGCCACTTAGCTGGTAGAATACAAGTTACAACAACTTTTACAACCTTTTTTGTAGAATACAATTTTTACGTGGTAGAGCCATGCTGCAGCTATATTAGTAGTACAGTTGTAGCACGAATGGGTCGGCTCGACCGGGGAAGGACCACGCTCTCTCAGAAAACCAGCGTTAAATAGCAGCTCAACGCTGCTGTGTTTCGTATGGTGAGTGTAGAGAACCGAAGACCCTTTTTACTGGAAAAGTGGCATTCCATCTTAGTCCTCACGGGTGACAACGCATCTGCATCTTGAGTCTATATTGAGGATAAATGTAGATGTCTATGGGTCACAGTAACTACTTACCATCAGGTGGACTGTGTGCTCGTTTGTCACCCTTTCCTATAAAAAAAAGTTACAAGCGAGCATACCTAATATTACTATTAAGTATGCTCGCTTATAACTTGTATTACACACATATTGTATTGTAACTTGTATATACTTACGTGTATGCTGTGACCACACTTACGTGTATGCTGTGACCCATAGGCATCTAAATCTATTCTCGATTAAGAATCAAAATGCAGATGCGTTGTCACCCCTGAGGACTAATATGGACTATGTCGTTTCTAGCCAGAAATGTCTCCGGTTTTCAACAGCAAATACCGAAATACAGTAGTATTAAGCTGCTATTTTACGCATTGAATAAGTAAGAGCGTGGTCCATCTCCGGTCGAACAGACCTACATATTCGTGCTTCAACCATACTATACATGCGGCATAGATTAAAACATATAAATCGCCTCGTATACAATACGTACCACGTACACAAAAATCAAAGCAGCTTCGACAATACTACGATTGCGGGGGAGTACCAGTGGAGTCGAGTCACAAGGGTGAATATGAGAAAGGAATCTGCTGCCGTCTTTTGGTCTAGCTATCAATTCACACGTTACAAACGCGTGAAGCGATGAGCAGGTCAAAATCATAATAACTTAAAGTTAAAAGTATAGTAAATTAAAAAAAATAAAGTAAATGCAGCCTATATACGTGTCACTGCTGGGCATCGTCCTCCTCTCATTTCATAGGGGGTTTTTAATTCTGATAATAAATTCTTTTTACTATTTATATATTACGTTATTTTATTAATAACATAAACTTTAGCCATATATAGCATATTATGTAAGGTTAATGGATAAACATTGTCTAACATACCAGTTTTGTAAAGCGATTCGGAAAAACATTTTTCGATTTATAAAAAATATTATAACATAAAAGTTATCACTATCATCCCTGTATGATGTGTTATGTAAGTGCACAGCCTGACGGTACGTGGGGCTAAGAGCTTGCTCGATCGAGACCGCATTCTACAATAGCCAAGCACGCATTATGCAGATTTTGCGCTTGATGTCACGTTTTCTCCATTAACTGGTTATCCAATTATTGAGGAAATTTAGTCAGACGCTCTCATATTGAGTACTAACGAGCTGTATGTCTCATGAGTTGAGTGTGGTACGTGGAGAGATATATTATAAGTATTTAAGTATTTTGAGTTTTAAAAGAGGACGATTAACGATAACATGGGCTGTTTGGTTTATTTTCACCCATCATCATTACATCTCTTAGCGCAAGTCCACTGCTAAACATAAGGCCGGCCACATACATACGGAATTCCGTTTCGTGATTCCGTTTCGGAATCCCGAATCGGGATTCCGTGAATACATCACACACGTACGTTTATTTCAGTTCCAAATAACAAGGGTCAGTTGAGAGACGTAAGCCGATGCCATCATTACTGTATCATTCTTACTGGGTGCATCCCCTTATCACCCTAAGCTTGGAATATAGTATCATGTAAAAAGATATATAGAAATATTTTTTAAATATTACTACTATTACGTAGCTAGTGCAATCTGAAATTGGTGAGCTTAAAGAGATACGGTGCTGGTCGTTATTCAAATATTTCTTCCAGTGATGTAAACTCCAAAGAAAAATCTCCCTTTTTTAGAAATCTAAAAACAGCTTTTAAGAATGCTCTTGTAAGTTCCTTCGAATTAGAGAAAGCCTATATTTCTATGTTTTTGTATGCGACTTTTTCAGTTCTTTTCATGTCGTTGTTTAAGCATCGTCTTTTACCTTGGAATGCAATTTTTTTGCACAATTACCGTTTGGTTTACTACAGATGTTGTCTTAGGCTTCAAAATCAGATGGACGGCTACTCAGGCACTGTGTAATTTATTGGAACGAAGTTCTTTATCCAAAGGTACGAATTTGACGCATGGGGGCTAGGCGAGAAAAGTGTAAGATTTTTCCGCCACGACCCTGCTGACTGTAGACGACCTTGGCGGCTATAAGGGAGCGAGATGGGATAATATCTAATTCTTTCGCACATTTCTTATCTTTGTATTTTATAGACTGCCTAGGTCTAGTGGTTGTAGTAGTGCGACTGCTGATCATGAGGTTCCGGGTTCGAATCCCTGGTCGGGCAAAAAATCAGTTATTGAGTTTTTCCATCAAGAAATTCTCAATAGCTGCCCGGAGTCAGGAAGTCGGCGGTGTTTCACCCCCGTGCCTCCGAAAGCACGTAAAGCCGTTGGTCCTGCGCCTGATCTCTCTCCGGTCGTGTCGGTTTACCGTCCCATCGGGCTATGAGAGTGAGGGAATAGAGAGTGCACTGTGTTTGCGCATACACTTGGGCACTATAATCCTGTCCTGCGCCGATGGCTAGTCTCCGTTGAGACTGGCCGCCGTGGCCGAAATTCGGTCTGGAGGACATTATTATTATTTTATAGAAGAGGGGGCAAACGAGCATGCGGCTCATCTGATGGTAAGTGACTACCGCCGCCCGTGAACAAGCGCAACACCAGGGGAATTGCAGATGCGTTGCCGGCCTTTTAGAAAAGTGTAAGCTCTTTTCTTGAAGGTTCCTAAGTCGTATCAGTCCGGAAAAATTGCTGGTGGTAATCGATTCCACAAGGAAGTTGTGCGAGGGAGAAAACTTCTTCTAAATCGCACAGTGATGGACCGTCAATCATCCAGATGGTAAGGATGGTATCGCGAGTTTTGTCGCGATGTGCGATGGTGAAATTGAGCGGCTGGAATTAGTTCGAACAATTCCTCAGAGCACTCCCCATGATAAATGCGAAAACAATACGCAAAGAGATGCAACATCTCTAGGCAGTGACAGTGTATCGAGTCGATAGAAAATGAAATCAAGCCGTAGAAAATGAAATCAATTGCATTCGATATTATAAAAAAGGCATCGAAGAAAAACTAAGTAAGTTGCAAGCTTGCAAGACAGGGAATACCGAAGGCGACGAAGAAGTAATACTTGACATATTTCGTAACAGTTACCCGCCGGTACGCCTGCCCCTTCACTCGTCTTAAAAATGATAGAAAGTCGAAATAGAAAAAGTTTTTAACTGTTCAAAAACGCCTGGATAGGCTGCCAACAGACGTCATTATCAGATTATAATTAGCTCGAAGCACCTTTAGAAAATGTTACCGCATCACAGAAAATTTGCGCTTTATTGCATTGCGGGTGTGTTGCGGCGTGACGTCACAAAGCCCTCCGGGAAACAAGTGAGGTGACGGAAGCATGGCCTATTTATCCCGTGGAAAGCGATTTTCACACGTGTTCATAATTATGGGCTAAGCGTCACTTGTGCTCCTGGCACACTGGTTGGCTGCGAGTTTGATCGACGTAACAATATGCCGCGTCGCATCCATTAAAAAACGCCATATTGAGAGGATTTCAGTTACCTCACTGAAATTTTGATTTTGTTAATCTTATATTTTATTTATGTTTTGACATTAAGAAAAACCTTTTTAATCTTGTAACTATTTCCTTTCTTAATTAATCTAAACATAATTGACAAGTGAAGCTGGCTGCCTGGATCGCTCGCTAAGACGAGACTAGGCCGAAACGCATATAATATCTTATTTACTTTTAGTATTTGTACTGATTTTAAAGATAGCATGTGTGGAGTGGGCTAAGCCCACGCTGGTCTTTTTATACTTGTTCTTAATAATAAAAGAACCTATAACAAAATATTTTTGCAAGTGCAATTGAATGAAGAAGATTAGGACGCCAATGACAAGAAGGGGCTCGTAAAATTTGGTATTTTAGGAAAGGTATTTTATTTATATCTCTAGTCTCGTGTATTACACATGGCAAAACTTGCGCTAACTTCCTGGCATTACAGAAAATTTACGCTAAGTTATTATAAAATATAAGATGTTCACATGTGAGCCACGCGGCAGCTTTTGCTGTCGCACGGATGGACCGGCTCAAACCGGGGTGGTACCACGACCTCACAGAATACCAGCGTGAAGTTGAGGTTTACCTCTGCGTTTCGCTTGGTGAGTGCAGGTGGCCGGAGACCCTTTTTACTGGAAATGAGGCATTCCATCTTAGCCCTCACGGGTGACAACGCATCTGCATTTTGATTTTTAATAGAGGATAGATGTAGATGTCTACGGGCCGCAGCAACCACTTACCATCAGGTGGACTGTGTGCTCGTTTGTTACCCTTATCCTATAAAAAAAAAACAACAATGAATGTTATTTCTCATTCACTAGGCTTTTTACATACAGTTAATTTAATATCGTGATTTACTCTGTTTTGAACAACAAAACACATATTTAATAGTGAGACTAACTCTAAAGATTGCCGCAAAACGCGTTTCTAAGGATTTGATGACTTTTGCGTTTTTACCCGACTGTGTCAGAAGAAGTATAGTTTTTCGTATGGCACATATGGCACCTTTTGTAGCCTAAACAAAACGGCTTGATGGATTTTAACATAAGAGGTGTCTCGTCTTAATTGTGGGAGTGACATAGGCTCTATGATATTTATATATTGCATCTGCAAATAGAAAAAAGGAAAGGGATTTTTTTTCAGTAAACTTTTTAATGCAGTTGTGTTTTTTAAATTACTGTTTAACCGTTAAGATTGTTTTCAAAATATCGCTTTGTTTTTTGTCCCACATTGCATGTACCGATTTACCTAATATTTCATTCAGGGGTGTTCTTACTCATCGTTAGTCGGTGCAAGTAGTATAAGGCCAGCTCGTTTCACTCGCCGATTTCCACAATTTTGTTAATTGATGACCGAGCTACGACGTATGTTGATTCATCACAATGAAAATGTCTCAATATCAGCACACTATTCGTAATGAGGTTCACCGTAGTATGGAGATCGAATTAATGATAATAACGTCCTCCAGACAGAGTTTCGTTCACGCTGGCCAGTCTAATCAGGGACTAAGCCATCTGCGTAGGACAGGATTAGAGTGCCCGAGTGTATGCGCGAGCACTAATGCACACTACTCCCTCAACTATGTATATATAGTTCGGCGGGACGACAATCTAACATCACCAGAAAGAGATCAGGCACAGGATCAACGGTTTGGCGTGCTTTCCGAGCCACGGGGGTAAAATACCACTAACTACCCGATTCTGGGCTTCTTCTGAGAATTTCTTGACAAAAACCTAATAACTTTTTTTGGCCTGACCTGGGATTCGATCCCAGGATCTTATGATCAGCTATCGCGTTTACTAACACCAGCTCAACGAGGCAGTCAACGCTGGTCACTTAATTTTTATATTTATTATAAGTCAGGACTTAACTTCAATGCCACCTGGTGGTAAGCGGCGGTGAAGCCCTAGATGGTGAACGACACTGTCTTACCGTAACAAAAGCCTTATAAGTAATAGTCGCATCTGGGATAATTTACGAGTGTACTCGCGATTCATGTTCTCTTGTTATAATTAACACTAATTAAAAACTCAGTTATTAATTAGTGTTAGGGAATATTTAAATGTTGTAGTCTTTCACAATCTAAGCTCTATCAAATATCAAAAAGAACTTCAATATTTGTATAAACATTTTATACCTCGAAAATGCCTTTCAAAGGTCCGTTCAAACACAGTTACGTTTACTTACGCACTTTTGTTAATTATTTTCTAATTGATAAAAAACAAAAATCAACTATATCATCTTACAATATATTTTTACGTGGTAGATGCATGTTGCAATTATATTATCTCGGGTTTACAACCGTAGTTTTTTATTTTTAGGCTTTATTAGGATATGTTGCGACCCATCTTTTGATTTGTTTCCCTCCGTTGCCTCTTAGGCTGGCTTTTCACTATGGGGATATAATATATATTATATCCCGAAATAAAAATTATTTCCCGCGTTTGGCTTTCACACTGTGAGATATATCTTTTAACCAGTGTGCGTTCGTCATTGGTCATTGGATTACCCCCATTTACCCCGCACACCGTTCTGCGGGGGCGCGGAACGGTGTGCGGGGTACAGGAGGTGAAATATAATATGAAAATATCGCTCGGTGGATCGAAAAAATAGTTATAGCTTGAGATGTGATATATATTATAGCTCAGTGTAAACGGTACCATATGAAATGTATGGTGAGCGATATCCTATATACAATCCAAATGCCGTAATCATCGGGGCTCACACTTGTATATAAATACCTATATATACAGCCTGGCGTCAGAGACAGGTACCGCTAAGTAGGATTGACGCAGTCATTGGGCTCTAGTTAATTTATATCTCGAGATGTAATATATATATTATATTATATCCCATAGTGAAAAGCGGGCTTTACAACACCCACGGCGTGATATGTGGTTGTAGATATTTTTATTACGCCACTACACTATCTTTTACTACACAACTATACAATTATATAATATAATATATATCAAGATATAAAGTTTATTTTATTTTAATTTTAACAGTTTAAATATTAAAGACTAATAAAGTTTTAATTAGTAAAAATATTAATAAATTAAAAATAATAAATAACAGATTAAAATAAAAATTAATACATACATTACAGAAATAAATATTGAAGTTTTACCGCGCGAAAAGGTTACACGTACACATTTTCAGTAATTATTTCTGGCTTTCAACGCAACAAAAAGTACTCGCACGAACGTGTTCATTCATGTCGATTGTGCTGTTGCGAAATAATAATAGGTGTTAAGTATTTTAAAATTCCTTTGTTACAAGGGTAGTGAGGCATAAGAGGGTTTTTATTTATACTTGTAATACTTCGCGGGCACTTGCTTACAGAACGACAGAGAAGAGACAATTGGCTTGCTGTTAGATTCTCAACACACGAGAACAATAGGAAGGCATATTCTGAAATTTTGTTCAATCATAAACAGATACCGTCATTTTTTATACGTGGTAGAGCCATGCTGCAGCTATATTACTACTATAGTTGTAGCACGAATGGGTCGGTTCAACCGGGGAAGGACCACGCTCTCACAGAGTACCAGCGTAAAATAGCAGCTTAACATTGCTGTGTTTCATATGATGAGTGTAGAGAACTGAACCTTTTTTACTGGAAAAGAGGCATTCCATCTTAGTCCTCACGGGTGAAAACGCATCTGTATTTTTTAGGTGCATTGTGTGCTCGTTTGTCACCCTATCCTGTAAATAAAATTTTTAAGCGTAATGAATTAGTAGCATGTGAAAATTCTCCTATATTGTAGAAGCGTCCTTTTTCATAGCACTTAAGTAACCAAAATAATTACAGATCACCTGATGGCATGTGACGACGGAAGTGCATTAATTGGATAGAAAAACAGATTTTGACAAATTATTATACTCCTTTATTTTACGCATTACCAACGATAAAGAAAACGATTTGGTTCGAAGAAGTAGTGTACAAACAGCAGAAGATTGGACTGTGCAAGAGTCCGGTTGCTCGATTGTGGAAGGGAGAGTAGAAAGAGTAGAAGAATGTAGAACACATAGACTGGTAATTTAATGTGTGCTCAAGACTATAAGGCGGTGGGTATACGCAAACTTTTCAAGAAATGCATCACTAGGCGCATTTTTGAAAAGGCTTGTATTCGGTAGTGCTAGAGTAAAAAGACTAGTAGGAAAGGTATATTGTTGGCTTTTTGTGAGCAACTTGGGCGTTTAATTCCATAATGAGATTGTGCATAGCATAAATTACTAGTGAAGCGCCAGTGTTGGATTGCCAACCATCAGTATTGACATAATATGCACATGCAGTAAAGTGCAGTCTTAAAAAATAGGAGTAAGAATGCTTTCATTTGTTTTAAAACAGCTTTGTTGTTTTATTCTTTTGTGTTATATTTTTCTTTTTGTCAGTTTCTTGGCACATGCAGCCTGTCGCATATCGTTGGTGCAATGTTTTTATCGCAATGGTGACATTTCACGCAAACTATTCTTTAAAGTAACCTTCATACATCCGTACATTCAGTTTTTGGAACGTAGTTCCTTACCGGATAGTATGAACATGGCGGATGGAGGTTAGGGGAGAATAAGATTTTTCCATCACCACCCCTTCTGACGTAGTGAAGACGGCCTTGACGGCTATAAGGAGGCAAGATGGAATAATATCCATCTCACTCGCACGTTTTCTTATCTTGCCATGAAAAAATATTATTTTATTTTAAATGTCGCTTCATCTTAATAGCCGCTAGTAGTTCATTTATATTAATAATAAAATACTATGAAAGGAACTTTGTTCCAACCGAGTATTCCACGACACACACGCATGTTTTTTTTTATAGAATAAGGGTGACAAACTACCACAGACTCCACCTGATTGTAAGTGGATGTTATGGTGCACCTAGATTTATGGTCGATAATGAATCGAAATGCAAATAAGTTGTCAGCCCCGAAGTCAATCTTGGTATGCCTCGTTACTAATAAAAAAAAAACTCCGATTTTCTACACTCACCATATTAAACACAGTAGCATTATGCTGCAATTTTACGCTGGTATTCAGTACAAGCGTAATCCTTCCTCGTTCGAGCCGACCATAGTAAAACAGTTTATCGTGGCTCTACCACGTAATCCTTTACGTTCTCGCCACTTAAATCGTTGGTGCTAATATCAACAGAAAATAATAGCTATATATTATGTGAAAACCTCTTAAAAATCATTTGGTTTTACTACAAAGTACAATTAAAAATGCTTTTAGAATTTTCTTAAGGCGCAGTACTGCCAGCTATCATTATATTGAGTATTAAAGATTAGATGTTTATAGGTTCTAAATAAAATAAAAATGTACTTTTAACTGTTAGTTGGAAGTATTTGAAAAAATCTATGACGAACTGGCTTCAAAATTTTGCACTATAACTTCCATAGTACCATTATTACTAAAAGGATTATTCTAAATACATGATAGTAATTTGAGATCGCTTGAATTATGAGTATCTTTTATATATTCACTTCAGATCCAGTACAAATAACAAGGCCAAGGCCAGAGAAAGTTGGATCCAGGTATCTATAAACTGTATGGGCTACTATAAAGTGGGTTGTAAGTTCCATTGATGTTAATATCATTTCCTTTCCAGTCCAGTAGCTTGAAAACGTCTTCCAATGCGGCGGTGAGAAGTTTCGGGGATATAACGTCACCCTGTCTTACACCTCTCTGCTGTTGGATAGGTTTCGTACTCTGGTTCTGTACTCGGATATCCATCGTAGCCCTACTGTACAAACACTTCAGCACTTCGATATACCGACAGTCAACTTGGCACCGCTGAAGGGATTGCAGCACCGCCCAAATTTCGACGGAATCAAAGACTTTCTCATAGTCCATATACGCAAGGCCAAGTGATAAATTGTATTCTTCGTTCTTCTCTAAGTTGCCGTGTGGTGACAGCGTGCTAAGATTCGCTGCCTAATTTTAAACTGTGTCGTAAGAAGCAAGTAAATACACTAAATACCAGGAGGATTTCATGGATTCCCCCAGGTCACGGTACAATCATCCTTTTTGAGCCTCACGTCTTTATTTATAGAATAAACCTAGCAAGTTAACAGCATAGCAAAGTGGCGAAGCAATCAGCTTTGTAGCGGTTTCTAACGGTTGCTGTTGAGCAATCAGTTTCAAAATAGGAGGTTCAGATGCCTGGGTGATCAGTAATCGATTGTTGAAAACAGAATTTGTAAATTCGAAACCGTCCTCGAGATAATCGTGGGACAGACGGACAGACGGACAGACATTTTTTTTAAAGGATAAGGGTGACAAACGAGCACACAGTCCACCTGATGGTAAGTGGTTGCTGCGGCCCATAGACATCTACATCTATCCTCTTTTACAAATCAAAATGTAGATGCGTTGTCACCCATGAGGACTAAGATGGAATGCCTCATTTCCAGTAACATCGTGATATCAATAAGTGTCTTCGCAAGCTTCGCCACTTAATAAGGGTGACAAACGAGCGAGTGTGGCCAGTAGATATCTACATCTATCCTCGATTAAAGATCAAAATGCAGAGGCGTTGTTATATATAATATATATAACATATATATAATAAGGGTCTCCAGTTAGAAAAAGAAAAATTAGGTAGCCTTAATAGAAGTAGCTGTGTAGTGCGCCAACATGATTTATTAGTTTACGCCTGTACGTAATATATAATGAGGTTTGATTATTTTTATATTTAAGAAAGAGAAGATTCAAGGTATTTACCGTGAGGTTAATTGGTCTATTTTTTAACAAATAAGCGTGACTAACGAGCACACAGTCCAACTGACGGTAAGTGGGTGCTGTGGCCCATAGACATCTACATTTCTCTTCGATTAAGAATCAAAATGCAGATGCGTTGGCACCCCTGAGGACTAAGATTGAATGCCTCGTATCTAGTAGAAAGGGTCCCCGGTTCCCTACATACACCATACGAAACACAGCAGTATAAAGCTGCTATTTTACGTTGGTATTCTGTGAGAGCGTGGTCCTTCCCCTGTTGAGCCGACCCATTCGTGCTACCATAATACAGCTTGCTGCAGCTGACTCTGCCACGTATACGTCTGGAATTGCGATCGATATTCTGCCTGCCAAGCGTGACGAATATAGCAATATCTGCAGTCTCATATCAGCGCTCCACAAACGATGAAGAACTTCCTCATTTTCGAAATGCGGTCAAAATGTGCAAATATATTTATATATAAATTTATATCTGAAAATATTTCAACATAATATTTTAATATCCAAATTAATAATTAAAGTTTTGTTTCAATTCTTGAATAAGGCAACAGTAAATATTGACACAATTGTATATGCATTAAAACAATTTGGGAAAAGCATTGCTTTTTTATCAAAAGAGGGCTTTAAAAGACGCGTTGAAAAGAAAATGTGACGAGTATTTTTGCAAGGCAAAGGCGGTTAACTACTGGCGGGCCTTTCAATGTTGTCCCACAATAGGTGGAAAGTGGGTCTCAGTTCTGTTTCAACTCACAGCTGAATTATTCTTTTAAAATGTCATCTATGTTCAGGAATGGTTAAACAAGTGCAATGTAGGCTTATTATACATACATACATACATATAATCACGCCTCTTTCCCGTAGGGGTAGGCAGAGACCACTTCTTTCCACTTGCTACGATCCTTACATACTTGTTTCGCTTCGTCCACTTTCATTATTCCCTTCATACATGCTCTACGGTTTAGGGTACTCTTAACCTGGCCTTTTTTCAAGACAAAAAAAAAAAAAAGGCTTATTATGACAGACAAATTATGAATAATATTTAGTTATATAATCATATTTATTATTTTTCATTTTCATAAATGTCTATATGTATCTGCATTAGGAATTTCTGGTTTCTGGAGGTGCTCTACAAACATACGATTTATACGGACAAATGCAAACATGAAAAATTTATTTGTAGGCGATATATATATATATATATATATATATATATATATATATATATATAGCTCGCCAGGCAGACGTTGTTCTGCCCTTTCCATCGACCCCTCCTATAAAAATCCTTAAATTCGCAATAAAAAATTTTAAGGGTCATTTATCGGGATAAAAACTATCCTATCTCTTAAGTTGGACCAAAATGCACACAGTGTGCAAAATTTCATTGAAATCAGTTCAGTAGTTTAGGAGTCCATCGCGGACAAACAACGTGACACGTACTTTTTATATATAAAGATATATATATATAATATATATATATATATATATATATATATATATATATATATATATTGTTATAATTGTGGGGCTGTGGTCCAAAAACTGGCGTAACTATTCGAACCAACCATCATTAATTTATTATCGCTCATCTGATTTCATCGAAAACCAGAAGCATTTTTTAAACAGTAATTTTATAATGCAAAAAATATTGTTGAAAATGATAAAATACGTAATTTTAAGTTTAAATGGAAAACTGCTTTTATGTAAGAGGGGTGGGGATTTGAAGCTGGTGCAAACGAGCATGCGGCTTACCTGATGGTGTACCCCCGCTCATAGACATCTGCATCATTTTTTTAAAAGATTAGGATCTTTTCTTAAAGGTCCCTAAGTCGTATCAGTCCGGAAAATCGCTCGGGGTAGGTAGTCGATTCCATAAGGCAGTTGTGTAAGGAAGAAAACTTTTTTAAATAGCAAAAACAAATTGTAATTCGTGACAAAATATATTGTACAGTTTTACTGAAAACGACTTCTCAGGGGTGATAACGCGTCTGATTCTTAACTAGAAGGATATATGTAGATGTCTATCAGGCCTCTCTGTCAGATTGTCTACTCGTTTGTCAACCCTATTATATAAAAAAGAGTAATTATAGTGCATGCTTTATGATGATGGCATAAGAGAGTCCATCACCATCATTTCGTGCCGTGGGTGTCTTAAGTATTATGATAACAATGGTAACCACAACATAATTACGAATGTACAAATGTCGTCAAAATACAAAAAGAAACAAAGTTATTGTTGATGACTAAATCTATATACGTGAAGAAAATTCTAAGATCAAATAATGACACCCATTTTTAGTCTCTTTGTAAGATTTGTTATCTTGGGCTCCGATTTATTAATGCTTTTGTTACTGGCAACCATTATTTGGATGTATTAAATATTGAGGATTTTGTTACCGAAATAATTATTTGTATTGTTTTCAAACATGTTCGAACGATCCCTACTGCCTTTCTGCCGTCCAATAGGAATGTTTGCACTGCTGTGTTATTTGTGCTTGTGCTGCCAGTTTAGACAGACAGTATGATTGCAGGCTGTGATGCATTCTATCTTAAAGTTCAGAGGTACGCAACTGTATCTTTCTTTATTTGAAGTTGGTCGCAAGCGTTCATAAGCTACAGTAGCCGCTTGTTATAAATTAGTTTTACATTCAATTTTATAAAAACAGCCTTTTAAACTCCTGCGGAATATAGGCATCTTCAAATATAAGCCATCTCGGGCGCCCTATTTGAAAGGTTCCCCGTTCTTACTACGCTCGGCAGGCGAGATAATGTATGCAACATCAACTGCTTGCTTTGTGCACACCAGCTCACCAGCAGCCCCCACATTCCCTTAATACGTCGTTAACGCTGCAAAGGGACGAAACTCAATTTTTAAAAAATTACAGGCGAGCAAGAAAACATTTATATTTCGCCAGAAAATTCATCGCCAGAAACTTAATCGTATTTGTAGTCTTCTAAAAATAGCCAGAAATCGGGGAATAATAATAATTTTCTTGCTCTCCTGTAACTTTTTAAAAATTGAGGTACGCCTCATTGCGGCATTAGCGACGAATTGTGTGCACCACCAATCCCCACGCCACTACTCCCAATACCGCTATACTATGGAAAGACACACTACCGTCTATAATACGACACGTATTTCGCCTCTAAACGATGCACCCTCAGATGAAGTAGAGAATAGTGAACGCAATTGAGGAAGGGCGGAAGGTGCTCTTCAAACTAGCTAAGACACATCATTTCATCTTATTCGCAGATCTCTAACTCGGAACGGACACTCTTGAGAGCCAGTCATGGCGGTTTGCTAGTCTCGGCTATCAATTAGGAGTTTGACTATTGGGAAAAAGGGGAAAATTACCAAATTTCTACGAAGTAATACAAAATATACATAAACACTCACGCCTGTCACCCAGAGAGGTAGGCAGAGACTATGGACTTCCATTTGGCACGATCCTGACACACCTCTCTCGCTTCCTCCACATCCATATATCTACGCATACACGCTCGTCGGTTAAAGGTACTCTTGATTTGGCCCATTTTCAATATATCGCCAATTTGGTCGAAAAACTTTCCCCTAGGGCGACCCTTCCCGACTCTGCCGTTCACCTCTGCAACATAAATTTGCTTTGTCACTCTTAAGTAATACAAAAATTACTTTAATAATTCATTTGTTTCGGTTTGCTCTAGAAAGATATATATATAGATAGATATAAATAAATATTTTATCCGCAAATCAAATACGTTCAACGTTCAAATAGAATGCAGTTAATTTATGGACTAAATGCTCTAAAATGTCAGACTAGATATGTGCTACTGTGGAACGTGAAAGTTTTTTCATCATAATCACCATCATCATATTTACAGCCCCTAATATGTCCATGCAGAACTTAGGCTTTCAACAAGAAATCCCACTAACACGGGTCTGAATCATCTGCATATATGTCGACTTCCTGCAAGTTTACAAGATTGTCAAAGAACCTCTCTTACCTGTGGGTTATTCGTCCTTCGAGTTTTACCGTCAGTCAGTTGCGAATTGAGCTTACTGATCCGTTCGGCTATGTCAGTTACTTTACTTCTACTGCGGATTTTTTCATTACCTATTTGTACACTGCGAAATAACTCTTGGTAGTCCATTACCGTGCGTATAACAAGAAATTTTCCATCACATTTTTTTATAGAAATAGGGTGACAAACGAGCGCACAGTCCACCTGATGATAAGTGGTTGCTGTAGCCCATAGACATCTACATCTATTTTCATTTGCGAATTAAAATCCAGAAGCGTTGTCAGCCGTGAGAACTAAGATAGAATGCCTCTTTTCCAGTAAAATAGGCCTCCGGTTCTCTACACTCACCATACGAAACACGACAGTGTTAAGCTGCTATTTTACTGGTTGACAATACATAGTGCGAACACATAGTGGAATTTACCGTCAACAGTGGGATATGCGGCCCGATGACTTAGAGAACTTGAAGAAAATATCCTACATCTTCCTTAATGGTTGGCAACGCACCTGTAATTTGTCTTGTTGCTTATAATTATTGGCACCAGAGATAAAATAACATCAAATGAGCCGCATGCCCGTTTGCCTACTTTTCTATAAAACAGCATTATATCACGCTAGAGAAAGCTGTTGTTTCAATATTACTCGCATCTGCAGTAGTGCCAACATTAAGCGCCCATCGGAATTATTTGCAGTACAATTAAAAACAGCATTACAATTGAGCTCTCATGAGTATATCGCATCTAGCCGGATACACGTAGACGTATGTAATAAAAGTAGGGTATATACTGTATATGCATTGACGTTTTGCAGCAGATCGTCGCCCCAATATCAGCGGGAGTGTTGCCAGCGCATCGTTTTACGTAACAGCCGTTTCCAGAGAATGGATAATGTGAAATTTTTCACGTTTCAGTTGTTAAAGTTATATAAAACTGAACGTTTGTGTGAGCCTTTCGTTTCCTGCATAAGTTCGTTATTGAAGTTGCGACGAGACAAAGGGATTCTATTCTTATAAAAGAATGAATTCATAAACAAGGTATGTTAAGTACCAGTAGTATTTAACGGTGTAGTGTGAGTTCTCTGAGGAATTGTTTCGTTTAGTTCCAGCCGCCAAATTGCAACAACGCACATCGCGACTAAACTCACGTCACCATCCACACTATCTGGATTCTTGGTGATTCAACATAGTACGTTTTACTAGGAGTTTTCTTACCCGTATAACTTCTATGTGGAATCGTTTACTACCGGCGATTTTTTCGGATCGATACGACATAGGAACCTTCAAGAAAAACAAGCTTACACCTTTTTAAATGGTCAGCAATAGAACTGCAATTTCCCTGGTGTTGCAGTTGTTCATGGGCGGTGGTAGTCATGCGATAGTTACCATCAGGTGAGACGCATGCCCGTTTACCCCTAAAAGTAGTCTTCAATAAAAAAAACTTACGTAATTAAACACCCGTTCATTACTCTATGTAACGATAATCAAAACCGTAACTACAATAATTCATCATTGCCTGTTAATTAATTCAGCGTCGAGAATATTCCATCTTTTATAGTATTAATTAAATGTTATTAGCAGGCTTCAATCTTCATTTGTTTCGAGTTATTTGCTCTGTTTTAAAATTGTGAAACAAACCTTTAAATATTAGAAATTAATTAAGGAGCAAAATAACTTCAATTATAGCTGAAACCTCTCGCAAGTTTCTTTGCCAAGCCCTTGGCTATTTTACTGGAAAGTTTATCCGAGGCATTTCTGTAAAAGTCATTCTTTGTAATATACAATATAAAATCCACAGTATTTGGTAGGGCTTCCCAAACTTTGTTCATTTAAATATATGCTCCAGTTACTTTCATCTTATTAATGCTTTTCATAAAAGTGCAATTTTATTTAATTGATTAATAAAATATGTTACTTACGATATTTCCCTTTTGTATGTACGCATAAAGCTAAGACATTAAGTCCACCCTTTGTAGTTTTTTGATTTAAGGAATGGAATAAAAAATAAATAAATAAGTCTGAGGTCTTAGGACTGGATTTTTGAGAAGAGAAGATGTATTTTTTTTGCTGATGGTAAGTGATTGCTGTGACCCATAGACATCTACATCTATCCTCAATAAAGAATCAAGATGCAGATGCGTTGTCACCCGTGAGGACTAAGATGGAATGCCTCTTTTCCACACTCACCATACGAAACACAGTAGTGTTAAGCCGCTATCTTACGCTGGTACTCTGTGAGAGCGTGGTCGAGCTGATCCATTCGTGCTACAACTATACTACTAATATAGCTGCAGCATGGCTCTACCACGTACTAATGTATGATAATATTTGTGATATATAGAAACAGAAACAGAAACTTTTTTATTCAATATAGATTAGAAATAATACTTATTGAAAGTCACTCTTTTGTATAATTACCACTGGTTCGAAAAAAAACTTCTGTCCTAGGAAGAACCAGCAAGAAACCCAGCGGGACTTTTTTTTAAATAACAGCTTATTTTATATATATATTATCCAAAATCCCATACCGTACCGTGAGTGTCGAAAAAGGAGACAAATTGAAACAAACCGGGAGGTGGTCGCCTTCAAGCCGTTTCTTACATAAGGCTTGTAAGTAGTTTGTAATACCTGAGTTTTATCGTATAATTTTACTTTGAAAAGAAACATATGTTTCTTGCTGCTTCTTCCCAGAATGAGATGTTTATTTCCGGAGCAGTCTTAAAAGTAGAAAATGACTTTCAATAAGAATTACTTGTAATCTACATTGAATAAAACATATTAAAAATATTATTATTGAATAAAAAATCCCTCTTTTGAAGCAATATATTTTTTTACATTTTGTGATGAATAATCTAACATAATTATTCTATTATGAGCTACAATAACTCGTTATTAGAGCCTTTAGCTAGTACCGAAGCGAGCGCACGAAGTGTCAGCAATCCGCGACCTAATTGCTGACGAGGCAGATCCAACCAAACGGTCTCTCTGTGACCTAGAATCACAAGGCCGCTCCGCCCGCGGCGCCCTTGCGCCTGCCCCGCTCCCTTCCGACGCCCGCACTGCTGTATCGCTCCCGAAAACTGGAGGGGGGGGGGGGGGGGTGAGTATCTAACTCAACCCGCCCTCCGCTCGCCGCCATGCTGTCTCTCTCCCAGCTAATCTTTAGGGATGTGACAGAATGCTATCCATTACTGGATAATATGATTCGCACGTTTTGAGTTATACGTAAATACCTTGAGAATTTCTATTAATTGATTATGCACATTATTTTTTTTAGTTATTTTGCTCTTGCACGTAGAGGCAGTTTTTTGGCCACAACAATTATTTGTAGGCCATACAAATATTTATTCCATGCGGGATTTGGACTCGCGGCCCTCAGCGCTGCAACTCATTGCTAAGCGACGGAGCCACGGAACCATACATACTGTGTTATTATTATAACGTTTAAAATGAACAAATTTTTGGAAAAAAATTATCCATTGTCATTTTTCAGCCCGCCGAACAATTTCAAATCAGGAACTTCGTTATCTACCGGTATAAGTCCACTGCTAGACGTGGGTCTCGCCGTTGAAGTTTATTTTTTTTTCTAATGGTAGTCGGACATTCAACTCAATTTTAAAATAAAATCTAAGATTGATACATCGTTTCGGATTTAATATCCGAGTGATTTAATATCCGAAATTCCCAACACTAAGCCCTTAGGGATGTGCCGACTTAAGACGCTGGCGCTCGACGGTATAAATATTCGGGTATGATGACGTTCTGTTAATCCGTCGGTGGGGCGCTGAGGTCATTGGGACATATATTCCCGGGGTCAGATGAGCTATATAGGTCAAAATAATGTAAACAGATTTTATTTATTTTTTAATTTTATTGGAATGTGCATTTAAAATAAATACTACGTTTAATTTCAATTTACAAGATTGCACTTGAATATTTGCAAGTGCTGCCATCTGTTGTAGATAGTCGAAAATGAGCTGTACGTAATACATCCGCAATGGTCACAACCTTTACATAATATTTATCGGTTCTCGCTGTGCTATATACTCGTATCTAGATGTGCCGGTGACTTCCTTCCCGAGGATTAGTTATATTGTCATGATATTGATCACGATTTATTGTACTTTTTAATGGCACCAAGATCAAGAAAGACACTAATCTGATTAAAACATTTCATTAGTCTGTTAAGCAGACATACTAACGAACGAACAAATAGACGGTTTGACAAACGAACTAATGGACGGACTCACAAACAAACCGAGAAAAGAACTGGGTAAACTGCTATAATACGAAATACGCTTGTATGTCGTATTGTAAATAAACACCAAAATGACCCCAATAATATAATCAACAATTTGCAACACTTGGTTCCCCTACAATAGACAAGAGATTGCTTATTTAGATAAGCAAGTTCCATCACTAATTATTGGTATTGTCGAGTGAGGCACCATATTGCCGGTAATATTAAAATTATTTGAAATGAAAACTTGAATCCAATGTCTTCGATTGTCTTAAATCTAAACAACTCCACATTAATAGATTCACGGGTCATTAGTTAATTATTTAAACAAAACTAGTATTTTTATTTAAAAAAAAATAACAAAATTTTTAGAAAATTTATTGTGCTTATATTTTTTTATAGGATTAAGGCACAACAGTCCACCTGAAGGTAACTGGAAACCGCCGCCCATGGACATCTACACCTCGATTACGAATTAAATTGCAGATGCGCTGTCAGTTGTGAGGATGAAGAAGGTATGTGTCGTTTAAAGTAAAAAGGGTCTCTGGCTCTCTACATTTACCATACGAAAGAAACAACAAACAGCAACGTTGCGCTGCTATTTTATGTTGGTATTCTGTAAGGGCGTAGACCCTCCCCGGTCGAGCCGATCCATTCGTGCTACAACTATATTACTAATGTGGCTGCAGCATGGCTCTACCACTTAACAAAAAAAAATATACATTTAATTAGGTATAAATGATTTTTTGTTCCACCAAACCAACCAACTCAGGACAATCTTTACTTTTAGTCGATCAAAGCATCCGCCAGTAAATCATTATTTGATCAGTTACGCCGTAGCAATACAGGACGTATACAGTGACAAAGGAGGCGGTCTTTTGTATTCTTTTGTATATAGAAAAAATAAATAAATAAATAAATCTTTTACTTTGGTAAAGAAGTTATATTTTTTTTTACTTACACCAATTTTTAAGTGTACTTTGGGTTTTGAGTGTATTAATAACAGTGGGACTATATTATTATGATTTATTTATATTCTTAAACATAGAACAAAAAGTTTCAAGCAATTGGATTTTAGAAAAAAAAGTCATATTTAGCGCTAAGCTTAACATTTAATAATATGGAAAGTGCACCATATTAACTTGCTACGACAGGCGTAGCGTTATAAGCGCTACGTTAACGTAGACAGCTACGATAAACAAGGTAAGCAATACACTTTTGTTTGATTGAAACGAATAGCTTTCACTTGTAACATAAGTTATTATCCTTAACTAAATTTCTCTTATTGTACATAAAACTTTAACCGACTTCAAAAAGGAGGAGGTTCTCAATTTCAGTGTGTGTTTTTTGTATGTACGTTATGCACTAATAAAAAATTGTGAACCAATTTTGATGATTCTTTTTTATCAAATAGGTTATACTTTAAGGGTGATCCTATGTAGTATTAATAGAAGTAGCTGTGACACGCCAACATGAATTAATAGTTTACGTCTGTACGTAATATATTATAAAGTTTGATTATTTATATTTTTTATAGAATAGGATGACAAACGAGCACATAGTCAACCTGATGGTAAGTGGTTGCTGTGACCCATAAACATCCACATCTATCCTCAATCAAGAATCAAAATGCAGATGCGATGCCACCCCAGAGGACTAAGATGGAATGTCTCGTATCCAGTAGAAAGGAACTTCGGTTCTCTACTGTCACTATACGAAAAACAACAGCATTAAGATGCTATTTTACGCTGGCATTCTGTGAAAGGGTGGTACTACCCCGGTCGAACCGACCTATTCGTACCAGAAACACAATATAGCTGCAATGTGGCTCTAAAACGTAAATATATTTTACAATGAATAATATAATTATATTTTAATGAATCAACGTTCCATAAACAGTAGCCGGCTGTTTATGGAACAAATTTAAACGAACGACGTTCATGTTACGGAAAAATTAAAATTTGTAATTGTTTCTTATTTCACGCATGTAAATATCATTATGGTCAGTATCTAATAATCGTAACTTCATTGGTTTCATTTCCAATTACCATCAGGTGGGGTTCTCGTCAAGCACTAGCTTATGTAAGTAAAATCTAAACTTACGTTTTTTTATATTACGAGACTACATAACAAATACGGGCTAAGAGTCAATCTGATGATATGTGCTATTTCAGCACAATAACGACTGTAATATTGTATTAAAATTACCAAAGCTGCATTTTCATGCCTAGAGACTAATATATAAAGAGCAACACAATTTTTTTTAATAATTTATTTTTATTTCTCTAATCCTAAATTTAAAATATAAATATAAACCTAAAAATCTAATCTTTCAAATTGAATCGCATCACGGGATGTGGAAAGAAATAGTAGGTGGTTGTAACCCAAACGGAATCTTAAACAAAATACTAAGTACTGTCTCTTAAATAAAAAAAAATATATAGATTAGACGATATTAAAGTAGACCACTAAAAAGCAATTTTAATTCGAATAAAAAAGCCAACTCAACTAGATGAATAATTTTCAGTGCAATTTTACAGCTCAAGTACTCACGTCTAATCTTTAATCTGTTTGGAACGAAGCCAAACGAAAATACCTGTGTTAATGAGAAAAAAAGCGCTTTTGAAGTCTTTTTAGGAGAGAAATAATATGGAAAAGAGAACAAAATAAAATAAGAAAAAAGATTTTTCTTTAAGTATTTTACAGCTATAATATGACATAAAAACTCCAATTTTTTTTATAGGAGAGGGGGCAGACGAGCTTGCGGCTCACCTGGCGGTAAGTGAATACTTCCTGGTATATAGTGTATTATTTATGATATAGTGTATTATCTATGGTGACTACCGCCGCCCATGAACAACTGCAACACCAGGGCAATTGCAGGTGCGTTGCCGGCCTTTTAAGAAAGGAGTAAGCTAATGCAGTTTTGCAGATATAATGATATCTTTTCGAATTAATAAAAAGGTAAAAACATTCTCCAGGCGTTAAGTAGAAATATTTCTACAAATAAACAAATTTCTTAAAAAATGTTTTTTATATTATTAAGTTTCTCTTAATTATTATTAAAGCATGAAAATTGTTGTATATTTAGTAATGTACCTTATCTATGTATGCACAAAGCGTTTTTCAAAAATTGAGTTAATTCATTCGCTATTATTATAATATTCAAAAGATATTTGTAATTAACATTTGTTTTATTGACGTATCTATTCATATAGTGTTAAGCGCCATCTATAGAAACATGAAGAAGTTAAGTCACAACGTACAGTGCCATCTAGTGAGATGAGGATTTGAAGAAAATATTTTGGGAAAAAATATTACTTGATGCAGTAGTCGGTAAGTAAATAATATAAAATAAATTTATAACAATTAACTAATCGTTGACAAATATTTTAAATAACACTTATTATATACAGGCGTATCTCATAATTTATAACAGGGACTAAACACATGTAAGGTTAGATTTAGTTTCGCCATTCGCCGCTAGATGGCACGTATCCATTATACACATATTCCGGGCCGTTCCACCAATATTTTTATTTTATTATTTTAAACAACTCAATAAAATAATAATGTGGGCATCCACGACTTTTTCTGCCACCTTGGCGGCGCAACTTTATAATGAGGTAAAATATTTGACAGATTTCATAGCGGGGGACGATAATTTCTTAGGAAAATGTAAACTTTAATATTTCTTTCCGTATCATTAGTTATATTTCATATTAATTAGATTAGAAATGAATAAACCAAACTATAAATATTACTAAAAGTATAAAAATTAAAAAAAAGAGTTATAAAATGCAAAACATTAAAAATAAACCTGACGCAAAAACCACTGATGCATTGTGTTGTGTATTAATTTAATACTCTAGATAATGATAAACTATTCTTAAAAACGAATTTCTCAATTAACTGACACTTTGTAACAAAAACTTTACCTCAGTCACAACTAGCGACATCTGGTGAGTGGAAGGTTATTAGCCCTCATTAATGTTCTTTCATATTCGGCCATTATGAAAATGATGTTACAGATGCGACCCTGCTTTTGCTATGTAAAGATATTTCAAGCGATTTAATCAGTTTTTTTTTAACTTTAATATTATTTTCTCCTATTTTTTTTTTTAATTATGAGGTAAACAAGCTGATTGAACTTAATTTTAGTATAAATAAGTTTTATGTCTTTGTTAAATCTTTAATAACGAGGAGAACAAATAATGGCTTCCAAAATATTAAACGTTATTATTACATATATTGTGGATATATATTTTAAATGTTATTTTATAAACATTGAACTTATAATGTATTTACGTAATAGGTACATATTACTTCAATATTTACAAATAAGAATTAATTTATTAAAGAAAACATTTTTATTGTATTTAACATTTTGATTACATTTGATTTTATTAATTGACAATAAATTTTAGAGATAATTAGATTTGATTAAAAAAAGTGTAAGACGAATATCATAGGACCTAATTGATAAAGCACAGCAAAAATGATAAAACTTAAAATTATCGAATTTTATTTTTTATTAATTCCCGGAAATGATTATGTAGTTTGTGTAATTAGGTTATAAAAGTAAGTATTCATTTAAACTATTTATTATAATTATAAATTATTAGATTTCTACACATTTTTAATAAGACAAAAAGACGAAAGTGATGGTTTTTGAAAGAGAAGAGAGTAAAACGTTATGCGAAATAAGAATAGAAGGGGAGCTGATTGAGCAAGAGGATGAGTTTGTATATTTGGGATGTTTATTTAGCAGGGATGGTAGATATGATAAGGATATAGAACGACGAGTGAACGCAGGAAATAGAGTGAATGGGGCTCTACACGCTATTATGAGGAGTCAGAATGTGTCAAATAAGGCACGTATGGCAATTCATAGTGCTGTGTTAGTCCCTACTCTAATGTATGGTAGTGAAAGTTGGGTCTGGCAGAAGAAGTATGAGAGTAGAATAAATGCTGTAGAAATGCGGTCCTTAAGGAGTTTGCTAGGGCTGAATTTAAATGACAGGGTGAGAAATAGTGTGATAAGAGAAAAGTGTGGTTTGCAAGATGACGTTGTGACTAGGATTAAAAAAGGAATGCTTCGGTGGTTTGGTCATGTAGAAAGAATGAAAGAGGAAAGAGTGACAAAGCAAATTTATGTTGCAGAAGTGAACGGCAGGGTCAGGAAGGGACGCCCTGGACGAAAGTTTATCGACCAAATCGGCGATACATTAAAAATGGGCCAGATTAAGAGTACCTTTAACCGACGAGCGTGTATGCGTAGGTATATGGATGTGGAGGAAGCGAGAGAGGTGTGTCAGGATCGTGCCAAATGGAAGTCCGTAGTCTCTGCCTACCCCTCTGGGTGACAGGCGTGAGTGTTTATGTTTTTATGTTATTTAAAAAGACGTGAATACGCTTACATTTACGTTTACATAAAATATGTTCGCATGTAGGATCTAATAATTATACCGTTGTTGAAAAAAATCGTATTTATAAAAATTATCTACAAGTATTATATCTACTCTTCCTAAAGGAGTTGTTCATTCTTCCCACGCTGATATTGGCGAGAGAAGAGGCAACAACCTCGCAAACCCTGGTATCCAAGATCAAACCAATGAGACTTTCCACTATGGTTCAGTAATCGATAGGGTTTGCTAAGTTGACATTCTATTATCGATAACACTAACAGAAAAAAAATTCACAGTCAGGTCATGAGTATTGTCACACAGTAAAAGCTTTTCTTTTAGAATGCTGGCCACAAAAAAGTTTATTGAATTCGAATTTCGAATTGTTCATGAAAATAAAATTTTATACTTTTTAGAATTTTACTCATTTTTAAATATGGAGTGGACGCTTAAAGAAGACCGTGTTGCAGTTATGCGTTGCATCGTTGCGGTTACGCGCCAATTCAAATTTTGACATACTGAAAAATTTTAATATAACCAAAAGATTCGTTTATCGTACCATCAAACGATACAATGAAGACTCTAGTGTAGATGACAGGTCAAGAAGTGGTCGCCCTCGGTCTGTTAGGACTCCAGCAGTGATAAAAGCTGTGAAGGCGCGAATTCAAAGAAATCCCAAACGTAAGCAGAAACTGTTGGCCCTTCAGATGGGGTTAAGCAGAACCACGGTGAAAAGGGCTTCGGGCATATCGAAGAAAAACAGGATATCGTTTGAATGCTCGTTTAATGGACCTGAGACTGAAGAGATGTCGCGCTTTGTTGAAGCGGTACGCGGGAAAAAAATATCGGTAAACTCTTTTTTCGGATGAAAAAATTTTTACCGTAGAAGAGAGCTAGAACAAACAAATATATGATATGATAAGGTGTACGCACACAGTAGTGAAGAAGCGAGCAACCGTATTCCGCGTGTCCAACGAGGTCATTTTCCATCCTCGCTCATGGTATGGTTGGGAGTTTCTTATTGGGGCTTAACAGAGGTACATTTTTGTGAGAAAGGTGTAAAAACGAATGCAGTTGTGTATCAAAATACAGTCCTGACGAACCTTGTGGAACCTGTTTCTCATACCATGTTCAATAACAGGCACTGGGTATTCCAACAAGATTCGGCGCCAGCTCATAGAGCGAAGAGCACACAAGACTGGCTGGCGGCGCGTGAAATCGACTTCATCCGGCACGAAGACTGGCCCTCCTCCAGTCCAGATTTGAATCCGTTAGATTACAAGATATGGCAACACTTGGAGGAAAAGTCGTGTTCAAAGCCTCGTCCCAATTTGGAGTCACTCAAGACATCCTTGATTAAGGCAGCCGCCGATACTGACATGGACCTCGTTCGTGCTGCGATAGACGACTGGCCGCGCAGATTGAAGGCCTGTATCCAAAATCACGGAGGTCATTTTGAATAAACTTTAGTGTCATAAGAATCTACGTTTTGTTAAGTTCATTTTGGTATATAAATGGTTACATAATGAATAAACTTGATTCAATTATTTTATATTAAACATGTGACAGAATTTATGACCTGACTAGGTAAAAGCAAATGAAATCAACATTAAGTTACGTGAATTACGTTTTATCCCCCCTATAGGTACGTGTTGGCGCACTTCAAGACTTCGAAATTTTGTTTTTCTTATTTCTCACACATGCAGGTTTCCTCACGATGTTTTCATTCACCACCGAGCAAGTGCTAAATCAGCACTTGAAATTGCAATTAAAATTTCTTTGGTACCGGCGTGGATCGAACCTGAGTTGCTCGCGTACTTTGAAATTTAGGTACAGTGAGCTTAATTATATATATATATATATATATATATATATATATATAACTTAGTCCCTGAGCTATCACGGCTCGAAGATAATGATAAATAATATATATATATATATATATATATATATATATATATATATATATATATATATATATATATATATATATATAACTTAGTCCCTGAGCTATCACGGCTCGAAGATAATGATAAAGGTTATGTAAATTTTATAGAAAGAGCTATTTAGTGAAGTGTTTATTGTCTTACTTCGGGGAGGCGTAAACCATACCAATTGACTTTGAAAGTTGGTGAGATAATCGCGCGTGTAATCAAAGGCTTCCAGGTAGGCGAGGCTTGGTTAGAAATTATGCGTTAGAAACTTAGGACAACGTAAAACGGAACAACCTAAAGCCGCAACTTATAAAGGGGCGCAGTTGGAAGCAACAAACACGTTATTCTGATATCTCTACAAATAACTAAAAAGTGTCTGTTTGTAATTTCAAAGTAACAGCTTTTTACTAAATGCATATGAATTATGAAAGTATATGCGGTCACAACTCATCAAATCAATTTTTCAGTAATTATTTGTTGACCATATTTTAAAAACACCTTTGGCGACATCTCTACGCATAGTTTTAACTTTGTGCGTCTGTTTGACCTGACCACACACAATTTGTGTTTGACGTTGGCACTACGAGTGTAAACAATGCATTTAATGTATCTATAACACATATAACATATAAAAATAAATTTTTGTTTGTTCGTATTTTATGCGCTGCTATACCGTTCATCAGATCGTGGTAAAACTTTGTCAACTTATGGCTTGCACTTTCAAGCAGTTTATAGGCAATAATACAATTAACTTACAGTAGGTTACGCGCTTGTCCTACCGTCAAATTTATATAGAAGTCATATGACACTCAACTTAAGTAAATATATTATCATTCATAATTAAACAGCACAAGTTTTCCAAATTTAAAATGGTATTTCCGCCATTATTTTTTCTGCGGTAGCAAAGCGCAGGGCGCCAGCTAGTTATTAATACATTTTAGCTTGCTGCACTCCTCTTCCATATAAACTTTAACTCTGGTGTTTCTCTCTTACAAAAGACATCATGTATATTGCTTTATCCGTTATAGCTCAGAGGTTAAGCACTCGCCTTAATATTCACAGTACGTGAGCATTCCGGATTCGATATTCGCTGGCACCAATGTAATTGTTAATAGAAATTTTAAGTGCTAATTTACCACTTGCTAGGTAGATAAAGAATACATCGTGAGGAAACGTGTGAAGACCGACAACACGCATAGTTGGAGAGTGGCGGAATTATTGATCCTAATTAAACGAAGTTAGAAGCTCTCAGAAATAACAGGAAGCCTGTATCCAGCAGTGAGACTCATAATGTAATTTTTTAATACTTTTTACACTTTTTTAGAACTGTCCGCCTGATGGTAAATGGATGCTGTGGCCCATAGATATCTACATCTATCCTCGATGAAGAATCAAAATGTAGATGCATTATCATCCCTGAGGACTAAGATGGAGTGCCTCATTTCCAGTAAAAAGGGTCTCCGGTTCTCTACACTCAAAATACGAAACACAGCAGCATTAACCTGCTATTTGAAGCTGGTATCATATGCTGTGTCGAGTCGGCCCGTTCGTGCCTCAACTATAATATAGCTGCAGCTGCTACCACGTAACTGTTTTATGGCGTGATTTTAAACTAGGGTTTACCGCCAGGTGCGGTAAGTTGCTGCCAAATAATGGCTTACGGCAAGTGTACCAATATATATTTTTATATTTAACTTTAAAAAGTAATGGCTTTGACAGATAACCTTCTACGACTGGACTCAATGCCAGTTCTTAGAAGAATACTAAGTAGAAAAGAGTCTTTTGATTTTTTTATAAAATTACTCTTAGTAACTTAAGCTAGCACTTTATTTCTTATATATGAGTAAAAGTAAAAGTAAAGTTGCAGCCTATCTACGTCCCACTGCTGGGCACAGGCCTCCTCTCACTTCTGAGAGGGTTTCAGGGCAAGAAATTGTCCACCGCGCTGCCCTAATGCGTGTTGGCGAACTTCACATGTCTTTGAAATAATTTTTTTTCTTATTTCTCAAGCAAGCAGGTTTCTTCACGATGTTTACCTTCACCGCCGAGCACGTGGTAAATCAGCACTTAAAATTGCAATTAACAATTTCATTGGTGCCGGCGGGGATCGAACCCAGGTTGCTCGCGTACTGTGAAGCTTACAGCGAGCGCTAACCATCTGAGCTACCACGGTTCAGATGGTTAGCGCTCGCTATATGTGAGTAGTAACACTATTTGTGTCCGGCGAGCGTTACAATGACTTTTTTGTCAGAAATATAAGCGAGTGCGCGCACATTAACTATATATAAGCACGCATAATTATCGTCGTCATCATCATATCATTATCATCACCACCATCATTACAGCCTTTCCATAAGTCCCCTGCTCAACATAGGCCTCTAACGAATGCCATAAAGCACGATCCTGAACCATCTATATTCATTAACACTGCATCTCTCACCAGGTCATAGGAACACGGGACTAGAAAAGAAAAATTCATCCATAATATAGAAGACAGATTCACACACATGAAACTTCAGGAAAAACTATTTGACATTTACATAATTAGGAGCCGCGGCTCACGAAACAGTAGATGTAAATGTATAAAAGGCCAATTAACGTGACGCGGGCTTGCCACTAATCCTGTACTACGTTGACGTTGCGCGTCTGTAATCCAAACTCATCCTCCCTCTCTTTCCAGTATAATAATCTATGTAAATTAAAGCATTTAAAGACAACTTGTGTCCTTTACTTTTGTCTGTTCGCCTTTTTATAGTTATCAATATTTTTAATGTTGTACCAATTTACAATTATTATAAATATATTTTATTTGCATCGACCACCGTGGACCGTGGCGGTGTGAGAATATCCACTACCCCATATCGCCCCGTGGGTGTCGTAAGGGGCGACAGAGGTAACCCAATCAGGAAAGGGGCAGCAGCGTCTTCCTAAAAATAAAAATAAAACTACGGTCGTCAACCCTATTTTTATATTTTTATATTTTCCGAACCAGCGGTAAATCTATAGGAATATATAAAATTGAAGTGTCTGTTTATAATGTAAGAATAACAGCGTTTTACTAATTACATATGAAAGTGTAAACGGAAAAAAAAAACAATTATAATAATTTTGTCTGTCTGTTGTTCCGGCTAATTTCCGAAATGGCTGGACCAATTTTAACGGGACATTCACTGGCAGATAGCTGATGTGTAAGGAGTAACATAGGCTACATGTATTTTAGAAAAAGAATTAGGGTTCCACGCAAAAAACTAAAACCCGTTAAATTCAATCGTAATAAATTGTGTCGCGGGGAACGCCTAGTTAAGCATAAGGGTGACATTCAATAAGTATTATTTATAATTTTCTAAATTTGAATAAGAAGTTAGTATATCAGTTTCTATTTCTGTGTAAATATCCAGACAGATAAATTCAACCTGTCTGCAAAGTTTAAGTCTTCTACAAAGGGCTCATATCAAGCTGTGAACTTTTACTGACTTATGACGAAAAAACTTGTCAAAAATGTACTCAAAGTGTACCGACGGGTTTCACATTATGTACGTCATCAACAGGGTTTAAATGAGATGACGTACACATTCGGATTTTATCTATCGGTACCAATAAACAAAATTGAAGTGTCTGTTTCTAATGTCAAAATAACAGCTTTTTACTAAATTCATATAAGAGTACATAGGGAACTTATAACTGAAAAATAATTTTTAAATTTTTTGTCTGTTTGCTGCGGCTTATATCCGAAATGGCTGGATTGATTTGGACGGAACCTTTATTGACAGATAACTGATATTTTAAGTTTAACTTGGCTAATTTTATTTTAGAAAAATAATTAGGGGAAACCCAATCGTAATATAACGAGGTCAAAGTTGTAGGAACAGCTAGTGTTATACATTGAAATAATGAAATTTTTTGTCTGTAATATCGAAATAACTGCTTTATTCAGTTCAGAAGGTTATTTTCATGGAATTAAGGCATGAATAACTAGTTGTGAAATTTTTGTCTGTCTCTCACGGCTATCTCAAAATGACTTGCCGATTTGACGAAACTTTACGAACTAGTAAAGAGCAATGCCCGTTATTAAAGCTATATTTTAACCGAAAAACTTCGAGATCTTTTTTGTGAAATGGAAAAATTGATAAAATAAATGCTCATTGATGACTGTCCCATCCAAGTGAAGCTAAAGCGATCGCTATTAGCTATAGCTTTATATTATTATTAATAAATCAAAATATAAATGAAACAAGTCCACGTGTCTTTATAAAGGAAGATAAAATTTCACTAACTGACACTATATACTCTTTGATTGGTGTATACTTATCGAAAGTATACACAAATCAAAGAGTATATAATCACTACGTTTTAGTATAAATTATAGCCTCTTTGTTTATTACTTTAAAAGATAATTAAACCTTTTCTCAACGGCTGTTTTATTAGCACGAGTGAACGTAGGGTGGTATTTATCACAGACCGAGTGTACGTTTGGTGCCGAGCGTAATCACAATTTCCTGGATTGGATACTAATTATTGTCACTTCGTTTAAGGACAAGTGTGCACAGTGTGTGTCACTAGATGTATTTTTTACGTTAAGTTACGTTGTATGGGGATACAGTATTTTCTCCTGTATCATGGAGGTAGTGTACATACATAAATTTCACAAGGACCAACATCTAGACCAGAAACAATTATTTATAGTCCATATAAATACTTGTTTGGGATTTCTAACCCGCGATCTTCAGCGATATTGCTAAGCCACTGCGCCACGGAACAGTCATAACTTTGCTGTGTGAAAGACTTTTCTATTATTAACTAGCTGGAACTCGGCGCGTTGCTGCCTCAGAAGAAATAAGCATAAGAAATATTGTTTAATTAGGAATGATAGTGATAATAATATACAACTTTAAAATATATTTGTCAATACGATACGTGCGCCACCAACTGTAAGTTGATTGTACTATACCTATAACCTTCGCGCGAGTGCAAGCAATAAGTTGACAAAGTTTTACCGCAATATGATGAACGGTGTAGCAGCGCATAAAATACGAACAAACAAAATTAATTTTTATTTATAACATATATAAAAGTATAGAGTATTATCTAACGTTACCGTTACCGTGAGCCATACAAAGTTCACAGTTGAACACAGGCTGCCCATAGACTGCCTCATATTGGAAATATTTGCCATAGATCGGACGCTTCTGGGGTTGTGGTAATTTTTACACCGCCATCTTTTTATGTAATCTTAACTCAACTTATTCAGTATTCATATATTATTATGCTTAGCGTTTAAAAATGTGGGTACAGTCTCTCGCTAATAAAACTAAACGCTATTATAATGAACTGGAAAATGTCTGACCGTTATTTTTAAAAATACTTCTAAGCAACGTGAATGCTAGTTAGAAGCAAGGGTTGCGGGGCATCCATCTGGAATTGCCAATTATCTTTTGACGTTGAAGAAGCAGGTGCAGCACGATAATTTCAACGAGCAAGCGTAAATTACTTCATTTGTGAAGCACCGTTTTAGAGCTGGAGATATGAATATTATTCTTGCTTGTACCTTGTAACCTTACCCTCCATTTTGGGGCTAACTTGAGTTATGCTGACATTAATTTTGTGATAAATATAGAATTTGAAAATACTTTAGCCGGGTAAACCCGTTTTTGAGCTAAAATCAACCACTACCAAGTTACCTGATTCGTTGGTGTAGTGTTCGTAAACGCGATTGCTGATAATGAGGTTCCGAGTTCGGATTCCGGGTCGGGCCAATATCAGTTAATGAGTTTTTCTGTTAGAGATTCTCAATTCCGGAGTCAAAAAGTCCGTTGTGTTTCACCTCCGTGCCTCGGAAAGCAGGTAAAGCCGTTGGTCCTGCGCCTGATCTCTCTCCGGTCGTGTCGGTTTACCGTCCCATCGGACTATGAGAGTGAGAGAATAGAGAGTGCACCTGTGCTTGCGCACACACTTGGACACTATAATCCTGTCCTGCGCAGATGGCTAGTCTCCGTGGCGACCAGCTGGTGACATAAATCGGTCTAAAACACATTATTACAGCACGGGCTATAATTTTAGTTTTTGGAACGAAGTTCCTTGTCGCACGGTACGATTTTGGCGGATGGGGGCTAGGCGAGAAAGTGTAAGATTCTTCCGTTACGACTCTTCCTATAGTGCGAACGAGATAGAATAATATCCATCTCCCTCGCACTTATCATGCAATAAAAGAAATATTATTTTAAATGAAGCTTCATTTTAATAGACTCTAGTAATTAATTTATTTGTATTTGTTAATCAATAATATAATACGTTTATCAATTATAATATACTACGAAAGAAATTTCTTTCCAACCGAGTGTTTTTTTTTATATGATAGGGTGACAAACGAGCACACAGTCCACCTGATGGTAAGTTGGTAAGTAATTGCTGTGGCCCATAGACATTTACATTTATCCATGGACGTATAAATAAGGCGGACAGAATTTTGTTAAGAAAGGACTGATATACTGTAATGACGGCGGTGCAAGTATGTTTGCGTGTTATATAGGGTTGTCATGTGAAACAAAATTTCCCCATTTTAAAAAAAAAAATCTGTCATAATGTAATTAAATAATAATTTAGTAATAAATAGTAATTTATTATTACGTAACTAATAAAAATAACACATTTGACTATTAAAAAAAATCTAAGAATTTAAGATTTCCTAATTTAGTGGTGTTGGGTGTAGTGGTGCTGGGACTAGTGGTGACGGGGATAGTGCACGTAATTGAGGGAGGGCGGGAGGTGCTCTTCAAACTAGATATGACACATCATTTAATTTTATCTAGCGGTTGTACGCGAGGTAATTTTTTACCAACTTTGTTATTATTTATGACAATAAGTCATAAATAATTACAATAATTTATTATTTTCATGACAAACAGCAACGTTAAAAACCTTTTTGTTGAATAATTTTTCTAAACAAATGTCTTTTACTTTCGAAGGTTCTTGAAATCCCCTCTAATTTAGAAATATGGTGAAATCGAATCGCCAAATATTTTTATGCTATATATTTAATAACTCTTATCTTGTGTTCTATCCCTGCAAATGTGTGCTCAAATTCCAAGCTTACAAAAACCCTGTCATTGGCAATAAACTTTTCTAATATTTTTGTAAATATATACTATTGTTGCCTTACATTGTACATTTGTAATGTTTTCCTTAATAATCTTTCGTACAACCATTTCTCAAGTACAACAAATATTAAATAAATTGTTAGATGGAAAACGTAAACCTCCAAAAGTTTTCAAATTTATTCATTTATGAAATAAATGCCTTTTTCCAGTATACAAACGCGCGGTGCATTTTGGCATTTAATTTTTTTTGTTGCATAAGTAGCAATGCTACCCGCCAGATATCCTTTTATTAACTTACTAAAAATGCATAAAACCGTATTATAATCGATCGGGAAATTATTCAGGAAAATTGTAACAAAAAAGTGCACGTAAAACAACCTTAAGAGGTTGTTGGGCAAACATATATACCGTATCCGTGCCAACGTTGGTAAAAATAGCAATTTCCCAAATTTCGGGTAATTTTCCCTATAAATATAATTAACAACACTGATCACGTGACTCATGTTTTGTTTTCCAATAATAGCATTTTAATTTAAGACATAAAATTCGCAAATAAGTGATTATAATTACTGACTCACCTATGAAAGGTGATTCCTTGATGTTTTTTGATAAAACTACTATGACTTTTACAAAATTTAACGACGCAAGAAAGCATATTCATTTTTGTTTTTACTTACGCCAACTAGTTCTCTCGTAAGACGTTTGGTTGTGTAATGGCGGGCGCTAGACTTATTATTAGTGTGAATGTGTGCGTGACCCTTTGTACGTACACGCGTGCTAACTTATTATGGGTGCCTCGCTGAGTTGTATAGCGAGATTCACTCCGCCTTATTTATACGTCCATGCATTTATCCTCGTTTGCGAATTAAAATGCAGATGCGTTGTCACCCGTTTTGACTAAGACGGAATGCCTATTTTCCAGTAAAAAGGGTCTCTGGTTCTCTGCCATACGAATCACAGGAGTGTTAAGCTGCTATTTTACGCTGGCATTCTGTGAAAGCGTGGTCCTTCCTCGGTCGTGCCGACCCATTCGTGCTACAACTATACTACTAATATAGCTGCAGCATGGCTCTACCACGTTCTCACGCATGTTATTTCTATTTTTTTACGGAAGAGGAGGTAAACGAGCATACGGCTCACTTGATGGTACGAACCTATATATATATATATATTTATGATCTGAAATCTCCTTGTGTTAGTTGGATGTGGTTTCAACAGGTTATATATGTTTATAACAATATGGCTCTATTGAACCAATATAAATACAAAGCATAATAAGAGCTATTCACAGTCATTCTATTCGTAGTACCACCGGACGTGGCCTAGGCTACTTTATACGTGGTAGCGCCACGTTGCAGCTATATTATGGTTGTAGCATGACTGGGTCGGCTCGACCGTAAATAATAGCAGCTTAATGCTGCTGTGTTTCGTATGGTGAGTATAGAGAACCACAAAGGCATTTCATCTTAGTCCTCAGGGGTGACAACGCATCTGCATTTTGATTCTTAATTGAGGATAAATGTAGATGTGAACGGGCCACAGCATCCACTTACCATCAGGTGGAGTATGTGCGCGTTTTTCACAGTTATTTTATAAAAAAACTTCGAAATAAAGTTTGTTTCTGCAAAAAAGATTTTTTTAACATTATATTATATCTTACTTTTTCATTATTTATTTTTCAAATCATCCAGGTTTGACTGGAAGAGAATACCGCATTAAAGGATTAAGTTTTCCCTTTCTAATCCTTAATGTAAGGTAATTATAATAAAGATTGTCGTATAATAGCAGCGTAAGAGTAACCGCAAAGGGAAACTGAAATAGAAGATGGACATGCTACCTGATAACTCAATAATAATAGCAAAACCTGCGGTTTTGCTATTATTATTGAGCGTGGCAACTGTGGCAAAGGACACTGAGGCTTTGTCTATGAAATTACATAGTGATTGTTATAGATTGATAAAGAAAGAGATAGAGCAAGCTACAACACACTAAAGCTACGCGGTTGTCTGAGTTCTTCACCACCCTATCAGAAGAAGAACCCTGGGCCTCTTCTCTTAGTGGCACGTAAATAGGCTGTATCAGTACTGCACTTTAAGAGTAAATTATAACATACTGATAGCTTAGATCTTGAAGCAGCCTTTGGAAGTAATGTTTTTGGCACGATTGATAAATATTTGCCAAAATTTTGTTGTTCTTTATCTAAAGAGAGTGAATGGATGTCAATAGACAGGTCGTGCTGGACTCCTTCCGGTTAAGCCCCACGGTATTTGTATTTTAGCTCTTTGCCGGGTCTACGGAGACGCTTTTGCACTACCGTAGCCCCGACGGCGGTAGCCCAGTGGAATTCTGTACCCCTTCTTTATGTGGTAACACGGGGAACGTAAGGGCGAGCGTACGGTGTATGCGCCACCACGACGTTTTAAGTATAAACCGATGGACAACCCCTGTGTCCGCCACCAAACACTATTTAATGGAGACCCACCTCGGATTTGCAGCGGCGGGTTATGTCGGAGTTGGCCTTGCACCAAATAATACTCCAGGGATATTAGTTGGCGCGAGTTGGGGGTGGAATATCCGCCACATTTTAATATAAAGAATGGGAGTTAAGAATTAGGAGGCTTGATTGTATGTTAAAGTTAACATATTTTTATACAAAATTGGTCTTCATAAAGCACATTTTGGAAATCAAACAAGCTACGCCATTGAAAAGAACAGAATAGAGTAGAATCATGTTTATTCAACAATACATAAGACTTATTGAAAGTCATATTTTACTTTTACTCCTGGTTCGCAAAAAAAACCTCTGTCCTGGGAAGAACCAGCAAGAAATCCAGCGGGAGTATTTTTTTTTAAAAAAAACACAATTTACAATATAACATTTTGTACAATTGTTTTGAAAACATTTAGAAACAACATGGTAGCGATCACCTCATTCCCAGGGATTATTATTAGTCATGTACTCTTTAGTAGTATAATAACCCTTACTAGACAATTTTTGCTTAATAAATAATTTAAACCTTTTGATAGAAACGGTCTGCATATTTTCTGGGACTTTGTTGTAAAAGCGTATACCTACAATACCCCATGAAAGAGTCTTTGGAGTCGAGTAACTGGTATAACTAAGTTGTGCTTGTTCCTAATATTTACAGAATGTACATCACTATTTTTAATAAAACAATTTTTGTTTTTGTGTACATACATTAAATTCTGGTAATATATTGAGAGACCATAGTTAATATATTTATTTCTTTAAATTATTCTCTAAGGGATTCCTTCGGACCTAGGTTATAAATTGTTCTTATGGCTCTCTTTAGCAAAACAAATATAGTTTCAATGTCAGTCGCATAAAATAATCTAATCTAGCTGTTTCAACACATGTAAGGCATCTAATCTTTTTTACAGCATATGCTGCAGAACTAAGTTTGCTAGCTAGTTTAGAAATATGACGCCTTAACGTCAACTGTAATTCCGAGTAAAAGAGTGGTTTCAACAAGCTCTAGCACCTCCCCTTTTAAAAGCTCATTGGTATTCACCTTATATGTATGTCACCTTATGTGTAGTGAATTTAACACATTTTGTTTTATTACCGTTACAAAAGCAAATTGTTAACGTTAAACCAGTGTACTACTTTTGATATAGCATTATTTACAATTTGTTATACTTCAATAATTGCCTTTTTTAAATATGACGAAGTGAATAATACTTTTTTTTAAATTGTTTCAACAAGTCCCTATCGCGAGGAACCTTGTAAGAAGAAAAGATGTAAATGTCCGTATCACCAATCGGGTTCAAACATGAGTTGTACGTTACTCCCTTATTAAGTGGCGAAGCTTGCGAAGACACTTATTGATTTCACGATGTCTGTCCGTCTGTCCGTCTGTCCATCTGTCCTACGATTATCTCGAGAACGCTTTCGAATTTTCAAATTCTGTTTTCAGCAATCGATTACTGATCACCCAGGCATCTGAACCTCCTATTTTGAAACTGATTGCTCAACGGCAACCATTAGAAACCGTTGCAAAGCTGATTGCTTCGCCACTTTGCTATGCTGTTAGCTTGCTAGGTTTATTTGAAAGGCAAATTGGATTTAAGAAGGTTTTTCGAGTAATCGTACATTTAGAAGTTTGTAATTAAAAAAAAGTTACAAACTTCGGTAACATGTTTTTTTTAAATGCTTAAATTATGTTCATAATATGTCGAAGCTGAAAGATAAGGTTCAAAGGTTATAAAACAAAAAAATCAGGGAACGGTTATTCCGGGGAACCCTACCGTAATGATGCTTGTAAACGCTGCGATAGGCAACCTTGGGGAGAAATACCCTCTCACCCGTTGAGACCCCGGATTCAACAACACTTAACTTGAAATAAATACTGTTTCCAGTCTTGCGAAGTTTAATGCCGCCGGTCTATTCCATTCGTAAGTGCGGCCATATTAAACATGTTTTGAAGTTATGACAAGCGTTGATTATTCGATATTAATGTTTATTTTTTTAAATATTTGTAAAGTAAAATATTGCACCAATAGTAATATAGTTTGTAAGAATTAAATCAACTTTGTAGGTTCCTTTTCTGCATAAAAGTTAATTTGGGTAGATATTCGTACTACCCTTTAACTTCTAACCTATTTCGGACACAAAGCAACAATGCATTCACCACTGTGCAACAGTTTGAAATTTAGATTCTATATCAGAAAAAAGTGTTTGTTGCCTCCTACGACCCGTTACACAATGCGTAAAAAGTTTACGAAAAACCCATTTTTTATGGGATAGGGTGATAAACGAGCACACAGTCCACCTGATGGTTAGTGGTTGCTGTGGTCCATAGACATCTACACATATCCTCATTTGCGAATCAAAATGCAGATGCGTTGTCACCCGTGATGACTAAGATGGAATGTCTCCTATCCAGTAAAAAGGGTCTCCGGTTCTCTAGACTCACCATACGAAACACAGCAGTGTTAAGCTGCTATTTCACGCTGGTATTCTGTGAGAGCGTAGTCCTTCCCAGGTCGAGCCGACCCATTTGTGCTACAACTATACTACTAATATAGCTGCAGCATGGCTCTACCACGTAGAAAATATATAATAATAAAATAAAATACTATTATTATGAAGTAGATGCTTTAAGTTGTACCGTTTTAAGTTATTTTGAATTTCTAAACGCATAATTTCTAGGAAATTTCTCGGTTCTGTACTTAGCATATAATATAATAACGTAACAAATATAATTAAAAATAAATACATTTATGATTAGAGGTTACATATTATCGCTGTTCATTAATTTACCTATTTAATTAGGGTTAACTTATAATTTTCTAACACTTCGGCATCTACTGTGACCTCTATTTTAAAAAATGCTTTGTCTGAAGAAGCAAGAACCTTCAGCTGTGTTGGTTAGCATAGTTTATATTAAAACTATAAAGCCTTTGTTTTTCTGAAAACAACTCCACTGTTGAATATTGATCTCCCGCAAATAATGCAAAGAAGCACGACCCTAAGCCACCTGCATCCGTCGACTGGCTGAATTCTTACCAAGTTTTAACTCCATCTATTGGCGGGCCGTAAAACTAACAAAATATACGTACCGCTACTACTAACATAAATTACGTAACTGGCTCTAATACATTGTAACTGGAATCTTAATATATTGTTTTAAATATCTGAGCATGTTTTGAATTATGGATGTACATATTGCATATTATTATGTATATTCCTAAATATTTTTTTTAGATTAGGAGTACCCTTAACCGACGAGCGTGTATGCGTAGATATATGGATGTAAAGGAGGCGAGAGAGATGTGTCAGGATCGCGCCAAATGGAAGTCCGTAGTCTCTGGCTACCCCTCTGGGTGACAGGCGTGAGTGTTTGTATTGTATAATTTTTTTATATCTAGTACTCTATTATTATCAAAATAACTTGAACTTTGCACCGAACATATATAATTAATATACATATTTACTCTTTGAGCTGGTGGTAGACTAAGTCAGAATGCCCTGTATTGGGCATTAAGGCCGTCTTTTTATAAATACGGGATTTTCTGCAAATGGTGCTTAAATAAATAAGAGATAGATTGAAAGAGATTAAGTTGTCATTATTTATAAGTAATTAGTTGGTAATTAGTTTATGAAACACTTTTTTGTAAGCTAATAAATAACGACAAACAACTTTATATTCATAAATAAAATTAAAAAAGGGATGGTTAGGTAATATTTTTGGTAGCTAGGTCTCGCTTCAGGGACTACTCTCTATTTCTCGACCTTGTGGCCTGGCCCCGTATGACTCGGATTGCGTAACGTAGTCAGACGCATAATGGAGGATCTAATCAACCTCGCAAGCCGTATAGCGTCGACATGCGTGTTTTTTGTTAAGATTGCAAATGCGCAACTGTACGCCTAAAATTCATAATATTCTTTCTACAATTCACGCAGAACGTATGTAAAAAAAATTGTGCGTGTAGTTGCGTACACATGTGCGAAGTGAAACTACTTTACGACATATTCTTCTTTTATTGTATATTTTACATGAGTAGGTTATATACTCACGCAGCCCCGGTGGTGAAACATTACAAGAAAACGTGACATTTTTGTTTTTGAAGTGAATACTTTTTTAGAATCGTTGTGATTTGAAACTGGATTAAACGGAATAGCGACACTAAAAAGAGACAAACGCATTCCTACATCTATAGGATTTAGCTTGCGAGAGAATAAGATAGAATACAATATACATTTCCTATTATTTTGGTATCTTTTTTTGAAGGTTTCACTTATATCGCGTGCGAACTGCACACTTTTTAAATACCTGTACTAAATTTCTCCACTAGGTCGATAAAGAAGTTTCATTTCTAAAATAAACTTTTAGCAAAAAGTTTTTTTTTATAGGATAAAGGTGACAAACGAGCACACAGTCCACCTGATGGTAAGTGGTTGCTGCGGCTCACAGACATCTACATCTATCCTCTATTACAAATCAAAATGCAGATGCGTGTCACCCGTGAGGACTAAGATGGAATGCCTCATTTCCAGTAAAAAGGGCCTCCGGCCACCTGAACCAAGCGAAACGCAGAGGTAAACCTCTACTTCACGCTGGTATTCTGTGAGGTCGTGGTACCGACCCGGTTCGAGCCGGCCCATCCGTGCAACAGCAAAAGTTGCCGCGTGGCTCTACCACTGTTAAAAGTAACTGCTTAATTTCTGTTTAGTTATAAAAGCCGACTTTATATAACTAAAGAGAAATAAACTAATTTCCATATAAACATCGGAAGCCGTTGCTAAGGCATAGTGTACAAGAATATGGCAGCTATGGCAAATATCCCCCGAAGCAATCTACAGGAGGGGGTGGGGGATACGTTCAGCATTGAGTTTTGATGAGTTTAATGGAATGAATGAGAATCACCCACGGGATGGTATGAGTTAGAGAATATTTTTTACATTGCCACTATACGGTACATATGTAAGGTAATGGTGTATGTGCTCCAAGTGTAGGTAAATGCCTACTTAATTCGTCTGTTATAGGTTGCTCAAATAACACCTGATCTTATTTTATAAGCTATTTTATTGCTGGATTCTTTTTTATTATTGGACTTATTTTTATTTTATTATTGGAAGTACCTTTGTTATTGAAATAGTAAATAAATAGTCATCCAAGTTGTCTTCAACTTCATCTATGTCAAAAGGTCACGACATAGAGTTAGACACAAAGAGAGATTCCGTAAATGTTCCCTTTGGCTAATGTTTGCACGGAATATTCATTACGTAGACCTAGAGATAAATATTAACAAAGATTATGTAACATTTTAAAGAAAGAGCCATTTAGTGAAGTAATTATTGGCTTACTCCGCGGAGGCGTAAACCATACCAATTGACTTCGAAAGTTAGTGGGATAATCGCGCGTGTAATCAAAGGCTTGTAGGTAGGCGAGGCGTCCAACTTGAATAATCGCTTTAACTTGTAACTTAGTTAAAGTCAAAAAGATTTATTCAATTTAGGCATGTTTAAAAGACGAATTAAATTATGATCATTTTTATTCTTCTGAATGACAGGGTGAAAAATTGTGTGATAAGAGAAAAGTGTGGTTTGCAAGATGATGTTGTGACCAGGATTAAGTAAGGAATGCTTCGGTGATTTAGTCATATAGAAAGAATGAACGAGGAAAAGTAACAAAGCTTAAAATAATTAATTAAAAACTAGTTTTTTATCTGTTCATCAAGTTTCATTTCAATACGTTTCATCCACTCCGAAGATGAACAGACAAATATGCAAAATTTCTGAAATGGTTATTCATGTTTTTTTGACATGCAAATAAACCCCCTGATAGGATAGGATTTTCTCCTGTATCACGGAGCCAGTTTACAAACATAAATTGCACAAAGACCAAACAAGTAAGTAGGAGTAAAAATACAGTAACAAGGAGGCCATACAAGTGCTTGTTTCGTGCGGTATTCGAACCCGCGGCCTCGAGCGCTGCAACTCATTGCTAAGCCACTGCGCCACGGAATCGTCAAATTTTAAGAGAATCTCGGAATAACCAGTCCTTCAGCGGTGTTGCACTGGAAACTGCAAGTATTTTTTTTGTAAAATTTGTTTAAAAAGAAGTGTATATTTAAAATAATTTAAATATAATTTTTTTATCACACTACACACCAAAGTTTCATCATAATCTAGCAAGAAACCCAGGGGGACTTTTTTTGAATGAGGAATAGATGAATAAGGTGGGTCCGTCTAAAAAGGGCTGGTTACAAATAAGGTCCATCTCTTCAAACTTATCGGAATTAATACTTAAACCAAAATGGATATCGCGCTGCCACTTCCCAGTAACCAATTACAAAAGTGCACCAGCGTTCATTGTTTTCGCGGTGGCCATTTTTTCAGTGGCTCTGGGTATAACTTCAGGGGCGGTCGACGTGACTCAATCTATAAAATATTCTGATTTAATTTTGCGTTGGTTTAGTAATAAAACCCGGTCGTAATGTAATAATTCTGCAATAGTAATATTAAAATACTTTCAGAAGGTGGATTGACAAGGTAACTTACCAAAATTATTGCTTATTTATCACGATTTTGTTAGGTTTTCTTAGGACATATCTAAGTGCTTAACAAGGTCCATTTTTTCTCAAAATAAGGGCCTGACCTTATTAGGTATAAGAAGCTTTAAAATAGGCGTGATCAGTTACTTAAATGAATTATATAAGTGTAAATAAGCAGTTGGCCTGGCAAGTGGCACTTTTGTGCGGTGATAACGACAGATCACCACGCTAGACCATAGCTATCGCACAAAAATGCCACATGTCTAGACACCTTTCCTTCCTTGCACTTCAACTAATATTGAAAAAAATAATCCAGACGCTTTAGAGTTTTATACTCAACAACACATTTACCCATTCGTTTTTACGTAGTTTTATAAGATTTTATTTACGCAAATCAACAGCAGCTTTTGAGATAAGTATTGTTCGTAGATAATATAAGTATATTGTTTCCAGTAAAGACAAAAATGGAACATTCGCAAAAAAGAAAACGATTCTCAGGATGCTCTCTAACTGATCTTCAGGATGCTTTAGATGATATGAAAACACAGCCAAATGTCTAAGCGTGCAGCAGCTTTAAAATACCATATACTACGGCGAACGTTGAAAAATCACATAAAATCTGGAAGCGTGGTGAAAAGGATGAGAAGGAAAGCTGTTTTTACCGACACACAGGAAAAGCAATTGGTAGAGAGAATTAAGAAGTTTTCAAATATTACCTTTGCCTGATACCTTTAACACCAAAGTAAAACGTAAACTTTACTTATTTTGTAAAAAAAAACAACATAAAAAATCCTATTAGTGACAAAAAATCTACTATGATTACAAAAGTGTAATACCTAATAAGGTCCAAGTACTAAGATTGAAAAAAAATGACTGATTATTAACATTTTGTAATTTTCTTTACTAGAGTTAATAAAAATCTGCACACAACTACAATTTGTTTCATTTATAACTATAAAATAATTAGTTATAACTTATATTCTTTCCTAATACTTTATAAGGGCCACGACATTAATTCATATGAATTTCCGTTTCTTATGCGAAAGCCACGAATTTAATAGTAATTTATAGCCATTGCTTTATAAAGGTGTTATTTTTCTGATATATAACGCCTAAAATCCTGCAGTTCAATTATGGACCTTATTTAGAGCCCTTGTGCCGTATAGGGACCATAGACAAGCTTTTAAAAAACTTATTTTGTAAGTACCTCGACCTTGGTACCCTGTTTATGTATAATATTTTCTCTTCAAATATAAATAGTTTATTTGATCATGATGTTTTACTGATATTATTGATTTATAAGGATTTCCAAAAACCCGGCCCTTATTAGATGCAATTACCTTAGTATAGGAACATATGCGGGCAAATATATATATAGACGTGGTACGTCAGATGGTTAGCGCTCGCTGTAAGCTTCACAGTACTCGAGCAACCCAGGTTCGATCCCCGCCGGCACCAATGAAATTGTTAATAGCAATTTAAGTGATGTTTTACCACGTGCTCGGCGGTGAAGTAAAACATCGTGAGGAAACCAGCATGTCGGAGAAATAAAAAAAAAGTATTTCGAAGACATGTGAAGTTCGCCAACACGCATTCGGGCAGCGCGGCGGACATTTCCTTGCCCTAAAACCCTATATATGTATATACAGTAAAGGTAACGTTTTTAAATAATTTAAGTTAAAAAATTTGTACAACCGGCTTCAATATAAACTATTAAGAATAACTCAAAAGCTATTGGTCAGACCTTGATCAAATTTATATGGAACCAAATGAGGAGCACCGGCTTTTAAATAAAAAAAGAAACATTGAAATCGATTTACCCAGAAAAAAGTTATGAGGTAACACACATAAAAAAGAAAAAAACTTACATTCGAATTGAGTTTCGTCTCCTTTTTGAAGTCGGTAGAAAAACGATCAAAATCAATTGGAGTGGCGCCGTGGACTGTAATGCGTTACTACGTGGGTGCTCTGAAAAGTTTCCGACCTAACAGAGATACAAGACATTTTTTCTTCAAATTTATTTTCAATTTTCTACATAGTCTCCTTGTAACTCTACATACTTCTCCCAGCGATGCTCCTATCTCTCTAACCCGCCCAAATGGTACTCGGCGTTTTTCTCTGCAAAATAATTGTTCACGAAGGTGATTGCGCCTTTATCTGAAGAAAATCTCTATCCTCCGAGCGCAATTTTTTGATGAGGGAATAAAAACAAGTCGCTTAGGGCTAGATCTGGTGAGTAAGGCAGACGGTCAAGTGGTTTAAACCGTTATTCGTGGATTTTCACCATGGCAACCGCTGATGTGTGAGACGGCGCGTTGTCATGGTGAAACAGGATTTTCTTTTTTTGCAAATGTGGCCGTTTTTAGCAATTTCTGCCTTCAGTTCGTCGTCGTTTGTCGCATAATGATGCGTAGTATAATCCTGTAATATTTTTTATTTTTTGAAGATAATCGATTAAGATAATTCCATGACTATCCCAAAACAGTCACCATCACTTTCCCAGCCGAAAAACAGTTTTTTCTTTTTTGGAGCTGGTTCCCCCTTTGCAGTCTACTGTTTTGACTGTATTTTGTTTCGAGCGTATAATGTTGTATCCAAGTTTCATCTAAAGTAATTAATCGGCGCCAAAATAGGATTTATTGCGCCTAAACTACGCCAACAGAGCGTTGGAAATGTTCATTCGAACACGTTTTTGGTCTAACTAAACTAACTAACTAACTAAACTAACTAACTAAACTAACTAACTAAACGTCGTACCCAACGCGCTGACAGCTTTCTCATGCCTAACAAACGTGAAAAATACGTTTTTTGGATATTTTCATACCCTCTGCTATCTCTCTCACTTTAACTCGGCGGTCTTCTAACACAATTTGGTGAACTTTAGCGATGTTGTCGTCAGTAGTTGCAGTTTTTGGACGTCCCGAACGTCCATCGTCTCCCAAGCTCTCACGGCCACGTTTAAATTCAGCTGCCCAAAATTTCACTGTGGTAAATGATGATGCAGAGTTTCCATACACAGAGTTCAACTCATTTTTGGTTAGCGTATGTATATTGATTTTCAAAAAAAAAATTAACGACAGCTCAACAAAACACACATCGACTCACTCAAACGACTGTCAAATAACAACTACGCGTCCAAAATGGTTGAAATTTTGGTGCGAAACTGTCAAAAGATGCACAACTACATTCACTAGCAATTATTATCGAGTGCTGTTGAGATCGGAAACATTTCAGACCACCCTAGTATGTATATAACTTTAATTACTAACATGTTCTGTTATATTAGCGTAGCATTGGGGGATAAGACCTAAGATCAAATTAAGATTGCTTGTTTTGAAGAATTAATTTTAATATTTTGTTTATCCCTACACGTTTATTTACTCGGTGCCTAATACTCGTCGGGTATATCTCTTTAATCATTCCATCCAGTTTTTGTTTCAGTGCAACGTAAATCTTGGGCCGAAAATATTTTAAGGAGTCACAGCTACTCTAGTCATACACAGCTTAGCGTCAGCAATATATAGCTTGAATATGGCTTAACTTGGCGGCAGTCGCTCTATAAAACTGTCATTAAACTTCGCTCGTTAGTCTAACTTAATGCAGCAATAAACAACAAAAAGTTGAGGCTCTTGACAAATTGTGCAAGCTCCCTCTACTCCAAATGTCACACAACTTTTACTGTCCTAAGTACCCACCTATTTACAACAGCCAAAACACGCCAAATTTTATTTACCAATTTTTTTTGTACGTGGTAGAGCCACGCTGCAGCTATATTATGATTGTATTACGAATGGATCAACTCTACCGGGGAATGACCGCGCTCTCACACAAAACCAGCGTAAAACAGCAGAAAAAACTACTGTCTTTCGAATGGTGAGTGTAGAGAACTAGACACCATTTTTACAGGAAACTAGGTATTCAATCCTAGTCCTGAGGAGTGATAACGCATCCGCGTATAAATGTAGATATCAATGGTCCTCAGCATCTATTTACAATCATGTGGACTTTGTGCTCTTTTGTCATCCTTATTCTATAGTAATTATAACTAAATAAAGAGTGAAAACCGACTTCAAATTGCTAAAAAATAAATTATTTAATGCTTTTGTTTATAGAATTAGGTGACAAACGAGTCCATAGTCCACCTGAGTGGTTGCTGTGACCCATAGACATCTACATCTATCCTCAATAAAGAATCAAAATGCAGATGCGTTGTCACCCGTGAGGACTAAGATGGAATGCCCCTTTTCCAGTAAAAAGGGTCTCCGGTTTTCTAAACTCACCATACGAAACACAACAGTGCTATTTCAAGCTGGTACTCTGTGAGAGCGTTGTCCTTCCCGGTCGAGCCGACCCATTCGTGCTACAACTATACTACTAATATAGCAGCTCTACCTTGAAGTATAACCTGTTTAATAAAAAAAAACATTAAAATCGGTTCACAATCTGCGGAGACATCGCGTAACATACATACAAAAAAATACACTCGAATTGAGAACCTCCTCCTTTTTGAAGTCGGTTAAAAACTCGTGATATTTGTTTCGTACGCAAAAAGGGTCAAATCGCAATGAAACGTTTACTTAAAAAAATTGGGTGAAAAAAGAACAATCAAGAGTTAGAGTTAAAACTAAAAGAACGCATCCAATATGAGCTGTAAGAACACTAGGTGTTCTAAGGGGATCGTAATATCATGAAATTATTATATCGTCACCGGTTCTTAAAGCGTTTGCAAAATTTTATATCATAACATCCGGAAGTGGGTGAAAATTGAATTATAACAAAAAAAAACATGTGTGCAGTTCACACGCGGTAGAAGTGAAACCTTCAAATGAAATGAAATCTATACAAATAACTAAAATTGCAGTATCTGTTTGTAATGTTAAAATAATAGCTATTTACTAAATACATATTGAAAGTATATACGGTACTTATAATAAAAAAAAATTAAAAATTTTGTCTGTCTATCTGTTTGTCAGTTTATTCTAGCTAACGTCCGATACGGCTGATTTGATTTTGAAGGGACTTTCACTGGCAGATAACTGATGTTATAAGGAGTAACTAAAGTGATGTTTATTTTAGAAAAAGAATTAGGGTTTTGCGCAAAAAAATAATAGCCATGATATCCAATTCCATAAACTCCACGCGGGCGAAGTCGCACCGGACAGATAATATAAAATAAAAATATTTCACAGCCAATGATTTATTTCATTTGATAATTTTCAACCACAAGTGCTGCATAAAATATAAGATAATAGTTTAATTTATTAGCAAATAAATGTTACAATCCTGATTATATACATGTATAGCTTAAATTATTGTGTAATAAATCAAAATATTTTCATTCGAGTAAAATTGCTTTATAATAGCGCCATCTACTTCATTCTATAGGTAAAATCATTTTATCCAACAAAATTGATTGACTCTCAAGGTAGTACGTAAAATAGATCCTTGATGGCCTAAACGCGACTAATTTAATATAATATTCTATCTCATTCTCTCGCAGGCTAAATCAACTGGAGTATATTTTTATTTCTTTTTAGCATCGCTTTTTCGTTTCATCTAGATTCAAATCATAACGATTTTAAAGAAGATTTCACATCAAAAATCTGTTACATTCATTCATACATTCATACAAGTTAACCTGTTTAAAGCTTTTCAAAATGTCTACAGTATAAATTTGTAAGACTTACGCTTCAGTATTGTCGTCTCTGGATTCGGAGCGTTCTGTGTTGGCCTGGCCTCGCCGGTGTCTCGCACGCTGCTCGTCGCCCAGTCCGTAAAGGCCGGCCACAGCCGCCATGTTGCTGTCACCGCCTTTACACCATCATCCACGATCACAGTCCTACAGTCTTTATCAACAATCAACTAGCATCGCGGTCAGTCTCGGATATATTCGCGACAGCTGCGCCGTACGCGGTAAATTCTCGCATTACTTACAGTAAAGCTAATATTTTAATTTTATCTAATTCGAAAAATTTGGACGCCTTCATTAGTATGTAATAATGATCACAATTTTATTATTGTTTCTCGTCATAAGTTGATTTGTGTTTAAGTTTTACTTAACTAGTTTGTATTGTTATGTTTGCATTGTTAAATACTTCACGTATGTCCATTTACCGCTCTGCCGATGACGCGGCAACAGCATCTGTTTTAGAAAGATATTTACAAAATGTCAAAATCAGTTTACTTAATTTCTTTAAGCTTATATCGTTGAGGTGGTTCCCAATATTTATGATTAATATAACGACTATTGATAAAAATATTTAAAAATTATTAAATCATGCAAAAAATTTGGTAATTTTTGAATACAAATATTTAATAGGTACCTCGAGGAATCGAAAATTAAGAACTTCGCGTATTTCTCAAAACTTGTAAATAGAAGTTTATAACGAGTGCGAGTGACAGTACTGATGTAACACGCGGTCGTTTAATACTGGCCGTAGGAGGAAGATTAAGGTCGCTCAACTTAGAATTCATATCGATAATACCGCTAGTAGCACCAGAGTAATCAACATGGCCCAACGGATAAGTAAGCTGACGTGTGATTGGGTCAGCCATATAGCGCGAACCGGAAAATGTGGGGAAGGAAGATGCTGCAGAGGTATGGTGCCTCGTACCTGTAAGGAGAGTGAGGGTGGCCCCTACTAGGTGGCATGAAGATTTATTAAGATAATTTAAAATTAAAAATTTTGTACAACTAACTTCAATATAAATTATTAAGAACAACTCAAAAACTGTTGGTCAGACTTTGGATCAAATTTATATGAGACTACATGTGAAGTACCAGCTTTTAAATAAAAAAAAAATGAAGATTCATCGAAATCGGTTCACCTAGTAAAAAGTTATGAGGTAACACACATAAAAAACATACAGTCGAATTGAGTACCGTCTCATTTTTGAAGTCGGTAGATAACGAAGTCGATTAATACAGGTAATTCAGAATAGTGTTTTGTGGCATTACTTGGTGCAGATTTATGATAAGCAGTCGACTTGTGAAGTGTTCAGAAAAATAAAAGGGATTTTATAGTATTAATATAAACCAGCACAATTAAATGTACGAGTTACTGTAACATCAAGCGGGTTTTTAACTTTCGCTTTGAAAATTAATAATTTTCAAAAGTAGGAAGTTATAGATTTGAGTCCGATTTTGAGAATGCGAGTTTTATTTTCCGACTATTCCCGGCTGGACGTCCGTGTCGTACGATATCTTTATAACGAATCAATCGATCGAGATGAGTGACACGGCGTTCAAAAATGTTCATTGAGACTTCGAGCTGATTACATTTTCAAGTCAATCGGTCGAGCCGTTTCAAAAGTATTTCAAAAAATAAAAACGAAAATTAAATTGATTTAAAATAAGCGGGAAGTTCCAGGGATACAGAGATACAGCCTACAGGGTCGACCGTTTTTCCGATTTTTTAATGAACGAAGTTGCTTTATAAAGTACAAACTCGAAGGGTTAGGAAATATGAAGTGAACCCGAATTAAGTAGGTAAATAAATCAACAGCTACGTGCTATATGACATTTAATAATAACTGTATTTGTTTTAAGTCATATTTTTACTACGATACAATGTTACTTGAAAGGAATTAATTCTTATAATCGATTCTTTCGATCTGTTTCAAAAATATGTACTTGCATGTAAATATAGAAATGTTTTATTCACATTTGGTTGGTTTGACACTCGGACGAAATAAACGACTTTTTAAAATGTCCCTCATAAGCAAAACATAAGCAAAATTGCTTATCTAAAATATTTAAAGTAAGTACTCTCTGTTTAGCACAGCTGTAAGGCGACAACATAAGAAACATCGATTTGACACCAATGGAAAAAATACTAGAAACGTACCAACCTAATATACAAACAATTTTTATGTCTTCGTTTGAGTTCATTTTTCTTAGACAGATTCGTTTTAACTCCTGAGGACTAAGATGGAATGCCTCGTTTCCAGTAAAAAATGGTCTCCGGTTCCCTACACTCACCATACAAAACAGCATCATTAAGCTGCTATTTTACGATGGTGTTCTGTGAGGGCGTTGTCCTTCCCCGGTCGAGTCGACTCATTCGTGCTACAATCATAACACAGCTGTAGCGTGGCTCTACATAATTGAATTTGCAACCTTTAAAAGGACGGAGTAGTACAGGCATTTTGAAATATATAAAAATAAATTATCACGGTACTTGAAAGAAATAAAGTAGCGAACGCAGAGAGGCAGTTCCTGTTTAGTAGTTTGTTATTGTTCGACAAACTGCAACTTAAACTTAGAAAGTGTTCAGGTCGTCGTATATTGATTCTTAGCAACCATTTTACTCTTGAAATAGTTCCTTTGTTCAGTTGATTTAAATAATAGCATTTATTGTTGTTAGTCCCATAAATTTAGTACATAAAATTAAATATAAATATGTAGTAAAATTATAATATATGATTTATCGAATTATATATATATATATATATATATATATATATATATATATATGGTACCGTGGGTGTTGTAAGATGTGACAGAGGGAAACTGCAACAGGAAGATGGGCAGGAGGATTGTCCTGATAATAACTAATAATAAACTGCGGCTGGTAATCCCGCCTGCCATGCGTGGTAATTCTGGCAAAATCGCTTCCATGAGACAATCTATGAGAGAGGCCTATGTTCAGCAGTGGACTTTTGTAGGTTGCAATGGAAAAGTTCTTGGGTCATAGATGCAGGTCAAAAATCGTATGTTGTCGGAAGTTAAAATAAAATAAAATTATTGCAATGATTTTCCGTACCCAACCAGATAAATGGTTGAATTTCGAGCAGGCGCGATGCTAGTAAATATTATCTCACATGATAAATGTCCTACGTTATTGTCATTTATCCCTGTCGATAATTTCATTCAATAGACCATTATGGTAATAGTTACATATTGTGGTTATACGCACGAATGGGTTAAGTCGGCCGGTCGAGTCAACCCATTCGACTCAGTGAACCACGCTCTCACAGAATACCAGCGTAAAATAGCAGCTCAGTTGTGCTGTGTTTCGTATGGCGAGTGTAGAGAACCGGAGACCCTTTGTACTGGAAACGAGGCATTCTATCTTAGTCGTCAGGCTTGATAACACATCTGTATTTTGATACATAATCGACGATAAATGTCCATGGGCCATTGCATCCTTTTACCATCAGGTGGACTGTGTACTTGTTTGTCACCCTTATTCTATAAAAAACCTATAGGTGTGCAAATTGTATCATCATCATTACAGACCATCAAAAGTCCTCTACTGAACTGTCTCCCATAAGCAAAGCCACAAAATACGGAACTGACCCATTAAGGGCCGCCGTACACTTCGTTTACTTTGCACTGTTGCGTAGGAATAGAGAGCCAGGCTCTGAATCATTCCATATTAATCCTCAGAGGTGACAACGCATCTGTAGCCTTCTTTGTTGTTTCCAGGTGCTCATGGACTACAGCAGCCACTTATCATCAGGTGGAATGAAATCTCATTTGCCACTTCAGTTTTATAAAATAGTTCTCCGATTCTCTACACGCACTATACGAACACAGTGAGAGCATGGTCCGTCCCCCGTGAGCCAATCCATCGGTGCTGCACCATAATTGATCAGCAGCGTGGCACTAGATCCACCACGTATCAAATTTTATAATGTTCACAATTAAATAAAAAGAAATAAAGAAAAGGATATGAATATAGTCACGACGCTTTTAGTGATGCCATAATAACTTTTATTTCGTTTGCATTTATATTGCAAATTGCATTCGCACTTTTCAAGATAATATTTTTGTGATCGACCCACTTTTATTGCTCCCGAGTTGACTTTCAAACTTTTAATTTATAATTAAGTGTACAGCTACAAAACTAAACTCAAAAATATTTATGCTGTGATACTACTATCTCATAATTAACTGAGTAACATCCGGCGAGTAGTTAATGAACAGTGGCGCGGCTTATGATTTATCATTTACCAGATGCTATCAAATGCTGTAACCGTGTGTCGCACTCCGACTTGAAAACTTTTGAAATAATTCATTTGCGAACGATGCAAGAAGTGAATTGCACCGCTATTTCATTTTATAAGTACACGTTTGAGTGCAATTAAACTGGCAAGCTCGTAATGATATCGCGTAGAAGTTAGGCTAGAGTCGCTTTAAATATGCAAGATTTACTCCTGAGTGTGAAGTTTACAACTATATCTGCAGGTGTGTAGCTGAATGATTTCAATTGTGTTAAATTATATATACATACGTGGTAGAGCCATGCTGCAGCTATATTAGGAGTATAGTTGTAGCACGAATGGGTCGGCTCGACCGGGGATTTTTTTTTATAGGAGAGGGGGCAAACGAGCATGCGGCTCACCTGATGGTAAGTGACTACCGCCGCCCATGAACAACTGCAACACCAGGGGAATCGCAGATGCGTTGCCGGCCTTTTAAAAAGGAGTAGGCTCTTTTCTTGAAGGTCCCTAAGTCGTATCGGTCCGGAAAAATCGCTGGTGGTAATCGATTCCACAAGGAAGTTGTGCGAGGGAGAAAACTTCTTCTGAATCGCATAGTGGTGGACCGCCAATCATCTAGATGATATGGATGGTATCGCAAGTTCTGTCGCGATGTGCGTTGGTGAAATTGAGCGGCTGGAATTAGTCCGAACAATTCCTCAGAGCACTCCCCGTGGTAGATGCGATAAAATACGCAAAGAGATGCAACCTCTCTACGCAGTGCCAGTGAGTCAAGGCGATCGGAAAGAACTCGGTCGTCGACGATTCGAACCGCTCTGCGCTGGATGCGGTCAAGTGGAAAGAGCTGGCACTGGGGGGCCCCTGCCCAGAGATGGGAACAGTATTCCATGTGAGGCCGAACCTGCGCCTTGTAAAGTTGCAAGCGGTGTGCCCGCATGAAATACTGTCCCGCTCTGCTGAGCACGTCAAGCTTTTTAGAGGCCAATTTGGCCTTCTCTTCCAAGTGACCACGAAACTGCACGTCACTCGATATGTCGACACCGAGGATTCCGATACTGGCTGAGGCAACTAGGGGAATGCCTTGAAACTGAGGAGATACGACAAAGGGAATCTTTTTAGCGGTAAACGCGCAAACTTGTGTCTTCTGGGGATTGAACTGGACTAGATTTAGTCGCCCCCAGTCTGAGACTTTGTTCAACAAAGTCTCGACTTCAGACACAAGTTTGTTCCGGTACTCGGCGACGTTTTCCCGAGAAATATTGGCACGGCCGGTGTATAAAGCATCACCAGTGCTGTCGTCTGCATAGCAATGAATGTTACTGGTTTGTAACATATCATTGATATGCAGAAGAAACAGCGTTGGTTATAGCACGCAGCCTTGTGGAACACCAGCGTTAATGGGCTTGTAATCGGAGCATGCACCGTCTACTACGACCTTGATGCTCCGATCTGCAAGAAAGCTGGTGATCCAATTGCACAATTTCTCGGTAAGCCCATAGGAAGGCAGCTTCGAAAGAAGCGCTTTATGTCAAACCCGATAGAAAGCCTTCGCTATGTCCAAACTAACGGCCAACGCCTCCCCCTTGGACTCCACTGCCTCCGCCCATCTATGGGTCAGGTAGACCAGAAGAACACCAGCTGATCGACCTCGACGGAAACCGTACTGGCGGTCACTAATCAGCTGGTGATCCTCAAGGTACCAGCGCTGTGTAAACAGCACTTCCCGCATGGAGCACTCACACCGCGGGATGGTCGGCGGTGTATTCTCCCCGTCATCTAGAGTCGAGTTGGAAGCAAAAAGAGAGCCTAGCAGATCGGCTTTCTCCTTTGCGTCATGGGCCAGTGATGATCACGCTCTTACAGAATACCAGCGTAAAATAGCAGCTTAATGCTGCTGTGTTTCATATCGTGAGTGTAGAGAACCGGTGACCCTTTTTACTAGAAAAGAGGCATTCCATCTTAGTCGTCACAGGTGACAACGCATCTGTATTTTGATTCGCAAACGAGGATAAATGAAGATGTCTATGGGCCACAGCAACCACCTACCATCAGGTGGACTGTGTGCTTGTTTGTCTACCTATCCTATAAAAAATTAAAAATGTAATAAATGTTGGAATATGCTTAAGTAACGTTCAGTTGTGAAAATATTTCTAATATTTTGTAAAGTTCAAATTCCAAAACTAAAATTAATTAAAAAAGATTAATGTGTTACGACTTTTTACAATAGATAGAGCAGGACAGTTGACGAATGGGTTATGAACACATCTATCTTTATTTTGTCTTGCTGTACTTTAAAAATATCCCCGTATAGAGTGGGAGAGAGACAACTGCAGCAATTATCATCTCGTATACCGCTGTTTCCTCCTTCAAAACTGGATCGATTTAAACATTTTTGTGAACTATTTTTTATAGAATAAAGGTGACATAGCAGCTTATGATAAAATGGCTGTTGCCTATAGACATTTACATCAATCCTCGATCAAGTATCAGAATACGAATGCGTTGTTACCTCTGAGGCCTAAAACTTCATCATCATCATCATTACAGCCCTTCACAAGTCCACTGCTGAACATAGGCCTCCCCCAAAGAATGCCACAAAGCACGGTCCTGAGCCACCTGCATCCATCGACTTCCTGCATATCTTACCAGGTCGTCACTCCATCTAGTGGGGGGACGCCCTACACTTCGCCTGCCGGTACGAGGCTGCCACTCGAGAACCTTTCTTCCCCATCGGTTGTCGGTTCTTCGAGCTATATGGCCGGCCCATTGCCACTTCAGCTTACTAATCCGTTGGGCCATGTCAGTCACTCTGGTTCTACTGCGGATATCCTCATTTCTGAGTTAATCACGTAGAGAAACTCTGAGCATAGCCCTCTCCATAGCTCACTGAGCGACCTTGAGCTTCCTTATCCGGCCAGCAGTGAAGGACCACGTTTCAGTTCCGTATGTCATCACTGGCAACACGCACTGGGTGTACAGTCTCGTTTTCAAGTTTTGAGGTATACCTGACGAGAAGATGTGGCGTAATTTCCCGAACGCTGCCCAACCGAATTGAATCCGTCGATTGACCTCTCGGTCGAAGTTGGACTTACCTAGTCGGACTATTTGTCCCAGGTAAACATACTCGTCAACAACTTCGAGCTTAGTGCTCCCAACAACTACCGGCATAGGTGTGACATGGACATTAAACATGATCTTTGTTTTGTCCATGTTCATCTTAAGACCTATCCGTTGGGAAACACTATTGAGGTCATTGAGCATAGTGTTTAGGTCCTCCAGCGATTCTGCCATAAGGACTATATCGTCGGCAAATCGAAGGTGAGTGATGTACTCGCCATTGATGTTGATACCGTATCCTTTCCATTCCAGAAGATTGAAAACGTCTTCCAATGCAGTAGTGAAGATTTTCGGGGATATGACGTCACCCTGTCTTACACCTCTCTGCAATTGGATAGGCTTCGTACTCTGGTTCTGTACTCGGATAGCCATCGTAGCCCTACTGTACAAGCACCTCAACACTTCGATATACCGACAGTCAAGTTGGCACCGCTGAAGTGACTGCAGCACCGCCTAAATTTCGACGGAATCAAAGGCTTTCTCATAGTCCACATACGCCAGACATAGTGGCAAATTGTACTCCTCGGACTTCTGTACAATTTGCCGTAGGGTATGTATGTGGTCTATGGTGCTAAAGCCTTTTCGGAAACCGGCTTGTTCGGGAGGCTGGAAGTCGTCAAGTCTGCGCGCGAGACGATTCGTAATGACTTTCGAAAACAGCACGTAGACGCGGCTCAGAAGGGAAATCGGTCTGTAGTTCTTCAAGAGAGCGTTATCGCCTTTCTTGAAGAACAAGACCACCGCACTTCTGCTCCACGCCTCCGGTGTAATGCCACCATGGAGAACGGAATTAAAGAGCCTCTGAAGGACTTCAAGTACCGGTTTTCCACCCGCTTTCAAAGCTCCGCTGTAATTCCATCCTCGCCTGGGGCCTTGCCGTTTTTAAGGTGCTGGAGAGCCATTCTAATCTCGCTCAGACTGACGTCCGGGATATCTTCGGAATAGTGTCGAATAAGACTCGCTCTTGGATCGTTACTCACACTTGCGTGTGGCTCCAACGATGACGTGTACAGCTGCCCATAGAACCTCTCAATCTCACTCAAAATCTCAGGTGCCCCGGAAACGATGCTGCCACATTCCGTCTTCAGCTTTGACAGTTGGCTCTTTCTGGCAGACAGATCTCTGGCAAAGACTTTGGAGCCTTGGTTCCGCTTGATCGCTTCTTCAATACGAGCTGTATTGAAGTTGCGTAAGTCCCGCCGCATGCATTTGGAGATCTGTCTGTTCAGTTGCCTGTATGCTGCCAAATCTGTTGAAGAATGTAGCTTCATCTCCCGTCTAACAGCCATGAGATTAAGAGTGTGATCGGAGAGTTTTTGTGTTCTTCTGCGGCGGGTCTTGCAGAACTTAGCTCCGACCGCATGGACAGTTTCCACGAGCTTGTCATTCAAATCGTCCACTTCATTGCAGTCTTCTAGGCACTGGAAACGGTTTTTTAACTCGAGCTGAAAGGTTTTGGGACTTTGGATTAGAGCACGAGAAGGACGGAGCGTTGACTTCATTAGACGAGACCTCTCCAACTTAACGTTTAGGTTCAGTGTGCCTCTAACCATTCGGTGATCGCTGCCGGTTTTCACCCTCGCGATCACTGAGACATCACTGAACAGTTGTCGTCTGGTCGTCATAATAAAGTCAATCTCATTTTTTGTCGAACCGTCGGGGCTCGACCAGGTCCACTTTCTGTGGGGCCACTTCTGGAAGAAAGAGTTCATCATAAAGAGTCCCTCTTTCTCCATGAAGTCGGCCAGCTGCTGGCCCCTTGGGTTCCGTTGCCCATTCCATTCCAAATTTCCCCACTTTCAGCTCATCGTTCTCTCTTGTGCCTAGTTTTGCATTGAAGTCTCCCATTAACACCGTATATTGGGTTTTGGAGGAATGCATGGCTCTAAAGATATCCTCATACATTTCCTCCACCTCCTCATCGGGGTGTGTCGAGGATGGTGCGTAAACCTGTATGACCTTCAGCGAATACCGTTTGGTGATTCTGAGTATAAGGTACGCAACCCTCGTCGACACACTCTCAATCTTTACAACGCTGTTAACGAGAGACTTGTGGACGATAAATCCGATACCTCCTTGGGACAGATGGTCGCCCTCCCGGTAATAGAGCAAGTTGCCGGATTCGAGGATTACCGTGTCCTCCCCCTCCCTTCGGACTTCGGATAATCCTATAATATGCCAGCGTAACTTGTCTATCTCTTCTTCCAGCTCCACAATCTTCTCGTCAGTCCTAAGGGTGCGTGCGTTGTATGTTGCCAGGTCGAGTCGTTGTAGGTGGCAACCGAACCTCCACCGGAGATTCTTAGCACCCCCTGCCCCGCCGTTACCATGGTCGCCACCGTAGCCAGGAATAGCGGGGCCGCCGGGGACTGGGGGCCGTCTCTTCGTAACTTTCATTATGGGGGGTATATTGCCATAGTTGCCACGCTTGGCGAGCGGGTTGGCAATCGCAGTTTTTAATTGTATTTTGCCGTTACCAGGAAGATGCTGCTGCCCATCTCCTGCCTGTGTCCCTTTGTCGCATTTTACGACACCCACGGGAAGATATGGGGTAGTGGATATTCTTAACCGCCACTACACGACTAAAACTTCGTTACTAGTTAAAGGGTCACCCGTTTTTTACACTTACTATACAAAACACAGAATTATTCTGTTGTTTCAAGCTGGTATTCAGTAAGGGCGTGGTTCTGCCCTGGTCGAGTCGACTCTTTCAGGATGCAGCTACAATATAGCTGCAACATGGCTCTTCCATGTAAAAATAAGTCTAATAACTGCAGGATCACCTTTAAAAAATTAGGAACGTAAGGTTTAACCAGAGTACTGGCCATAACCCAATGAATCAGTAAACTGAACTGTCAGTGGGCCGGCCATACAGCTCGAAGAACCGACAAACGATGGAGACAAAAGTTCCTCGAGTGTCTGCCTTGTACCGGTAAGCAAAGTGTGGGATGGCTCACCACCAGATGGAGTGACGGATGCAGGAAGTTAATGCATGAAGGTGGCTCTGGATCGTGCTTAGTGGCGTTCCTTGGGGAAGGCCCATGTTCAGCAGTGGATTTGTGAGAGCTGTACTGTTGATGATTATGATTATGTAAATTTAATTATTTTGTATTGTTTTATGTTAAATCGAATTAAATAAAATTATACAGGAGAAAATAGCGCTCTAATTAAAAAAAGTTTTTTTATCTAAATATATTCACCAACTAAACATACAATTACACAATGAAGAAAAATTAAAAGTCATGTTGGGTCGGGGCAAAACGACTAAAAAATTGGACAAGAGGCCTAGTGCTTCAAAGTAAATTTTATGTATGCCATTTGTTACTTCTAGGACAGGAGTAGCAGTTATGTATTCCAGGCGTATTTCAGTCATGGCATGCAGAACCTATAGTGCAAAACTGTATGAGCAAGCACAAGTGCACTCTCCATTCCTTCGTGTCGTGTCGTGTGGGTGTCGCAAGACACGACAGAGGGAAACAAATCAGGCGATGGGCAGCAGCGTCTTCCTATTGACGATTAAAAATTCAAAAACTGCGTTTGCCAAGCAATTTACACCGTTTACAGTTGCCCAGTAGTGGCGACATAAGAGAAACCACTGCCCATTATCATCTCATTGGTGTCGTAAGAGATAACAGAGTGAACATGAGATATGTAGCTGGATCCTCCAGATAACAATCCGAAAAAGAAATTACTGTCAGTCGTAGAACTGCACGTCAGAAGTGAAAACTTCTTAATTTTACAAACATTTATTGTCGAGTTGTTAAAAATTGTTTGTTTAGGAAGTATATTTTATTACAAATATTAACGTATTGATATAGTAATCAAATATTCATTTATTGCGCTGTTTAACACAAACAAATTTATATAAACATATCAATTTCATAATATTTAAGCAATTGGCAACATTACATTCATCAATTTTATGTATCTAAGCGTGACGATCACGCGAGTTCAGTGCTTTTTCCCCCATCCCAATTGCTAACGTGCCTAAAGAAGTTTTTACTTCAGAAAAACTGATATACATACAGCAAATATCTTCCTTATATAACAGTCTATAAGGTAATGTAATGTAGTATGCTATCCCCCAAAAAATGCCACAAAGGACGGTCCTGAGCTACCTGCATCCATCGACTTACTGCTTATCTTACTAGGTTATCAATCCATCTAGTGCGGGGCCGCCCTACATTTTACCTACCAGTACGAGACTGCCACTCGAGAACCCTTTCTTCCCCATCGGTTGTCGGTTCTTCGATAACGGACGGAGTTCATTACGGACGTAAATGAATAAAAAAGAGAGGAAAAAGAAACTATACTCCTAGGCACATAATGAGGATTACCATGATGTAAAACTATTATGATGTTGTGTTTATAATTAAAGTATATCGTTATATTCAAAACATTTATTTTATCGCCATGTGTATTTCTAACTAGCGTCGCTGTTCCCATTACCAGTTCATTGACATTTAAACACGAGCGGGGATTTTACGTTTGTGGATTCAAAAAAGGTCAAAGTTATTGTATTATGTAAACACTGTTTTCATATTAGGTACTAGCAGTGAGAAATCAATTTAGCAGTCGATAGATTCAGTTGTATACTTACTTCATTATGCTTCTAACTGCTATTTAGCATAATAGTTCTAGATTCAAGAATCTATCTTATTTTGTAAATAGTTTGTGCAACCTTTCATTTTGTATAATTTACTTTTAAAAAGTCCCTCCGGGTTTCTTGCTGGTTCTTCCCAGGACAGAGGTTTTCCCCGAACCAGTGGTAAAGTAAAAAATGACCGTACTGGGAATTTATTGACAGGGAAACTTAACAACTGATTTTGGCCTGACCCGGGATTCGAACCTGGGACCTCATGATCAGCTACCGCGGATACGACTACTGGACAAACAAGTCAGTCTGATGATTCAATAATAAACTGTTATTATACCGTTACAGATCCTCTATGCAGGTATAAACGTGCTTGGCTTATTGAAAGGCGCTAGGTAATTTCAGTTTCAGTTATGAAAAACTGTGACTGTAGCAGGTATATTCCGGCAGTCTTAGGATATATGCGATATGACAGGTTCCATGTCTGATAATAAGAAAGGCGTCTTCTAAAATTTTGTCATATTTTTCGAAGAACGTTTGCGACAACGATGGCCACAAATGCCTTTATATATCAGAAAACATAAGAGGAGATAACTGAATTAAAAAAAAATTGCCTGGGTAAATGGAGTGGATGCTAAAATATGACAAACACTACATCAAAGATGAGGTTAGAGTTATTTTACTGAGGATCCTTATATGATAAAATCGTTGAAAGAATGTTTTGAGAATGTGTCTTCGTTGGTTGTGAAGAGGCTTTTAAAAAGATGAATACTATACTACTGCAAAAATGAATTTGATACATTTTTTCATAAGACCGTTTGTCGTTCATCATACTCAATTGCATTCTGTTTTAAACAATGAGGGTTACAAACAAGCACTCAGTCCCTAGATGGTAAGTGGATACTGTGGCCCATGATGATGAGTTGTCACACCTGAGGACTAACTAAGACGGAATGTCTCGCTTCCAGTAAAAAGGGTCTCCAGTTTTTTACACTCACCACATGAAATACAGCAGCAATAAGCTTCTATTTTACGCTGATATTCTGTGATAGCTTGGTTCTACCCCGGTTGAGCTGAACCATCATAATAGTTGCAGGGTCGCTCTACCACGTTTTAAGTCGTATTTTTTTATTGTGAATATCCTCTTTTATTTCCCTCTAACGCTTCTTACCACATCCACGGGGTGATATGGGGTAGTGGATATTCTTACACAGTTCACGGAAAATAAAAATATGTATGGTGGTGAAAGTGGGGTGTGGCAGAAGAAGCACGAGAGTAGAATAAATGCTGTAGAAATGCGATCATTAAGGAGTATGTTAGGGATAAATCTGAATGACAGAGTGAGAAATTGTGTGATAAGGGAAGAGTGTGGTTTGCATAATGGCGTTGTGACCAGGATTAAGAAAGGAATGCTTCGGTGGTTTGGTCATGTAAAAAGAATGAATGAGGAAAGAGTGACAAAGCAAATTTATGTTGGAGAGGTGAACGGTAGAGTCGGGAAGGGACGCCCTAGGCGAAAATATTTATCGACCAAATTGGCGATATATTGAAAATCGGTCAAATCAAGAATACCTTTAACCGACGAGCGTGTATGTGTAGGTATATGGATGTGGAGGAAGCAAAAGAGGTGTGTCAGGATCGTGCCAAATGGAAGTCCATAGTCTCTGCCTATCCCTCTGGGTGACAGGCGTGAGTGTTTATGTTATGTATTTATAAAACAGTTAGAGGTATAATTTTGAGTAAGTAGACGTAGTTCTTTTCGTACGTGGTAGAGCCATGCTGCAGGTATATTAGTAGTATAGCTGTAGCACGAATGGGTCGGCTCGACCGGAGAAGGACCATGGTCTTACAGAACACCAGCGTAAAATGGCAGCTTGACACTGCTGTGTTTCGTATGGTGAGTGTAGAGAAGAGGCATTCCATCTTGGTCCTCACGAGTGAGGACGCATCTGCATTTTAATTCCTTATTGAGGATATATGTAGATGTCTATGGGTCACAGCAACCACTTACCATGGAATGTGGTATGGTAGGTGGGCTGCGTGCTCGTTTTTCACCCTATCCTAAATAAATATGTTCTATTTTATGGTATGGGGAAGTCGATCCCTTTATGACGCCTGTACATGAAGGTTATTCCTCTACACGAAGTCTTTATTATATGATTTTACGGTATTTTTTGTTTGCGCTTATAAGTACACAATAAATGCATTTTATTTGCGACTTAATCATCACTTAGTGGCACCTGTAAAGAACCTTTTTTTTTGGTTTGTTTACATAAACATTCTTAAGATGTTACTAGTATAGTAGTAGGATCTTGGATCATGCATGACATAAATCTATATTTCAAGTAGGTTATTAATTTGCGTGAACAAATATGAAACCTTACGCTTTCAAATTCGCTACAATATAATATGCATTTGCGGGGTCGTAAGAGAATTCACTACCACATATTATACCGTGGGTTTTTTAAGTGCCGACAAAAGTGTAATGAGTGGGTAGCATCTTCTTTATAACAACTCAAAATAATAACAAACTGCCGGTGCTAAACCGCCCAGCAAGCGTGGCAACTATGGCAACTATGGTAACTCCCTCTATAATATCCCTCTTTAAGAAACAATAAATGGAGAGCTATGATTTGCAGTGGAATTTTATAGGCTGTAATAATAATAATTTATTACAGCCTAAAATAATCTGATCGAATTTCAGTCAAGGCGGTCAGTCTCAACTGAGACTATGCATCTACGTATGACATGATTATAGTGCCCGAGTCTATGCGGAGGCACAGGTGCACTCTCTATTTCCTCATTCTAATAGTCCGATGGGACTTATATTATATATAAGTATATAATGTAAGTCAAATCATATAAAGGTATACTTATATTATAAAGAAAGAGTGCGAATTTCAAGAGTTTGTATATATGTGGAGGTAATTTCCGGAACCACTACACTTATTTGAAAATTTCTTTTAAAAATTTGCAAGCTACATTATGCCAGATGTAGATAGGCTATATATTATGTATATATATATATATATATATATATATATATATATATATATATACGTACATACATATTATGGCTAAGAGTTGGGATGATATGTGTCAACAACGCCGGAAAAAGTCGTGCCTCTTGTGAGCTTTCATAGCGTGCGCTGCATCAATAGGTAAAGTTGCATGAAAATAATGTATAATTGAATTGTTCCCCTTAAAAAGTTCCAAAAAAAGTCCTGGCAGCATATGTCTATCTTCTAAGGATAACCCACTATAACAATTTTTATATAAAAACTCTCTCACGATAGTATAGTTATGATACGGTCGACACGGCAAAGACGGGATGAGCTGCGGTGTGCGGAGGGGGTGTCAAAGTAAGCAAACCAAACGGGCAGCCACGTGAAAAATAAATCAGCCGCTAAGTCCGGCACGGCTAGCATGGGCTGGGGACAAAAATTTTATCCCCCGATTATATCCACTGACAAGAGATAAAATTATCTTATCCCTATGCCAAAGCACGGCAATGGGGAGGTATATCCGCGTTTGACATATCGAGTAGAAACCATGGAACCAAATGAAAGACAAAAAAATTATGCTTTTTTTGACATTTGAAAGGGACAATTCTATCCTAGTTCATTGGACGTGGGTTTAAGTTTATATTCATTCAAAAAATCTATCTAAGTCTAAGTCTTATTTCCCATTTTATCTATTGTGGATATTATATCCACCGGTGTGCCCATGCTCGAAGGGTGGATAAAACGAAGCGAGGGTATAAACATTTTCTCCTTTCCCCGGGGATAAAACTGTCTCCTGCCCATGCTAGCCCTACAGGAGGCCTAATAGCGTATGAGTACCGATAACTATTCCACCTCAATTTTTTATGCGATGCTCTTCAAGTTGTCTTACTGATGATATAAATGCATGTTGCAATAGGGCAGCACAGTGCCACATCGTTTAAACTAATATTTTTTTCAATTACAAGGAATAGTTATTTTTAAACGGATCAATTTATATTTTTTGATGAAATACAAATAAAAAATGTTCTATGACTTTATACGATAAGGTTAATATTTTCGGAGTTCTGATTTTTTAAATGTTTGCAATATCTCGAATTTGGATACTTTTGATTCATTAAAAAATTATTAACTATTGTCTAAAGAATATAAACAAAATATGTCTTTCATATTTTATTCCTTTCTTTATATGTATATTTTCAAGTCAAAAGTATCCGAATTCGGGATTCTTATAGACAAACTAGCCCTTGCGGTGGCTTAATCCGGTATAGCCGTGACTTCTCTTATATTTAAACGCATGGGTCAATTCATTTAAATGTAAACTGCCCTTGGATGTCCAGATAGAATCCATATGTTTCGTACGAGAATATGGGACAAAGGGCAAACTTCTTCAATATATCTGTCTCATAATGTGGGACGAACGCACGATGAGCCACTGTTCATATACAGAATGTGGCGTAATGAATAGATAATATGGTACCTGCGGGTAGAGGACGTTGTGGCGGTTCAGAAAAATATATTTCATGTTTAGTAAAAGTCCCTCAGTTTTCGAGATAATTCGACATTTTCGAAAATTCCAAAAAATTATGCCCTTTGCCACTCTTTTTCGTCGCAAGACTCCAAATGAAGGAATATTTTCAATTTATTTTTTGGATAGTATTCCTGGATAGAAGCACTATCGAATGTAAATTATGATTTTAGGGGCGCAAGCATAGTTTTTTTTAAACAAAGATCTAACTCAAATTTCATGATTTGCTTATTTTTTATCCTAAGTTTACCCTAACGTGGTGTAAAAAAAAACAATGGCCACCTGATTGCCAAATTAAGAAAAAACATGCCTGTTTCATTCAGATTCCGAAATGGTATAATTCACTGTATTTTCAGAATTTAATACAAAATAAATTGCTATTACAATGAGTTAAAGGCCTAGTTTAATGTAAAACTTCTTTTTAAAATTGTTTGGAACTACGGCCTGCATAGCCCATTGAATTTGCAGAAACGAGCCCACTGCCAGGTAGGGAATATAATTCTTGGAATAGATCGGTTACTTACACTAGCGACAATAAACCGACGGTACATCTATCTTGCTCTTTCATGCCATGAGTGAAAAAGAAAGACGAATTAGTGACCCACTTGTGTAACAGACATCCTTTTCATATTTGTGGTTTGTGGGCTAAGCGCTTTTTTAAGTCAGTGTGCTATCATACTACTCCTGTGCAACATCGTTTAACCTGCTTTGGATTGAAATTCATCGATTGGTGCTGTGACTTCGGACTTGATTTGCACACAGGCATATCGGCTAGAACAGTGTATAGGATATTAAAACGAGAGAATTTACACCCATTTTATTATTAGCGCGTTCAATGTTTGGTGCCAAGAGACTATCCTGCAAGAGTTGAATTCTGCGAAAACATGCTAAGAAAATTGAACAATGATACCGAATTCTTCGATAAAATTCTGTGGAGCGACGAGTCCACGTGCAAAAAAGGCGGATATTTTAATATGCACAATCTGCAGTTGGCAGCTAACCAACCCTCATTTGGTGAGAGAAGATGGGTCCCAGTATCAATTTAAAATAAACCTTTAGACTGGGATCCTAAACGGCAACATCATCGGTCCATTCGAATTACCAGGAACATTGACCGCAGATAGCTATTTGCATTTTTTAAAACACAATCTCCCCACTTTATTGGAAAACGTTTCGTTAGAAGAGAGAAGAAGAATGTGGCTGCAGCACGATGGTTGCCCCGCCCATTACGCCCATAGCGTTCGAGACTATCTCGACGAAATGTCTCACAGAAGATGGATCGGGCGATTAGGGACAATTTTGTGGCCCTCACGATCACCGGACCTTAACCCACTCGATTTTTTTTACTGGAGATGCGTGAAAGAAAAGGTCTACAAAGATCCTATTACCTCAGTGGACCAGCTACGGGAGCGTGTGCAAATGGTTGCACAAAAAATTACTGAAATGAGACATGCAAGCAGAATAAAGCGATCATTCATTAGAAGGTGTAGACTGTAGAGCATGTATTAGAGCAGGATAGATGTACCGTCGGTTTATTGTCGCTAGTGTAAGTAACCGATCTATTCCAAGTATTATATTCCCTATCTGGCAGTGGGCTCGTTTCTGCAAATTCAATGGGTTATGCAGGCCGTTGTTTCAAACAATTTTAAAAACAATGTTTACATTAAACTAGACCTTTAACTCATTGTAATAGGAATTTATTTTGTATTAAATGCTGGAAATACAGTGAGTTATACCATTTCGGAATCTCAATTAAACAGGCATGTTTTTTCTTAATTTGGCACTCAGGTGACCATGTTTTTTTACACCACGTTAGGTTAAACTTAGTATAAAAAATAAGCAAATCATGAAATTTGAGATAGATCTTTGTTTAAAAAAAAACTATGCTGATGCGCCAGCCTAAAATCATAATTTACATTCGATAATGCTTATATCCAGAAATACTACCCAAAAAATAGATTGAAAGAATTTCTTCATTTGGAGTCTTGCCACGAAAAAGAGTGGCAATATTTTTGAATTTTCGAAAATTTCGAATTATCTCGAAAACCGAGGGACTATTACAAGACATGAAACATATTTTTCTGAACCGTCACAACGCCCTCTACCCGCAGGTACCATATAATCCATTCATTACGCCAAGCTGTATACAGAACTCTAAAAGACATAAGAAGTTCATATAAAATTATGGGAGACCTCGCCTTTGTGTCTGCCGGTGACTTTCGTCAAACTCTTCCTATTGTGCTCAGAGGAACACGTGCAGATCTTAAAGCCTGCTTAAAGGCTTCTACTTTATGGAGCTCTGTACCCTATGCTCTATGAACAAACATGAGAGCCTATTTAGAAAAAGGTAATACTCATTTTGCGAGTTTTCTTTTATTATGAGTAGGTGATGGGAAAATACCTGAAGAAGATGGCCTTATTAAAAAAGATGAGTTAGAAAAGTCTATCTCAAGTCTTAATGATTTGATCCTAAATGTTTGCCCGGCAATTGTTAATATTTCTCAAAAAGATTACACATGGATATGCGAGAGTGCAATAGTTTCGCCAAGAAATTCTACTGTTGATCAAATAATTAGTTGTTTTCGTATATTAGAAAGAATACCAGGTAATCTAGAAATATATAAATCCGTTGGTACCGTATTAGATACAGAGGACGCTGTGCATTACCCACAGGAATTTCTTAACTCCCTTAACCCTTCAGGACTTCCCCCTTATACTCTAAAAATTATAGTCGTTATTTCATTAACTTTATTGCGAAACCTGAATCCGCTTAATCTGTGCAAAGAGACTAGAGTTCAAGTAAAATCGCTACGTAATAATGTAATTGAGAGTATCTAATAGAGAGGAGCAGCGGCAGGTCAGTTGACTCATATTCCCCATATTCCTATGATCCATATAGATTTAAGGATCATGAGCGATTACAGTTTCTAATAACTTTTTTGTCTTCACCACCAATAAATCTGAAGGCCAAACATACAAATATATTGGACTTGACTTAAGGAAAGATTGTTTTACTCACGGACAATTATACTCGTATATTGGTTTCTTTAGGTCAGGAAATGCGGAGAATCAATTTATATTAAAGCCACAGAAAAATGGAACAAAAATGTGTTATACGAAGAAGTTTTAAAATAAGTTATATCTGTTAAGCTAAATCTGAAATATATTATACCTATATAGATAATTGTTCAACCCGGGCAAAGCCGTGGCGGGCTGCTAGTTGATTTAATAAAATTGTGTTTAACCCTCATAAGCTGCGGACACCAGCCGGACTCAAGCTAGACGGATTTATAGATAGGACATAATAACAGTTTATGAGGACTAATCCAGTAGTACCTGTATTATTTATTTAAAATATACTCTTGTATAGATTTATTATCCAACTATGAAATTTAAATATTTGCTTGCCCTTAGATATTCATATTTAAGATGGCACCAAAGGTATCAAAATTGGAAAATGTGGAAAAATCAAGACAGGAATTAATTCAAAATTTCTTTAATTATAATCAAAATGTGTATTTTTTTAATTAGGTTGTGCTTCATAGAATAATAAATACATCCCTAATTTTTCAGGATTGCCTTTGTTATTTCACATATCATATGGATATTATTTATGAATTGGCTAGAATTTATACAACATTTATATAGAATATATTGGAATACATAAATGTTATTGTTAAAAAATAATACTTTGTTATTGCGGTATATTAAAGTAATAAACTTTGTGTTAATTACTGACTTTGTCTTGTATGTGATATATTAACTTCCCTACACTGTTCTATAAGTATTGTTAGACGCGACAGAGCAGGTGAAAGACATGGTAGCATCGTCTTCCTAAAAACAACTAGAAAATAAAATACTGCCGTTGCCAACTCGTTTGCCGAGTTTGGCAACTATACCAATTATCCTCCTTCTGAGGTAAATGAAGAGGCCTAAATTCAGCAGTAAGCTGCAATTAATGAAAAATGTCGTTTTGACAAATTTTACGTGTTATACCAAATAGAAATAAATAAAGTTGTAATATATTTTCTGCCGACTTCCAAAAAGGAGACGGTACTCAATTCAACTGTATGTTTTTTTATGTGTTACCTCATAACTTTTAACTGAGTGAACCGATTTCGATGATCCTTTTTTTGTTTGAAAGCTGGTACTTCTCGTGTGATGGTGGTAAATTTTTGATCAAGGTCAAACCAACAGTTTTTAGTTATTCTTAATAACTTATATTGCAGTCGGCTGTACAAAATTTTTAACTTTAAATTATTTATATAGATCCAATAATTTAAAGACGTTTTAAAAGCTGGAGGTTCATATCATGGGTTGGGCTGTAATCAATTATTGGGTTTTTCTGACCACAAATTCTCAATAACACACCGAAGTTAAGAAGTTGGCAGAGTTACGTCCCCGTGCCTCAGAGGGAACGTAAAGCCGTGTTGAATTACCGTCCCATCGTAATACGAGAGTGAGTAAATAGACAGAACTTGAGCTTACGCATATACTCCGGCACTATAATCATGCACTACGGTACTGCTAAACTCCCTGGTCGCCGTGACCGCAGTTTGGTCGGAAGGTTATTATTATTGTTATTTATTATTAAAAACGTTAGACACAATGTGGTGGTGTGTGTGGCCGTGTGGTGGTGACGTAAGAAAACCCATCACCTCATTATGGCCTTCAGTGACGTAATATTTGCCAGAAAAGTCATTTGGTTTCCGATTGATGGCGGTATAACTATCTCGAGCTGAATAAAAACAACGAGAGATTTCAGTGATCATCATCATCTTCAATGATGATCATTACAGCCCTTCATAAATCCGTTGCTGAAAATAGGCCTCTCCTAAGGAATGCTAGGAAGCACGGTCCTGAGCCATCTGCATCCATCGACTTCATACATGTGTTACCAGGTTGTCACTCCATCTAGTGGGAGGACGGCCTACACTTCGCCTGTCGGTATGAGGCTGTCACTTAAGAACCTTTTTTCCCCATCGGTTGTGGGTTCCTCGAGCTATATGGTCGGCTAACATGGTCAGCTTGGAATGGCTAACTAATCCGTTAGGCTATGTCAATCCTTCCGGTTCTACTGCATTTCTAAGTTAAGACTTTTATGCTGATGACGATTTAGAAAAAGTAGATCGACATGTCAGTTCTAAAATAAATATACCTGTATAAGACAGTAACAGTGGTAGCTCCACGCGGCAGCTTTTGCTGTCGCACGGATGGGCCGGCTTGAACCGGGGTGGTACCACGACCTCACAGAAAACCAGCGTGAAGTAGAGGTTTACCTCTGCGTTTCGCTTGGTGAGTGCAGGTGGCCGGAGGCCCTTTTTACTGGAAATGAGGCATTCCATCTTAGTCCTCACGGGTGGCAACGCATCTGCATTTTGATTCGCAAATGAGGATAGATGTAGATGTCTATGGGCCGCAGCAACCACTTACCATCAGGTGGACTGTGTGCTCGTTTGTCACCCTTATCTTATAAAAAAAAGACGTGAGGAAAATGGCTCGGGCGTTATATTTTAAACGCAGCTTCATTGCACGATTACGTCAGACTTAAAATACCCTGGACGGTGACGAGTGGCAGCGTAATAAACACTTCAACACGGTAGAGTGATATTTTAATAACACATAAATTCCAAAGAGTATGTCAATATTTTTGTTAAGACATGTACTTGTATATATCCAAAAAAACGTTTCTTAATAGGTAATCTATCATTTTTTTTAAATAAAAATTTACTTTAAATAAGATTTTATGCCTAGAAAAAAAAGTGTGAACTTTTGTACATCATGAAAATAACTTATAAAGTTGCCAGTACCTTTTCAGTTGTTCAGCGTTATTAAAAATATTCTTAAATCACGTTGATGTGTTTAGTTGAGAGACCTGTAGCACTCAGGATGTGTACAACGGCCTTCGAAAGCCCATTACCAGCCGTGGACTTCTATTATCTTCACTATGGTATATTGTATGATAGCTCCGTGGCGCAGAGGCGATTCGGCTATACGATACGGATACGGTGATGAAGACCACGGGTTCGAATCCCACACGAAACAAGTATTTGTGCGGCCTAATAATAATTGTTTTAGGGTCTGGATATTAGTTTTGCGAAATTTATGCACGTGAATTGCCCCTAAACTAATTAAGAAAAGCTTATAAAAGGTTTAAAAAATAAAAAAAATGTTTATATTCTAACTACTTTTCATTTTGCTTTTTCATCCTGTTGACGGGGTGAAGTTATAGTTAACGTTTTGTTTATAAAAATAGTTAATATACTCACACTCTTGGTGATTATAATAAAAGTGTATCATCCATAACAACAATTACCTACTTTTAATTATTTACATAAACCATGTAGTAAAGGTTTAAGAATGTCCACCGCCACATATCAGAGGTCAGAGTAAGAGAGAAACTGGAGATTGCAGCAGCATCTTCCACATTCAAACTCAAAGTAATAAAAATGCGGTTGCCAACCCGTCTGCCAAGCGTGGCAACTATGAAAATTCCCCGTAAGAGACAATCTATGGGGGAGGATAATGTTCAACATTGGACTTGTATACGCTGTAATGAAATTATTTATATATTAAGACTGGTTTGAGCGAAACGGTACGGCATGGAAAATTCGATTTACCACGGTTATTTGTAACAAAAAATTGAAGAAAATTCATTTTAGCCATCTATAAATAAATTTATGGCTTCATTTGCAGCGACGTATTACTTCGTCGAATACCCTTTTGGGGCACCGCTATCAATCAATTTAAGCCGAAGCCGGTGGGGCGCTAGAGTTCAGTTATTTCTCAGGAACGTGGTCCGACTTGGATTTATTTAAATTTCTAACTAACTCGACTATTTCATTGAATTGCAAGCTTGCTTTTATTTTTTTTATTTTTCATAGAATTAAAGTGACGAGTGAGCGTACAGTTCTACTGATGTTAAGTGGCTATTGCAGCACGGGAACATCTGTAAGCAACTTGAAACAAATAAGGCTACTGATGTGTCACCTAAAGAGTATAAAAAGACAATTTGAGAAAAGTGTATTAAAGGGACTTGTAGATTAATGTTATCATGCACACAGGTTTTATTTAATTTCAACTGAACAGTCTAGCTGATTACGAAATGCGTCTTCTTAAGCTACTTTTATATATACATTCATTTATTCATTATAGATTATTAAAGTGCCAATGCTGAACATAGGCTAATTTCCCCCTTTCACCTCTTACGATACCCATGGGACGATCTGGTAGTGGATATGTTTACACCGCCACTATACGGTAATTCCCACATACATGATACATAAATTAAATGCCTTTTATGAAACATAATAATGTGTTTATAATTGTTTACACTTGAAAGAACCGTGCTACAGCATATTATGTTCGCAGCACGAATGAGTCGGCACGCCCGGTGAATGAGCACGCTCTCACAGAATATCAGCGTAAAAGTTCATGTTTATACTACTTACGTTTCAAATGGTGAGCAACAAGAACCGGATACTCTTTTTACTGGTAAGATGCATTCCATTTTAATCGTAAAGGGTGATAACGTATTATAATGATTATTATATGATAGATGTAGATGTATATGGACTACAATATCCACATATTACTGGGTGGCATGAGTGCTCTTTTTCAAATTTATATAAAATTAGAAAATGAGATATATAAGCGCACTAAACAATTTCCATAACGCAGTTCTTTGCGGTTCTTTGTTAAATCTTAGCGCTCGGGCTACATATACCGTTTGAAAAAAATTCAAGAGCTCTTACTTGAACCCAGTGGCTCCGCAAAAGGAATCGAGCACGTATCGTTGCAATGATTGCTGTGTTGGTTTTGATATTTTGAGGCAGAGAGAATTTTTGTTATGACTAAGAAAAATTACTTTTCAATTAATGTGTAAAATATTTTTTATATTCTTTTTATTTTAATTATATAAAACGTAACCATTAGGATTTTCTTCTATATCGTGGAGGCAGTTTACAAACATAAATTACAAGGACAAACATCCAGACTTATTGACGGAACAACGAACGGAAGACGGAACTATTTGAACTATTGAAGGCTATACAAATAAGTACTTGTTCCGTGCGGGATTTAAACCCGCCGCCCTCTGCACTATAATTCGATGTTAAGCCATTATGCTGCGGATCCATCCCTATTATAATTTGTTTTTATTATTGCAATGTTGACTGTGTAATGACTTTGCTTTTAATCCCGTGGCTGCCGTAAGAGGCGACATAAGAAAAAAGGATAAAGGAAGCGTCTCCCTTATAAGAACTAAAAAATAAAATAAAATTGCGGTTGCCGATGACTGCTACACGTAACAAATAGGGCAAATATATAAAACCATGCTTTTGTTGGTTTATTTCGTATGGGCTAATTAATAATACACATAATTTTATTAAGAGGTCGAATTTTAATATTAGAAAAATAATCACGGTATAAAAAGTAATAAACAAACTAAATAGTTTAACTAAAATGTTTCTGTTTCCGTTTCAGAAAATATAATAAAATGGAGACGTAGAATAAAATTTAACTAATTAGAAAATCCAATATATAAGTTTAACTAAGGTCATCGTGAAAATTGAAAAGTTATGTAATAGAGAAATTATAATAAATTATTAAGTTTATAATAGATAAACGTTGATTCAATTTTAATGGAACGCCTGTTTTGTGCAAATTATGCCAGAGTGATGGTGCCGTAAGTCTAGCTACGATTTCGTAGGTTACTTCTACGGCGTAGCGGGTTACGGAGTTAGAGTTGGCACTATTTTAAAACCATTATTCTACTCGTATTTTAAAGGCTCGGGTGGCGATGCGATGTAGCGAGAAAGAACCTCAATGATATTTCACGTCTGTATGAACACGGCTATAATTTTATACGCTGTATCCATGTGTCGATACATTAACTTCGTGATCATATTATATTAAAGAGGTTGATAAAGAAACCATATCTTTATGGTCATATTTATTTTTTAATTAAAATAAAACATTTTAGATATTGCATGGGCCAGGGTATTTATTGTCTGCACTTTAATGCATTTTATGTACACATTTTAATTTTATTTCTGGCCTCCAGCTATATTGAATTGATGTCGAAACTGATATTTTACTTTGATTGCATGCACTTCATTTAATACATGGAGTGCTTGTAATATTGCTACTGTATTCATTTATGTACGTTAATGTTTTTTTTAAAAACATCTATTTGGTTTCCATTACTTTGCTGTTACAATACTTTTAAGGTAACCTATTATTACTGGCTGAAGATACATTTTGTAATTAGTATGAGCGTGGTCATAGATTTTTTTCTCAGATGGTACAAGCTGATTGAACCGCTTTTCTGCCTAGGACTACATCTGGCTAGATTAAGTTCGGTTAGGTTAGGTTTAGCGATCCGTTAAAAAATTAAAATATGCCCACAATATCAGCGTACAATAGCGACATAAGGCTGCCTTGTGTTGCATGATGAACGGCACCGATTTTTATCTACATTTTTACATATCATCCAGTGGACAATGCGCTTGCTTATCACCCTTATTCTATATAATAAAAAAACCTTAAAATGTATGTAGAAGTCTCACTTCAAATACAAAACTGCACCGTTCCGATTAATTTCTAGTATTTCAATTATTAAAATCATTAGTATCCTTGAAGTTTAGTGAATTCAGTTGGAAATTTTCGACGTAATAGTTGCTCGCGAATCAATTCAAAGTTAGTACTGGTCCCGCATATTTATTATATCCGGTCTCCTTTGAATGTGATGATTAGCATCTATTGAATCAGGTTACTGTGTATAAAAACTCTATAGGTATTATTAAAATAATTATATTCAACGTTATATTCATTGTTTTACTTTAATAAAACTTCAAAATGTAAATAACACGCATGTAAATATATTCTTATATTTTTAATTGGCTTTACTTATCTTATACGTGGTAACGGGCCGGCCATATTGCTCGAATAACCGAGAACCGATAGGGAAGAAAAGTTTTGTCATCATAGATCCTGAACGAATGAACCGATTTTGATTATTTTTTTTTCGTTTGAAAGGTGTTTTAATCAAGACTGTTCTTATATATGTTTCAAGAAGATCCGTTCAGCCGATTGAAGATCATTAGCTCTTTTTGATTCGGGTGTTGAACAAAAATTATATTTTACTTATACGTTATTCCAAAGGACTTTGCATTATAAAATAAAAATTTTAAATACTGTTTTCATTGCTAATAACAAGCTTATCTCAATGGAACATGATTTTCAAACAAAAAGGAGCTTTTCTCTAACAACGGAATTTGTTTGCTTATTTTCCAAATAGGCAGTTAAACCCGTGCTAATAGAAATGCGATGGGATTAGCATACATAGTTCTTAATAGGATATATCACAAGATAAATTGCACAATTACCTGTTTTACGTACCGTACGTAATAACTTTTATTTTTATTTATGCTTTATTTATTGTTTCGTATAAAGTAAGTAAATTTTAATAATTATTATTACTGAACATCACAAAACTTCAGCTGTACGAAGTAGTTACTTCGTACACAAAACATCTTTGTACACATACATCTGCATTTTGATTCTTAATCGAGGATATATGTAGAAGTCTGTGACCCACAGAAGCCACTTATAGCTACCAGAACAATATGTTAAAGAACATGTAGGTACAGAAATTAAGGCCTCTATAAAAATATTAGTATTCATAATAGAACGTTGCTGTATTTCATAAAGAGTTTTTAATTTCCTCCCGAGTTTTAATCAAAAAAAGGAGAATGCAATTAATGCTTAAAAATCTTTCTATTTAAAATATAATTCAATAGTAGTTGTTTAAGTTTTAATGTGTTCTTTTACAAAACTAGCTAACGCTTCCGAAACGAATACCTTAAGGTATTAAAAGTGCAACGTTTGTTGCAAGTGCGATCCATTGGCCATGCTCGCTATGTTTTGCGGAATGTATGTCATGTGGTCCAGTTAGGATATTATGTCCGAACATGTTAGGAATTCCCGTTTATACGAGTTTCTGAGATGCTTTATATGAATCTAGAAAATTTTGTTTAATGTATATATGTATATATATACATATTAAAAACTAAAAAAATAACTAGGACTGCAAAGAATTAAAAGGAATAAAATAATGTACACATAATTCAACAACAGCTTCGGTAGCCGGTGTTAAGACATGTTGTATAGAAGAATCAATGCCCTGACTTCAGAAGCTATTAAATTATTTAGTAATTACTTGATTTTGACATGAAAATGACTTACGAGGAATACGCGACACTTAGGTAAATAACGATGACTTAACAGTAATAGTGAAAGGCGATTCTTATCACACCACTGATGAACTAGCGGTATGGTTTGACGTTAGTGTACCCATGATATTGACTCATTTGCAGCAATTGGTAAAGTGGAAAAAATATACCGAGGAATGGGTGCCTCATAAATCAACTAACGTGGAGAAGGATGCTTGCCTTGCATTGATGAGTACGTACAAAAATGAAGGAAACTTGGATAACTGCAATCGAAAAAGGCAATAGCCAAACCCAAATCTACTACTGGAACAATGCCCTAAAGTGGAGCTCACCCATTAAAATGTATTGGTTACTGTTCGGTGATCACTTCATGGTTATATTCACTTTAGCTTTTCGTGATCCAGTGTATCAATCAATAACAGCAGATGTCTTTTCTGAAAAACATTGGAAAAGATCGCAAAGCTCTCACAGGAACAACCTTTACTCGTTAATCTATCTCCGGTATAACTGCTCTATAATAACGCAAGAACTCTCACTGCTCTAAAAACCGTTTTAATGTTACAAGACCTGCAGTAAGGGTCGCATGTCAAACTATCTTTCCTTAGACCCCGACCGATGACCACTTTTCCGCATTTTGGACGATTTCCTCAAGGAAAAATTTTTTTCTCATGAAACGGTAAAAAGTACCTTTATAAACTTTACAGATTCCTTAGAGTTCTATGGCAGACATAAATGATCTTCCTCGATATGACAGATATGTATAGATAATACTTATTTCGAATACATATATTTTATTATAGAATAAATGGTGTTTGAGTTTTTTTATGTATAATAGCAATTTCATACTTTAACACGTACAATATTTATTTTTTGCCGGTCTATAATATATGCAAAAATATGGATATCCATAAGTGTAGTAAAGTGTTTGCATATGAAAATGCAAAGTTTTGACAACATTTGCAATATATCGAACCGTAACGGCTTATTGACACGAATTCAATATAGTTTCGTATTTAATGTTACGTGCTTATGCAAAGTAAATTTCGCCTTAAGGAATCTTAAGCTAGTATGTCGTAATAATAAAATAGAAAGTAAGAATAGAATACGGAGTAGAGAGACGTACGGTCATAATATATCGAAGGATCTAACGATGGGAGGAAAGGTTATCGAGTGGTAAGCGAAGTGTCGTGTGGCCCGCACTAGATGGAGTGACAACCTTATAAGACATGCAAGCAGTAGATGGTTTCGGGTGACTCAAGATCGTGTTTTCGTGGCATTCCTTGGCGATAGTCTATGTTCAGCAGTTGAAGTGTGTAGGGCTGTAATGATGACGGTGTAAAAAAAATTCTAAATGTGCGAAAACAGTTGTGATATATATATATATATATATATACATATATATATATATATATATATATATATATATATATATATATATATATATATATATATATTACTAATTTATTTTTATTACTTTCTAAATCTTCTTTTTGTGTTTTAGCTTCTGTCCGCTTTTTTGGGTGTAAAATAGTCTTTAGTAATATTTTTTTCATTCGTTAGGTTGTTTTAGTGCAATTGAATGGAATAAATACGCCCACACAAACAACTGTCACATTTATTATGTCACGTAATTGAATGAAAAGAGAAATTGAACGATATCCAATACCTCATATGATGTCATAGGTGTCGTAAGACAGGGACAGAGGTAAACTGAAACAGGACGCGTGCAGCAGAATCTTTCTGATATTAACCGAAAGTGTGGTAAAAGTGTGGTAGTAAAGCCTACATTGATCAGTAGACTTTTGATGGGCATAATATAATAAATGCATGCATTTTTTCAAGTATTAAAAAAGTCGTTTGGTACCCATTCATTAATTATATCATTTCCTTTTAGTGAAATTTATTGCAAAACGCGGTATGAGAAATAATCGACTAAATTTTACGTTCAAACAAAATTAATTTATAATAAATTTGTGGTCTAGGCATCGTCTCCAAACTGCAACGAGTCACTCACACATCGCACATACGCACACACGCTGGTCACTGTTATATTGTGGATAGCTTTGCTCTCTAGGATGAAATTCCTCCGATTTGGAATTCTATGTCCATTACGTGAGCATTGGGCCATCCGAATTTATTATTCAGAATTAATGAGCGAACACTTCAATTTTATGTTATCCATGTCTAAGATATAGTAAAATAAGTATGTAAGGGGTATAAGCCAGGGATTTTCTATTGGAAAAGGCAGATACATTTACTACTGTTTTGTAAATAATACAAGCAATAATGATATTATACGCGGTGCTATTGGTTGATTAGTTTTTGTTATTAGATTAATTGATAACTAATCTACAGTATTATTCGCATCTTAATATTGAGTGTGTTTTGGAAGAAATATTTTTGTTCAATTATTTAATACGTACGTACGTGCATCATAGAAAATATAACACACAAATGGATCGTAAATTTATTATAAATTAATAGAATAGTTGCCCAAATATGAGTCTCTGAGAGATGAATACATATTTGTGCCATTCGCTGTAGAGATTATCGGTCCGTGGGGTCCACGTGCATTGAAGTTCCTAAAGGAACTCCATCCGCGACTGGTCGTTGCTGCTGGTGATAAGAGGGCTGGTTCTTTTCTCGCTCAAAGGCTAAGTATAGCCATTCAGCGGGGAAACGCAGCCATCGGTCTTGGCACGATACCGCGGGGAGTAGGGCTGTATGATAATTAAATTACTAGTTTTAGTTTTTTTATTATAGTTTTTAATATTGTATATAATAAAATATTGTATATTATGTTATGAAAACAAATATAATATTAAATGTTACAAGTATAATGAATAGAGAAGAGTTATCAATTTATTTAATAATACCGAAATCGTACAGAGCAGTATAATTGTAGCGACATAAAGAATATTTACTTCAATAATACTTCTTGTTTTATTTTAGTCGAGGCTAAGACGGCGGCAGTGCGAAATGGAAACAAACAAGTCTTTCTTAGGTGATCAGTAGTACTCGTAGTTGCTTTGTCTGTTTTTCAATGTTTATGTAAAGATAATTAAGTATACTTGTTATCCCAATTAATAAATTTCGTAATGTATCAAATATGCCTTAGTTCTTCTCGACATAATAAGAAAGGTAATTAAATAAATTAGTTATAAGTAAAGTAGTTCCTTGGGATACTCACAACATAATTTTTAAATAAAGGACCATGGTGAAAAAAATTGTTGATGGAATTATTAAACATCATCTTATTCCACAATTATAGATATCAATAAAAAAAATTACTATGTTTTATGAAATCAAGATTAAGTCTGAAAAAAATATCTTTACAGGTATACATACTTCGAAACTAAATTATCTAGTTGTTATTGTTGTTACGATTCGCCAATTATGACAGGCAAAGGTCTTGTACGATATACAGCTTAGTTTGATTTGTATTTTATTCACAAATATCTTGTGAATATACTAATGCGTCATGTTAACATATTTTCATTAGTAGACGCAACCAAAAAATGCCAACAAAAAATTGTTTGGGAATTCGTAGGCATGGGCAAAAAATATCGATATATCGAAATATCGATATTTTTTAATATAAATATCGATATATATCGTCGATATTTTAACTCGCGATATATCGTCATTTCGATATTTATTTTAGAGTATCGAATTCGTATCAATTTCGATATATTTTAAAATGCTGTATCGTTTTTTTCGTCGTCCAACCGCCAGTAAGTAAAATTTTGGACCTTATCTTTACATCATTCAAATAATGACGATATATCGATATTTATCGCGCGATATATATCGATACTGTTTACAAATATAGTTTCGATATATATCGATATATTTTTTCCATTTGCCCATCCCTAGGAATTCGTCATTGTTCTTTAACATATTCCCGAAATTATAACCTAAAAGATATCATGTAAAAAACGTTGCTCTTGGCATCTTCATTGATCTAAAGAAGGCGTTCTATAGAGTTTCCCATAAAATTCTCTTGGATAAGCTACACGATATATTTTTTAAATCATACCAATACGATCGTTATCAGATAGTTAAACTTGCAGAATATAAAAGAAACCCAAAACAGATAACGTACGCCGTTCCTCGATGTTCAATTTTAGGACCATTGCTCTTCCTTATTAACATAAATAACGTAAGCACATTAGAACTAAAAGGAGACCTGTCACTCTATGCAGACGATACCAGCCTATTTTACTTCGGTAACAGTATCGAATCCATTAATCAAGACGCGCAAAACGATCTATTCATATTTAATATGTGGTTTTGCTCAAACCTACTTACAATAAACATAACCAAAACAAACATGATTTTTGCAGCAAAAAAAATACCTGATCTCACATGTCTAAAAATTAAAGACATCGTAATTAATAACATTATTAATAATTACTAGTTTTAGTAATTAATAACAAGCGAGAAGTATTTGGGCCTTACTTTAGATAACCAACTGACACGGAGAAAACATGAAAAAATTAAAACAAAAACTAATATCCCTAACCGGAGCACTACGCGGATTAGTTCGCTGGCTTCCACAGAAAGTCCATTACACTGTCAATAACTCCCTAGCTTAGTCACACATCAAATATCTGGTAGAAATCTGGGGAGCAGCTGCCAAAACTAACCTCAATTCTGTTCAAATTGCGCAAAACAAGTTGATCAAAATTCTTTTCCATAATGATTTCCTGATATCTACAACCAAAATATACAAACACACTAAAATACTTAGTATAGAACAATCATATAAATAAAAATAAATATAATATATTAATAAATAAAATATTAAACAAAAACATACATACTAACTTAAGATTTACAAAAAAGAAAAATTTACAAACTAAAATGTTAAGAAATGCTAATAACTTAATTCTGCGACGGCCAAGAACAAACTACGGAAAAAGAACATTACTTATGAAAGCCCACAACTACATATATAATAAATTGCCTACAGATATTGAGGAAGCTAAACGTAAACAATAACAATACAAAAACAATAATAACACCTTAACTACTTAATAAAGAAAAACAAACATCAAACAAATAAATATATAATAATGACCTCCAGAGCAAATTTCGGCCACGGCGGCCAGTCTCAACGGAGACAAGCCATCGGCGCAGGACAGGATTATAGTGTCCAAGTGTATGGGCAAGAATAGGTGCACTCTCTATTCCCTCACTCTCATAGTCCGATGGGGTGGTAAACCGACACGACCGGGGAGAGATCAGGCGCAGGACCAACAGCTTTACGTGCTTTCCGAGGCACGGGGGTGAGACACCGCCAACTTCCTGACTCTGGGCAGCTACTGAGAATTTCTTGATGGAAAAACTCTATAACTGATTTTTTTTGGCCCGACCCGGGATCCGAACAAACGAACTGGACAAATAAATAGTAAAAGCCTTTTGATGGCTAGTCAATTCTAGTTAAACAACTTTAAATCCATGTCAGATACATGTTCGCCTGCTCCGCTTGTTTTTGCTTGCACGGCCGATATTTGATCCTGTTATGATGTTAATATTTCTACACGCACTATTTATTTATTTTTGTAACATAAATATTTGTGTACTTTGCCTGGCATGCTCGGTGACCACTTACTACCTAACACTGAATACGTATTTTGTTTTTAATGTATTTCTCATTTTAGTGAATTTATGTAAATTCTTATGAGAATAAATGTCTTTGATCTCAAAATTGCTACGACGTGGGAATTCAAATTCTTGCTAAGCAAGAATTTTACATAAGAGCTATCTTATAATGAAATATAGAACAAACGCCACTTAAATGGACTAACACTTAAAGTAGATAGTTAAAAAAGTATGAAACTAATAAAAGTTAATACGGTTACTATATATTTGTAAATTTTATAAAAATAGTAAGACTATTTAAAAAAAATATTCCTCGATAAAATTAGTTTGGAGTTGACATGATTCGTTATCGAAATATTATACGAGGTAAGAAAAAAACATTTTTCATATAGATGTTACAAATACGGAATACTACGGACTTTATAATAGAATAAGGGTGACAAACGAGCATACAGCCGAACTGATAGAAAGTAGTAGCCTCTAGATATCTAAATCTATCCTTAAAGAAGAAGAATCAAAATGCATTGTCACCCTGCAGGACTATGGAATGCCTCGTTTCCAGTAAATAAGGTCTCCGGTTCTCTACACCCATCATACGAAACACAGCAGCATTAAGCAGCTATTTTATGCTGTCATTCTGTAAGAGTGTTATTATTCCCTAGTCGAGTTGGTCCATTCGTACTACAACCATAGTTTATTCATAATATCCAAATAGGAGACAGTAAAAAATATAAACACATGTCTAAATATTTATAGAAGTGAAAACTTCTCCCTAGAATTGTTGCGATTTGAAACTCGATGAAACGAAAAGGCGACACTAAAAGAGACAAACACATGTATAATATTTAGCCTGCGTGAGAACTAGATAGAATACAGTGTAGTAAGCGACAGTACTACACTGTAACGAACGACGAACTCAAAAGCGTGTGGCTTCGAATACGCCATTCAACTATTGTCGTGAAACCCTCCTAACACAAGCATTTTCAGTATACCAGTAGTGGTTAAAGGGAATATTAGCAATGTTAGTATTTTTTGGAACGAAGCTCCTTAGGGTGTTTCCCTGACCAAATAACCTTGAGCATGCAGAGCACTGCCGACCGCACTTTGCGTACGCCCATTTATCATAGAATTCACACAATTTTTGGAACTATTTTAATTAAAAAAGAAAAGCGAACTTTAAAAGTTAAATAAAACGTAAATAATATAGATTTTTAAATTATCCATTAGTGTAATCCTCAAATAATTAGAGCATTGAATTTTGAATTGCATTGAGCAACAGATGCATGTAATCAATAATTTTAGTCATTTTTTAAAAGTAGATTTTAAATGTATTTAAAACACGTAAAAAGAAATTAGAACGTGGAATATGATGATTGGATATCAAACATTAATAATGTGCTTTTAGATGTAGTTTATTTCTTCTCAGAACTAATAAGAACTCTGAATAATGAACAAAAACGCACTGTCGCAAGGTTTTGGTCGGGGTATCGCCTTAAGGCACGGTACGAATTTGACGGTTGGGGGCTAGGCGAAAAAAGTGTAAGATTTTTCTGTCACGACCCCCTTTCTATGGTGCGAGTGAGATGGAATAATATTCATCTCCCTCGCACATTTTCTTATCGTGCCATGAAAGAAATATTATTTCAAATGACGATTCATTTTAACAGACGCTAGTAATTCATTTGTTTGTATTTGGTAATCAATAATATAATACGTTTATCCATAATAATAATATACTACGAAAGGAACTTCGTCCCAATCGAGTGTACCCGACACTCCCACATGTTTTTTTTAAGTACAGTGTTTCCTATTATTTCTTTCTCCTTTTTGTGTGGTGCTTTAAAGATGGTTAATATAAACTAATTAATTAAATAAACAAGTTTAACTAAATTGCATAAAATTATCATTTCCAGTCCATTCATAACAATCCACGATTTCATAACTTCAAGCCACCTAGCGTTTTACGTACCACCTTGAGAATCAATCAAGTTTTGTTCGATAAAATGACTTTACCTATAGAATGAAGTAGATGGCACGATGACAAAGCAATAAGGAAGAAAATATTCCTTTGACTTATTACACTAAAATTTAGTCTAAAAATAAGGATTGTAACATTTGTTTATAAAATTAAACTTTCATCAAATCATTAGCCATGAAATATTTTAATTTTATATTTCATTTCATTTGAAGATTTCACCTCTACCACATGTGTATCATTTTTTTATTGCCTACCTGACCTCTTAGACACATTTTTTCATTCATCAACTTTAACTAATAGAAAAATATGTAAACAAAATATTAATCAGCACTTATATATCTAGCTTACATAAAACAGCAGCAGCGTGGCTCTACCACAAAGTAAGGATGGCTATACCCCGTAAAAAAAAACAAAAGTTGAAATTAGGTTTTCCAAAAAAGTTTCTCAATTTGCGTATTTAAATTTTAGTAAGCAATCACCAAAAAATTTATAAAAGATAACAATATAAAAGTTCAAATGTATTCAGTAATAGTACTCCGAATGTGAATGGAGGTGAGTAAAACATGCAGGTTTATTTCGTGGAGCTCGTGTGTCGTGTTCTATTTCAGGGAGTTTAACTAAGTCGAATATACGCTTTGTTATGCAGTGAAGAGGATCTGACAAGCGACTCCATGTACTAGGTTTGTCGTCAAACGGGCATGCATAAGTCATGTCTTAACTAGGGTGGCCGGGATTGAAAAATCGATCAAACGCGGCGCACCGCAGTCGGTTCCATTTTTGTTTTTTGATCCACGTATTGTTGTAGTTCTGAAGCTACGGAAATTTCATCATCAAATCATACGATAAAATTGAATCATGCTAGGAACAGAATTTGTTGGTTTTATATACCATAATATATACAACAAAAATTTTTTCGAGTTTTTCATTCACGTGTTTTAAGTTCTGTTTCTGTCCTTAACTGTCTTCTTTTCTGCCGACTTCAAAAAATAGACGGTACTCAATTCGACTGCATGTTTTTTTATGTGTGTTACCTCATAACTTTTTACTGGGTGAACCAATTTCGATGATTCTTTTTTTATTTGAAAGCTGGTACTTCACATGTGGTTCCATATGAATTTGATTGATCGATTTTGATTCGATTGAAATTCGATTGAAATTGATCAAGTTCAGACCAATAGTTTTCGAGTTATTCTTAATCATTTATATTGAAGTCGGCTGTACAAAATTTGTAATTTTTAATTATTTCTTTAAAATAACGTTACCTCCACACTTTGATATTTTCCTGTATCGCGGGGGAAGTTTACATACATATACTTCACAAGGACAAACATTTTTGTTTTGGGCGGGAATCGAACCCGTGCCCCTAGTGCTGCAGCTCATTGTTAAGCTACTGCGCCACGGAACCGTCAATTAATAAATATCCACAGACGAAACAGGGAAATTGAAACAGAAAATAGGCAGCCGTAACTTCCTGATAACAAATTAAAATAATAAAAAAAACTGCGATCGCTAAGCTTGGCAACTATGGCAAATGCTTCCTATGAGGCAATTTATGGGGGAGGTCTGTGTTCAGTGGTGGACTTTTATAGACTGTATATGATTGGATTGGATAAAGAATTAACATGAAATAGTAACTGAAAATCTATTTCGAAACTCTGAATGCTATTTACAGACTTATGATGTGGAGGGGCGGTATTACTGTTGTGTGTGCTTCTTTCTAGTTAATTAAGTTAAGAACAAAAGCGCATTGTTTGCCTTTGGGACACGTCAACTAATTGAAATTATTAATTTAAAAAATCTAGCTCCACACTGGATTTTAAATTAAAATATGTTTAGATTGAAAGATCTCATGAACGGAATTCTTCTTTTTATTTGAAATTCTGCTTTAGGAAGCCTGAACTGATTTTTTTTTACTTTGTCTAGTACAGTTTAAAATTTAAGTATTTACATGTAAACAATAGTCAAGAATACTATATTGAGGAATATTATATATGGAGAAGAAAGTTTCTAGAGTGGCAGCCTTATATCGGTTGACGGCTAGAGGGAGTGACGACCTGGAGACATGTAGGAAGTTGATGGTTTCAGGTGGCTTAGGACATTCTTGATTCATGAGCATTCCTTGGGGAGGCCTATGTTCAGCGGTGGACTTGTGAAGAACTGTAATAATGATGATTATAGATGACAAATACATTGTTTGCATTTCTTGAGCAGTTTGAAGAAAATCGTCTGAAATAATTCTATTGATGACCATCTAGTAAAGGAACTAACAGACGCTGTTAAATTATTAGTCGATAGAACTGTTTAAAAATACCACTTCACATGTTTCTATATTTAGCAGCGTGTGAAACTCCATTAATAAACATTAATGGTGCATCAGTAAAAATGAAACTAAGGTTATTCATTATTATGACCGTCACTAAAAGTCGTATAGCTTTAAAAATATCATATTATTTGTTAAGGGCGTGCACTCAGCCACCCGAGATGCTTCGGGGTATAGGCCGGGCTGAATGAATACCAGTGTAATCACTTAGATCGGTCCATTTCTCCGTTTCATACTGCAGCACAGGTTTTTTAATATGTATTTTTAAATTTTTAGATGAAGATATGGTTAATGATTTCTTTTCTATAACTACTTGCATGTTAAGTGTATATAGCAAACGGAAGGATTATGCATGATGGAATACCAGCGTGAAATAGATGCATGATGAGCATGACTTTTTTTCCGGGTAATGAATGAGGCATTTAATTTTAGCTCTCAGGGGTGACAAAATATTTGCGTTTTGATTCTTAATCGAGGATACATATAGGTTTCTATGGGCCATAGTATCTACTCACCATTAACTTTACTCTTATAAAAAAAACTTAAATATTTTTTTCAGGCGAGAATGTCGAAGATGTTGAGAGTTGAATTCAAAATAAAATACTTTTAACCGACCTCTAATTTTTGATTTTGTTCAATGGTGACAACGATAACAATAATTGTCTCATTGGACACTCTTTTTTAGAGGACCCTTTCCTTTTGAAGAAGGTAAGCAGAATTTTCCATTCCGGCAAAATTTTAAATGTCATGTCTGGGCACAGCACAGTTATGAGAGATTTATTGAGTGATTAGTCCGCCCCGCTAATCCAGTGCATGTCGACGGAATTCACGAGTTTTCGATATATTTTTATTATTTAGACATGCATGTTTTCTCACTATGTTTTCTTTTACCGCTGACCACGCGGTAACTCAGCGCGACAGAACGGTGCCATAGGTGTCGGCGGCGCAGAAACCGATCTGCTCGCGTACTCTGAAATTTATGTTGAGCGCTTATTTCCCGAGCTCCCACGGCTCGATACCATAGTGGATAAACGTATAGCTACGTCGATACTGCGCGTTTGAATCCCGCACGGAGCAAATATTTTTACGGCTTAAAAATATTGTACCGAGTGTTTCGAATCTGGTCCCAAATGTTTCTGACCTTATTTAATTAAGCTCAATATTCTATATTATATAAAAATCAATTGCTGTTCGTTAGTCTCGCAAAAAACTCGAAAATGATTGGACCGATTTTTAGTCTCTGGATGGTTTAGATTCAAAATTGGGCCCGGTAGGTGGCGCTGTTATCGAGATCTAGAAATCACCCGTGTGAAACCAGGGCGGATCGCTAGGTAACTAATAATTATAATACATTTGCTATTAATATATAGTATATAATAATAACATAAATATAGTGTAGCAGTGCACGAAGAGACTAGTACTCTAATGAGCCTTTTTTATAGAAAAATGGTGACAAAGAGCACGCAGTCCACCTATTGCTTGTCATCATATTAGGATGTTTCTTGATTTCAATAGCCTCGCGAATCATCCTTGGAAGGAATCGGTGTTCTTTAGGGAGGATTTGTGGTCTATCAAATCTAATGTAGTGACGGGGGCGATCCTGTACGTGTTCACAGACTGCAGACTTCCCGGAGCGTCTATTCTTCACATCACACATAACTGATCGCTAAAGAACACCGATTCCTTCCAAGGATGATTCGCGAGGCTATTGAAATCAAGAAACATCCTAATTTCAAAGAGAAGATGGCTGGGTGCTACCAGATGGTAGCACCCAAGCAGATTCTTGGGATCCCATAATTATTAAAATTAAATCCCAACCCAAGCATACAACTGCAAGACTTCATGATACTGTAAGTTCATACTGCGTAGATCGGAACAAAAATTAATAATTTTTAATCTGGAGGTAGCCGTGGTTAACTATGACATTGGGACGTCATACACCTCAGTTCCCCCCGTGACCATGGGTGCTGAAAGTGCTTGAAACGTCGGGAATGTAAAATAAGTTAATATACGCGATAAAATCCGTAAAATTAGTTTTATTTAAATGTGTAGTGTTCGCGTAAATATAAGAAATCATTATAATAGATGATCATAGTATATTTCTGGCAGTGCAACCCTAAGAGATATATATATATATATGACCATAACGAATCTTCACGTAAACCACTACTGCCTTAAATTATCCTGAGGTAGCCCGCGTAAACGAAGAGTGTGACGCGTGATACTGTATGAGGCTATATGATTCTATGAATAGTTTGCATGAGGCCTACAATAACTACCAACTAAAAAATAAGGGAAAGTAGTAAGTAAGTAAGAAAGATCCTCCCTGCCTATCATGCAAATGAAAAAGTATAGCTATAGTAGTAATGCATATAAGTTTTTTCTTTCATATAAACGAAATATCTGTTGAGATACATATGTCTAGAAATTATTAAAACTTATTTTTGTTTATTTATTTATTAAAATTTATATTGAGTAAATATTATATATTTATCTATATTGAGTATATAACATGTTATTGATATTGGTGTCATTTTAAAGGGAATACCATGTACTTTTATAATATAAAATAATTGTCTGCAGTAAATATAATAATTTTGTTGTAAAACTCGAAATAAGAAATAAATACGATGTTTTGATATTCTCATTTTAAAGTTTTAATTACATCCTTTATTTTTAATTTTACCAATTTTCTTTTAACCAAATTAAATTTTAAATTCTTTAAGCTTTGTGACAATATTTTTTATTTGAATGTAGGTATAGTAGTTTTTCAGTAGTAATCGTTACTGTTGAGACAGTCTCGCGCTGTCGTAAAAAAAGTGATATTTTAATGCGTGATACGAGAATCACTCGCGCGGCGTAGACTGTTCAGTAGATACAAAATGTTTATTTGTTACAGTTTACAATAATATTACAAAGTTATAATGGTAGCTTTAGGTCATTTTCTATGGAGTTTTAACGAAATTTTTAACTAATCCAAGTGCAATTTTTAAGTTGGTTGACTATGACTCGTTAACTTCTTAATTGTACTTTTAACCTCATTATATATGTATATATACTACTATTGTGTATACTTTTTACATTTCTAAAAACTGTGGGTTGTCTGGGGGGGGGGGGAGTGGGGGAATGACTCTTATGAAAAATACCACTGTAAAGCTAAACATTTCGCAAACGGACCCCTGAATCGAAAAGATGTTGTTATCGATACCCCACATGATGGAAAAGACGGGTAAAAAAAAATCATCTTCCATTTACTTGTATGAGAAGTAACTCACAGTTCTATGCGTGATTAATATCTATAACTATGCTGAATCACACATTTGTAGCACCTATGGTCTCTGAGCAAAATCGCGGACGGACGGAAGGACATGGCGAAACTATAAGGATTCCTTGTTGTGTAACTACGGGAACCCTAAAAATTAAAATAAATTATTTTGTGTATTTTCTTGTTTTGTGATATTGTTCAATATAAAATTGAAATTAGTATAACAAAATTCTGGTTTATGTTTTGACAAACATAGTTTTTTTTGGAATATCACATACCAAATAAAACAACCACTCTCTGTTTTCTTTTATACGGAAGGGGACAAACGAGTAGGCGGCTCACCTGATGATAAGTGAGTACCGCCTTTCATGAACAACTGCAGATGCGTTGCCGGCCTTTTAAAAATGAGTAATCTCTTTTCTTGAATGTCTCTATGTCGTACCGGTCCGGGAAAAACGCTGGTTGTAGTTGATTCTACAAGGAAGTGGTGCGAGGAAGAAAACTTCTTGTAAACCGCACAGTGGTGGACCGCCAAGAATCCAGATGGTATGGATGGTATCACAAGTTGCGCTGCAACTCAGCTGGTTGGTTCTTATATGGTTTATATTCAGTAGCTCATGTGCGGATTATGGAGCAGGTTGGACTGTAAGAACTTTAGTTTCATTGTATAATTTATAGAATTACATTATAGTATAACTTTTTGCTGTCTCAAATAAAGTAAAAAATGTCGTACCACACGTTCCTTACTAGTGAGCTCGCAAATATTTGCGAAACACTGTTTCATGTTTACATAAAATCTCATGTTTAAGTGCGCAGGATACTTAACTAATTAATTTTCACGTCTTTAATACATCAAATATTAAGCTTAGGTGGTTAAAAGGAATGTTTGTAGTGTAAATATCATAATAAGATTACATTATTATAATTATTGTTTGTTTGTAAAGACATCTGTATTCATAAGAATAATATTTTTCTATTTTAATAGAATGCAAAAGGAAAGTGATTGCTAAATCGAAGAAAGAGTGAGCCATTATGCAGCGCAGCATCGAACCGTATTCTTTGTAAATAGAACGACAAACTTTGCATGTGAAACTAATGCAGTAACCATCGATCTTTTTAATCTGTTACTTTATAGGTTTCTTTACTTTCCTACAGACAGACAGTAAAAGAATATCTATCTCACGGTGTGCAGACATATGTGTATATGTACATATATATTGAAATGAAAATATTAATAATATTTCGTAAGTAATATTTGTAAGAATAGTAGAAATAATATTTAATATATATAATAAATAGTAAAGAATAGTAAGAAATAAAAATATTAATAATATATTGTAAGTAATATATTAATAATATTTTCAGTTAGTGGTAGCTCAGATGGTTAGCGCTCGCTGTAAATTTCCCAGCACGCGAGCAACCCGGGTTCAATTCCCGCCGGCACCAATGAAATTGTTAATTGCAATTTAAGTGTTAATTTACCACGTGCTCGGCGGTGAAGGAAAACATCGTGAGGAAACCTGCATGTCTAAGAAATAAGAAAAAAATTCAATGACATATGAAATTCGCCATCACGCATTGGCGCAGCGTGGCGGACATTTCCTTGTCCTAAAACCTTCTCAGAAATGAGGGGAGGCCTGTGCCCAGCAGTGGGACGTATATAAGTTGTAATTTTTGATATTTTAATATTTTTTATAGTAGAGTGGGCGATTCACCTGATGGTAAGTGCTTACCGCCGCCGATAAACAACCGCAACACCAGAGGCATTGCAGATACGTTTCCGGCCTTTTAAAAAGGAGTAGGCTTTTTTCTGGAAGGTGCCTAAGTTTAAGGTCCCTAATATATTTATTTATATATCATAATAATTTACATTTAATACAATTGAAGAAACTTAAAACCAGAATAATCAAACAGTTCTATTCTCTGCTGCATAGAGTCGAGAACGCTGGCTGCGATTTCTCGCTGAACTGCTTTAATTAGTCTTGGAAATTGGAAGAAAGAACCAGCCCTAGTCTTCAAAGGCGACGACTAGTCACTGATACAGTTCCAAACACTTAGTTAGTAATTTAAATGCACGTGGACTCCATACACCGATAGTCTCTATAGCGAATAGTGCAAATCAAGGAAAGTAAAACAGTCATCTCTAAGTTTCTTATTAATATTTGCGCTATTTACTCATTAGAGGAAAATGAAATGAAAAACGAATTTACAGTACACTTCATTTTAAGTGGCCATTGCAGCTCTTTTACATCTGCAACCAACTTCAAACAAAGAGGGTAAAAGACGTGTTGTAACCTCTGAGATATAAGATATAATACCTTACAGTCTGTAACCATACTGGCTCACATACTCTTTGGACTGGAATAAAGCAGTGTAGGCACTGTTGTTTGGGGACAGAAATAGCTAAAAGTGTGGTGGTTCCTACGCAGACAGACTCCCAAGCAGAAAGTGCAAACAATTCCACAGAGAAGTTGGAATTGTTTACCACCGGCGATTTTTCCGGACCGATACGAGTTAGGGTCCTTCAAGAAAAGAGCTTACACCTTTATAAAAGGCCGGTAACGCACCTGCAATTCCCTTGTATTGCAGTAGTTCATGAGCGGCGGTAGTCACATACCATCAGGTTAGCCGCAGGGTCGTTTCAATGAAAAAAAAATGGTTGCTTGGTACTTGCCAACCACTTAAAGAATTGAATTAAAAAAATGTTTATTTGTACTTGGTAACCAACTTGATAGTTAAATTAAAAAAAAGATTGCATTGTATTTGCCAACCAATTAGTAAATTGAATTAAATAATTAAAAATTAAAAATTTCGTACAACTGACTCCAATATCAATTATTAAGTATAACTCAAAAACTATTGGTCAGACCTTGATCAAATTTATAAGGGACTACATGAGAACCACCAGATTTCAAATTAAAAAAGAATCATCGAAATCGATTCACCCAGAAAAAAGTTATGAGGTAACCAACATAAAAAAACATACAGTCGAATTGAGTACCGTCTCTTTTTTGAAGTCGGTAGAAAATGATTACTTTGTACTTGGCTATTCCATCTATACATTCTAGTTTTCATTTGATCTAGGCATATATACTCCGAACTTCAGTGTTTGAAGGAAATTACATGTTAGTAAATGTCTATAAATAAGATGCATGCCTCGTTTCCAGTAAAAAGGGTCTCAAGTTCTCTACACTCACCATACGAAACAGTAACCTTAAGCTGCTATTTTACGTTGGTATTTTGAGATAGTCTACTCTACGTGGTAGTTTTCTAGGCGAGTCCGATCAAGTCTATTTTGATCTCTGCACTCAACAATTAAATTGTTCATGTAATATTCAGAAACCGTGTAGTGGTGGTATGATAATCACTACGCCATGTCATCACGTGTGTGTTGTAAGAGGCGATAGAGGGAAACAAATCAGGAGATCGGTAGCAGCAGTCTGCTACTAACGACTAAAAATTAAAAAAAAAAACTGCGGTTGCCGACCCGCTTACCGAGCGTGGCCACTATTACACATATAAGGGATTCTATGGGTGAAGCCTATGTTCAGCAGTGGATTTTAATAGGCTCTAACGGTATATTGGTTTCGCATTTACTTTTAAAGGAAGCGAGAGAGGTGTGTCAGGATCGCGCCAAATGGAAGTCCGTAGTCACTGCCTACCCCTCTGGGTGACAGGCGTGAGTGTTTATGTATGTTATGTATGTATGTATGTACTTTTATGGTTATCATGGAGCAGTTTTTTTTATAACTTACTTCTAGAACTTTGCATCTGTAACTTTGTTTGGTCTCTTTATTTTACTTTGGAGTTAAAACTATTTTTCCTCTTATTCGTTAAATAAATATGCTATTTCTCTAACAAATAAGCGATTTGAAAATTTTATAAACCTGTTAATGTACCTAAGTAACATTCATTTATGATATATGGTTAACATGTGTGAGTGGTTCAATTTACCAAACTGCTCTAAGAATTCTCTATTGAGTATAAGTATAACATAAGAATGAATGAGTGATGAAGACAATTTGAAATACAAGTACAATCGTGGGAATAGAATTACACAGCCATTATTCATTCACCTATGCCATTTTAATAGTGTCGGAAAGAGTTTATCTGGCCGTTGAGGAGGATGAACAGATGAAATGGATTCTAAAGAATTTGAAGTAAAACAGAATTAGAATAATTTATTTCGTGGGTCATGGGTATTACATGAATATTTTAAACGTGGTAGAGCCATGCTCTAGCCATATTAGCAGTATAGTTGTAGCACGAATGGGTCGGCTCGACCGGGGGAGGATCACGCTTTTACAGAATACCAGCGTAGAATAGCAGCTTAACACTGCTGTGTTTCGTATGGTGAGTGTAGAGAACCGGCGAACCTTTTTTACTGGAAACGAGGCATTCCATATTAGTCCTCACGGGTGACGACGCATCTGCATTTTGATTTGTAATCGAGGTTAGATGTAGATGTGTATGGGCCGCAGCAACCACTTACCACCAGGTGGACTGTATGCTCGTTTGTCACCCTTATGTTATAAAAAAAAGATGTTAGCTACGTATACAATCTTGTTCAACTATATCCTACCCTGTGGGCATTCGAAGAACAATATTTTTTGCAAATCAATTAAAGTAAGTACCTAAAAAATAACTGTATATTTCATATGCGAATGTAACATAAACAAAACATTAGTGGATACCAAATTGGAGAAAAAAAAAGTTAAGCATATCGGAAATCTAATTATGTCATAAAAATATTGAATGACATCTATGGAAATTTATCACATTTTTAAATAATGACCATACAATATTTTTACACTTACATAACTGTATTCTTTTCATTTCAATTTTAAAATTTATTTAAAAAATAATATCATATAAAATGTAATAAAAAAAATATATTAACATACTCGTATGTACATATATACTATATAATTCTTTTACGTGGTAGAGCCACGCTGCAGCTTTATTAGTCCTCACGGTTGACAACACATTTACATTTTGATTATTTATTGAGGATAGATAGATGTGGATGTCTATGGGTCACAGCAATCACTTACCATCAGGTAGACTGTGTGCTCCTTTGTCACCCTGTCCTATAAAAGATGTATAGTAAAGTATAAATTATTTATTTAATGATTGATCCCGTGAAATTTTATTTAGTTAAAACTATTGGGTATTATGTTGAAAACTCATCACTAGAGAAATTATTTAATGTACAATAGGCTTTGGACACTGAACAACGTTTTTTTAATGAATTTTTCTTGACATCATTCAAGGTGGTTTTTTTTTATAAAATTGAGACGACAAAACACCCTTGGACTCCTGCAGCCAAAGTCAAAGAAGGAAGGTTACAGGTGCGGTACTTCCAGGCATACAATCTTAGCCTGTTATACTCGCTCTCTATACTCATTAGTCAGGAAAACAACAGTGCAAGAACTGCAATTTGGCAGCTAAAATTGTTATGACTCTTTTTCTGCTAAGGAGACTATTTGGGTAGCAACAACTATAACTATAGAGGGTTACAGTACCCGCACGGATCCTCTATAGTTATAGTTGCGTAGTATTGAATAAAACTATATTTGCAACCCATGGTCACGAGGGGGACTGAGTTCAGTTTATGAATATTACGTAATTGCGTAATAATTTATCTTAGTTCAGGGTAGCAACAACGCATCTGTGGCCTTATTTTTTTGCTTGAAAAGAAAGCAAATCCATACTATTCCCTTGGTTAGAATCGAACACTGGTTATACAAATATTAAGAAATTTAATAAGACGATATTAGGACTTAAGAATTTTCTGGGAGCAGTACGCATCCAACGGTGACTAGAATGACGTAAGGCGTTCTCTACATTCGCAGTGATTGAGAAGGAAGTTGCAAAATGCCAGGATGCAACTTGATTATTCATATATTGCCTCCAATAAAGACTAATAAATAAGTCAAGAAGAATATAAAAGTCGAATTATATAAAGTTATGCTTTCGTAGAATGATCATAAATTATGGATGGTTAATCTTACCTATAAATAAAACCTATAAATAAAATTGAAATATCTGTCTGTAATATTGAAATAACTGCCTTTTATTGAGCTGAGAGGGTAATCACATATTTTGCAAAAAAGCAGCAGGTGGCTTGCTGTTTAGCCTAGGCAGCGTAGGTGTTTTTTTTTATGGGATAAGGGTGACAAACGAGCACACAGTCCACCTGATGGTAAGTGGTTGCTGTGGCCCATAGACATCTACATCTATCCTCGTTTGCGAATCAAAATGCAGATGCGTTGTCACACATGAGGACTAAGATGGAATGCCTCATTTCCAGTAAAAAGGGCCTCCGGCCACCTGCACTCAGCAAGCGAAACGCAGAGGTAAACTTCTACTTCACGCTGGTATTCTGTGAGGTCGTGGTACTACCCCGTTCCGAGCCGGCCCATCCGTGCGACAGCAAAAGCTGCCGCGTGGCTCTACCACTGTTAAAAAAAGGTGTCGCGATAGAGGATGATACTACCTAACTCCTTATTTATTTTCTCCGCATACAGCATATCTACTGCCATTCAGTTGAAAGGCTACGATCCGGTTGGAGGTTTAGAGGCACGTTGCAACTATATTATGGCTTTAGCAAGAATGTGTCGGCTCGAGCGGGATAGGAACAGGCTCGCACAGAATACCAGCGTAAAATAGCAGCTTATTACTGCTATGTTTTGTATCGTGCGTGCAGACAATCGGAGACCCTTTTCCTGGAAAAAGGCATTCCAACTTAATTTTCAGGGGTGGAACGCATCTGCATTTTCATTCTTAAACGAGGATAAATGTAGATATCTATGGGCTACAGCATCCACTTACCATTAGGTGGACTGTGTGCTCGTTTGTCACCCTTATTCTATAAAAAAATAAAGTAAAATGTTAACCTATAAGACATTTTATATTAAGCATCAGGGGTAATAACTCATCTTTAGCCTAAACTATTTTAATATACACAATAATTTGAGAAAAAAACTTAAATAAAATTAACGAACTAGGAACTTCATGTTTCCTTAGACCCCCTACCCCCTTATTCGTCACGCTACGATAAGCGATACTACCCCTCCCTCTTGTTTGCGATACCTACTTTATGAATGATCTCTTACTGGTGTCCCTGGGTTGTATTAGTCACTCGCTGTTAGGTGAATATATCACAAAAGAACTAAACAATATAAATATATAATAAATAAAATTAGGAAAAGGGGGGGGGGGGGGGGGGAAGGAAAGAGGGAAAGGGGAAAGGGAGAAGAATGTTTCCTAAGTGGCAGCCTTACACTCCTAAGTGAAGTGTAGGGCGGTCCTCCCACTAAATGTGGTGACGACCTGGTAAGAGATGCAGGAAGTCGATGGATGCACGGATGCAGATGGTTTGTTTGTGGCATTCCTTGTGGGAGGACTGTGTTCAGCAGTGAACTTGTAATTGGAGTGTAATGATGATGATGATGAAACAAAATAAGTAAACAACGTCTATGAAACTTCATCACACTTACCTGGTAAATGTACATGCCATCAAAAACATAACTTGTAAAAAACACCAAGTCCCGCAACTCAGTTCTTCTGTCGTAAAAAGTTGTAAGATCCATGTAATACCAAGTTGGTTAATTTATTCAGTCTCTACTTAAGGGTCCTCCTGTCTCAAGTTATTTAGCTAACCTAACCACATCTTATAATGACCATATCAAAATTAAAACTTTTTATGTTTTAAATAAATAGGTTGACTTGGCCATCGCATAAAACACAATGTAACTCACAAGTAATACATATTATATTAAATTGATTGTTTAGTGAGATTGCCAAGTCAATCTATGCATTTAAAACATAAACGATTTTTATTATTACATAAAATTTGATTTTTAAATATTTTAGTTCTTCCTTGATTTATAGACCAAACACTAATTGTATTCTAAATTTGAAGCTTTTACGTCTGCCAGAAGTGCCTTAGAGTTTTGATGATCGGTCAGTCGGTGAGTGACAAAATTAAGAAACTTTGACTAGTTATAATTATTAAACTACTGGTTCAAATTGAATGAAATAATAATTGAAATATACCGTGTTTATACAATGGAAGCTTGGTTACTGAAAATTCAGGTTTCTAGTTTTATCAACAACGAAGTTATAGGAGGTCGAAAATTACCTGAACTGCTTCAGGAAAAGGATGGCATGGCCGTGTCGCTTTTTTGCTCGACTTGACGATATATAATACCAAAATACTTTTCTTAGATTTTTACTTCATTGCAATAAACCTAATTCTTCAATTTTATAAATGTACGAGTGATTTCTGGTTCTCGAGAACTGTGCTACCTAACGGGTCCGATTTTGAATCTAAGCCATCCAGAGTGGATCTCAGATACAAACACACAAAACAAGTCATCACAATCAATCGAGCCATTTTCATGTTTTAGGTAAAATAACAGACAGAAATTGATTTTGATGTATAGATCATTATACAATAAAAAACTAAGAATAGAAAATAAATATGTATCAGAGCTTGCAAATCCCTTTAGACAGATCATCTGTTATAAAATGGAAAGATTCTCCAGAAGATTCCCGCACACCGCCGGGGAATGAGCTTGCATGATATAGACCCGAAATATATTTATGACCTGTCGCTAAAATAAACTGGTTTTAAACTTAAATTGATTCGTATTTGAACTGTATATATTAGCTAGACACGTCGTAATGGTTTGGGATTTGACAGTTCGAGTGAAAACCATTAATGAATTTTTATATTTTGGAGTTATTATTTTTATGTTTTCCTTTCTAAGGTTAATATTCCACTGTATAAAATGGAGTAACAATCATAATACGTTCCATTTATTAAGCAACGTTGCAGCTATATTATAATTGGTTATAGCACGAAATGATCGGCTTGACCGGGTAGGAGCACGATCTCACAGAATATCAGCGTAAAATAGCAACTTTATGCTTCTGTTTTTCGTATGGTGAGTGCAGAGAACCGGAGACCCTTCTTACTGGAAATAAGGAGTTAAATCTTAGTCCTCAGGCGGGCAACTTATCTGCATTTTGATTCTTAATCATAAATAAATAGAAATATAGATAGCCACACCTTTCACTTACCATCAGGTGGACTGTGTGTTCCGTTGTCGCTAAAAAAGTTTTAAAGTATCTTGAAGCAGGTAAGAATTTTAACACTGCTTCTTTTTCAACTATTAAAAGTTAGTTATTGACTACTCTTCCACTTGTAGTACGTGGTGATGTAGGTGGAGATGGTAACAGTACACTAACTTAGCATAGTAAAGTGCTCTTCCCTTCAAGACATCAACGTTGTAAACAAATGGGAAGACAGATAAGTAAACAATGGGTTTAATAGAGGACTCATGACATCTAATACGCCGCTACATTCATTTCATGACCGTATTTGCTTAGCGTGTGTTTGTGGAAAGTATGTAGCAAATATTTTAGTCCCGTTGGCGGCAAATTACAAAAGAAGTCTGTGGCTTTGAATGTACGATATCTAGATCGGCGATAGTGAACAGCATCAAAGGGGAATGACAAAGATTAGGAGTAGAAATTAAAAAAATAGAAACATCAGTAATTTTAAGGTTAAAAAGTTAAAGTTACAGCCTATATACGTCCCACTGCTGGGCACAGGCCTCGTCACATTTCTGAGAGGGTCTTAGGGCAAGGAAGTGTCTGCCGCGCTGCCCCAATGCGTGTTGGCGAACAACACGCATTGGGGCTTCACATGGATTCGAAATACTTTTTTTTATTTCTCAGACATGCAAGTTTCCTCACGAAGTCTTCCTTCACCGCCGAGCACGTGGTAAATCAGCACTTAAATTTCAATTAACAATATCATTGGCGCCGGCGGGGATCAAACCTGGATTGCTCGCGTACCGTGAAATTTACCGCGAGCCAACCATCTGAACTACCACGGTAATTTTATGCAAGCAGTGAATTGTAAAATACTGTGTATTTGGTTTTTAGCCGGTTCAGTTCGACAATTCGTGTGTTTATTTTATTATATGTGTTACGCTATATCTTCGCCAATTGTGAACTGATTTAATTTTTATGGAAATAGAAATAGCAACTGGGGCGATCCCATATAAATTTGGAAAAATAATTCCACTTCAAAGGGTGGAAAAATAGAGGATGAAATTTTTCATCTTCTATTGTAACTACTTTGAAAAGATTGAAATTATGATATTCTTTACTTCACTTAAAAGGGTAAAATCTTCTATATACTGTGTCTAAGCTTTATGCTTATTAACGATACACCAAATACATCTGAATTTGGGTTAGAACAGGATTAATTTCTTTTACGCAGTAGCGTCGGGGAAAGTTACAATTATTGGGGAAAAACATGTTAAAACGATATATTATTATATTTGATAACCGTTAATATTACGTTACTACAAACATATACATACCTACATGCAGTATTTCAAACAAAATCAATAAAAGTTCTGAAGCACTGAACAAAGACACAATTCCGTGATAAAATAAAATGCCAAAATTAACTCTCATGTTCGAAAGCAATGCTGTCAATTAGTTATTGTATTTTCGTCCGAAAAATGGCATAACTCGATAAACGTTACGTTTTCCGTGTAAATCGTAACCTTTGATGTCAAAGTTAACTTCCATTGGTAAAGTTGCTAGTCTTGACTGTAATAAATATGATGTATGTAAAATGTAAACAAGCGACACAATACAATCGAGAAAGAGGCTGTAAAGAAAAAATAGCAGAAACGGGCATGATATTAAAAATTATATTGAATATATTTATTTTTTATAGAATACTTTTGTTACCTTGTCTAATGTATATGTAATAATTTATATGTAATAATGTTATTACACTAAGATTGTGTATTCCTCTCAAAAGGGGAATAATAAAAAAAATAATTTAAAGTATAAGCTACGTTTTAAGAAGTTAAAATAAGGAATATTTTTTTACGTAGTAGAGCCTCGCTGCTGCTATTTATTATGGCTGTAGCACGAATGGTCGGGTCGACCGGTATAGGACCGCGTTCTCACAGAATACTAGCGTAAAATAGCAGCTTAACACTGCTGTCTTTCATTTAGTGACTGTAGAGAACTGGAGACCATTTTTACTGGAAACGAGGCATTCCATCTTAGTCCCCATGGGTGACAACCATCTGCATTTTGATTCAATTAGTACATGTCTATGGGTCGCTGCATCCACTTACCATCAGGTGGACTGTATGCTCGTTTGTCACTCCTATCCTATGAAATTAATGAAATAAATTCTCATAATGCGTACACATAGACGGAGATTTAATTTTTCTATATATATTAGCGAATATAATATATCTTAGCATCATCTTTGGAAAAATGAATAAATTTGAAATGATTGTATTAGCTAATATTGTTTTAACTCTGTTTATTATTCACGAAATTAGCAAACGCAACAACAACGTTTTTGAGCTCGTGTGCTTCTTAACAATAACAGCTTTTATGTACTTAGCAATGAATGAAATAGATTAGTTTCGGAAAAGTGGATCAGTTTGTTTATACATTGTGCTCCTCTGATAAAAATAGTTGTCTAAAATTAGAAGAGCTATAAAGAAAATAGATAGGTCTATTTTTAATATAGTACTTATCATATTAAGAGTTTTTGTGGTCTAATCGTAGAGACTTGCTAGTTTTTTAATCGTTATTCGTAGGTTTAGTATTTAAAATAATTAAACAAAAGTGCTCTTTAATTACTCAGTCTAATTCTATACGAATAGTTTTTGAATTGCAATTGAAACAGGTGTAAAGTTTAAAATTTTGTACAACCGATTTCAACACAAATTATCAGGTTAGACCTTGATCAAATTTATATGAGACCACATGAGAAGCACAAGCTTACAAATCAAAAAAGAATCATCAATATCGGTTCACTTTTAAAAAAATATGAGTTGACACACATAAAAAAAAATAGTCGAATTGAGTACCTTCTACTTTTTGAAGTCGGTTAAAAGTTATGGAAATGTTGAAGCTAAAATGGACATATATTTTCGTTCCGAATAAACCATATCAAAAGAAAATCACGTCTTAGTCACTGTTGTACGGGAAGCTAAGTAAATTAAAAATTTAAAAACAGTTTCGGGAAAGCGACTTCACAATACTCTGTTTGAAGCAACCGGACTATTTACGATTGTACTGTTAACTGTTAAATAATGCATATACAACCTTTCCTATTAATCAATTAACTCTTTACAATTCTAGAATTGCTCTATACTAGTATGTTAGCTGGTCAAAATTATTTATGGTGATATTTACTTAAACCAAATATAATGTGGTACTTAATAATAATGTTTAAATATTGTGGAATATCGTAATAATTTATCGGCATATTTTTTTTTATAAAATTATCATATAAGGAACACTAGATATATGTAGTTGCAGAAAACGAAGTTAAAGAAGCAAATAAAAGATTAACCTCTTGTCGTAAAGACATTTTGTTAATGGTTGTAAAGGAGGTGTTAACTATACGGTCTTAAATAGTTGGAGATATATAGGGTTAATGTCTTCAAGACAAGAGTGAAAATGTTTTGTTAAGACAGTCCGTTTTGCCATCTTCGGCTACATTAACGCTTACCGTCAGAATTGTAGACAAGCAGTAGTTAAGCACTGGATTATAATATTTACGGTAGAGCCACGCTCCAGCTATATTATGGTTGTAGCATAAATCGGTCGGCTCGACCGGGATAGTAAGTAGGACCACACTCTTACAGAATACCAGGGTAAAACAGCAGCTGAATGTTTTTGTTTTATATAGTGATTGTAGAGAACCGGACGGATATTTATAGGAAACAAGGCATCGCATTTACATTTTGATCCTTAATTGAGTATAAATGTAGATGTCTATCGGCCACAGCATCTACTTATCATCAGGTGGACTGTGTGCTCGTTTACCCTTATTCTATTAAAAAGCAATCTAAGTTTATTTGCCATGTGTTGGGCAGAAAATAAAACTGTACTATTATAACTGAAACTGTATATTTGATAAATAAAATTCATATTAAACACAAGTGAAGCATGCCGTTCCATATTGAAGAAAAGCGGCGAGCTTTTATCAGCTCCATCATTTATTTATAATGATCGCAGTTTACAAGGTGGCTTGTAAATTTAAAAAATAATAGTAAACAAATTCACATATTAATTGAATAACTTCTAAGCTCTGACTTTAGAAGCTATTAAATTCTTTTTGAACTTTTTTACTTTTATTTATTGTACTTTTTTGAGTGGACTGAACAATAACACACTCAAGGTACGACAGGTAGAGTCGTGTATAATGTATGGGACTAAAATAACGCATCTTTAAAAGTCATATTAGTATTTTTTCGAAAGAACATTATTGCAAATGGACACAAGAAACTTATTATAAAATAAATAATAAACACTATTTATTGCAAACACAGTTGATCGGTCAGGGACAATAGTTAGGACAAAGGCAAATTCAAAGTCGCAAGTATTTGGATCAAATCAAACGAAGACGTAATTGAATTTAAAATATTTCTCAATGTGAGTAAAATGATAGGCTCAATGCCAATTACTTGAATTTCACTTCGTAGTTACATACAATATTTTATACCATATAATATAAGCAATCTATTAGCAGTCTAATTAGCAGTGGACTTTCATAGATTGTAATGATGTATGAATATAATTACCATAATCGAAGCAATCAAGTCACCGGCATAGTTTGTTAAAATGTTACTTTTTGCACAGCGCCATCGTCTATTTCGAGTATTAAATACATGTACCAAATACATCATTTTAACATCGCACATTGCACCATCAGCTTTTCTTTATTATCTTTATAATTCTACTTAGGATTGCACCTATGTAACGCACTTTACAATTATTGAATATCATCTTGCAATATATAATATAATATAATATATGAATATATTTTGAAATTTTCGTTTTTTTTTTTCAAAGAACATTTCCCGTAGTCATCTCTTGGATTAATAACGTTATTATGTTTTTATTATTATTACTACATTTTTATTAACTCGTGTATGTCTGTTCGGGTCGAATTTAGTAATTGATTTTAAAGTAACCTCCCGATGTGCTAGTGACTTGAAATTTTAAACATAGCTCAGAATTCGATGACTGTATGTATATTAGAAAATATATAATATTAAAAAAATCACTTGGTTATATGATTGTAAAGTAGCAGCTTATATACATGGGACGTATGTGGACCAGGCTTCCTAAGGAGTGGAGCTTCTTTCCTCTGAGTAGGTTATGTACTCGTAGCATCTTCCATCGAATTTATTTCTCATCAGATATGCAGTTTTCCTTACGATATTTTCCTTAACCGCTGAGATTGCAGTAAATCAACATTTAAAATTGCAATTTCAATTTCATTGGTGTCGGTAGAAATGGATCGGTTGCTGTAATATTTACGGCGAACGCTTAGCCCTTAAATTAGAAACCTTTTTAGTTGATTTGATTTAGAAATTTATAATTTTATTTACTGTATGTATATATTTGAACATGTATGTATGTATATATTTATAATGATGTCTATATAGATTATATTCGTATAGTTTATTTAGTAGTAAAATGTATATATTACGTATTTATAATTTTTTTAAATTCTATATTGCTACACCTACGTCAAATTCTCACTCCATTTCATTGGCAGAGAATGCCACAAGGCATTAAGTCCACCTATTGTATTCTTTTGTTTTAAGGAATACAATAACGAATAAATAAATATAATATATGTGCACTTAAAGCTACGTTTTAAATAACTTAATAAATTTATGATTGTGTAATGTTTTCATTGTTTTTAAATGTTTAGGTGAAGCCTAAGCCGAGTTGCATGCTGTAGAAATTTTTATCAGCTCGTGAAAAATTCAAATTTTTTCTATACGATTCGCTCGTTTACGTATGTGCTTGGAGTTGGGTTTTGTTCAACTTTTTAAAAAAGCCTACTCCTCTGTATTGACAATTTCAGTTTTTATTTTTAAAATTTGAAAATGTAGAATATAATAATTTCGATTGTATTTTATTTAGATCACTAAATGATGAAAACTCCAATACATTCCGAATAATATAATATAGTTGATTAAGTAAAAATGCTTTGTATTTTAAATTCACATTACTAAGCGATCTCGTTATAAAATAAAGAAATACGTACACAAGTAGTTAGTACTAACAAGTTTGACACGATTTTATTCGAAGCGGTACCGAGGGAGGCGAGATAGCTCAAGCTCGTTCGGGAAACGACTGACCAGCAGCGCTAAGAGCTAAGAACGTTCTGCCTAGACTACAAGCGCATGGCTATAAGGCCGTAAATTGCCTGAAATATGTCCTTGACCGGTTAAGTATAGGACACATGTATATATGGCAACAATGAAAACAAGCTTAATACTTTGAGCTGTTCAAAATTTACTCCTTTTGACAGTCTTACTAGCTCTAGCTCTAGACCGTTTAAAACGAAATAATCTCAGTCATTTATCTTTTATGTTGTATGCGTCTAAAATTTATGCTATCCGCTTCCAACTAAATTTTATTCACAGTTTACATTCAAAGCACACGAGTCCAAAATTATAGGAAGCATATTGAATAATAATGTGAAGTCAAACTAATTAATATAATTTAAAATAAGAAATTAATTGCTTAATAAAATTGAGACAGGAGTTGCTTCACATTAAGTTGATAGAATAGATTATCTGTTATGTCTATTATTATTTTGCAATTTCATCAGAAATATAATTCTTTATTAATTTAATTTATGAATACTACATCTACAAATGATCATCGATTAGGGTCGAAAATACGATAAAATAGAACAACGTCTAATTACTCAAAATTAAAGAAGATTCCTCTAACGGTTTTAAATTTACATAGTTTTATTTTTCATGAACTGTATATATCTGTGAAGATCAACACTGTTGATAGCTTATTAGATTTGTTTTGTTACTCTCCGAAGAAATGTTTATATATCGAATATCTGAGCGATTTTGGCACAGGTAGCAGCGGATCGCTTAGCGGCGTTGAGTTTCAACGACTATTATGTCAAGATCAATTTCAAATATAATATTTGCTACTTATTTCTTCTTTTCAAATATTTCCAGTGTTTTGTTTTTTAATAACGTCTCTTATAGTTTAAGATTATGTTAATTTTGCTATGCTGTAGCAATTCCTGATAAGAACTTCCATTATCCTACCGTAATTATCATCAGTATGACTACAGCCTGCCAAATACCACTGCTGAACGTAGATTTCCACAAAGGGGAAACATTTATTTTAGTTATTTGGATGACAATGTTCCGATGATGTTTTTAAAATAGTGTGTGGCAGAGTGAGTGGCAATGTCAACAAGGGACGCTTTATTTATTTTATACTTAAAGAATGAGGATTACAAACGAGCACACAGTCCACCTGATGGTAAGTGGATGCTGTGGCTCATAGACATTTACATTTATCCTCGATTAAGAATCGAAATGCAGATAGGTTGTCACCTCTAAGGACAAAGATTGAATACCTCATTTCCAGTAAAAAGTGTCTGTTTTCTACACTCACCATATAAAACACTCAACATATAAAGCGGCAGCCTTAAGCTGCTATTTTACACTAGTATTCTGTGAGAGCGTGATCCTACCCCAGTTGAGCCGACCCATTCGTGCTACAACTGATATAGCTACAGTGTGGCTCTAACACATAGCAAAATATTGATATTGAAGATGGGCCAAATTAATAGTACCTTCGACCGCTGATCATATTTTCGCATAGATATAGTATCTTTCATAATACTGATATATAATGTATTGTGAAAGATGCGAGAGATGTGCGTAAGAATCGATGGAAGTCCGTAATCTCTCTCTATCCCTCTGGATAATAGACGTGAGAGTTTATGTTTTATGTTTTTATTTTGATAATATAAGAATGGGTTATTGCAAATAAAAAAAATTAATAATAAATGATGTGTATTTTTTTTTTTCGTATAAGCGACATTAGATCTTATGGAGTGTTGTTATTTTCATCACATCTTGTAACATGCTCCTCCTTCTGACACTATGTTCTTAAACCACGCTAATCTGTGACTACAGAACTTTTACTTGAACTTTTGGTCACAGTGTTTTACACTACGAATCAAGGATCAACCCTTATTCCCTATTCTAAAAATAATAATGATCAAAACATATTTGAACTAGCTTATTAGAGGTTAATGAACTTCTGATCTGGCTATAGTATAAATAATCTGATATTATAAAAATTATTTAATTAAATCAGCTGTACGCTATATAAAAAAAACTGGTTACAGCGTCTTCCGTTATTCACTCGGAGAGCCCCGAAACTACGTCGTAGTAAATTACCTCGTAGCAAGCTCTATGAGAAAACTTGCTACGTCCTTCTCGTCAATACAGAATATAATATTTAATTTAAACTCTTTAAAACTTTCAATGCGTCATAAAAATTCAATTTTTCCAAAACAATACTTCCGTAATTTCCGCGACATATATCAGCTATATCTCAAGGCTCTGGACGAATGACCTACGGTCTCGTCGCTATTGGCTAGTTGCCAACTTCACTGAGGTTTCCTCGGTGAAAAATACTGCACCACATTGGAAAAGAAGTACATAAAATATATATCTTCTAATGACGACAGAGGCGCTGCAATTACTTTCGGCGAGGATCAGTGTAGCCAATATATTTATTTATTGATTACACTCAATGGTTTCGTGAAAGTAGTATTTTTCAGTTGGGCTTTTATAAATAACTTAACCGTGCTTAATTTTTCATAAAAAACTTATTATAGAATTTCAACGGTTAGTGACAACGTCATTAGCGATGTGGAAGAATTTATTGTCAAAGTTTCGCCTCTTTACAACCACGAGAATATTACAGTAATTATTTTACTCTAGAGCGAGTACCTTACATCTACTTTTAATGAAAGTAAATTCCATTTATATAAATTAATAAAATATGAAGTTGTCTTTAAAAATAACTGTTAATGCTTTTAATAAATTATTTTCCAGAATTTTTTTAATAATAACTAAATTTTTAATAAATCGATTTCACAAAAAAATACTCCAAGTGTTTCGGATAAAATATAGCCCCGATCACTACTGGCATTGCCTTCTGTACGTAAAGTTTCGTCACAATCGGTTTGGCCATTCCGTCTATCAGCCCGGGGCCTGGCTAACAGACAGATAGGCCGAGAAAAATAAAAAAAAAGTTATTAATGTATTAATGGCATGCAAATAACCCTCTGGCCTGGAAAACAGTTATTTTGACGTTAAAGATAGATATACAAATAGATAGATATTAATTCATAAATAATGATATTTAAAAAAGTGGCGCTACTAACAGGATCGAGCAGCTCGTCGTCAATTCTATCCGGATCGTATTTATTAGAATTTTTCTCATTGCTTATGTGCACAAGGTCTGACTTCTATGATGAATTCTAGATTTATCTTGGTGCTGTGAAGAACGTCCGGTTTTAGTTTGTGTATTGCGAAACGTACGTTTCAACAAATTTTGATAGATCTTGATTCAGCTATAGCCCATTAAAAGCACACTGCTGAATACAAGCTCTCTTCTTATATTAATTTCTTCATAACGAGAATATTTGCCATAGTTGCCACGCCTAAAATGCGAAAGACAACGTAGACTAAAGGCACGTACTATACGCGATAGAGCCACACTCCAGCTATATAAGTTGTAGCACGAATGGCTTGGCTCGATCGGGGTAGGACCACACTCTCACAGAACACCAGCGTACAATAACAGATTAATGCTGATATGTTTCGTATATTGAGTGTAGAGAACCGGATACTCTTTTTGCTGGAAACATGGAAATCCACCTTAGGTTCTCATCTAGGATAAAATATAGATGTAGTCTGTGGGCCACAGCATCCACTTACCATCAGGTGGACAGTATGCACGTTTGTCACTCTTGTTTTATAAAAAAGTGTTTTAATTTTTATCATTTATAGCAAGGCACTACTGTCATGTGGTTCGTTTCCCTCTGTCGTCGTTTACGACCTTCACGGAACGATATGGAGTGATGGATATTATTACAGCGTTACTAAACGGTCAAAATAATGAGTCATTTTAAAGATATCTATTCGTTTTGACGAAATGTTATTAATAATGTATCGCATAACAGCTGTATGGGTGAACAAACTGGAAGTATAGCGTAAACGTAAGTTAGGCAGGTGGGTTAGTGTCATTATGTAGTTCAATCTTTCATTCGTAAACCTATTATTTGCATTGTAATAAAGATAGTTAATAAAATATTATCTGCCTTTACTTAGCCCAGAAGTGAAAATGCTCGCAGCTAAGCAACTCCTTTAAATTCATTGAAGACACAGGACTTAGCAGTGAACTATAGCGATCACAATAGATCTTATGTGTCGCAGCGATACAGGTCTATCTACTTCTGCATAGCTGCTTGCGTAAATAAAAAAAAACTATCTGTTTTTAAATATATTTTCATTAGTAAACTTCACGTTGATCCTGTTTTCCCATTAATTAAATTATTCTTTATTTTTAAGAGGTACGTATTATTAGCATGTTCTTATATGCATACCTATTATCTATATGTACATCTAACACACAACATTGCAATAAGATACAAATTAAAAACAAAATTTGTTTGGTAATATAATTAAGGAAAAATATAGAAGACTAAAGGGACTTATAAAATAATACAAATAAATTAAATTATTTCTTTAATTAAATTAGTTCTAACTAATTAGCATAAATAATTAGGTAATTGAGACTTGCATTATAAGTATTTCGGTGAGTATACAAATAGCTATGTGCGTAGTCTTATTGCGTGAAATAATCCCTAATGAAGGTATCCGCAGTAGAACCAAAATAACCGATATTCCCCAACGTATGTATAAGTACTCTAAAGCGATAATAGGCCGGGCATAGAGCTAGAAAAACCGACAACTGGGACCGACGATGGGCAAGAATGGTTCACGAGTGACAGTCTTGTGCCAATAAACGAAGAGTAGTGTGGCCCCCACTACACGTAACGTAATGCCCGATTCATATATGCAAGAAACGTTTCGTTCTCCGTAAAAATCCGTTTTACTATATACAAGGTGCATGTAAAAGGTTCATTACAAACTATTCATTCAGCAATTTAGGATATGAGTTTATATGAGTATGATATTAGTCTTGATATGAGTTATATATGTTACGGTTAAAATCCTAAGTGCAGATACACCTAAGTTTAGCCGGCTACTTACTACTAGGTGCAGCCTATTGCGGTTGGTTAAAATTACGTGTATCATATTATATAATTTTATAAATAAGATAAATGTCTGCAGTTCTAGGGTGACCCAATGAATACCCCAACCACACCTTAACCTAATGTCGCTGATATTACTTGATAGGTAAATACGTATTTTTACAAATTTAAGAGTACACCTAAATTTAACCAACTAGTGGTGGCCGCACCTAGTTCTAGTCGGCTGGAACTAGGTGTAACCGCACTTCGACTTTTAGCCGTAACATATATATACATATATATACGATATGAGTCTCTGAGAAATGACTACATATTTGTACGGTTTGCTGTAGGGACTATCGGTCCACGAGTGGAGTTCCTATAGGAACTGTATCCGCGACTGATCGTCGCTGCTGGTGATAAGAGGGATGATTCTTTTCTCGCTCAAAAGCTAAGTTATAGCCATTCAGCGAGGAAACGCAGCAAGAGTTCTTGGCATGATGCCACGCGGAGTAGGATTGTATGATAATTTAAGTTAGTTTTAGTTTTAAATTATTTATTTTTAATTTTTTATTAGTTTTTGGTCATATTGTATTATATATTATATATTATTCAGCCAATCTCTGTGCGACTGTTTGACCACAGGTTATGGAGTGTTTGGTGTACTAACTTGGCGTAATAACATCTTGTAATAAAATACATACTATGCTTATACTTACTCTGAGACAATGACAGTATAATATAAAACGTAGTGATTACGACTATACACCTACTATTTGATATGAACATCAACAATGGATGTTTTATTTTATTTAATATAATGTATTAATAACACATATTATATATAAATTTTAGCTTTTTGCACTTCTTCTCCCTATAAACTTTAACTTTGACGAACTCACTCCTCCGTACGCTCAATATGCTTAAAAAGAGGTACAATATTTTGCTTTCACGTGTTACATTTAGACTTGAGTTATGTAAAATTATAAATTTTTATTCACCGTTTAAATCAATTTTAAAACACTCCACCATTTTGTCTCAGATTTTATATTTTTTAAATGTCTTATCGCTTGCTCCTAAGTTCGTAACTCAACAAGAATACTGCAGCGTCTCGGCTAAAACTTATCTTTCCAAACTAATCAAGATAGAGGGAGATCGGGGGTCTTAAAACTTGTATACCTTAGAAGCGTTCAGTTCGGGAATGTTTAGTTACTTATATTTAGCACATTTTAGCACACCGTTAAAAATGTCTGTGTGTAGCTTATTGAATAAAAAATACAATAAATTACAAGTATCTTAGGTGGAACTCTGAAAGATAGGATGAGAAATCGTGTGATAAGGGTACAGCATGGCTTACAAGGCGATGTTGTAACAAAGATTAAGAAAGGAATGCTTGGATGGCTAACATATAGAAAGAAAAAAACATGCAGCAGAAGTATCAGAGTCAGCAAAGGCCACCCTAGATTGACCAAATTGGCGACATATTGAAGGTAGGACGAATTAAGAGTATCCTCTTAACAGGCGAGAAGAAATAAGAGAAAAGTAGCGGGAGATGTGTGCCAGGATCGTGCTGAGTGCAAGTTTGCAGTCTATTCTATCTACACTTTTAGGTCATATGCGTAAGAGATTTTTATATGAAGTGTTTTTTATAGAGTAAGATGGAATGCCTTGTGTCCAGTTAAAAGTCTCCGGTCTACACTCACTATACGAAACACAGCATTTAAGCTGCTATTTTACGTTGGTTTTCTGTGAGAGCGTGGTCTCCCCTATTTGTGTACCAACCATGATATAGCCGCAGGTTGGCTCTACCGCGTATAAATGTGACAACGCTACAGAAATATACAAAGAAATATATACAGAAATATGGAACATTATTCGACGATAATATACGGGCCGCAACAACCAATTACCATCAGGTGAACTGTGTGCTCGTTTGTCACCTTTATATGTAGTACAATTTAAGTAAAAGAAATAATATTTATTCAACACATAAAATATAATAAATACTAAGAGGCCACTATTGTAAATGTGGGATTTTTTTTTCAGAAAAGAGACTTGTGTGTTGTTGCAGAACAGTAACTTGTGTGTTGTATTATTACGAATTATGACAAGTACGATTCACAGGTGGTTTCTTCTTGCTTATGCTCTTAATGACGCTGCACTTATGTCTTTCGTTCCCCATTTAAATATAATATAATACGAAGCAATATATCCCGAAAAAAGTTTAAAGTAAAATGATACTTTGGCTAAGACGATTGTTTTAATCAACTGAAATATTAGACGAAAGCTTGAAATGAAAACCCAGTCCCTTTGAAACAGAAATGAGAAACTAATTCCGTTCCTCTCTTAAACTAACATTGACACGATAGTCCAAGCCGTATTAATTGATTGGGTTTCAAGTGGATTTCATTTCTTTCTTCGCAAGTTCTCTTGATTTAAGTGATTACGTTGATTGATCTATCTTTCGATTTTAATATTATTTAGATCTGTTATTTCAGATAACTATATTTTAAAACACTGGCATTAGATACAATGTTTACTTTGACATCAAAATGATAGAGGGGATTTGGAAAAGATTTCCATAGTGCTTATAACTTATATGGTACATTTTACTTTCATAAGAGCAATCTTTTAGTCATTGATTGTATATTTTAAATTTCGTTTAAAAAGTTATAACTTGGGGGTGAATTTCAATCCTCAGTTAAAATTTATTCATAATATTAAATACAACACAAATCAGGTTATAATTTATTTCATGGATAACTTTTACCTGAAGATTACAAAATCAACCTTTATTTATATAATAAATATCCCCAAAAAAGTGTATAAAGTAAGTAAGTAAGTAAGTATATAAAGCAGATCTTTTCGAGATAATGCGAATAAACATTAAACAATTAGGCTTGACGTGGGTAGACTGTTTTAATTATCTTAAACATTATCCTTTCTAAACGGTATATGCCTATTAGAAAATTGAGCAAACTAAGGTAAATTTTAATTTTTACGATGGTAACATTTTCCATATAGGTACTGTGTACGTGGCGACGTAAGAATATGCACTAACTCATCATACTACTCCGTGCGAAAGAGATGACAGAAGTAAACTGAAACAGGAGATAGACAAGAGAATCTTCCTGATGACTATTGAAAATAACAAAAAACTGCGGTTGCCAACAAGTCTGCCAAGTAACTAAATTGTGTATTTATACATGGAAGAGCTACACTGCAGCTATATTATAGCTGCAGCATGAGTAGATTGGCCCGATCTGGCATACACCACATTCTCACAGAATACCAGCGTGAAATACCAATATAATGCTATAACGTTATACTTAATTTTTTTATATGTAAGGGTGACCATCGAGCACACAATACACCTGATGGTAAGTGGTTGCTATGACCCATAGATATTACATTTATCCTCAATAAAGTCTCAAAAAGGTCATACCCTAACCTATTAGGTCATACCCTAACCATTATCCTAACCATATCAAATGATATATATTTGATATGGTTAGGGTAGAGCACTGACTTTTGGTAAGGGGGACTCGCTCTTTGTCCTCAAGAGTGATAGCATAACGATACTTTGATCCTTAGTCGATAATAGATGTAGGTGTCTGTGAGCCACGGAACACATTTTATTCATTCACTAATAGGTGAACTGTGTGCTCGTTTGTTACCCTTAATTCTATTAAAAAGTATAAAAACGAGAAAATGAACAATTTATTTAGGGTCATTATAATATATGGAAATATATAGATGATAAGAACGCCTGGTTGTTATGTGATTGCTACGAAACTATTTTTAATTTAGTTTGTGTTGTTAATTATTGTGTAACTTCAATGATTGTTATTTATTTTTTTAAGTAAACAATGTCTCTCAAGGTTTCTTGCTGTTTCTTCCCAGGTCAGAGATATATTACTGAACTACTAGTGACTTTTAATAAGTATTATTTATAATATATATTGGCAAAAAACTCTTTATTTCTATTTCTATTAATCGTCTTCATACGACCATTTATTGTTTAGGTCTATATACGCACTTATGCCTATACTTTTTGCATGTTGAATTGAATGCAAGGGGAACATAACGTACGTATTGATTACGCGTTTTTCATATTGTAATGATGTTATTTTGATGTGGATGAGCCGCCTTCTAGATTTAATATCGTTATACTGCGAGTTGATTGACTAACGAAGGTTAAAAATCTAAAAACAGTAACATTATACATGCTTCTTTGTTTGGTATATTTTTTTAAAAGAGGGAAAAAAAAACATGCAGCTCAAGTGTCGACCGCTGCCCATGAACAACTCCAAAACCAGAGAAGTCACAAGTGCGTCGACGAACTTTTAAAAAGGAGTAGACTATGGTCTCTCTTTTCTTAGATGTTCCTTAGACTTGGTGATATCCCATTTAACAAAGAAGTTGTGCAAGGAAGAAAAATTCTAGTAAATTGCGCTGTGATGGATCGCCAGGAATCCATGTGCTGTGGTATATACTCGTTATAATATTATTTTTTTAATTTTATTATATATATTAAAGTTTGCTGTAACGTAATATACTGCATGACTTTTACATTTTGAAAGGTCGGCAACGCACCTGCAATTACTCTGGCGTTCCAGTTGTTCATTGACGGCGGTCGACACTTACCATCAGGTGAGTCGCATTCTCGTTTTCTTCAATAAAAAAGAAAGAAAGTGAAACATCACGGATTGATTATGATCCTTGCGATAAAACCTAACCAAACTACAATATGTTATAGGACTGCAAGAGAGGCTTCATAAAACAATCGAAATGCGGGTAGGCCATGCGGTCTTCCTAAGTTCTGTGAAACGCTCCAGCCTATTACAGCGCATGATTTTGAATGAATACCTAATTGACCTACGTTATTTGGTTTAATGGTATAACATAAGTAGTGTAGAAGTCGGCAAAATAATTTATATTTCAGTTACTCCATTTTTATTTACTTTGTGTTATCGACTGCTCGCAAAACATCTATTACTTTATCTATCAGTATTATAAATTAACACTTATTGAGCTTGGGTTATCTACTGACTGTCTTGATCATCATCATTAAAGCAAATGTTTTAAAGCACGGCCATGGACTGTCTGCCTCCATAGACTTCTTGCATCTCTTACCAGGTCGTGAGTCTAACCTAAACTCCACTTACCGTTACGAGACTGCCATTCAAGTTCCATTCATTACCATTCTGCTGTCAATTCTTCAAGCTATATGGACGGTCCTTTTCAGCCTACAAACCCGTTGGGCCAAGTCAGTTACACTGGTTTTATTGCGGAAATAGAATAAAATAGAATCATTTTTATTCAATATAGCTTACAAGAATGCTTGTTGAAAGTCATGTAAGGTTAAGCACTGATTCGGAAAAAACTCTGTACTGGGAAATACCAGCAAGAAACCCAGAAGAACTTTAAAAAAATTACAATATAATATTTTATATAATTAGTATGAAAACATTTAGATACATGGTAGCGATCACCTCATTCTATTCCTTTTTGCTGGAAACATGGAAATCCATCTTAGGTTCTTAATCTAGGATGAAATATAGATGTAGTCTGTGGGCCACAGCATACACTTACCATCAGGTGGACTGTATGCTCGTTTGTCACTCTTATTTTATAAAAAAATGTTTTAATTTTTATCATTTATAGCAAGGCACTACTGTCATGTGGTTCGTTTCCCTCTGTCGTCGTTTACGACCTTCACGGAACGATATGGAGTGATGGATATTATTACAGCGTTACTAAACGGTCAAAATAATGAGTCATTTTAAAGATATCTATTCGTTTTGACGAAATGTTATTAATAATGTATCGCATAACAGCTGTATGGGTGAACAAACTGGAAGTATAGCGTAAACGTAAGTTAGGCAGGTAGGTTAGTGTCATTATGTAGTTCAATCTTTCATTCGTAAACCTATTATTTGCATTGTAATAAAGATAGTTAATATAATATTATCTGCCTTTACTTAGCCCAGAAGAAGAAAAAATGCTCGCAGCTAAGCAACTCCTTTAAATTCATTGAAGACACAGGATTTAGCAGTGAACTATAGCGATCACAATAGATCTTATGTGTCGCAGCGATACAGGTCTATCTACTTCTGCATAGCTGCTTGCGTAAATAAAAAACAACTATCTGTCTTTAAATATATTTTCATTAGTAAACTTCACGTTGATCCTATTTTCCCATTTATTAAATTATTCTTTATTTTTAAGAGGTACATAATATTATAAGCATGTTCTTATATGCATACCTATTATCTATATGTACATATAACACATAACATTGTAATAAGATACAAATTAAAAACAAAATTTCTTTGGTAATATAATTAAGGAAAAATATAGAACTAAAGGGACTTATAAAATAATACAAATAAATTAAATTATTTCTTTAATTAAATTAGTTCTAACTAATTAGCATAAATAATTAGGTAATTGGGACTTACATTATAAGTATTTCGGTGAGTATACAAATAGCTATGTGCGTAGTCTTATTGCGTGAAATAATCCCTAATGAAGGTATCCGCAGTAGAACCAAAATAACCGATATTCCCCAACGTACGTATAAGTACTCTGAAGCGATAATAGGCCGGGCATAGAGCTAGAAAAACCGACAACTGGGACCGACGATGGGCAAGAATGGTTCACGAGTGACAGTCTTGTGCCAATAAACGGAGAGTAGTGTGGCCCCCACTACACGTAACGTAATGCCCGATTCATATATGCAAGAAACGTTTCGTTCTCCGTAAAAATCCGTTTTACTATATACAAGGTGCATGTAAAAGGTTCATTACAAACTATTCATTCAGCAACTTAGGATATGAGTTTATATGAGTATGATATTAGTCTTGATATGAGTTATATATGTTACGGTTAAAATTATAAGTGCAGATACATCTAAGTTTAGCCGGCTACTTATTACTAGGTGCAGCCTATTGCGGTTGGTTAAAATTACGTGTAATATATAATTTATAAATTAGATAAATGTCTGCATTTCTAGGGTGACCCAAGGGATACCCCAACCACACCTTAACCTACTGTCGCTGATATTACTTGATACGTATATCCGTATTTTTACAAATTTAAGAGTACACCTAAATTTAACCAACTAGTGGTGGCCGCACCTAGTTCTAGCCGGCTGGAACTAGGTGTAACCGCACTTCGACTTTTAGCTGTAACATATATATACACACACATAAAAATATATATATATATATATATATATATATATATACGATATGAGTCACTGAGAAATGACTACATATTTGTACGGTTTGCTGTAGGGACTATCGGTCCACGAGTGGAGTTCCTATAGGAACTGTATCCGCGACTGATCGTCGCTACTGGTGATAAGAGGGCTGATTCTTTTCTCGCTCAAAAGCTAAGTTATAGCCATTCAGCGAGGAAACGCAGCAAGAGTTCTTGGCATGATGCCACGCGGAGTAGGATTGTATGATAATTTAAGTTAGTTTTAGTTTTAAATTATTTATTTTTAATTTTTTATTACAGTTTTTGGTCATATTGTATATATTATATATTATTCAGTCAATCTCTGTGCGACTGTTTGACCACAGGTTATGGAGTGTTTGGTGTACTAACTTGGCGTAATAACATCTTGTAATAAAATACATACTATGCTTATACTTACTCTGAGACAATGACAGTATAATATAAAACGTAGTGATTACGACTATACACCTACTATTTGATATGAACATCAACAATGGATGTTTTATTTTATTTAATATAATGTATTAATAACACATATTATATATAAATTTTAGCTTTTTGCACTTCTTCTCCCTATAAACTTTAACTTTGACGAACTCACTCCTCCGTACGCTCAATATGCTTAAAAAGAGGTACAATATTTTGCTTTCACGTGTTACATTTAGACTTGAGTTATGTAAAATTATAAATTTTTATTCACCGTTTAAATCAATTTTAAAACACTCCACCATTTTGTCTCAGATTTTATATTTTTTAAATGTCTTATCGCTTGCTCCTAAGTTCGTAACTCAACAAGAATACTGCAGCGTCTCGGCTTAAACTTATCTTTCCAAACTAATCAAGATAGAGGGAGATCGGGGGTCTTAAAACTTGTATACCTTAGAAGCGTTCAGTTCGGGAATGTTTAGTTACTTATATTTAGCACATTTTAGCACACCGTTAAAAATGTCTGTGTGTAGCTTATTGAATAAAAAATACAATAAATTACAAGTATCTTAGGTGGAACTCTGAAAGATAGGATGAGAAATCGTGTGATAAGTGTACAGCATGGCTTACAAGGCGATGTTGTAACAAGGATTAAGAAAGGAATGCTTGGATGGCTAACATATAGAAAGAAAAAAACATGCAGCAGAAGTATCAGAGTCAGCAAAGGCCACCCTAGATTGACCAAATTGGCGACATATTGAAGGTAGGACGAATTAAGAGTATCCTCTTAACAGGCGAGAAGAAATAAGAGAAAAGTAGCGGGAGATGTGTGCCAGGATCGTGCTGAGTGCAAGTTTGCAGTCTATTCTATCTACACTTTTAGGTCATATGCATAAGAGATTTTTATATGAAGTGTTTTTTATAGAGTAAGATGGAATGCCTTGTGTCCAGTTAAAAGTTTCCGGTCTACACTCACTATACGAAACACAGCATTTAAGCTGCTATTTTACGTTGGTTTTCTGTGAGAGCGTGGTCTCCCCTATTTGTGTACCAACCATGATATAGCCGCAGGTTGGCTCTACCGCGTATAAATGTGACAACGCTACAGAAATATACAAAGAAATATATACAGAAATATGGAACGTTACTCGACGATAATATACGGGCCGCAACAACCAATTACCATCAGGTGAACTGTGTGCTCGTTTGTCACCTTTATATGTAGTACAATTTAAGTAAAAGAAATAATATTTATTCAACACATAAAATATAATAAATACTAAGAGGCCACTATTGTAAATGTGGGATTTTTTTTTCAGAAAAGAGACTTGTGTGTTGTTGCAGAACAGTAACTTGTGTGTTGTATTATTACGAATTATGACAAGTACGATTCACAGGTGGTTTCTTCTTGCTTATGCTCTTAATGACGCTGCACTTATGTCTTTCGTTCCCCATTTAAATATAATATAATAAGAAGCAATATATCCCGAAAAAAGTTTAAAGTAAAATGAAACTTTGGCTGAGACGATTGTTTTAATCAACTGAAATATTAGACGAAAGCTTGAAATGAAAACCCAGTCCCTTTGAAACAGAAATGAGAAACTAATTCCGTTCCTCTCTTAAACTAACATTGACACGATAGTCCAAGCCGTATTAATTGATTGGGTTTCAAGTGGATTTCATTTCTTTCTTCGCAAGTTCTCTTGATTTAAGTGATTACGTTGATTGATCTATCTTTCGATTTTAATATTATTTAGATCTGTTATTTCAGATAACTATATTTTAAAACACTGGCATTAGATACAATGTTTACTTTGACATCAAAATGATAGAGGGGATTTGGAAAAGATTTCCACAGTGCTTATAACTTATATGGTACATTTTACTTTCATAAGAGCAATCTTTTAGTCATTGATTGTATATTTTAAATTTCGTTTAAAAAGTTATAACTTGGGGGTGAATTTCAATCCTCAGTTAAAATTTATTCATAATATTAAATACAACACAAATCAGGTTATAATTTATTTCATGGATAACTTTTACCTGAAGATTACAAAATCAACCTTTATTTATATAATAAATATCCCCAAAAAAGTATATAAAGTAAGTAAGTAAGTAAGTATATAAAGCAGATCTTTACGAGATAATGCGAATAAACATTAAACAATTAGGCTTGACGTGGGTAGACTGTTTTAATTATCTTAAACATTATCCTTTCTAAACGGTATATGCCTATTAGAAAATTGAGCAAACTAAGGTAAATTTTAATTTTTACGATGGTAACGTTTTCCATATAGGTACTGTGTACGTGGCGACGTAAGAATATGCACTAACTCATCATACTACTCCGTGCGAAAGAGACGACAGAAGTAAACTGAAACAGGAGATAGACAAGAGAATCTTCCTGATGACTATTGAAAATAACAAAAAACTGCGGTTGCCAACAAGTCTGCCAAGTAACTAAATTGTGTATTTATACATGGAAGAGCTACACTGCAGCTATATTATAGCTGCAGCATGAGTAGATTGGCCCGATCTGGCATACACCACATTCTCACAGAATACCAGCGTGAAATACCAATATAATGCTATAACGTTATACTTAATTTTTTTATATGTAAGGGTGACCATCGAGCACACAATACACCTGATGGTAAGTGGTTGCTATGACCCATAGATATTACATTTATCCTCAATAAAGTCTCAAAAAGGTCATACCCTAACCTATTAGGTCATACCCTAACCATTATCCTAACCATATCAAATGATATATATTTGATATGGTTAGGGTAGAGCACTGACTTTTGGTAAGGGAGACTCGCTCTTTGTCCTCAAGAGTGATAGCATAACGATACTTTGATTCTTAGTCGATAATAGATGTAGGTGTCTGTGAGCCACGGAACACATTTTATTCATTCACTAATAGGTGAACTGTGTGCTCGTTTGTTACCCTTAATTCTATTAAAAAGTATAAAAACGAGAAAATGAACAATTTATTTAGGGTCATTATAATATATGGAAATATATAGATGATAAGAACGCCTGGTTGTTATGTGATTGCTACGAAACTATTTTTAATTTAGTTTGTGTTGTTAATTATTGTGTAACTTCAATGATTGTTATTTATTTTTTTAAGTAAACAATGTCTCTCAAGGTTTCTTGCTGTTTCTTCCCAGGTCAGAGATATATTACTGAACTACTAGTGACTTTTAATAAGTATTATTTATAATATATATTGGCAAAAAACTCTTTATTTCTATTTCTATTAATCGTCTTCATACGACCATTTATTGTTTAGGTCTATATACGCACTTATGCCTATACTTTTTGCATGTTGAATTGAATGCAAGGGGAACATAACGTACGTATTGATTACGCGTTTTTCATATTGTAATGATGTTATTTTGATGTGGATGAGCCGCCTTCTAGATTTAATATCGTTATACTGCGAGTTGATTGACTAACGAAGGTTAAAAATCTAAAAACAGTAACATTATACATGCTTCTTTGTTTGGTATATTTTTTTAAAAGAGGGAAAAAAAACATGCAGCTCAAGTGTCGACCGTTACCCATGAACAACTCCAAAACCAGAGAAGTCATAAGTGCGTCGACGAACTTTTAAAAAGGAGTAGACTATGGTCTCTCTTTTCTTAGATGTTCCTTAGACTTGGTGATAGCCCATTTAACAAAGAAGTTGTGCAAGGAAGAAAAATTCTAGTAAATCGCTCAGTGGTGGATCGCCAGGAATCCATGTGGTGTGGTATATACTCGTTATAATATTTTTTTAATTTTATTATATATTAAAGTTTGCTGTAACATGATATACTGCACGACTTTTACATTTTGAAAGGTCGGCAACGCACCTGCAATTACTCTGGCGTTCCAGTTGTTCATTGACGGCGGTCGACACTTACCATCAGGTGAGCCGCATTCTCGTTTTCTTCAATAAAAAAGAAAGAAAGTGAAACATCACGGATTGATTATGATCCTTGCGATAAAACCTAACCAAACTACAATATGTTATAGGACTGCAAGAGAGGCTTCATAAAACAATCGAAATGCGGGTAGGCCATGAGGTCTTCCTAAGTTCTGTGAAACGCTCCAGCCTATTACAGCGCATGATTTTGAATGAATACCTAATTGACCTACGTTATTTGGTTTAATGGTATAACATAAGTAGTGTAGAAGTCGGCAAAATAATTTATATTTCAGTTACTCCATTTTTATTTACTTTGTGTTATCGACTGCTCGCAAAACATCTATTACTTTATCTATCAGTATTATAAATTAACACTTATTGAGCTTGGGTTATCTACTGACTGTCTTGATCATCATCATTAAAGCAAATGTTTTAAAGCACGGCCATGGACTGTCTGCCTCCATAGACTTCTTGCATCTCTTACCAGGTCGTGAGTCTAACCTAAACTTCACTTACCGTTACGAGACTGCCATTCAAGTTCCATTCATTACCATTCTGCTGTCAATTCTTCAAGCTATATGGACGGTCCTTTTCAGCCTACAAACCCGTTGGGCCAAGTCAGTTACACTGGTTTTATTACGGAAATAGAATAAAATAGAATCATTTTTATTCAATATAGCTTACAAGAATGCTTGTTGAAAGTCATGTAAGGTTAAGCACTGATTCGGAAAAAACTCTGTACTGGGAAATACCAGCAAGAAACCCAGAAGAACTTTAAAAAAATTACAATATAATATTTTATATAATTAGTATGAAAACATTTAGATACATGGTAGCGATCACCTCATTCCTAGGGGGTTATTTTCAATCATGCGCTCGTATACTCATTACGTAAGTATATAAGTTCAGTATACTTATAACGACGTCTATTAGGCTGAGAAACTCCGAGCATATCCCATTCGATAACTCACCGGGCGCACATGAGTTTCCTCGTGCAGCAGTAAAGAACGGGTAGATTTAAAAATAAACATCATAAAACAATTCTTTTTTAATAAAATTGCTTAGTTTTTAAACAAAAATTCGATTTATCATAATTACAATCTATCTTAAGTCTTTTTTTTTTTTTTTATAGGAGAGGGGGGCAAACGAGCATGCGGCTCATCTGATGGTAAGTGACTACCGCCGCCCATGAACAACTGCAACACCAGGGAGGGAATTGCAGATGCGTTGCCGGCCTTTTAAAAAGGAGTAAGCTCTTTTCTTGAAGGTCCCTAAGTCGTATCGGTCCGGAAAAATCGCTGATGGTAATCGATTCCACAAGGAAGTCGTGCGAGGAAGAAAACATCTTCTAAATCGCACAGTGGTGGACCGCCAATCATCCAGATGGTGTGGATGGTATCGGGAGTTCTGCCGCGATGTGCGTTCGTGAAATTTGGCGGCTGGGATTAATCCGAACAATTCCTCAGAGCACTCCCCATGGTAGATGCGAAAGAAAATGCAAAGAGATGCAACATCTCTTCGCAGCGCCAATGAGTCGAGCCGATCGGAAAGAACTCGGTCGTCGACGATTCGAGCCGCTCTGCGCTGGATGCGGTCAAGTGGAAGGAGCTGGCACTGGGGAGCCCCTGCCCAGAGATGGGAACAGTATTCCATGTGAGGCCGAACCTGCGCCTTGTAAAGTTGCAGGCGGTGTGCCGGCATGAAATACTGTCCCGCTCTGCTGAGCACGCCAAGCTTTTTAGAGGCCAATTTGGCCTTCTCTTCCGAATGACCACGAAACTGCACGTCACTCGATATGTCGACGCCGAGGATTCCGATACTGGCTGAGGCAACCAGGGGAGTGCCTTGAAACTGAGGAGATACGACAAAGGGGTTCTTTTTAGCGGTAAACGCGCAAACTTGTGTCTTCTGAGGATTAAACTGGACTAGATTTAGTCGCCCCCAGTTCGAGACTTTGTCCAGCAAAGACTCGACTTCAGACACAAGTTTGTTCCGGTACTCGGAGACGTTTTCCCGAGAAATATTAGCACGGCCGGTGTATAGAGCATCACCAGTGCTGTCATCCGCATAGCAATGAATGTTACTAGTTAGCAACATATCATTGATATGCAGAAGAAACAGCGTTGGTGATAGCACACAGCCTTGTGGAACACCAGCGTTAATAGGCTTGTAGTCAGAACATGCACCGTCTACAACAACCTTGATGCTCCGATCTGCAAGGAAGCTGGTGATCCAATTGCATAATTTCTCGGGAAGCCCATAGGAAGGGAGCTTCGAAAGAAGCGCTTTGTGCCAAACCCGATCAAAGGCCTTCGCAATGTCCAGACTAACGGCCAACGCCTCCCCCTTGGACTCTACTGCCTCCGCCCATCTATGGGTCAGGTAGACCAGAAGATCACCAGCTGATCGACTCCGACGAAAACCGTATTGGCGGTCACTAATCAGCTGGTGATCCTCAAGGTACCGGATGAGCTGGCAGTTGATAATGGATTCCATTATTTTGGAGAACAAGGAGGTGATCGCGATAGGCCTATAGTTGGACGGGTCTGAGCGGTCGCCTTTTTTAGGGATCGGGTGGACAAAAGCTGTCTTCCATGAATTCGGGACTACGCCTTGGGAGTAGGAGTACCGGAAAAGACGCGTTAGGACCGGTGCCAACTCCGGAGCACACGTCCTCAGCACAATTGGGGGGATTCCGTCAGGCCCACTCGACTTCTGGATGTCCAGGGAGAGAAGTGCTTTGCGAACCGAGCGCTGTGAGAACAGCACGTCCGGCATAGAGCACTCACACCGCGGGATGGTCGGCGGTGTTTTCCCCCCGTCATCAAGAGTCGAGTTGGACGCAAAAAGGGAGCCTAAAAGGTCGGCTTTGTCTTTTGCGTCATGGGCCAGTGAGTCGTCCTCCCTGTGCAGAGATGGTAGTGATGGCTTACAGAAATTCCCTTGGACAGCCTTGGCGAGAGACCAGAATGCACGGGTTCCCGAAGGAAGGCGAACTAGTTTCTCGCCAATTCTGCCTATGTGCTCTGACTTTGCCTTGGCAATAACTCTTTTGAAGGACCTGGAGGCGAAGTTATACTTCTTTTTAAGTGTGCTGGTGTTTACATCCCGAGTCGCCGAAGCCGCAGCCCAGGCTTGATAACACTCCTGCTTACTGCGTAATGCAGTTTTACAGGAGCGACCAAACCAAGGCTGAGATCTGCCTCCGATGGGTACCACAGATGATGGAATAAATAGTTCCATTCCCTGTAGCACCACATCAGTGACAGAGTCAGCAACAGCGCTGGGATCATCCGGCGAGAAGCAAACCCGCCCCCATGGGTAGGATGCAAAGAAAGACCGCATTCCGTCCCAATCCGCCGACCTGTAATGCCAAACACGGCGGCAACCTGCAGAACGCAACCGCGAAGGGAGCGTGAGTGGCACCATACTCCGGATCAAACAGTGGTCCGAAGAGCCGAGAGGGGCATTGACGGAAACCTGATATCCGTCCGGATGAGAGGTCAGCAGAAGGTCCAACAGGGAAGGTGTATGCTCCTCCACATCTGGAATCCGCGTAGGCGAAGTAACCAGTTGTGTCAGACCATATGCCAAGGCAAAGTCATAAACAGATCTCCCCGCATGATCGGTTAAACGTGAACCGAGCAATTCGGCATGGTGGGCGTTAAAATCGCCAAGGATCACGATCTCTGCGGATGGGACCTGTTGTAGCAAGGAATCTGTAGCCATTTGGACGTGGTCGATGAGTCGGTCTGTTTCGGCATTACCGCTATGGGACCTATAGAGGCACCCGTAGACGCGCGGGTGGTCGTCGCTGTCTACGCGTAGCCAAAGGATGGACAGGTCCGAACCTTCAAGACTGCCGAGGCGTCGAGAACAGATGTCCTCTCTGACATACACGCAAACTCCAGCCCGAGGCACAAAGGTGTGCTCCAATTTGTACCCAGGGTAGGAGAGATACGAAATATCAGCCGGAGAGGAAACCTGCGTCTCGGTCAGGAAGAGCAAGGCCGGCTTCGCCGTCTCGAGATGGTAGTGGACGGCGTTTAGGTTAGAGTGAAGTCCCCTGATGTTGCAGAAATTCACGGATAGCGTGGCAGGGGTCGCCTTGGTATTGTTGCTCTGTTTACCCCGAGCAGTTATGTTTTTGAGCGAAAAGTCTGAAGCTGAACATAGGCCTCCTTCATAGATTGTCTAATAGGGGGATATTTGCCATAGTTGCATGACAGGCGGGCTGGTAACGGAATTTTATTATTATTTTCATTTTGATAAAATTTTTGTGTGTGTTTGAGTGGGCCCCTGGATGGCTTAGATTCACATTCTGGACCTGGTAGCAGACTCTGTTGTCGAGATACAGAGGCCGGATCTCTACTATTATATATAATATATGTATGAGTTCGCAGAAACTAACTAAATTGTCGTTTTTAAAGTCATCAAATAATAATCGAATTTATTAAAAAAAACTTATTGAAAAGTGATACCACAACATTATCACCCTTACTTTTTTCTCTTTGCTAATAGACTCGTACTGTTGTACTTTTATTTAGGAGATATTCTTTACAATAATTTATTAGAAAAATTCTCCACAATATGTTAACGTGACGCGTTGTTAAGTTTTTCTTATTTACAGTCGTTGATTATAGCTTACTTAAAAGTTTTAATTATCTTTATACCTGTCTCTTTCTATTATCGTTTATTGCAAAGAGAGAAAGCAACTTTAAGCTATTCATAAATGACGTGGATTTTTATGTGTAAGGCCGTATGTTTGTGACATGTTGAATATTATATGGTAGTGTTAACGTGCCACTCTGACATAGTACCTCAATAAATAAAATGAGCTATATCGTAGCTGAGCATTGCAAATTTTGTCACCGCGGATATCGTATAAACCACTTGAACACATGGCACGATATATTGCGAGCAATTAAGGCCGCGCAACACCTTGGTTGGCGACCGTTAGTGACCACAAGTCCGCTACTTTAGGAGACAGTTTAGTGCTGAAATGTACCGAAATTAAATACACCTGGAAAGTTGGTGTGCTTTATATCCATTGTATTGTATAAACGTTTTACATTTAGAACACTTTTGATGACAATGAAAACTGATATCGTCTAAAATAAAGCTATTTCTAATATACGTCTCACTGCTAGACACTCATTCATTTCTCATTTCTAAGAAAGAGGGTGTAGGTCAACTTCACAAGTCTTAGAAAAGTTTGTTATTATTTCCAAACATGTGGATTTACTCGCGATGTTTCGATTCGCCGCCGAGGATGAGATAAATCAGCACTAAATAGCAATTTAAAATTTCATTGGAAATTCCCTCGTGTATAGTAAAATTTACAGAAAACTTACACTTACCTAGTACATAATATTGCAGACAACCCCAGAAACATTGCTTAATAGTTAACAAGTCTTGAGTAATAATTAATAGAATCAGGCGTTCCTTTGGAGAAATACACTATATTAAAGATTTAAAAAAGTAATTTGCTAAGAGCCTCGCAATAGAATAAAATTATATGTCTTATCTAACTTGAAGAGCACCTCCCGCCATCCCTTAATTGCGTGAGCTACTCCCGTCACCACCACTTCCAAGAACATTGCTCCTAACACCACTATACTAAGCAAGACACACCACCGTCGATAATATGACACGTGTTTCGCCTCTACACGGGACATACTCAGGTGAAGTTCGCTCTGCAGTGGCTGACCGCTAAGTGTGCGCTAAGTGCTGGGATTAGCGACAACGAGGATAGTTGACACCATCATCCCAAAATGTTTTTTAATCTAGGTAAGACACATGATTTTATTGCGATAGTGATACGCGAATCTTCGCAAGATATTTTTAAAAATCTTTAACAACTTGAGTAATCTAGGACCTAGAATGCTGATACAGTTTCTAAGTCATTGTTCGCCGGTCGTGACCTAACATCCGTCGCGTTAGGACATCCCTGTTTTCCTATATATTATTGTAATTTATAATCAAATAAACAGGATTAGATTCTACAAGTTCTAAGAAGCGCTAACATTATTACCATACTTGGATCTTGCGAGACTCATGGACGGAAAGGTGAGAGAGGGAAAATGAAACGGGAGATGGATAGCAGCATCTTCCTAATTACTCAAATAATTAAAAAAAAACTGCGATTGCAAACCCGACTGTCAAGCGTAGCAACTATAGAAAAATTCCCATTATGCGGTACTTTATGGCGGAGGCCCATGTTCGGTTGCGGATTTATATAAGGCCGGCTCCACACGTTGGTCCAAACGCTCGTACCAACGTTGGACTGCAAATTCGGTGAGGCGTACACACGTTGGCTAAAAAACTAGTTCTGTCCCGTCAGGGCCAATGTGAAGATGTCCGATACAGAAATCGAAACTGCTCTGAGCGCTTTTGTAGTAATGAGTGCACATTTATATTTGTTACTGAGAAAAAATATGTGATCATTAATGATTCACGCTTTTTTTTTAAATCTTCAATTGAGAAATTCATTCCCATATTCTGTTGAATGGTGCGCCATGCATCACCTAATAAATTTTTATTTTTATGATCCTTTCGAGTTTCGTCCCATATTATTGGATGTGCTTGATAAAGTTCAATAAATTCTATGACTTTTTCATTTGTCCATGCTGGGGGCGATTTTGTGGATGAGGAAGCCATTCTCGCTCGACGTACGCACTCGCTGCGTGTTGCAACAGAACTGAGCAAAGTGCCAACGTGTGGTCAGATCGCGAGCGTTGGCGCAGATTCCTTTGATGAAACCGACACGAGCCGGCCAACTACCAACGCTTGCCCCAACGTTGGGACCAATGCCATTTTCTAGATCCACACGTTGGACGAGTAGCGTTGGGGCCTATATTGGGGCCAACGTGTGGAGCCGGCGTAAGGGTGCGCACAGATCAAGTAACATGTTGTACAACTTCTGTTTTATAACACATCCACATTATTTAACATTGTTTTTCAACATTGCAACAAATAACAATACTGTACACATTAGAATAACAATACAATATAACAATGTTATATGACATTGTTGTATGACAATGTCGTTTGTCGTTGCCCCGCGCGACGCTTCCGTCGCATCTCGAGTTATATAACATTCGTTTTATAGCATTCAGCCTCGACATTAATCAAACATGTTATATAACAATTTTATTTATGTTATATAATGTGTACGCATCGTAATACTGTAATGAATAAACTATGAATGATATTATTGATGATGAATTAATCAGTCAAAAACCTTGCCTAAAATAATTAAATCCCTTACCGTTACAGCCTATTAAAGTCCACTGCTGAGCATTGGCCTCCCATATAGATTGGCTCATACGGGGGATACTTGCTAAAGTTGCCACGCTTGGCAAGCGGGTTGCTAACCACAGTTTATTATTTTTAGTCAATATTAGGAAGACGCTGCTGCCTATCTCCTGATTTGTTTCCCTCTGGCCACTCTTACGACACCCACGGGATTATATGGGGTAGTGGATATTCTTATACCGCCACTTACTTACACGGTGGCGGTTTAAAATATTTAAAATAAATCAATAATTCACAATCACCTTTTATATTTAAATAACAACAACTTTTAATTCACAGTCAGATAAACATATAAATGAAGGGGTTCACTACAGTGGATTTTCCGTAAGGCGGGCTGTCAACTTACCGAGAAGAGTGATAAAATCTATTTACCCGCGGTTAGCTCTAATCTTATTTAATTCAAACGGTTATAGCTCTAACGGGCAAAGCGCCGGCCATTAATTTCATAGTACACTATTAACCCAGGTCTCCGTAAGCACCTATGGAATTGGTAATTGCAATTTTGAGCTCTGATTTACCACGCACTCGGCGGTGAAGGAAAACATCATGAGTAACTTTCGTTTTGGGCGGGAACTTGTCCGGCGGCGGTTTGCTGCTCCTGTATTATTGTTTAAATAATGGTTTGAAGTGGATTTTGATATGTAAAAGTGGTGCGATTTTGTGTATTAAGTGTCTCCGCTTGTGAACTATTAGTGGAAACTGTGAAACAAGTGCTCTAATGGTGATGTGATTCTCAATATAAGGTGTCTGTCTGCTTAGGTGCCTTGAGATACCATCGCCAACCGTCAGCTGTCTGCTGGCTCAAGTTGCCGTCAAAATCTCCCAAGGGCTGCACAATGTGACGCATCAACATATTGTGAAGCAGTGTACTATGAAGGATAATTATTATGATATATTGTAACTTCAGGCTCAGAAGGGCTAGAGCTCAGAGCCGTAAAGCCAGTTATTAAGAAGAAGAAGAGTAACTTTCATGTCGGAAGAATAAAATTATTTCGAAGACATTTGAAGTCCGCTAAAACGCCCTGGAGCAGGGAATAGCTCCAAAACCTAAGTATCAAGAGGAGGCAAGTGCCCAGCGATGGGATATGTATGGATCTAATCATGAACAAATCATGGTTACTAAGATATTAAAAAAAATATAATGAATAGTCAACGTGTACAGAAAATTATTGCACAACTCATTAGCTTCAGTTTCTTTCATTTTAATTCGGATTCCGCTGCGCGAGGAATTCTTTTTTCAAATGATTTAAATTAATATTTCGAAAGAAATTCAAGTTTGCGTCTATTTATCTTTTTATAAACTGTCTTTGTGTAATAAACGATAAAAATATATTACCATGTGTGATTACAGCAAAAATATTCTATATTTCATTAATAAATTGATGTATTTTCTTACAAAGCAAAGGAAAACTGTAAGGTAAATGAATATGTTTTTATAGGATGAGGATGACAAACGAGCACACAGTCCACCTGATGGTAAGTGGTTGCTGCGGCCCATAGACATCTACATCTATCCTCTATTACAAATCAAAATGCAGATGCGTTGTCACCCGTGAGGACTAAGATGGAATGCCTCATTTCCAGTAAAAAGGGCCTCCGGGCACATGCACTCGCCAAGCGAAACGCAGAGGTAACCTCTACTTCACGCTGGTATTCTGTGAGGTCGTGGTACCACCCCGGTTCGAACCGGCCCATCCGTGCGACAGCAAAAGCTGCCGCGTGGCTCTACCACTCTTATTTGCAGGAATTCACATAAAAATTGAAATTCTCACTCGGAGATAACGCAAACAATAATTTGCTGGTTCTGCTCTGTGTTAGCTTATAAATTACTGATGTTTTTTGTCATATGACATCCTTTAATGACTTATGGGTATTTTTATTCAATACACCTATTTTATTATGAACGTGAACGGATAAAAAGATGTTTAGCTTAGATACTCTTTTTCGATTTGAGGAACCACATATTGAAATGTTAGATATACAACAAACAACAAACAACTTTTAAAATTATGTAATATGTTTAAATCGAAGAAATAATTTTCATTTAGTTTTTCTCGCAAACAAGCTTGGAACTACTTAAAGTTAATAACTATTCACTTCAGAGCAGCGCAACCTTGCAGAAATAAGAAAATGAATAGATAATTTAAGCGAATTTCAATATACTATGCAGCTACCTGCAGTTCCATTGAGTTTTAGTTCAACAGAACTTTCAATTAATTTCGAATAGACAAAATTGCGACGTATAATATTTTAGACGTTATAAGCTCAGCGTACGTGCAAAATTTTGTTATATATTTTACGGAGCACGTTCTGCCAATATTAACAGTGGTATTACTCTCATTTCCAACATAGTTTGTATCATTATAGTTTAAGTTTATAATGAAAATAATTGCAGATTTTAAAATTTAGTTTCACCTTAGCCATTCCCAATAAGAAAATTTTGTCAAACTAATAATAAAAAATAAGATCTAACCACAAGACGATGATAATTTTTAGTTACATAACCAAGTAAAAGTTAATGTTAAAGATTTATTATTTTTACATGAAAAATAACGATCCAAACACTAAATAACTTTCATTGGATTTTACTGGAAATGAGGCATTCCATCTTAGTCCTCACGGGTGACAACGCATCTACATTTTGATTTGTAATAGAGGATAGATGTAGATGTCTATGGGCCGCAGCAACCACTTACCATCAGGTGGACTGTGTGCTCGTTTGTCACACTTATTCTATAAAAAAAAAATTGTGTGGATATTCTTGTAATATCCGACCGGTGTAATGTTGTTACCTACCTTAGGTAATAATTAAAAATTGTAATGATGGTATTCTACACCACCACTACTGTATTGTATACAGATCTCGTTTATAATTAATTCATTAAAGTTGTAAAAATCGTATCACTGAAAATATATTATTGTGATAATTTTATAGTAATAAAAATGTTGTTTTGATTTTAGAATTACGTGAATATAAATTAGTAGAGCTCGTCTTAACTTTTAATAAAATGTTTATATTTAATAAAGCCTAATAATCTTACAGTCACCAGATGTCGCTAGTTATGACTAAAGTGAACGTATTTGTTACAGATGGTCACACAGTGTCTTTATTATTGAAAAGTTTGTTTTAAATATTTTTTTTTGTTTTCTAGTATATGTATGATAAAATAATAACTCCGTGCTGTATTTTGTAATTTTTTGACATTTTAAAGTTTTTTAATTCTTCTACTTTTAGGAATATCCGTAGTTTTGTTTATCTATTTCATTGCCACCATCATTACAGCCCGTCACAAGTCCACTGCGGAACATTGACGGAGCTGAAGGAATGCTACAAAGCATGGTCCGTCTGCATCCATTGACTACCCGCATGTCTTACCAGGTCGTCACTCCATCTAGTGGGGGACGCCCTACACTTCTTCCGCCGGTACGAGGCCGCCACTCGAGAACCTTTTTTTCTCATTGGTTGTCGATTCTTCGAGCTATATGGCCAGCCCATTCTACTTCAGCTTACTAATCCGTTGGGCATTCATCAACTTCCTGCATGTCTTACCAATCGTCACTCCATCTAGTGGCCTCCCACTGGCGAAGTGTAGCACTTGGTGGCTCTACATTTCGACTAGCAGTACGAGGATGCCACTCGAGAACCTTTCTTCTCCTTCAGTTGTCGGTTCTTCGACCTACATGGCTTTATCTATTTATAATCTAGTTAATATAAAATGTAACTAATATTTCAAAAAGAAACATTAATCTCTACACTTTTCTACCAAATTAACTTACACCGCCATGAAATATTATGGTATCTGTGAAATATTTCACCACATCCCAAAGTGGCGCTGCCCTAGTGGCAGTAAAGTCGTGAATGTCAGTTATTAGTCTGAATTCAGTTAAAATTAGGACATCTATGCAACTATATATCATCATCATCATCATCATCATCATCATATATATATGATAGTTGATGATATATGATCATCATATATCATCAACTATATATACTATATATATATATATATATATATATATATATATATATATATATGCATATAAGCTAGCAGTGCATTTTCCATCATATTATTTATTTCATATTTAAAATGTATACAATATTCACAAATAAAACTAAAAATGATGGATGGATGGATGTCATAGTTAGCCCGGCTACCTTCAGTTTTTGAATATTAATTTTTGGTGCGATCTACGCAGAATGAGCTTATAGTATCTTGAAGTCTTGCAATGGTATGCTTGGGTTTGGATTTAATTTTATTAATTATAGGATCCCAAGCAGATAGCAGCACCCATCCATCATATCTATTGAAATTAGGATGTTTTTTAATTTCAATAGCCTCGCGAATCATCCTTGGTAGGAATCGGTGTTCTTTTGCGAGGATTTGTGGTCTATCAAATCTAATGTAATGGTTGGGATGATCTTGAATATGTTCACACACTGCAGACTTCCCGGAATGTCGGTGCTTCGAAATGTCGGGAAGTAAAAAGTTAAATTAATAGCGAAAAAATTCGTAAAAATTAGTTTCACTTAATATTTAAGGTATTTTAATACAATATAGCCTAGGTCCCTTCTGGAACTAACCGAGTAATGGCGGTGTAAGAATATCCACTACCCCATATCGTTCCGACGGTATCGTAAGAAGTGACAGAGAAAAATCAAACAGAAGGTGGGCGGCAGCATCTTCCTGATGAAAACTTAAAATGAAAAAAGGGGCAATATATACGCTATTATATTACCAAGTTTAAATAGTTGAAACTAAAACTCTATAAATAGGTATATTATAGTATAAATAAATACATAGTTGCTTATAACACCTGGGAATGAGGTGGTCGCTTCCAAGCTGAGTCTTAAATAAGTTTTGTAAGTAGTTTGTACAACCTGTGTTTTATTGAATAATATACATTGAAGAAAAAAAACCCGCTAGGTGGGTTTCTTGCTTCCCAGGACAGTTTTCTTCTGAATTAGTGGTAAAAGTAAAAAATAACTTATATAATTTAATAACTACCACCAAGTTAGAGTATATTTATCTATTCGTTTTTTAAAGGTTACCGTTTTAAAAATGTTCTTACTAAATAGGAGAGTCGAATGAAGGCATTGTTCTTTTAACCTTATTTTAATTTTAATTTATGGAGGACGCTATACCAACATCATTAGAGTTCTATGCCGAAATTCGGGATCACCTCGTTATACGTAAGTGTCTCTCAGTTACAAGAGTTCTTTTTAGAGACTGTCATTTTGTAATTTATTTTCAGTGTAAAATATAAAATTGATAATTTGTTTATGGCACTACAAAAATATAGGCATATAGAATTTATTAATAACTTGACTAAAGAGCCACATAATGGATCCTAGCTTAGCTATAAACTGTCTCAGCGACTGACTTTATTACTGTGAGCAAAAAATAGGGTGTAAAAGGTTAGGTAACGAAAATAAGCCTAAAGCATAAATAATTTTCAAATTTACTGTTTTATATTGACGTATCATCGGATTTCTTTTTCAATACATAAATATTACTAATTTCAAGTAAACTTTTTATATAGCGGCTGGTTTAAGGTCAAGGGCGTTACAAAGTCATTAATACTTACCACGATAAAAGTAGAGCGTATATGATTCGAATGACTTATTTGTAAACGCTTTTATAGACTAATGGTAACGACGTCTACATCTGTCCCCGATTAAAAATCAAAATGCAGATCCATTGTTACGACTGAGATGGAATGCCTCGTTTCTATTATTAACTTAAATAAAAATTTAAGAAACCCCCGAAACAAACAGAGTTGATGATTTTCAAACGTCCGCAAAGATACAGCTAAAGTCATAGCTAAGAGCACTCTCGATCAAGTCGCCTATCAAACATAAAAACTAAATCTAATTCGGTTCGTCCGCTTAGGAGCTAAGTTGCCTCAGATAGACACACAGATACACAGATACTGAGATACACACGTTAAACATATAACACTCCTGTGTTTGCGGCGGGGGTTAAAAAGTGTCTCTGGACGACTACGCTTGGTACATACGAACACAGCAGCATTAAGCTGCCATTTTCCGCTGGTATTCTGTAAGAGCGTGGTACTTCTCCGGTCGAGCCGATCCATTCGGGCTACAAAATGTTTTTTTTATTTTCTCGAGTTTATTATTTAAATAAAAATATAAAAAAAATATGTTTTACCTATTACACCCTAATTTTTCCAGTATAAAGATGAGATTACTTTCTCATGTCAGACAGCCAATCACGATGTCACGATTACGATTAGCTTGTGAATTGCAGAAGAGAAATTTCGAAATTTCAAAATGTTGAAACAAGTTCAAATAGCGATCTTGAAGCAGAATTGCCCGCTGCTTCCCGCATCTCGTAACGTCGGACCACTGCCTACTACACGAGTCTAATGGCAGCTCTTAACAGATCTCACGACGGATCCACTTGTAATCGGTGACCTGTGATTTCAAGTGCTTCATATGCCAACAGTAAAACACATTTTATTTTTGTGAATTCTCATCTCCGTTACGCAAGAAATAAGGTATAGGTACTATAATTTAATTTGAAATACTCTTAACAAAAATTTTATAGGAGCGTTTACGTTAAAAACTAAACCTAAAACTGCATTATAATATAAAGATAACTTTAAATACGTTGAAGCGGTATTACAACTTTTTTACCTTTGTTTTGCAGAAGAGGGCTTAAGAGCAATACACAATTTAAAACATTTTTTACACAAAAATTTAAGGAAATGAATTTATCAACTTTGGCCTTTGATACTTACGCAAACATATGTGTGCAAATATATAAGTAGTTTTAATAAAGTAAGTGATATTCACTCTGTAAATACTAGGAACACACACAAGATAGTAGTACCAGCTACCCGAATCCACAGAGGCAGAATTCATTCTTGGGGCGATGTATACGCTTTTACAACAAAATCTCAGAAAATATACAAAAACTGACTTCCACCACCACAAGTTTAAACACTTTATTAGACAAAGATTGTATAAAAAAGGTTTTTTTTTTATAGAATAGGGGGCGAACGAGCATGCGGCTCACCTGATGGTAAGTGACTACCGCCGCCCATGAACAACCGCAACACCAGGGGAATTGCAGATGCGTTGGCTGCCTTTTAGAAAGGTGTAAAGTGTCTTTTCTTGAAGGTTCCTAAGTCGTATCGGTCCGGAAAATTATAAGGTTATTATAATATTAAGTAATTTATGGGTGATAACTAACCCTGGAAATAATTTGATCGCTACCAAGCTATTTCTAATTTGTTGTGTGTTGTTAATTATTTTGTAATATATTAAATGATTGTAAACTGTTCTTTTTCGAAAGGTTTCTTACTGGTTCTTCCCTGGACAGGGGTATTTTCTAAGCCAATGGTATATTAAACATACGATTAACTTTCAATAAGTATTATTTATAATCTTTATTGAATAACAAAGTTTCTATTTTCGTTTCTATGAATCTCACGTAATCGATTATTCTCAATCCGTAATAGTCGTAAACTAATGTCAAGTTAAGAAGCTTAATGTGAAGCGCAGGTAACAATGGAATTTATTCAGCAATACTAAAAAGTCTTTTTTTAGTTTTGCTGAATAAATTCCATTGAGATCATATTTTTCACAAGAATAGAATAGAATAGAATAGAATAGAATAGAATGGAATAGAATAGAATAGAATAGAATAGAATGCAATGTAAATTGTATGTCTGTACTATCCAAACAACTGTCTTTTATTGAGCTAAAGGATTTATTTGAATACCACTAGGACATGAATAGACATTATTCGAATTTTTGTCCGTCTCTTTGTCCGGCCTAATTTTTGGATTGGCTGAACCGAATGTAATGAAACGTCACGAACAGATAGCATTGCTAGGAGTGTATCATGTCGCCGGTATTTTATAGAAAAAATAGATTAAAAAAACGACAAATTGATAAAATGAATGTCTTAGATTATATTAAATCTAAACAACGCAACGCCACATTAAAAGATACTACCCAGGCAAAACCAGGGTGCATCGCTAACTTAATTATATAAATAGAATTATCAAACGACAACGCTTATATTGTATATTTTTAAAGTTCGATTTGGTTTATCATTTTTATTATAATAAAAGTACTTTTTTTATAGGAGAGGGGCAAACGAGCATGCGGCTCACCTGATGGTAAGTGACTACCGCCGCCCATGAACAACTGCAACACCAGGGAGGGAATTGCAGATGCGTTGCCGGCCTTTTAAAAAGGAGTACGTTTTTTTCTATCCGTTTTAACACGCTTTCATTAGCTTTGCGTGTATCTATCTATCTGTCACTTTGAAGGGAAGGCCAAATTGGCCTCTAAAAAGCTTGGCGTGGTCAGCAGAGCGAGACAGTATTTCATGCCGGCACATCGCTTGCAACTTTACAAGGCGCAAGTCCAGCCTCACATGGAATACTGTTCTCATCTCTGGGCAGGGGCACCCCAAGTGCCAGCTCCTTCCACTTGACCGCATCCAGCGCAGAGCGGTTCGAATCGTCGACGACCGAGTTCTTTCTGATCGGCTCGATACACAGGCAGTACGTAGGGATGTTGCATCCCTTTGCATTTTCTATCGAATCTACCACGGGGAGTGCTCTGAGGAATTGTTCGGCTTCGGATTAATTCCAGCCGCAAAATTTCACAAACGCACATCGCGTCAAAATTCACGATACCATCTTCATCATCTGGATGCTTGGCGGTCCAAGACTGTGCGTTTTACTAGGAGTTTTCTTCCTCGTACAACTTCTCTGTGGAATTGTTTACCACTGGCGATTTTTCCGGACCGATACGACTTAGGGACCTTCAAGAAAAGAGCTTACACTTTTCTAAAAGACCGGCAACGCATCTGCAATTCCCCTGGTGCCGCGGTTGGTAGTCTCTTACCATCAGGTGAGCCGCATGCGCGTTTACCGTCTCTTCTATAAAAAAAAAACAAAAAAAATATCTTATTATATTTTTGTTATTATATTTATATATTGAATCTTTTAATGTGATTTTTATAACTTGTAGATGGCCGATTGACTTGAAAATTTGCAATCGTATCAAGCACCAATGACAATACAATAATTTAATAACTTTACCCTAGTACCCTGATCAGGATCACCAGGATAATTCTCTTAAAATCATCACAGCTCATGATCAATGCGTGTTTTTGATGTTTTCTTAAGTTTTAATATTCAAGGATATTATAACATCTTGTGAGATGTGTATTTCAATTATACAAACCACAATTCAAATATATTACTATCGATTATTTAAAAGTACATTGGTATAAATAGAAAGTAGAGCATTGATTGATACACGCTGAACTTGTCTATTCATTACACAAATTTAATCGACTGAATATTTTGAAAAACCAATCGTTATGAAAAAAATATGGCATTAGCCTTTGCGATCGAATGAAATTTAATCAGTATTTCCAACTTATCGAATTATTTCCTTGGTAGTTGTTTGGTAACTTGAAAATACTTTCTTCACTACTGCCTAGATAGACATAAAATGTAAGTTACTAGCTGGTACCCGGCGCATTGTTACCGCAGAAGAAATAACTGTAGAAATATCGTTTTAAATTTGGAACAGTTATATTGTTTAATACGAAATCATAATAAATTCATCTAAATGGAATGATATATGTTTGAAATAAATTTGTCGGTAGCGCGTATCGGCGTGCTAACTCGTTGTAAGTTAATTGTGCTATGTCTTTAACTTTCGCACAAGTGCAAGCAACAAAGATAAATTTTTATATATTAGATATGAATCCTGTGTAAAAAGAAACTATTTAATGACCAAGAGTCGATTACTGAATGAATGAATGAAAAAAAAAACTAATATGAAAGAGACAATGCAATTATTAATTTAAAAAATAGTATGAGTAATTCTTACCCTTACAGTGAGAGCCTACTAAAATCCACTGCTGGAAATAGACCTTTAGATTGCCTCATATGGGGGATATTTGTTACAGTTGCCAGTCTTGGCAAGCAGGTTGGCAACCAAAGTTTATTTTTATTTTAGTCGTTATTAGGAAGACACTGCTGCTGATCTTCTGATTTGTTTTCCTCTGTCGCCCCTTACGACACTCACGGTATTATATGGGCTAGAGGATATTGTAAGAATACATTACATTATTAATCTTACACATAAAAGAAAATAAATAATTTAGTAGATACGACCACAAATATTCAGTTCGCTTTTCCCTTCTTTACAAATACGTGTGTCTAAACATGACCATGACAAGAGCTGTCTGCTCCAGCAACCATTTGCAAAAGATGTTACTACTCCAATTTTCAGCGAGAGGAATGTAGAATAGTTTTTAAAATCCAAAAGTGATTTGATGAAAATAAAATTGTATTCCTTCCCTTTAAATTATATTATTTACGTGTTTTGAATTTGGCGCTCTATTATGTTAACAGGTAGTGCCACCTACAGGGAAAAAGATTAATAATGTTTACCAAAATAAATCGATTACAAAAATTATAAAATCGATATAGGCTGTATAGTATATTTGTCCTTTGTCTATGAAGGGCTAAGAAAATATGAAAGCGCTTTTTGAATGTTGAAAATCATTTTATTAACAAACTACGCGTATTAGGCTATGGATATGAAATAGGGAGTCAGTTGATGTAATTCTGAAGCTCGAAAGCTCTAAAATAAATCCGGTCTCGATAGGCCAATTTTTTTTTGGCAGTTATTGTGACCACATATAAAATTAACATTCGAACGTCCACGTAAATTTTTTTGAATTAGATGTTTTCAAATTAGCAATATAAAATTATTTTTTAGACAGTTTAAGATGGATTAATTAGAGTGTTACCTTGATATATAGCTTCTCATATTATCGTATAAGTGCTATATGGTTATGATAGAGGCATTTTAAGAACACAAAATTGCTTGAAGTTGACATGTCAAGAGTAAAGCACTACCTAATAACGCATCGCGTTATGAGGCGTGCAAAATATGAGACATGAGGCGATGGAGATTGTTTGAGATAGAGATTAGTCACTATTTGGGCCGTTACCGTATAGTATAGACCGAGGACTGGCAAACTGGTAACGACGGTTAATGTTTTATAAACTTATGGTTTTCACATAATATTAAAAATTATTAATTGAATTAAACTAGCTTATACAGTTTTATTTAAAATTATTTAATGTTGCCATGTTTCTTATGGTGAGTGTAGAAAAACGGAGACTCTTTTAAATAGAAACGAGGCAAAATAAGATTTGATTCAATCAGTCCCCACAACGCATTTACATATTGATTCTTAATCTATGACAGATGTAGTCCATGGGACACACACTCACTTATCTTCAGGTGGACTGTGTACTAGTTTATCACCATTTTTCTGTAAAAAATGTTTATTTTTCTATTTTCAACGCATTGAGTACTTTGCAACACATACTTAATCATAGGGTCTGAAATGTTTAACGTCCCAACGTTTAACTATGACGTTGGGACGTTAAACATTATCCACCACGGCTATCTTAAACTTAAAAAAAATACTTTTGATCCGATTGAAGCAGAAAAGCTTAATGCTGATATATTTCGTATGGTGCGTGTAGAGAACCGGACACCTTATATACTGTATACGAGGCATTCCGTTTTAGTCTTCACGGGTGACAACGCATCTGCATTATGACTCTTAATCTATGACCGAAGTAGACGTCTATGGGCCACAGCATCCATTTACCATGATGTGTGCTCATTTGTCACTTGTCAGAAAAAATTGCATTTTGGTTTTGCAATTGCAATTGCAAGCACGACATGCTCCGTACTTCAGAATCCACGAAAGAAGCTCAGCGCTAGTCTCAAATTTGAGTATTCGATTTAACTGAAATAAGGTTTTTTAAGCATTGTTTTAATCGTAGTTTAATCACGAAATATGTTCGAAATTTCCAAAAGCGATTTAATTTATAACATGCTTCCGACGCTGATTATTGTCTTGTTAATGTGTTAATGGCATGTGTAAAAGGTAATCTCATTTCAACTAGATAATAATAATTAATACTTGAACAAGAGCACGTGTATATTTCAGCCTAATGTAAATGTCGAAGTAAAATACAGGGTTGCGGCTTATATTTGGAAGTAATTGAAAGTAAAGACTAGAAATGAGTTGAGGGGTGACTCGAAGAATAGGCCTAGTCAGTTTGAATAGCCTATCATGTAGATGATGTCATAGGGTCTTGGTTGAATAGGGGCAAAAAGTTCTCATTATACTCCTAGGGGGTCAAAATGGTCAAAAACAAAACAAAATTATAATTCTTATTTCGGCTATAACTCCGCCTCCTTCGGAGGTTCTTACACAGTCTACTTCCCACATCCCACTTGTAGAAATATTAAATAATAACTACTACTAACTTTTACTTTTTTTGTTGATGAATAAATGATTTAATCCATATTAGTATGTGTCAAAGTTTATTTTATTAGCAAAGTGCGGAAGTAAAGTTTATCAGTGTTTAGATAATACAGTTTGTTTTAAACCTTTTGTATTTTACTGGTCAAAATTCGAACATTTGATGTAATATGACAAAAATTATTTATCTATGTTTACTTTGTTTGCTACCTTACCGACAACATATTATAACAGTAGTAGAGCCACGCGGCAGATTTTGCTGTCGCACGGATGGGCCGGCTCGAACCGGGGTGGTACCACGACCTCACAGAATACCAGCGTGAAGTAGAGGTTTACCTCTGCGTTTCGCTTGGTGAGTGCAGGTGGCCGGAGGCCCTTTTTACTGGAAATGAGGCATTCCATCTTAGTCCTCACGGGTGACAACGCATCTGCATTTTGATTCGCAAACGAGGATAGATGTAGATGTCTATGGGCCGCAGCAACCACTTACCATCAGGTGGACTGTGTGCTCGTTTGTCACCCTTATCCTATAAAAAAAAACATACAACCCTTTTTTTATTCTGCACAGCGATGGTACCTTTTAACTACAGTACCTTTTGAATTATATTATGTTTAATGATGTAAAGGATAAGGATGTAAAGGAGGCGAAAGAGGTGTGTCAGGATCGCTCCAAATGGAAGTCCGTAGTCCCTGCCTACCCCACTCGGTGACAGGCGTGAGTGTTTATGTATGTGTCTTATGTTTAATTTACCTCCTTTTATACTAAAAACTAAAAAAAAGGTTAAACAGTTTTTGCTATTCACGTATTAATATAAAAATTGTTATGTTCCTTGTTTATATAGGTGTTATTTGCGTGTATTTATTTAGTAGTAACTTATAATAGTATAATATTAGTTCTTATGAAATAAATAAATTAACACATTTAAGAGACAGATTTAGTTCCATTTTTATCTATATAAATAAATAAAATTCAAGCGTCCATTTGTAATACTAATCCCCGTAAGGGCTGGGCCGATTTCGACGGGACTTTCACTGATGTCTCAGTGATCGCGTGAGTGAAAACCGGCAGCGATCACCGAATGATGAGAGGCACACTAAACTTAAACGTTAAGTTGGAGAGGTCTCGTCTAATGAATTCAATGCTCCGTCCCCCGTCGTACTCTAATCCAAAGTCCCGAAGCCTTTCAGATCGAGCTACAAAACCGTTTTCAGTGCCTAGAAGATTGAAATCCAGTGGACAATATATATATATACACATGCTCGTGGAAATTGCCCATGCGGTCGGAGCTAAGTTCTGTAAGACCCGCCGCAGAAGGACACAAAAATTATACAATCACACTCTTAATCTCATGGCTGTCAGACGGGAAATGATGCTGAAGTCTTCAGCAGCATTGACAGTTTTATTCTGCTCTACTAACTAGGAACTAGGGTTCTAAAGTCTTTGCCAGAAAGTGCTAACTGTCGAAGCTGAAGACCGAATGTGGCAGTATCGTTTCCGAGACACCCGAGATTTTGAGTGAGATTGAGAGGTTCTATGGGCAGCTGTACACGTCATCGTTGGAGCCACACACAAGTGTGAGTAACGATCCAAGAGTAAGTCTTATCCGACACTATTCCGATGATATCCCGGACGTCAGTATGAGCGAGATTAGAATGGCTCTCCATAACCTTAAAAACGGAAAGGCGAAGATGGAATTACAGCCAAGCTTCTGAAAGCGGATGGAAAACCGGTACCTAACGTTCTTCAGAAGCTCTTTAATTCCGTCTTTCATGGAGGCACTAACCCGGAGGCGTAGAGCAGAAGTGCGGTGACTTGTTCTTCAAGAAAGGTGACAACGATCTCTTGAATAACTACAGACCGATTTCCCTTCTGTGCTGCGTCTACGTGATGTTTTCGAGATTCATTACGAATCATCCTGCATGCAGTCTCGACGACTTCCAGCTTTTCGAACAAGCCGCTTTCCGAAAAGGCTTTAGCACCATAGATCACATACATACCCTTCGGCTAATTGTACAGAAGTCCGAGGAGTACAATCTGCCACTATGTCTCGCATATGTTGACTATGAGAAAGCCTTTGATTCCTTCGAAATTTGGGTAGTGCTGCAGTCACTCCAGCGGTGCCAAGTGCACTGTCGGTATATCGAAGTGCTAAAGTGTTTGTATAGTAGGGCCACGAAGGCTATCCGAGTACAGAACCAGAGCACGACACCTATTCAACTGCAGAGAGGTGTAACACAGGTTGTCATAACATCCCCGAAACTCTTCACCGCTGCATTGGGAGACGTTTTCAAGTTACTGGACTGGAAAGGATACGGTATTAACCTCAATGGCGAGTACACAGCTCACCTTCGATTTGCCGACAATTTAGTGCTTATGGCAGAATCGCTAGGGGATCTAAGCACTATGCTCAATAACCTCAATAGTGTCTCCCAACGGATAGGTCTTGAGATGAACATGGACAAAACAAAAATCATATTTAACGTCCATGTCACACCTATGCCGGTAGTTGTTGGGAGCACTAAGCTCGAAGTTGTTGAGGAATATGTTTGCCTGGGACAAATAGTTCGAATAGGTAACTCCAACTTCGACCGAGAGTTCAATCGACGAATTCAACTCGGCTGGGCAGCGTTCGGGAGATTACGACACAACTTCTCGTTAGACATACCTCAAAACCTTAAAACTAGATTGTTCAACCAGTGCGTATTTCTAGTGATGACCTATGGATCTGAGACGTGGTCCTTCACTTCTGGCCGTATGAGGAAGCTCAAAGTAGCTCAGCGAGCTGTGGAAAGAGCTGTACTCGGCGTTTCTCTGGGTGATATACTTAAAAACGAGGATATCCGCAGTAGAACCAGAGTAACTGACATAGACCAAAGAATTAGTATGCTGAAGTGGCAATGGGCCGGCCATATAGCTCGAAGAACCGGCAACCGATGGGGAAGAAAGGTTCTCGAGTGGCAGCTTCGTATCGGCAGGCGAAGTGTAGGGCGTCCCCCCGCTAGATGGAGTGACGACCTGGTAAGACATGCAGGAAGTCAATGGATGCAGGTGGCTCAGGACCGTGCTTTGTGGCATTCCTTGGGGGAGGCCTGAGTTCAGCAGTGGACTTGTAAAGGGCTGTAATGATGATTCTTTCAAATCAGGTTCCAATTAGCGAAGATATCGCGAACAAACATACAAAAAAAGCAGTCGATTTGTGCACCTCCTCCTGTTTTGAATTTGGTTAAGACTAAGCTGTGAACCAAGATGTTATAGAATAGCATATTTTCTTATTCAATATAGATTACACGTAATTGTTATTGAAATTAATTTTTGACTTTACCACTAGTACGGAAAAAAAAGACATTGTACCGGGGAAGAACCAGCAAGAAACCCAGCGGGACTTTTTCTAAAGTAAATTATACAATATGAAAGGTTGTACAAATTTATTTTAGAAACAGCTCGGAAGCGATCACCTCATTCCTGTGGGTTATACCATGTATTTATTAATATTAGAATAACCCTTATTATGTAGTTTTTGTTGTATAAAGGTAACAATGTATAAAAGTATGTGTGGTAATGAATGGTACAAATGCTACGATAACGAATATCGTAATGCCTAATGATATTCGTCGACACACGATTATTGCATTCGTATTTGTTTCATCACTACTAATTTTATTTTTCTCAACTGTTCTTAACGTGAAGAGCAACGCAAATCGCCGGATAAAATTCAATATCACTGGAAAGATTATTGTTATGTAAAGCTGGAAGATCAAGTCGTACTGAAGCCGTTGTTTATAAATATAAACTTATTTTTCTCTAAGTGCTTGTTTACAGAGTTGTCTCAATGCAGCCAGTTTTATTGTAAGAGGATAAAATTGCAAACATTATTTCGAAATACATTTCTATTAAAACATAAATGCATATAAAAATGTAATATATAACGACGAAATTGGCACTAAGAATCAGAAAGATTTTGGCCTACAAACACTGACAATGAGAAGAGAGTACTAAAATTTTCTGAACTGCCTCTGCGAAAAGCTATTAACTAAAGACCATTGGCAAGTGCCATTGCAATTTTTTATCTAAGCCGGATATCTGGCGAAACTTTACATCGTTGAAATCGATGCCTTCCCTAAGAGTTCCTTTAGGGAATCTATTCTATTTACGGAAAGTAAGTACAACGATTTAAATTCTTGATGAAGGTAGAGTTCGGATCTGAACAATATTTTGCTAATCTCTGCCATTCCGTTGAAAGTGGTCGTTCCAGTTTATTGGGGATGATTTATTGCTTTTACGTGATAGTGTTTTCATACTTTACGTGACATCATACGAATACTGTGTAAAGTCGAAATTGGCACAATCAAACATTTGATTTCGATTAAAAACTTCAGCCTTTTAAAATACTTTTATATAAATGAAGTTAAATCTGAAAGAGCAAATATCTGTTATTTTAAAAGCATAATCCATTTCAGCCATTTAAGCCATTTAAATTTATTAGTTATTTAATCTTGCGATCATAAATTTAGACTTGTCTCCAGGCTGTTGCGTACCTCAATTGGATAATAGCATTTTCCAAAGACGCGTCGATTAACTAGCCTTTAGCTTCCCATATCCAGATGCTACCAGCGTAGACACAGGCTAGTAGGTTTTCCTTGACACAATCTCTACTCACACTCACACGTTTGTACTAACTTTTTTCACTTTGGGATGGAAGTGATAAGCCCATTGCCACTTTAGTTCCTTATGTCCAACCAAAACGAATCCCAAGCGAACAATAAAGGGCCAGCCAGAAGTTGTCGCTCCAAGTCAGTTGCATAACATATGGATTGCCGCAGGATCTTGCCACTCCGAGTGTAATTACTGAGCTAACTTCGGCTCCGCGTTGGCAGTCAAAACTGAGGAAGGAACGGTCAATCCCCGTGGCCTTTATAGCTTAAGTTAAGAAATAGGGAAATAGAAGTGCATCTGGTAGGAAGGTTTACCATTCATCTTTTTAATGGGAACGGTACAGATGATGGAGATAGTGAAACACCATCAGATTATAGTCGGTGCGTGTTTGAAATAACTCACCTTGTCCCTAGAGGGCGAGTACGCGTAGATATTTAACAATGATAAAAATAAATAGTATGCAGATTTTTTTACGTGGTAGAGCCATGCTGCAGCTATATTAATAGTATAGTTGTAGCAAGAATGGGTCGGCTCGAGCGGGGAAGGACCACGCTCTCACAGAATACCAGCATAAAATAGCAGCTTAATGCTGCTGTGTTTCGTATGGTGGGTGTAGAGAACCGGACACCCTTTTTACTGGGATAAAAGAGGCATTCTGTCTTAGCCCTCACGGCCGATAACGCATCTGCATTTCAATTCTCAAACGAAGATAGATGTAGATATCTATGAGCCACAGCAACCACTTACCATCAGGTGGACTGTGTGTTCGTTTGTCACCCTTATTCTATAAAAAAATCAAAGAATTTACACAGTACAGTCCTTATTCTTAACCTCAGGCTACTGTTGCAGTCTCTAAGTATATTCCGTCATTCCTGCTTCGTTAGTAGAGTAAGCTTCGCTCACTCGTGATTGCGATTACTCTGAAAATTATTTTAGGAACCGACGCCAAAGGGCACTTCTTTCCGTTTTTTTTGTTCTTATTGACCCTGTATTCCCTCTATCGAGGAAATGATTTAATTAGTAAGTGTCAACGTTGGAGTGACCTATAGCAGTTTTTTCTTTTTAACACCAATCTGCTGTCATTCTCATGGAGTTTAAGTTTGAATTGAAAAGTTTTTACTTGTTTCAATCCTAACAAGCTTAAACCGATATAAAGGCGTTGCCAAACTTTTTCTTACGGAGTTATCTGAACTTTGATAAACAACAAAGAAATAATTTTCCGGTCTTTCAGACAGTTTAATATTAATTTAACGAAAATATAAAAGATTATGTTTAAAGGCACGCCGGCTTTGTAGTGCAGTGACTATGCGATTACAGACTGCGTGTGGCGAGTTCGAATCCCACATCGAACAAGCATTTTTAAAGTTCGGTTAAAATATAATTTTTACTGATCTGCTTGCTCATGTGAAATTTATGTATGATAAACCCCTTTACGATAAATGAGAAATTTATTATATGAAAGTTCAAAAACACAAAATATATTTAAACAACCTTATAAAATGTGACCCAAAGATTTTGGGTATTGATTGACAATGTTTCAAGCATGTGAGTACTACAAAACCTAGATCCATATCGATGCAAGGTACCTGCGGTCACTATTTCAACGTTATTCTTTCATAGTACTGGTAAAGTCAATCGCCTTTTAAATGTATAAAAACACGATTTTATAAGTAAAATGTTTATTGAAGTTTTTTTCTTTTAATTATATGTAATAATATTCAGTTATCATTTATAGATTTTGACCGTGACAAAAGCGGTTTTCGATTTTTTTTTATAGGCTAAGGGTGATAAACGAGCACACAGTTAACCTGATGGTAAGTGGTTGCTGTGGCCTATAGACATCTACATCTATCCTCGATTACGAATCAAAATGCAAATGCGTTGTCACCCGTGAGGGCTAAGATGTAATTCTTCGTTTCTTGTAAAAGGGGTCTCCAGTTCTCTACACTCACCTTACGAAACACAGCAGTATTAAGGTGCTATTTTGCGCTGGTATTCTGTGAGAGCGTGGTCCTTCCCCGGTCGAGCCGATCCATTCGTGCTACAAATATACCAGAAATATAGCTGCAGCATGGCTCTACCACGTAGCATTTTATTTCTAGTAAAGTTTATAACAACTCTCAAGAACACTGTCGATTGCAAAATCATTTTAATATAATATTCATGAAAAAAATGTTTCTAATTAATAACTATTTCAAATTTAATGCAATCCATCAAAGAAATAAGTTGAATGAGAAAGACAAATCTTTTAGTCATATATATATATATATATATATATATATATATATATATATATATATATATATATATATATATGTCGTAGCCAACTAGCTTAATTAGTCTTTCAGTTAACAGTCTAGCCTTTTTTATTAAACGACGCTGTTCAACTAGCGCCCTGAATGATATTCAATCGATGCGTTTAATACAACATTGCAACTATCTCGTAATATCATTGACATTAGGTTAAAGATGCGGCTGGGTTGGCCCTTGGGCCACCCTAAAGCCGCGTACATCACATACCGCATAATTAGTCACAGACCACCGGCCGTCTCGTTGAATGAAATTAATAGGGTGACCGTGGCATGTAATGTCTAGTCTGTTAATTGAAAGGCTAATTAAGCTAGTTGGCTGCGACATATACACCACTGTAGTTAACTTAAAAACATCGATTGATCCGGGTGACTTATATTCGTAATCAAGTTTTCACGATTCACAGATAAACTAGTGTATTGTGTTTTATCAATTTACATGAAAGCAACTCTGAAGTAAGCTTGCGCCATAAAGTTTAGCTCAACGGTGCAATGGTATGTATGTGTAATTAGACGTCGTTTACGCTTAGAGAAAGAAAAAAAACTAAGTGCAAATTTTTTATTGAACCAGGGTAACACACACATGAAGTCGACACGGGCACACATTCCACCTGATGGTACGTGGATGCTGTGGCCCATACACATCTACGTTTATCCTCGATTAAGAATCAAAATCCAGATGCGTTTTCGCTCTTGCGGACTAAGATAGAATATCTCTTTCTAGTAAAAAGGGGTCTCCGATTTTCTACACTCACGATAGAAGTACAAACAGCATTAAGCTGCTATTTTACACTGGTATTCTGCGAGAGCGTGGTCCCACCCCGGTCGAGTCGACCCATTCCTGCTACAACCATAATATTGCTGCAGCGTGGTTCTACCACGTATAAATACATCTTAGGTAGGTCTCCCTTCATATGAGACACTATTTTAATTTTATCCGACTTTAAAAAAGGTGGAAGTTCTTAATTAATTGGAATAGATTTCATGTATGTTAACGATAATTCTTTACCACATGGTTCGATTACATTGATTTACTATTTGTTCAAAAAGGGGTGTACCTCAGCGGTAGTCTCATGTAACTTTTGTTAAGATTCAATGATGGGATCCATGAGAAAGTAACCAAACTCTTCAATTTGTATTTTTAACAATTTTTAATAATTTTTTGTCAACGGATTTCGATGATTATATTCTTTAAAGTTCTATAAAGTTGTTTTACTTTTGAAAGTTTTAAGTTGTTGCATTATATATCTTTTATATTACCCAAATAAATAATACAAATGACACAGTTTAGGATTATAAAGGTACGTTATAAATGATTTATACGTCAGTAAAATTAATCCTCTATTGTTTCAAAATATGTACCGACATGTTTTTGAATGTCAATTAACAAATGATGATTTTCCATTATGTACTGATAGACCCCGAAAGCACTTTTATGAAATTTCTTTAAGTTTATACGCTGTGTTGTAAAATCATCGAAACTTCTTTTGCCCGTGTAAACCTACCTTTGTTAAATATTTATAGAAATAAAGTAGACGTTCTAACCACCATATATTATAAGCTGTCTTGTTAATTTTAACTTCCCTCCATCTGACGGGAAAATAAGGCATTCCAAAAGAAACCAGTCCCATTTATTAGAATTATTACAACAATTTACTATTTCACTGCGTAAGTATTTTATAGAAAAGGATAATCTGTTTGAAATATTGGTTGAGGTATGACGTACGTGCTATCTTTATTTAATATCGCTTTTAGTGACATTAATGGGTGGGTAGATGTTCCCTACTATCTTGGCGGCAATTCAAATACTACCGAAAAATAAATTTAATATAACAAATTGAATGAATCATTTGATATTACAGGTGTGATAAGAAATCAAGAGACGTATGACTCTATTTATTAAGAGTCCTTTTGAGTAAAAACATCAATTTAAAAGCTTAGTTACATGTACGCGGAAAAAGTTAAAAGAGTTATTAATTCAACCTCAATATATTCTTCGCAATGCAGGAGTGATTGTTTTGAGGGTAAGTGAGCAATACGATATAAGAGACAGAGTTTCGTAACAATGAGTGGGAGGGGGGGAGGCGCAACAATGATTGCCAGCAGCCTCGGCGTCGACCCGCGCTTTGTCCGTGAAACTCGAACGCGGAAAGTTGCACTAAACTTGTAAACCTCGTAAAGATTGGCACGCCACCAGCGGCACGGGTGGCAATCGATTCCTCGAGGTCGGGAACCACCGTGGGGGTTTGCACTAGCCTTCGCGGTATCGTGTTGGAGCGCAGCGTCAAGCGGTGACAGGCAGCCGGCTCGGCGGCGGTGGCGTCGGCGAGCGGCCGCGGCGGCGCCTCCACGCTACTGCGGCACGCGCCCGACCTCCCCACCCCCCCCGCACCACGACGCATCCCAAACCCCGCAGCACCCGCGCACCCTGCGCGCCGCCGCCCGCACGCACGCCGCATTCTTGCGTTCCGCTCGCCCTCGGCGCGGAAACAATCCGCACAAAGAGCTTAGGCCTCTCCGAGCTCCACACGCCACATGTTGCTGCCGCGTCCTATTAAGCAACGCTTTTTATTAGTCCGCTCATATGTTTTCCTTCGGCAACTTAAGGCGGCATAAGTTTTCAGAACATCGCCTTCAAACATTGGGAATAATTCAGTTAATGGATTTTACTTTTATCATTTGTAGATATATATTATTATTTTAACGAAATATCACATAAAAGTTAAGCTGTACTTTTTCGAAATATTCTATTACGAACACGATAGGGTTACCATGTAAACTTATGAAAGTCAATCTTCAAAATTAAATTGGGATTCGAGTTTGAAAGATTAAATATAACTCAAGCTTTTAATTAAGCCGAAAGAAACCTTTTAACAAAATAAAAGCGACAGTAACCTAGTGGCAGGGTGCGGATTGCAAACTTTGGCATTGAGTTGCAGCGTTAAGTTGCGGATTCGAATCCTTCACGGAAAAAGTATTTTTATGGCTTACAAATAATTATTCCGGATCTGAATGTTAGTCCTTGTGAAATTTATGAAAAAAAAACTCAAAAGGTCGTGGGTCCGAATCCGCATTCGGCTACTGTCGTGAACCACTCCTAGCACAAGCTGGTTAAAATAAATATTAGTAATATTAGTAGCAATGCTAATATTATTATTAAAAAAATATAAATAATTAACATAGGTTTAAGTTAATTTATTAAGATAATACTTACTAAGTTACTTAAGTATTGCATAATCATACTCTTGTTCCTATTTTCCTGCAGTCAATATAATACTTATGCGATAAGTTCGGCTTTTGCATGCGTTCAACTGTAATTAAAATTATGGAGTATCAACTCTACAATCAGAGTTTTAAGTCTATAAATAATTCGCAATTAGTGGCAAGCACAGAAGATTATCAACAAATCGATTGTCAGTTGCTAAAGTTTAAGTTTTAACTTACAAACTTTCAAGTGATCAAAGCTTCGCTCAAAGGAAATTTTACGAAATCTAAAGTTATAATTTGAGTTCAAACTAAAGGGAATTCCTATCGATGACCGTAATCCGATAGTATGAACTTGCAGTATCAAAGTATCAAAACTTTAAAAGAATACGACTACTCATTCTAGGAGAGATATTTTTACGTGGCCGAGCCACGACGCAGCTAAAGGTATTGTGGTTGTAGCAAGCACGGGTCGGCTCGACCGGGGAAGGACCACGCTCTCATAGAATACCAGCGTAAAATAGCAGCTTAATGCTGCTGTGTTTCGTATGGTGAGTGTTGAGAACTCTAAACACTTTGGAGGATAGAGGTAGATGTCTCACATTTAACGCGATAACATCTGTAAATAATTCCTTTTTTCCTTTTTTATTCCTAAAAATATATAATTATTATAGCACATAATAAAGTAACATTTAGAAGTCTGGCCTATTACAAGTGTTGATGTAATGGTGAGTAATGAATTACGAATGTCGTCCTCACTGTCGTCGAAATAAGCCAATGTCATTAATTAATCAGCGAAGTAACTGTCTCCTACGACAATTGTTTCCTAATGTGTGTTTTCGTGGTGTAATAAAGTTGGATCGAAATTATAATGCAATTAAAAAGAATGAGGGCCCATAATCTTTCGTTTACCACATATCGCTAAGAGCAACTCAGTTGAAGTTTTTGAAGTGAAAACTTCTTTAGCGGCGTTGTGCACTTTTTTTGTAATGGGTAAAAAATGTTAAACTCGCGTCAGGTCACGTGTCCTGATCGAAAATTCGTAAGACGGACGGAGAGTAGACAGCCGGCGTGGCGTAGGAGAGGAAGTAAGTTAGGTTTAATTAATTTTCATTTATTAATTAATATAATTTTATTATTAAGATTAGGTTTCGATCGATTCTACTGTACTGCTTGACGAAATTATTAATATAGATACATATGTACTTACACATTATAGATGTAATATTTGTAATATGTTTATACTTTATAGCATTAACCTATATTTTCATAACATCACAATAAGCACATGTGCGGTGTAGGTTTACCAAATAAATAATTTCGAATGAAAATAAATGAAATAAGATAGTAATAAATAATCTCCGCCATTCCAAAAATGCACTACGTTAATATTCAAGTTTTCACTTCTGCCGGCACTCCCGGAATGCAACCCGTCGTTTTTTTGTTAGAAGATTCGTTTTTAATAAAATTTGATCAGTTTCTAGAGTATTAAATAAATACACATAAATATGTCTCGGTGGTTTGTTCCTTAATGTTTTCCAAGTACTTTCTTTACTTTATCTTCTTTTGGGAATATCTGTAGTTTGAATGATATATTGATAATTAAATTAAAATTAAATGTAACTAATATTACAAAAATAAACATTTACTCTATTATTTTCCTAATAAGATAACTTTAATAAGTCAAATTTACAACTCTCGTATTGAAGCGCTAGATGCGGCTGTCATCGTATTCCTGAGTGCCCCGACTGGCGCTGAAAGTAAATACAAACATCATGATAGTCTGAAATGAGAAAACGACTCTTTGACGAGTTCCTTGGCGTCTCTTTGCATTGCTTGTCTCTGCGTGGCGACAGTATTCGGTCGAATAAATGGCGTTTAAGCATTCGCGGCACCGCAAACTCGAATCAAACTTGGTAAGATGGTAATATTTCTGACTGCAACTCAATTAGTATTTCATTTTGTTGTGGAGACTATTGTATCAATGTAATATTTTTTTTCACCACAAGATTATTATAAAATTTTAGTATTTTGTTCTCGTATATGTAAATTGTCACCTAACGCTAGGAGATTTCTTAGTTATTTTTTTTAAATTTAAAATATAATTATTTTTAAAGGTTTCTGATATTGATAACATTCATAATTTCCATAGTGACCAAGATCAGGTACTAGTCACCGGTTACACGCTTTACTATCACGTAATCTCGGATCATTACTTGACGGGGAAAGTTTGCGCATTGATGTATGAATCCGACTAGGAGCGGAGATTTGTCAACCTCATTAGTGTCCCTGTAGTAGCAGCGTCGACGAGTTTACTTTTCACGGACTTTCATGTAAGAAAAGTGCTGAATTTTTACGGTATGGTTCTTTGAACGATGTCATCCAAAGAGCTCTTGTCTCTATAAATGTTCCCTCAGTTTTAGAGCCTTGTGGAATATTTAGAGACAATGGCTTGCCATAGAGAAAGACAAATGTAGATGCAACTGAACTAACTAAGCGGAGCAAATATGATTCTCTGAGAGATGACTACATATTTGTGCTATTTGCTGTAGAAACTATCGGTGCGTTGGGTCCACGTGCGGTGAAGTCCCTAAAGGAACTCTATCCGTGAGGGCTGGTTCTTTTCTCGTTCAAAGGCTAAGTATAACAATTGAGAGAGGAAACGCAACCAGCGTTCTTAGAACGAAACCACGGGGAGTAGGACTATATGATAATTTAAGTAATTAGTTTCAGTTTTATTTAATTATATTTTTAATATTGTATATATTTTAAGGTAATGTATACAATAAAATAAGAATTTCAGATATTTGTTCAAATAATAGAATTAATTTCTTTTATTACTGCAGCAAGAATTGCTTATTTTTGATTTACTAATATTAGTAGCATTAAATTAATCTAAATTTTACGGATTTTATCACGTTTAATTATTCATTTTGTATAAAATTCACGGCGTTTGAGTGCTTTGAGTATCTTTTTTTTAATTTCAACAGCCTCACGAATCATTCTTGTCAGAAATCTGTGTCATTCGCAGACATACTGTCCGTCGCTGATTGTTGACTTCCCGGAGTGACATACCTACTTCATATCATATGTTTGGTTTGCCTTAGGCGGATTCAGAATCAAGCTTGTATACTTTTCATATTTTAGAATGATATGTTAACTGGATCCTCGTAAAAACTTACCAATCTTCCAGGGTTTTAAACGTGATAGAGCCATGCTGCAGCTGTATTAATTGTATAATTGGAGCCCGAATGGGTCGGCCCGATCGTAAAAGGATAATGGATCTTAACATATGGGGCGCCGTTAGAATCATCTTAGTTGTAGAAGTGACATAGGATATAAAACTTTTCTCTTTTCAGTAAACCTTTTAAGCATTCTGATTTTTTAATAACTGTTTCAACCTTTGGAATTGTATTTCATGTATATTCACGTGGTAGAGCCGTGCTGCAGCTATATTAGTAGTATAGTTGTAGCACGAATGGGTCGGTTCGACCGGGGAAGGACCACTCTCTCACAGAATACCAGCTTAACACTACTGTGTTTCGTATGGTGAGTGTAGAGAACCGGAGACCCTTTTTACTGGAAACGAGGCATTCTATCTTAGTCCTCACGGGTGGCAACGCATCTGCATTTTGATTCGCAAACGAGGATAAATGTAGATGTCTATGGGCCACAGCAGCCACTTACCATAAGGTGGACTGTGTGCTCGTTTGTCAACCTATGCTATAAAAAAAACGAAAATTTTAGATTAAAAAAGTTTCACTTACGTAGCTTTATGTATGTATAAAAAAACATGATCTGTATAAATCGCGGAAATAACACGAACTTAATTAGCGAACCAAGTAATCTGAGAAATGATTCTCATATTCTTCAAAATATGTAAAATAAAATATAATAATATCGATAATAATAAAATAATCGTTTATTTTCAATCACAATAACCAAACTAATAATTGGCCTTTGTGAAAATAAAACATAATTCTGTATGTTACGAAATATAATAGAATACGTGGATATTTTCAAACAGTCGAAAACAAATATATTAAAGAGTTTAAAACTTAAGAAAAACGGTAGTGGTTGAATGAACAATAGCTATTAGCTGCAGCAATGCACTACGTTTCATCCAATTTATTATAAGGAGAAGGGTTTGTGTTTAGAGTAAGTAATAAACATTATTCTATTAGATGTTGGATAAATAAATATTCACCAAACTACGCTTACCTCTGCTATTCATAAAAAGATTTTATCTTCAATATTTTTGACATTCTAAAATCGTTAAATATACTTTATATTGTCTTACATATACCGATTACACTGTGGATTATAAATCTTAAATCGACATTAACTCTGAATACCGGCACAAATTTTGCGAAGATGATTTAATAAAAGCGCCTTTTACTATGCCATATTGTGTTATTCTCATCCCATCAATGACTCCTAATGTATCCTTTGTATGTACACAATTTAAATTTTAGCGACTTTGTAAAGTCTATTTTAATAAAAAGGCTTCAGATTTTCATAAAAGCAATAGATACAAATAAATTACGTTATTTAGTTACTGACGTAGTTACCTAGTCACCGAAATTTACTATCATCAATTCCACTTTGCGGTTTCGGAACTATACTGTTCCGTCATGAGTGCCTGCGGCATGCCTCTGCTTTGTCATCGTGTTTTTCGACTGATCCAACTTGCATATTAATGTAAGCTCCGCTCACATTTGTCAAACCAATTCGTAAATCGGCACAGTTTCCGTTAATTATATTTGTTGGCCCTGTGCAAATAGATTAGTTACTGTTTTGATTTATTTTTTAAACGTTACCCTACACTATGATTTTCTCGTGTATCACGAAGGCAGTTTACATACATTCTTATTATTTTAATATTGATTATGATTTAATTGATTTAATAATGTGATTATAATTGAAGTAATTTATGATTAAGTAGTGAAGAGGCGTTCTAAAAACCTTATTGGTGACCTTGGTTTGGTCAAAACCAATCTCGACAGCCTCGAGCACAAGTGCAGTGTAGCCAGACTCTCGATATTCTATAGGATGTATCTCGGAGTGTCGTAGGAATTACATACTATACTGCTACCCTCACCTTGCCACCATCAGACAAAAAGGCGGGCGACGGTTCATGCCTTTGATATCAATATTACATACATTTGAAATTACATACTATACTGCTACCCTCACCTTGCCACCATCAGACAAAAAGGCGGGCGACGGTTCATGTCTTTGATATCAATATTACATACATTTGAAACAAACGGCTTGTTTAGTCTTTAGTAATGCATATAGCAAAGGAGTGGAATAATTTGCTGGCGTCTGACTTACCACCTAAATGTTATTTTTATTCAAGAGGAGCCAAACGAGCATGCTGCTCACCTGTTGGTAAGTGATTTCTGTTGTTCATGAACACCTGCAGCACTAGGGGAATTGTAGGTGTGTTACCGGTCTTTTAGGAAGTCTTGTCTTGTTACACCCAGATACCCAAAAACATTCAGCGTGCTATGGTTCAGAATTTCCCAGCGAGGATATCCGCAGAAGAACTGATATAATCCCATGGATCAGTAAGCTGAAGTGACAACGGGCTGACTATATAGCTGGAAGCAACGACAATCCATGGGGAATAAACAAGTTTCAAGGAGCAGTGTGTAACGACCGCCTACTAGATGGAGTAACGACCTGATGAAACACATGTAATCGATGAATGCAGGTGGCTCAGAACCAAAGCAGGGGCCAATGTTCAGCAGTGGACTTGTGATGGGATGTACTTATAGTGATAGTGATAGTTAGATTTAACAGATATAGATTTAATAGTTAACAATAAAAAATTGTGTTATAAATACCCTCAAAATTTATTTTCACACTTTGCTTACAAAAGTTTATTTTAAATTTGTATGTTACGATATCCTTAAACAGGAATTAACGAAGAATGATAAGCGTCATTAATTTCCTGAATTTGATCAAGAACTAAACTCATTTCAGGAGAGTTTGCAAGTTCTTTAAAGTGTTGAATCCTGCGACGTTAATTTTCCTTTAAACGTTTTTAAATTGAAGTACTTTGTTGTCTCCAATAAAATAGAATTTTTATTCAATATAGATTTTATAATTATGGAAAGTCATTTAAACTGGTTCGGGAAAAAAACCTCTATCCTGGGAAGATCCAGCGAGAAACCCAGCAGGATTTAAAATTAACAAAATAATATTTTAAACAATCGGTAGTAAAATATTTAGAAATAGCATAATAAGCCAATCACTTTATTTCCGGGGCTTTCTATCACCAATTATGTACTATACTGATATTTTTGCAGAAGAGAACCATAAGAGAAATTATAACCTGGGAACGAAAGAATCCCGTAGAGAAAAATTTAAAGAAATAAATATATTATCTTTGGCCTCCCCATATATTTACGAGAATTTAAAGTATGTATACAAAAATAAAAATAGTTTTATTAAGAATAGTGTGTATATTCTGTAAATACTAGGAACAAGCTTGTTAGTTATACTAGTTACTAGACTCCAAAATGGCGGTTATTCCTTTATGGGGCAATGTATACGCTTTTACAACCGCAAGTCCCAGAAAATATGCAGGTCCTGTGTATAAATAAATCAATTTTTTTTGTGAAGAAAATATTGTTTAATATAGGTTATTATACTACTAAAGAGTAACATGGTTGATAAAGACCCATGGGAATGAGATGGTCGCTACCATGCTGTTTCTAAATGTTCATACTTAATTTAATTAATCAGTTATGTAAAATAATCTTAAAAAAGTCCCGCTGGGTTTCTTGTGGTGTGCTTCCCAGGACAGTTTATTTCCGACCCAACGGTAAAGCTTAAATGATTTTCAATAAGTTTTCTTGTAATCAATATTGAATAAAAATGATTCTATTCTAATCTCCTAATCAATACAAAAAATGCATCTATCAGAAGTTATAACCTACAAGAGTAAATGGGTTGATAATTTTTCTTACGTTATTGAATTATATGAAACTAAAAGTTTTAAATATTATTAATTTATATGCTTTGTTCAGTAAAAAAACGCAATAAAGAGCGCCTATGAAGAATTAGATTTAGTGTTCGGGCCGTTTTACGAACGTTACACATGCCAACAGAAATAATCCAAAGACAAAACTTATAAAAATAATCAAACACAAATATAGACGAGTGGGACAGTAGCGCTGATACGTAAGTAAATATTAATAAAATCAATGACGTAATAAGTGTCTTTCACATGAATATTGTTATTTTTTGCATGTATAAAAGCGGTCACACATTAACTGGCGATAGCGGCAAGCGGATTCCAAAATACCATAGACATATTATTTATGTACATTATAAATAATATGTGTACATGAATATTGATTTAAATGTATTGTATTGACGAATGTTTATAAGTAAACATAAATAATACACACATAAGTTTTTTACGTGGTAGAGCCTTCCTGCAGCTATAATAATTGTATAGTAGTAGCACGAATGGGTCGACTCGATCGGGGAAGGACCACGCTCTGTAGTTTTAGCCGCTCAGCAGTTTTAAGCCGCAAAATAGCGGCTTAAAACTGCCGAGTTTCGTTTGGTGAGTGTAAAGAACCGGAGACCCTTTTTACTGGAAAAGAAGCATTCCATTTTAGTTCTCACGGCTGATTACGCATCTGCATTTTGATTCGCATACGAGGATAAGTATAGATGTCTATGGGCCACAGAAACCACTTTCCATCAGGTGGACTGTGTCTGCTCGCTTGTCACCCTCATTCTATAAAAAAAGTTAATGATGCCATATACCGACATCTGTCTTCGATTAAGAATAAAAGTAGTTTTTTTTTATAGAAGAGAGAGCAAACGAGCATGCGGCTCACCTGATGGTAAGTGACTACCGCCGCCCATGAACAACCGCAACACCAGGGGAATTGCAGATGCGTTGCCGGACTTTTAGAAAGGTGTATGCTCTTTTCTTGAAGGTTCCTAAGACGTATCGGTCCGGAAAATTCGCTGGTGGTAATTGATTCCACAAGAAAGTTGTGCGAGGGAGAAAACTTCTTCTAAATCGCATAGTGGTGGACTGCCAATCATCCAGATGATATGGATGGTAACGTAAGTTTTGTCGCGATGTGTGATGGTGAAATTGAGCGGCTGGAATTATTCCGATAAATTCCTCAGAGCACTCCCCGTGATAGATGCGATAAAATACGCAAAGAGATGCAACATCTCTAAGCAGTGCCAGTGTATCGAGCCGATCAATCAAGTCAAGTGGAAAGAGATGACACTGAGGTGCCCCGGCCCAGAGTTGAGAACAGTATTCCATGTGAGGCCGAACTTGCGCTTTGTAAAGTTGCAAGCGATGTGCCGGCAGCAAATACTGTCTCGCTCTGCTGAGCACGTCAAGCATTTTAGAGGCCAATTTGGCCTTCCCTTCCAAGTGAACACGAAACTGCACACTATTCGATATGTCGACGCCAAGGATTCCGATGCTAGCTGAGGCAGCAAGGGGAGTGCCTTGAAACTGAGGAGATACGACAAAGAGGTTCTTTTTAGCGGTAAACGCGCAAACTTGTGTCTTCTGGGGATTGAACTGGACTAGATTTAGTCGCCCTCAATCCGAGACATTGTTAAGTAAAGACTCGACTTCAGACACAAGTTTGTCCCGGTACTCGGCGACGTTTTCCCGAGAAATATTGGCACGGCCGGTATATAAGGCATCACCAGTGCTGTCGTCCGCATAGCAATGAATGCTGCCAGTTAGCAACATATCATTGATATGCAGGAGAAACAGCGTTGGTGATAGCACGCAGCCTTGTGGAACACCAGCGTGGATAGGTTTGAAATCAGAGCATGCAGCGTCTACTACGACCTTGATGCTCCGATCAGCAAGGAAACTGGTGATCTATTTGCACAATTTCTCGGGAAGCCCATAGGAAAGAAGCTTAGAAAGAAGCGCTTTGTGCCAGACCCGTTTGAAGGCCTTCGCTATGTCAAAACTAACGGCCAATGCCTCCACCTTGGACTCTACTGCTCCGCCCATCTATGAGTCAGATAGACTAGAAGATCACCAGCTGATCGACCCCGATGAAAACCGTATTGGCGGTCACTAATCAGCTGGTTATCCTCAAGGTACCTCATTAGCTGGCAGTTTATAGTGGATTCCATTATTTTGGAAAACAAGGAGGTGATGGCGATATGCCTGTAGTTGGACGGGTCTGAGCAGTCGCCTTTTTTAGGGATCGGGTGGACCAAAGCTGTCTTCCATGAATTCGGGACTACGCCTTGGGAGTAGGAGTAACAGAAAAGAGGCGTTAAAACCGGTGCCAACTTCGGAGCACACGTCTTTAGCATAATGGGATGGACTCCATAGAGCCCACTCGACTTGCTGACGTCCAGGGAGAAGAATGCTGTGAGAACCGAGCGCTGTGTAAACCGCACATCCGGCATGGAGCACTAATATCGCTGGATGGTCGGCGGTGTGTTCCCCCAAACATCTAGAGTCAAGTTGGACGCAAAGAGAGAGCTCAAAAGATCGGCTTTCTCCTTTGCGGCATGGGCCAGTGAGTCGTCTTCTCTGTGCAGAGATGGAAGAGAAGGCTGACAGAAGTTTCCTTGGACAGCCTTGGCGAGAGGCCAAGAAGGAAGGCGAACGTTCTCGCCAATTCTGCCGATGTGCTCAGACCTTGCCTTGGCAATGATGCTTTCGAAGGACCTGGAGGCGGAATTATACTTCTTTTTAAGTGCGCTGGTGTTTACATCCCGAGACGTTGATGCGTCAGCCCAGGCCCGTAGCACTCATGCTTATAGCGTGATGCTATTTTACAGTAGCGACCAAAACATGGCTGAAATCTGCCTCCGATGGGCACCACAGAGGATGGAATAAAAAGTTCCGTACCCTGAAGTACCACATCAACAACGGAATTAGCAACAACGCTGGGATCTAACGGCGAGAAGCAAACGCGCCCCCAAGGGTAGGATGCAAAAAAGACCGCATTCCGTCTCAATCGGCTGACCTATAGTGCCAAACACGGCTGCAAGCTGCAGATCGCAACTGCGATTGGAGCGTGAGTAGCACCGTACTCCGGATCAGACAATGGCCCGAAGAACCCAGAAGGACATCGACGGAGACCTGGTATATCCGTCCGGTTGAGAGGTGATCAGAAGGTCCAACAGGGAAGGTACATGTTCTTTTACATCTGGGATCCGCGTAGGCGAATTAACCAGTTGTGTTAGACCATATGCCAAAGCAAAGTCATAGACAGATCTACCCGCAAGATCGGTTAAACGAGAACCAAGCCAATCAGCTTGGTGGGCGTTAAAATCACCGAGTATCACAATATCTGCAGATGGGACCTGTTGTAGCACGGAGTCTGCAGCCATTTGGACGTGGTCGATGAGTCGGTCTGTGTCGGCATTACCGCTGTGGGACCTATAGAGGCACCCGTAGACGCGGGGGAGGTCGTTGCTGTCAACGCGCAACCATAGGATGGACAGGTCCGTACCTTCAAGACTGCCGAGGCGTCGAAAACAGATGTACTCTCTGTCGTATACGCAAACTCCAGCCCGGGGCACAGAGGAGTGTTCCAATTCCAAGTAGTATAGAGAATGTCCGATTTTCTACACTTACTATACGAAACACAGCAGTAGCAACTGCTATTTCATGCTAGTATTCCATGAGAGTGTCGTCCGTCTCCGAATGAACCGACCTAAGTGCTTTAGTTGTAATTTACCCAAACCGTGACTCTACGTAAAAGAGTATGTAAGAAATTGTATTTAGATATCATCTTTAAATGAAATAAAACTTCATAAAGAATTATTCTTTAATAATATATCCATTACTCGATACGATATTTTCAAGTGATGTTTGTGGACTGTTTTTTTCTTTTTCGAAACGACTCTAGATGTGGTTGCATATGGCCAAGGTACTCGATTCGAACGTTTCGATATGTAATAAGAAAAGTAATTTTATATTTTCACGTTTGCCATGTAAAAAGCACACCGCCGATAACACTGTCCCTTATTTCCAGTAAATGGGGTCTGGGCTTAGTTTTGTATACCTTCACGGCCGTCGAATGTAGTGATTACTAATTCTCTAGGCGTTCTTTTCAAAAGATACTTTTTCGGTCAGTAGCATACATCGAAAATGGTGGATATTAAGATTGAAATTGAGAGAAAAAGTAGGCATATTCCGGTTTTACCACATCCCACAAGAATGAAATCAGAAAGGAAATGAAAAGTCTTTATTTTTAGACGTAAGAAATTGAAATTTTATTCGTCAAATGTCAACATGTTTCCAAATTCAATTCAAATAAGATTCCTCTGTCCAGATAAGAAACGGTAAAAGAATGAATGAAGGCTGTCGATGAATGAAGGGTGTCGAATGGATAGCAATTTAATTCATCATAATCATTAAAGAATCATGCCCACTTTCCATACATTTGAAAACCTGATAGTGAAAGTTGATGTATAATTATAAAGTATAGTAGAAAAACTACATGTAAGCTCAGAAAATAATGTCATATAATTATTTTTACGATTTAAACGCTACGAATCCCAAAATATACTAATGTCACTTTTTAGGTTAGGATTTGCCGTAACCAAATAGGTAATAAAGAAATAAATGTGCTATAACTTATTATTAACGCTCGAATTGCTATTAAGATAGCAAAACTTATCTATTTATGGTCTAAGTCTACGTCTTTTTTACTTTGTGAATTTTTTGAAACCAACTGCCCCTAAGTCACCGCTTACTCTCGATGATTGTCACCATAAATTGAGTGTCTAGCTCTATCTGCAATTTCTTCAGCACACATAAATACTTACTAATTATATTTAGTAGTTCATCTTGTATTGTCAAAATGATCACTTATCAACCAAACACATTTCATTGGCCTATCGTATATACTTACTGATGAACAAAATGGGATAAACAAATAAAACACTATGTTAAAGTGGCATGGTTTATTAATTATCATCATTTTCACTTAAATCTCTCACCACCACGTCATCCAGAAATTCTGCTGGAGCAGAAATATCTTCTTGAACAAAATGGCACAGTAGACAACGAGACGCAAATGCAACAACGAAGAACTGCGCTAAAGAGTAATTGTGTTCTGTGAACTGCGCCGATGCCAATTGCAGAACTGTCAAATGTCAAAAAAAATCCGTTTCATTCGTCCACACTCGATGACATACTGAATGATTAATTTATTTTATTATTATATAATTTTATATTAATATGTACTATACAAATACAAATAAATAAATACTTACTGATTTAATGAAACATAAATTAATGTATAAAACTCAGAAGCAGAGTTAAATAAAGTAAAGTAGCAGTGTATAAAATGGAACGTACTAGAAAAAGGGTAGTTGAGATGCGTTCAAAACATATAATACGTTTACCCTTGACGTAGAATAAACTTATAGAAATATGTAAAAATATTTTTTTCCTGCGTTTCTTTTAACATAGTGATAAGCGTAATTAATTTACAATTCAATTAGCTGAATTTTAAGATTTATTTCATTTCTATACATTTTAAGGTGAAAAATGGGCATTGTTCTTTCTTAAATGATGGCAAAACTAATAATTACAAAGAAAAATATAAACTTGAAATATGGTGTGACATGATTAAATAACTCGATTTTCAATTTTTTTACAAATATCTTGAGAGAGAAAGAGTCTTGGAGAAAAATAAATCGGTCGATCGTTATGCCCAAAGCGTCCAGTCCAAGTGATGCTGATTGGATGCTGTAGATGGGCTACAGCATCCAATTAGCATATCAGACATCTACATTTATTCTCGATTAAGAATCAAAATGCAGATGCGTTGTCACCCGTGAGGACTAAGATGGAATGCCTCGTTTCTAGTAAAAAGGTTCTAGTAAACTTTACGCTGGTACGCTATTTTACGCTGGTACGTTATTTTACGCTGGTAAGCTATTTTACGCTGGTACTCTGCGAGTGCGTGATCCCACCCCAGTCAAATCGACCTATTCGAGCTACAATCATAATATAGCTTGGCACTATCATATGTAGACTTTTTTGCGAGTTGGAGCTCGCATGTCAATCAAAACAGTTTTAATTTCTCTGACAAATTCAAAGTAGCTCATTAGATCTATATTTTATTAGCCATAGTTAGTCTAAACTTAATAAAGTCTAGATAAATTTAGGTTTACTTTCAACTAGGTTTTATTGTGGATTCTTCCATTGTTTCCAATTTATCCTTTCTAATCTAAAGCCATTAATATCAAAATATTTTATATTTGTATTTAATAATTTGGCAAAATCCATTTCAGATTTCTGTATTATAAACGATACATTACAAGGCTAATGCCTGCGGAGATATTCAAAAGGAGGCGGAAACGCGTGAACCCTTTTTAGGCCGCAAACAGGCGGGAATATGGTATTACGTTGTGTATGATGGGCCGATTTTAAATGGATAAAACCGAAGTCCAATTTTATTGGAATGTAATGATTTCTTTTTAATGCGATGATTTGCATAGATTGGAATAAAATTAATACTTTTTAATCTGGAGGTAGCCGTGGTTAACTATGACATTGGAACATCAAACACCTTAGTCCCACCCATGACCATGGGTGCTGTAAATTACTCGAAACGTCGGGAATATAGAATAAGTTAACATACGCGATAAAATCCGTAACACTAGTTTTATTTATCGGAATGTTTTGATTTTAGCAAATAAAAAAAAATATATGGATTATAGTTATATATATATATATATATATAGGTTATTATAGGTATTAGATATTTGTGGGACACAGCATGAACTTATCATCCGGTACATAGTATTTGTTTATCACCCTCATTTCAGTATAAAAAACCTAACGGTAAAAGGTAACCTTGAAAAGGTTGTTAAAACTATGTTACAACTTGCAGTACCTATCAAAATCCACAATCGCAAGTTACAAAACTGAAATCTACTTCTTATTTTTATTTCAATCCGTGTGAGTATGCGAATAATAATCATTGAATTCATTTTAATTTGACGTGTTGACAGTACATCCGGAACAGTTTCAGTGTGTACAAATTGCATTGACGTCCTACGCTGTCTAGACTCGAATCTTTTAAAGTTATAATGACTCGCGGTCATGTAATAGAGTAGTTTAAATAGCGAATGTGTTTGTATCTTATTTAATGGCCAATTTACAGGTATCAAATATTTGTAAACTTATTCGTTTCACTGATGTATAAAATTAGTATAATATAATGGATTGCTATATTTCTTACTACCGTTTATATATTATTACACTTCATACATAAACGAGACTTCCGATCATTCGGCTAGAGGTTTAATTCTCGGGTCGGCCCGATAGCGGTTGTTGGGTTTTTCTGTGGAGATATTCTCAGTAGCACCCCGGAGTTAGGACGCTGGCGGTGTTTAACCCCTGTACCTTGGAAAGCAATCAAGTAATCATGCGCCTGATATCTCAAAGGTCGTGTCGGATTACCGATCCATCGGACTATACGGGTGAGAGAAAATAGAGTGCACATATACTTACAAACACGCTTGTATTATAATCCAGGTCTACGTAGATGACATTTCAGACAGTGGTAGAGCCCCGCAGTAGCTTTTGCTGTCGCATGGATGGACCGGTTCGAACCGGGGTGGTACCACGACCTCACAGAATACCAGCGTGAAGTAGAGGTTTACCTCTGCGTTTCGCTTGGTGAGTGCAGGTGGCCGGAGGCCCTTTTTACTGAAAATGAGGCATTCCATCTTAGTCCTCACGGGTGATAACGCATCTGCATTTTGATTTGTAATAGAGGATATATGTAGATGTCTATGGGCCGCAGCAACCACTTACCATCAGGTGGACTGTGTGCTCGGTTGTCACCCTTATCCTATAAAAAAAAGATGGCTAGTTCCGTTGAGCTACAACCCTAATATAGCTGTAGCATGCTTCACCTACATGCCATGGCTCTACCACATTGAACACTGTAGACGAAGAGCGGGCAAAGAGGCGCGCTTTGGGGGGAACTGTCAGAGGTGGATGGTGATGATAATGATAATGGAGCAATCACTGTCCATGATTGATAAATGTAAATATCAGATGTAGGGTGTGCTCCAATCACTTAATTACAGAATAGCGTAGCTATCGGGGCTTTACATAAAAACAGTATCAGCGCGTATAATGGTAACAAATAAATTTAATATCTCAGTAGTGACTACCATTCGAAAAGACGTGAGTGTAAACCCCGTATAGTCAAAAGTATTATTAAAATATTGTGGCTAGATGAAACAATTTACAAATCGCTTGGCAGCAACAGAATGCATTAGAAGAAAATAAAAAGAGATAAATGGAAGTAAAGATGGAATTCTAAGCCACCACTCGTTTCAGCATTTCAAAGTTCAAAGCATGCGGCTTGATTTGTTATTCGGTCAAATTTGTTCCAATTTTTATCTTGTTTGTCGTGATTAGATTCTTGCGAAATTCATCAGTGTAACGATGTGATAAGAGATGCTGCTGTTAAGCATGCATAGTTATGTATTTTGATGTAAACACGACATGAAGTCCATAACTTTAATGATAATATCCTCTAGACCAAATATTGGTCACGGTGACCAGTTTCAAAGGAGACTAGGCATTTGCGCAGGACAGCATTAAAGTGCCCGTATGCGCAAGCACAAGTGCAATCTCTATTCTCTCACTCTCATAGTCTGATCGGACGGCAAACCGACATTTGTTTGTTACGTGGTAGAGCCATTCTGCAGCTATATTAGTTGTATAGTTGTAGCACGAATGGGTCGGCTCGACCGGGGAAGGACCACGCTCTCACAGAATACCAGCGTTAAATAGCAGCTTAACACTAATGTATTTCGTATGGTGAGTGTAAAGAACCGGAGACCCATTTTACTGGAAAAGACCATACATCTGCATTTTGATTTGCAAACGAAGATAGATGTAGATGTCTATGGGCCACAGCAACCACTTACCATCAGGTGGACGGTGTGCTCGTTTGTCCCCTATCATATAAAAAAATTACTAGAGAGAGATCAGGTGCCGGAACAACGCCTACTGCCTGACTCCGGTTTGCTACTGAGAATTTCTTTACAGAAAAACCCAATAACTGATTACGGTCTGAACCGGGATTCGAACCCGGAACCTAATCTGCAACCATGTCAACAACTACTACACCAACGAGACAGTTAACATAACTTTACCTCATGTGGTGATTGTAACCGGCACATATTACGGTCTGATCGAATCGTAATTACGCTGCATTACTAATAGTTCACGTTATTTTTTTTAAAGGATAAGGTGACAAACGAGCACACAGTCCACTTTATGATAAGTGGTTGCTGTGACCCATAGACATCCACATCTATCCTCAATAAAGAATCAAAATGCCGATGCGTTGTCACCCGTGAGGATTAAGATGGAATGCCTCTTTTTCTAGTAAAAAGGGTCTCCGGTTCTCTACACGCATCTGAGTTTTGTTTCGTAATCGAGGATAGATGAAGATGTCTATGGGCCACAGCAACCACTTACCATCAGATGGACTGTGTGATCGATTGTCACCTTCATCCTATAAAAAAAAAACTCCAAGTGTAAGACAACAAAAGGAACAGAGTGCTAACCCTAACACTGAATACCATTTGTGGCATTCCAATCAATCTGGAATGCCTCAATAGGTATTTCATCTTATCTCGTATTACTCCGGCACTCTATTCACATCTGATGGGAACACACAATGCTTGTACCACTGCATGGCGGCAGAGATATGTAAATATGTAAGTAAGCAGAATGGTAGCTACCCTGACTTGGTAATGAAAACGAAATTATATTATTTATTATAATATTTGGTATAGGTAATTTAGCATCCCGTTAATAGACTCGTTGTCACAAATCTACCTGCTAGGATAATTGTGGTGATAATAGTAAGTCCTTTTACATGGGAGAAGCTTCTCTTTACATTTAATCGTGGATCAATAGTCTTTTTTTATAAACGAGCACACATTCCATCTTAGTCCTCACGTGTGACAACGCATCTACATTTTGACTTGTAATTGAGGATAGATGTAGATGTCTATGGGCCGCAGCAACCACTTACCATCAGGTGGACTGTGTGCTCGTTTGTCAACGTTATCCTATAAAAAAAATGACGGTAAGTGGTTGCTGTGGCCCATAGACATCTAATCTCTATTTAGCCCTGATTAAAAACCAAAATGCAGATGCGTTGTAACCCCTGAGGACTACGATAGAATTCAATAAAATTGTCCATGTAATATTATAATATTACACAACTTACTTTTGTTAAGACAAACGCTCAAGTTAAATAATAAAGAACAGTGATTAAGAATGGGTAATGTTGTGTCTCAATGTGTCAACGAAAAAAGTATTTCAAAATAGTGTTTCGGTTGTGACGCTTGTTAGTTCCGGTTATATTGTTAAACTAGTGACCGGTCCCGACTTTGCTTGGGAGGGATCTCTTTTAATGCGGTGTTATTTAGATTTAGTGTGATCATCAAAGATCATTTATTTATCGATTATTCGATTTCTCAAAAAAAAATATATCTCCAAGTTTTTATATAAAATAAAGCCTAGATCAATCTGAAATTTCTCTCTATCTATTCATCAAGTTTCATATTTCGAAAATTAGTCTGCACAGACAGATAAACAGATATATGGACAAAATTTTAAAAATATACTATTGCCGTATTGGCATTGAAATAATCCCAATAAAGGGCAAGTTATTTGAATATTACAGATATACACTGCATTATTATTAAATTTATATATTTTGTGTACAAATGTTCAGATTTACATAGGTCATGTTCGCATGTCACTAGATAACGTTGAATATGTGTTAGTTAAACACATCCAACGTACACAATGCGCTTAACGCAGAGCTGATTGTGCAAACAACAGACTGCGAAGCATTAAGTGGCTGCGCAAATATTTGTCCGAGACCTCATCAATAATCTGGGAGTAATATGCGAACAATTTTCATTGTATTAATTCTTAAAATATATTACATATTTTTATCCTTTTCACATTATGCACATCCGCTTATAGCTAAGCGCTCGCTGTAAATTTGACAGTACGCGAGCAACCCGGGTTCGGTGTTCGCCGGCACCAATGAAATAGTTAATTGCAATTTTAAGTGCTACTTAAACACAAAGGAAAGCATCGTACGGAAACGTACATGTCTGAAAAAAAAAACTATTTCGAAGACACGTGAAGTCCGCCAATACTCATTGTGCCAGCGCGATGGATACTTCCTTTCCCTAAAATTCTCTCAGAAGTAGGAGGATACCAGTGCAGTAGCGTGGTCATCGTGGTGCAGTCCAGAGCAGTGGGATGTAGGCTTCAGATTTTTTTACAGGATAGGGTGACAAACGAGTACACAGTCTAGCTGATGGTAAGTGGTTGCTGTGACCCATAGACATCTACAATTATCTAAACATAATTGACAATGACAGCTGAGTAGCGGAGATGCGACTTCTGGACTTTGGACTTTTTGCTTATTATTTTATATTAATCTAAAGGTCTTTGACCAGTGATTTTAAAGATAACATGTCCTGAGTGGGCTTAGCCCACGTAAGTGGCCGTTTACTTGTCTAAACATAATTAACAATGACAGCTGAGTAGCTGAGATGGGATTTTGGACTTTGGACTCTTTGCTTATTATTTTATATCAATGTAAAGGTCTTTGACCAGTGATTTTAAAGATAACATGTCCTGAGTGGGCTAAGCCCACGTAACTGGCCTTTTACTTGTCCTCAAGAAATAATGAAAATGCAGATGCGTCGTTACCCGTCAGGCCTAAGATAGAATGCCTGTTTTCTAGTAAAATGGGTCTCCGGTTCTCTTAGAGTTAGATAATCTTAGGGTATATTTTTTCCTCTCAAGTTGACGTCTTGGTTTTGATTTAAGCCGTTATTATAATTACTTTATATTCATCACAGGTTACAAATCATCCAATACTGCATACGGACTTTCTTTTATTTTTAGAGGAAATTGTGACGAGGTGTCATCACACTGCTCCAGTCTTATTTGACTTTATTTTAAAATGTTGTAATTTTATTTCTGACCTTCAATGTATAACTATTTGTATTATGTTAACGTTAAAATTATTGTTTTGGGTCTGGATTATAGTTGAATGTGCAATTGATGTATGTAAAACATCCCAACGATACAGGAGTAAACCCTTATGGTTTTTACAAAATTTGCAATGAAATTTGAATTGCTGCAATTTTTTGCAATTTACTTTTAATCAATCATGTATGTAATAACTTTCTCCAAACAAAATAACGGTACTTTTACGTGGTAGAGCCACGCTGCAGCTATATTATGGTTGTCGTACGAATGGGTCGGCTCGACCGGGGTAAGAGCACGTTCTCACAGAATATCAGCGTAAAATAGCAGGTTAATGCTGCTTTGTTTTGTATGGTGAGCGTATAGAACCGGAATCCTTTATACTGGAAAGGGATTCCATCGCGATCCTCAGGGGTGACAACGCAAAAAATGCAGATCATTTTGATACTTAATCGAACCGGCCACAGTATCCACTTACTATCAGGTGGACTGTGTACTCTTTGACAAGCCCATTCTAAAAATAAATACGTTTTTAGCTGTTACAACTTTTTAACCGATTTCAAAAAAGGAAGAGCTTCACAATTTTACTGTGTTTTGTTATTTAAACAGCTATCAGCTACGTTCTATTACTTATTTTGTAGACTTTCTGTTTCCTATTGATGACAATTATATAATTAGAAAGTCATCTGGCTGCACCTTCTATACTTTTCTAGGTGTCATTTTAGAAGTATTGGTTCAAAAAGTGATTTACTTCATTAATGTGGATGGCACCAGTTGCAAAAGGCATGCAAGTCAAATATTAATTATGGAGATCAACAAGATGAAGTGGGTGGATTTGAACAGGCACCTACTTAGGATTTAGCATTTATTATTAAGGTTTCATACAGAGTTTACCTGGGTTCACTAAAAACGATTTAATACTACTAAAATGTATGTGTCCCACTGCTCAGCACAGGGCTTTTCTAATTTTTGAGAGGGTTTTAGGGCAAGGATACGTCCGCCGCGCTGCCTCAATGCGTGTTGGCATACTTCACATGTTTTTGTTTTTTCTTATTTCTCAGACATTCGGGTTTCGTCGCAAAGTTTTTTTCTTTGGGACCGCCGAGTACTTGGTAAATCAACTATTGTAATATAGTTTCTGTTAATACTTATTACTTATGTATTTAGTCTTAGTAAATTGTAGATTAGTAAATATTATGGGTTACAATTTTGTGACAGGGAGAGTGTAACGTCCAAAATAATTAATCAATTTTTTTTCTCATTTCTCAGACATGCAGGTTTCCTCGCGATGTTTTCCTTCATCACTGAGCACGTGATAAATCAGCGCTTAAAATTGCTCGCGTACTCGTACTGTGAAATTTACAGTGAGCGTCTTAGCCTCTCGGCTACCACGGCTCAGTAATTAGTCTATTAAATACAGGAAAATAATAAATCAAATTGAAAAATACGACATGAAAATATTAAAAACGTAACCTATCTAAATCTAAAATTTGATGAAAATTCGGTGGAGATAAAATTTTTGACGAAAAGTCAATTTGAAATGTATACGCGACAACCTTTAAATCCCATGTATCCAGGATTTCCAGCTACGATCACAACAAATATATTTCACCCTGATTGTATAAACGTATAGAGTCTAGAGAGGATCGAACACCGTCTCGGAACTCGCAAAGAATTTAATCAGAGTAAGCGAAGTTGGTCGGCTTTACTCAGAGATCTAAACGATAGAGTTGCAAGATGTGTTATGGTTAGATTTTTTAATTTTAAAATAATCCCCACTATATTATTGATTTTCGAACTCCTGCCGCTTGAAATAAGTAACAAAAGCAATAATAATTAATAGTGTTTATAGTAGTGCATAGGCAGATTACTGAAAAGTTAACAAAAATAATATTGAGATGTACTGAGTAGTTATTACAAGATAATAAGTTCTTAAAAAAGAAAAAATGTGGCAATTTTTTTTCAATTACTAAGCCTTTTAACAGCATTTGAGCCTCCTAAGTTAATTACCATTTTATGTCATCATAATTCAGTGGACAGACTACATTATGTACATATCGATTTCGCTGGTGGTAGCGAGTTCTGGTATAAAAGGTACATAGAGTCGGTATAATCGCAGGCTGTGAGGCACTCCATTATTTTATAGTATAGGGTGACAAACGAACACACAGTCCCCTTGATGGTTAGTGGTTGCTGTAGCCCATAGACATCTACATCTATCCTCGTTTTCGAATCAAAATGCAGATGCGTTGTCACCCGTAGGGACTAAGATGGAATGCCTCTATTCCAGTAAAAATGGTCTCCGGTTCTCTACATTCACAAAAGACATAGAGTGAACTCGATCAGGAGATAAACAGTAGCATCTTCGTGATAACAGAACATAACAATGAAATAATTGTGGCGCCACCCTGCCCGCCAACCGTGGCGGCTATGGCACTATGGCAAATATCCCCTCAATATGTAGGAGGTAAATGTTCAGCCGTGGACTTGTGTATGCATATAGTGACAGAGAGTGTGATAGTGATCGAGAAGTTTTCATCTATTTGTTTGATTTATAATATTGTAAATAAGGTTTATTTGGTATTATTCTATAAGTAAGCTTAGTATTTTAGCGGGGACGGCAGACGTGATAATGCTATAGAACGACGAGTCAATGCAAGAGGCTCTCCCGCGGGTAGTAAGAATGTTAACTAAACGTCAAAAATCAATTTGCTAAGATCCACATTTATATTCTTTTTTTATATTTTTTTTTTATTAAGATTACTTTAAATATTTCTCTGAGACACTCTCTCGGTTTTAGGTAGTAAACTCTTAAGTCCCTCTTCGGCAAAACAAAATTAGTTTTTAAATCAGCCGCATTTACCCATAACAAAAATCGCATAAAAATTTATGCTATTAAATTAACTCAAATAAACTAATCTAGCTGTCTCTTCTTCTCTTTTTTTAAACTTCTCTTTTTTTTACAGCATAAGCTGCAGAGCTTAGTTTCCTTGCTAGTTTAAATATATGGGGGCCCCATTTAAGCTTTTCTTCGAGAATAATGTCAAGAAAAACAATGTATTCAACAGGGTAAATTCAAAAACTTTTTAAGAGTACATATCGGCCGTCGTCAATTGCATGCACTATTCCCTTCACCACTAATCTCAATACCAATACTCCCAATACCACTACACTAGGGAAGAAACACTATTATTGATGATACGACACGTCTTTCGACTCTACACGGGGCATTCTCAGGTGAAGTAGACTGACTCTGCGGTGGCTGAACGCTAAGCGTGCTAATTGTGCGTTAATGTACTTGTAAAGCAGTGAAAGTTGGAAATAACAGAAGAAGTATGAGTGCAAGGTGTAACTCTGAATAATAAATTAAGTTCTTATAGTTAAGCAAATAAAGGCGGACCTAGAGGAAAACCAGAGAAGCCTCAAAATTAATTATCATACAAGAAACATCTTAAAGTGTCTACTTAGTTTATAGGATATACGAATTTTAGTAAAACAAACGCTTAAATAAATATAATATAAGTAATTTAATATCTTTCCGGCGTAACCAACAAAATCTGTGTACACTCTGAAATTGTCGAAAACAGACAAGCAAAAAACATGTTTTTATCCAACGTCGGAGCAGAGTGTTGCTTGTAAATTGCGTTTTTCACTCGGTGCTTGAAAATAAACGTGCTCTAAACGTCGAACCCGTTAATGCTTCGTCAAAAATTCTTCTGACAAGTGTTATAATAACAATGTAATACACAACGGGTTTATTGATTTATGTCCCTTTACAAACTAATAACTCAATTTTATTTTCTAATTATTCACTTCAGTAAGGTGTTATAACAGTACGTGGGCGCTAATTTTCATTATAATGACACGTTAAGAAAGCTGTATTTTGCTTTATTTCATTTTGCTTTATTTTGTAATAGATATACACTTGCGATAATAGATTTGACAAAATACTTCCTACTGAAATGTTTTGGTAAGATTGTAAGTAATTAATCGACGAGCGTATATGCGTAAATATATGGATGTAAAGGAGGCGAGAGAGGTGTGCCAGAATCGTGCCAAATGGAAGTCCGTAATCTTTGCCTACCCCTCTGAATGACAGGCGTGATGTTTGTGTTTTGTATTGTAGGTAATCAGGGGCTGTGCGCTAACCGTAAATTTAACAGTACGGTTCGATCCCCGTCAGCACTTATGAAAATATTATTTGCAATTTTAAGTGTAAAAAATCGTTATGTAACATACCTGTCTGAGAAATTTAAATAAAGGACTCTTAGGAAACCCAAACCGATAGAATAGGGTATTTTACACCATGTAAAAAAATGTCATAAACTATATATTTATGATAGATTTTGTAAAAACTAAACGAAAAATATTGATTTCTATTTATAAGAATGCCTTACATATATTTCAGTTTTAAGAATATTTTTTTTAATCTGTGCCTCAAATCTGCTAGACGCTGTCCACTTGGCCTAAAGGTCTAGATACCAGGCCACAAACTCCAAAAAAAAAACGCTATCCGCCATATTAGATACGGTCGTGATGTCACTGGTTTAAGAAAACTAGCTAATGTGCAGTGTTATTTCGAAAATTTTCAAGCTATCATTACGATTGTTGAGTTTTATTCCGAATTTTATTGAAAAGGAATCATGGAAGACGGACTCATAAAAACAGAAAGTACTAATATTTATTCTATTAATTCAAATTCGTTTAACAGAACCCATACTCTTTATATTGTGTGTAATTTTCCATGTCATTTTCCAGCTAAAACATACAATAATCTTTATGAAATTTGAAACTAAAGCGAGTTTATTACTTCGCTGTTATCACTAATATTATAGAGAAAAACATTTTCTATATTTTATTTTTTGTACAAACCATGTCATATGTCGCATGTAATAGAAGAAAATGCGAATTAAGTAAAACACTGCACTGCATTTACAAGGGCTGTCCAAATGACCCACAAAGGGCGGGACAGACGAGCGATTAACCAAATCTATTACAAAATTTGACTTGCAATAGGTCTTGTACTTATCATGTCATGATGTTTTGTTTTCTATAAACGATAGTTAAAATGTAAGTCATACTTACATCCAAGCGATCTTCACAGAAGTATAGTTTAGATTTTATAGACAATGCCTTCGGGTCTCTTCTTGCCAGTTTTAACCAAGTATTTCTCATATCTAAATTAGTTGGCACTTTTTGGCAATACATAACTTCCCCGGGGTTCATGTGCTCGTATTTTTGAATTCAGGCACAACACAACAATGATATACATGATAAATAATTATTAAATATCCAAAAGTATCTTATTCCTTTGCAAAATCGGCACAATTATAGGCCAGTGATGTCACGAGTTGAACAGCATGGCGGCTAGCATTTTTACGCGAAAATTTAAAACAATAGATTAAAAGTAATTTTTATGGCAAGGTGTACCGACACTATCTTAGTGAACAGACTGATTAAGAACAACAAAGAAGACAGATTAAGCCGAACGACGACACGCAGACCAACGACTGGTATCGCAGCACTGAACTTGTATGGGCTGATGAGTCACAATTTTTAGCACTTATGTTATTTTTCAGCCTTTTTTTTGTAAGATAAGGGTGACAAACGAGCACACAGTCCACCTGATGGTAAGTGGTTGCTGCGGCCCATAGACATCTACATCTATCCTCTATTACAAATCAAAATGCAGATGCGTTTTCACCCGTGAGGATTAGGATAGAATGCCTCATTTCCAGTAAAAAGGCCTCCGGCCACCTGCTCTCACCAAGCGAAGAGCAGAGGTAAACCACGCTGGTTTTCTGTGAGGTCGTGGTACCACCCCGGTTCGAGCCGGCCCATCCGTGCGACAGCAAAAGCTGCCGCGTGGCTCTACCACTGTGAAAAAAGTGTCTACGCTTAAAGATCTATAAATTTTACACACGTAATAATTTATAGCACTCTAATATTTCCCCCCTCCCCACCCCTAGGGTGCCCTTCACGACAATGGGTGCTGTACAGCGCCCCAAACGGCGGGAATTAAAAAGTTCAAATTAAATGCGATAAAATCCGTAAAATTTGTTTCATTTAATGTGCAGTATAAATTTCAAATACGTATGTTCGTAAAATAATATATTTCTTTGAAAAACAATTCGTAATAACTTATTTCTTCGCTGTAGTTGTTCTTGTTGTAGCGCCTTGAAACCGGTAGCATTGTCCCGTTCATTTTGAATGCACGGTTTGCTTCAGGTTTTCTCTTTTTGAGCACCTTATTCCTTGCTCAACGAATAAATTTTGTTAGAGTCATTTGCGTTCCTCTTTATAGGAGAAAATATTTTTCGTGAAACGACCTATAAGTTACTGGTGGCGTTTTATTGTATAGTTTTAATAAATCTAATGCTCAAAAATCCGTAGCTTAGTATATTGGAGATAAAATAACAAATTATCTATAAAAAGATTTTTGTTTATCTACTTATAGTGTTTTCTCTTTCTTCCATCCACTTTTTTATTTTTTTCACTTTTTACACACTTCCTCTCTATCAGTCTGTCACTCACTATTGGAGATGTGAAAATTGTTAAACTATGATCGGTGTGAAAAAAAATGGTATGTCTTACCTACTAGTTTAAAGAATACCTCCCTAATTCTATTCGGTGCACTATTCCTGATTTATTCATTCATTAAAGCTGGTCCAAAAACAATTGCTGTACATTGGGTGATATTTGCCATTATTGCCGCGCTTGGTACTTGGTTTGGCAACAAATGCTACTGCTTATCTCTTGTTTTATTTCCCTCTGTCGAATCTTACGACACCCACGGGTTGACACGGTATCACTATATTATTATGCAATATTACTGTGTTGACACAACCCAATGCCCTTACTTCCAACACTACTACCTCGTTCACCTCAACACTAGGAAAAACACCGAGTATAATAATATGACGCGTGTCTCTAAGCGAGGCATCATCAGAAGAAATAGACACTGCGATGGCTAATTGCAAAGTGAGCGACGCGGCGTGCCATTTGTAACATTCGCTGAAGCAACAATGCCCAAGTCTTGCGGTATTAAGCTTGGTACTCACCCAGTGGCGTAGCGTGCCTTAGATGGGCCCTGTATCAAAATTTGTTGGGGGGACGCAATGAAGAGTAAAGATTTCATAAAAGAAACAAAAACGCTTGCATTGAATTAAAATTATTATATATTTGTCAGAGATTACAACAGAAGATCCCGATTTTAATCTCGGGAATACATAAGGATAGCGTTAATTGTTAAAAATAGTAAAAGTGTGAGAGCGGATGTTCACGTCATTACACGATAACACCAAAATATGCAAACCAACAGCAACACTACTTATCTCAATGTAACACAGGGCAGCCTCTCAGCAACACCAATCCTCCATGCCTGCACTAGAAGAATTAAAACAACGAACAGAACCACGACATTATTTTAGCACTCGTAGAATGACCACAATCGTTGAATGACTTAAGCGGAATCTCTCGCGCACGGCACCTACAGTGAACTTTATACTGCACAAACAAGGGGAGTTTCTCGATATACCCTCATATCCACCTCGATCTAAGTGATATTTTATAGACGCTCCGACAGATTGATTTTAAGTTATTACTTACAATTAATATCCCTGGGGACTAAACTAGCCAAACAATTCAAATCGAATATACACTTTTCGTGACTTTTGTTCGGCGAACATAGCTGAAGACGATTCGGCGGCATTCATAGCTGAAGACGATTTCAGTTTTACTAAATTCTTTGCTTTTATAGACAATAGTGACAACCTTTCCTGTCTCATAGAAGTCCTTGGAATTTTTGCTCACACACGTTCGGAGCCCCTGTAGCCCGGGGGCCCCGTATCATTGATACGGCTGATACGGCGGTAGCTACGCCCCTGTACTCACCATCTATTTTACGCGTGCATCCGTTTGTTGTAAACGTGGAAATAGGTAATTTGCATATGACCTGGTACACCGGCATATATCCAAAGCCATGAGACTCCTGTGACTTTTCTTATAGGCGCCTCATATATTATCCACTATCCCAGACGGAAATTAATAAGAAGATGGGCAGCAGCGCCTAGTAACAACTAGAAATTAAAAAAAACTGCGGATGTCAACACGCCTGGCAAGCGTGTTAACTGTGACAAATATTACTCTTCTATGAGGTAAATTTATGGCGGAGGCTTATGTTCATTGATAGGCTAGAGTATCTGTGATTACGTACGTTACGTTTTATTGATGTGCAATTATGACCGAGTCGTGTATAGTGAACAGTGAGCGCAAAGTTCACTGGTATGGTCGAATTGCATGATTTGTATTTTTAGAATAGCTGTTCAAAGTTTAACAAGTTGCCATGAAGCTTTGTAAATTGTTATAGTATCTTTACTATTTGATAGATTATCTATGTTATACTAAATTAAAAAAATAATTAACCATCTACAGAAGTAGGTATAAAGAAAAAAATCTGTAATAAGAATAAATACCATCACTTAGTACTTTTAACTGTAAATTTTTTCTTCACTAAACCTTACGGTGTATTGTATGCAACCCCACGTGGTTTTACACGAAAATTATTAGGATAGATCTCTCTTATTCTTTAAACTATTATAAGCCAGTGCCTGACTACTATTACACCATTTGGTAAGTTGTGATGCAGATGGTGACCTCACATAGGACAAACTAAAAGATCGATACAGACCCGCGTAACAAAAGCTAACGTGATGCACCGACGCTCCTGGAAGTTTGCAGTCTGTGAACATGTTTAAGATCGTACACGCCGTTACCTAATATATGATTTAATAAACCACAAAAGTACCTCCTTCCAAGCATGAGAAGCAAGGCTATTAAAATTTAAAAAAACATCCAAATTTTAATGACAGTGTCTGGGGGGATGGGTGCAACTTTCTGCATACTATAATTAATTAACTTAAATCTAAACCCAAGCATACCACTGCAAGACTTCAAGATACTATAAGCTCGTTCTGCGTACATAGGACCAAAAATTAATATTGAAAAGCTGAAGATAGGCCGGGTTAATGGGGTGTCAAACACCCCCCCCCCTCGCATATAAACTAACATAAGATACAAAAAAGTAAAAATAAAGTATCTTACTATCAACATAACTGCCTTATATTGGAGCCATTAAAACATGAAAAACCATTTTAAATTTTTTTGTCTGACTGTCCGGGTTTAATTTCGGAATGCCGCAACCGATTGTAATGAAACTACACGAACAGATAGATAACAATGCAGAAGTATTGTAGGTTATATTTTACCCGAATAACTAGAAGTTTTTTGGAGTTTATTGGAGTTTACTTCTTGAGAATCTATTTTCGTATATAAGCCCGGGGTATGAAAATTTATGGGGAGTAAAATCAAACGTTACATTATGCGTTACAAATTAATAAATGGTTAATAATAATCTCTCAAAATGAAGTGTTTGCTTCCAAGATGGCTCATAAATAAGTTATTTATTATACTATACTTGGCAAAAAAATATTGATAGTACTTTCCAGGACTCGGGTTTTTTCCAAACCGATGGTAAAAGTTTAAAAAAATACTTTAAACGAAAACTACTTGTTAGCTATATTGAATAAAAATTATAGATACTATTATATTCTGTTCTATTATGTTTTGTTTGATTATGTTCTATTCCGTCTATTATATTCTATTTATTCATCTATCGGAAGCCAGCATTTTGAGCATTTTCTAAATTAATCTTACACGGCAATAACAAGGAGGTGATGGATTCTCTGAGGCCACCAATTCGCAGCTATTTCATATATCATCTATTCGTATCGAATTTTCTAATAATAACATTCAGTTCTTCAGATTTTCGTCCGACAAATTAGTCTTCACTTTTTATGAATTCTAACGTCTATCACAACATCGACGCAGTACAAAATAAGACCTGAGATCACAAAGCTCCGTCGACGAATCGCTCGCAATTCGAATGACGGCTCCTGTACACATTATTCAACATGTTTGACCCGGGGTAAATAGCGTATAATGATGACTTACATTGAATAATCTTCTCGTTTTTGGAACTCGGTTAAAAAAACTAACTTTCAATTTTAATAAATCTCTTTATATAAAAATTTATTGTTGTCCGTTAGTTTCGCTGAAACTCAAAAAACGGCTCTAACGATTTTGATAAGATTTTTGTTTAGATGCATTTTGAATTCATTTGTTAGCTGTTGTCATGTTCCAAAAATTGTCCGTGCGAAGTCGGGACGGGTCGATAGTCGTTTATAAAAATTAAGTGTGTCATAAATTTTCTATTCTTCTAACCAGTTGAACTAGCACAAAACTGGGTTTTAGGTACATAGGGTTAAGGAAATGCTGTTACATGATAACCAACAAAAATATTTTTCACATTCGACAATAATAGTCAAAATAATGTCGTTCTGACCAAATTTCTGTCACAGCGGCCAGTCTCAGTGGTCACAGTGCAGGACAGTTATATAGTGCAGGAGTTTGTGCGCAAACACAGGTGCACTCTCTATTCCCTCACTGTCTTAGTCCGATGGGATGAAAATTTGACATGATCGTAAAGAGACCAGGAGCAGAACCAACAGTTGTCGTTCTTTCCAAGGCACGGGGTTGAAACACCGCCAACTTTCTCATTCCGGACTGTTACTGAGAATTTCTTGACAGAATAACTCAATAGTTGATTTTTGACCTGACCCGAGATTCGAACCCGAGACCTCATGATAAGCAGTCCAGAGCCCTACTCTACCCCACCTTCTAAGTTATATTGTCACCACATTTTACAACCATGCCAAATTTTAATAATTTACGTACACATATTTAAATTATTAAAGAATCTCTGTATCATAAGGAATGACCCACCGATGTTCAGTTTTCATATATTTAAATATTAAAAAGAATATTGCTATTTAAAAAAGCGTTATGAATTTCTCTAAAAGCTGTGAATAGTGAATCTGTGTGGACTATTTGAGTATTATAGAAGTGGAAATAAACAAATTAGTAGTCAATTCAGATGGAGAACACTTAGCGGCTTACCAGGCTACCATAAACATTAAGTCCATTTTGACCCAGTTAACTAAATGTTACGTAATATAGTTGGATTAGTAGAGCTACAATCCGTTAGGTAAAATATTTCAGGTGGAATTCTCTCCACATTAAAGGCAAGACAGATTGCCCCGTATTTAGAATTCTTTGCTGGGCACTATTCGCCTTACACGCTTATTTTTTTACAAAAGTAAGGATGATGGCGAATTCTAAAAAAAACGTGTAGTGACGGTTTAAGTTTATCCACTATCCCATATCAAGACATGGGAAACAACGTCTTTCTAATAATTTTACGTAGTAGAGCCATGCTGTAGCTATATTAGTAGTAGGTATAGTTGTAGCACGATTGGGTCGGCACGACCGAGAAAGGACCACGCTCTCACAGAATACCATTGTAAAAAGCAGCTTAACGCTGCTGTGTTTCGTATGTTGAGCGTAGAAAACCGGAGACCCTTTTTACTGGAAACGAGGTATTACATCTTAGTCGTCACGGGTGACAACGCATCTGCATCATTTTGATTCATAATCGAGAATAGATGTAGATGTCTATGGGCCGCAGCAATCACTTACCATCAGGTGGACTGTGTGGTCGTTTGACACCCTTATCCTATAAAAAAACAACACAAAATAATGAAAAAACTATACCTGCCAATCAGCAGCCAAGCGAGACACTATGGCAAAATCTCCCCTGCTCTATGGGCGAGCCTTATGTTCGGAAGTGGACTTTTATACACTGTAATGGATAGAAGGATGAATAATGAGCACACCTTCTCCACTTGATGGAAAGTGGATGCCGTGAACCCTTGATACCTGCATCTATCCTCGATTACAGCCTTGAGAACTAAGATGGAATGCATCGTTTTCACCACAATGAGATCTGTGACGGCAAATACAATTTGCAACTGTAATCCACGAGTTAAAGAGTGAAACCATTGTCTTATAAAACGCTGGAGCTGTATCAACACAGGCTTCTACCAGATTATTCTTTAAAAAAAAAACGAAATGAAAAGCGAACTAACCTGCTTGGACATCTGCGACCAACTTTTTTTAAGAAGAAGGTTTTTGAAGATTATAGATTTGAAGATGCGTTGTCACCCCTACCTACTTCTTAGCCTGTAGTTATACTGAATATTTATACCCTCCAGACCGGAACAAACAAATGCACGCACTGTTTTGCGTCAAAATGAGTGAAATACAGTGGTATCTATCCACACGGACTCCTGACTAGAAAAAGAGTATAGATATTTTTCATTTTCACTGCGAAAAACACCTAACTCTTGGTCACTTCTCAAACCTTTGCCCACCTTTCAACACATCTGCATTTTTTTTCTTCATTGAAACTGGATGTTGGTATCCATTGGCCCTAACCCATGTTTATTTATTTTATACACACACGCACACACAACACACGCACACACACATACATACAAATACACACACGCATCACTGTTTACTAGCTTTATACTATTACACTCATATTCTTTGCGTTATTTGTACCTATAATATCCTCGTGTACCGTATACTCATTTCGTTTCTGAGATACATTACATTATGCGTAAGGCATTGAACTCAACAGAAAACAATCGGTCCTGCTTGCCAATGTGTTATTATCGATGCGCAGCCAAGTTGTTTGTTGCCAAATAATTCCAAATTTAATATCCGAGTAGACCTTTCAAATATGGCAATAATATTACCGAGACACTACTTATGACGTTTTAAGTTTTTGAGCGATTGGGTGTGATCAAACTTAAGATTGGCCAGTTACCAAATTCATTCGTTGAGTGTAGTAAGACGCATGTATGGGAAATGTTTCATGGCTTCCAATAGATTATGGAGTGTGACCTTATGCTGAGTTATTATCCTTGTCCAGCTATGGGAAACAGCTGCAAAGTAGCGAAACGTCAATCCGCCTGTCGACCGTGATACGGGAGAAGGCAATGGTCAGTAGTGAACTAAGTAATCTGTATTTAATGAACTTTGATACTTTTTTACGTGGTAGAGCCAAGCTGCAGTTATATTAATAGTATAGTTGTAGCACGAATGGGTCGGCTCGACCGGGGAGGGACCACGCTCTCACAGAATACCAGCGTAAAATAGCAGCTTAATGCTGCTGTGTTTCGTATGGTGAGTGTAGAGAACCGGAGGCCCTTTTTACTGGAAAAGAGGGATTCTATCTTAGTCCTCACGGCTGACAACGCATCTGCATTTTAATTTACAAAAGAAGATAGATGTAGATGTCTATGGGCCACAGCAACCACTTACCATCAGGTGGACTGTGTGCTCGTTCGTCACCCTTATTCTATAAAAAAAATTATTTCCATACGTATTTAGCATATATTATTATTTAGGGGTATCTATATAGTTTTGGAGTGACGACCTGGTAAGACATGCAGGAAGTCGATGGATGCAGGTGGCTCAGGACCGTGCTTTGTGGCATTCTTTGGGGGAGGCCTATGTTCAGCAGTGGACTTGTGAAGGGCTGTAATGATGATGATGATGATATAGTTTTCTCATCTGGTTGGGCTGTATAAATATATAATTGTAAATGAAAATGATAAACATACATAAATATCAACAAAATAAAATAAATACATAAAAATACATAAATAAATAAAAACCCAACCAGATGGAAGCCCTCGGCAGGGGAGACCAAACGGCCGAGGGTTAGGGGGAAAGGGAAAGAAACCGGCGGACGATGCGGGCGGTATCGAGGAGCACCGCCTTCTGCATTTGAGCTTGGAGCGGTCCGTCACGGAGTCCGAGTCGCCTCAGATGACCCGAGAGGCTGACTGGGATTAACCCGTTCGCAGAGACGACTACAGGTATAATTTCGGCCGGCAATCCACCCCACATGTCGGTCACCTCGTGAGCCAGGTCCAGATATTTAGTCAGTTTATCTGTTTCGGCTTTCACGAGGTTCTCGTCATAAGGAATGGTAATGTCGACCAAAAATATCCTTGACTGTGCCCGGTCCATCAGCACAATATCAGGCTTATTCGCAAGAATAGTCCTGTCCGTGATGATGGCCCGGTCCCAGTAGAGCCTGGCGCGGTCATTTTCGAGCACGGCTTCCGGCAAGTACTTATAATACGGCAGTTTCCGATCCACGAGACCGTATTTCAGAGCGAGCTCCTGGTGTAGAATCCTGGCTACTAAGTTGTGCCTGTGCAAATACTCAGAGTTAGAAAGCGCCGAACAACCGGAGATGACATGCCTAAGTGACTCACCGGGATGGCGACAAGCTCGACAGACGTCAACGGTGCCATCCTTTAGGATGTATCTCCGATAATTGTTGGTCTTAATAACCTGATCCTGTATCGCACAGACAAAACCCTCGGTTTCCCCAAAGAGGTCACCGAAACGTAGCCAGTGAAGGGAGGAGACTGTGTCTACGAAAGGCTCATGTAGAGCCTTGTAGAACCTCCCGTGGAGCTCTTTCTCCTTCCATATGGTCTCCCGGTCGGAAATGCTCTGTACTGTCGGGTCTTGCCATTGCTCGTTGGCTAAGGATAGAGGGGTAAGTCCTTTATCACAACAAATAACGCCCTATAGTATGGATCATCCGCTCTCGTCAGAAAGTAATTACGGAGGCTGCACACTTCGCGATTATGCATGGTAAGCGCGCTTAAAAAGCCGCGTCCACCATGCTTCCGCGGCAAGTACAGCCTCATTACTGACGATCTCGGATGATGCACCCTGTGGGACGTCATTATAGTGCGGACTTTTCTGTCCAGAGCGTTCAGTTCGGTCTGAGTCCACCTGAGTATGCCAAAGGTATACATGAGAACAGGCATGACCCAACCGTTATATGCGTGCGTCTTATTCACACCGGACAAAAGGCTGTTAAGCACTATTATTATTATTATTATTATTATTATTATATTATACATATATTTTTAAGTATTTCCGTGTTAAAAGAATGTTACAGAATATAGTCATTTATTTTGTATTTCTGGTAAAACATGCAGGAAGTCGAAGCGTGCAGGCGGCTCACGGCCATGCTTTGTGGCATTCTTTGGGGGAGGCCTATCTTCAGCAGTGGACTTGTAAAAGGCTGTAACGATCATGATGATACATATTATTCAGTAGGTGTATTTGTCCGACGATTTTGATGATTTTTTTGTGTGTTTGAGCTGATTGCTTAGATTTACAATTGGAGCCAGTAGTTGCCGCTGTTGCCGAGTACGAAAAATTATCAGTACGAAGTCGGATGAATCGCAAGGTTTATATAAATATATCGTGCAACTGCAATGGATGTGCGATTTTCAAACTTGTAATGATCAACATACTCTTCGACAAAATTTTAATTTAATACGTATGAAAACTGTTAGAGAAATGTGGTAGAGCCACGCTGCAGCTATATTATGGAAGTAGCACGAGTGGGTCGACTCGACAGGGGCAAGATTACTCTCTCACAGAATACCAGCATAAAATAGCAGCTTAGTGCTACTGTGTTTCATACGGTGAGTGTTGAGAACAGGAGGCAATTTTTACTGGAAACGGGGCATTCCATCTCAGTCCTCAATTGACAATGCATCTGCAGTTAGATTCTTAAATAAAAATAAGTGTAGATATCTTGGGCTACAGTATCCACTTATCATCAGGTGGAAAATGTACTGATTTGTCATCCTTTCAAAATAAAAAAAAATCTGCAAACTGATGTATGAACAATGCAGCGCTTTTGTCTTATACTGTTGAGACAGTTGAATAATTAATATAGCCTGCGACCCTGTCTTACTGCCGAAAGAGACGTCAATTCATATTGACATCGCACCGAGTGTTTCATTTACTTCACGATGTTTTAATACAATACACGTCTACTAACATCATTACCTTCATTTGTACGTGGTAGAGCCATACTGTAGCTATATTAGTCGTATAGTTGTAGCACGAATGGGTCGGCTCGACCGGGGAAGGACCACGCTCTCACAGAATACCAGCGTCAAATAACAGCTTAACACTGCTGTGTTTCGTATGGCGAGTGTAGAGAACCGGAGACCCTTTTTACTGGAAACGAGGCATTCCATCTTAGTCCGCACGGGTGGCAACGCATCTGCATTTTGATTCGCAAACGAGGATAAATGTAGATGTCTATGGGCCACATCAGCCACTTACCATCAGGTGGACTGTGTGTTCGTTTGTCACCCTATACGATAAAAAATACCTTTAGCATCATAAACGACATTCGTTGGTTATACTGCCTGTGTAATAATATTCAAAAAGAGCGAATTTTAAAACAGGAGCTATTATCTGGTAGTAAATGTTAGTTTTTATTTAGAGTCTACTTTCTGACACCCAAAATGATGTGGTGGCTACGAGGACTGGCTAATTTTGATCACGTCAGACACTTTTGTAAATTAAGTCGAAAGATGTGTACTGGATAAAAGTTAGTTAAAATAACAGCCTATATACGACCCACTGCTAGGAACAGGCCTCATCTAATTTCTGATAGATTTAGGTTATTAGTCTGTCTGTCTGTGTTTATAGAAAGAGGGTTATAACCAGCCTGTGGTCGATTTGTCGCAGATGCAATGTAAGATACACGAGTATCCTCGTCTATCATAATACACTTGTGTAATGGTGGTGTATACCGTACGGTGTTTAACGTCCATGTCACACCTCTGCCGGTAGTTGTTGGGAGCACTAAGCTCGAAGTTGTTGACGAGTATGTTTATCTGGGACAAATAGTCCGACTAGGTAAGTCCAACTTCGACCGAGAGGTCAATCGACGAATTCAACTGGGCAGCATTCGGGAAATTATGACACATCTTCTCGTTAGACATACCTCAAAACCTTAAAACGAAATTGTACAACCAGTGCGTGTTGCCAGTAATGACTTACGGATCTGAGACGTAGTCCTCCACTGCTGGCCGTATGAGGAAGCTCAAGGTAGCTCAGCAAGCTATGGAGTGGGCTATGCTCGGGGTTTCTCTGCGTGATAAACTTAGAAATGCGGATATTCGCAGTAGAACTAGAGTAACCGACATAGCCCAACGGATTATTAAGCAGAAGTGGCAGTGGGCCGGCCATATAGCTCGAAGAACCGACAACCGATGGGGAAGAAAAGTTCTCGAGTGGCAGCTTCGTACCGGTAGGCGAAGTGTAGGGCGACCTCCCACGAGATGGAGTGACGACCTGGTAAGACATGCAGGAAGTCGATGGATGCAGGTGGCTCAGGACCGTGCTTTGTGGTATTCCTTGGGGGAGGCCTATGTTCAGCAGTGGACTTGTGAAAGACTGTATTGACCGTACAGTGGCGGTGTAAGAATACCCACTACTCCAAATCGTTCCGTGAGTGTCGTACGAAAAGACAGAGGCAAACAAACCAGGAGATAGGCTGCAGCATCTTCCTATTAACAACTCAAAGAAACTGCGGTTGCTAACCCACTTACCAAGCGTGGCAACTATGGCAAATATGTTCTCTATGAGACAATCTGTGGTTTTCGTTATATATAATAAGTTTTCGTTATTTAAGATTATAAAATGCGAATTTGTGGCAATTGTTGCTCATTTCCACCTGTTGGCAATACGCCACTCTCCAGTTTATCCCAGTAAAAGGAAGCTAAAGATTTGATGTCATAAGTATTTCATACATTTTTATATCCCTGTAATTTAATATTTTCCTACTGTTGCTCTTGAAGGTGTACCACTGAAAATAGTGACAAGTTTTAAGTACCTGGGGCACTGGGTTACTGAAAATATGTCAGATGATGCTGACATAGAGAAGGAACGCAGGGCTCTAGCTATGAGAGCGAATATGCTCGCCCGTAGATTTGCACGGTGTAATTTAGAAGTTAAGCGAACTTTCTTCAGAGCCTGTTGTCGGTCTTTGTACACCTGCAGTATTTGGGTTGAGTATACACAGAGGACGCTTGCAACCCCGCACGTCCAATATAATAACGGCTTTAGGATGCTGATGGGGCTGCCTCGGTACTGCAGCGCTTCGGCAATGTTTGCTGAGGCTCGCATAGACAGTTTACAAATTATCATGTGCAAACGGATTGCTTCCGCATGGCGGCGCGTCCGGGACAGCACTAATAGCTTCCCGGCGGCGATAGTGAGTCGCCATTGCTGTCCTATCTTGAAGCACTGGAACAGCATCTACATCGGCTCGAGACCTGCTCTGGTTATTATAAAGTAGACAGACTAGTAATATGTATATGTAAATTTATAATTATATTTATTTACTAACTTACTTATAAGTACTTTTTGTATTTACTAACCCACTCTATGGAAAGAAATTTCTGAAATAAAAAATAATTATAAGTTAATATGCAGTCCACTTAAAATCTACGAAAATTTTATTAATTCACAAATTAGCATTAACAAAGCACTTTTTGAAAGCAAAGAAAACTTCGCAATCGCTTCTAAAAGTCCCCTACTGACGGAGACCTTGTGAGAATAAGGGACAAAAAAATTTCAAACAGACTTTCACGCAACAGTTACATTTTAGACTGTAGAAATAAACGTCTATTAAACAGTTAAATTATTATTTATTAAAATCATCCGTCTTGTCAGGTGGATTGTGAGACTCATTCTGCGAGTCCGTGAAGGAAGAGATTCCACACTGAGTGGAGACCGGAGAAAATCCCATCTAGTGTTAAATAGCGATGAAGCCATAGATGTGTGCTTTACTAATCTTCGGCTACATCACCTTTACACTTACCATCAAGTGGGATAGTAGTGAAGCACTGGCTTGTAATAGATAAAAATAAAAAAAAACCTTGTGGATCGCACTATCTTAGTGTAACGCATATTAACAACGTTAAAGTGGTCTCGAATCATAATACAAATCTATGGAGATTCGTGGTTTGAAAGCATCTTCGCGACGAGTTATATCAACAGCTAAGCGATGGACAAATCACAACTTTTTTATAAACTAAGAGTGACAATTGAGTACACAGTCCACCTGATGGTAAGTGGATGCTGTGGTCCATAGACATGCACATTTATCCTCGATTAAGAATCAAAATGCAGATGTGTTGTCACCCCTGAGGACTAAGATATAAGCTCTCGTTTGCCAGTAAAAAGGGTCTCCGTTTATTCACACACACACCATACAAAACACTGCAGCATTAAGCTGCTATTATACGCTGGTATTCTATGAGAGTGTGGCGTGAGAGTTAATGTAATGGTTGATGAGTGATGGTTTCTCCATGAGATCCCTTGATCTCTTGTTGATGCGAAAGTGGTTAAAGTCTGACATGGCTTGCCTATCTACGAAGTTCCATCACCAAAGCTCTAGAAAATAAATCCGTTTGCAATATTTTCTTCTGCTACAGTATAAGCACTCGACTCAATTTACTGTTTGTTTCGAAGACTAACAAATGTAGTTCTATTCAAATATCCTCCCGAACTTCATCAAGCCGTATGTATTCTGTATTCGAGAATTGTATAAATATTAGATTCTTGAACGTTATACAAGTCTGCTGAGCTACAGTGTTTGTATCAGATACATAGAGTACGCAAGACATGTACAGTAGAAGATCAGTAGTCTGATCGAACGTAGAATCGCATTGCCAACCATTAGACCTTGACTTTTTATGCATTTGAAATCAATGTATACAATATAAGTCACCCACTATTTTAGGGATTTGAATTTAAAGACTTCAGTAATTTTAGAAAGGAAAATATGAAACTAGTTCTAATTATTTCGGGATATTATTTTAATCTCTCCGTTTTGACTATAATTTCACAAGATTTAACTAGAATTTTCATTCAGTTAAAGTTGCAGGCAATTGGTAGGATTGAATTAATGTCAGGGCCTGTCGAACGGTAAATTTCAGTAGCTTTAAAACAGACTTAAGCTACGCTATTTGTTTACAAATAGAAAATTGAAATTAGCCGAGGCAATAAAACTGCATAAACCTGTTATACAGTTTGTTTTTATTTGTTTGTTTTTACTTGAATGGCCCAATTGATAGTAATATTATTCGGTTTACATATAATCGAGTTGTTATATTTTTGTGTTTGTCTGTTCATTTCTGATATCTATTGTGTATAAAAATAAATCGAACATTGAAATTAGTTGAGCAAAAGAAGATTGAATATACTAGCATAGACCAGTTTATGCAGTTTGTTTTTATTTTTTGGTTTTTACTCAACTTTCCCGAATTGATAGTAATATTTTTCGTTTTATATATTATGTTTTAGTTTGCCTGTTCATTTCTGACCGATGATAAACTAAAACAAATAAAAAATTAATATTTGTTGAGGTGAAGAAAACAGCTTATACCTGCGTATATTTTTATTTCTTATTTACATTAAAGTGACCACACTTTTCGTATTTTGGGATTCGTTGGAACAGAGACAAACAGTTTCTTTGTACTTATAGTCGTATTAGTACATTGTGGTACTACACACCATTTATACACTATTTTATCGACTAAATTTGAAGATAAATAATAAAACTCACTTCAGCTGCACTGTTTTATTACGGTTATTGACTTGTTTACATGCATACGACGTAACACATGTCACATGACCAGCGCCATTAGAGAATCAGAGTTATTAGCGCAGTTTTGGAAATTTCAACTTTGATTTTTATTGTTAATTCAGTAGATCACGCGGAAATATCAATGTAGTGTGCTTATTATGTAACAAAGAATCATTTAAAATGGTTTTCCAAAATTATTCAAATAGCCTATTGAAGAGCTATAAACCTTTAAGATTGTAATAAAATTTGTCATACATATTTTTAACGTCAATTTTTATGATGACCCTGATGAAAGTAGACGATAAGAGAATTTTGACTTGGTAGAACCACGCTGCAGCTATGTTAGCTATAAATAGCTGCAACACGAATGGGTCGGCCCGACTGGGTTAGTACCACGCTCTCACAGAATATCAGCGTGGAACAGCCGAATAATGCTGCTGTATTTCGTAAGGTAACTGTAGAGAGAACCTTTTTACTGTCAACGAAGCATTTCATGTTAAGACACATCGAAAACCGTTAAAGCGGGCTATCGCCGGACTGATCCGAGTTAGTACATAATTTCTATAGAAACTTAAAAAACGCCGTCATAAGGTCTAAAATTACGTACCGCCCGCGACGATTAAGATCGCTGAGAAATCCCTTAGAATCTTAAAATATTTAAAAAAAAATATTGATTTTAGTGATTATTGAGCAAGGAAATTCCGAATTTTAATGTTATGAATGTATTTGAGTGGTTCCCAAGCATAAAGATTAAGTAATTTCGCTGTAATTTCAACTATAGTGATTTTTAAAGGTGTTTTAGCAAGTAATTATGATCGAGTCAAGATTATACAATCGTGTTTTTAACAAGCAAATTCAAGATAAAGACATGAATTTACCTATATCAAACTTCCAGTTTCGGTGGTCGTGTCATAAGTCTTAATGAATTTCTAAATGTTTTCGTACTAATTGTATTAAAATATATTGTAAATTAATTTTATTTAATAAAAGTCCTGCTGGGTTTCTTGCTGGTTCTTCCCATGACAGAGGTATTTTTCCGAACCAGTACAGTGGTAAAAGTAAAAAATTACTTTCAATAAGCATTCTTGTAGTCTATATTAAACTAGATGACCAGGCAGACGTTGTTCTGCCCTTTGCAACGACCCTTCCTATAAAAATCCTTAAATTCGTAATAAAAAATTTTACGGGTGATTTAGCGCGATAAAAATTATCCTATCTTTCAAGTTGGACCAAAATGCACATAGTGTGCAAAATTTCATTGAAATCAGTTCTATAGTTTAGGAGTCCATCGCGGACAAACAACGTGACTCGTAATTTTTATATATAAAGATAAAAATGATTCTATTGTATTGTATTCTATTCTAATTCTAAGGCGTGACGACGTATCTGCGTTTTGATTTTTAATCGGTATTCGGTGTAGAGCTAAGCAACAGTAGTTAAATGGCTGGATGCGGACCGCAAACTCAAAGGTTGTGGGTTTGAATTCACTATACGACTGCTGCCATGAACCACTCTTAACGCAAGCATTTTAAGATTACTGGTAGTAGTTAAAGGGAATATTAGTGATATTAGTTACATAGCTAGTATTAAGTTAAAGATGTCTGTGGGCAACAGCATTCACCTACCATAATTTTATTTAGATAAGAATCTAGCATACCTATACTAACTTTGATTTAAGTTGTTAAAATAAAAAGCGGAATGATATTTTAATTGTAGTAAAACCTAGAAGTCCTGGATGTTTCTTGTTGCTTACTGTGTTACGTTATCAACGCGAGGGAAAGCAGGCGTCTACAAATTGTTACGTAACGCTCTGAATTACCCGAGGCGTAGTTGTATCTTAGGAAGGAAGTCTGAACATTAACAGAAATGTTTTGGAATTATTTAGGAACAAATGAAAAACAATTTATTTCGAACATTCTTAAAAATTTTTGTGGCATTCCTTGGGGGAGGCCTATATTCAGAAGTGGACTTGTGAAAGGGAAATGATGCTGATGATGATGATTCATACAAAAATAGGCAAACGTAGAGATTAAATAATAAACAAAAATAATGTTAAATCTAAACACATAACAACCGTCAATTAACTATGCAATATAACAAACAAACCTCCTAAATTATTTCTTATTGAAAGTAAAAACTAGAAATGAGTTCGGGGGTGACTTTAGGCCTAGTCAGTTTGAATAGCCTATCATGTAGAGGATATCATGGGGGTCATGGTTGAATAAGGGCAAAAAGTTCTCATTACACTCCTAGGTAGTCAAAATAGCCAAAAACCTAAAAAATAAAAATTCTTAATTCTTATTACTTTCCTCATCCCAATTTTTATATTAAACAAACAACAAATCAGCGAATAATGAAATAAAGGATAAAAAAGCAAAAGACAAGATAATTTAAAAATAACAAATTGTGTGTGCTTGTGGAAATTTATTAAAGAAAAACTTGATAAGAAAAAGTGATAAGAATCCATCTGTAATTGGTGCGACAGACCTTTTTTGAATAGTTTAGTTTATTTGAGGATATTTTTTTTATTCTGAAACTAAACTAAAGGCGTAAAGTAAGAGAAAAATGACTTTAAAATTTAGCAACATATTTTAACTATGATTGAGGTACGTGAGATCCCTAGAACAACAAGCGTTATTCAGTATGTTGGATGTCGAGGCAGACAACTTTGTACATTCAATGCGGTGCACGGAAATAGACCGCGGTGTATGAAAATATCATGGTGGCACGCTGCCTTTATCAAATCCGAAGCTTTGAGGTTTTAGCGTGAAGATACACCGTGCATGAAGACGTGTTTCCACTAAATTTTGAACTTTAAATCGTTTAGTGCTTGCTAAACTAACAAGTAGAGTATCTTTTGTGACTTCATAAGAAAAGGTATTACGTAACGTAGATGTAGCGTGTATCCATTTCAGCAAAACTGTGGAGATAGCTTTTGTTATAACATTCTCCGTTAATCCTTTGTAAAAGAAAATGTGTATGCGAATACATGGAGGTACGAGTATGTATTAACGTAATGTATGGAACTATGCTAATCTGTTTATGTAATTAAAACGATAAAATTTAACGTTTTTTTTAAAATGAATTAAAGTGTTTCTCACCAAAAAGGTGTACTATAACTCTCTCTCTCTTCCTGGCTATGTGTCCCACATGGTGGTGGGGTCAGCCTTTCTTGTCTTACGCCTCCACTTCGCTCTATCCTCGACTTCATTTTCGGAGACTTCGCACACTCTCATGTCCTTTGTCCTTTACCACTACACCTTTCCATCGTGTTTTGGGTCTGCCCCTGGATCTTCGACCTGGGATGGAAAGTTGTAGTGCCAAGTTCCCTACGTAGTCGGGTGGCCTCCTCTTCACGTGCCCATACCATCGCAGCCTACTTTCCTGCATCTTGTCAGCGATGTCGCGCACGCCCAAGCTTCCTCGCACGTACTCGTTGCGGATTTTGTCGAGCTTGGTAACGCCGCACATCCACCTCAGCATCTTCATCTCGGCAACTTGCATGGTATGCACATTCTTTTGAGTTACGGCCCATGTTTCATTGCCATACAATAGGACTATAAAAGGTGTACTATAACATTGATGAATATTTGTTTCATAACTGTTGAATTTTAACTATGAATTTTTTTTAATTAAATTACAAAATTTTATCTTGATATGTATTATTCGGTTCTTTAATATAAAAATGAAAATTATATTTATTGTATTAATCTTTAGGTATCCTTAATCATTTTTCATTTTAAACAACCATTTAGGATCAGATTTAAAGTTGGTAAGTAACCATTCTCACATAAATTTTCAAAACTTATAACAAAGCTGTGATAAAAATTTTTTCGCAATTGGGATTTTTTAAAACAGTATTTAACCATTATTTTTCTGACATCTTTACATGTAAAATTACGTGTCACACTGTTTTGTCAGCGATGAACTTCTAAATTATTGAACTAATTCCAATAAAATTTTGCAAACGGTGGGCGGTTTCGTCCAACGTGAGAGATAGGATAATTTTTAACCCTGAATATTTTTATTACGAATTTAAGAGTTTTTTTATAGGACAAAGAGTCATTGGACAGGGCAGAATCTGCCTCACCTACAAGTATTACTAAACATTAAAGTGACAAACGAACTCACAGTCCACATGATGATAAGAAGATTACAGGATGCGTTATCACCTCTGAGTACAAACTAAAATGGAACTCATTTTTTCTGACACAGTCTTTAAATTTATCATCAACCATACCTCTAAATAACATCTTCAGTTGTATCACATACAAACATATTTATCAATGGCACTACCATGGTGCTGACCGCTAAACAGTTCCATTTTTGCCGACTTCCAAAAAGGAGACGGTACTCAATTCGACTGTACGTTTTTTTATGTGTGTTACCTCATAACTTTTTACTGGGTGAACTGATTTTGATGATTCTTTTTTTATTTGAAAGCTGATACTTTTCGTATGATCCCATATGAATTTGATCAAGGTCAGATTAATAGTTTTCGAGTTATTCTTAATAACTTATATTGAAGTCGGTTGTACAAAATTTTAAATTTTAAATTTTATTAATTCATTACAGGGAATGAATACCCTATATGTTTGCCATTGTTGCTTATTATTGACGGACAAGTCTTTAGCCGCAGTATCATATAATTTTGATTTGTTATCAGGAAAATGCCGATTCCCATCTCCAGTTTCAGGTTCCGCTGTCACCATCTACGACACCCGCGGGATGATATTATGGCGTAATGGATTCTGCCACTACACGGAAAATAAATCCATTTCGTAATAAATACGACACATATGACATTTGAGAACGTCGCCTAAATTGGCCGTTAACCGTTTTAATGAATACGTACAGCAGGGTTTGAATAATATTAATAATTTATGATATTAAGTAGCTCCTTCAGCCCATAGATCTTAGCAACCATCTACAAACATTGAAGGCTACATATGTTTTATCACACCTGAGGACTTAGCTAGGTTGGTAACAGGTTGTTACGTAAAATAACTAAGAACATGTTATTATTTTTTGTCCTCCTTATTCTTTAAACGATACTTATACGTAGCGGCACGAAAGTCTAGCGGTGACCGTTATTGCACGTAAGTTGAAAATAAGGTATCATTGGGTAGTAAGGGGGTCGCGGGGCGGGTGTACGTCGTTCGTGCGCGCTGATTGGCTCGTGCGTATCGTTTTAAATGAATACATGGCTGATAATAATCCCTGGGAATTAGGTGGTCGCTTCCAAGCAGTTTCTAAAATAAATTTTGTAAATAGTTTGTACAACCAGTAATGTAAAATTTACTTTTAAGTCAGGTTTAAGTTAGGTTTCTTGCTGGTTTTTCCCAGGACAAAGGGTTTTTTTCGAACCAGTGGTAAAGTAAAAAATTACCTTCAATAAGAAATACATGATTGGCTCTTTAGTCGCATTCGTGCAATTCAATTCGAGCGCGACAGTACCCATGCGCAGCTATTCCCTCCATGTTTCGTTCAGCGCTAGACCTACGTGTCGTGACTTGTAGACGGTATACACTAAATTAGAACCAAAGTCTAAATCACGCTATCGAAGCTTCGAAATGTCTCCACTATGGATGAAAATGAGAAGTCTCGTTCTACCACATGAAATCTTGGCCGTTATCAAGTTGAACCTCTTAAGCGGCATAAGATTTTGCCTTTTCTTTCGATGGTGAAAGAAGCATTGCTTCTTGTCAATTCTCGGCTTTATTTCTAATAAGCAAGAGGGTCATATTTACCCAGTGAAAATTCTAGGTGGGAATGGAATAAGTCCTACTATGTAGTATTTGTGCAGTTTAGGTAGTTAATATAAAAGTTTGCTTTTCTGTACAACAATTTAATTAAGATGTTTAGGTAATAGAGTAGAATAAAATATTTTTTATCTCATACTAGCGATCCACCCCGACTTCGCACGGGTGATTTATGGATTTTGACAACAGCGCCACCTACCTGGTCCAATTGTAAATTTAACCCATCCAGTGACCCACTCAAACACGCACAAACAAAATCATCAAAATAAGTCCAGCCATTTTTGAGTTTTTGCGAGACTAAAGGACAGAAATTGATTTTTATACATAGAAATGGATAACATGTAACTCTTAATAAAAGTCATTTTTTACTTTTACCAGAGACTGTGCTCCCGACGCTTGCTGAACAAACCTCTAGATATTCTCTTCGCACGCTTCAAAAAGCGCTCGGATCAAAGCAAATTCATCTTCATTCCGCCTGTGGCACCGCTCTCGTGCGGTCGTCTCAGGTAGTCCGCGCAGCCGTCCCCGTACGGTAGTGCTCTCTCGCTCTCGCGCCTCCGCTGTCCTGCTCGCGCTGTACAGCGTCGACGCCTTGGTGAGTCATTTCTGCTATCAGTTCTTGCCCCCCTGTCTTCGGGCGGGGAGGTTTGACTGACCTCCGCTTGTTACCTGTTATATTTTTTGTTATTTTTTGTTAACTATTTCTATTTTTGTTTTCGTTATTTATTTGTATAACGTGTACGTGTATACTGTTTCTAGGGAGTTACTTGCTCTTTTCAGAGCAAGGCCCTGCTCTTTTAAGAGTAAGGGCATTACTCCTGGGATAAAGAACGTCCCGTTCTTCTGAGAACGGTGATCCCGCCCTTACTGTATAGGTTCAGAACGTCTCTGTTCTTTTCAGAACAGCATCCCCCCAGCTCCATTCGTTTTCAAAGCATCATGTCTAAACAAGACCTTATAGGGTCTATCGTGTCAGGCCTTAATAGGCTAGATAATTCGGCTCTCGCCGCAATAGTGGCAACTATTGCGTCATATGCCCCTCAGGCAACCCAACCGCCGCCCGTTATAGCGTCCTATCTAGAGTCCAAGAACTCTTTCGCCCCTCTAGAAATGGAGTACGCATGCTCCGAGTCTGAGTCCACTGCGTCGGCCCCCCGGAAGAAGCCCGCCACCTATTCTGGCACCGATTCATCGGAGTCCTGTGACTCCGACGGAACCGGTGAGTCATCCTTCACGACTGTCTCGTCAAAACGCGGCGGTAAACGCACCGCGAAAAACCGCACACCTCCCGTCTCAGCGGCCCCTGCCGCTCCTTCAACCTCCGCAGCCCCCGTTGCTGCCTCAAACCCCGCAGCTCCCGCTGCCGTCCCTGCCCCCGCAGCCCTCGCTGCTGCTACGGCTCCCCTAATGTCAATGGACATCGCCCCACCATCCAAGCCAGCTTCCCGCTGTGCCCCAGTCCTTGCAAAGAAGCAAGTCCCGCCCCCTGTCTTCCTAAGAGACAAGGCAAGATTTACCAAATTGTCAAAATCCTTATACGACGCAGGCATTAAATATGATCATGCGATTAACCTCGGGGAGACTATTAAAATCATTCCCAACTCTATCGATGCCTTCCGTAGTATCACCAAACTATTCACAGCCGAACAAGTCTCCTACCATACATACGCTCTTCCGGAAGAGCGTAAAGTCAGGGCCGTCATCCGCGGCATTCCATTCGAATTTTCCAATGAGGAAATCCTTGAGGACCTTAAGTCCCAAGGTTTCCCTGTAGAAGCCGTGCACAAAATGCACAATAGAACGGGCCAGAGGTTCAATCTTGCCCTAGTCATTCTAAACAACGTGCCGGAGGCAAAAGCCATCTTCCGGCAGGTACGCACAGTGTGTGGCCTGTCGAGAGTGAGGGTTGAGCCCCCACATAGGCGCGGGTTCCCGGCGCAGTGCCATCGCTGCCAGCTATATGGTCATGCGGCGGCCAACTGCTCCGCCCCACCCAGGTGCGGAAAGTGCCTTGAACCCCACAACACTAAAGAGTGTCCTCGGCCCAAAGACGCCGAATCCCCACCCGCATGTGTCCTGTGTAAACAAACAGGCCACCCGGCAAACTACAGAGGCTGCCCCTGCGCACCTCATTCTCGCCCCAGTAGGCAAGCTCCACCACCGGTCAATGACCGCTCATTCCCGGCTCTTTACCAACGGCCCCGTCAGGGCCTTTCTCAGCCCATCCCGGGTTTCTCTCGACCCTCTCAGGGTCCCCTTAGGCCCCCTCAGGGCATTATTCGGCCCCCTCCGGGCTTTTCTAAGCCTATGCAGCCTCCAGTCTTTCCCTGGAGCTCCAAAAAGGCAGACCCACCGCGGACAACAACCTCCGCCCCACAACAATCACAGCCCTCAATGGCTGATGACCTAAAAACGGTGTATTCCGCTATTAGGAACATCGACGTTGGGGAAATCGCTGTGTTAGCGCGCAAATTGCGCGCTGCAATGTCCCCTTTTTTTTTGCGGATGGAAAATCATCAAATGACGCCTTTCGCTCTGGGTGGAACGGAAAGGAGTGTCAGACTTTTACTGACTAAAAACCATCCGTGTTCCTTCAGTGCCCTCACGTTCCGGAGCCGCGGTATCTCTTTCGAACAGCCCGCAGCCCCGGCAGGCGTCGGCCCCTTCACGATGCTGACAGCTCTTTGAGGCGCGCGTGGAACAAAACGCGCCGTCGACACGGCCTGTCGTCGTTAGACGGACGGACGGCGAGCTACCCATTGCTCGCCATCCACAGGCCCGCGCCTACGGTGGCCGGGGGCCACGACGTAGCCCCCGACGCCCGGGGCGTCTCCCGCGGCGGCCGGGAAGGAAAGCTGCTGCTTTCTCCTTCTCCCGCTCCGCCACCTCCTTCGCTAGCATCACTGCTCCGCAGAAGGTGGTGACGGCATCCCATTCCGTCTCACTCCGGACCATGGCTTCGACCAGGGCCGGACGCGAGAGGTCGCCGCCGCCTATCGCCGCTACGAGGACACGGCGGTGCTCCGCCCAAGCAGGGCACACCTCCACGGTGTGCTCCACCGTGTCCTCCGGTCGATCCTCGCAGTGGGAGCACCCGGGCGTTTCCTCCCGCCCGATTCGGTGCAGGAACCTCCCGAACACACCGTGTCCGGTGAGGACCTGCGTCAGACGGAAGGTAAGGACGCCGTGGCGTCTCTCAAGCCACTCCTCAAAGAGGGGTCTTATCGCCGCTACAGTGGCGTGCCCAGCACGGGGTTGCGATAGTCGCTCTCTCCATGTCGCCATGAGATCACGCCGGAAGTCTGTCCGCTGCACGACAACTTGCCGCGGCAGCGGGGTTTCCCCCCGGCATAGTGCCTCCGTGCGCCATTCGTGCAGGCGCGCGAGGACTATCGCCTCCAGATCCCATGGCGGCAATCCGGCAAGGAGGCACGCCGCCTCGCGGAAGATCGTGCGGTAGCCGCGAACCATTCTCACGGCGACCACCCTTTGGGGCGCGTTCAGGTGGTGGACGGCAAGCCGCGCCAAACCACGCGCCCACACCGGGGCCCCGTAAAGGGCCATGGACCGCACAATCCCCGCGTAGAGCCTCCGGCAGGAGGCGTTTGGTCCCCCCAGGTTCGGCAGGAGCCGCCTGAAGGCAGCCCCGGTCCGTTCCAGTTTGGGAGCCAAACGTCGGAAGTGCTCAACGAAGTTCCATCGGCCGTCGAGGACGAGTCCTAGGTACTTCAACGTTAACTCGACGCCGACGGATACCCCTCCTACCATCACTGAGGATCCCGGTGGTGGCCTGTTCCGAGGACCATGGAAGTGCATGGCCTCGGACTTGTGCAGAGCCACCTCAAGACCCAGCTGCCGGATCCTCTCAACGACTATCGCAACCCCGCGTGTCATATTTTCCGCCGCCGCCTCGTACGACCCCCCCTGTGCCAGTACCAGCGTGTCGTCAGCGTAGCAAACTACGCTGACGCCGGTAGGGAGGTCGGCGCGCAGCACCCAGTCGTAACCGATGTTCCACAGGGGCGGCCCCAGAACCGAACCCTGTGGGACACCGCATGACATCTCTCGCCGGTTCCACTCACCGTTGCGACCGGGGTAGATGACGGCCCTGTCCTGACGGACAGACTGACTGACGATAGTCCCCGACTATACGACGGAGATAGGTCGGCACCCGGTGATACCGGAGTGCCTCCCTAATGCAGCTCCAGGGCATGGAGTTGAAGGCGTTGGCGATGTCGAGAGACACCACCAAAACAACCCCCCTCCCTGGCCACTGCATCCCCCGTCGTGAGGGCTCTCACGCGCATGATGGCGTCCACCGTAGAGCGCCTGTTGCGGAAACCAAACTGGTGTTCCGCAAGATCCGGCCCCGTCCCCGCAAGGTGCTCGGCGAGGCGGTTTGCAATGACTCTTTCAAAGAGCTTGCCCACCTCGTCGAGCAGCACCACGGGCCGGTATGTGGACGGAGAGTCCGCCGGGCGCCCCGGCTTCCAAATGAGGACCAGCTTCCCCGTCTTCCAACGAAGCGGGAATTGGCCTCTCTCCAAGCATGCGCTTAGGAGCCTCTCCAGTCGGGCCCGAGAGCCTCCGAGGCCAGGACCCAGGCTTTGCCTGGCAAGCCATCGGGTCCTGGGGCGGTATTCCTGGCCTTGAGCCTACGTACCGCCACTCTCAGGTCTACCCCGGTCCCTTCCGGGATGTCGTCGTCGTCGTCCTGGTGGTCCGCTTCCGGCACCGCAGGTGGCGGAGCCATAGGCGGGGGCGGATGTTCCCCTCGCGCAGGGAACAGAGCGCTCACCACGTCCTCCACGAGCTGAGGCCGGAGACTCTGCGTCAGGGGGGGGGGGCCCAGGTGCGGAGTTTATCCCGCACCATCTTGTAAGGGCGCCCCCACGGATCTCTGTAGAGAGTCTCCAGCATCTCCTCACGGGCCCGATCCCGGGCCCGCATGACAGCCTCCCGGAGGGCGGTCTTCGCCGCTCTGTATCCCTCGTACAGCTCCGCCTCAATGGCTGCCGCATTCGTCCACCGAATGCGGAGCCTGCGATGCCTGGCGTACAGGTGCCGCGCGGCGACACAAGCCTCGCGCAGACACGTCAGCTCACGCGACCACCAATACACCTGACGCCGGGCGCTTCCTGGCCGGACGCGGGGCATTGCCACGTCACATATCTCGGACATGGCCTCCTGGAACCACCCTGCCTCATCGTTGACGTCGGCAGGCCTATCCGGTGATGACACCCAGGCCTGCACGATCGAGGCTTCCAGGAGAAGCTCCCGGTCCAGCCGCTTCAGCGCCCAACGCGGACCACTCGGGGTCTGTTGGACTGGCGCGCTCGAGGGCTGGGTGGAGACGTCAAACCGGATGTACCGGTGGTCGGAGTAGGTCTCCACCCCCTCCATGACTCGCCAGTCAATGGCACGCGGCGACAGAGCGGGGCTAGCGAACGAAATGTCCACCACCGACTCTCCCCGCATCCGCCTCCTCGCTCTTGCAGAGCATCATAATCTTTTGTGCTCGTTGTAAGTTAAGTTAACTTAATTAACTTAACTTACAATGACAGAGCAGGTTGCTCTACCAAAGTCTCACGGTCGTATCAAACCTAAGGGTTTATCGCTTGTATCCTTTAATATTCGCGGTTTGCGAAATAACCTCCCAGAACTTAAGCTCTTTCTTCAAAATCGAGAAACCGATTTCCTCCTCCTACAGGAAACTAATCTCAAAACTAAGGACACAAAAGGCCTTTCTATTAAAAACTTTTCTCTTCTTCGTAATGACAGGCACGACCGCCGAGGTGGCAGTACGGCCATTTATTACAAGAAGTCACTCCACTGCTCTCCCATTTCTACTCCGCAGCTTACCAATATGGAAGCCACAGTATGCAGGCTAGCTATGACTGGACATCAGTCCATCCTCATAGCCTCCTGTTACATCCCTTCAGGAACCCATCCCCTCAAAAAAGATTTTGAGTCTATTTTATCTCTAGGCAATTCAGTCATTATGTTTGGAGATTTTAACTCCAAGCATACTGAATGGACATGCCGTACTACCTCCCCTAGTGGCAAAATACTGCTCGATATCACGCAGTCTCTTGACCTCACCGTTCACAGTCCCCTCGGTGCTACTCACTATCCCGATGTCACCGACCACGCTCCCGACGTGCTAGATTTTGCACTACTCAAAAGTGTTTCCCTCAACCTCAGGGCAATCGAGACGCTAGACGATCTAGGATCCGACCACCGACCGGTCTCCCTCATTCTCGGCCATCAGCCACCACAACACCCTCGACTAAAACCTTCACAAATTGGAAGGGCTTCAAGGAGTCCCTAGCGAATGCTCTGGACTCACAGGACTCTCCCATCTCCCTATCGTCGGACTTAGACAGTCCCGAAAAATCGACACCGCGGTCGATTCACTCTCCACCCTTATTAAAACCTCCCTTAAGGAGAATGAAAGGGTAGTCCCGGTTGCTAATAATAGTGGGCTTCCCCTACATATTAGCAACCTATTAAAAGCCAAGAAAGCTGCTATCCGGAGAACAGCAAAATACCCCACGCCCGAATATAGGCACACGGCTAATCGTCTTCAACGAGAACTCCGTTTCCGCCTCTCTGAATTTTGAGACCTCGAAAAGAGTAAACTCATGGAGAATATCTCTCCCTCTCATACAGCGTACTATCGGATGGCAAGAGCCCTCCGCATATACGCTATCACCCACACTCCCCCTCTCTCCCGTCCCGACGGTACGGTAGCCTTCGAGGACGAGGAAAAGGCTGAGTGCTTTGCAGACAGCATTGCCGCTCAATGCTCTCCTAGCTCTCAACCCGTTGACCTTTCACACGTCCAGGCAGTGGAAGATGAGGTCCGCCGCCGGAACTCACCCCCTACAGCCTCCGAACCTATCTCTGTGTCCAATGATGAGATTTCATCCCTCATCAAAGGACTTAAGCCCAAAAAGGCTCCGGGCGCGGATGGCATCTCCAACCAAGCCCTTAAACACTTTCCTGAGCAGGTGTTAACCTTTTTATCTATTATCTTCAACGCCTGCTTCAACCTTAGTTACTTTCCCACTACGTGGAAAGAGGCAACTGTGATTGGTATTCCCAAGCCAGGCAAGCCTCTCAACCTCCCCTCCAGTCATCGCCCCATTAGCCTCCTCAAGGCCATGGGCAAGCTCTTTGAAAGAGTCATCCGAAATCGCATGAGGCGCCATCTGTTTCCCACAGACGGTGACCCTCTTATCATTCCCCATCAATTCGGTTTCCGAGCGAAACATTCCTGCCCCCAACAAGTTCACCGTATTGTGGAATATATCCTCAGCGGTTTTTATCCCCGTCGTCATAAGACTATCGCGATCTTTTTCGACATCGCCAAAGCCTTTGATAGAGTCTGGCATACAGGCCTTATCTACAAACTATACAAAATAGGTCTCCCCGATCGTCTAGTACGTCTCGTGGCCTCTTATCTAAATCATCGTACCTTTCGTTTTAGACACGAAGGCACGCTATCTTCACAGCGCCCCATCAAAGCCGGTGTCCCTCAGGGCTCAGTACTTGCTCCTCTGCTGTACATCCTGTTCACCAACGATATTCCCATTCCGCCGAAAGGTGTTCAGCTCTCTCTCTTCGCAGACGACACTGCTCTCTACTGTAAAGGTATCTCGCTACCTTTCATACGGAACAAGGTCCAAAAGTCAGTTGATGACCTAGGAGCTTGGTTCAAAAAATGGCGCATCAATGTGAACCCGGAGAAGAGCTCCGTCGTTCACTTCGATTCGACTTCGAACATACAATTTCCTGTATTCAATTAGAGGCGATGCAACCGCTGCGTTCAAATAATGGCGTACAATTATAAACTGCGCTAAACACAATAGTTTACACATGTGGCATACGTTGCTACAGCATCCATCAGGTAAGTAGCTGTGGCTCACAGACATCTATCCTGGATTACGAATCAAAATGCAGATGTGTTTTCACATCTGAGGATTAAGATGGAATGCCTCGTTTCTAGTAAAAAGGGTTCTCTAGACTCACCATATGAAACAAAACATCATTAGGCTGCGTGTCCACCAGAGATGCGCGTGGATGCGTAGCGGGGGATGTGTTTGTTAAGAACTAATGGAATCAGTTCAATAACCTAACCTCACTCAGCACAGCTCTAGTGAAAACAGCTTAGCGGAGCGAGGTTTTGTACATACAAAACAAAGGAAGAATGTGTGCGAGGGATGTGATGCGAGGGATGTTTGCGAGGAATGTGCTGCGAGGGACGTGCGAGGGATGTGTTGCGAGGTTAAACAAAACGAACTACATTCAACTTGAAAATGATTTAAAAACATTCATGTTTACAATACTCGTAATATCTCTTTGTAAAATTGATCTTTGAATCTTTTCATTTTTTTCACAACAGCCATGGATTAATTATATTTTTAGCCCGTTACACATCCTCGCACTGCTCATCTGCGCACCGTTCGACAGCCTCGCTACGCATCCTCGCACCGCCTAGCTACGTCGAATATCTCTTGTGAAAACGCAGCCTTAAGCTGCTATTTTACGCGAGGAAACTCAGCCAGCGTTTTGGCACTATACCGCGGTTTGTATGATAAATTAATTTTTTCATTTAAGTTTATTCTTAATATGGTAGTAAAAATATTTTTACATTAATGTTATGTATTGAATGGAATAAAACTAATTTTACGAATTTTATTGCGTTTAATTTTAACTTTCTAATTTCACGTGGGGAGGGGGATTGAGGTGATTGACGTCCCGTGTCATAGTTAACGTAGGCTACCTTCAACTTTTAATTATTAATTTTTGGTCCAATCTACGCAGAATGAGCTTAGAGTTTTAATAAAATACTTTTTGACGTTATAATTTAAATTCACTTTGAAACATTTTAATATTATAATTCATAATAATTTTTGATTTTTTACTTATAATAAGCCAGTGCTTGACTACAATACCACCTGGTGGTAAGTGGCGATGGAGCCATAGATGGTAAATCGCACTGTCTTAGCGTAATTTCCCCGGTGATTTTCAGGACCGATACGACTTAGCGACTTCTAAGAAAATACCTTAATTCTTTTTAAAAGGTCGGCACCGCACCTGAAATTTCCCTTGTGTTGTTCGTTGGCGGCGTACAACATTTACAATCAGGTGAGCCGCATGCTCGTTCGCCTCAAATGTAATAAAGAATACATAAGCCGTATATATATAACCGTATAACATATAACAGTGGTAGAGCCACGCGGCTTTTGCTGTCGCATGGATGGACCGGCTCGAACCGGGGTGGTACCACGACCTCACAGAAAACCAGCGTGAAGTAGAGGTTTACCTCTGCGTTTCGCTTGGTGAGTGTAGGTGGCCGGAGGCCCTTTTTACTGGAAATGAGGCATTCCATCTTAGTCCTCACGGGTGACAACGCATCTACATTTTGATTTGTAATAGAGGATAAATGTAGATGTCTATGGGCCGCAGCAACCACTTACCATCAGGTGGACTGTATGCTCGTTTGTCACCCTCATCCTATAAAAAAAATAAGCCCATTCTCTCTTGCCTTGAAGGGCGTCTTGAGAAGATGCTTTTGATGGCAAACATGTAATTAATATGCCAATTATATTTACACAATAATTAAAATAATTAATAAAATATTACTAAAAACAATGAGCACTAATAAATAAATAAATAAATAACAAAGAATGTTTTTCATTGTAATTCCCGACTCACTTAGTATCGAAACTAATAAAATGGATAGTTACCGCATCTTTACGACACCGGTTAAGAATCGTATCTCGCACTCCGGACGTGTCCGAGCGATTTATTGCGGAATATACACGGGCCAGTTTAATTTCCCCTGGTGTTGCAGCAGACGAGCTGCATGCTCGTTTGCCTTCTGTTCTCTACTCATGAAGTTACGTGATATGAAAATTGGCTATGCACGAATCGGTTACGCACGTCAGTGTAGCAATGAGAATATGCTACTAATAATTGATTCTGTCCAGATAACGCTGCCAGCGATACCACTCATAAATAATATCAAGTTACGTATCACCCTTGTCACCCTTTGAATGTCGTGTTGTCTAGTGGTTGTAGCGTGTCGCTATTGTGTCGCGGATATTGGGGTTGTACTCGTAATGAAGATGGAGCCAACCTTTGTGCTAAAACATAATAATAATAATTGATAATAAACCATGAAATTTACAATTATTTATTAATATTTTGACGGATCCGCGGCGCAGTGGCTTAGCAATGAGTTGCTGCGGTTGGGACCGCGGGGTCGTATCCCGCACGGAACAAGTATTTGTATGGCCTTCAAATTATTGCTCCGGGTCAGGATGTTAGTCCTTGTGCAATTTATGTTTTTAAACTGCCTCCACGATTAAGGAGAAAATCCTAGTGTAGGGGTGACATTTTTTAACAAGAAAAAGATAAGAGTTTTTTTTTAAATATATTAGCTGTATCCGCCACTCCGTTCGCGTGGAATTTGTACTTTTGTTATGATAATTAAAAGGTAATTAAATTAGAATATAATTAAAATTTATGATAATCGATGGTGATTTCTTGGTACTTTTAACCATTACGAATATCTAGAAAGACACTAATTTGAATAAAAACATTCAGCTAGTCAATTAGGTACACAGACAAGCTAGAGAACGAACCAAGAAACGAATTTAGCAAACTATACGCTTGTATTTCATCAGCAATTGTAAATAAACAAGATAATGACCGCAATAAAGTAATCCACAATTTGCAACACTTGGTTCCAATAAAATAGATATGAGATTGCCCTAAAAGAGCAAGATCCATCACCAATTATTGGTACGATATGAGGCATCATATTGCCTTTAATATTAGAAATATTTGAAATAAAACTGCAATCCAATACCTACCTATAGTTAGGTACCTACCTAATTACACTAACAAAATTAAAGAAATTAGATATCTATATTACGCACTAACCTGCAAACAAATGGGATATGAAAGTAAACTCAACCGAGGAAAATCTTTTGACCTTTAAGTAAAAGATGTGATTAGACCCAAGATTTGTTGGGTTTTCTATCAAGAAATTCTCAGTAGCCGGCCGGAGTCAGGATTTTAGCAGTGTTTTATCCACGAAAAGACGTAAAGCCGTTGGCTCTGCGTCCGATTTCTCTATATTTACGTCAGATTATCGTTCCATCGAACTATGACAGTGAAGAAATAGAAAATATACCTCAACTCGTGATCCATAATCCTGTTCTGCGTCTTTAAGGTATAATGTAAGTCCTCTCTTTGTACTTGCGTGCATATTACAGATCACTATTACTCTTTTTCGAAAGGTTCGTACATGATATCTCCGTGTCTAGTCTGGGCAGTCTCCGTTGAGACATGCCGCCATGTCCGAAATTCGGCCTAAAGGATGTTATTGATGGCTAATTTGGAAATAATAAGGAAATAAAAAAAATAAGTATTTAATAAAACACTTAATACTTAAATACTCAAATAGTTAAAATATTTTTTTTTTTAAATACAACGAATTTAAAAGTTTAGGTAAATCTTATAATACTTATGAATATTTTTTATAAGCACAGAATTATCCGTCATATTGTTGGACTTATGAGCGTGCAAATATAAATTTATTAAAAACTATTTTCGCCCCGGCATCGCACAGGTGATTTCTGAATTTCGACTACAGCGCCAACTACCGGCTCCAAATGTAAATCTAAATCAACTAGTGATCCATTCAAACACACAAAAATTTCATCAAAATTAGTCGAGCCGTTTTTAACTTTTAGCGAGACTAACGGACAGCAATAGATTTTTACATGTAACATAATTAACGCACATCCTGAAGTATATAGATTGTTCAGAATCGTACTCGTCTTCAAAACGAAAGACTATTTCGATGAGATTCCTCATGCCAGTAACTCAGAAGCAGCGCAACGATTTCAATGTAGTCATATGCATAATGAACATCCATTCCACCTCAGAAGATGCCAGAAGTTGACTCCAAACGAATACGCACCACACTTGCAGTTTAGCCGCTGGTTATTAGAAAATTGGCAGCGAAACATAACTTGGATAGATGACAATACATTCACACGTGTGAGATATACAATCAACACAACACTCATTTATGGATGCACGAAAATCCTCACGCATGCGGAGTGGATTCCTCCCAACACCGTTTCTCAATTAACGTCCCAGATATTATCATTGGTACACACATACTGGAGCCTGTGTTATTACAAAGATTAACAGGAGACGCATATTTACTATTTTTACGAGAAACTCTACCTACGAAGCTAGAATGGATGGTGCCCTTTTCGGCACTAATACCTACAGTTGTATCAACTGGCGGTGGCGTTAGCTCGTCTCGAATGCGAGCGAATACCTATTAGGCTAACAAGACCCCCATACCTATACCTACCTGTGTGACTGTGTGCGTTCGTTGATTTGTACTGTGACCATAACATTCTTCTGGAATTAAGGAATATGTTTTAAAAGAAGAGGACAACCTGCCCCCCTTATGCTGGCGCTTGGGCCGCATAGCCAAACTGTTTCTGGGCAACGATTGTATTCCTCGAGTCACGGATATTTCTACGTCCCAAGGAACAATAAGGAGAGCCCTTAATAAGATTTGTCTTCTACCTACTTCATCAGTGGAAACTTGTTAAAAGCTAAATATATCTTACAATGTCTGGGAGGATATTAACGCCAGATAGTCGACAGTCGACCCTATTGCATTTATTATAAGGCGCTGAATATTATGTTTATTGTATAGAACCATATATTACCGTACATTCAACCAATCAGTCTACACAAATACTCACCACGTCATTCCCCACAACCGACACTCATATTCGTTCGCAAATTCCCATTTTTATTTTCAACCAAACAAGACACAAGCACTACACCAAGAATAATATAGTTGTAAGCCTGTAAATTCAGGCGAATAAATCTTTTAGAAGATCTACGATTTTATTCTTTTGTTCATCGCGAACAATTAGTATAACTAATTTAATAAATAATCAATGCATAAACGTGTTTAACTAAAAGTCAGTCTATGTATTACGATTATAACATAATATAATAATTGGGGGTGTCTGAGGGTGTGCGTTAATTACGTTACATGTTGAGATATTATCAAGCATAGTTACAGGTTCCCGGATCTAATTATGTTTTGATTGACCAGTGTTACTGATATTGCAACTTCACTGATCTTGTTACATAGAATGTTGCGCTAAAAATAGGTTATATTTGTGTATAAAATTGTTTCATCATTGCACATTCTTGTACTAAGCCGGGAATACAGGTCGTTTGAAATAAAACCCCCGCGTTGGCGCGAAGAGTATAAAATTTCATAGTGTGTGACAGTCATCGTACGATCTTGCAATAATAAATAAAAAAAATCGTGATGAATCTTGTAAAATTCTAAAAAGAAAAGACTTTTGAATCATTCTTAGTACTTAAGTATTTGTTATGCTAAGTATTTGTTTGCAAAAGCGTAATATTTTCCGTGTAGACAAAAGAAAGTGATTATGCTCATACAAATAGAAACGTGTTCAAAAGACTTTCACTTGATTGCTTTAAGCGTTTTATATGGAAAAATAATGTACGTATATTCACTTTATTTTACCTGCCTTTTTAACCATTCTACCTTTCTTTTATTTCTATATTTTTACCTTTTCTTTCGCGCACATCTTTGGTGCAGTACCTTTCGAATGATGTAAATTTCAAGCCGTGGTAGCTCAGATGGTTAGTGGATGATGGATGGCTCGCTGTAAGCTTCACAATACTCGAGCAACCCGGGTTCAATCCCCGCCGGCACCAATGAAATTATTAATTGCAATTTTAAGTGTTGATTTACCACGTGCTCGGCGGTGAAGGAAAACATCGTGAGGAAACCTGCATGTCTGAGAAATAAAAAAAAATATTTCGAAGACATGTGAAGTTCGCCAACACGAATTGGGGCAGCGCGGCGGACATTTCCTTGCCCTAAAATCCTCTCAGAAATGAGAGGAGGCCTGAGGCCTGTGCCCAGCAGTGGAACGTAAATAGGCTGCAACTTTACTTTTTAAATTTCAATAGTTTCTGCTGTATTCCAGTCTAAAGGGGATAAACAGCTACTATCAGTAAAGTAGGCTAAGAAGAATCTTTACAATGACAACGCACCTGCAGCCATCTTTGCTTGAAGTGGGCATGCCATGTCCATGGACCTCAGTAACCAGTTACAATCAGGTGGACTATGAGTTCGTTTGTCTGATTAGTTTCTTCATAAATACCTTATTTTAGGTACTTCAAGTTTTGATGTTCACGTATTGATATTATAGTAGTTTATAAAAATTGCTTGTGCAATGTACGTGCAGCTTATAATTAAATTTTCTGTTTGGTATCGTAGCGAAGCCAGTTATTCTTCATTACCTCAGATAATCCTATTAACATATAGTGCAATTTATAAGCCTTAGAAGGTATCTAGTTCGTAATTCCAATCTCTAACAAAAATTTCTTTCCTTGTAAAGTAAACAAATGATCGTTCTTTGTTATATGTTGCGGATTCTGCAAAACTGTTTCGTTGTTCCCGCAGGCTATGGAATTGTTCCTCCTGGAAGCCTCGATCGTGCAGTCCTGGGTGTCATCACCAGACAGGCCTGCCGACGTCAATGATGAGGCAGGGTGGTTCCAGGAGGCCATATTCGAGATATGTGACGTGGCAATGCCCCGCGTCCGGCCAGGAAGCGCCCGGCGTCAGGTGTATTGGTGGTCGCGTGAGCTGACGTCTCTGCGCGAGGCGTGTGTCGCCGCGCGGCACCTGTACGCCAGGCATCGCAGGCTCCGCATTCGTCCACCGAATGCGGCAGCCATTGAGGCGGAGCTGTACAAGGGATACAGAGCGGCGAAGACCGCCCTCCGGGAGGCTGTCCTGCGGGCTCGAGATCGGGCCCGTGAGGAGATGCTGGAGACTCTCGATAGAGATCCGTGGGGACGCCCTTACAAGATGGTGCGGGATAAACTCCGCACCTGGGCCCCCCCGCTGACGCAGAGTCTCCGGCCTCAGCTCGTGGAGAACGTAGTGAGCGCTCTGTTCCCTGCGCGAGGGGAACATCCGCCCCTGCCTATGGCTCCGCCACCTGCGGTGCCGGAAGCGGACCACCAGGACGACGACGACGACATCCCGGAAGGGACCGGGGTAGACCTGAGAGTGGCGGTACGTAGGCTCCAGGCCAGGAATACCGCCCCAGGACCCGATGGCTTGCCTGGCAAAGCCTGGGTCCTGGCCTCGCAGGCTCTCGGGCCCCGACTGGAGGGGCTCCTAAGCGCATGCTTGGAGGGAGGCCAATTCCCGCTTCGTTGGAAGACGAGGAAGCTGGTCCTCATTCGGAAGCCGGGGCGCCCTGCGGACTCTCCGTCCGCATACCGGCCCGTGGTGCTGCTCGACGAGGTGGGCAAGCTCTTTGAAAGAGTAATTGCAAACCGCCTCGCCGAGCACCTTGCGGGGACGGGGCCGGATCTTGCGGAACACCAGTTTGGTTTCCGCAAGAGGCGCTCTACGGTGGACGCCATCATGCGCGTGAGAGCCCTCACGACGGGGGATGCAGTGGCCAGGGGGGGGGGGGTTATCTTGGCGGTGTCTCTCGACATCGCCAACGCCTTCAACTCCATGCCCTGGAGCTGCATTAGGGAGGCACTCCGGTATCACCGGGTGCCGACCTATCTCCGTCGTATAGTCGGGGACTATCTGACGGACAGGGCCGTCATCTACCCCGGTCGCAACGGTGAGTGGAACCGGCGAGAGATGTCGTGCGGTGTCCCACAGGGTTCGGTTCTGGGGCCGCCCCTGTGGAACATCGGTTACGACTGGGTGCTGCGCGCCGACTTCCCTACCGGCGTCAGCGTAGTTTGCTACGCTGACGACACGCTGGTATTGGCACAAGGGGGGTCGTACGAGGCGGCGGCGGAAACTATGACACGCGGGGTTGCGATAGTCGTTGAGAAGATCCGGCACCTGGGTCTCGAGGTGGCTCTGCACAAGTCCGAGGCCATGCACTTCCATGGTCCTCGGAACAGGCCACCACCGGGATCCTCAGTGATGGTAGGAGGGGTATCCATCGGCGTCGAGTCGACGTTGAAGTACCTAGGACTCGTCCTCGACGGCCGATGGAACTTCGTTGAGCACTTCCGACGTTTGGCTCCCAAACTGGAACGGACCGGGGCTGCCTTCAGGCGGCTCCTGTCGAACCTGGGGGGGCCAAACGCCTCCTGCCGGAGGCTCTACGCGGGGATCGTGAGGTCCATGGCCATTTACGGGGCCCCGGTGTGGGCGCGTGGTTTGGCGCGGCTTGCCGTCCACCACCTAAACGCGCCCCAAAGGGTGGTTGCCGTAAAATGGTTCGCGGCTACCGCACTATCTGCCGCGAGGCGGCGAGCCTCCTTGCCGGATTGCCGCCATGGGATCTGGAGGCGATAGTCCTCGCGCGCCTGCACGAATGGCGCGCGGAGGCACTATGCCGGGGGGAAACCCCGCTGCCGCGGCAAGTTGTCGCGCAGCGGACAGACTTCCGGCATGATCTCATGGCGACATGGAGAGAGCGACTGTCGCAACCCCGTGCTGGGCACGCCACTATAGCGGCGATAAGACCCCTCTTTGAGGAGTGGCTTGAGAGACGCCACGGCGTCCTCACCTTCCGCCTGACGCAGGTCCTCACCGGACACGGTGTGTTCGGGAGGTTCCTGCACCGAATCGGGCGGGAGGAAACGCCCGGGTGCTCCCACTGCGAGGATCGACCGGAGGACACGGTGGAGCACACCGTGGAGGTGTGCCCTGCTTGGGCGGAGCACCGCCGTGTCCTCGTAGCGGCGATAGGCGGCGGCGACCTCTCGCGTCCGGCCCTGGTCGAAGCCATGGTCCGGAGCGAGACGGAATGGGATGCCGTCACTACCGTCTGCGAAGCAGTGATGCTAGCGAAGGAGGTGGCGGAGCGGTAGAAGGAAAGAGCAGCAGCCTTCCTTTCCGGCCGCCGCGGGCGACGCCCCGGGCGTCGGGGGCTACGTCGTGGCCCCCGGCCACCGTAGGCGCGGGCCTGTGGACGGCGAGCAATGGGTAGCTCGCCGTCCGTCCGTCTAACGACGACAGGCCGTGTCGACGGCGCGTTTTGTTCCACGCGCGCCTCAAAGAGCTGTCAGCAGCGTGAAGGGGCCCGCAAGGGCCGACGCCTGCCGGGGCTGCGGGCTGTTCGAAAGAGATACCGCGGCTCCGGAACGTAAGGGCACTGAAGGAACACGGATGGTTTTTAGTCAGTAAAAGTCTGACACTCCCTTCCGCTCCACCCACAGCGAAAGGCGTCATTAGATGATTTTCCATCAGCAAAAAAAAAGGCTATGGAATTGTCTTATATGCCGTAGATATTACTGCAGAGATTTGAGTTTTTCTACCGACTTACTACCGTACTCAATTTGGCAGTATGTTCTTTTTTATGTGTGTTACCTCATAACTTTTTTCTGGGTGAACCGATTTTGATCCTCCTTTTTTTATTTAAAAGCTGGCACTTTTTTATGGTGCCATTTAAACTTGATCAAGGTTATTTTTAATAATTTCCAATAGTTTTTGAGTTATTTTTAATAATTTGTATTGAAGTAGGTTGTACAAAATTTTTAATTTTTAATTATTGTCAGCAATGCGCTGCTGCCTATCTCCTGATTTCCCTCTGTCACCTCATACGACAACTACGGGTTGATAGTATAGGGTAGTGGTTTTACTTTGAAAACCAAAAACAATTTCTACATAATAGAAGCCGACTTCAGTAGCTTTGAATATTGTGTGTTTTTAGTTTATAATGTTGGCTTTACTCATTTAAAAAAAATATTTTCGCTTAAAATAGTCTATATATTTACGAGCATAATAAAAATCTCCTAGAAATGGAAGGAAGAATGTTCTTTCCTATTAACAGAGAGAATTGTCTTAAAATTTAACCAGTCCCCTTTATACATCTTGACACACAAGTTGGTTACCAGATATTGATTTGGTGATTAATTTTTAATAAAAGTTTAATACTTTATTTGTGCTACAATGCTACTAAAGTAGGAACCGACTAGCTGTTCCTCACGACTTCGTGCGCGTGTTATTTATTAGGATTGGATTTCATAGGTTTTTTTTTCTGCGCGGAACCATAATTCTTCTTCTATAATAAAAGTAGCCTAACTTACTACTTATAACATCACGTATCTGTCAGTGAAAGTTCCGTCAAAATCAGACTGTTTCTGATTAATTTCTGAATAAAGTGATCGCCACCATGCTGGTTATATTAAAAATCATTTAAAAATTGTATAAATGAGATTATTGTTAAGTGAAATATGTTTGAAAAAAAAGTCCCGCTGGGTTTCTTGCTGGTTCTTCCCAGGACAGAGGTATTTTCCGAACCAGTGGTAAATAAAAAATGACTTTCAATAAGAATTATGTAATAATCAATATTGATTAAAAAAATATTCTATTCTATTCTATTCTATTCTATTGTTCCAGACAGGCAGACAAAAAAATTTAAAAATTGCTTTTTTTTTGTTATAACTACGGTATATACTTCCATTTGCGTTTAGTAAAAGCTGTTATTTTTACTTTACAAACAGACACTTTAATTTTATTTATTTGTATAGATAGTATAAACATCTCAAAAACAAGACTTTTGTGCCTGCGTTGTATCCAATTTGAACTAGTTGTAGTTATACGAGTACATCTCATTGGGAAGTCAATGATGGTCTATCGGCCGAGACTGCATGGCGTAAAGCAATGTTTATAGGAATGCTGTATTTTTTTTATAGGATAGGGTGACAAACGAGCACACAGTCCACCTGATGGTATGTGGTTACTGTGACCCATAGACATCTACATCTATCCTCAATAAAGATTCAAGACGCAGATGCGATGTCACCCGCGAGGACTAAGATGGAATGCCTCTTTGCCAGTAAAGGGGGTCTCCGGTTCTCTACACTCACCATACGAAACACAGCAGCGTAAAGCTGCTGTTTTACGCTGGTTTTCTGTAAGAGCGTGGTCCTTCCCCGGTCGAGCCGACCCATTCGTGCTACAACTATACTACTAATATAGCTGCAGCAAGGCTCTACCACGTAACGTTATATAATACTCGTAGTATTATTGATACTAACTTCAATAATTCATTAAATATTGTAATTCAACTTGTTTTTTTTTTTGATTTGTAAAGTTACATTTATTAAAATATACAATACTAAAAACTATAATAATAAATAAATAAATAAATACTTGTTTTATTACCATATTTAATGAATTAATGTACACTCTATAGCGTTCATGATCACAAGGGAGAAACGTAAAATTAGTTTTATTCCAAATGTAGTATTCGCGTAAATAAGAAATATCATCACTAAATATTGTTTTACTACAGATGTTATCATTTGAAATCGGCCATTTTGATATAAATTACGGCGTACAAAGTCAAAGTAATAATAAATCACTAATAATAATATAATATAATAGTAATAATGTAATAGTTTTCTTCAAAAGCCTCGAAAGTTTGCGTGGCATCTGACGCAGTCGACAATGACAAGTCGACGTGGTAGAGCCATGCTGCAGCTATGTTAGTGGTATAGTTGTAGCACGAATGTGTCGGCCCGACAAGGGAAGGACCACGATCTAACAGAACCATCGTAAAATAGCAGTTGAACGCCGCTGTGTTTCGTATGGTGAGTGTAGACAACCAGAGACCCTTTTTACTGGAAACGAGGCATTTCATCGTAGTCCTCACGGTTGGCTACGCATATGCATTTTGATTCGTAATCGAGGATAGATGTAGATATCTATGGATCACAGCAACCACTTATCATCAGGTAAACTGTTTGTTCGTTTGTCAACCTTATCCTATAAAAAGCAATCACAACACAAAAATACTTTTTATATATGTTAGGACTTTTAGGTGCCCCTGTATTTGCGCGTTTCTTTGGCATATAGAGTGTTTTTTTTTTTTATAGGATAAGGGTGACAAACGAGCACACAGTCCAGCTGATGGTTAGTGGTTGCTGCGGCCCATAGACATCTACATCTATCCTCTATAACAAATCAAAATGTAGATGTGTTGTCACCCGTGAGGACTAAGATGGAATGCCTCATTTCCAGTAAAAAGGGCCCCCGGCCACCTGCACTCACCAAGCGAAACGCAAAGGTAAACCTCTACTTCACTCTGGTTTTCTGTGAGGTCGTGGTACCACCCCGGTTCGAGCCGGCCCATCCCTGTGACAGCGAAAGCTGCCGCGTGGCTCTACCACTGTTAAAAATTGCGCATATTATTTCAATAATTTACTATATAGGTCAGAAGTTGACGATTATTGCATCATCATCATTACAAAAGGTATATCTTAAGTAAAATTTATTTTCATAATTTATTTTTGTCGCTTATTCACCACACAAAAGATAATTATTATTTCCTGGAAGGAAGCAGGGTTTATCAATATGTAATTCTAAAGTGGAGTTAAACAATACATCAAGCGCGCGTCGAGACTCGAGGACGCCGCATTGCCGCCTCGGTTGTAATGAGCACGGCTCTTGTTAAGTTTGTCTCAACGTCGAACTCATGAGTGCCAGCCTTATATAATAGCCACGAGGGAAAATTATAAATTCAAAACGAAGGCGGATTTAAATTATATAATAATTTAAAAGATTAATATCAAATATGTAATTGTGAAAAAAAAACAATTTACAATTTTCCGACAGTAATAAATTAAATATAAAATTATAACAGTACATTTGATGAATCGAAGAAATAGATATACGTATACATATATATTTTTACATACATTACTCTTCTGTTGATTCAGACAGGTAAAAATCTTTAAAGAATTTATATATATAGCGTATCGAATCAAAAAGCAGATAATAAACACGTGGAGCAAAGTTCCGACGTGTATATTAAATTAAATAGGATTTTGTCCCCAGTGCTAAAATTGTTCGACATGTATGCTCATTTCGTATTTTGCAAATTGAATTTCTCATAATTACAGCTAACGTGACTGCAATCAGCAAGTTTCGTTCTCTATATGCTTTAACTTTTGATCAACCAATTCGGATTTTGGCAACTGCATTTAAATGAAGTTATGAATTTATATTAACCTTATGCATCATATAAACTCACACTCAGCGAATTTGAATGTGACAAAATTAGGTTATAACAATATTTATGTGGAAATGAGGATGTCATGAATGATGGTAGTTTGTATATTCTCAGTTGTATACTTAACTACCCATCGTCTTCCACTCACGGTAGTTGTGGTAGAACTTCTTAAGTGTCTCATTGATTATAAGCTGCTTGTAAGAGGGTATTGTGATTTTGCGTGAGTGATAAATATGTATGAAACAAAATTTCAAAAATAATGGTCTGGTGCTTTTTCTAGAACATTTCAGAATTTTCTAGAAGCTTCAATATCAGTACACGACCTTCCCAAATACTTCCACGGTCAGTCTTTTTTCTTTAGAATGTTTTTAATTTTCCAAAGTCATTTAGAATTTGCAAGATGCTGGCTACTAGCAATCTCTAGGGTAAAGGCAGTCCGTCCTTTGTGGAACATCATACCTATATAGTATGTATAGGCCCTATATATAGGCCCTTTTTACTAGAAATGAGGCATTACCTCTTAATCCTCACGGGTGACAACGCATCTGCATTTTGATTCTCAAACGAGGATAGATGTAGATGTCTATGGGCCGCAGCAACCACTTACCATCAGGTGGACTGTGTGCTCGTTTGTCACCCTCATCCTATAAAAAATAATATAAGATTTGGTATAATTATTACATTTTATCTTTTAATTTATACTCAGATTTATTGGCGTTTATTTAGATACAGCATTTCGCTTCCATAAAAGGTTCTTTTTGTATTTTGTTACCAATGTTATACCTAATAATGGTGTTGCAGTTCATGGGCGGCAATCGACACTTACCATCAGGTAAGCCGTACACTCGTTTTCCCCTCTTCTAACAAATTTGTTTTCTAAATTAGTTAATTCTTTAACTTTAAAATTTTATATTTCATTTAATTAATACGGACTTTGCCCACCACTGACAACATTACACATACATAGATAAGTGCATTAAAAGATACATATAATGTTCTGATTGCAATAAACTGCAGTCTTTGCTATAAAAAATAATATTTGAAAATAAAAGTCAACTTCTTAGAATTAAAAAGAAGAAAATAATTTCACTTAATATATTAGTATAGGAGAATTAAAAATCACAAATTTAAATTTAAATTTCTATTTTTTTCAGAGGAATAACGAATATCACATTCTCAATGTCCTTTGAATAGTTACATAAAAATCTTTATCCCCTATTTTGCCACTGGTTGGAACTTTCTTGGAAAATAAAATATTAAAATCGTTTCACAATTAACAAAGATATCGAATGGAGTTGTATTGTTCAATTGTTGAATTGTAAACCTCATATTTTTCACAGTTAGCTTAATATTTTGTATTTTCAAATCTAAATAAAAAAAATATGTATCTAATTAATAGGTTCGGAGTTCAGATTGCTTTTATAAAATTTGACTAAAACTTTCGAGGGTGAAATTAAACATGTGTTCAGTATGTGTACTAGTAATTACAAATAGGGGCTCTGCTACACTCTCAATATTACTTGCACAAATTCTAACTTGCACAAGCAAGCACGTATGTTAAGACCGAGTGTGGACACTAAACATGTTCTTTGCGAAATCTTTGTACAAACTGTGCATGCAAGACGCTATAGTGTGGACGTGCACCATTATGTTTGCGCAAATTTTTAAACTAATTATTTGCGTTATTGCGTATTAGTCGCTGCGCATAGCTTGTGCTTTACAATAGGCTAAGAGTAATTATATACAAATACTCTGGGGATACAATAAAGTCACTCCGTCAGTCAGGCAATATGACATGCATGAATTTATTAGCTTTATTAAGTTTATTTAATGCGTTAACAAATTCTAAATATATATTTTTAAATTAATTTTTAATTTAAGAAAAAGTACCTCAATCTGAGGTATTCATTTCATCACTCATATTTTTTAACAATATATATTAGCGCTAGATTTATATGCGCCACTTTCTCGCCTTCTCACTTGATATGCCACAATATTTAGAATGAAGAGTCCAGTCGGCTGCAATAGGTTTCAAGACGCTGTTGTTGAGACGCGCACCTCTTAAAACAAAGAACGCCCACCCGCGCTACCGCGAATATCTCTGATGCAGTACCCTGAACGCTCTGAATAAGGTGATTTTAACTTCACACTAATTGTCTAATAACATTGTCAATAATAACATTCATCACGTGGTAGAGCCATGCTGCAGCTATATTAGTAGTATAGTTGTAGCACGAATGGGTCGGCTCGGCCGGGGAAGAACCACGCTCTCACAGAATACATGTAATAAAATAGCAGCTTAACTCTGCTGTGTTTCGTATGGTGAGTGTAGAGAACCGGAGACCCTTTTTACTGGAAAAGAGGTATTCCATCTTAGTGGCAACGCATCTGCAGATTGCTATAGATGTATATGTCTATGGGCCGCAGCAACCACTTGCCATCAGGTGGACTGTGTGCTCGTTTGTCACCCTATACTATTAAAAAAGGCCTTGGGAGAGATCCATGTCTAGCAGTGGACTGCCGCAGGCTGATGGTGATATTAAATTTAAAAAATAACCTATTGTTCACAACTGTGTAGGTAGTTGTTTTTAAAAATATGCACTACCCCCGTGAGTGTCGTATGAAGCGACAGAGGGAAACTGAAACAAGAGATGAGCCAGCAGTATCCTCGTGATAACAACTCAATATAATAAAAAACTGCGTTTGCCAATCCTGCCAAGCATGGCAACTATGGCAAAATCTTCCCTATGAGTCTTTATGGGTTGGGTTATATTGGGTGGAATGGAACATTTTTTTAAATTAAATAACACTTCTTAGAAGACAAAGTTTAGAAACTTTTAGAAGAACGTAATGTAATGTTTGTATAAGCCTAGATAATCTATTATACATAAGTAACATTCTATACAAAAAAAAAACAATTCGCTGCCGTACCATGCCTCACAATAAAACAATCAGTTGGCTTTTATAGGCAACGTTAATAATAGAGTTGTTCCAAGTGCTTCAACATCCATTCACTTGTCAGGGTCGATTTTTCCAGCGAGTTAGAAATAGCTCCCCTCCGGTGCGGCCCCAAGGCTCACTAGTTTGCCGCATTGTCAAGCTTTACAGAAGCGACGTATTTTGCGACATTGCATTCTTCGTCGATCGTATTATGTATGCATCCCGGCAAAATTTTGCCGCATACATTGTCCATTACGTTTATTCATGCGTAAAGCATAACACGGGACCGCGTGGACTGTAAAAGACTTTGTCGTATAAAGGTGGATATAAAAAAAATGAAGCGTATGCTGTACGAGTAGACAGGAAAAATATTTTAAACTATCATAGGCGAGTGTTTCACTACTATCCTGGATATTTGATACCTGATGGTAAGTCTGTTACTTAGCTTAAGAAAGGTCTATTTACTCTTGATTTGAAAATCCATATAGTTATCGGTTGGAAAGACAGATACCTGGAGAATTATTCCACGTCTTTGCGCTACGCATTACCAATGACGAAGCCGTCCGTTTCGTTCAATACATGGTATGTCGACAGTAAAAGTGTAGAGATTGACCGAACAAGGAATTAGATATGATTGGATTGCATGGGTTTTAATTTTATTTGTGTGGAACCCTAATTCTTTTTTTAAAATAAAAGTTGCCTAAGTCCTTATAATATCAGCTATCTGCCAAAGAAAGTTTCGTCAAAATCGATCCAGCCATTGCGGAGATTAGCCAGAACAAGAAGGCAGACAGAAAAAAATTTCCCGGCCTCCGGCCACCTGCACTCACCAAGTGAAACGCAGAGGTAAACCTCTACTTCACGCTGGTTTTCTGTGAGGTCGTGGTACCACCCCGGTTCGAGCCGGCCCATCCGTGCGACAGTAAAACCTGCCGCGTGGCTCTACCACTACTACTTACTATTATAATATACTGTGTTTTATTTCTGATTTGTTTACAACTGCCCAGAAATACTTGAACACTCAGAAATACTTTCAGTTGTAATAGGTAAGAAGGTTGTGGCGGGAGCGAAGGCAACCTGACTTTATAGATAAGATATATGATCTCTCTAGAACTCTAGAACGGAACTATATTCAAACACTGTTATTGCACACATTGAACGCAATGCAGAGACAACTCAAAAAATTGCGATCCGCCCTACTAAAGCTTATATTATCTAATAATTTTTATTATCTAAGTGCAAACTTAGATAATAAAAAAAAAGTCTTGGACATTCGGTTGGAACGAAGTTCCTATCGTAGTATATTATTATTTATAAACGTATTATATTACTGATTAACAAATACAAATAAATGAATTACTAACGTCTATTAAAATGAAGCGTCATTTAAAATAATATTTCTATCATGGCAAGATAAGAAAAAGTGCGAGGTAGATGGATATTATTCCATCTCGCTCGCACTATAGAAAGGTGGTGGTGACGGAAAAATCTTACACTTTTTCTCGCGTAGCCCCCATCCGTCAAATATACATACCATGCGATAAGGAACTTTGTTCTAAAAAATAGCAAGAGAAGATTGCAATTAATACTTCTGACGTGATTATAAGGTTATTTATTTCAATTAATAAAAAAAAACTTACATGAAAATAATTTCACTTGGACGGCAGTTGGTCGGTATGGATGTGAACAAGATATCTTTCGAAAAACTGGACTTATTGATTTTTATTAATAAACTATTTGACAATTTATATTAGGTAACAAAATGCGAATCACCGGTATCAAGCAGTCAAAAAAATTTGTGGAAGATACTACCAATTTTGGAAGTTTTACTTCTTTTGAGGCGTCTGGGAAAAATGATGAGAGTGAATTTTAACGATGCGCGCGCACACCTAAAAACGACACCATTACTCGAAAACGATAAAAAATTAGACAAAAAAGTTTTTATGAAAATATATAGAGCTTAAAATTTTAAGTAAAAAGGTTTAGTGATTTTTTTTCCTCCAATCAAGATTAACCGAGTTAGGGAGGTTTTAATTTTAAGGGATGAACGTAAGGTAGTAGGAAAATACATGTTTTTTCCTTAAAGGTTAGATCTGAAAAATTAGAAATTAAAATTTTAGAGATACTACTTTTAATGAATTATTTATTTTTTGGCATATTTAGATTCCTCGTAAAATACGAGTGTATAAAAAGTCCTACTATATTTCGGCAGGTGTGAATTTATACAGGTAGAAAATCGTTTTCAAATCCTTCGCCGTCCCGAGTTGAAAAGATACCAGTACACAGTAGCCCTGTGCTTACTCGTATACTACTTACTATGCGAGGCCGAGTAAGAGTGAGAAGGCATCTTCGAAGAATCATAATCCTCGCACTCTTTCTATTTTACGATTCGTTCTGAAATAGATATTTTTTTAGAACTGGCTTTACGGCTCTGGGTTCTAGCCCTTCTCAGCCCGAAATTACACTGCTTCACAATATGTTGATGCGTCATACTGTGCAACCCTTGGGAGATTTTGGCGGCAACTTGAGCCAGCAGACAGCTGACAGTTGGTGATGGTATCTCAAGGTGCCTAAGCAGACAGATACCTTATCTTGAGAATCACATCACCATCAGAGCATTTGTTTCACCGTTTCCACTAATAGTTCACATGCGCAGACACTTAATACACAAAATCGCACCACTTTTACATATCATAATCCACTTCAAACCGTTATTTAAATAATAACACAAGAGCAGCAATCCTCCACCGTTCAAGTTGCGGCCAAAATTATTCTTAAATAGATCAGGTTATTTTTGCCTACTTGGTGGTTGAATCCCAAACAGGGATGTAAATTTTTTAATCGTTTTTTAACATAATTTCTTAAAAATAAACTAAAGATTTTTGTTACATTGTCCCGACGATAAAACATATTATATCGATTTCAATTTACATGATGCGTAATAAATAACTTGACAAGTTGGGATTGATTTTGAAACTTAACATTTTTTTATAAACATTTGGCTTACAAATTATAAAAAAAAAATCATCCCGACATGTCAAGTTAGTTTTTTGAATTTCGGAACTTGGAATCGACCCAGATATACAATTAACACGTTCATGCACACACTTCAATATAGTAGTTCTATGTGATATTGCACATAATTTTTTATACAAACTAAAGCGACGTCTAATGACGCTGTGCAAATAACTGATAATATTAGTATTGAAATATATTGCGCTGACGTCCTAAGACGGCACTACATTTTCGTTTATGAGAGTCAAAAATGCTTTCATAACTAGAATAATCTGAATCGTCTGTGATGCTATAAGAATTTTCTGATGCGGAATCCGATGTAGATCTAACATCAGAAGCAGATCGTAAATTGGAACAAGTACTCTTTTTGACATGCAATAATGACTTTTTGCGTTGTTTGCCCCGCTCAAACTGCGAAATACCTATGTCACAGGAGCGGTTGTCGTCATCATTATCACCAATTGGGTCGTAATCAGCATCTGATCCAAGCTCTCCATCGTTAACAAAAGGGACTGGCGTGGTTTCCCGGGATGAAGAAAGCTCATAGATTTTCATTGAAGATTCCTTTTTTTTGGCTCATTTTATATATCTAAAACAAACAAAAAAATACAAAATATGTATATTGAACATATTCAGACTTATTACAATAAAGTAAAATCTAATTATATAATATATATATCGTAGTAAGATAATAAAATACTTACGTTTAGCGTCAATATACCATGTGAACATAAAATCCGCGCACGCATGAGCCCCGCGCGCGCATAAGTCGACTGATATAATGAAACTTCTTTTGCGAAACGACGTATAGTGACGTTGTGCGCTAAAAAAGTAGGTACTTAGTACCAGGGAGGAATGCCATATAAGAAGCAAAAAAAATCGGTGCGATGTGGCACTACAATTTTGAGAATTCGATATGTTGTGGCACAGTAACCCAACTTTAAAACATTAGTATGGCCAGACACCGTACCATAAAGTTGTGCTCAATAAATCAAGTTATTGCTGAACGTAATAATACGTCGTGCCATATCATATCTACAACTACAAATATGTGACGTACATATACGTTGTTCGCATGAACGTGTTAATACAATTGTTCAGTTTTCTTGAATTAGATAAATTCATGATCCTGATTTAATTAAAATTTCTATGGGGTGTTATAGTAAAATTTTCCTTGTATTAATTAAAAATAATCTACTTAAACTTACTAATACATAGGACCATGTCGATTACTCTGGTTCTTCTAGGGATATCTATATTTATCCATACATTTAAATAAAATTGAGACCTCTGTCTACAATATTACAATAACTGGCTACTATTAGGTTTATTTGGGGATCACCATTTAAAAAAAAATGGGCTGTCTGTCTGTCCGGTATAATCTTCGGAATAGGTGTACCGATAGTGACGAAACTTTACGAACAGACAGGGAGCAATTCAGGAGGGATTAATGCTATACTTTATCCCAAAGTTTTGACATTAATAGGTCTCACAACTCTCCAGGCGGAGTCGGGGCGGATAGCTAGGAGTTAATAAAGTTGTTTGCAAATTTTTAATTATTATTACCAGGGTTCCGCTGAAAATCAGCGCTGCTGCAGTACCTGTGGTAGCATATGCTAAGACGGAATGCTTTTTGGCATCACATCACTCACTCTTGCTGATATTAAGTCTTATTTTATTTATGTTTTCCATCTACCTTGTATGTTTTTATGTTTTATTTACTTCTAATTGTATATTTTGTGTGTGTGTATTGATGCTAATAAAACATATATCTATGTCTATGTGTATGTCAAATTAAAATAAAGTACTTCAGGAATATTATCACGTATTATTCCACGGTCAATGATTTCAATTATAAATTGTCATAATAAATAAATTAATAAGGCCAGTACATGAAAAATTAATCATATACCTCTGCTTACTGCTGTGAAAGTTTTCACATGTCATTAAATAATGGTTCGGAAACTATAGATTATGACGTGGAATTTAGTAGCGTTACAGTTTCTTAATTACACCTCAAATTAACTGTCTGGTTTAATTTAATATTTAAAAATGATACGAGTACATTACAGAATAAATTAGAAAGGTAGAATAATTTTATAGATTATTACAAAACTATTGAAAGAGAGAAGTTATCTCTCTCCCTATCTCTCACTTTCTCACACATATATGTCAAAACTCATAATAATAATAAAGAGTTTATAATTATGGGATGTGTAGCTGTATAATGTTTTTTACTTCTAACGCTAGAAGGTGGCTCTCGTCGATAACTTCTCATTAAAACTAGAGGAACACTATTTAAAATTCAAAAAAACCTTTCTTTTGAATGTTATAAAGAAGTGCATGAATAATATAAAATTAAAACATACGGACGTCTCTGCCTTACCAACGCTATTTTATGTACATTGTACATTTAATATATATTCATAAATATATTGCGAGACTTAAGTGAATACCTATATTGAGTTTTTAGAACCTTTATTAAAACATTTTTACGTAAGTTGTTTTGTCATTTCTAAAAATAAATGTTAATGTAGTATGCATAACGCGTTTTTGTCGACACACAATCGAAACAAGCGATGTTTAGATCCTAAAGCATACAGAAAAAGAATGGAATAATATCTCCAAGGCTAGGATGAATGAATTGAGACGTACCAAATGGAGGTCCGTAGTATCTGCCTAGCCCTCTGGGTGACAGACGTGAGTGTTTATGTCTTATGTATTATGTTTGTGTATGTATTATGTCTCTTTTGAGTGTCCTTAATGTTTCAGCGAGTTTCAAATCACAACGATTCTAAAGAAGATTTCACTTCAAAAAGGCAAAACTGAAATTACGAAAAATTTAAGTTATTAAAAATTAATTTCCTTATATCCGCGTAATGGAATAAAATGATGTGTCTTACCTAGTTTGAAGAGCACATCCCGCCCTACCTCAATTGCGTGCACCTCGTTACCACTAATTCCAGCACCACTACTCCCAACACAACTACACTAGGAAAACACACCACCGTCGATAGTACAACACGCGTTTCGCCTCTACACGAGGCATCCTCAGGTGAGGTAATCTCTGTGGTGGCCGTACACTGAGATCTTAGCGGTCAGCCACCGCGGAAACTTAATTTGATGGATTTCCGCAAAGTGACGTCTAATTTTATAAATTGAGAGTGCGTATTTATTTAAGTTATGATACTATATAAATAACTACACTGATATGTTAACAAATAGCAACGATCCTTATGTATATTATAGTTAATGACAACCGCAAAGTTGGTGGCGCTAAAGCGCGGTTAAGAGATGACAGCGCACAGTACGTTTTGTTTAAATAATAACTCTAATAATATGTGAATTTTGTAAAGGTCGTTACAAAATATTTTTTTACTTGTACTTATTCAAAGCTTAGTCAAATGAGTAGTCTGGAATTGTGACCAATAATAAATTTGCCAAGGAGTTAGATGCTATATCTTTATATGTAGGTGTTTCGGATAAATATGCGTTTTTCCACACAGCCGCTCGCGTTGTCTCGGGTATGGGCCTAGAAACAATAATAGGTACCCTCTTCTGAAAGAAATGGACCGGACTGAAAACCAGTGAGACTGGTCCATATTGTAGTTGCATGCTGCATCATAGGTTGCTTTATGTGTATATTCTTATATTTATGATGTAGACAATGATTTAGTATATTTTCCTTTTTATTTTGATTGCTTTTCGTTTTGTTCTTAAACCTGTCAAAATGGCGTCGATAAAGCGGCGGCATTTTGACCCTTTATTATTTGAATGACTGATGAAGAGCTATCGTATCACAAAGCCATCTATGCATATAAGGCTGTAGTTTTTGAGTTATAGGAAAGTGATCATATTAACCGGATGACCACAATACCCGCACGTACTCTATTAGTAGAATAGTTGTAGCAAGCATGGGTCGACTCGACAGGGAAAGGACCACGCTCACAAAATATCAGCGTAAAATAGCAGCTTAAAGCTGTTGTGTGCATTTTGATACGTAACTGAGGATAAATGTAGGTGCCTATGGGCCACAGCAACCACATACCATTAGATGGACTGTGTGCTCGCTTGTCACCCTTATTCTATAAAAAAAATTGATTCTTAACTACAGATAAATGTAAATGTCTGTGGGTCACAGCGTCCACTTCCCATCAGGTGGAATACGCGCTTGTTTGTCAACTTTATACCATAAAAAAAATCTTTTGCCTTGAAGACACCCACGTTGTACTCGGATGGAAATGCTGGCAATTTATTCTACAAATTGCGATTAAAATAATATTTAGAGGCCTGTTTCAACCACATCGCCACATCGCTGTTATTATAAGGGAGGCCGCTGTGGGGAAGCGGGTTCGACGTTCCTTCAAAGGGGTGAATAGGGAAATGACTCACCCTTTTTCAGCACTGCTCCATTTTACTTGTTAGCAATGTCTGTTTAAATGCCTTTTACATTTTATCGACAATTGGGGTTTAGAAACGATAATAAAAACCTTTAATTTGGTAGTTATAATGTAAGCTTATTTGTTTTTTTTAATGATATAACATAATAAGGATATTTAAAATTAATAAGTTGAGATCCGCCTAATAAAATAAAATGACGTGTTACCTAGTTTTAGTACACTTCCCACCACTCCACCAATACGTATGCTAGGGACTCCTGCCCCTGGCATACGTCCGCCAAATATTTAGGTGTCACCCTAGACACAAGGCTCACTTTCAGGCCCCACGTCAAAAGAGTAACCCGTCACGCACGTTTTTACCTGAGTAGGCTCAACAGTATGTTGGGCCGACACAGTAAAATGTCCCTCAGAAACAAGCGTACCCTTTATAAGGTATGTATACGATCAGTCATGTCCTACGCGGCCCCATTTTTGCCCACGCTGATCCTAAAATTATTAATGAACTCCAAATAGTTCAAAACCTTTTCTGTCGTCGAGCTGCGAACGCCCGGTACGTCCGTAATGCCGACCTTCATCGGGACCTAGAGCTCCCTACAATTCAACAATTTCTTAAAAAACTCTCTGAGAACTTCTTCAAAGCCTCAGAGTCGCACTCCAGTCATCTTATTCGTGAGGCAGCTACTTATGCAGCCCCACCCCCCCTCTCGCTATCGAGTCCGCAGGCCGAGAAACTCAACATACAAAAATAAAATTTCAACCGACCTGAACTGCCTCCTGGCGGCTCAGGGCGATTCTTCTTAAATTTGCCTAAGTAGGCTCTTCCTCAGCGACTCTTTGTAGCCGCCTGCGCCCTCTTCTCCCAAAAGAGGGTCGCTTTCGATCCGACGAAGCGGCTTAATCGGCCAATCGTCAGTCCCACAGGCGGTTTTTAGTGGGTAGCACCTAGGCTCCACTTTAGGTTAGATACAGTGAGTCCCACAAAACCACAACAGCCCGGCTGTCGTGGTATGCATAAAGCATTTACCGCCTCCTGCGCAATCGGGGTAGCCCTTTCCAATTGCTTCTGGGCGCAAAAAAAAAACTCATCAGGTGCAGTACCACATATTGCTCTTATACATTTTTTGGGCAATGAATGCCTTTTTTGCATCTGTGCTATTACCTCATGCAATGAGTCCGTATCACAGAACGGATTTCACATAGCCAACGTACGCAATAAGAGCTGTATTTTTTGTGGCTATTTTGCTTAGTTTGTAAAGTGCATACGAAAATCAAATTTTAACTTTGGAAGAGATAAAAATTTTAACAGTGGTAGAGCCAGGCGGCAGCTTTTGCTGTCGCACGGATGGGCCGGCTCGAACCGGGGTGGTACCACGACCTCACAGAAAACCAGCGTGAAGTAGAGGTTTACCTCTGCGTTTCGCTTGGTGAGTGCAGGTGGCCGGAGACCCTTTTTACTGGAAATGAGGCATTCCATCTTAGTCCTCACGGGTGACAACGCATCTTCATTTTGATTTGTAATAGAGGATAGATGTAGATGTCTATGGGCCGCAGTAACCACTTACCATCAGGTGGACTGTGTGCTCGTTTGTCACCCAATCCTATAAAAAAAAATCTGTTTTTTTTCACAAACATTTTCAACTTTTCTTTTCCAATTTAGTTTTTGATCTATCCTTATAACTAGAAATTTTCTCATATTTGTACTTTTTAGTTTTTGTCCTTCAAAATTAATGTTCAATGTCTGGTATAATCATCATCATTAACATTACAGCCCTTAACAAGTCCACTGCTGAACATAGGAATCCCCCAAGGAATGCCATAAAGCACGGTGACGAGCCACCTGCATCCATTGACTTACCAGGTCGTCACTCCATCTAGTGGCGGGACATCCTACACTTCGCCTGCCGGTACGAGGCTGCCACTTGAGAAACATTCTTCCGTACAACCAGTGCGAGTTGACTGTGATGACCTATAGAACTGAGACGTGGTCCTTCACTGATTGTTGTATGAGGAAGCCCAAAGTCTGGTATAACATGTCATTGAAATTTATAATGGAAGGGTTTTCGGTTCGCGTTTTACCTTAAGCAATACAGAAGCATTATGCTTCTATTTGAAGCAGGTATTCTGTGCGAATTTCCCGTATAGCTGACCCATTACTTTTGGCTCACTTTACCACGCAACAACTTGTATTAAATTATTTGTACAAACAAATGGTAAAATTAAAAAATGTGTACAACCGACTTCAATATAAAAAAATAAAATGAGAACATCAGCGATGTATACAAAGACAATGTAATACGCATTATTAAGGATAACTCAAAAACTACTGATCAGATCTTGATTAAATTTATATGAGAAGCACTAGCTTTCAAATATAAAAAGAATCATCAAAATCGGATTACCTAGAAAAAATTTCTGAGGTAACACAAATAAAAAACTTCAGTCGGTTTAAGTACCTCCTCCTTTTTGAGTCGGTTAAACAAGGTGCAATTTTTTAAGTGTTAGCTACTTTTGTAATGAATTGAGTTTAACATATTTCCTATATAATTTTTCCATACTCATCAATAAAATTAAATTGCCTGTCTGTAAATCGAAATAAGTAGCTTCGGTTTAGATGAAATTAAGTGGACTTAAGTTTACTGTTGAAGTGGACATAGGCCGCCCCAGAAATTGCCTCAAAATCTCAGGGGATCATTTGCATATATATAATGCTATGAATAATCCTTCTCTAAATTTTTGTCTATCTGTTTGTCTGTTCGTCAGGGTTAATTATATCAATGGCTGCACTGATTATAATAGAACTTCACGGACGCTTAGAGAGAAATTCAGAATTGATCTAGACTATAATTTATTCAAAGAAATTAGAAGCGTTTTGTTAAATCAAAAAACTGATAAAATATAAAACAAAAGTTAAAAAATCGATTTCTATTCTACATAAAAAGTTTCCATGTTTTATTTTCTACCTCTTCTCTTCTCTCTATCATGAATGTGAGGGTAAGTTTTAATTTATAAAAAAAAATTACATTGAAAATCAAAACTTAAAGTCGTTGCGGTGCAGGAGAAAAACCAAAACTTCATTTATATATCATTACTGCCGGTTAAAAGTATACTGCTGAATATAGGCCTCCCTTGGCGGACGTTTTAGCTGCTCTTCGTCTGAACTGAAACACGCTTTCCCTCTGTCTCCTCTTTCACCACCATGATAGGAGAATAATACAAACTTATTGCAAATATAAATATATTCCACATCTCATACTCTAATATTAACAATTTAATATTTTTTTTATAGGATAGGATGACAAACGAGCAGACAGTCCACCTGATGGTAAGTGGTTGCTGTGGCCCATAGACATCTACATCTACCCTTGTTTGCGAATCAAAATGTAGATGCGTTGTCACCCGTGAGGACTAAGATGGTATGGCCCTGTTCCAGTAAAAAGGGTCTCCGGTTCTCTACACTCACCATATGAAACACAGTAGTGTTAAGCTGCTATTTTACGCTGGTATTCTGCGAGAGCGTGGTCCTTCCCCGGTCGAGCCGACCCATTCGTGCTACAACTTTACTACTAATATAGCTGCAGCATGGCAATCTTATTCTATTCTATAAATTTATTCTATAATATTCTGTTTATATCGAGAATCAGAAATTCTCTATATAAACAGAATATTACACGACAGTCGATTTGCAAACATATATACGGAATATTCACTGAAACCCGGACGCCCTGTCCAATATTGACAGCATAACGGACGGTATCTGATACGCCCTTCGGCGCCGACCGAAACAGCCGTTGCATATATTACGTGGTCTAAATGTAAACTCGATCTAGGTAAATAGGAGTAAGTTTAAAGGGAAAGGCGACATAATTAATAGTGAAAGGCATTACTTTGCGGAAACCCTTTATATTAACGATGATAAAAATTAATTAGCCAAACAAATAAAATTATGCGTCTTATATAATTTGAAGAGCCTCCTGCCCTTCTTTCTACCACTAATCGCAACACCACTCTACTAAAAAGACACCAACGTCGATAATGCACGTGTTTCGCCTCTAAAAGCGGCATCATCAGGCAAACTAGACTCTGCGGTGGCTGACTGTTAATAACTTTCTTAGCGGTCAGGTAAGTCCGGAATATGTTTTTGGAATGAAGCTCTTTATCGCACGGTATGAATTTGGCGGGTGGGGGCTAGGTGAGAAACAGTGTAAGATTTTTCCGTCATGACCACCTTTTTATAGTGCGAGCGAGATGGAATAATATCCATCTCCCTTGCACTTTTTCTTATCTTTCCATGATAGAAATATTATGTTAAATGACGTTTCATTTTAATAGACGCTAGTACATACATAATTCATTATTTATATTTGTTAATCAACAATGTAATATCTTTATCAATAATAATATACTATAATAGAATTGTTTACCACCGGCGATTTTTCCGAACCGATACGCCTTAGCGACCTTAAAAAAAAGAGCTTACACCTTTCTAAAAGGCTGGCAACGCACCTGCATTTTTCCTGGTGTTGCGGTTGTTTATGGGCGGCGGTAGTCACTTACCACCAGGTGTACCGCATGTTCGTTTGCACCCCTTCTATAAAAAATTACTACGAAAGGAACTTTGTTCGAACCGAGTGTCCCACGACACTCACGTTTTTTTTTAAATTTTGCTGATCCTATCTCATTAATTTTCCACTTGCAGTATAAATATTTCTTGTTTATCACCTTCATCAGCCCGTAGTAGTTCACGTTTGGGCATGACCTTCTGCATTTTGGTGAGGATTTGTATATATATATATATATATATATATATATATATATATATATACTGTCACAATTTCTGATACAAAGTTGCAACACAATGTTCAACTACGGAGCTATTTATTAATTAATTTCATTCAAATCTAGCTATTTTGCTCCAGTGGTAGCAGTTAATACGTTAATTGTGGTACATTTATGAATACAGAGGAATGAATAAGCAGAGATTATCTTGTGAAACAAATATTATTAAGCAAATTAAGGTCGCTAATACGCCTGCTTGATGTATCAGGAAAACATTTTTGGCTAAGGGAGTTACTCACTCCGACAGTGATCGATTTTTGCGGCTTATGAGAATTCTAATTTGTTTATTCAATTTATGTAACAAACGAACCTTCATATCACTGCTTGTGTCTAATGCAGACCATAGAGAACTGCAATTAACTTTAAACAAATAAGGATACAGATGCGTGGTCTCCTTTGTGGTCGAAGATGCAATACATTGTGCGGGATTCGGTTCTTGTAAGTATACTTGCCCTTTAATCTCTTCAGATGGGATTACAGCAGTACACGCTGCAGTGCTTGGTAGAAAAACGTAGGGGAGCGATACCTAAACAGACCGCCTAGAAATATTTAGAACTGAGAGACTTATGAGGTAATATTGTATTTAAATAGTCTTTAATCAATATTTATGAAACTATTATTACCGTGTACTCTACAAGTTTTTCAGTAATATAAAAGTCTTATTTGAACTAATTATTAATATATACAAATTAATATTTGTTTCTTCGTATTTTTTGCGGTGCCATACCGTTCATCAGATTGCAATAAAACTTTGTCATTTTACGGCTTGCACTTGCGCGAAAGTTATAGGTTGTGCAATAAACCAACTTTAAAGTTTAAATATTACAAATTTTAATAAATGTATTATTATGTTTAATTAAACTCTTCCAAACTTAAAACGATATTTTCACAATTATTTCTTCTGCGGCAACAACGTGCCGGGTACTTGCTAGTAATATGATAAATATTGTTTATTTCCAATCGCATTAAATTAAAAATATGCTTATAAAAAATATGCAACATTTCACCATTGTGAGAGCGGAATTTCTGTACTAGGATACCCTGTGTTACGTTCTTATGACCCCACAATTGCACTTGATTCATATATTGTTAGAACCGTAATTGTTAAGAACTTTTCAAATTCTTTCATTATAATATGAAAATATTAAATATTTATGGTTTTAAAAATAATTATTTTCAATACTGCTCTTTGTGCACTTTCAACTTACAATTTTTTTATTCTTATACTTTCCGCCTCATGACATTATACAGTATGTAATTATTGACTGGAACATTCGAGATAGGTTACTTTAAGCAACTTAAAGTCAGTAGCAGCTTTTAGACGTTTGAATATAAATACCTTTTACTAAAAAATATCAAATAAAGAGTCACAAATACGCCACCAAAAAAAAATCAAATACAGCTGGTACATTTAATTGCCACGCCACATTGGTTTACGATTCAATAAAGTTTCTGAGCAAACACGGTCGCCCGCAAACCGCAGGCTTAATCACGCCTATCATATGCTTTACAGTATCTCTCTACTGGTAGCATGCTCTGTGTCGCTCTGCACATATTGTAAATTGAATACGCCGGCTTCATTCCCGGCGGTGCACCCCATCCCGCAGTGCAAATACAGGCGGAATTAAGCCACCCGTTGGAATTACTTGCAGTGCACGCACGTATTAACTAAATGTATCTTATAAAAAAAAGCAAATACTTTAAGCACTTAAATATTTTTTTGATAATGAAATCAAGCTTCTTACTTATGTAGGTAGGTAGTTACAATGTTATGTTTATGGTAACACTTATTGGATAGTGATCACAACTTACACGATCACATTCAGTTGCTAGCTTAATAAGACTGTTATTTATTTACTTGACAGCTCCGTAGCGCATTGGTTTAGCATTCAGTTGCGGCGTTGAGCGTCGCGGGTTCAAATCCTGTACGGAACAATTGTTTCTACGGCCGACAAATAATTGTTCCGGGTCTGAATGTTTGTATTTGTGTGTTTTTGTTTGTAGCTATGCAGTACGAATAGGTCAGCTTAACCGGGGAAAGACCATGGTCGCTCATATTACATATTTAATAAAAGAAAACGCTTTTACATTTCGTTTGGAAGTGCCCCCCGCTAAATGGAATGACATCCTGGTAAGACATGCAGAAAGTCAATAGATGCAGGTGGCTCAGAACCGTGCTTTATGGAATTCTTTGGGGGAGGCCTATGTTCAGCAGTGAACTTGTGAAGGGTTGTAATGATGATGATGATGTTGAATGATTGGTGGAAGACGAGAACTGGAAATCTTTTTTATTATGATGTGTTATAATTATGAAAATACAAAATAAACAAAAAAATATAAGCTTTTTTGCTAAATGCTTAATTTTTAATATTCAAAAGTAGGTATGATCATGTGTCTACTTATCTTTAAGCTTAAGAGGAAATATGGGACTGCAGGAAAATTGAGAAATCAGTTTTTAACGATCTGTCACGCTCTGCCTGAACAACTGAGCCAAATATAGTGATTTTATTCTCTTTGTACTGAGCCAGACAACCGAGAGCGGCATTGTTGCCTCCGACTAAATCGTCAAAATCAAAACTGGACCAATTTTAATTTTGTTTTCAAATAAAATATAAGAAGGCTAATATTCAATTAGTCTTAAACATTTTAGAAGAGAAGAGCTCTTCATTATACAAAGGCCTAACTTTGTAAAGTTCATGAATTTCTTATAATAAACAGCAGAATCATATAATTGTCTTTGGTTTACTCCCTTTTTATTTATGTTTATATATCAATGGTCTAGAAGAAAAACTTGCTAATTACAGGATTGGTGACTTATCAAAAAAGGAATTTAAAGTTTAACAAGTAACCATGAAACTGTGTAAATTATTATTGCATTAGTTAGATTTTTTATCTATGTAATAATTAATTTTAAAGAAATCTACCCATCAAAAAAAATATACGTGTGGTGGCGGCGCTTTCGTCGCGCCACAAGCGAAACACATCGAAGCCTAAATTCCGCTAACAAAGTTCCGAAATTATAGCAGTATATATAGAATAGCTCCAAACTACCACTCGGAGCGTGGCCGCTCCCCGGGCAGAACGCCTTTCCCGGTGGGAGATCTCCCCTTTTCCTTTCCGCCGTCACACGTGTAAGCAAACGTGGTAGACCCATGCCGCAGCTATATTATGGTTGTAGCACAAATGTATTGGAAGTGCCACGCTATCATCTAGCTGAATAATATGATTAAGCTCATCAAGAATTAAATCTCTTTCGAAAATATCTTGTTCACACGGCGATTCGTCCTTTGTGTTACAAAATGGCGGATTAGAATTTTACCACGTAAAAGAAATGAGTACGTAATACTACAATACTTTTGTTTACAAGAAAACACAAACTGGAAGATATTAATTCGGATTCAATTATCAAAAATGTTTAATCCGGATCGAATGACCAAAAATGTTTATGTACGTTATTCTACTGGGTTTAGCGACTTACCGTCACAATCTCCCTGTAACTACGAATCCAGGGGCTGGCTAAAGGAGCTCGGGGCAGTCGTTGCAATGATAGTAGTATCAAAGTTCAGCAGAGTGTATCGCATAAGAGTCCATAGGTAACAAGCACAACACTTCCAGGCTGAAAGAGATTTTGAGAGATGATCTTGAGAAATACGAATTATATTTGTATGCGCGCGCGTCGGTAGGTTTAATTAGACGGGTCACAATTGCCGCGAATTGATATGGCGCTTGTGTCGCACAGAGAGCCATAACCCGCGAGATTATGGTTGCATTCAGAATGAAAACAGTTGATCACCAGCCCAATGAATTTAATAGAAATATAGAAAAAATACTATGTTCGAAATTGTGTTGCCTTGTACTTGTTATTATATACGAAAAAAGAACCAAAAAAGATAATATATAAATAATCTGTTCCAGTACGGAACACAGGGTACAAGCGTAAAATAGCAGCTCAACGCTGCTGTATTCCGTATGGTGAGTGTGGAGAATCTGAGACACTTTTTTACTGGAAATAAGGAACTGGAAATGTGCATTTTATTCTTAATTGAGGATAGATGTATGTAGTTGATTATGGACGAAAGTATTTGTAAAAAAAATTACGGGATAAATCTGAAACATGAAAAAAAAAACTCTTTTAACTTACTAACTATTAAATCTGAACATATGTGTTCACATATAGTTACTGTGTAGTAGCAGCGATTCGTGGTTTTGCCCGCGTAGATCCTGTTTTCGGGTTCAGAATAAAAAGCATCATTTTCGTTACTCCATATACCTATATGGCGTAACGAAAATGATGCTGACGATGATGCATGCGTATGCTAAATTTCAAATTGTAGTAGTACCTAATATCCAAATTTCTGTTTTTAATTAATCACTGCCATTATAGTTCAAACTAAATCAACAACCAACTGGTAAGAAAGGTCGCAACTTTGTATAAGGAATCGAAATCTAGGGTATCCTCCCACTAGGTACAGTGACGACCTGGTAAGAAATTCAGAAAGTCAACGGATGCAGGTTGCTCGTGACCTGTTCATTGGTATTTCATTGCAGTAGGCCTATGTTCAGCAGTGGACTTGTGAAGGGCTGTAATAATGGTGATGATAATGATTATTCATACAAACTGTAACTTTCTTTGTTTAAATTGTAATTAATTTTATGTAATAAGTTTTATCTGACGATTGAACAATCGGCCAAACATCGTATTAGGTTTATACCTAACTTAGGGACCGTCAAGAAAAGATTTTGTTTAAAGGCCGGTAACGCATCTACAATTCCCCTGCTGTTGCAGTTGTACATGGACGGCGGTAGTAATTTACCATTAAGTGAGCGGCATGTTCGTCTGCCCTTCTCATATAAAAAAATACTCTTTTTATCTTTTCACTACACTAAAGTAGATTGATTTTAGGATCGGCAAACTCCAACCAGGCAAGAACCGCAGTATCAAGGTGTGCTTCGAAACAATAGAACCTGCCAAAAAACTATTCCGCAACAGAAATAACCTACAAGATGGCCTAAAAATATTCTCAGACCAAACACCAATTCAACAAAACTTTATGAAAAAATTAAGAGAAGAGCTAAAGCGCCGACAAGATAATAGTGAGACTAACCTTGCAATTAAATATGTTAATGGAACGCCGTCAATCATAAAAATATTTAAAAAAAAACTCTACACAGTAAACACAGAAATCAACAGTCATATCAGCAACAATACTTATGAAATATTAAACAGTTACCAAAATTTAACAATCAACAAGTCACGCTTTATCTTTCACTACTTCCACACTCGAAGTATACGTAAAATGGGGAAACTCAATGAACTCAAGTGTGTATTACAAGCAATACCAAATAATGTGCACATCATACTGATAATTGAAACTTGGATTCGCAACGAGGAACAAGCATTACAACTTCAACTACCGAATTACTTTCATTACTGTAACTACAGAATAGATGCTGGTGGAGGAGGGGTATCTGCTTATGTCTATAATAACCTGAAGCACAGTTTATCATATTCAATAAAAGTCAGTCTGTGGGTAAAACTAGAAAAATATGCACTCGAAGTAGGAGTGGGTTATAACCCTGGACACATTAATTTCAAAGAATTTCTCGAGGTACTAGTATACGGATCACAATTACAAGAAAGAAGCAGATCAATAGTTTTCGGTGACTTCAACGTTGATTTACTCACAAAAGATTCAGAGGCCAAAAGAAACAATCATCTGTCAGAACAGACTGGATACAAGATCATAAATAAAATCACAAAAAATATTACGCCAGATAAGGACTTACAAAAAATCTATCCTAGATCATATAGGCACCAACTTAAAGGAAGAAAACTTTCATATGGTATATGTCAACTCATCTTTTTCTGATCATAGAGAGTTTTACATGGAAATCAAGAAAATAAAACCGCCCTCGAGAAAATATTATCAATACGAAGCCAATCAATATAAAGAACTACAAAAATCAATGGAGAAAGCAGGAATACAAGAGTCCAACTATAATTTTACAAGACTAGAAAAACTAATAAAAAAATGTATGGAAGATAGCAAAATGATAAAGACCAAAATTATGAATGAACCACAAAAAGAGTGGATAAACAGAAGTATCATAACATAGATCAATGAAAGAAACCTGATGTGGACCCAGAAAAAGAAGACCTGAGATGAAAAGTTTATCTCCAAAAAAACATAAAATAACCAAGTTGATTTCGGAAAAAAAGTCATATTATAAGGAGGAATTCGACAAATACAATGGAAAGCCCAGAAAGCTAGGGAATTTACTCAATATCCTTACGAAGAACAAATTTAAACAAAGGTGCGCTCCTTCAAAACTTATTGCTAATTCAATAGTTAAGTTATAGATCTTCCTGAGATATGCACTATATTTAATAACTTTTTTGCTACTATAGGGCCATATTTAGTTGACGAAATACTTATTCAACTCCATGCCAATGATACTCGCGCACCACTAAAACTACTTTTACAAAATTCGCAAATGAATAGTTTAGACAAGAAATCCCTAATATTATTAACAAACTTGATTCAAAAAGTAGTCGTGGTCTGGACGGCATTAGTACAAAGGTGTGCGTTTCAAGGACTTAATAATAAATTCATTAACGAAAAACTTTAACAAAGTTTTATAAAACGGATAATTTTCAGACTCACTTAAAATAGAAAATAGCCAAAGTAACATCTATTTACAAATTGGGACCAAAAACAGAACCGGGCAATTATCGACCTTTTTCCGTATTGCCAGTATTATCAAAAATTCTCGAAAAAGTTTTACATACACGGCTACAAAACTACTTAGACTCTATTGATTTCGTTTTTGAGAGACAGTACGGATTTCGTTATAAAAGTAATACACTCACAGCTACAACTGATCTCATAATTAAAATCAAATATAACATTGATCAGAAAAACTCGCACTAGGAGTAATCATTGATTTAAAAAAGACGTTTGACACCTAAGTCGTAAATTGCTCTTAAAAACTGGAAGTCATTGGTATTATTGACATAGCCTGAAAAATATTTGAGTTTTACCTCACGAATAGAACCCATATCCTATGGAGTTTCCCAAGGTTCAATACTGGATCCCCTGCTCTTCTTAGTCTATATTAATAATATGCATGAGTTGGGCTTGAATGGCAATATCACACTTTACGCCGATGAAACTTGTCTTTTTTACTATGGTTCTTCAATTTATAATCTTGTCTCTCAAACCCAGCATTACCTTGACCTTCTTCCCAATGGGTTAATTACAAATAAAAATTTAATAATAATTATAATAAAAAAATTAATTGGTACAATACAATTTCCTAATTATCAGTATTTCCAAAACTAGCTACGTAATATTTAAAGCAAAAAATAAACCTATTTACTAATACACCATTGCAAGAAAAAACGAATGAAAAATATCTAAGCCTTTATTTGGATACCCATTTAACATGGAATGTTCACATTACATATTTAATAACCAAATTAATGTTACTTCACGCCTCCCTACGGATTAATTTTCGATACATATCACAGAAACTACGTTTCACAATATACAATGCCCTAGTAAAACCACACCTGTTATATCTCATCGAGGTCTGGGGAAGCGCTGCCAGTACTGGATTAAACAAATTTCAAGTCCTACAAAATAAAATAATAAACATGCTATTCAACTACAATTACCGAACATCAACTTCAAAAATTTGCCGAGAAACGAAACTGATGAATATCAAACAATCATACATTTGTAACACCTGTATTTGTTTTATTCGTAAATCCATGAACAAGAAGGTCCGCACGGATCTGCAATTCACCAAGCGAAAAAAAGTTGGGCGCGTCTGCACTCGACGCGTGAGCTTCATCGTTTTGTCTAAGACTCGAACAAAGTACGGCCAGAGCACAATTAGATGCGAAGGTGCGCGCTTTTTTAATAAGATACCCTCGGAAATAAAAATGTAGACACGTTCAATGTATTCAAAAAGCGACTAGCAAATCATATAAACACAAACATATTTGCGTGCGTTTGACGGGTTTGTTCCTAGTCTTTGTTTGTATTATGGTGCCAAGGTGATGGTGAATCCCAGAATTTGTGAGTGACTGTTGTCATTTTATAACTTTTCTTTATTTGTATAGATTTTCTCGTCTATAGCTGTTTCTGAATTTGATTTTTTTTTAATCATCAATACAACCCCCTAAGTTCGTATAATTCCTTTGAATGAGTTTTTCTGGAAATAACCATACATAGGAATTATACGAACATAGACGGATGTATTGATGATTATAATTATTATAATTCTGTATATACATTTTCGTTACGCTCGCGAATCATATTTTGTTAAACATACAATCTGACACTAACCTCCAAATTTAAAAAAAAGTAAGAAAATTTGAATTTCGCGGGCCACCCTGGAGCTTCCACCTTAAACCATTAACCTTAGAAATTGTATCAGGTATTAATAAAATAATCATTAAGCTGTTCGTATAAGTGATTGCAGAGCCAACTATCTTACTGACTGATGTCACAAGATTTTAGTTTAGATATTTGGTAGAGTGCCATCCATCAGAGAACAGTGGGGATATTTCCTTTTACACTTCACCTTATTTACCCTATTTACCCACCTATTTACCTTATCAACCGCTCCTACGTATAAAAAAGTACAAAGATCTTTAAATGTTTTGCATAGAATAAATTTTTAGTATAAAACACTCACTTACTCACATTCGAGTACTACTAATGTACTCAATTAATTTAGTAAGATTTTTTTACAGGAGTGGGGGTAAACGAGTATGCGGCTCACATGATGGTAAGTGATGACGCCCATGAACAACGGCAACACTAGAGGATTTTTTTTTATAGGATAAAGGTGAAAAATGAACACACAGTCCACCTGGTGGTAAGTGGTTGCTGCAGCCCATAGACATCTACATCTATCCTCTATTACAAATCAAAATGCAGATGCGTTTTCACCCGTGAGGACTAGGATGGAATGCCTCATTTTCAGTAAAAAGGGCCTCCGGCCACCTGCACTCTCCAAGCAAAACGCAGAGGTAAACCTCTACTTCACGCTGGTATTCTGTGAGGTCATGGTACCACCCCCGTTCGAGCCGGCCCATCCGTGCGACAATAAAAGCTGCAGCCTAGCTCTACCACTGTTTATTGCAGATGGGTTGTCGGCCTTTTAGAAAAGGAGTAATGTTAACAGACCTTAATCTGTACCAGGTGCAATGACTATGCGACAGTATTGAAGGGACATTTAATAAATGAACTGTTATAATTAATAGAATCAGGCGTCACTTTGCGGAAATCCATTATATTAAAGCTCTTAAAAAGTACTTCGCAAACATCTGCTCTATAAAATAAAATGATGTGTCTTACCTAGTATGAAGAGCACCTCCCGCCCTCCCTCAACTGCGTGCACTATCCCCGTCACCACTAATCCCAGCACAACTACTCCCAACACCACTACACTAGGAAAGACACACCACTGACGACAATATGACACGTGTTTCGCCTCTACACGAGGCATCCTCAGGTGATGTAGACTCTGCGGTGGCTGACCGTTAAGAATCGTTTGCTAAGTAGCTTTTTAAAAGCTTTAAATGAACTGTTTTCATGAGTTTTTGGTAGAGAAAGACATTTGTCTACCAAATAGCTTTCCTTACCTTACCAGACAGCTTTTATCTACCAAAGTATATTGACAAAAATCTGTCTAATGTAATTTTTACCAAAAATATTAGCGTATTCTTTGATTATATCACGAAATGAATTTTTTTTACGGCCAGTGGTTTTGCTAGAAAGCAAAGAGTACAAGTGGGCTTAGTTTTTTAATATATTGTGCATTTTATAGTTTTAGTATTGTGGTTATTCACTAAACACCAATTATATTTTTCTAGTTCGTTGCAGCATATTTATTATTATATTTTATATTTATCATTTATGTTTCCATATCTATAAACAAAATAATAATAATAACAGAGAAGTCTTGAAATTCATAAATTTTATTTGATATAAAGCCATTGCTTAGCGTCATCTGATCTAATCCAATAATATATCCAATAATAATACGCAGAACCAATGTTCTTTGCGATCATAGATATATTTTGTATGAATATTTTAAATAAACTTTAATATTACTTAGTTTATAAGGCTATTAAAAGAAATGCGCCTTGAAAAGTTTGTAAAGTCACTCAGCTCGCTTCGGCTGTGCTACCTAATCGATTGGTGACCACGTAGCATTGTTGAAGTATCGATCGTGGTGACCACCATTAATTAAAGGCCGTTCATTGTCCTCTTATGTAAGTGTACTTAAACATATTTATTTAAATAAATCTGCATGTGTATATTAATTTGTGTGATGGTGGCATTTAATGTATTTCGAAATGATTAATGTTAATTGATTTTAATTTGTTATAAATAAGACTTTTATAGGACAAGTTTACATATTCGACGATTCGATAGCGCAATAGTTAAGCACTTCGCCTCTAAAATGCGGAACGCGGGTTCGAATCCCGCACAGAATTTTTTCCGGGTGTGGGTGTTTGTTCAATTTATGTATGTAAATTTCCCCCATAATATGAGAGAAAACCCAGTGCCCCCAACACTAGTGTTTTTTTAAACATTGAATTTATTGAACGTTAGTAAAATATTACAATGCCAATTTGTATTTGTTGTTTATGTTAATTGTTCTCTACTACGGGGAGACCTTTTTTTTCTTTTCTTTTTTTTCTTTACGAAATTATAATTATTTTGGCGCGTATGGTAAAAATGATGAGAGGGAATGAAAATTTTGACGATGCGCACGCAGACCGACACCTAAAAATGGTACCATGAAGTGGTTACAATGCGCACGCACACTGACACCTAAAAACCACAACTTCAGTGGATAAATGTCTCTCAAGTATTTTTGTTTTGTTACGCTAAAGAAGTGTAACTTCCTACGTGCGTTCATAATTACACACATACTTTTTTTAAGCGGTTCCACCATACTAAGATTTACATCTGTATCGTGGGGGCAGTATACATACATAAATTTCACAAGGACAAACATCCAGACCCGTAACAATTATTTGAAGGCCATAAAAATACTTGTTTCGTGCGGAATTTGAACCCGCGGCTCTTAGCGCTGCTTATTGCTAAACCAGAGCGCCACGGAGCCATCCACCTTGTGAGAAAAATCGGCACAAATCCACAAGTAGACTCTTTTTCTCCCAACAGTTAATTAAAAACTTAAGTAAGAAACGTTCTAGGGAAGCTCAATATGTCCACGTATTCTTATCTATTAACCACTCATCTAATTTAGAATATATTTTATATGCGTTTTGAGGTCCTGTACAGCCAATACTAATCTGGGGCAATGCGGTGGACATTCTCGCTTAAAACCCTCTCAGAAATGGTAGCAAACTGGGTTCACATATAAAGTCTAGCAACTTGCATCGGAACGGGGCATTTTTTTATATCATTGCCATAGTTGCTACGCTTGGCAAGTAGGTTGGTATCCGTAGTTTTAAATTGCAATTATGCTGTTATTAGAAATATGCTTCTGCCCATCTCATATCTCAATGTCCCCTCTTACGACATATAGTGGAAGATACGGGGTAATAGATATTCTTACACCATCACTACATGATAAGCGGAATGTAGGTACGCCTACCACTGGATGGAGAGACGACCTCGTAAGATATGCTGGAAGTCAATGAATGCAAGTGATTAAGGACGTGAGTGTTACATTCCTTGGGGGAGGCCTATATTTAGCAGTGGACTTGTGAAGGGCTGTAATGATGGTGACGACGACGACGATGAACTTACAAGGCGTTTACACTCGCGCAATTTCGGATTCTTGCAATCTAGGAACACCATTATGGTTGGTTCGCGTGCTTCGAATGGTCGATAAGTGTAAAGGAAGTGAAGATTAGATTAAAGTGTGTAAGAATTACTTCGCGCACATTCGCTTAGTTACATCCGTTACTAAGCAGATACACATCCGTAGTACACGTAGTATATCCGTTTAGTAATTCTTACCAACTTTAATATATTGGATTTCCGCAAAGTAACGCCTGATTCTATTCATTGAAGATTAAATTTTTCAAGTTATTTTCCGCCGCTACCGGTAGACGACAAGCGTTAAAGATCGTGCCTAACTAACAGTTACACGGTTTTGATTTACTTACGATTAACATTACGCAACTAATTTATTTATTCACCATAATTTGTACAGACCGTGTAGTGGCGGTGTGAGAATATCCACCACCCCATATCGTTACGTGGTTGTCGTAAGCGACAGAGGGAAAAAAACAGGAGATGGACAGCAGCATCTTACTAATAAGAATTTAAAAATAAAAACTGATGTTGTTGCCATTTTGCCTGCTAACCGTGGCAACTTTGCCAAATATCCCTCTTATCAGGCAATTTTCCGGGGATGGCTAAGTTCCGCAGTGGACTATAGTAGTAGTGAATAGGCTGTAACGGTAACTATTATTTATATCATATTTCATGACATCAGTAAAAACTATTATATATTCTCTAATGGTTTCTATTATTGTTTTGGTTCATTTATTCTTCAATTAAAACTTACTCAATGTATAACAATAGGCGGGCTTAATGCAGTGATATAACGTTTTGGGTGGTTACAAAAATTCAAACACACTACTGAAACTAAACCAACTTTATGTTTATATATACCTGCTACTAACACTATATAGTATGTTGGATACATGGTTAATGAAAAAGAATAATAGTGGAATAGAGTGAGAAATTTTCAATCAATGGAGCAGTCGGATATGGGTGTCAGATACTCCTAATAGTAATTATCAGATAAAGATGAGAAAACTGAGGAAAATAATTCTGATATGTATTCGTTTTGACAGTCAAAATTGACGTTTTAGGGGTCTGTTGCCGTAAAGGCGGAACCTTTAAATTTTTGTTCTGCATGGTTGTCCTTAAATATAGTAAAAATATAAATTTTGATTTTAAATTAACCAGGGGTGAAAAACAAAGACTTCTGTATATACTAGATCGACAATTCAGAAAGGTAGGTAAATATGCCACAGAGTTGTATTATCATTCACGACAGTTACGGTTTTTAAGTTAATACGAGTAAAGTTACGTATCTGAAAAAAAAACATCAAATCACGTTGATAAAGTGCGCACATGAATAATGACGTTTATTAAGGAACATTAAGCATATACGGTGTAAATGGGAGACTTCAATGCAAAACTAGGCACAAGAGAGAACGGTGAGCTGAAAGTAGGGGAATTTGGAATAGGGCAACGGAACCCAAGGGGCCAGCAGCTGGCCGACTTCATAGAGAAAGAGGGACTCTTTATGATGAACTCTTTCTTCCAGAAGCGGCCCCACAGGAAGTGGACCTGGTCGAGCCCCGACGGTTCGACAAAAAATGAGATTGACTTCATTATTACGACCAGACGACAACTGTTCAGTGATGTCTCCGTGATCGCGAGGGTGAAAACTGGTAGCGATCACCGAATGGTTAGAGGCACACTGAACCTAAACGTTAAGTTGGAGAGGTCTCGTCTAATGAAGTCAACGCTCCGTCCCCCTCGTGCTCTGTTCTAAAGTCCCGAAACTTTTCAGCTCGAGTTACAAAACCGTTTTCAGTGCCTAGAAGACTGCAATGAAGTGGACGATATGAATGACAAGCTCGTGGAAACTGTCCATGCGGTCGGAGCTAAGTTCTGCAAGACCCTCCGCAGAAGAACACAAAAACTCTCCGATCACACTCTTAATCTCATGGCTGTTAGACGGGAGATGAAGCTACATTCTTCAACAGACTTGACAGCATACAGGCATCTGAACAGACAGATCTCCAAATGCATGCGGCGGGACTTACGCAACTGCAATACAGATCGTATTGAAGAAGCGATCGAGCGGAACCAAGGCTCCAAAGTCTTTGCCAGAGATCTGTCTGCCAGAAAGAGCCAACTGTCAAAGCTGAAGACAGAATGTGGCAGCATCGTTTCCGGGACACCTGAGATTTTGAGTAAGATTAAGATGTTCTATGGGCAGCTGTACACGTCATCGTTGGAGCCACACGCAAGTGTGAGTATCGATCCAAGAGCGAGTCTCTTCCGACACTATTCCGAAGATATCCCGGTCGTCAGTCTGAGCGAGATTAGAATGGCTCTCCAGCACCTTATAAACGGTAAGGCCCCAAGTGAGGATGGAATTACAGCGGAGCTTTTGAAAGCGGGTAGAAGACCGGTACTTGAAGTCCTTCAGAAGCTCTTTAATTCCGTCATCCATGGAGGCATTACACCGGAGGCGTGGAGCAGAAGTGCGGTGGTCTTGTTCTTCAAGAAAGGTGACAACGCTCTCTTGAAGAACTACAGACCGATTTCCCTTCTGAGCTGCGTCTACGTGCTGTTTTCGAGAGTCATTACGAATCGTCTCGCGCGCAGACTTGACGACTTCCAGCCTCCCGAACAAGCCGGTTTCCGAAAGGGCTTTAGCACCATAGACCACATACATACCTTTCGGCAAATTGTACAGAAGTCCGAAGGGTACAATTTGCTACTATGTCTGGCGTATGTGGACTATGAGAAAGCCTTTGATTCCGTCGAAATTTGGGCGGTGCTGCAGTCCCTCCAGCGGTTGCCAAGTTGACTGTCGGTATATCGAAGTGCTGAAGTGTTTGTACAGTAGAGCTACGATAGCTATCCGAATACAGAACCAGAGTACGAAACCTATCCAATTGCAGAGCGTGACAGGTGACAGGGTGACGTCATATCCCCGAAACTCTTCACCGCTGTATTGGAAGACGTTTTCAATCTTCTGGACTGGAAAGGATACGGTATCAACATCAATGGCGAGTACATTACTCACCTTCGATTTGCCGACGATATAGTCCTTATGGCAGAATTGCTGGAGGACCTAAGCACTATGCTCAATAACCTCAATAGTGTCTCCCAACGGATAGGTCTTAAGATGAACATGGACAAAACAAAGATTATGTTTAATGTTCATGTCACACCTATGCCGGTAGTTGTTGGGAGCACTAAGCTCGAAGTTGTTGACGAGTATGTTTACCTGGAACAAATAGTCTAACTAGGTAAGTCCAACTTCGACCGAGAGGTCTATCGACGGATTCAACTCGGCTGGGCAGCGTTCGGGAAGCTACGACACATCTTCTCGTCAGACATACCTCAAAACCTTAAAACGAAATTGTACAACCAGTGCGTGTTGCCAGTGATGACTTACGGAACTGAGACGTGGTCCTTCACAGCTGGCCGTATGAGGAAGCTCAAGGTCGCTCAGCGAGCTATGGAGAGGGCTATGCTCGGAGTTTCTCTGCGTGATAAACTTAGGAATGAGGATATTCGCAGTAGAACTAGAGTAACCGACATAGCCCAACGGATTAGTAAGTTGAAGTGGCGTGGGCCGGCCGTATAGCTCGAAGAACCGACAACCGATGGTGAAGAAAGGTTCTCGAGTGGCAGCCTCGTACCGGTAGGCGAAGTGTAGGGCGACCCCCCACGAGATGGAGTGAAGACCTGGTAAGACATGCAGGAAGTCGATGGATGCAGGTGGCTCAGGAGCGTGCTTTGTGGCATTCCTTGGGGGAGGCCTATGTTCAGCAGTGGACTTATGAAAGGCTGTAATGATGAATGATGATGAAGCAAAATCAGTGTTAGATTTTCAAAAAAAAGTGCCTGCGGTTTATAAAAGAAATAACTAGTTTTCTCGCCCACCCGCTGTCAACTAAAGAAGTTACGGAGAATTGACCGTAACTTAGTGCGCATTGGTACCCTAGTGTCCGTCTGGTGGTATACATAAAAGTCTTTGGTAAACTATGCAAAACATTTGTTGACTTTATTTATCCAATAGGGATTTCTAACAGTTGCCACGCTTTGCGGGCGAGTTTACAACCGTAGATTTTTAAACGTGTTATCGGAAAGAGGCTGCGGTCCATCTCCTATTTAATTTTCTTTATGTAGCTTCCTACAACCCAATGGATGATATTGGTTAGTGTATTCTCATAAAAACTAATGCAACTATGACAACGCCATTTCCCTATTAGGCAACCAATGGTGGAAGTCTGTGTTTGGCTGTGGACGTTTGTATATGACGTAGATGATAGCAATGACATTGAATGAGATATTTCTTCGACAGTTCTTTCAAATTCATTATGAGATTTTATGAGTGAAATTACAGTAAGTTTTAAATATCTACTATGAAAATGGCGTAAAGTGTGTAATCCTTACACTTTCGCTCTAACTAAATAATGAAATTAATTTAATAACTGATTTCGCAGACTTTTTTATCTATACATATAAATTAACTTGAAGTGTTTGTGTCTAATATTAAAATAATTGGCTTCTGTTATGCTCGGGGGGTAATTTGGAATGTCTGTTTGTCTGTCTAGGCTAATCTTTGGAATGGCTGAACCGATTGGAATGGAACTTGATGAATAAATAAAGACCAATGCCTGGAGTGATCTGACTATAGGTATTTTATCAGAAAAACCTGTGAGATATTTTTTGAGACACCGAAAAATTGGTAATATAAATCGAAAGAACGCCACACTATATCCTACTCAGACGAATTCGTGCCGAGTCGCTAATGTAAAATAAAAGGGACAAACGGGCACACTGTCTACTTTATGGTAAGTGAATGCCGTGGCCCATAAATACGGAATCAGTTTTTGATTGTGAATTAAAATGTACATAATTATACTGTCACATCTGAGGACTTAGATTGCTACCGCAAAGTAACAGTGTTTGCATTGATGTGTTGCGTAATGAAGGATATAAAGAGGCATATGATTACAGTTCTTGGAGGGGAGGGGGAGGGGGGGGGCATCTGAAGCCTTATTTGTATGAAATTGTCTGGAGTTGTCAATGCTTCGGTGGTTTGGTAACGTAGATGGAATGAACGAGGAAAGAGTGACAAAGCAAATTTATGTTTCAGAAGTGAACGGCAAAGCCGGGAAGGGACGCCCTAGACGAAGATTTATCGACCAAATCGGCGACACATTGAAAATAGGCCTGATTAGGAGTACCCTTAACCGACGAGCCTGTATGCGTAGATATATGGATGTAAAGGAGGCGAGAGAGGTGTGTCAGGATCGTGCCAAATGGAAGTCCGTAATCTCTGCCTACCCCTCTGGGTGACAGGCGTGAGTGTTTGTGTTGTGTTTGTCAATAAACTGAAGTAGTCACTTACCAGCAGTGGACTGTAAGTTAGTATTATATAAAAAATTCTCAACGTATGTAAGGCATATTTAAAAGTATATACTCGGTATTTCAATAAGTTGCAATATAAATATACGGCAACTAAATTTCCTAGTTAATTTAAATACATCTCCGAATGGTCCACTGTGTATGGCATAAACGTGAACCCATCTAAGTGCCAAACAATAATCTTAAGTAGCCCACGATTATTATCGAAACTAGATATTCCCACCCTACCATCAATTATGTTTAAAATAATGTCATACCATTCTCTCCTTATGTAAAGAACCTTGGTCTGTACGTTGTCGGTTGCTTAACATGGAACAAACATATACAGGAGGTGAGTCGCAAAACTACTGGAACTTTGCGATCTCTATATCGATTAAAAAATTTTCTTCCCACCAATACTGAGATTTTACTTGTCCAGTCACTTATCCTACCGATTATTGATTATGTCGATGTGTGTTGCTCAGACCTGTCTCAACATCATCTTAATATGTGTATAATACGATCATGACAAGTTTGTAGGGAAGGTCAACAAAATCTACAGAACAAAAGAAGTGGTTAATTTCATTGAGTCTTGGCTTTAGCCGAAACGCAACGAAAATAGAAAACCACTGAAAAGTTAGACATTATGCTTTTTATTCTTGACACGTAATATAATATTTGAAATTGTATATCGTGAATCAAAAAGTCACAATGAACTACTAAACAAACCATAATATATATTCTATGGTCGTACCAGGTACCTTTGGTAATAAGGTTTAGTAAAACGGAATAAGGACACTTATTAAGCTAGACTTCTTTCACGCTTACAAATTTTCAAGGTTACTTATCTTATACATAAAGCGGTTTTAACGATTTGTATGAAACTTTTATTGATAAATATTTGTTCAAACTTATTCTAAATAGTTTTAATTCCTGAAATACTTTTGTTGTAATACCGAGAAAAGCTAGTTCGCCCAGACACTAAAATTAACGTGAGACGAACAACACAAGTGTTTCTTAAATAGAGAAAGCTCTATTTTCTAAGACTGCACCGACAAAGTAGTCGACGGAAACGAATTAGGTGTCGACAAAATTGAATTTAAATTCAAATGCAACGTTCTAGCTTCTATTTGTGGTTACATTTAGCTAATCAACGTATATTTTCCTAGCGTGTATGTATACCTTTAAATGGATTGAAAGATTGAATGATACTAGAATTAATTATAGTCGGCGATATTTTTACTCATTCCTATAGTTAACTTAGTACAGTAGAGATCGTCTAATTTCAAAATACATGCGCTTTCATTTAAATGTTAGTAAATTTTATCACTTTTACCGTGTTAAATAGATTAAAAATGCTAAAATTTAATAAAACACAATGAGAGGGGTGCGCAGATTTAGATCCTTTGATATTTATAACGGTAAATATGACAAAATCTACTAAAAACTCAAGGGAAGCGCATCAGTATTAAATTAGAGGATTTCTAACAGCCTTCGTACATCCCGCAGATTTATTTAAAGAGAAGTTAAAGTTTAGATGCGGCTCTGACAAGAGACTTTAAAATTTAATGAAAGAAGTTTTGTTAAAAATCAAAATAAATCTGCATGTGAGTAGTCTTTAATATTAAGGTATTTTTATCAAAACCGTGTTTGTTTGTGTATGTGAGCGATGAAACCGCTCAGTCACAAACCTGTTAATATTTCGGAATATATGAAGGTGAGTGTAATAAATTAAAATCTATTTTCTAATCTGTTTAACCCCGGACGCAAAAAGAGGAGTGTTATAAGTTTGACCGCTATGTGTGTGTCTGTCTGTCTGTCTGAGGCACCGTAGGTCTTAAATGGGTGATCCTATTCGGGTGCGGTTCTTTTTTTTCTTTTAAAAAGGTTTTCTAGAGTTAGATCCTTACACATGTTTTGTGAAAATCGGTTCAGTCGATTCAAGGTCATGAGCTGTTTTATTAACTAGGTAGGGTTGTTTTCGTGGGTTTTTAAAATTTTCAATTTAAGTTATAAATAAAACTAGCTTTTACGGATTTTATCGCGTATGACTTATGGTACACATCACCCATGGTCACCGGGAGGGGGGGGGGGACTGGAGCTCTGGAACCATGGCTGCTGTAAAGTTCTTGAACCGTCTGGGATATAAAATAAACCTAGCAAGCTAACAGCATAGCAAAGTGGCGAAGCAATCAGCTTTGTAGCGGTTTCTAATGGAAAAAAAAATTCAAAATAGGAGGATCAGATGCCTGGGTGATCAGTAATCGATTGCTGAAAACAGAATTTGAAAATTCGAAACCGTTCTCGAGATAATCGTGGGACAGACGGACAGACGGACGGACAGACGGACAGACATCGTGAAATCAATAAGTGACTTAGCAAGCTTCGCCACTTAATAAGTAGCAATCTCTATATATCCCGCGGTTGGGCGTTTTGGAGGACTTCATTAATATGGCTCTTCATTACTTATTCTCTTAGAAATATTCAGATCTCGGCAATGATACCTCACGATAACCTGGACGACTCGTAAATCTATCCCAATTTCGTCGTGCTAATTTACCACCGAGCACGTGGTTAATTAGCACTTCAATATGTAATTTATAATTTCAGTGCCGCCGGTGTGGATCGAACCCAGGTTGCTCGACTGCAGTGAAATTTACAACAAGCACTTAGCTTCCGCTGTACTACTTCGGTTAATTGGCAGTCAACATAAAATATAAAATAATTAATAAGGAATTTATTCTCAAATAATTTATCTGTTACCGCATCGTCAAATCACATATTCTTGCTCTCTTATAATCCTGCTTATCCGAAGGTATCTTGAAAGAAATCGCTTAAAAAGCAAAAAGAATGCCTATTGTAACAAGTTATATTTCATATTAATTTTTTGCAATCTAGATTACATCTTTTAATATGTATGTATATAATATGTACATAAATTATTTATTTATTTAAACTTTATTAAACATTATAAACAGTACAATAGGTACAAGAGGCGGACTTAACATTAAACTTAACATAAAATATTATAATAATATATAATGTAATGTTAATTAAAACAGAATATACAGATTTATGGTTTCGGCTGAACGCGTCGAAGCTTCCATATGGCGCCAGATATAATTAATCACATCGTTGATCATTGAAATGATCCAAGCACTGCAACGCTATGATACGCCCTGATATATTGGCTGTTGGTCACGTATTGATGATGGTCTGCACTAACAAGCCAACAATATTAACGATCACATGATTTTTGAACATGCTGTATAGTCCCCGCACGGAACAAGTATTTGTATTGCCTGTAAGTAATTGTTCCGGGTCTGGATGTTTGTCTTTGTGCAATTTATGTATGTAAACTGCCTCCATGGTACAGTAGAAAATTCTACCCCACACTAGGAATTTCCACTACGTTTCAAAAAAAAGAGAGACAAAGGAGAGAAAGAAAGTTCGATTAAATATATGTAAATGATCAGAGGAGTAGACGCAGAAATACTGATTACCACTCTTCATGTATATGATATACACAGTATCTATAAGGTTGAAGAAAGATTTGAAGAGATGCGATAAAATCGATACTTCCATATCCGGAAATTAAAAATGGAGCGATGCGCGAATCGTTTGGTATTCTGATAGCTTCATTACGTGTAGATTTTTGTACAAAATTAGGTTAAAATTTTAAAAAAGAAATTATAAAGCGTTTTGAAAAATATAATGAAGAAGACTAAGTACTAAATTTAAATTTGAATTTAAAATTATAATTTAATGTATTTAACACTACGTATATTTAAGTTTTCGTATAATTAAAGGCATGAATATTCATTCTTTATAAAGTCCTGTTTATGTAGATGTGAACCGGCGTCAGTTTTCGTAAAAGAGTTTTACAAGAAGTATCTTTTGAGCTGCTTCAGTTTTTTTTCTGTACATTTTTTTACTTGTTCTAAAGATTCGTTTCTTTTCAGTTATTATTATAAACTTGTATTTCTGGTAGGTGAAAAGGTGAACTGAATTTTATTTTATAGTTCGTTAATTTTTTCTTCTGATTTACTGTATTCCGGACTGAAAGGTGTAGTGTCAGTAGAATTACAGGCTGTCAGGTATACCGCCTTAGTCCTCAGAGATGAAGACGTATCTGTAACCTCCTTTGTTTAAAGATGGTTTTAGGTGACTGTAAGTTTGTCACTTAAGTTTACTTATTATAAAAGTTATCTTATAAGTCAGGGTGTAACAAACTACGGTTGCCAAGCATGCCAAGCGTGGCAACTATTTCAAATATCCCACCTATGTCGCAATCTACGGGGGAGACAATGTTTAACAGTGGATTTTTAATAGGTTGTAGCGGTTACGGATAAACATTTTTAACCCTATGTAACTAGATATATAAGGGATATAAATTACAATATAAAGACTATTCTTAACCCTATAATAATAAAATATCAATTAATACTCACCGTACCCGGATGTACCAGGGGATATTGCTCAAGCACTCTTAAAATACGGAAGTATTGCCACAGCTCAGCACTTACCTGAAACAGAATAGAAAATATTATTATTTTCTATGTAATATTATCTTTACATTTATTATTAAATTGTATGCTAGGAATATTGAAGTAATTGGCTTTTATCAAGCGCATGCATGCTCATGCTCACTGCGTGCTCACTTGTCATCCTTAGTCTATAAAAAATATTCCTATATCTAGGCTATTTGCCTACTTCCGACACATTTTTTTAAAAAATTGACGAAACAACTGATCTATATTGATTATTTAAAATCTGAATAAAGCGAAGCAGGGCGGGTCACTGTCTTATAATACACCTATCATTATCTTACTACCCCCGGATTTATCTGCAGAGAATGCGTAAAGGCATTAAGTCCGCTCTCTGTAAACCTTTTGATATAGGTCTTAAAGGGGTTTAGGACATGGAAGTGTCCGCCGAGCTACCTCAATGCGCGTTGGCGGACTCTACATGTCTTTGATTTTATCACGTTTTTATTAAGCCAGTTTCTTATTCTTGTTTGTATGTCTGTCTGTATGTCAGTCGTTCTGGGTGGAATTTAGTGATTGATTTTAAACTAACTTCCCGATGAGCTGGAAACTTGACATTTTGAAAATAGCTCAAATTCGGATGGCAATGCAAGGATATGAAAAAAAGCTTGGTGTGTTTATTAAAAACTTTAATAAAAAATTAAAAATAAAACTCACTTGTGTATTTCTCATACATGCAGATTTCCTCATATTTTTTTCTTTTACCGCCGAACAAGTGCTAATCAGCACTTAACAATCAGAAATTGTGACCGTCAGGGATCAAGCCCACTTGCCCACTTTGAAATTTTATTCGTGGTACAGCTATATTGTGATTGTAGCACTAACAGGTTGACTCGACCGGGGAAGGACCGTACTCTCACAGAATATCAGCGTAAAATAGTAGCCTAATGCTGCTGTGTTTCGTATGGCGAGTGTAAAGATTCTTAGTCCTCAGGGCTGACAACACGTCTGCATTTGATTCTTAACCGAGGTTAAATGTAGAGCTATAGTATCCACTTACTATCAAAAAATGATAACTCAACTCCACTGTTACACATATTATATTTTATTTCATGTAAATAAAGGCGATTATACTTCCATAAATTTAAAATATCAAAGTTCTACTTTTAATTTTCCATGTGGTGTTGTCAGAAGAGAATTTATTACCGCATTTCATCCCGTGGGTGTAAGAGGTGGTAAGGGGAGTGCTTATATAAAACTTCTGGCTACTAATAGATGGTAATAATATCGATACCAGCGTCGGGTGTCTGGTGCTGCAATCAAGATAAATCTTCCCTATAATGAAGAAAACCCAGACCCAGCTGTGACCTTCTATGAGCTGATGAAGAAGATCAGTAATCAATCAGAATCATAGTTATTATTTAGTTTGTATAATAGTGAAAGAGAATTTGACGTATAGTTTTGTTCCATATATCCTTCCATTACACTCTATAAAAGTAAACTGACGGACATAGGCCTTCCTTAAAGATTTACTCACAGGGAAGAAATCGCCATAGTTTTCACGCTTGGCAAGCGAGTTGGCAAACGCAGTTATTGAAGTGAGAACTTCTTTAGAACGATTATAAATTGAAACGGGAGGAAACGAAACAGCGAAACTAAAAAGGTCCCAGGTCCAGCAGTGAACTTTTACAGACTTATTAAGGACCTAGTTACATTTTTGACGTGCTCGAATGTAGATATTCGAATTGCAAGCAGACTTACGCATGCGCACATTGAAACAGTTTTCCGCTATATTTTATATATTATACCTCACTAAACTTGATACTTCCTCAGACCAACAAAGGAAGAACGACCGACTGCTCAACATCTTGCTCAATATCTTACATCTTTATTCTTTTTTCTTTATCAGCCCGGAAAAGTTCACTGATGAATGCACCTTAATAACCAAGTTAATGCTTGCAAATGATTTTAGATGCATACGTGTACGTGAGTGCATGTTATTGCAATAAGGTGAGCATGGTTTTGCATCCCTTGAAATGTATGCAGCGCTCTGTTTTTCTCTGTTTGTTGGTGGATACTTGAAGAATAATAAATTTTACAATTATTAAGTTAGTTAGTTGGCGAAACTGCAATCGCATTTGGTATTTGGCATGATAATAATAATCATATTATTTGTAAATTAGAGAGTGGGGTGCGGGGTCAGCATTATCTATACAAATAAATAAAATTGAAGTGTTCGTTAGTAATATTAAAATAACAGCTCTTTACTAAATGCATATGAATGTGTATACGGTACTTACAACTAAAACATAATTTTTTAAAATGTAGTCTGACTGTCTGTCGGTCTGTCTATCTGTCTGTTTGTTCCGGCTAATCTCCGAAACGGCTGGACCGATTTCGACGGGACTTTCACTGGCAGATAGCCGATATTCTAAGGAGTATCATATGTTACTTATATTTGAGTAAAAGAATTAGGGTTCTGAGCAATATAAAAAAATCCTCTAAATTCGTATTTCGAGTAGTTCGTAATTAACCCTCAACTTGTTAGTACCATTTGATTTTTGTGTTGACTGTGAAAACGTCAGATGTGTATACAACCAAAAGTTAATTTTCTTTAGTTTGATTGCTACTTCCGGTTCTATATTATAATCGGATCAATGAGCATTTCACTTCTAAATAACCAGGTTCATATTTGTCGTTGTATTTAATGAGAGAGACAAGATCCTGGAGCTGGAAGAAGAGATAGACAAGTTGCGCTGGAATTAGATAGATAGGTAGATATTATAGGATTATCTGAGGTCTCAAGAGAGGGGAAGGACACGGTAATCCTGGAATTCGGCAACTTGTTCTATCACTGTGGGGACAACCACCTGTCCCAAAGAGGTGTTAGATTTATCGTCCACAAGTCTCTCGTTAACAAAGTTGTAAAGAATGTGAGTGTGTCGACGAGGGTTGCGTACCTTATACTCAGAATATCAAACGGTATTCGTTAAAGGTCATACAGGTTTACGCATCAACCGTTAAACGTTAAGTTGGAGACGTCTCGTATAATGATGACAACGCTCCCTCCGGACGGAGAACAAGCTAATCCAAAGTCCCGAAACCTTTCAGCTCAAGTTACAAAACGATATGAATGACAATCTCGTGAACACTGTCCATGCGGTCGGAGCAAAGTTCTGCAAGTAGAAGTACACAAAAACTCTTACGATCACACTCTTAATGCCTGCTAGAGAGGAAATGAAGCTGCAGTCTTCAACAGATTTGACAGCATACAACAGACAGATTTTCAAATGCATGCGGCGGGACTTACGCAATTTTAATACTCTTCGTATTAAAGAAGCAATCGAGCGGAAACAGGGCTCCAAAGACTTTGATAGAGATCTGCAGAGCCAACTGCTGAAGCTAAATACCGAGTGTGGCAGCGTCGTTTTCAGGACACCTGTGATTTTGTGTGAGATTAAGAGGTTCAATGGGCAGCTGTACACATCATCATTTGGAGCCACACGCAAGTGTGAGTAACGATCCAAGAGCAAGTCTTATCCGACACTATTTCGATGATATTCCGGACGTCAGTATGAGCGAGATTAGAATGGCTCTCCAGCATCTTTAAAACGGCAAGGTCCATGCGAGGATGGAATTACAGCGGAGCTTCTGGAAACGGATGGAAAACCGGTACTTGAAGTCCTTCAGAAGCTTTTTGATTCCGTTCTTCATGGTGGTTCTACAACGAAGGCGTTGACCAGAAGTGCGGTGGTCTTGTTCTTCAAGAAAGGTGACAACGCTCCCAAAGAATTACAGACCGATTTTCCTTCTGAGCCGCGTCTACGTGCTGTTTTCAAGAGTCATTACGAATCGTTTCGCACGCAGACTTGACGACTTCCAGCCTCCCGAATAAGTCAGTTTCCAAAAAGGCTTTAGTACCAGAAGTCCAAGGAGTACAATTTGAACTACTCTGAGAAACTGACTATGAGAAAGCCTTGGATTCCGTCGAAATTTGGGCGGTGCTGCAGTCTTATCAGCGGTGCCCAACTTGACTGTCGGTATATCGAAGTACTGAAGTGTTTTTAAAGTAGGGCTACGGTGGCTATAGGTAGGTACAGAACCAGAATACGAAACCTATCCAACTGCAAAAAGATGTAAGACAGGGTGACGTTATATCCCCGTAACTCTTCAAGTTTCTGGACTGGAAATACAGTATTAACATCAACGACGAGTACATACCTTCGATTTTCTGACGATATAGTCCTTATGGCAGAATTGCTGGAGAACCTAAGCAAAGACCTCAATAGTGCCTTCCAACGGATAGGTCTTAAGATGAACATGAACAAAACAAAGATCATGTATAACGTCCATGTCACACGTATGCCGGTAGTTGTTGGGAGCACTAAGCTCGAAGTTGTTGATGAGTATGTTTACCTGAGACAAATAGTTCGACTTGGTAATTCCAAATTCGCCCGAGAGGTCATTACGGAGAGGATATCACGGATTTAACTCGGCTGGGCTGCTTTCGGGACATTACGGCACATCTTTTCGTCAGGTATACCTCAAAACTTAAAAACGAGATTGTATGTGCAGGTGGCTCAGGGCCGTGCTTTGTGGCATTCCTTAGAGGAGCCCTATGTTCAGCAATGGACTTGTGAAGGGCTGTAATGATAGAGTTAAATATCCAATCCATTCATAAATCCACGCACTCCAGGCCATCAAGCGTCTATTTTATTTACCGCTTTGATAGTCAATCAATTTTTGTTCGATAAAATGACTGTACATATAGAATGAAGTAGATGGCGCTATTACAAAGAAATTTTACTTGGAAGCAAATATTCTTTTGATTTATTACACTAGGCTCACCCAAATGGCTAAAAATAAGCATTGTCACATTTATTTGTTATAACATTGAACTTTTAACTAACATTTTATGTCGCACTTGTGGTTGAAAGACCAAAAAAAATTTAAAATACAATATAATAGAATAATATGTATTATACACCAAAGAAATATAAAAACAACAAAAAAAAAACTAATATTGAGGTAATAACTAAAGGCGTTCTTATTCTACAATGCAATCTCTTCCAGAAAACCCAAAAGAAGAATTAAGTACAAATAAGAAAATGATTACATAATCGATCTGCAATTTTATATTCCATTGAACAAATTTAAGCGGCTATTTCCATTTCTATAATATACTATAAGCAATCTGTTTCGATAAAGTTTCTAATAATGGGAAGACGTCGTTACATGCGAATGATTAATCGTTATTGTAATACGAGGTATACATATATAGGAGCGCTTTCTGGATGAAGGCTGGCGCTTTGCAATCTCGTTTGACAGCACGTGCTGATGTTAGTTTAACTGTGACAGATATAGATGGTTAACTATGTTGATCTTACGTAAGCGTTTATAGCTCAGAAGCTTAGTGTTTGCGGTATACATATACATATATATATATATATATATATATATATATATATATATATATATATATATACCAGTGCGTGTGCATACAGTGATGACTTACGGATCTGAGACGTGGTCCTTCACTGCTGGCCGTATGAGGAAGCTCAAATAGGAAGACCTATGGAGAGGGCTATGCTCGGAGTTTCTCTGCGTGATAAACTTAAAAATGAGGATATCCGCAGTAGAACCAGAGTCACCGACATAGCATCGGATTAGTAAGCTGAAGTGACAATGGGCCGGCCATATAGCTCGAAGAACCGACAACCGATGGGGAAGAAAGGTTCTTGAGTAGAAGCCTCGTACCGGTAAGTGTAGGGCGACCCCCCACGAGATGGAGTGACGACCTGGTAAGACATGCAGGAAGTCGATGGATGCAGGTGGCTTAGGACCGTGCTTTGTGGCATTCCTTGTGGGTGGCCTATGTTCAGCAGTGGACTTATGAAAGGCTGTAATGATGATATATATATATATATATATATATATCATAGCACCCACATAAGCAAAAAAATATTTCGAAGACATTTGAAGTTCGCCAACACGCATTAGGGTAGCGCGTTGGACTATTCCTTGCCCTAAAACCCTCTCAGAAATGGGAGGAGGCCTGTGCCCAGCAGTGGGACGTAAGTAGGCTGCAACTTTAGTTTTTTTTTACTTTTTTATTTTAATGGATTTCCGAAAATCAACGCCTGAATCTATTAATTATCTAAAAAAATTCTTGAAGACATGTGAATTTGAAGTCCGCACCAAGTATTGTGGCTGCGTAGTTGACAGTTCTTTGCACTAAAATACTGTTAGAAATGGGGGTAGTTATGTGCCCAGGAGTGGAACATTCGTAAAAGCTCATTCGCGGGGTAAATGTTCCTATACGTGTTTCAAAGATAGGAAAGTAAAATTAGTAAATAAAAATAAAATTAGTTTAATGACAAATAATTTACATAAATAAAACATAACGTTACAATGCTATTAATATTTTTATATACAACAATAGTATTTAATTTCTTTTGTATGTATTTTAACACCTACTTGTTTGTTAAGTGGCGAAAAGGTCGATTATAGAAATAAGTCGTTTGTCAGATTGCGGTAAAACTTTGTCAACGTATATCTTGCACTTGCGCGAAGGTTATAGGCATAGTACAATTATTTTACAGTAGGTGGCACGCATATCGTCCCGAGAAACTGATTTGAAAGTTATAAATAATTAAAAATTAATTAATGTATTATTATTCCCAATTAAACAATATAAATCTTCCAAATTTAAAACAATATTTCCACAATTATTCGTACCGTAGATGCAACGTGCCGGGTAGCACTTAGTATTCTATAAAAAGTGGAGCTTTTCCGTATATAAGCTGTAACTTTACTTTTTTGCTTTATGAGGGCTCCTTCCACAGTCGAGTCTATAAGTGTTGCATACATCGAATATATTCAGCAAGGCTCTACCATATAAGAAGTATCTATTAAGCATTTTGATATTTAACGATATTTAGTATCGTGTTCACAGAAAATAGGTGATACATGTACCACGTAGCACGTAGCAGCGTCACTTTGCATATATGAGTCACCAACTCGGGATATTTTTTTCTGTGATAGTGAAAATGGCGTCACGACAAATATAAAGCGTTATAAGTTGCATGTAGCAATGCAATGTGATATCGGTAGGCTGCGGTGAGAGGGGTGTCCTCTCCCCCTACCGCTGCAGCCGAGGTGGAGTCGCGGACGATGAGGAGTGTTGGTATGGCGATACGCCACTCGCCCTATCCTCCGCGACTCTGACGGAGCCGCACCGTTGATGCGGTGGTAGTAGGGCCGCGGGGAGAGAGGAGTATCGGTTTTGCGAGGCGCCGCTCCCCCTACCCTCCGCAGCCGAAACATGGTTGACCAGGGAGCCAGAGACCAGATCCGCCGCTGGGGTCGGGAAAGCGGGTGCTACTAAGCGCTCGATTTTCCTGGCCCCCATGTCCTCTGCGTATCATACTCGGTGGGGGGGGGGGGTCTGATACGCAGATGGAGCTGGAGGTCGTGGAGGAGGGCATGCCTTGTGTTCCTGGTGCGCCTTGTCTGAGAAGGAGAATGGGGAGGAGTGGTCCCCCCCGAAAAGGGCCTGCTATGGGGCGGTCGGCGCTGGCGTAGCCGCGGATGTGTGCGAAAGCGTTCCCGTGGCCCTGCCAATATGCGGCGAAGGTGGAACACCATGGGGTTTTAGTCGGTGCGAGTCCGACATAACCCGTCCTTGCCCCCGCGAGGCGGGTATACGTAGGAATTTACCCATGTTAAAAAAAGGTACTACGGTTTCGGTTACGGTACCAAGACGATGAAAATTATATAGTAGTATCATTTATTGTCTTTTTAACTGGTCATCGAAATATAATCCTTGTAAAATCAAAACAATTGAAACTTGCCTATTTTGTAGATTTTCTTGTTTTTGTGCTTAGTTTAAAATACGTCAATGCGACGTTTGAACATGTTTAACATTTTATAATTATTATTTACAACAAGGTAAAAGTACGTTTGTCTTTTTGCCAGCAAGAGCTTGAATAGCCAAATAAAAAGAAACCGAACATTTATAGTCTTTGAGCCGTGATTTCGCAACTCGAGTTTAATCACCGCCAGTAGCAATGTTACTAATTACAAATTGCTCATTTAGCATATACTAGGCGGTGAAGGAAAACACCGAGAGTACACCTGCATGCCTGAGGAATAAAAGTATTACGAAAACATGTAAGGTTCATCAGTTGTTACCGTGTAGTGACGGTGTAGGAATATCCACTAACCCATGTCGTCCCGTTGATATCGTAGGAGGCAACAGAGGGAAACTGAAACAAAGGATAAGCAGCACCATACTTCTGATAACAACTATAAAAAATAAAGAAACTGCGGTTGCCAAGCGTGGAAACTATGGCAAAATCACCTCTATTAGGAGTTCTGTAGCAGTGCGCTTTAATAGACTGTCATGATATTGTATGTATGTATGTATGTAAAGTTCACCAGCACGCAATGGTGCGGCCTGGCAGACTGATTGCTCTATAACTTTCTGAATAATGAGGGGCGGCTCATTCCTGGGACTGGACCTTATAAATATGGCTGGGGTTTTAGTTTTACTCTACAAATCATCATCAAGTATGGTGGGCCTCGCGTCTGGGACAGCTTTCATCTGCTGTGCAATTTGTGCTGGCGGACGGGGAATGTCCCGAATGATTGACGATCCGCAGTCGTTGTGCCTTTATATAAAGGTAAAGGTTCACATTTTGACTGCGGGTGCCATCGGGCGATCAGCTTGACCAGTTTAGCAAGTAAAATTTACTCGAAGGTTTTGATACGTAGGATGCAAGAGAAATCGGAAAGATTTCTATGGGAGGCACAATGCGGATTTAGACCTGGAAGAGAATGCACGGATCAAATGTTTTCTCTCCGCATGATCGCGGAAAAGCTTCTAGCTGCTAACCAGAGGATTTTCTGTGCTTTTGTGGATCTTGAGAAAGCATTTGATAAGGTTGCAAGGAAGAAAATGTGGGAACTGTTGCCGGAGTATGGTGTGGATGGTCGATTGCTAAGGGCTGTGCAGTCACTTTACTGTGACTGTAAAGCCTGTGTGCAGGTAGAGCATGACCTGTCACCCATGTTTAGCGTCCAAACGGGCGTAAAGCAGGGTTGTGTCATGTCTTCCTGGCTGTTCATACTGTATCTCGACAGCTGTTTACAGAAGCTGAAAGATAGCTATTTGGGTGTGAAATTGGTTGACATTAAAGTAAATTGTCTGCTGTATGCTGATTATGCAGCGCTTATTGCACCATCAAAGGCAGAACTGCAGGCATTAGTCGCGTGTATGAAAGAGGAATGTGAAATTAAAGGTCTCCGTTTGAATGCTAATAAAACTAAGGTTCTGGTATTTGAAAGGGACGAAGAGAGAACGAAGTGTGAAATATGGGTAAATCAGGAATGTCTAGAACAGGTAAATGAAATTGTATACTTGGGGAGTGCTTTTAGCCGGGATGGAAGATGTGATTTAGATGTGGACAGGCGTGTCGCTGCCGGGAACAAAGTCAATGGTGCCCTGACTGCGTTAGTCAAAAGGCAAGGCGTGGTGAAGAGTGCACGCCTTGCAATACATAACGCAGTGTTGGTACCGACCTTGCTATATGACAACGAAACCTGGGTATGCCAGAAGAAGCATAAAAGCAAGTTGAATGCAGTGGAGATGCGATCTCTTCGTAAAATGTGCGGCGTTACCATGGCCGACCGAAAGCTAAACGAAGAGATTCGCAATATGGCAGGTTTGAAAGATGACCTTATCACAAAAATTGATAATGGCGTGCTTCGATGGTTTGGGCACGTTGAGCGAATGAGTGAAGACCGAATGGTAAAGAAAATATATAGCGCGAAAGTTAATATTAAAAGGTGTCGAGGTAGACCGAGACTAACTTTCGAAGACCATGTGAGCAAATTGCTCGAAGAGAGGAGGGTCAAGAGTACTCGGATACCTAGACGTGCATGTATGAAGAAGATAATGAATCTGGAAGAAGCGAAAGAGGTATGTAAGGATCGTGACACTTGGCGATCTGTTCTCTCTGGCTAACCCGTCAGGGATTGTGCGTGAAGATAAGTAAGTGGTAGTAAGTCTACGCAGAATGATCTTACTGTATCTTGAAGTCCTGCAGTAGAATGCTTGGATTTAGTTTCAATTATAAATATTTATATATATAGAGTAAACAAAATTACAAAATCCGAAGCAGGCGGTAGTATCCTTCCTACTTATCTATTGAAATTAGGATTTTTTTTTAATTTAAATAACCTTACTTATCACCCTCAGTAGGAATCGATGTCCTTACGCGAGGGTTTGTGGTATCAAAACTGTATTAAACTGATGTAATGGTGAGGGCCGTCTAGGATATGATCACAAACGGCAGACTTGTTATGATCATTAGACGGCCCCATAGTGTTGGTGTTTTACCCGGGAAGTCTGCAGTTTAAAAAAATATGTGTGCAGTTCACACGCGGTAGAAGTGAAACCTTCAGAAAATTACGAGTAAAATTGATTTGTAATAGCGCCATCTACTTCGTTTCATTTTATTGGTAAAGTCATTAAGTCGAACAAAAATTGATCGACTCTCAAGGCGGTACGTAAAATAGATGCTCGGTGACCTAACCACAACTAATCTTTATATATAAAAAGTACGTGTCACGTTGTTTGTCCGCGATGGACTCCTAAACTACTGAACTGATTTCAATGAAATTTTTGGTCAATGTGCAGTTTGGTCCAACTTAAAAGATAGGATAGCTTACATCTCAATTTATAGTCGCAATACAATATTATTTTATTGAAAATTATTTGTCTATTATTTGACAGTCACAATTATCTGTTAGCTCCAAACGATTCTGTCAGATGACGATATCTGTTGACTGGATTGAGTAAATATTTAATAGATGGCGCTATGTTAAAAATACAAACGTTTAATATAAGCTACAATTTAGTAGTATAACCACCACGTGTTGCTGTAAGTATTCAACAAATAGAACCGATTTCAAAAAAAAATTGCAGACTGTGTGCAGTTTGGTCCAACTTGAGAGATAGGATAGTTTTTATCCCGATAAGTGACCCTCAATTTTTTTATTGCTAATTTCAGGAGTTTTTTTGGGAAAGCAAATGATCGTTCGGAATGGGCAGAACAACGTCTGCCTGGTCAGCTAGTTTAATATAATATTCTATCTCATTCTCTCGTAGGCTAAATCTTGTTTTCTCTTGTTTTCATTTCATTGAATTTCAAATCACGACGATTCTAAAGAAGTTTTCACTTCGAATCAAATGTTGCAAGTATAAATATATAAATATAATATATAGTATAAATATAATCATAAACTTTTATTTTTTATATATTTATGTAATATGCCTTTTGTTTCGTAATTAACGATAGATGTAGATGTCTATGAGCCAGCGTAACCAGCGTAAAATAGCAGCTTAACACTGCTATGTTCTTACTACTTATTATATATACATCAATTAGAAGAAAAAATTAATACACTGGAGCAAACAATCATCTCATCGAAGCTTGAATTACGTAATATCCCGGCGGCAACTAGTGTAACTAAAGAAAGTTTATGCAACATTGTATTAAAAACGGCTAACATCCTGGAAGTTCCTCTTGAACAGCAAGAAATAAAAGACATATATCGCACCAAGAATAAAACTGGTAGTGTAAATATCGTTGTCGACTTGAGTACTACACTAAAGAAAGAAAGAATATTAAAAAATGCGCGCAAATATAACACAAAAAATTGCGCTGATAAACTTAATACTTCACACCTCTCTATAGAAGGTCCAAAGAAACCAGTTTTTATCTCAGAACATTTAACGCAGAAAGCAAGGCGCCTTAACTATTTAGCCCGAATATTTGCGCAGGAGCACCGATATAAGTTTTGCTGGACTTCTTTTGGAAGGACCTACCTGCGTCAAGATGAGGGTAAACCACACATCAGAGTTGATTCCGAATCTGACTTAGCCAAGCTGAGAAACCAAAAATGACTACAGCGTGGAGATATTCCCGGCTTAAATTTTGGGATCTTTTTTCTTATACTGTTTTCATTTGTGTCATGCATGAACTCTAAAATTATAAAATTTATTATTTTATATCATATTTTTATATATTTTATAATGTATAAATATATAATATGTGTATCAATGTATTATATATATTTTATGGTTAATAATATTAATGTATACATAAAATCACATTTCACTATTGTTCATTTTAAAAATCGCTTAATAGATTTTCTGTATAAGTACATAGATATAAAAATTATTATTTTCAAAGCCCATAGTAGCGACAGTGACGTTTTCTTTATCTTAAAACGAAAGAACTACTGAATACTATTGTATCGGACGTCGATAATATCACTGTTGCTTCATCTTATATTTGTGATGCTTTAGAGTGCAATAACTTAGTAAAGGTATCCAATATGTCCATTAATATTATTGCACAAAACATACGTAGTGTATACAAAAACCTTGATGGCTTTATGGCATACATATCGCAACTATCTTTTGAACCGGATATAATAATTTTAACCGAATGTCGCCTAGAATTGAATAAGCACGTTCCACGTCTTCCGGGTTATAAATGTCATTTTTCAAAAAAATGTCTCAATCAAAACGACGGTATAACGGTTTATACGAAGCATAGTTTTGATTGCATAATTACAGAACCTGAACCAACGGGTGCTAATTATCTATTAATTAAAATTAACCCAGATATAGTAATTTTAGCTATATACAGGTCTCCGTCGTTTTACTATATTGATAGTTTTCTAAATACCCTAGAAAATATTATTCGACCAATAAAGGCTAAAAACATCTTTCTTATTGGCGATATCAATATTAACATTATAAAAGGCAATGAGGATAAACATAGTGAACCATATTTAAATTTAGCTGCTGGATTGGGTCTCTTGCCTGGTCACACTCACCCCACACGTATAAAAAATTGCCTAGATCATGTAATGACCAAAACGATATTAAACACCAAAATAATAGTCATGGATAGTACTATCACAGACCACGCCTTAATTCTTACCCATCTATCTTTAGATTCCAAACGTAAGCCGGATAATATTTTCATTGATAAAATTAACTATAAAAACGCCATAAAATCAGTTGAAGCAGTAGATTTTTCATTCATATCTCCTACTTGTAATGCAGACATAGCAGCTCATGAATTCGTCAACATATTATCATCGGCTGTAAAAATAACACAACAAAAATTAAGCTACCTAGATCTAGACGTACTCTTAAAACATGGATGACGCCTGGCTTGATCAAATGCATCCGCCACCGTGATAAGCTACACCAAAATCTTAAAAAGAACCCTGATAATGAGATACTAGAAATTTCTTACAAACGGTACAGGAATTTTTGTAATTCATTGTTAGGAAAGCTCAGGCGCCAACATGAAACACATCTTTTAAGGAGTGCCAAAAGTAGTAAAGAAACATGGTCTGTCATCAAATCTATCTCAGGACGTAATAATATAAATAATTACGCTGATAATCTAATTAGGGAAAATCCTACGGTTTCAGTTGAGAGAGCGAATCATTATTTTTCTAATCTAGGTAAAAAATTAGCAGGTAAAATAATTGCAAATCGTGGTCAACGTACAGATACAAGTTCGACCCACAGATCTCTTAACTCCTTTGTGCTCTATCCACCTGACGAGACGGAGGTAGAATCTACTTTGTTAAGTCTTAAAAATGATTGTGCTATTGGGTGGGATTCTATCTCTGCCGTTTTTCTTAAAATGATAAAAGATATAATTATATTACCGCTTACCAATCTCTTTAAAATTTGTTTTGAACAAGGATGCTTTCCAAAGGTGTTCAAAAGGTCTCTCATTACTCCTGTATACAAGAGTGGAGCTCGAGACAGTGTCGAAAACTACAGACCTATCTCTGTGCTGCCAGCTCTTTCGAAAATATTGGAAAGGCTGTTGAATAACCGATTGGTAAAATTCCTGACCAAATACAATATTCTATCAAGCACGCAATTCGGTTTCAGAACGGGTAATAGCACAGAAGATGCGGTAAAAGGCTTGACAGAATTTGTAACCAATAAGTTGGACAAACAAAAAAAATGTTTGGGTGTTTTTCTTGATTTAGCAAAGGCTTTCGACACCGTCTCGATTCCTATTCTTGTACACAAATTGGAAAATATCGGAATTAGAAATACGGCCCTTTCTATTTTTAAAAGCTTCTTAAGTCACCGAGTGCAGAGAGTTAAGATTAAAAATTTCAGCAGTTCTGATACTAGTGTCACTTTTGGTGTCCCTCAAGGAAGTATCCTAGGGCCAAGTCTCTTTTTAATTTAAATTAATGACCTTTGTCGTATGCCATTAATACATGGCAAATTATTCACTTATGCCGATGATACGGCTATAATATTTTATGGTGAGACTTGGGCTGACGTTCAGGTGATTGCTGAAAGGGGTCTCCAATGTGTGGCACAATGGCTTGAGGACAATTTATTTACACTAAATGTATCTAAATCAACGTACTTACAGTTCCATATTACCAATACTCCAGCTGTTGAGGATATTGAACTGAAAGTACATTTTTGTGATCTAAAGTCAACAGACAAATGCTCTTGCCTTAATATAACTAGATCTAAAAATGTAAAATATCTCGGTGTGTTGTTAGACGAAAAACTTAGGTGGCTCCCACACATTGATCTTATTTCATCCCGGACTCGTATACTTATTTGGACATTTAAAAAACTAAGACACATTGCTGATTTTGATTTATTGCGCACAGTATATTTTACTTTAGCACAATCAATAATAGGCTATTGCATAAGTGCCTGGGGAGGATCGTGCAAAAGTTTTTTAATTAAGCTCGAAAGAGCACAAAGATGTTTACTAAAAACTATGACTTTCAAACCTTATAGATACTCAACAAAAATATTATACAGCGAATGCAAGTTGCTGTCTGTCAGGCAATTATACGTTCAAAATTTGATCACCAAGCAACACGATCGCACTCCCTACGACCCTGAGATCTGTCGTAATAAACGTAGAATACCCAACGTACTGGCACCGTTTAGATGCCGCACTGTTTTTGCTAGACGACAAAGCGCATATCTGTCTATAGTACTCTATAACAAACTCAACAAAATTCTAAATTTCTATCCTCTTTCAAAACACGAGTGTAAAATTAGAGTTCGTGATTGGTTGTTGTCGTTAGATTACAATAAAACAGAAAATTTATTAATTTAATTTGATTTAATTTAATTTATTAATTTAATTTATAGTTTCAATATAAATAAATAAACAAAAACAGGGAAGTGATTAATGTGTGGACAATTAATATTAACGATTCGTTTATGTTTATGCGTAATTTATATATGAACTTTAATATTTATGTATGTACATAAATATTAAAGTTCATAATATTTACTATTTGCTGAATTGTTTGTGCAGTAGGGCTACGATGGCTATCCGAGTACAGAACCAGAGTACGAAACCTTTTCAACTGCAAAGTGGTGTAAGATAGGGTGACGTTATATCCCCAAAACACTTCACTGCTGTATTGGAAGACGTTTTCAAGTTTCTGGACTGGAAAATATTAACATCAACGGCGGGTACATTACTCACCTTCGATTTGCCTAAGATATAGTCCTTATGGCAGAAGCGCTGGAGGACCTAAGCACTATGCTCAATGACCTCAATAGTATCTCACAACGAATAGGTCTTAGGATGAACATGGATAAAACAAAGATCATGTTGAATGTCCATGTCACACCTATGCCGGTAGTTGTTGGGAGCACTAAGCTCGAAGTTGTTAACGAATATATTTAGCTGGGTCAAATAGTCTGTCTAGGTAAGTCCAACTTCGACCGAGTGGTCAATCGACGGATTCAACTCTGTTGGGCAGCGTTCGGGAAATTACGGCACATCTTCTCGTCAGGTATACCTCAAAACTTGAAAACAAAACTGTACAACCAGTGCGCATTGCCAGTGATGACCTATGGAACTGAGACGTGGTCCTTCACTGCTAGCCGGATGAGGAAGCTCAAGGTCACTCAGTAAGCTATGAAGAGGACTATGCTCGGGGTTTCTCTGCGTAATAAGCTTAGAAATGAGGATATCCGCAGTAGAACCAGAGTGACCAACATAGCCCAACGGATTAGTAAGCTAAAGTGTTAATGAGCCGGCCATATTGCTCGAAGAACCGACAACCTATGGGGAAAAAAGGTTCTCGAGTGGCGGCCTCGTACCGAAGGATGAATTGTAGGGCGTCCCCCTAATAGATGGAGTGACGAACTGGTAAGACATGCAGGAAGTCGATGGATGCAAGTGGTTGAGGACCGTGTTTTGTGGCATTCCTTGGAGGAGGCCTATGTTCAACAGTGGATTTATGAAGGGCTCTAACGATGATGAATGATGATTTCGTCATCATGTCAGATAATCTAAAATAAATAAATGTAATGTGTAAATAAAATAAATGCTAAAAATCACTCTTCTACTTGTTTTGCACATAAAGAAAATAATTTTACAGGAATCACTGTCCTTAATGGCACATAAATCCCATTTATTGAATTGCGCGGGACAAAAGTGCGAGGATGATTGTAAAGGGCGTATACTCTTGTTACTTAGCGACGCATGTATTGTGAGTGGATATTAAATGATCTTTAGATAAATCGCCCTACGAATGAATAGATTGGTATAAATGTATCACTTCCGATTATTACTTTTATAATGATGTTTTGTCAAAATTATAAGACAGTGTATAATAAATACATATTATTGCCAAATAGATGCCACGTTAGGAATATGGAAAGCGAAGATCTACAATGAATATATATGAATATACAAGACTTCAGAAAACTGTCACACTATATATATATATATATATATATATATATAGTGTGATATATATATATATATATATATATATATATATATATATATATATATATATATATATATATATATATATATATATCTATATATATATATATATATATTATATACATATATATATATATATATATATATATATATATAATTATATATAAGTATATATGCACATATATACGTGTGTGCTCGTCTTGTATATATGTATATTAAATATATGTATAGTATAGATGTTTAGTATTAATTATAACACATATAGTATAGAATACTTTATTATATTGCAACTTCTATTATTTTTTTTTATTTAATTTTGTAAATTTGTTAAATTTGTGAAGTTGTTTACTTTTCTTTTGTTTCTACTATAACAATGAAAACATGCATAGTTCTTTTAGTATTACTTGTGTTACACTCTGGGAGAGGCCGCTGATCCCTAAGATACAGACTCGTCTAGTTTAGGAGTCAGAGACTTCATAACATTTCTTGTGATTTATTTTTGATAATAAAGAATTATTATTATTATTATTATTATTATTACTACTATTCCAAAAAAATAACTTGTTCAGTTTTCTGTCAAGAAATTTAAGTTAGGTTAGGAATTACGTGGTGTTTCAGTACCGTGTCTCTTAAAACTCATACAGCGGTTGGGTCAGCACCTAATCTCTCTTGTAATATTCGGACTTTGAGTATGAGGGAATAGAGAGTGCACTTGTGCTTGCTCATACACTCGGGTAGTATAATCCTGTACTGCGCAGATGGCCAGTCTCCGTTGAGGCTGGCCCCTGTGATCGAAAATTATTTGAAGGCCTTTACTTAAGTAAGCGATAGCCAATAAATTAGGCAGTTTATATTATTAGTAAGAAGATAAGGCCTTTAAGTGCCTGCGCTACTCGAGCGTGCAGCGGCGCGTCCGGCGTGAATGACAAACACGTGCTTGTGCAGTGTGCATAATAATCCCTGCGAATGAGGTGATAGCTTCCAAGTTGTTTTATTTTATATAATAAGTATGACCCATAAGCACAGAGTCCACCTGATGGGACGGGAATACTGGGCCTGTAGTTGTTCTACATATATCCACGATTATGAATCAAAACGCGGATGGGTTGTCAGCCCTAATGATTAAGATAGTAGGCCTCGTTTTCAGTAAAGAGAGTTATAGTTTGTTTTTAACAGTGGTAGAGCCACGCGGCAGCTTTTGCTGTCGCACGGATGGGCCGGCTCGAACCGGGGTGGTACCACGACCTCACAGAATACCAGCGTGAAGTAGAGGTTTACCTCTGCGTTTCGCTTGGTGAGTGCAGGTGGCCGGAGGCCCTTTTTACTGGAAATGAGGCATTCCATCTTAGTCCTCACGGGTGACAACGCATCTACATTTTGAATTGTAATAGAGGATAGATGTAGATGTCTATGGGCCGCAGCAACCACTTACCATCAGGTGGACTGTGTGCTCGTTTGTCACCCTTATCCTATAAAAAAAAATTTTTGTAAGTGATTTTACAACTAATTTTTTTATTCTATCCATCCATTACGGCCTACAAAAGTGCACTGTTGAGCATACCTCCTCCATAAATTGTCTCATAGAGGATATTTAGCCATAGTTGGCACGGTTGGCGGGCGGGTTGTCAACCGCAGCTTTTTTATTTTGAGTTGTTGTCAGGAAGATGCTGTTCCCCCTCCCCTGTCTATGTTATCTTCTGCCGCCTCTTTTGACATTCACGGGAGGATATGATACAATAAGGGTAGTATAGTAATTTTATTGCTCATTGTTATAAATTTTGCTCCGCTGGGTTTCTTGCTACAACTATATAACGATAACGAACGATATACGCTAAACCATTTTTTACCCAGGATAGAGCGTTTTTCCGACATAAGTTAAAACTACTTTTAATATGAACTATTTATAATGTATTGCTTTGATAATTTATTCTAATCTATTCTATTCTATATACCTACTTATATATGCCGATTCCGCCGCTCCAATCGCTCCACCCAACGCTCTTCATTCATGCATGTAGCTCATCAAATTGCAAGAATAGCAGATGAATATCAGTGAGTTATAATGGTTTTATTTAACAAATAACATAATCGTAGACTTCACAAGATCGCCTTTGCTTAGGGGTGGGAACAGAAGGTTCACTCAAGTATTCTTAAGGGCTTAAGACTTCCTTGGATAATATAATGACATTTGTGTGGAAAAATCTAGACCCTTCTTTTAATTAAATTACTTTTTTTATTCGACTATGTTATTATATTAAGCGGTATATTTTTCGCCACCGGTTTGCTTTTATTGTAAAAAATAAACTTTAATCAGTTGTATACTTAACACTGTTAATATAGTTAACCAAGTAAAATATTTGATAATTTTGAATCATATCCCCCTCAGCAATGCAAAGAGGTGTACCAGCTATGCGATGTATGCTTGTGACTTTCAGAAAAAGGGCTCATTTTTTTACATAAATTTGAAGTGGTTTAATTAACGGTCCGCCTGAGAGTTGCTGCTGCAGCCACTTACCAATTTCGAACAAAGGAGGCCAGAAGTGTGTCACCTCTGATGACGAAGCTAGTATGCCTCGCCACCTGTATTTATACTAGTGCCCTACACTTTTCAGATCGGAATACAGCAGTGAAGGAATAGCTATATGGCAACAGAAATAGTTAAAAGGGTGGTGACTACCGAGACAGACTCTAGGGCAGAAATGAAATGTTATTAGTATGATTTAAAATTAAAAATTTTGTATAGCCGACTTCAATATAAGCGACTTTAATATAAGTTATTTAAAAATAACTCAATAACCATTGGTCTGACCTTGATCAAATTCATATGGGACCACACGAGAACTATAATAACTATAATCATCGAAATCGGTTCCCCCAGTACAAAGTTATGAGGTAACACATAAAAAAAAACATACACTCGAATTGAGTACGTACCGTCTCCCTTTTGGAAGTCGGCAGAAATACACCTTGCTTATAAAAATACCAACGACACTCAAAAACTTTATGTATACCTCATATTTTTAACATTGTATGGGATAATTTAACTTTTAACATTTTTTTATAAAATGGGGTGACAAACGAGCACCCAGCCTACCTGATGAGAAGTGGATGCTGTGGCCCATAGACATCTATAATTATCCTCGATTAAGAATCAAAATGATGTGTTGTCACCCCTGAGGACTAAGATGGAATGTCTCATTTCCAGTAAAAAGGGTCTCCAGTTCTCTACACTCACCATACGTAACACAGCGGCATCAAGCTGCTATTTTACGCTGGTATTATGTGAGAGAGTGGTTCTTCCCCGGTCGAGCCGACCCATTCATGCTACAACCATATTATAGTTGCAGCGTGGCTTTACCACGTACCAACATGTTGATTGCATGCCCCTCTACTTCTAACAGACTCAAATCGAACACATTCCATCAATATATGGTGTAGGTCTTCTATAACTCCACAGTGTTCACAATTAGGCGAAGTTGCTTTTTTCATGAGAAGTACAAGTTACTTACATGTAACGTAAATGAGTATATCCGCAGTAGAACCAGAGTAACCGACATAGCTCAACGGATTAGTAAGCTGAAGTGGCAGTGGGCTGGCCATATAGCTCAAAGAACCGACAACCGATGGGGAAGAAAGGTTCTTCAGTGGCAGCCTCGTACCGGTAGACGAAGTGTAGGGCGACCCCCCACGAGATGGAGTGACGACCTGGTAAGACATGCAGAAAGTCGATGGATGCAGGTGGCTTAGGAACGTGCTTTGTGGCATTCCTTGGGGGAGGCCTATGTTCAGCAGTGGGCTTATGAAAGGCTGTAATGATGATGATGATGATGACATGTAACGTGTCCAGATCTAAGTCTATGAGCAGTAGTGGCTAATTTCCTACTTAAACTAGTATTCATGAAAGAAAACCAGATTGATTATCTACAGGCTGTGGGGCATTCCATCTTAGTTCTCAGAAGTGACTCTACATCGGTAGCAAGTAAAGTATAAGGCAATGTAAAAAGATATCCGCTTAAACCTCATACCTGTTACGTGTACATAATACAGTGAAACCGTGTAGTGGCGGTGTTAGAATAACCACTACCCCATAAGATTCCGTGGGTGTCGTAAGAGGCGACAGAGAGCAACTATACCAGGAGATAGGCAGCAGAATCTTCCTGATCACAACTCAAAATATTAAAAAATTACGGTTTCCAACTCGCGTGCCAAAGTTGGCAACTATGACCTCCCTATGAGGCTACCTATGGGGGAATCCTATGTTCAGCAGTGGACTTTTATAGGCTGTAATGGATGTATGGATGGAATACAACCAAAGCTAATGAAAAAACGTGAAAATAAGGCAAATTACAAGACCCACCAGAATCACACACAGTGCTGGTAGTAACAATGTAATGGATTAATGACCTTCAGACCAAATTGCAGTCAGTTTTAATGAAGAGTAGCCATTGCGCGAGGCAGAGTACGTGCGCAGACACAGAAATGGGGGTGATGAATTCACTTACGCCACCCCACTTTATGTAATTAATATACAATAATTTACATTGAAAATAATTAAATTTTAAATAAAATTTATTTGAATATTCATTATTTATAAAATTAAAATATTTTATTACATACAATATTAAAAACTAAAATAAAAAACTAAAACTATTAATTTAATTATCAAACAGCTCCCCGCGGTATCGTGCCGGGAACGCTGACTGCGTTTGCCCGCTGAATGGCTATACTTAGTCTTTGAGCGAGAAAAGAGCCAGCTCTCTTATCACCAGCAGCAATGACCAGCCGCGAATGCAGTTCGTTTAGTAACTTCACCACACGTGGACCACACAGACCGATAGCCTCACAAATATGCAGTTATCTCTCAAAGATTCATATTTGAAGCACTTACTCAGTTCAGCTGCCTCTGATCCCACCCCGGCTCAAAACGAGGTACCTCTGAGATGAGAGGTCACCAAAGTGTCTACGTAAGTAGCATATCACACATTAAAATTTATTTTAAAATTGTTTACAAGAATATTTTTTTTTAAAACAGACCACCCAGACGGCCTGTTTTAAAAAAAACTATTCTAGAAAAAGTATTAAAATCTTAAAATAGTGTAAAAAACAAACTCTTTTTAAAGTGTCTTAAAATGAAATCAAGATCTAAATGTTCTTAGATAGTATGCTGATAAAGTAATATGTTATTACCAGCTTATCGGATGATTGATGTAAAAAACTTGAAAATTAAAAAATACGTGGTAGAGCTATGCTCCAGTGCATATTATATTTTCATAACGAATGGGTCGGCTTCACCGGGAAAGGATCACGCTCTCACAGAACACGAGCGTGAAATAGCAGCTAAATGTTGCTGTTATTTCGCATATATACTTTTTTTACTGGAAACGAGGCATCCCATCTTAGTCCTCATGGGAGCAACGTATCTGCATTTTGATTCTTAATTGAGGATACATGTAAATGACTAAAGGTAACATTCTATATATTATATATAAAACGACAACTTCCATCGTAATCGAATAATTGGTATTGCAACGCTTACGGGATAAACGTTAATTTTCTATAATTTGCTAGCGATGCCCCCCTGTGCTTTTTGGATCTCGATAACCGCGCCACCTTTCGGGTCAAACTGTAAATCAAAGCCATTCAGAAACCCACTCAAATACACACAAAATGTTTCATCAAAATTAGCACAGATATTTTGGAGGGAGTTCAGTGACAAACACGTAGGAAAAAATTATACTCGTAAATACAAGACTCATATTATATAGCTTGTAGTTTTGAATAAATGTCTAAATTGCAGGCTTTTGATGGAAGTTATGTCAAAAAGTTTTACGTAACAAAAGAACAAAGGATTCATTTAAGGCAACAGCTAAAGAAACACAAAACAATATTTCAATTCATGAAAGTTCTACACCTACCCTAAATTGCTTCTCTGTAATTAAAGCGCCGCCTAAAATCTGTAATTCTCTACAGAACTCTTTTTGCAGTGATGACGTCAGTTTTAGTGATACATAGCGGCTAAAGTTCACAAAATTATATGAAATTGGGTGGAATAGTCAATATTTTTACTGCATACGATTACCGACATCTAGCTTTGAGTAGCGAAACTTTTATTTAAGTAATATGTTTTTCCATGGACGTAATATATAAGTACGCGTCAACTAGCGCTCGTGGTCTAAAATACTGATTTATTGAAATATATAAGTAGCGCCATCTACATCTTTACTACCTATATGAAAAACAAAACTGGTGCTGCTCCGGTTTGTTAAATGTTGAGCGCCATCTAGTTCAGTTTTTCTGAAATGCAAGCTTTCCCATTTTCCTGTAATTTTACAAATACTAATGCCATCTGTAACACATTGGAGGACTAGGGAAAAGATAATCATTCGCAAAAAAACCGGTAAGATGTCACTGTGCGAAATAACGCTGAGCATACAATTATAGAGATGTTACGAGTATACTATCTATATTCTACCAAAAACAGAAATTAAAAAGGGGTAGATATAACGTGAATGTGATTTTGACTGAAAAACTATGATGATCGATGTATGGCTTCTATTAATATAAACAAATAGTGCCCGCGATTTCGCCCGCCATTATTATTTTACCACGTTTTTATTACCCCAATTTCTTGTTTGTCTGTCTGTCTGTTTGTCATTCCGGGTGGAATTTTGCAACTCAAATTTCGAGCACTTCCCGATTAGATAGAGACTTGAAATTTTTAACACAACTCAGAATTGGATGACAATGTTCCTACATAATATGAAAAACAAAGCGTGGTAAGTATATAAATTTTTAGGACAATATTTAAAAAAAATTACTTGTTGTAAAATAAGTGTAATTAATGAGCACATCTGAGTATTTTTTTTTTGTAAGTAAACAGTTCTTACTTTTTGTTAAAAGCATAACTTTTTCCCTATTTGTTGGACTATAAAAAAGATAAGCTGATTAACTTTTAACATATTTAATTACGAGACATTACCCTTCAATGTATAATATTCAACTTCTCCTACATAAGATGTTTAGTTTTAATTAAAATTGCTAAATAATAGCGTAAGAAAGCAGGAACAAAATTGACGTAATGTGTCGTCAGTTTAACTGATTAAAGCCTTATATATACATCATTTGTTTCGTGTGGGATCGAAATCGTGCCCTCACAACGGATCCCAGTGCTTAGCCACTAATAAAATAAATGAAGAAGAAAGAATAAAGAGGGCTGAAGTAAGAATATCAGTATAACTGCAGTGGCTAGTTAGAAATACGGAATACAAGCTAGACCTTGCCATTAAACAGTAGTACTTGCTGTTCCTATCTAAATGGTATAAGAAAACTACTATAATTAGGCTTTTTTTTTATAGAAAAGGGGGCAAACGAGCATGCGGCTCACCTGCTGGTAAGTGACTACTGCCACCCATGAACAATCGCAACACCAGGAGAATTGCAGATGCGTTAAGGCTGTAAGGCTTTCTACCTTAGTCCTCAGAGGTGACAACGCATCTTTGTTTAAATTTAGTTGCAAAAGTTTTTGGGCTACAGTGGCCACTTACCATCAGGTAGACTCTAAACCGTTCTGAATCAGGGGCTAAGCGCTCGCTGTTAATTTCACAGTATGCAAGCAACCCTGGTACGATCCTCGCCGGCAGCAATGTTCATTGCAATTTAAAGTGTTGATTTACTACGAGCTTGGCGGTGAAGGAAACATCGTGTAGTAACCTGCGGGTCTAAGAAATAAGAATAAAAAATATTTTAAAGACATGTGAAGAATGAAGAAGAAAGAATAAAGAGGGCTGAAGTAAGAATATCAGTATGACTGCAGTGGCTAGTTAGAAATACGGAATACAAGCTAGACCTTGCCATTAAACAGTAGTACTTGCTGTTCCTATCTAAATGGTATAAGAAAACTACTATAATTAGGCTTCTTTTATAGAAGTGGGGGCAAACGAGCATGCGGCTCACCTGATGGTAAGTGACTACCGCCACCCATGAACAACGGTTTGGGGCAGCGAGGCGGTTATTTCTTTGCTTTAAAACCCTCTCAGAAATGAGAGGAGGAATGTGCCTATAACTTTAACTAACTTTAAGACTCTAAGTTCGTTTGTCGCTTCAATTAGAAATAAAGTTGATATAATATGAATAATATCTTTACTCTGTTGAGCACTCTGTTTGTAATATATGGAAAGCTTATTCATATTTCAAACAAAGTTTTTCGCTAAATTAGTTAGAGCTGGAAGTTGTTTCAGAGACACAAGCACAGTAAACTAAAGCTTGTATCGCATGTTTGTTTAACAAATATACGTAAGCTTGTAATTGAATCAGTCATCGTTGCTTCTGTACGTCGCAACAGAGAAACTATACACCCGTAAAGTGTAACCGAGTTTGTAAACCTCTGTGCCCACAGAGGTTTACAGACAATTTGTCCAGTTTATACCAAACCTGCCTGGTATGGTATAAACTGGATAAATTCCAACGTCGGTTTGTATTTAACAGCAAAATTTTGGCAAACTCTTAGTACCTCTTGTCTTTGGTATACATTACCTGTTAATTTTTCAAGCAAATATATGTGTAACGTGTGCAGCATTAAGTTCATTATTGTGCGAACCGGTTCCAAATCCTATGAAATAGTAAGTGAGTCATAATTCTTCGAAACTATTATTATTTCAATTAGCATAAAACTCGTCGCTTCGAAATTACCTGCACATTTTAACGTTTGAAATAAGACCGTGATACAGTCATAGGTGTTTTTAAATGGGAATTTAAAAAATCAATAAATAAATAGCAGCTTAACACTGCTGTGTTTCGTATGGTAAGTGTATAGAAGCGGAGAACTTTTTTACTGGAAAAGTGGCATTCCTAGTCCTCACGGTTAACAAAGCATCTACATTTTGATTCTTTATTGAGGATAGATGTAGGTGTCTGTGGGTCACAGCAACCACTTATCATCAGGTGGACTGTGTGCTCGTATGTCAGTCTATCCTATAAAAAAACCATATTAAGAACATAATGAAAAAGACACGCATATAAAATCCATTAAAGCATTTAAGTGGATATTTCTTCACAGAAATGAATGTAATTGTGTGTCATCCTCCGGACCGAATTTCAATCACGGCAGCCAGTTTCAAATCTCAACGGAGTCTAGGCATCAGGGCACGGCAGGATTATAGTGACCAAGCGAATGCGTAAGCACAGATGCACTCTCTGTTCCCTCACTCTCATAGTCGGATGGGACATAATTCGACACGATCGGAGAATTAGCAATTGCGTTTACAACCATTAGAGCAACGAGGTCTAGTGGTGATTGAATGGAATTATATTGAAGATGAAAGAAATTTTTAGTACGAAGTTCTTTACCGGACGGAACGTATTTGACGGGAGGCTACCAATTCTGACGTAGTGTAGACGGCTTTGGCGGCTATAAGGAAACGAGATGGAATAATATCCATCTCCCTCGAACTTTTTCCTATCTGCCATGAAAGAAATATTATTTCATTTTAAATGACGCTTCATTTTAATAGACGCTAGTGTGATTCATTTATTTGTATTTGTTAATCAATAATATAATGCGTTAATCAATAATAATATACTACGAAAGGAACTACGTTCCAACCTAGCGTTCCACTACACTCACGCATGTTTTTTTTTGACTCAAAAAGGAAGAGGATCTCAATTCGAGTGTATGCTCTTTTTGTGTGTATGCTATTCGCTATCTTTGTAAACTGTGAACCGATTTTAATGATTATTATTTTCAAAAAAAAACCTTACCTCCACACTAGGATTTTCTCATGTATCGTATGGGGCAGTTTACACACAAATTTCACAAGTACAAACGCCCAGATCCTGATAATTTTTTTGTAGGCCATGCAAATACTTTTTCCGTGCGGGATTCGAACCCGCGGTTCTTAGCGCTGCAGCTCATTGTTCAGCCACTGCGCCATGGAGCCCTCAAATTCTTACTTTATTAAATAGATTATATATTTATGGAGGGATCCCATATAAATTTGGACAAAAGATTCCATCCCTAAGGATAGCAAAATACGGGCTGAAGTTTTAAATGTAACTAATTTAGACGACATTCGAGCTATTGACAAGTCCTAATCAACTCAAAAGGCTTAAAAATGACTTCGCTTTTTCTACTCGACTTCACTTAAAAGAATAAAATAAGTTCCGCATAATAGCTTCGGAATTCGGTGCTTTAATAATTCTACACACTATGACTCAGCAGCGACTTCTGAAGCTGTTATGCGGAAGTTATATATCTCTTTTATTTTTTATTTTTTTAAACTAGTAATGCTATTAAACATTACTAATATTCCCTTAAACCCATTCTCGTAAGCTTAATATTTTTGTTGCTTGATAGAAGTGGTTCTTTGGAGTTTTTTTAAGATTTTATTTAACTTCACTTGTATGTATGTCCTGGAATTTTTTTATTCGATAAGGGAGACAAACGAGCACACATTCCACCTGATGGTAAGGAGTTGCTGTGGCTGTAGGCTGTGTACATCCACATCCATCCTCACCTACGAATAATGTTGTTACCTGGGAGGATTCAGTTAGAATGCGTCGTTTCCAGTAAAAGGGTCTCCGGTTCTCTACATTCGCCATACGAAACACAGCAGCATTAAGCTGCTATTTTACTCTGGTATTCTGTGAGAGCGTGGTCCTTCCTCGGTCGAGCCGACCAATTCGTACTACAACTATACTATAAATATAGCTGCAGCTTCGCTCTACCATGTAAAAATATATAAATAAATATAATCTTTAAGGTTAAAGCACTTCGTTACAAAACTACCATAATATTAAAGTACATTCAAGAAGACAAATTTCAAACCGTTTTACCATTCATAAAGACATTTGAAGCGTAGTGTAACCTCGGCCTTAGTCTAGATCCAATTAGTAGGCTTAGACAAGGGTCAATAGCGAAATTGGCAAAGGCGAGACTTGGCAAGGCGTGTTATGGGCCCAGACAATGGGGAAAGGTTCAGTGCCCTCATTTATCATTTGTTTATTTGGCTGCTTACGTTGCGACGAAGCGAACTTATTTTTATGCGTGTGGGAGTCCATTTTGTTGGGGTTATCTTAAAATATCTTGTACAGAGTAATAAAAGTAAACTGCTTACTTTTACTACTCTGTAAAAGATATTAATATGTGAGCTTTACAGAGTTTTGGCGGGAAATGGATCGGCGACGGATTGCTGCTCCTGTATTATTGTTTAAATAATGGTTTGAAGTGTATTTTGATATGTAAAAGTGGTGCGGTTTTCTGTATTAAATGTCTGTGCATGTGAACTATCAGTGGAAACGTTGAAACAAGTGCTCTGATGGTGATGTGATTCTCAAGATATGGTGTCTGTCCGCTTAGGCGCCTTGAGATACCATCGCCAACTTTCAGCTGCCTGCTGGCTCAAGCTGTTGTCAAAATCTCCCAAGGGCTGCACAATGTGACGCATCAACATATTGTGAAGCACTGTACTATGAAGGCTAATAATTATACATTGTCAGAAGGGCTAGAACCCGTTACCAGTTAAAAAAAGTCAGTTTTACACCAAATCACAATGGCGACGGCTAAAATAATAGTGATGGGGAAGATAGAGGTTGACAGCGATCATGATAATGGTGATGATGACATGTTTTTTCGTTAATTTAAAAAGTTTTCAATACTTAACCCTTTCGCTGTCCCGTGCACTACATATAGGTCATCACTATTGTCTTACTATTGTGTCTGGAAACCGGACAGTGAACGTGTTAATTTAGTAGTTAATGAGAAGTTGTTGAGAAATTCATCACGATTCAACTGGAACTTAATACAATACTAGCGACCCGCCCTGACTTCGCCTGGGTAAGATGTATTAAAGTAGCGTTATTAAGATTTGAGGCAATCAAAGCACATTTATTTTATAAATTTCAACTTTCCAAAAAAATTTTCAAGATTTTTGGAGAAAATATTAATATAATATTTCTACCTGTTCGTAAAGTTTCAGCACAATTGGTTCAGTCATTCTGAATATTAGCCCAAACATACATACAAAAATTAAAAAAAATATATGGTTGTTATGTCTCAATAGCGTGAAAATAACCATCTGAGCTTAATAGCAGCCACTTACTTCAATATTACAGACAGTATATTTTATTTGCTGTTGGCGTATATTGGTTTCCCGAGTTACTTTTAGCTTTTAAATATAATTTTGGTCAGATCTACGCATAAAGAGCAAAGAGTGTAAAGACGTTGAAGATAAATTAAGTTTGTTAGTCATTCTTGAAACACATTAACTTAGTTTTATTTGGTATAATGGTCTTGATATTCGCGTAGATACAATAAATTTTTACGTTTATATATATATATATATATATATATATATATATATATATATATATACTAGCTGCTCCCTTTGAATTCGCCCGCGTTCAATTTAGGATTTTAATTTTTTTTTTAGAAAAAGTAACAGGTTCTCCCCTGTTACTTTTTCTAAAATAAAAGTAGCCTAAGTTACTCCTTATAACATCAGCTATCTGCCAGTAAAAGTCCCGTCAAAATTGAGCCGTAACAAACAGACAGACAGACAACAATTTTAAAAATTGTGTTTTTGTTATAAGTACCGTATACACTTTTATATGTATTTAGTAAAAAGCTGTTATTTTGATATAACATACAGACACTTCAGTTTTATTAATTTGTATAGATGATGAGGATAATATTTTTCTCGGTGACTTCTTGGTGATACTTTTTAAACGACTTCAAAACAGGAGGAGTTTCTCAATACGACTGTACTTTTTTGTGTGTTTCATCGGAACTTTTTTCTAGGTAAACCGATTTTGATGATTCTTTTTTTATTCGAAAGCTTATGTTTTTCATGACTTTCTGACTAGACGATTTTGAGTTATCCTTAATAATGCGTTTTTAATTTACTTCGAATCAATGTATGATGATGTTCTCATTTTATTTATAATGAAGTTGGTTGTACAAAGTGTTTAATTTTAATTTTTTTTATAGGATAAGGGTGACATACGAGTACAGGTTAGGTTAGGTTTATTTTAAAAATCATCAACATGATAAATATTATCTGAGGTAAGAAGAGAGGTGGAGGATACGGTTCTCGAATCAGTTTATATTATATAAATGCTTGACGGCCTCTTTGGTCTAAACGCGACGGATGTTCTTGAGGTCCCGGGCTTCAATTCCGAGTCGGGTCAAAATCAGTTACTGGTATTTTCGGAAAGCACGTAAAGCCGTTTGTCCTGTGCCTTAACTTCTTCCAGTCTTGTCAGAAATCGTCCCATTAGACTATGGGCGTGAAGGAACAGAGAGTGCCCTTTTGCTTGCGTGTATTCTCTGGCACTATAATCCTGTTCTGCGTAGATGACAAGTCTCCCGTAGAGACTGGCCACCGTGACCAAAACTCGGTCCGAATAAATTGTCATGATAAGGATGATGATTCTTTCCGGTGACTTCTTAGTTTTATTTTTTATTTTATATCTTTAGATCACCAACTGGATATATATTATACACATGCTTATATAATTTACTAGATGGTATCCGGCGCGTTGCTGTCGCAGGGGACATAATTGAAGAAATATCATTATAATTTCGAAAAATTTATATTGCCTAATTAGGAATGATAACATATTTATTGAAATTTAATGATATATAACTCTCAAATAAATTTGTCAGTACAACACGCGCGCCGCCTACTGTAAGTTAATTGTACTATGCCTATAACCTTCCTGCAAGTGCAAGCAATATGTTGACAAAGTTTTACCATAATCTAATGAACGGTACGGAATATAAAATACGAACAAACAAAAACGAATTTATATCATCATCACTATTACAGCCCTTCACAAGTCCACTGCTGAACATAGGCCTTGGGGGAGCCCCAAGGAATGACGCAAAGCATGGTCCTGAGCCACCTGCATCCATCGACTTCCTGTATGTCTTCCCAGCTCGTCACTCCATCTGGTGGGGAGTCGCCTTACACTGTACCGGTACGAGGCTGTCACTCGAGAACCTTTCTTCCCCATCGGTTGTCGGTTCTCCGAGCTATATGGCCGGCCCACTGCCACTTCAGCTTACTAATCCGTTTATCCGTTTTTATCACGAAGAGACACCCCAAGCATAGCCCTCTCCATAGCTCGCTGAGCGACCTTGAGCGTCCTCATACGGCCAGCAGTGAAGGACCACGTCTCAGATCCATAAGTCATCACTGGCAAAACGGAATGGTTGTAAAATCTCGTTTTCAGGTTTTGAGGTATACCTGACGAGAAGATGTGTCGTAGTTTCCCGAACGCTGCCCAGCGGAGTTGAATCCATCGATTGACCTCTCGGTCGAAGTTGGACTTACCTAGTCGAGCTATTTGTCTTAGGTAAACATACTCGTCAAAAACTTTGAGCTTAGTGCTCCCAACAACTACCGGCATAGGTGTGACATGGATATTAAATATGATCTATGTTTTGTCCATGTTCATCTTAAGATCTATCCGTTGGGAGACACTATTGAGGTCATTGAGCATAGTGCTTAGGTCCTCCAGCGATTCTGCCATAAGGAATATATCGTCGGCAAATCGAAAGTGAGTGATGTACTCGCCATTGATGTTAATACCGTATCATTTCCAGTTCAGTAGCTTGAAAACATCTTCCAATGCAACGGTGAAGAGTTTCGGGGAGGTAACGTCACCCTGTTTTACACATCTCTGCAGTTGGAAAGGTACTCTGATTCTATATTCGGAAAGCCATCGTAGCCCTACTGTACAAACACTTCATCACTTCGATATACCGAAACTCAACTTGGCGCCGCTGAAGGGACTTTAGCACCGCCCAAATTTCGACGGAATCAAAAGCTATATCATAGTCCACATACGCAAAACAAAGTGGCAGATTGTACTCTTCTGTCTTCTGTACAATTTGCCGAAGGATGTGTATGTGGTCCATGGTACTAAAGCCTTTTCGGAAACCGGCTTATTCGGGAGGCTGGAAGTCGTCGAGTCTGCGTGCGAAACGATTCGTAATGACCCTCGAAAACAGCACGTAGACGCGGCTCTGAAGGGAAATGGATCTGTAGTTCTTCAAGAGAGCGTTTTCGCCTTTTTTGAAGAATAAGACCACCGCAGTTCTGTTCCACGCCTCCGGAGTAGTGCCAACATGTAGGACGGAATTAAAGAGCCTCTGAAGGACTTCAAGTACCGGTTTTTCACCCGCTTGCAGAAGCTCCGCTGTAATTCCATACTCGCCTAAGGCCTTGCCGTTTTTAAGGTGGTAGAGAGCCACTCTAATCTCGCTCAGACTAACGTCCGGGATATCTTCGGAATAGTGTCGGATAAGATTCGCTCTTGGATCGTTATTCACACTTGCGTGCTATGTATATATATGCACGATGCTGCCAAATTCGCTCTTTAGCTTTGACAGTTGGCTCTTTCTGGCAGAAAGATCTCTGGCAAAGACTTTGGAGCCTTGGTTCCGCTCGATCGCTTCTTCAATACGAGCTGTATTGCAGTTGCGCAAGTCCCGCCGTATACATTTGGAGATTTGTCTGTTTAGTTGCCTGTATGCTGTCAAATGTATTGAAGAGTGCAGCTTCATTTCCCGTCTAACAAACATGATATTAAGAGTGTGATCGGAGAGTTTTTGTTTTTTTCTGCAGCGGGTCTTGCAAAACTTTGCGCCGACCACATGGACAGTTTCCACGAGCTTGTCATTAATATCGTCCACTGCATTGCAATCTTCTCAAGGCAAGGCACTGAATACGGTTTTGTAACTCGAGCTGAAAGGATTCGGGATTTTTGATTAGAGCACGAGAGGGACGGAGCATTGACTTCATTAGACGACCTTCCCAACTTAACGTTTAGGTTCATTGTGCTCTCACCATTTGGTGATCGCTACCAGTTTTCACCCTAGCGCTCACTAAGACATCACTGAACAGTTGTCGTCTGGTCGTCATAATGAAGTACACTGAAGGTCCACTTCCTGTGGGGCCTATTCTGGAAGAAAAAGTTCATCATAAAGAGTCTCTCTTTCTCCATGAAGTCGGCCACTCCTGGGGTTCCGTTGCCCTATTCCAAATTTCTCTACCTTCAGCTCACCTTTCTGTCATGTGCCTTGTTTTGCATTAAAGTCTCCGATTAACACGGTATAGTGGGTTTTGGAAGAATGCATGACTCTAGATATATCCTCATATATTTCCTCCACCTCCTCATCGGGGTGTGCCGAGGTTGGTGCGTAAACCTGTATGACCTTCAGCGAATAGCGTTTGGTGATTCTGAGTATAAGGTACGCAACCCTCGTCAACACACTCTCAATCTTTACAACGTTGTTAACGAGAGACTTGTCGACGATAAATCCGACACCTCCTTGAGACATATGGTCGCCCGGTGATAGAACAAGTTGCCGGATTCGAGGATTACCATGTCCCCCCCCCCCCTCTTCGGACCTCGGATAATCCTAAAATATGCCAGCGTAACTTGTCTATATCTTCTTCCAGCTCCACGATCTTCTCAGCAGTCCTCAGGGTGCGTGCCTTATAAGTTGCCAGGTCGAGTTGTCGTAGGTGGCAATCGAACCACTATTGGAGATTCTTAGCACCCCTTCCCCCCGCCGTTACCATGGTTGCCACCGTAGCCAGGAATAGTGGGGAAACCGGGGACTGGGGGCCCTCTCTTCGTAACTTTCATAATGGGGGGATATTTTCCATAGTTGCCATGCTTGGCGAGCTGGTTAGTGAACGCAGTTTTTTATTGTAATATTGGTGTTATCAGGAAGATGCTGCTGCCCATCTTCTGCCTGTTGCCCACTGTCGCTTCTTACGACGCCCACGGGAAGATATGGCGTAGTGGATATTCTCAACCGCCACTGCACGGCATAATTTATATATATATATATTAGATATATTTATATTATATTTATATTTATCTTCACGCACAATCCCTGACGGGGTAGCCAGAGAGAACAGATCGCCAAGTGTCACGATCCTTACATACCTCTTTCGCTTCTTTCAGATTCATTATTTTCTTCATACATGCACGTCTAGGTATCCGAGTACTCTTGACCCTTCCCCCTTCGAGCAATTTGCTCACATGGTCTTCGAAAGTTAGTCTCGGTCTACCTCGACACCTTCTTATATTAACTTTCGCGCTATATATTTTCTTCACCATTCGGTCTTCACTCATTCGCTCAATGTGCCCAAACCATCGAAGCACGCCCTTATCAATTTTTGTGATAAGGTCATCTTTCAAACCTGCCATATTGCGAATCTCTTCGTTTAGCTTTCGGTCGGCCATGGTAACGCCGCACATTTTACGAAGAGATCGCATCTCCACTGCATTCAACTTGCTTTTATGCTTCTTCTGGCATACCCAGGTTTCGCTGCCATATAACAAAGTCGGTACCAACACTGCGTTATGTATTGCAAGGCGTGCACTCTTCACTACGCCTTGCCTTTTGACTAACGCAGTCAGGGCACCATTGACTTTGTTCTCGGCAGCGACACGCCTGTCCACATCTAAATCACATCTTCTATCCCGACTAAAAGCACTCCCCAAGTATACAATTTCATTTACCTGTTCTAGACATTCCTGATTTACCCATATTTCACACTTCGTTCTATAAATATATAAAGCGTAAATCTTAATGTTGCACGGTTATAAGTTACGAAGGCATTCATATACAAATTAAATTAAATATCACTGCATTCGATGCAAGGTATTCTATTGCACATGCCGACATTCACTCTTCGTATGACAATGCATTTAGTTCCGTCGACAAGTTACTTATGTAGGACCGAGTTGAGAACTGGAAATTCAACAAGTATATTAAGGCATTTGTTATTTAAACCTCTATTTTAAAATTATTTTTAATTTAGTTATTAAAATAACTGAACTTAAATTGATAACAAACTAATATACAACATGTAACAAAAACCCTGTGGTTCCCGTTACGTGCGTTATCAGAGTCAGTATTCAAACGTAAATAAATAAATATATATATATATATATATATATATATATATATATATATATATATATATATATATATATATATATATATAACATAAACACTCACGCCTGTCACCCAGAGGGGTAGGCAGAGACTATGGAATTCCATTTGGCACGATCCTGACACATCTCTCTCGCTTCCTCCACATCCATATACCTACGCATACACGCTCGTCGGTTAAAGGTACTCTTAATTTGGCCCATTTTCAATATATCGCCAATTTGGTCGATAAACTTTCGCCTAGGGCGACCCTTCCCGACTCTGCCATTCACCTCTGCAACATAAATTTGCTTTGTCACTCTTTCCTCTGGGTGACAGGCGTGAGTGTTTATGTTATATATATATATATATATATATATATATATATATATATATATATATATATATATATATATTTATAGAGAGAGAGAGAGAGAGGGAGAAATTTCTATTAGTTACTGAGTTGGGTCTTAATTTGGTGTTATTTAGATATAAGATAATCAAAAACTATTTATTTTAAAATTATTTTAAAAGAAAAAGAAATCGTATAAAATATAGATTAATTTATAAATTAACCTAGATTACTCGTGAAATGGCTCTTTCTGTTTGTGAAGTTTCATTACAATCGGTTTAGTTATTCCGAAGATTAGCCCAGACAGACAGACAGACAGAATTTTAAACCTGATTGTTCATGTCTCAATGACAAGCAACTAACCACACCAGCCGCAATATAAGACTGTTATTTCGATAATACAGACAGACAATTCAATTTTATTTTTATGTATTGATTAACTACTTATTCTGTATTTAAATAAATACTTTTTTTATCAGCCCTTAAAATTAAAATGAAAAACACTTTATTTTAATGGGAATAATTTCATATATAATAATATAATATAAACACTCACGCCTGTCACCCAAAGGGGTAGGCAGAGACTATGGAATACCATTTGGCACGATCCTGACACACCTCTCTCGCTTTCTCCACATCCATATACCTACGCATACACGCTCGTCGGTTAAAGGTACTCTTAATTTGGCCCATTTTCAATATATCGCCTATTTGGTCGATAAACTTTCGCCTAGGGCGACCCTTCCCGACTCTGCCATTCACCTCTGCAACATAAATTTGCTTTGTCACTCTTTCCTCATTCATTCTTTCTACATGACCAAACCACCGAAGCATTCCTTTCTTAATCCTAGTCACAACATTATCTTATATCAATAATTTCAGTAGTAGTGTAATTTCTAAATAATATAGTCAAATTTAAAGTTATAGTCTATGTATGTCCTAAAGCTGGGCCTAGGCGTCCTCTCATTTTTGAGAGGGTTTTTGGACCAAGGAAATGTCCGTCGCGCTGTTGTGTGTTGGCGAACTTTACATGTTGTCGAGGCATTTTTTCTTATATCTCAAACATGCAGGTTTCCTCACGATGGTTTCCTTCACCGTCGAGCACGCGGTAAATCAGCACTTAAAATTACCAGCGGGTTGCGGGAGTTTGTTATACTAGTACGTGTACTGCGAAATTTACAGTGAGCGCTTAGTCCCTGAGTTACCCTTTCATATTCATAAGAATACAAAAATTTAGGGTAAAACTACATTAAAGACCGTTCGATACAGCGTGTTGCATGAAGAAGATTTTCCCATACAACTCGAGGGGCCCGCTCAGGGCACTAATGAAACAGCGTATGTTTGCCATGCACGTTGAACGCCCCTCTGCCCGATTTTCACTGAAACCCTAAGACTTACGAATACGATTGCATAAATTATCAAAAAATACATCGTATCTCATATTAATGGATTGAAATATACCGTGCAATTAAGCATACGTGTACCTAGCACTTGGTAGCGCTTCAGCCGGGTGGGTTGCAATAAATCGATTGTCAAAACGTTAAACGTTTTAAAAGTTAAAAAAGCATTTTGAAATTAGACAAACTGAAAGAATTTTTAATTTTTTTTTATTCAATGTAGGTGAATTATGTATTTTAAATACAATTCAAATAATCCATAAAGGATTTATAGATTTTTTAAACCGTAGCATTTGAGAAACGCTGTAGACTTTTCCTTGCCCTCAAACCCTCTCAGATATAAGAGGCGTCCTGCCTGTACCCAGCAGTGGGGTAGCATGGTATAATAGTCTGTTCGCTAAGATTGTCGGTACACTTGGAGGCGCACTTATTATTTTGCTTTTATTTTATTATTTTTACAGTGTTTGTTACATAAATGTTTTTCTATTCTTATTCTGTGGTTATTGTAATAAATTGCGAATATAAATAATAAAAACAAGTTAAGTAGCAAATATCTTTTCACTACGGTGCTTCGTTTTAAAATAGCAAATTGTTCTTCGGATGTACGCTGCACGCGGCGACCTTTGATGTCGCGGTGGTGCCTTTGACAAAATGCGGTACGTGTCAAGGCGGCGTGACACAAAAACGACCGTATCTAAGCGAACAGACTATAGATATTGGGTAAGCTCGACCGGGAAAGAACCACGCTCTCACAGAAAACCAGCGTGAAACAGCAGAAAAAAGCTGCTGTGTTTTGTATGGTGAGTGTGGTTAAATAGTTATATTAAAAAATGTTCATTTCATTATGCAATTTAAATGATTTATTTGATTAATTATATTAATTGCTTCTCTTACTCTAATAAACATTAAAAAGCACTTACCCTCCAGCAACTAATATCATCTGCATGTTTACATTAATTTCGATCAATCCGACCGGATCGTGTAGAGATTCTTCTCATCTCAGCACTTAAAAGATCACATTGTCAATTAGCACATATAAACTTTTATCCAAACTGATTTTCCTATAACAAGGTATATCTGCGTGTTGTTAATATTTACTGTCCACTGGTATCGTCAAGAGCTAGACATATCGTCCATGATGATTTTAACCATTAAAACGTGAAACCTAGGAACGGCAACTTCTTTATTTATTTATAATATGACATATATAGTTAATTTTATTTTATACATGGTAAAGCCATGCTGCAGCTACATTAGTAGTAAAGTTGTAGAACGAATGGGTCGGCTAGACCGGAGAAGGAACACGTTTTCACAGAATACCAGCGTCAAATAGTAGCTTAACACTGCTGTGTTTCGTATGGTGAGTGTAGAGAACCGGTGCCCCTTATTACTGGAAAAGAGGCATTCAATCTTAGTCCCCACGGGTGACAACGCATTTGCATTTTGATTCTTTATTGAAGATAGATGTAGATGCCTATGGGTCAGAGCAACCATTTATCATGAGGTGGACACTGTATGTTCGTTTGTCATCTTATGCTATAAAAAATAAAAAACCAGCCAAGTGCGTGTCGGACTCGCGCACCGAAGGTTCCGAACAAATCCGTAGGTATATAAATTTAAAATTATTAAAAATATTTTTATTATTGATGTAACTAAAAATTTATGTTTTTCGCTGTTTTCCTTTATCTGTGCTATAAAACGTTGCTTCGTACCAAATTTCAAGATTCTGAGTTCACGGAAAGTACCCTGTAGGTTTTGATTCCCTTGCGAATGTCGACAATTTGCGGCATAAAAGGCTGTATCTTTTAATTGCGTTGGCTTAGAAGTTTGATTTTTTCACAGCTCCAAGGGACTGTAAACTTGAGTATTTAATATGAATTTCAGCTTAATACCTCAACGCGTTCCTGAGAAAAAGGGTCTTGACAGACAGACAAACAGACGGACATTAAAGTGATCCTATAAGGGTTCCGTTTTTTCTTTTTGAGGTACGGAACCCTAAAAAGAATTTATTATTATTATTGTTACATAACTACGAACGATTCACTACAGGCCGAATAGCTGCTAATATTTTACTACATCGCTATTTTCTTAATCAATCCGTACCCTTAATCATTAGGCGTAATTGTTGAAACATTCTGTACCAAAGTACAGGCTTCGTAAAACCGGCAGCTCATTTTTAGGATTAGAATTATAACAATATTATCTACTAGCTGACCCGGCAGACGTTATTCTGCCCTTAGTGGTTGGTGGCGCGATGAGTTTCGTTTTCACATACACACTATTTTTTAAATTTATTATACGTATAGCTAAACCCTCTTTGGTATCAATAAAACCATCAGTAGTCATAATAATGACAATGAACTTAAAAAAAGGAAAAACATTACCTTTTTTTTTACTTTTTAGTAATGGGATAAAAAGTTACCTATATGTTATACACGGTCATTTACTGCCTACGTACAAGATTTCACTAAAATTCGTTCGGTAGTTTTTTGCGTGAAACGTGAACAAACGATTTTTCTACAGATTTATTATATGTATAGATAACGTTGATTTTCCTTTGCATACATTCAAGGCGCATATAAAAAGCATTCTTAAGAAAAAAGGATATTAAAAAGGAGATGATTATTTAAAAGATAAGAATACATCGAATTAGTAAGTTTCTTTAGAGTGTTTTACTTATATATTATAGTTTTAATAAAATTGTAACTGTTGAGAGAAAAATTGTCTATTTGTTAGTTCTCTGACGGCGTTTCTCAAACGATTTCCCCACAATATTAAATTGGTAAAGCGATGGCGTACCTTTTGGCTTTCATAAAGTTCAAATGCTTTGTGATTTTGAATAAAAATGTTTTTACTTTGACTGTGACTTGAGTACTATCACTTCATAATATTCATTTATAGTGAGAACAAACATTACTAGGTTGCTCAATCCGCTACTAATATCCTATAAAAGTAAAAAAAAAACAAAAAAAACACTTGGATTTTCTTCGATATCGAGAAGGTATTTCAGCAATATCAAGACCCGAGCCAATAATATGTAGGCATTACTTGATCCCTGCAAGATTCCAGAGGAACTACGGCGCGACAATAACGCTGTTACATACTTCCCGATTGCGGTCGAAATAACTGCCGCATAATCTGTTTAAATTAACACAGTACAAGATAACTTAAAAGTTACATCCCGTCACCTTTGCTTTATTGTATGTGATGTCATTAACACTGTATCTATTACATCTATCTACCCCTCCCTACCTCATTTTCCACCGCGTGGATATAATATCCAGGGTTATTATTCAAAGAGTAGTCAAATTTTAAACTTAATTTCAAATGTATTAATAATGATATAATGTTACTGCAGTTTTTGAAAATACGAGTAAATAAGGCTTTTACATTTATTTGAAATTATCCCAAATTGAATGTGTATTATGGGAAACAACGTTTTCACCTAACGATCTACCCATACGAATGTGTGCGTGCGCAATAAAGTTAGTTAAAATAATGCATTACCACGCATTTTGAATTTAAAAAATAAGTAATAGCAATAAGTTTTTTAATACACGTTTCATCACCATTTGCCTGTGTTACTTATTCTGAACCTTATCTGCAAATTTGGCTGGTAATTGCAAAGTAACCATGTATATAATATACAATGCGTGATCAATTTCTTTTATGTATTTATTTTAATTTTGATAATATGATTGTTTATTTTATGATTTGTTTTTTTATAATTTTTAATTTTCTTCTTTTTCTCTTAATTATTTTCGTTTTCACTAATTATTTCTTTTTAAATATTTTATTATTATATAATAACATTTTATGAAGAAGTAAATATATAATTATTATAATAATGTCTGAAAATTGTATTGTATTTGTACTAACTAAATAATATATAGGCTGTAAAAGTTATATTCACCTGAAAAAGTATCCAAGTTAAATACAAGTTGAATTTCAATAACTTTAAATACTAACTTACAATAATTACTGACAAATTTATTTGAAAGTTATACATCACTCAACTTCAATGAATGTATTTTCATTCTTAATCAAACAATTTAACTGTTCCAAATTTAAAACGATATTTCACAATTATTTCTTTCGCGGCAGGAATGCGCTTGGTACCAGCTATTAACAATAAAAACAGCACCAACACCTCAAATTGGCAGGGCTACGATGCTTAATGATGATTTCAAGAACGACTAGATCAATGACTATTCAGTAGATTTATTTGTGATCTGACACAACATGTACTCGTTAGTATTTACTTTTGAAACAATAAACGTTAGGATTTTCTTCTGTATCGTGGAGGCAGTTAACATATATACATTTTGCTACGAACATCCCAATCCGGAGTATTTACTTGTAGGTCATATAAATATTTGTTTCATGCGAGATTCGAATCCGCGACTGTAGATCGCAACTCACTGCTAAGTCACTCCGCCCATCAAACTGTAGCAGTAAAGTAGTAAAGGAGAAGGAGACATCTCCATACATATTTGGGCTCAGATGTTAACAAGATGAAAGTCAGACCATTTGAAAGCTTATATATAAACAATTCATGCCTGAAAATCTGGCTAGATTTGTCAATCTAGGAGCTGAGTTATTGAAAAATAAATAAAAACGGTTTTTATGTGTTACCTACACTGTAACAGGCGATTTTTCACTATAATTACTTAAAGATATAAAAGCCGGATCAGTATAAAATCACCAAAGAAAAGCTGTGGTTATCTATTAGAAATATCGATGTGAGATCGATTACTTGATTTATTGTTGTTACTGTTATTTGTTGGCATGTTGATACTTTGTATTTTTTCATATTATTTTGTAGATATGTATTTTTATCTGCCTATTTAACACAGATAAATAATTAAAAATAGATATTGAAATGCTGGATTTAATCGAGAATCGATTATATTGCACTCGTTTCAAATCAAATCGAAAGTTAGTCTTTTTCTTTTTTCTTTTAAGTGAATAGTTTAGAAGTTTTACTTGTCAAAACAAACTAATAGAAATTACTAGTGGTAGATAGTGTACAGAAAAGGGAATTTCAAAAGTGTATTCTTTATGGTAATCGATTTATTCTCATAAAATGTTTATTTCTTTTTTCCTTATGCGAATAATAATATACTTTATTTCCAAATGAATATATCATATCAATATATCAGCTTTATCGTTGATTTTTTTGGATCCGAATAAATATAAAATCGATTGCATCAATACAATCGATTTTCTAACTTTTTCATTATTTTATTGCTTTTGCGAAATCTAGATTGTAAAATGAGCTAGTTTTTTGTATTTAACTTTAGAAAAATATAGCCAATTTTTTGAAGTATAAACCAATTAGTTAACTTCAGGCCCAAAAATCCCATTCTCCTTTATACTCATATTAAACATGTAACCCGGATATCCTCCACAATATGGATAAGTCTATTTGTTTGATATCAACGCCGACGGCAATAAAGTTGAACGGCGTTCGGCTACAACTAGTCTTTGTCAATAGAAAACTTTTTGTACCGATTAAATATCGCTTAAATAAACCATGTTTTCAAGTCACATCAGATATTCGAAATTTGAAATTTTCTTTATATTTTTAATACTAATACTGATTTACCTATAATTAAATAAACAATATTTTTTACAATTTAATTAAAAATAGAACTATACATTAAAAAATTGAAATTAATATTTAAAACTATGAATTCAAATTAATATGTGCAACGATATAATAAACGATATCTGTGCGTGCGATAAAATGTTTCAATAATATGAGGCGGCCTTCTTTTCAAAATTTGATTATTAATCCTTTTTGCTGATAACGTGAGTTGTTAGGAAGGTAGTAGAAATAATTGTATAAATTTATGTCAGATCACCTCAAAACCACTTATAAAATTACTTAATACGTGGTAGAACCATGCTGTAGCTATATTGTAGCTGTAACACTCTTACAGAATACCAGTGTAAAATAGCAGCTTAATACTGCTGTGTCCCGTATGGTGTGAAGATACGGAGACACAATTTTGGAAACGCATTCCATCTCCGTCCCGATCTAAGGGTAAAGAGAGCTTTGATAAATACCGACTGTGAGCAATTTCAGCTTAATCCTTAGGTGACCCATCTTCATTTTGTTTCTTAATCGAGGATAGATTTAGATGCCTATCTACATATCATGTGGACTATATGCTCGTTTACCACCCTTATTACTTAAAAATGTTTTGATTTTAGACACATTGCAAAGCACATTTTGTTTTTCTAAACTATATTTTATTATGAAATATAAACAACAACACATATTAGAGAAAAAATCCCCAGTAGGAGAGTAATACGTGAGAACGGTGAAAAAACTCCATTTGTATTGTACCAAAAAGGGCTTCTTGTGTCTTAATATAAATTAAATTCCATTTTCCTTATATAAATGAAAGCATGTTGCATTTTCGGCACTAACACGTCTTACTATTCCGGTGAGCCTTATGGCTCCTGTGAGACACCAGAATATGACATTAAAGACATAAAGTTAGCATCTAACTCAAAGTTGATTTTTAAAATGACATGACACACACATTTACTCCAGGTTCATGAGTAAATGTGTACATTTCATTTTCTTGAACACATGTTTATTTTAGCGATATTTAGATTTCAGATAGACAGAAATCTTCAAGTTTTTGTATAAAATAAAACCGGCCAAGTGCAATTCGGACTCGCGCACCGTGGGTTCCGAACAAATCTGTAGGTATATAAGTTTAAAATTATTAAAAATATTTTTATTATGTGATGTAACTAAAAATTTATGCTTTTCGCAATTTTTCTTTTATCTGTGCTATAATACGTTGCTTCGTACCAAATTTTAAGATTCTGAGTTTACGGGAAGTACCCTGTAGGTTTTGATTCCCTTGCGAATGTCGAAAATTTGCGACATAAATGGCTGTATCTTTTGATTGCGTTGACTTAGAAGTTTGATTTTTTCATAGCACCAAAGACAGTAGACTTGAGTATTTGATATGAATTTTAGCTTGATACCTCAACGCGTTCCTGGGAAAGAGGGTCTTGACAGACAGACAGACGGACAACAAAGTGATCCTATAAGGGTTCCGTTTTTGAATTTTGAGGCACGGAACCCTAAAAATAGCATAGATCCCTCCTGGAATTGTTCTCTATATCTGTTCGTGAACTTTATTTACAATCAGTTCAGCCATTTCGAACCGTGGTCGCTCATGGGCTAAGCGCTCCCTGTAAATTTCATAGTACGCGAGCAACTCGGGTTCGATCCCTGCGGGCAACAATGAAAATATAAATTGCAATTTTAAGTGCTGATTTACTATGTGCTCGGAGGTGAAGGAAAATTTTGTAAGGAAACCTGCATGTCTAAGAATTAAGAAAAAAAAAATATTCTGGGACATGTGAATTTCGCCTACACTCAACACACGTTTGGGCAGCGTGGCAGACATTTCCTTGCCCTAAAACCCTCTCAGAAATTAGACGAGGCCTGTGCCCAGCAATGGAACGTACTCGTTTATTTGTAACTGCTGCGGCTGTAACCAAAGAGAATATAATCACTACGTTTAGCTGTAACTTTCATTTCCAAGATTAGCGCGGGTGGACAGAAATACTAAAGTTTAAAAAAAATGGTTCTTATGTCTTAACTCTTGAGTTTAATATAATTAATTATATTATGCTCAAGAGATGATTTCTTATATTTATTTATTTCTTATACACTACACATTTAAATAAAACTAATTTTATGGATTTTATCGCGTTTATTAACTTATTTTATATTCCCGACGTTTCAAACACTTTACTTTACTAAAGTAGTAATAATAATTTAATCACATTTTTCTACACTAAATTAGTTTTCAGAACATGTTTTCCACATCGGTATATTATATCATAATATATTTCGTTACATAAAGTGTGTATTTATTTTAGTTTCTATAAATTACTACACCTACGTTAAATTCTCACTACTTAATGGGTTAATTTGTAAAGAATGCCTCTAGGCATTAAGTACGGTCTTTGTATCGTTTTTTTTTCTAAGTTAATGCAATACATAAAGATTTTAAAATAAAATAAAAACATTTGTATACAAACAAAAAGATTTTGTTACATGTTTCGCGTATTAACAACAACAAAATAAATACATCATAATCTAATAAAAGATAAAATCACGATCATCTTTGATAGATCCTCTCTGTAATTCTGAGTTTTATAATTTACGACGTGAGGCGCGTGGATGTTTAATGTGAAGTGCCCGGGGGTGGCGTATTAGCTACACAACTATTCATATGATATTACGTATTTATGAAATTTCGTAACAATTTACCACAAATATGTTTCTTATAATAATAAGGAAACAAGGATTATCCATATATTATTAATAACGTATGAGTTGTGTAGTTGAATATTATATTGACGATCATGGAAAAGAAATTCGAAGATAGTCTCACTTGATAAATATTTTGATCATATAGATATGGCAGCAGTGAACTATATTTATATTAACATTTCCTTTTAGGTCATAGGATTCTTTCTGCTCGGGAATGCATCTGCATAGGTACATTGCTGTGTTCCCTTTGGATTATGAGAGAGAAGAAATAGAGAGTACAACTGTGTTTGCCCACTTGTGCTCTGTAGTGCTGCCCAGCAGAGATTTAGGACTTAAGGACATTATGTAACTTTAATCTGTTAATAACTCTTACAATATTTCTGCACGCATCACTATCTATCCTTTTTAAAAAAAAAGAACGTTACCCCCACAGAAGGACTTTCTCCCGTATGGTCTAGGCAGTTTACAAACAAACATAAATTACACTATAGGACCAACATCCAGACACCGTCAGTCAGGCATCCAGTAGGCCATACAAATACCTGTTCCGTGCGGGATTCGAAACTGTGGACCCCAGCGCTGCAACTCATTTCTGAAGTTCATTAATTTTATTTTTAGTATTTCACAAAGAGTATTCTATTGATAATATTTTCAAAGGTTAGATTGTAATGGTATTGAATCTTACTACTGAGAGATAATTACTTTTCAGTTCGTTTTAAAATGTATTATTTTTAATGAAATGTAATATATATTCATTTCTTCCATACAAAGAAATAAACTTCAATTTTACAAATATAATTTTTAATCCTACTGTGGTAAATATACCACTACCGCTTCTAAATAAGGTTCCACTGAAGAGAGAAGGAATGTCGAAATAAACTCCGAAAAATCGGCAAAATTTTACTTTATATCTCATTTATTCCTATTGTAATAGTGATGTGTGTAGATGGAACACAACATTGTTTTATTTTATTTATGTATTTATTTGGAATTTGTTGCATAAAAATGTATGAAAGCGGACTTGACGCCTTAAGACATTTTCTACCAGTGAACCTATGAGGAATTAGAGAGCATTACTTTGAAGGTGCAATGAGATTAGAAAGAGAAAGAATTAAATTATAAATAATTTAAAATTAAAAATTTTGTACAACCGACTTCAATATAAATTATCAAGAATAACTCAAAAACTATTGGTCAGACCTTCATCAAATTTATATGAGATTACTTGTGAAGCACCAGCTTACAAACGAAAAAAGAATCATCGAAATCGGTACACCCAGTAAAAAGTTGTGAGGTAACACACGTAAAAAAAAACATACAGTCGAATTGAGCACCGTCTCCTATTTGAAGTCCGAAAAAAATATAAATAATTAATTTAATTTAATTAAAATATAAATTTCTAGGACACTTCACCTACCTGCCTAACCTCGCGATGATTTCCTACAAAACCACGTGAAAAATCAATGCTTAAAATTGCAATTGAAAATATCATTGTCGTTGGCAAGATCGAACTCGGGTTACTAGCGTCCTGGGAAATTACAGTGGGGAGCGTTTAACCACTGAACCACCTAGGTTATTATTGTGTTGAAAACTCAACCTTAAATTGTATTATTAATTTGTAAAATATATTTGGCTTACTGCCAAGGTCATAATGCAGTTAGCATGATGACATATTTAAATTCTAACGGTTTAATCTATACTCAATACTATAGTGAAAATCTTTCCCAAATCCGTTCAGACACATAAACAGATAAAGCGTTCCAAAAATATAATAAAAATAATATAATATAAATAGAAATAGAAATCTTTATCTATAGAGGAAATCTTTAAATTAATGAAATCGTTTTCGTAGAGTTATACATTACACTTACTACATATAATATACTCACATACATTTTTAGTTACTTAATTTAAGAAAACAATTTTAGAAATATAGATTTAAGTTTATAGCCTTAATAGTTAATATTTCATATGTAAGTAATGAATACCCTATAAGTGACTGTACATTATGGCCTAGATAGTTAGATGTAACCAATAAGACTTTTATTGTTGTAACAATCGGTGGCATAAAAATAAAGTTACGCAATTGATTCATGAAAACACTGTCCAGAGCCACCTACATCCAACTACTTCCTGTATTTCTTAGCATGTCTTTACTCCATGTATTTATCACACATCATTTTGTCACCTTCGCCTCAAAACTTGAAAACCAAGCGTTTTCAACCAGTGCGTGATGCAGATGATGACATATGGATCTAAGATCATACACCGTATAAAGAAGCTTAAGGTTAAGGAGCAGGTTGTGGAGACGGTTATGCTCGGTGTGTCTCTACGTGATAGACTTCGTAATAATGATATCCTTACGGATCAGTAAGTTAAAATGGCAGTAGGCCAGCGATGTAACACAAAGAACCGAGAACCGATATGGAAGAAAGTCTTATCATTAGAAAACAGTCTCAAACTCGTAGAAGTGTACGGTGGGCTCCCACTGATGGAAGCGTTTTAATTACTTTTGATAAATTTGTAACACTTATAAGTACTTTGCAAAAGACCTGAAGGTATATATTACGAACCTAATTAAGCTATTGAGTTAGGAATAACTTCAACACAGTTTTGTAGCATGAACATAAGCTACGAGTATAATAAAATATGAGAAATACATAACTTGTTTACAGTACTCCTCTTAGATTGAGCTACCGCGGAAGCGCTGCGGTTATTTCCTAACATCTTGGTTGGTGTTGCAAACTACGATTATAAAATATAAATTAGCTCATTTCATGTGTTGTATAAAACCCCAAGTGTTGCATGTGTATATATTATTAATCCTTGTTACATAACAGCGTAAATGAGGGAATATTTAGTACAATAGACAGGACTCACGCTGGAATTTACTTTAAAATGTTGTACTATTATTTTCGGGTGAAGTTACTACAGCCAATACGTATTCAAATTTTTGTATGAAATTAAGACTATTTACGTAGTAAAGTCACGCTGCAGATATGCTAGAGATATATACATGCTGTAACAAAAATTGGTCGGTTTGACCGAGGTAGGACCAGGCTCTCATAGAATACCAGCGTGAAACAACAGAATAATTCTGCTATATTTCGTATGGTGAGTGAAGAGAACCAAAGACCTTTTTGACTGGTAAAGGGAATTCGATATTACACCTGAAGGGTAAAAGTCCAAAAAGGATATCTTTTTACTGGTAACGAGATATTCTATCTTAGTCGTTAGAGATGACAATGGATCCGCATTTTGATTGTTAATTGATGATAGACGTAAAGGTCTATGGACCATAGCATCTAATTCCCATAGGGACTTTGTGCTCGTTTGTCATATCTATTTTATTTTAAAGAAAAATGTCTATGTTTCTATCATATAATAAGAGAAAATGTAAAAAGATATAATCCTCGAATAATAGAACAGCTATCAAGCAATAATAAGTAACAGAACAGTAATTGAATAAAGTATTTGGAACATCATCTAACGCTATTTACCGTTGTAATTGCAGAAAATTGAAGTCCACTGCTGAACATAGGTCTTTCCTATAGATTGCTTCATAGAGGGGATATTTGCCATAGTTGTAATGTTACTGTTGATTTAATAATTTCACCTCTCAGAGGGTAGTGTGCTCCTGGTAGATTATCTTCTATACATCCATCCATTACAGCCTTTAAAAGTCCACTGCTGAACATAGACCTCTCCCATAGATTGCCTCATAGCGGCATATTTGCCATAGTTGTAATATTACTGTTATTTTAATAATTTCCCCTCTCAGTAAGTCATGTGCTCCTGGTAGATTATCTTCTATACATCCATCCATTACAGCCTATAAAAGTTCACTGCTGAACAATAGACCTCTTCCATAGATTGCCTCATAGGGGGGACATTTGCCATAGTTGTAATGTTACTGTTGATTTAATAATTTCCCCTTTCAGTCGGTCATGTGCTCCTGGTAGATTATCTTCTATACATCCATCCATTACAGCCTGTAAAAGTCCACTGCTGAACAATAGACCTCTCCCATAGATTGCCTCATAGCGGGATATTTGCCATAGTTGTAATATTACTGTTATTTTAATAATTTCCCCTCTCAGTGAGTCATGTGCTCCTGGTAGATTATTTTCTATACATCCATCCATTACAGCCTATAAAAGTCCAAAATTGTACCTATACTCTAATGTTTTTTAAATATCGGTGTAACGAGTATTTGTATTGCCTGAAATTAATTGTTGTAGATCTGGATGGACAATTTATGTTTATAAACTGCCTCCACGATACAGGATATTTTTGTTATTAATGTAAGGAGATCGCAATAGTATGACTTCCTTATGAGAGAGCCAAAGCCCTAGTGTGGTACGCTACGTGCGTAGACATTTTGGCGACTTGTCATCTCGAGGGTGGGAGTGAAGGCGCGAATCCAACGAAATCCTGTTCGTAAACAAAAAGTCTTAGCTCTTCGGATGGGCCTAAGCAAAACCACGGTCAAAAGAGTGATCAATGAAGTCCTAGGACTACGAGCTTATCGTAAGAAAACCGTACATTTACTGAACGAGCGTTTGAAAAAAATTAGGCTCGATAGATCCCGCACTTTGTTATGGCGGTACGCGGGAGAAAAAAACCGCGAAATTTTGTATTCGCATGGAAAAAAAATTAAAATTGAAGAAAGTTATAATAAACAAAATTATAAGTTGTATGCCCACAGCTGTGAAGAAGTCAGAACGCGTATTCTGAGCGTTCAATGAGTACATTATCCTTCTTCACCCATGGTTTGGCTTGGAGTCTCATATTCAGGGTTAACTGAGGTGGTTTTGCTGTGAAAAAGGTGTAAAAACCAGTGCCGAGGTGTACCAAAATATCGTCCTAACAAACATAGTGGAACCACTTTCTCAAACAATGATCAAAAACTGTCATTGGATATTACAACAGGACTCTGCACCAGCTCATAGGGCACGAAGCACGCAAAACTGGTTGACTACCTATGGAATTGACTTCATCGGACATGAAGACTGACCCTTTTCTAGTCCAGATTTAAGCCCACTGAATTGTAAGATATGGCAACATTTGGAGGAGAACGTCTGCGCTAAATGTCATCAGAATTTGGAATCTCTCCGAGCATCTTTAGCTAAAGCAGCGGCAGGAATAGATATGAGTATGGTGCGTGCTGCTATTGATGATTGACCGCGACGATTAAGGGCATGTATTCAAAATAGGGGAGGACATTTTGAATAATGGAAATAAAATTGTATTCTAAATTAAATTAATTTTCATTTCATATTTCTATATCATTATCAAAAAGTGTATCATTAATTTTATAAAAAGTGTTTGACAGAACTTATGACCTGACTAAGTAAATATGTTCCATAATTACGAGTTAGTACCAACTATTGCCTATTGCAGACTACAGTATAATCAATTTTCACGTAATGTTACGTGACCACGTACGTAATGATACGACAAGGGCTCTTGCAAGTAGCCTTTCATTAAAATTTACATTGATTGAACGTTGTTTTGTCTTTTTGCTATTTCTAACAGTGGTTTATTGATTTCCAAGTTAAACAAAGATCTAGGTTTTATTGCGGATATGGTCTGGTATTCAACCCCTCAAAGAGTGTTACCAAACAACACTCTTTGGAAACAAAACACCAGGTAAAAGTGATTAATGAACGGAAGCCTGCTGTTAAGATCTTTGACACCGTCATACCTTACCAGGGTTGTGTTCGCAATATAGGTATCCTCATGGACGAGAATTTAAAATTTGAGCAACATGTTTAGACAAAAATCGGCAAATGCTATGGTTCTTTAAAACATTTTTATAAAATTCGCATATTTCTAAAGCGTGACATTAGACTGCTGCTTTGTAACCAATTTGCAACAGTTTCGTATTATGCCACCTTCATTATTGTTATATTTATTGTTTATGGTCCTTGCTTATTTAAAAAAAAAACTGCGAAGAATGTACAGAGAGTGTAAACGCATGTATGCGTTTTTGTTTTAATATACCGAAAAGGGATAGTTTATCGCCTTATTTAGTCAGTAATGGTATTTTAAATATGTCCAATAGTAGCAAGTTAAAATATGCTTGCTTTCTGCATACACTGAATCACGCAGCGTCTCCAAGATATTTGTACGATAAGATAGCTGTTGAAAAAAAAGTTTATTCTCGGTCAGAGAAAAATGTCATCGGCATCCACTACTCAGAATTAGACTCGCTGGAGCTAGGGGGTATTTTAAATTCACCGCTGTTAAAATATGGAACGATTTGCCACCACCAGTCCGGTCTACCCTATCTCCGTCTACCTTCCAGCAAAGATGCTGTAAGTGGCTGATTCAAGAGCAGTCCCTGGCTCTGTGTGGCTCTGACGCCCTATCAAATTAATGAACATTTTTGTATTTTGTATTTCGTATGTTAGTAACTACTATTTATTTATTGTTTAAATTTTTATTTATTTATTGTTGATAGGTGTGTTTCATCCCTGTATGGATAGTGCGCAAAGGCTGTAGCAGAGTTGCAGGAGTAATGGATTTCCCGTTACAACCGAGTCACAGACCGTTTTGTCACAATTAATTATTAAGCAATTAATAATTAAACATTGTAGTGTTTGTGGCAAAGAAATACTTTTTATATATTTATTATTCATTTATTTCTAACAGAGTAATGTTTTCGATTTATTGTTGTCTCGTAAATACTGGTAAGATTTACGGAACAGCCTTACACCGTCACTACATGGTACCGATTATGTACCGTGTAGTGGTAGTGTAAAAATATCCACTATCCCATATCGTCCCGTGGGTGTCATAAAAGGCGACAGAGCCAAACAAACCAGAAGATGGCCAACAGCGTCTTCGTATTAACAACTGGAAAATAAAAAAACTGCAGTTGATAACCCACTTGCCAGGTGTTATAACTATGGCAAATGTATTATATATATATATATATATATATATATATATATATATATATATATATATATATATTTATATAAGGGAATTTATGGGTGAGGCCTATGTCCGGCTGTGCACTTTAATAGGCTGTAAAGTGAACGGTGGGAGTTATGAAACAACCACAGATAGTATCTACACAAATACAGCCATAGTAGTTGGTAGATAGATAGATAGATAACTCTTTATCGCATTTAAACAAAGTGGTTACAATAAAGGAAAACTTATGAACTGCAAACGGTGATTATATCGCTAGTTGGTAGTTGGTATCAAATTCCTGGGATTTTAATACTTTATACGCTCGATACTCACTTAAATTGTACGCGCTCCTTCTATCTTTCTTTCTTTATCTGAGGTAAGCTACAGATAAATAATACAAAATGAAAAAAATCCTAATGATTAATTCTATTGTTCTAGCCGATTTAGAGCGAGACAAAATTTGTCATATCTTAACCAACTTATCCAGCTCGTATAAGCCCAAGACTGAACATGGGCCTCTTTCATTGTATCCACTCTTTGCCTTAAAAGCCTTGCCTTATGAGGTGGACTCACGTCCTCGAATATATCTGTTATCAACCTCTACATTTTTTTTATAGAACTAAAGATGACAAACGTACTCATAAACAGCCTAATGATAAGTAGATGTCCATGGATACCTTACTAATACGTTATATCCCGTGTCCGTGTCCCACATATGGGTCATTGTTATTGTCTTACTATTGTTTCTGGAAACCAGACCGTGAAAGTGTTAAGAGTCGAAATGCAAATATGTAGTCGCCCCTCTGGACTAAGATGGAATGCCTTGCTACTTGTAAGCACCCCCGGTTTCTTAACCGCTGAGCACATAGTAAATCAAAAATTAACATTACAAATAAATACTTCATTAGCGCCGGCGGAGATCAAACTAAATTTGCTCACGAGCTTTAGAACTAACGGCGAGTGCATTATATGAAATTCTAATAAGTATTTATGTTTTTCTCCACATGTATATACTCCGACTGAATTACAATCTAGCATCCGCGAATTAGACATTGTGACAACTAAGTCACGCTACCGTCTAAAATAAAAATTAAATACACTTTATATATATATATACATATATATATATATATATATATATATATATGTATATATATATATATATATATATATATATAATAAGCGTGACAATCGATCCTGTAGTCCATCTGATGGTAAGTGGATGCTGTGGCGTATAGACATCTACATATGTCCTCGATTAAGAATCATAATGCAGATAGTTGTAACGCTTGAAGAATAACATGTAATGCCTCGTCCAGAAAAACGGGTTTTCGGTTCTCTACACTCACCATACGAAACACACCAGATTATTAATATTAATAGAAATTAAATAATATATTATTAGATATTTTACGCTGGATTCCTGTGATAGCGTGGTCCTTCGCCGGTTGAGCCAAGCCATTCGTGCTATAGTCATTATTATGTCTATAGCACGAATGGCTTGGCTCAACCGGCTATTACAGCTATTGCTGCAGCATAGCTCTACCATTTTTACAATCACCTAAGTCTGTGTCATAACTTATAATAAAATTTTCAACAAAAAGTAAAATTACTCTGTCGAATAATATATTTTATTACTATTAAAGTGATGGTGTGAACGAAACTGCTTACGTTAAATCATAACAAATATGTTTTATTATAAACTCGGCTTTAGAAATTCCAGAAGAACGAAATTTGCTTTTAAAGTAACGAAGCCATTATTTTATGAAGTGAATTTCGTTATATTCTATTCCAGATATAAAAATAAATGATATAAAACAATCAATAAACAAGCATAGGTATTATGAATTGTAAATATAAGATTATCACTCATCGTATTTCTTTATTTATGTCGTTAACTGTAAACGCCATAAAGATATTATGGATGAGTTAGATGGCATATAACAATCTTGTTCACGCGAAATGAATTGTGGTGATAAAGTAAAAAAAATATTTTCAATATGAATTACATGTAATCTATCTTCTTTAATATGTAAAAATCAATGTTTGTCTGTTTGTATTGTATGCGCTGCCATATATTTTATTAGATTGCGGTAAAACTATGTTAACACTTTGTGCACTTGCGAGAAGGTTATAGGCATAGTAAAATTAACTTACATTAGGTGGCGCGCATATTGTACCGACATTTATTTGAAAGTTATCGTTCTAAGAGGGAAGATATCATTCGATTTCAATGAGTGTATTATCGTAATTAATTAAACAATATAACTTTTCCAAATTTAAAACGACAATTTCATAATTATTTCTTCTGCGGCAGCTAAGCGAAAAATAATTATTATATTCTTTATTCTATTCTGCTGCGATTCTCAATCCGCCAGCAAAGTGACAATTAAGGAAAATTAAATCTACAACGGGAGAGTTTCGAGTCCAGAAAAGAAGAAGAAGAAAACGACGATATAATTAATCTTTTTTGGTGGATTAAGGTTTAGTTAAGATTAAGATTTTTTTTTGAAAAATGTTCCTTAAAGAATGAAGAAAGAAAAAGAAAAAGTGTAAGATTTTTCCGTCACGACCCCTTCTGACGTAGTGTAGACGCCTTTGGAAGCGAGATGGAATACTATCCATCCCCGTCGCACTTTTTCTTATCTTGCCATGAAAGAAATAACCTTTTATTTTAAACGACGTTTCATTTTAATAGACGTTAGCAATTCATTTATTTGTGTATGTTTATCAATAATATAATACGTTTATCAATAATAATAGACTACGAAAGGAACTTCGTACCAACCGAGTATTCCACGACACTCACGCATGATTTTTTTTGGTTAGGAGTTAGGAATAATTGGAAATTTTAAGCTTCTTATATAGTGATTAATGAATAAATATGGGGAAGAAAGGTTCGCGAGTGGCAGCTTTGTACCGGCAGGCGAAATGTAGGGCGTCACCCCACTAGATGGAGTGACGACCTGGTAAGACATTGAGGAAGCCAGTGCATGCAGATGGCTCGGGAGGAGTGTGGAAGCCTAAGTTCAGCAGTGGACTTGTGAAGGGCTGTAATGATGATGAAATGATGACGACTCATAGGATGTTTCGAATGTGTCATGAAATCATATAAAATCTTTGTGATTTTATATGATTTGATCAATTCAATACGCGTAAAACAATGTTTGTTTTTGTATTTTGTGAATGTAAACAAATTGTTTACATTAAATACAAAGTTAACCTTAAGGTAACCAAATACAAATATTATTTTGTTTTGTTTCAGTTTATACTAAATCTATGGTTTCGTTCAACATTGTAATGTTATATTTAAATTTAACGTCTAATGACTATTTATGTCGCTTTTTTACAAAACTCTTCAGCCCACTCCGTTACGTCATGATTAGTAAACATTTTTAAAATATTTAAAATTAATGTTTAAAAAATAAAATATGTAAAATATAAAAACAAAATCTTAAATAAAATTACATACCGAATTGATAATATAGACGCAGTAAAAGAACGTGTTTAAAATTTATCATATTATACGTATAATATATTTTACATTAACTTTTAATTTTCACAGGGATTTTAGTTATTTATACTGTTATTGTTTACAGAACCAACCGCATTTTGTAATAATCACCGAGCTGAATATTTAACATTAGTTACTGCTAAATGCAAGTCACTACTTTGTATAAATAATTTATAACAATGGAATATGTGTTACACTGTTATGGTAAATTATTATTACATATAAGATGACTAGCTGGTACCAGGTCGCAGAAGAAATAATTGCGGTTTTAATTTGGAAGATTATATTGTAATTAATAGAATCAGGCGTTACTTTGCGGAAATCCAATATATTAAAGTTTTTTAAAAGTTACATTCCGTACATCCGCTCGATAAAATAAAATGATGTGCCTTACCTAGTTTGGTGATGGTGATGTAGACTCTGCGGTGGCTGGCCGCTAAGCTTAGCGGACAGCCACCGCTGGAGTCTACATCACCTGTATGCCTCGTGTAGAGGCGAAACACGTGTCGTATTGTCGTCAGTGGTGTATCTATTCTAGTGAAGTGGTGTTGGGAGTAGTGGTGCTGGGATCAGTTGTGACGGGGATAGTGGACGCAATTGAGGGAGGGCGGGCGATGCTGTTCAAACTAGGTAAGACACATTTTATTTTATCGAGCGGATGTACCTACGTGATGTAACTGTTTAAAAACTTTAAGATTATATTGTTTATTAAGATTTAGGTGTGATAATACAATTCATTAAATTGAATGAAATATAACTTTCAAATAAATTTATCGGTACTACACGCGCGCCATCTACTGTAAGTTAATTGTACAATGCCTGTGAACTTCGAGCAAGTGCAAGCAATAAGTTGACCAAGTTTTACCGTAATATGGTGAACGATGCTACCATATTGTAATATAATACGAGCATAAATATAAAGCGCATAAAATACGAACGAACAAAAAGTAAATTTTTATGTATTAGACTATTTATTATCATGTTGCTAGAATTTACATTAGCGAATAAAAAGTGTGAATATAATATACAATATTCATGTAAGCTTTGTAAACATGTACGCATTCTAAAACAATAACACCTAGTCATATTTACTTTGGTTTTGTAAATGAGTGTGTGATGTGACTAGTGAACCTATGCCATATCATTCCGTTACTGTCGTAAGAGATGGTAAAATGAGACAGGCGATGGGCAACAGTATATTCTTGATAAAAACTCAAAATAATAGAAAATAATGCAATCACTACCGTGTAGTGGCTTTGTAAGAATATTCACTTCCGCGTATACCGCGAGTGTCTTAATAGGTGACAGAGGAAAATTAAACTTCAGGTGGGCAGGATAGTGTTCATAATAACAAATTAAAATAATAAATATAATGCGGTTGCCAATGTGCTTTTAAAGCGTGGCAACTATTGCAAAAATTTACTATGGCAGTTAAGTGTGCGGCTATTGACTAAACTTTTTTTTTATAGGATTGGGTGACAAACGAGCACACAGTCCACCTGATGGTAAGTGGTTGCTGTGGCCCATAGACATCTACATTTATCCTCGTTTGCGAATCAAAATGCAGATGCGTTGCCACCCGTGAGGACTGAGATAGAACCGGTGATCCTTTTTACTGGAAAAGAGGCCTTTTCCAGTAAAAAGGATCTCCGGTTCTCTACACTCACCATACGAAACACAGCAGTGTTAAGCTGCCATTTGACGCTGGAATATTCTGTGAGAGCATGGTCCTTCCCCGGTCGAGCCGACCCATTCGTACTACAACTATACTATAGCTGCAGCATGGCTCTACCACATACAACTAAGGGGCATATTCAGAGCAGCTTATTGGAACCTGAAATGGAGATGTGTCTGATATTTTCAAAACGATTATTTACAGTTTCCGTATCTAAACCGTTTCCTGTAGTCTTAGCGTTGAAAGTAATATTTTATTATAACTTAAACATCAAAGCGTTGAGCGGACTGAGATTGTGATTTATGAATTTTCTGGAAAATATTTTTTTTTAATAGAATAAGGGTGTCAAACGAGTACACAGTACACCCGATGGTAAGTGAATGCTGTAGCCCATAGACATCTACATTTATTCTCGATTAAGAATCGGAATGCAGGTCACCCTTGAGGACTAAGATGGAAGACCTCGTTTTTAGTAAAAAGGGTCAAGATAATTAAGCTCCATACGAGCAACAAATCTTTAAACATTGTGAACGATATGTACGTAGTAGAGCCATGCTGCAGCTATATTATTCGCTTCGTTTATCGCTCGGGACCTTTAATGTCGTTAGAGATAACACAAATTGCGATTCTTTGCAAATTGTCTTTATTATCATATTTAGCTTCATTCTTTATGCTGCATTGGTTAGTTACTTTTGCAATTTCTCTGTTCTTTTCTAATAATTCAACTTCTACTTTATAGAAAGTTATAGTACGCTGTCATAGTCTTACGTAAATTATTAGCTGTAATGGTGTTTGTGTTGTTTTAATAAAAATAATAATAATGTCCTTGAGAAAATCCGAGTATAGTCTTCTCCATAGCTCGCTAAGCGGCCTTATAAAATACCTTATATTTATTTAATTCATTACATTAAAGCACGTCAACTTAACAAAGGCCGACAACGTATCTGCAATTCCCCTGGTTCCTCTGGTGTTGCAGTTGTTCATGGGCGGCGGTAGTCACTAACCACCAGGTGAGCCGCATGCTCGTATGCCCCCTGTCCTATAAAAAAACTTTGGTTTTGGGTATTTTTGAATTTGAACATCGTATTTCTAAATAATATAATAGTTTATAATCATTTTTATTCAATATAAATTACAAGAATGCTTTACTACGGTTTCAATAAAACCTCTATCCTGGGAGGAAATAGCAAGAAACCCAGCGGGACTTTTTATAAAATTAATTTACGATGTAATATTTTATACAATTATCTAAGAAAAAATTTTTTAAGCAGCATTGAAGCGATTTACTTATTTCCAGGGGTTATTACCAAACATGTACTGTTTAGACTACTAAACAGTACATGTTTGGTAATAACTAATACTAATTAGTACACTTATTAAACAATATTTGCTTACATAATAAAAAAATTAAAGTTTTGATAGACAGGTCCTGTATGCTCAATACAGGACGTGTCTATCAAAACGTTTGTTTTTTAGGCCTTTGTTCAGCAGTGGCTTTTGGTAGGATGTAATGGATTAATGATGTATGAATATGTCATCTACTGTCTAGTGCAGCATTAATACCTGTTGGCGCACTTCACATGTCTTCGAAATATTTTATCCAGCTAGGTGGGATTCCTCTGAGATAAGTGGCTGAGTTTAGGTACCTCCGACATATTGTAACTGAACGCCTGGATGATGATAGTGACACTGAACGAGAGCGCCGAGCGCTGTCGGTCCGGGGCAATATTGTCGAACTACGCGCAGATTTGCACGTAGTACGACTCAAGTCAAGTTAACTTTGTTCAAGGCGTATTGCCAATCCTTTTACACGTGCAGTCTGTGGACTGACTATACGCAGCGAGCCTACAGTGCTCTGCGTGTTCAGTACAACAATGTGCTGAGGGTGATGTTGGGGAGGCCTCGACACTGGAGTGTGTCGACTATGTTTGCGGATGCCCGTGTGGACGTCTTCTACGCGATCATGCACTAGCCTGTCGCGTCCATGATGAGCAGGCTATTGAGGAGCTCCAACACCCTTCTCAGCACGTTGGCTGTGAAGCTGGATAGCCCGCTCTGGAGGGCTTGGAATGGTGCACACACCAGCACCAGGAGAATCCCACTTGGAGTTCGCTATGTGAGGCTGGGGGTGGGTTAAGTTACTAATATAGGATAAGTACTATTGCGACTAACATTTTTATATTAACTTCTATTTTATTTTATACTAACATTAGGCTAAGTAAGTTTTACTAACAATCTATGACTATTGTTGGTCGACATAAAGGATTTATTATATTATATTATTTATTTTCTTATTTCTCAGAAATGCAGGTTTCGATGCAGGCAGGTCGAGCACGTGGTAAGTCAGCACTTAAGATTGCTATTAACGATTTCATTGGTGCCGGCGGGGATCAAGCCCGGGTTACTCGCGTACTGTAAAATTTACAGCGAGCGCTGAGCCCCTGACTTACCACGGATCATTGTTGTCTAGTTTCAAGTAATTGAACTTGTTTTGCTAGTGGCCTATCATTGTAATTTACTTTGATTGAACGTTGTTATACTTTGTTACTATTTTAAGTCTTCATTTATTGATTTTTTTTGAAAGTTTATTCTTCGTTTTAACTCTCCTATTATGAATAATAGCTACATTAATTTTCTACCAATTTCTGTTTTATAGCCGAGAATACTTAGCAGTCCGTAGAATGTGTTCGTTCAATGCTTTTGTTTCATTTATTTACGGTTTAGGGGAGAAACTAAAGAAAAATATAACAGTATGCACGGCACTGCAGCGGTAAGTAGCTTAAATGTTCGGTTTTTTACAGATATAATACCGTATGTATTGTTGTAATTTATTGTTTGTAATGTTGTAATTTTTTTTATAAAGAATAATTACAAAGAAGCCGAAGAAGAAGTAGCTCAAGGGATAAGCGTTTGCCGTAAATTGTATAGCACAGAGCAATCCAGGTTCGAACACCGCCGGCAACAATGAAATGTTAATTGTAATGACAGCTGATTTACCACGTTCCACCGCCAAGGTGAACGAAAACATATACATAAATACTCACAACTGTCGCCCAAAGGAGTAGGCAGAGACCTTACACACCCCTCTCGCCTCCTTTACATCCATATACTTACGCATACATGTTCGTCGGGACTCTTAGCCCATCTTATTATATCACCCATTCGGTCGATAAACTTCGGTCTAGGATGTCCTTTGCTGACTTTGCCACTCACTACTGCATCATTAGTTTGCTTTATCACTCTTTCCTCACTCAATCTTTCTGCATGACCAAACCGAAGCATTCCTTTCTTCATCCAGGTCACATCATTATCTTGATAACCACACTTTTCTCTTATCAAACAATTTCTCACACTGTCTTTCGGATTCAGCCTTTGCATACACACCAGAGTTGCGCGGGGGACATATTACCCCATAACCCTCTTTAAAATAAGGAGAAGCCTATAGGACATCTGTGACTGTGAGACGTGCATAGGCTGTAAATTTGACTTTAAAGTGTCCCGGGTCGGGCCAAACATGTTATTCAGTTTTTATATCTGAAATTCTAAACCTGTGTTTGCGCATACCATTGGGCACTGTAATCCTGTCCTGCGCAGTCTAGTCTCCGTTGAGACCGGTCACCGACACCGAAATTCGGACTGGAGGACATCCGACAAAATTATTCCGTCTTTAAATTAATATCGTCAGCCGATATTCTCCTTTTGGACGTTGTGGGGGCGTTAATAAAAAAAGTCAAATTTTCAAACTATAGGCCTTGTATATATATATATATATATATATTTATTTATTTATTTATTTAACCATTTATGTACACACAAAATAATGTTAAAATGAAGAAAAAAAAAGATATTTTGTACAAAGGCACTGCTTATTTCATATTGAAATCTCTTCCAGCAGGCCTGATACTGGACAAATTAAAAGAGAAGCTGAACTAGTGTGCACTCTTATAATAAAATTTTATAATATTAATATACTTAACATAAAGTAAAGCTAATAAAAAAAATATCCATGTAAACATACATATAACTAAATACCACTATAAATACATATACACATACACATATATATACATATATATATTACATATATAAATATAATAATATATTATATATATAATCATTAGGACGACAAAGAAAGATAGTGCTCTTTGACTCGCCTTTTGAACACGGACACTGTTTGAGCCTCTCGAATTGCAGCAGGAAGAGAATTCCATAACCTAACTGCATGTACTGTAAAAGAGTGAGAATAGGACTTTGTTCTAGAGGAAGGGAAATTTAGGAGGGTTTTTAAATGTGATCTGCAAACTGCATCGGGGGAGTGCGCAAAGTGGAATCGATCACGTAGATAGGGTGGTGATGTTGGATTGTATAGTATGTTAAAGAGTAGGCAAAGGATTCGAGTATTCCTGCGAAGTCGGATTGGGAGCCACTTGAGCTGTTTGCGATATGAGGAGACGTGGTCATACTTTTTCAGCCCAAAAATATAACGAATACATAAGTTTTGCAACCGCTCAAGTTTGTTTATTTGCTCCTCAGTCGCATCCAAATAACAGACATCAGCATAATCAAGAATATATATATATATATAGAATAATTCCAGGTGTGATCTAGGCTATAACATATAAAATATATTTTACCCGAAAAACCTGGACATATTTTTTGAGAAATCGAACATGATTAAAATGATTTCATTGTCACCAACAAGCGTCCCGCCTACGAAGCTGGGACGGGTCGTTTGTTTATTATAAGTGACAGTTGCCTAATGGCAGGGTGTAGACCGTTAGCTCAAAGGTAGTGGGTTCGAATTCGTCACAAGCATGTTAAGTTTACCTGAAGTGGTTAGTGGTAATATTGGTAATGTTCAAGAGCATTGCTAGTATTTATACGAGTAGAATTAAAATAAAAAAACAGATTATTATCAGCCAGTGTGTTTGTGATCTGATTTTCGCCACTATTATCGAATAATATGTGCTATAGTAGCAGCATAAGTATCCACTATCCCATTCCATTCATCCCAGACAATCTCTTAATCATCAAAGCTGTCGCCTCTTAGAAAATTGTATAAGAGGCGACAGCCTTGAAAGGGATGGACAACAGCATCTTTCTGATTGCCAATAATTTACAATAAAAAATAATTGCGGTTGCCTACCCGTCTGAAAAAAAATACCTTTTCTCAGCTGCGAAATTTTGAAGATCTGTAACAAATGTAATGTATGTAATTCTTAAGGTATACTCTTATCAACTAATGGGGTTGTGGCGATCCAAATAATGTCGATTATTCTACTCAAAAACGATTATTCATATTCCACAAACAGTTGGGTGGTTTCCCACAGATGGTGGGAATACCATCACCAATAAAAGAAAACCTTCAAGAAAAGAGCCTACTCCTTTTTAAAAGGCCGGCAACGCATCTGCAATTCCCCTGGTTCCCCTGGTGTTGCAGTTGTTCATGGGCGGCGGTAGTCACTTACCATCAGCTGAGCAGCATGCTCGTTTGCCCCCTCTCTTAAAAAAATAAAGAGACATCAGTATTCTGCATTCACCAATGCATTTCCCCAAATTTTGCAAATTTGACAATGTTCTGAAGTTAATGCAGTACAATGCACGCGTCTTGAAACGGCTTTTATCAGGAAGTAGATGAAAAATATTTAAAAGAAACAAAAAAGAACTTTAAAATACTGTCTTTTTAATATAAAGAGATTAAATTTAGGAAGTGGATTAAAGAAATATTTAAAAGAAACAAAAAAGATCGTAAGAAACACTTTCATTTTTAATATAAAGAAATTAAATTTAAGTGTTGATGCAATATTGTGAGCCGTTTTTTTAATAACACTTTTCTTATTCTCCACAGCACTACCACGTTTTTAAATTTCGCGTGCAGCAAAGCACAAGTTTTCAAGGAAGTGTCGGGTCGTAACTTGCAGATGATTTTATGTTTCGGAGTAATTTTTGCGAAGTCAGTTCCGACCGGCTTTCGTTAATGTATTTTGGATTGCACTGAAGCCTCCATATTTTAAAAGAATGATAGTCATGCCTATCATTTCGCAGCTCAACAAAGGTTTTTTTTTCATAGTTGCTATTCTTGTCAGACGGGTAGGCAACCGCAGTTATTTTTAATTGTAAATGAGTGGTAATCAGGAAGATGCTGTTGTTCCATCTCTTTGCCTTGAAATAGATGGACTGGGATGAATGGAATGGGATAGTGGATACTTATGCAGCTACTATATATATTATATAGCTCATATTATTCGGTAATAGTGGCGAAAATCAGATCAATAACCGGAAGGAAGTTGTACGATTCCCTTTACATTCAATTTAAGTAATAATGATTTCTTATGTTTACGCGAACACCACGTTAAAATTAAACTAAATTCTACGGCTTTTATCGCGTATATTTACTTATTTTGAATTCCCGACGTTTCGAGTACTTTAAAGTACCCATGATCAAGGGGGGGGGGGCAGGTGTTCGACGTCTCAACGTCATAGTTAACCTCGGCTACCTTCAGTTTAAAACTACTCTGTGAACACCTACAGAATCGACCCCGCCACTACATCAGATTTGAAAGACTACCTCATTAAAGAACACCGATTCTTCCAAGGAAATTTCGCGAGGCTATTGAAATCAAAAAACATCCTCATTTCAATAGATAAGATGGCTGGGTGCTACCATCAGCTTGGGATCCTATGATTTATAAAATTAAATCGCAACCCAAGGATACAACTGCAGGACTTCCAGATTTTATACAAGATTTTTATACGTGGTAGAGCCATGCTGCAATTATATTTATTGTATAGTTGTAGCACGAATGGGTCGGCTCGACCGGGGACCGGGGACCACGCTCTCACAGAATACCAGCGTTAAATAGCAGCTTGACACTGCTGTGTTTCGTATGGTGAGTGTAGAGAACTGGGTCTCCAGTTTTTTTACTGGTAAAGAGGCATTCCATCTTAGTCCTTACGTGTGACAACGCATCTGAATTTTGATTCTTTATTGAGGATAGATGTAGATATGGGTCAGAGTAACCACTTACCATGAGGTGGACACTGTGTGCTCGTTTGTCACCCTATCCTATAAAAATAGATACTGTAAGCTAATTCTGCGTAAATCGGACCAAAAATTAACAATTTTAAACTGAAGGCAGTCGTAGTTAACTATGACACTGGGACGTCAAACACCTCAGTTAGTGTGTGTGTGTGTGTGTGTGTGTGTGTGTGTGTTATAAAAACTGTAAAGTATTCGAAACGTCGGGAATTTAAAATAAGTTAATAAACGCGGTAAAATCCGTAAAACTATGTTTCATTTAGACTTAAGTAATATATATTTTACGAAGCAAAAAAATGGTATCTTCTGTACCAGTATCAATATACATTTAAATGGAGTTCTCACTATAAACACTAGCGGTAGAGCAGGTGTGTTAGTATGTATCTTTTTGAAGTTAAATTGAATATTTCGACGAGCCAAAAACAACATCGTTGCATCACCCTTGAGCCAAACCGTAACCGACATCATTAATAAATAAATATTCGGTTATTGACAGTTCTTTTGAAATAATTTTTAGTGTTATTTGTATTCAGTAAATCATGCTCGCCCAATTGCTCGTAGTGACGTCATCGTAGTCTAGTAATAATGAATTTATAAATACGGCTAACGGATTCTTCTTGGAAATCAATTTAATAGAAAAAAAAATTAAATTTTTAATCAGTCTATAAAAAAATTGAATAAAGGTGACAAACGAACACACATCTCACCTGATGGTAAGTGGCTCATAGACGTAGTATAGATATCGTACAAGTATAGCCACGTTTAATCAAAATGCAGATGCGTTGCCACCCCTGAGGACTAAGATGGAATCCCTCGTTTCCTGTAAAAAAGGGTCTCCGGTTCTCAATACTCACCATACATACAGCAGCTATTTTATGTTGGTATTCTGTGATTGTGTGGTACTTCCCTAGTCGAGCCGACCCACTGCGGCTACAGCCATTATATAGGAGCAGCAAAGCTCCATTACATGAAAAATAAATCTATGATATAAATCGGATCAAATAAAAATATCTTAGAAAAACAATTATAGAGCACCTTGAAAAAGCTGTAAAATTAGAACTCAATTCAGTATAAAGGTGTAAATGCATCCGAACAAGTGGTATAATTAAAAATGTTGTACAACCGACTTCAACGTGAATAAAATGAGAACATCATAAATGTAGTCGAAGTCAATTAAATACGCATTATTAAAGATAACTTAAAAACTACTGATCAGTCAGATGCGATCTTGATCAAATTTATATGGGACTACATGAGAAGCACCAGGTTTAAAATAAAAAAAAATCATCAAAATCGGTTCATCAACAACGAAGTTATGAGGTAATAAAAATAAAAAAAATACAGTCGCATTGGGAACCTCTCCCTTTTCTTAAGTCTGTTGAAATGTTTATATGGCATAGTAATATAACTAAGATAGCTGTAGCAAAAATTTTTTTTATAGGATAGGGTGACTAACGAGCATTCAGTCCACCTGATGGGAAGTGGTTGCTGGGGCCCATAGACATCTACATTTATCCTCGTTTGCGAATCAAAATGCAGATGCGTTGTCACCCTTGAGGACTAAGACGGAATGCCTCTTTTCCAGTAAAAAGGGTCTCCTGTTCTCTACACTCACCATAGGAAACACAGCAGTGTTAAGCAGCTATTTTACGCTAGTATTCTGTGAGAGCGTAGTCCTTTCCCGGTCAAGCCGACCCATTCGTGCTACAACTATACTACTAATATAGCTGTACTAATATAGCTATACGTAAAAAAAGATATAAAATAATACACAAAATTTTGAGAGAAACACGTTAATTTCTTTTAGATCTAAAAAGGCTACCATCGAATATGTCTAGATGAATGTCAGTACGCTTAATTTCATCGTATTCATAAATAAACATTGGAAACCTATGTATGGTTTTTGATTACGTTTTCCTTAAACGCCTAGCTCCTAATTTCAAACTTATACGTTCCAAACTTCCAAAGATGTGATTTTTATGTAATTATTCTTGCGAGTAATTAAGAGTACTCTTAACATCGGCGAAGTAAGATAGCTGTGTCAAGATCGTGCCTAATGGAAGTCCGTAGTTTCTGCTTACCCCTCTGAGTAACGGGCGTGAGGGTGCTATTTTATGTTTGTTCTTCTGTTAGTGTCATTGCTGTACGGGTATTATGTGGTCGTAAGAAATTTTCTATATTTCGACAGTAGTCGAATGGCGGATTCGAACCCACGACCGAAGAAATCGTGGTCCGCACCCTGCTATTAGGCTACCGTCGCTTCGTATCAATAAACATGTTTCGATCAAATCACTTGACGATTTTGAGGAGACGATACATTTCCATTGATAGCTTATACTTATTAAATAAAGCAAAATAGTTGTTTTTGTCGAAATAAAAGTAAAAAAATAATAATAAAAATAATCTATAGGAACTAAGTATGATAACGCGAACCTAACCACTAACCCGCAAGTAAACGATGGAACTGATATTATCACAAACGTATAATAATATTTGCCAGCGTCCATGTTTCCGTCAGGTTATAATGAGGGTCTTTAAGGCAAAAGTGAATAGGCTTATTTTGGTAAGCCAGGGCCTATAATAAGTAAAATAGTACATTTTCTAAATAAATACGAACAATACAGGAGCAGTGTTTTTCTAACAATTTTATTAATTAATTTATTAATTCCCGACGGAAACAGAGGGGTGTTATATGTTTGTAGCGTGTTTGTGTATCTGTGTATATGTGTGTCTGTCTGTGACGTCATAGCTCCTGAACGGATGTACCGATTATGATTAAGTTTTTTTTTTCTTTTAAAAAGTGTCTTAATCGAGAGTGCCATGCCTAAGAAGCGCGTTTCGAAAACATCTCTTCAGACGTTTAAAGAACAGCTCTTTTTGCTTCGGCGATTTTTTAAATTTTTAATTTAATTTCTTACAGCACAGCACTGAAAGCTTTTTTGGCCCAACCAGGTATTCGTATCCGGGACCTCATGGTCAACAGTTGCGTTCGCAAGTAATAGACCAAAGCAGTTGAAAAAAGAAGAATCCATTACTCGGTTAATCGTGATAGAGGAATATGAAACATGAGATGGATAGCAGCATCTTCCTGACAACAACTAGAAAATAAAAAACAACGGTTGTCAACCCGCCAATGGTTGCAATTTTGGCTTAAATTTGCCTTAAACGAAGTAACACAAGACTTTCGATAGACTGTAATTGAATGAATTCAATGAAAACATGATATATGATATAAGAAAGCATTTGTTATTTTGTTTTGTCACGACCGCCTGCAAACGTGAACATGGATATCGAATCCAGAATAAATTACACCCGTACGTAGCCATACGTAGCCATGCAATAATATTTCATCGTGGACATGCGATCCGGTAAATATCAATGACTTTTGTTCACAAATTTATGTAAGGTACATGAGAGTAATATGGTCACCAATGGTTAAGCTTTGCCGCCCAATAAAACCAAAATCAGGAGGAGGACAGAGACAAAAACACAAAGTCTTTATACTATAACTAATATATTAAGAAAAAAAAGCAAACAAGCTTTGCCAATAATTAGGATAGGAACACTTCAAAAAATCAACTTATAAAAAACTAACTACACTACACAATATTAAAATCGACTAAAATTGTTACTATATTCTCAACTGTCAAAATAGCATCGATAAAAGAGCGCTCTTTTGACCCTTTATTATTTGATTGAATGAGAGCTACCGTATCACAAAGCCACCTATACAAACAAGGCTGTAGTTTTTGAGTTTTAAGAAAGTGACGATATGAACCGGATGTCCATATTACCCTCACGTACTATAATATACAAGGAATAGGGATGACTCCTTACACACCCTTTATATTTCAAACAACTTTACAATAAGTAAAAGTTGTAGTTGACGGAATTCAATAAATACTTAAAAAATATTTTGAAGACATGTGAAGTCCGCCAACACGTATTGGGGCGGACATTTCCTTGTCCTAAAACCCTCTCATAAATCAGAGGAGGCCTGTACCCAGCAGTGGGACGCTATAGGTCGTAACTACCCTTATATTCCTTATAGTCTTTCTACGTGTCTAAAGTGAAATCAAAATATGTACTTAAAAACAATACATATTCCTTATCAATCATAAATTATCATCTGTCATTCAAGGTCAGAATTAACATACTCCTTATTATTATATATTCTACTTTGGTCCTTCTTCTCCCTCATCCAACTTTCACTACCATACAATAAGGTAGGGATTAACACAGCATTGTTAGTTGCCACATGTACCTTTTTACACTATGACTTTCCACGATAGAATGAAGAGCCCCATTTACTCTGTGTCCTGAATTCTCCTCTTCTCCTCGTTCTATATCCCTGTCATGTCAACCATCCCTGCTAAACACATCATAAATACACAAGCTCATACACTTGGTTGACGAGTTAACTTTCCATTCTTTCATATATATTTTTAATTTTTAATTTTCACTTTAATGACAAGACCTAATCATCCCAATACTTAAATTAAAATCTTCTAGCCATAATTGTAATCTATTATTCTCCTCACATTTTATTCAAACTATTCTGAACAATTTCAAAAATTTCTAGACAGGACAAGGGAATGGAGCATCACGTTTTCCCCGCGAAATTCCAACAACGTACAACGCGACTAAACTCACGATACCATCCACACCGTCTGAATGCTTGGCTGTCCAGTACTGTGCTTTTTACTAGAAGTTTTCATCCTCGTACAATCCCCCTGTGGAATTTATTTATTTATTTAATTCTTTATTGCATTCCTTAAAACTAAAGAATACAAAGGGCGGACTTAATGCCTTGAGGCATTCTCTACCAGTCAACCCACGGAGTTGTGAGAATTTGACGTAGGTGCGGCAATATAGAATAAAATAACACTATACCAAATGATAATTAACTACATAATACATACATATCACTAATAAATAAACTATACATATATGACGTATACATACATATATACAAATATATGACATATATATTTAAATATTTACATACAAAAATAAATATTTAAATACATATATAATTAGTACATACAAATACCTATGAACATATGCGTCTGTTTAGCAATACATATTAAATGGATGAATCGTTTAATCCATCTGTTAATTACAAGCCTTCACAAGTCCACAAGAAGATGTAAAGGTGAATCTTAACCAAACTATGCAAGTTTTTAGTTTTTTTTTATTTTACTCTCCTAACTTTCTTAATATAACTAACCTTTATAATGCCCCATCATAATTTGCCTTAATTAAAATTCGCCATCATAATTAGAAATCCTTAATATTATAATTATTTGCATTAATCACCATACTTTTCAAGTGGATCGTAAAGCCGTTGGTCCTGCGCCTGATCTCACTCCAGTCGTGTTGGTTTACCGTCCCATCGGGCTATGAGATTGAGGGAATAGAGAGTGCACCTGTGCTTGCGCGTACACTTGGGCACTATAATCCTGTCCTGCGCCAATGGCTAATCTCCGTTGAGACTGGCCGCCGTGGCCGAAATTCGGTCTGGAGGACATTATTATTATTATTATTACTTAACATAGGTCGCAATCATTGTTTGTCTCATAGGCGAAATATTTGCCACACTTGCCATAAATATATGGCTTGGAAAGCAGGTTGGAAACAGCAGTTATTAATTTTATATATATTATTAGTTTTCATGACACCCAATGAACGATATGGGATAGTGGATATTCTTACACGTGACGGTGTAAGAATATCCACTATATTATATGAATATTCATAGTAAAAAGGGTTTTTTACTTAGATTTAATAAAATGGATCGTAGTAACATTATTAACAATGGAAATATTTGTTTAATAAAGTTAGTTCTAGCTCCATTTACCAGATGAACCTCTGTTGACTAACTTGTTCGTGTACTTGATTGTGATACCAACTTGTGTTTTGTATAGCACGGTAACGATGTCAAAGGTAACAGCATGAGCGATATTATGATAGAATCACTTCGACGGCTCGTTAGTAGTCGGTGGCTACTATAAATACGTCAACAATGTAAAAGCACTCAGCATTTTAATTGGTGTATTTACCGTTAAAAGGTGGCCTGTAGTTGACCACTTGAGTTGGCCAGCTTGAACCAAAACGATATTGATCCTTGGAAATTTTAAGAGCTAATTAATACAAACAGGCGTTTCTTTGCGGAAATCCATTATATTAAAGATGTAAAAATTTTATTAGCTCAGATGAACGATATAAAATATAATGTTGCGTCTTACCCAGATATTTTGAAGTGCGGGAGTTGCTCTTTGAACTTCAGATGTTAGCTAATTGATTTTAAACATCTTTAATTTATATAAATATTAAGGCACAACAATGTAAATAACAAATTCTAAACCGGTCGTTGCATTTCATGCGATGCGGAAATTACGCCACAAGGCACTAATGTGTCACAAAATATCTGACAAAAAGTTGTTTCTTGCAAGGATTATCTCGAATTTGATTATTTTCGAGTTGATATGTGCACGCGGTAAGTAGGTTATGGAGATTGTAGCACTTGTTGCCAGTTATGATGAAAAAAAATAATATGAATGCACTGTATTTAATTCCCTGAAATAGTCAAATATATATCATGTAGTAAGAAATAAAAGGAAGCAATATTCAGGTATTTCTATTTGAGAAATATTAAAGAAAGCTTTTTTAAATAATAATATAGAAATATACTTTACGAGATGGAGTTATTTTTCAGCTGTACAAAACTGTATCTCGAATAGGTTAGATTGACCGGGGAAAGACCGCGCTATCTTAAAGTATCTGTGTAAAATAAAAGCTTCAAGTATAGTACTTAGATATTTCGTATGTTTAGAGAAGAAACGGTGACCCTTTTTACATATAACGCGAAATTTCATATTAATTTTCTTCATTATTAATGAAATTCTGTTTTGTCGTATAAATTCTTATGAAACATATTTCATAATTTAAATAATAAGAATGTCAAATTTGTGCCAAATTTATCCACGGAATCTTTAACATTACGGCAATGAAAATATTTCCCATTCATCCGCTTGTTAAACAATACGATCTAATATAAATTTAATTATATTTAGGTTGCCAGGAAAAAGATATTGAATCATATATAATATATATGCGTAGAAATACAACAAATAATTATTAGTATAAAATATGCGTAGATGTGAGAGCAGTGAGAATGGTGTAGGAAACAGTCCTACAGTCCTACCGACTTCCATTTGGCATGATCCTGTTTCCTACACCTGCCTACACCTCCGGGTGACGGGCGTGAGTGTTTATGTTTTGTTATATTGAAGTACATCACACGTTGCTTCATAAAAACTGCATAGCAAAAGCCGCTATAATGCAAGGAATTGAATTAAATATGTTACCATTTTACACGGAAACCTTGACAAAATTCAAAAACCTTTGTTGTGATAAATTTAGAGAGTATTTCGACGAAAGTAGCAGAGAAAAAGGAATATGGTATAAAACAATTCAAAGTCAGCTGTACCGTGGCATAATAGTATTGAAATGAATAGGAACCATTTATTTGATACCCATAGGTTACGTTTTGATCACTACCCCAATAAAAAAAAATTGTATTTTTGATGAAGAAATCAGACTCGCCCAATTGCGATATTTGTCACATTATAGAAGATGTCCACCATATGCTAGCAAAATTTGTCAAATATCAAAGGGAAAGGGAGAATCTAGTCCAAAAATTTAATATTAATTCGTGTTAAACGGGTTGATTTTCGAGTATACTTGCGGAGCTACACTCAGCGGTAGCAAAATATTTAATTTCTATGTTCTTACCACATTGATTCCCCCTTTCTAAATACTTAGGATTTGTGTAACAGGAAAACGGTATGTTACGATAAGGCTGACATATCCTTGTAGGATAAAAGCCTTTTTAAATAAAAATAGATAATAAAAAAAATGTAACACACAAATATAAGAATGAATATTTTTTGTTTGTTTGTCTTCTAGGCGTGCTTAAACTATTATATATATATATATATATATATATATATATATATATATATATATATATTTATTTACGATGAATCTTTGGAGAGTTATTGTGAGCGCTCCTGCAAAGTTAATAACCTTTCCACTGGTATTGCTCCCGATCTCGAGTCAATAATTTAGTCTTCAATTTCAGATTCGTTGTTTTGGATTTGTTTTCGACATCAGCGCGTCGCTTGTGCCTCGTGCCAGTGTCTAGAAAAGTTTGGCATTTCATAGAAAGTTTGACGTATTCCTTCTTACGCCTCAGTTAAATAATTCATCTATCTATCTTAAACAAAGTTTTAGCCTACATACGTTTCACTTTTGACCACTGCCCCTCTCATTTCTGAGAGAGTAACCCAAAAATTAATTCGTTACCCTGTTTTAGTGTGTGTTGGTGGATTTCATATGTATTCGAAATATTCTAATTATTTAGACTGCAGGTTTCCTTACTACACCTTGCTGCTTCATAATTACCACCATGCATTATTAGCACTTAAATTGTGTACCATTTTTTGGTGCCGGCGAGGATCAAACACGGGCTGCTTGCGTATTGCGAAATTTCCGGCGAATGGTTAGCCCCTGAGTTAACACACAATCAATCTATATCTATCAAATATTATACATATATTTGGCCTATAGAAGACGAAACGGATTTTAGTTCAACTCCAAAGGTATCATCTTTATTTGTATTATATTTATTTAGGCAATGTAATGTTAATTACCACTAACAAATAATATGCAAAGTTCGATCTTAAAGGTTAAATTTTACGTTCGCTTTTTAATTACACCGATTTAATAAGCTTAGTTATATCTTTTCATCCTTTGTTTATTACTACCAATATTGAGACAAGTAGACTATTTTTTTTTACATAAAGGTACTTAACGTCTGTAAATATTTTGATTTCACGAACTAAGATCGTTAATTTTTGTGTAAATAATAAAATTATATTTTCTGCCGACTTCCAAAAAGGAGACGGTACTCAATTCGACTGTATGCTTTTTTATATGTGTTACCTCATAACTTTGAACTGGGCGAACCGATTTCGATGATAATTTTTTTATATGAAAGCTGATAGTTCTCGTGTAGTCCCATATGAATTTGATCAAGATCAGACCAATAGTTTTTGAGTTATTCTTAAATAACTTATATCGAAGTCGGCTGTACAAAATTTTTAATTTTAAATTATTGTGTGTTAAAGTTCTTCAGTTCTTGCAACTGTAGCTTGAGCAAGTAATTTAAAAATCAAATTTCAACAATTAATATTATACCTAATTTTTGTGACGTTGCTCTATTTAAATATAATTTTATGACATAAATGGCCAGTAAAGCGTTAACGTACGTTTTTTTTAAAGAATAAGGGTGACAAACGCGCACACAGGCCAATAGGACATCTAAATTTATCCTCGATTCAGTATCAAAACGCAGATTCGTTGTCACCCTTGAATACTAGGATGGAATGCCTCATTTCCAGTACAAAGGTGTTTGTACTGGAAACGAGGTTCTCTACACTCACCATACGAAACACTAAACTGCTATTTTACAATAGTGTTATGTGGCCCTACCTCGGTCAAGCCGACCCATTTGTGATACAACCATAATATACCTTCAGCGTGGCTCTACCACGTATAAAATGTAACATATCATGTAATTACGCGATTCGAACACAAAACTTTCACGGCTCCGTGGCGCAGTAGCTTAGCGATGAGTTGCAGCGCTAGGGGCCGCAGGTTTGAATTCCGCACGGAAAAAGTATTTCTATGGACTACAAATAATTGTTCCGGCTCTGGATGTTCGTCGATGTGCAATTTATGTTTGTAAACTGCCTTCAAGATACAGCAGAAAATCCTAGCGTGACAGTAACCGCATTTTTTAAAAAAAAAGCTAGTTGTTTTTAATTATTATTTGTTGTAATTTCATGACAATAATGGCCAGATAAAGTGTAATAGATATGTCTTGTAATTACACGATTCCAACACAACGCTATTTGTTTTCGGTTAGCCTTACAAAGTGTATTTACATTTTGTCACGATGAAGCGTGTCAGTGGCCGAGTCTATTTAATTACTTTGCAAACATTAGTAGAATTATTGTTATCAACGGTAAAATAAATGGCCACCAATGAATATAGCGCGTGGTCGCAACAGTTGTCTTGATATTTAAACAAGGATATTCTATTCAACTTTGTCCCTATTGTAATAAGCATCTAATTATATTATTTCAAAATTTTATGTGTAATTGTTAATGTAATATTACATGACATTTTGAATGAGCTATTACGAGATTAATTTGTAAAGACAAGATCTTGCGTTTTGTAAAGATACTGATGATGTGTATTTAAATACATACATAATTAGAATAATAAATAGTTCATATATGTATATATATATATATATATATATATATATATATATATATATATATATATTTATTTATTTATTTATTTATCTGCTCTAGTCGTTTTTAAAATATTTAAATAGAATAATACAAAATTACGTAGGTAATTAAATTAACTGTATCTGAAAACAATCTGTCTTCTAATAACTACATTATTTTTAATAATGTGTGTATCTATAATAATATTATTCTTAATAAAAAGATAATTGGCAATATTTTGAAAAAGTGAACTAACTTAAATGCATGTTAAATAATAATAGAAAATAGTCCACAAGTTTTAAGAGTAGTGTATAGTTGTAAGTCTAACACGGTTTGTTCCGAACAAAGATGCACATGCAGATGAGCTTCGAGCGGGAAATTCACATAGGTTTCGGGAAACGCGCGCGACCCGCTCGGTTCGCGATTGTTTACTGAGCTTGGCACAAAGCTTCGAATAGAACCACTTCGTAACTTCAGATTCTATTGCACGCATGCGTCCTCAAAATATTCTATGAAACTATAGATATGTTACGATCAAACCTAATTATGATATGTGAGTTACGAGTACATACGTTTTTTTCATTTAATGACTGATTTTGGAGACTAATTTGTAAATAAATGATAGCAATTGCTTATATTTACGCAAACACTACATTTAAATAAAACTATACATGGGCACGGGGGAGACCCCCCCGTGACCATGGGCGCTGTAAAGTAATAGTAGCTCGAAACGCATGAATATTAAATAAGTTAATATACGCGATAAAATCCATAGAACTAGTTTTATTTAATGATACCCTTTATAATAGAGTTTAATAGCATATAATCATTTTTGTTATACTTTTATATTATAACTTAATATGGACTGCATATCACAATACCACTGCTAAACGTAGCCTTTAAGGTTTGCACACAACATGGTACTGAACCACCCGCATACATCGACATCTTGCATGCTTCACTCACTCCAACTAGAGGCTGGCCGCTCTAGTGTAGAGCGTCCGTCCACCTTCAGTTACTGGGACGAGGTTGTTAATATAGAAACTTCATTCCCCATCCGTTGTCCGTTCTTCGAGCAATGAAACGATGTGAAAAAAATTAAGTAGCAATGGGCTGGCCACTTATTGCCACCTTAGATTAATAATCTATTGCGCTACGTCAGTTACTATGTTTCTACTGCGAATAATCTCATTACGAAGTGTATCTCGCAAAGAAACTTCGGAAATGCCCTTGTCATACTCACTGAGCAACCTTGAGCTAACTCGTATGATTAGCAGTAAACAAAGAGAGCAAAATATTTAAGGGCGGTTTAAAAAAGGTACATGTTTTTTTTAAATACTAGCAATGTTATTAAACATTACTAATATTCCCTTTAACCACTTCTGGTAAGCTTAAAATGCTTGTGTTAGAAGTGGTTCACGACAGTAGTCGAATGGCGGATTCGAACCCACGACCTTTCGAGTTCGCGGTCTGCGCCCTGCCATTAGGCTACTGACGCTACTGACGTTTTTTGTAGTGCTTGTAATTATTTTACAGTAATATAAATTTTAGCTAGTATATATTATAGTAATTTGACGACAATTTTTATCACACTGGTAAGCGAAGTGTAGGGCGACCCCCCGTTAGATGGTAGTCGATGGATACAAGTGACTCGGGGTCGTGCATTCCTTGGGGAAGACCTATGTTCAACAGTGGGCTTTCAAAGGACTGCAATGATGATGATGATGATGATGATGATTGACATTGAATTTTCAATTGCAATTAAAACAAATTAAGACATAATATTTATATATTCAAAAGTTTTATGAATTGTGTGTGATTATTTTTTTTTTATTTCATAGTACACTGTAACTGATCTGAACGCTCTAATATTTTCGCTTGTATCGTGGAACCTTTTAAACATACATAAATTATACATTGTCAGAGGGTACCCGGAACAATTAATTATGAACCGTTTGACCCTGTATCCATATTGAATACATTTTGACCTGTCTACCGTGGTAATTTTTAAGAAGTTGAAAATGAAGAAGATAAAAATGTTATACAAAAAAGTCCATTGGTATTTTGTTAAAGTTGCACTTGAATATTTCAATATAGTCTAAATTTATTATTCCAGCAATACACGGTATGCAAGTAACTAAGCCTTAGGAATTTGTGACCTATACGAGTTATACGGACATGCCCCTTATAAAATATTGTGCTTTCAGATTTTTCATGTTTTCAGAAATTTTTCGCAGCTGGAAATATGTTGTAGAAAATAAACTTTTAATTTATTCCTAGTTCACGAACTAGTTACTGGAACCTGGTTAACGAAACACGGAACACGAATCTCTGTCTTGAGGAAAATCAGCAAGATACCTAGTGGATTTTTTTAATTTTTTTTATATAGTTTATAATGTAACATTGCAGCCACGATGCAGGTATATTTTGGCTGCAATACGAAAGTATTGGCTCGATAACGAGGGAAGAAGCATGCCCTCACAGAATATCAAAGTAAAATAGCAGATGAATTCTGCTATGTTTCGTGTGGTAAGTGTCTCATTTTACTGGTAACTAGACATTCCATATTAGTCCTCAGGGATTACAAATTATCTGCATTTTGATTCTTAAACAAGGATAGATGTAGGAATCTATGGGCTACAGTATCTACTGACCATATTTTGGATTGTGTGTTCGCTTATTACACTTATTTTATGAACATTTTATATTGTTTTGGTGTTTCGATCTAAAAGCGTATAAATTGAGTAACTGGCATTACTAGCAAGCTTGCAGATAATATTTCAGAATGAATATGACAAATTGGCACCGGAAATGTTGAGAATTAAAAATATGTAAAATTAAACTGACTACTAAAAATCCGTAAAAATTGTTTCATTCCATCAATTAAGCTATTTGATTTTAAAAGCATAAAACACTAACAGGCCGAAATATAGGCTGATTTAAGGATGCAATCTGAAGTATCTCACTATCTGAAGTAAATGGGACGATTTAAAATAAAATTGATTTATAAGGTATACTGCATTATTTATTGTTTTCCGCCAGCACGTTCAAATTTCAGGCGCTCGGTCCTCTCGAATAGTCAACATACAGCTGACCATGGTAATGCACGGAGTGCCCAAATGAATATCCGTAACTTTGAGTCTAATGGGACTTATTAGTGGTCAGAATTATTTTTTAATAAAAGAAAAGGCAAATGAGAACGCGGCTCATCTGACGGTAAGTGTCGATTGTCGCCCATGAACAACTGCAAATCCAGGGAAATTGCAGCTGCTTTGCCGGCCTTTTAAAAAGTAGTAAGATTGTTTCTTGAAGGCCTCTAAGTCAAAAGTGGTAAACGATTCCACAAAGAAGTTGTGCGGGGAAGAAAACTCCTAGTAAAACTTATGTAAGTAATAAGCAATGCAAACTCGAGCAGAAATTGTAGCCTCGATTGAACTTTAGTTGAAATCAAAACTCTGACTATCTTAAGCTAAAATCAAAACACACTCTCATTTAGCTGTTCCAGTCAAAGTTGCGTTAAAAATATTTCTGCCCAGATCTGTGATGCGCAAACAAGTTTCTCTATACTGATATCATTAAATCTCTAATGAAATTCAACGCTTCGTTGATCATTAAATAATTTAACAGCCTCATTGGTCTAGTAAGGTCTTCATTGGGTTCGGTTCCCGGGTCGGTCCAAAATCAGTAATTGAGTTATTCCTGTCAAGAAATTCTCTTTAGCAGCCGGAGTCAGGAAGTTGGCGGTGTTTTACCCATATGTATTGGTAAGAACGTAAAGCCGTTAGGCCTGTGCCTGATCTCTCTTCAATTGTGTCAGATTTTCGTCCCGTGGGACTATGAGAGTGAAGGAATGAGACTGGACCTGTGTTTGTGTTTACACTTGGGCACTATAATGTTAGGCTAGTCCTTAAGGACGTAACGCTTCAACGTAGACTAGCCTATAGGCTAGTTAGTGTACGTTGATGCTGGCTGCCGTGACCGAATTTCGGTCTGGAGGATATAAGTATTATGTGGGTCTTGTAGCCTTTGTGGCATTCCTCGAGAAAGGCCTATGTTTTGCAATCGATTTGTGAAGGACACATCATTACATGATGAAGATGACGATGATGTAGCCTATGTACGATATCTTTTGATAATGCGCCCTTATTTACTCGTATCTCCGTTATGAAGAAACCATTATGGAGCTTGGAAATTGCAAGAATGCTTAAGTATACTCACAAGCGGAATTGGAGTTAAATGCGGCGTAAATATAATCCTACAGAAACTGCACTTTTCCTGGCTAAAGTATTATGTATATTTTATCATCTAATATTTAAAAATGTGTGTTTGTTTGTTTGTATTTTATGCGCTGCCATGCCGTTCATCATATTGCGGTAAAACTTGGTCAACTTATTGTTTCACTTGCGCGAAGGTTATATTCAGTGCAATTAGCTTACACTAGGTGGCGCGCGTATCGCACCGAAAAAATAATTGAAAGTTATATAATATCATCATTATTATTCCTAATTAAACAATATAAATTTTCCAAATATAAAAAACAATATTTCCACAATTATTTCTTCTGCAGTAGCAACGTGCCGGGTACCAGTTAGTCTAATACTATATAAAAATTAAGGTTTGTTTGTTCGTATTTTATGCGCTGCCATACCGTTCATCATATTACGGTATAACTTGGTTAAGTTATTGCTTGCACTGCCGCGAAGTTTACAGGCACAGTAAAATTAATTTACAGTAGATGGCGAGCGTGTCGTACCTACCGACAAATGTATTTGAAAGTCATATTTCATTAAATTTCATTCAATTTAATAAACATATTATCACACCCAAACATTATTATTAATATACTCTTCCAAATTAAAAACTACAATTATTTCTTCTGCAGCTGTAACGCGCCGCAGAACCAGTACCAGCTAGTTCCCTATAAATATTTTGATCAAATTTGTTCAGACATAGTAGTGTGAAATGATTACGCTGAATTATGTTAAAATAATAATAGCTTTATGTAGCGGAAGATCGGAAAAGATTGAATGGAATGCTCGTTAAATACGAGTAGATAACGCAACGCGATGTTACTTTGTAGAAGAGTTGCACGAGTCTAGTTGGAAAAGCCGACTCGATGGTACTCTTCACGGACCACCGCTGTCTAGCAGAGAAGTGCTACAAGCGGCCTATTTCAATTACAATTCTTAAAACTATTTTGAATAAAGATTTTCTTAAAGATAAGTAATAAATAGTTTTAGTTAAGTACCTATTAGTTTCCTCTATAAAATATTTTTCAATATTAAATAACACGAAAAACAATAAAAATTGAAATAAATCTGAACCACTCCACCATTAGTTGAACATTGTTTTGCAGACGTTCAAAACCAGGAACACAGTAAATAAGTTTGTATAAAACTGTTTCTTCCTGAACGCTTACAGTGGAATAGTTTTGTTACAGTTTTCAATTTGTTTATAGTGCAGCTCTACTCCATAGCATTTTTGTTTCTGAATAACTTGTTGGATATTCAGTTAACTAATATAAAACAAACGGAATCTACTCGCAATGTTGTTGCGGTTAAAGTTATTAAAATAGAACGTTTATGACAGTTTGCTAGAATGTAAATACTTATAAAATATATTGTTACATTTGCCCGTCATGCAAGGTGTTTCCATGTATCACGCTTCAAAACTTAATTTTCATCCTAGTTTCACATGTTAGTTATCATACTAGACTACATTAAGCATTGTGAAGCTGCTCGACACTAAGGCCATCGTGCCCGGGTGATTTTCCCCTGGTCACATTATTCATGACCAACGTAAGGTCCTTAGCTGCAATACGGACAGGCTCACCAGTCACAATCATCCCACCATCGCCTGCCCCCACTTTTGCTCTTCACTGCAATATAGATTCAATTTTAAAGTGTTTTTCAAAAAGGTTCGCTATCTCTCTCGGTTTACTACTCCTCACGCTTACTGAGACACCTGACTTAGGACTCAGTCTTTTCGTGAGTTTCCAAAATTTTGAGAATTTTTTGAATTATATTGTGAAGCTATAATATCCATTTTTATTTGGTCTTGGTTTTCTTGGCATGTTTTTAATTTGGACTTAAACAGTTTTCGTGATATACACATATCCTGGTTTATACGTCCAACTCTTAGCCGACCATGCCACTTCCAGTTGAGGAATGCCCGTCTCGCTGTCTCGTGAGCAAACTTCACAAACAACCCGCAATGTAAAGCGCTTTTTTTACTTCTATATTCAACACAACTAAGCTCAGCAGTCTCCCGAAATGTGTTTGCAATAATAATAATAATATATTTATTTACCCTCACAATTTAAGTTTACAAGGTAGGTTATACACAAAGTAGACTACGGGCTGAGAGTCTGGTGTCTGTACTAGGCGGAAGCCTGTGTTACGGATCACCGGGGTCTCCCTCCCAGGATACTATCATCACAACTTAACATGTTATTTGTATAATTAACAAATGAGAGACAAATGAATTGTATTATTAGTTACTTTTGTGATGTGTGTGAGTGTATATGTGTGTGTTTCCAGTTTTATTATTTTTGTCCTTTCAGAATCTTGAAAACTTGAAATTGTATAGTACATATTGTCAATAATTATTCTGTGGTCAAGGTTATTACATATTTGATTACAACATGTACTTAGCTCCCCAGGAAAATCAATATCTCTTAATATCTCTACATCTCTTACGGTGAGACTCAATTTGACATTAATCCCTCTCACCCCATAAAACCTCATTAGTTACTGTTTTAAGAGAGTAGGTACAATTGGTCTTATTGTATTAAGGGTTACATTTACCACCAACGAGTGGTGATCAGATCAGTCGTCCAAAATAGATTCATTCGCATAGCCACCAGAGCCCGGTGTTTTTTTTATAGTAAAGGGTGACAAACGAGCACACAGTCCACCTGATGGTAAATGGTTGCTGCAGCCCATAGATATCTACATCTACCCTTTATTACAAATCAAAATGCAGATTCGTTGTCACCCGTCAGAACTAAGATGGAATGCCTCATTTCCAGTAAAAAGGGGCTCCGGTTCTCTACACTCACTATACGAAACACAGCAGCGTCAAGCTGCTTTTTCACGCCGGTCTTCTATGAGAGTGTGGTCCTTCCCCGGTCGAGCCAACCCATTCGAGCTATAAATATACTACTAATATAGCTGCAGCATGACTCTACCACGTTGAAGCCAAACCATTCGTGCTACAACTATACTACTAATATAGCTGCAGCATGGCTCTACCACGGTACCAGCGAAACTCAAATTTACACAGAGATTGTAATCTTCTGACGATATCTGAGTATCTCAAGGAAATGTCTCGGCGCTATTTCGAGAGATCCGTTGTTGAATGCATATCCGTTGTCACCCCTGAGGGCTAAGATAGAATGCCTCGTATCCTTTTATTTACTATATATATTATAGTATAGTAAAAAAAGGTCTCCGGCTCTTTACAATCACCATACGAAACGCAGCAGTATTGAGCTACTATTTTACGCTGGTATATCATGAGAGCGTAGTCCTTCCCCAGTCGCGCCGACCTATTTGCTACGACCTATTTGCTTTACCGCTAAAAAGAACCCCTTTGTCGTATCTCCTCAGTTTCAAGACAATCCCCTTCTTGCCTCAGTCAGTATCGGATTTCTTGGAGTCGACATATCGAGTGACGTGCAGTTTCGTGGTCACTTGGAAGAGAAGGCCAAATTGGCCTGTAAAAAGCTTGGCGTGCTCAGCAGAGCGGGACAGTATTTTATGCCGGCACAACGCCTGCAATTTTATAAGTCGCAGGTTCAGCCGCACATGGAATACTATTCCTATCTCTGAGCAGGGGCTCCCCAGTGCCAGCTCCTTCCACTTGACCGCATTCAGCGCAGAGCGGCTCGAATCGTCGACGACCGAGTCCTTTCCGATCGGGTCGACTCATGGGCACTGCGGAGAGATGTTGCATCCCTTTGCATTTTCTTTCGCATCTACCACGGGGAGTGGTCTGAGGAATTGTTCGGATTAATCCCAGCCACCAAATTTCACGAACGCACCATCCACACCATCTGGATGATTGGATCCACCACTGTGCGATTTAGAAGATGTTTTCTTCCTCGCACGACTTCCTTGTGGAAACGATTACCATCAGCGATTTTTCCGGACCGATACGACTTAGGGACCTTCAAGAAAAGAGCGTACTCGTTTTTAAAATGCCGGCAACGCATCTGCAATTCCCTCCCTGGTGTTGCAGTTGTTCATGGGCGGCGGTAGTCACTTACCATCAGGTGAGCCGCATGCTCGTTTGCCCCCTTTCCTAAAAAAAAACCTTAATATAGCTGCCACATGACTTTACTTAATATAAATAATCCCCAAAGCACGGTTCTGATCCACCTGAGTCCGGTATGAGGTTGCCATTCGAGAACCAATTGTCAATATTGGTACACTGTTGACGAAACTATCGCATGAAATAAGTACATACAAAAACATACAGAAGAATTGTAAGCCTTTTTCGAAGTCGGCTGAGAATCGGTTCATAATACACAACATATCGCGTAACATATATATAAATAATTGTGAAATTCAGAGCCTTTTGTTTTTTTGTGTTCTGCTAAAAGTCCGAACAACATTATGGTTCATTCGTTTGGGAGCTACGATGCCACAGACATACATACACACACACACACACAAACACACACATACACACACACACACACACACACGCACGCACACACACACACACACACACACACACACACACACACACACACACACACACACACACACAGGTACACAGATACACATGTTAAACATATAATATTCCTCTGTTTGAGTTGGGGGTTACAAACTAGAGGTCACTGGTTAAGCTTCTATCGGAGTTATACAGTTTGTTTTTAGATTTTTTTTTCCGCACAAAGGAAAGTTATTACACATTACACGGGAACCAATATGGGTACCTCATGTTTACTATCGATAAAGCGTGACATCTGGAATTAAACCAATCTACATAGAGAATAGTCATGTTTTTATATTATGTTGAATTTTTTTTTGTAGTCAAAGAGATACCGACTTAATTTTATTAAAGAAAGCCATACCTAGCATCTACATAGTTCACGACTCTTATATTGCGTTCAAATTAAATTTAATAATCATTTATCCTCGTGTTCCTGATAAAAATGATATTTTGAATAGAATTTATTTTATACTATAATTAAAAATGTGCATACTCCTGAAGACTGTATAATATCTACCATGTATTCTCCCAATAATTTAACATGTTTTTACCAATAGAGTTTTTCCTATTTAGATACATCATTTACTTGAATAATTTCTTATTGTATTGTATTAATTGTATGGTATTCCTACTTCAAATTAATCCAAAATTAAGTTGCATGACCCAATCAGTGAATGTTATATACACTTCTTATTGATATGCATATCATAGAGTATAAAAATGTGTATGTATTTGTGTATATGTCATATATGTGTATTGTAAGTCATATATGTGTAGTGTAATTGTTAAATAAATAAAATAAGTGATTTTATAAAAAAGGGTTATTATAAAATTAAGGAAGTTATGGATGACAATAACCCCTGGGAATGGTGGGATCGCTTCCAAGATATTTCTAAAATGATTTAAACAGTAACTTTAATTATTGTAAACTGTTCTTTGTTACAAAACAAAAGTGCCGCTGGATATCTTGCTGGCTTTTCCCAGGACAGAGATATTTTCCGATACCTGTAGTAAATTAAACATAAGAGTGACTTTCAATGAGTATTATTTATAATCTATACTCATTATGTCTATATTGAATAAAAAATTCTACTTCTATTTTTATATGCTTAGAGAAAATGAGTAGGTATATACAAAAAAAGTATGTTGCTAGAACGACCATTATGTTGATTATATGATACAAATAAAATGTGTCATTAGATAATTTGTAATTTTATTAGATTACGATAATAATGACGATCATCATCATCACTACAGCCCTCAAAATAATGTGCACCCGTGGACAATCCACGTTTACTACCGCAACTTTGCTCTTCTTATTTACCCTCCCTCAACATTGTTACACTGTTGCTTACTTAAAAACTTATCGAGCTATAATATGGCCGGCAAGTGACGCTACTTCAGGTAATTGATTATTTGAGCTTTAAGTGATAGCTTCTCAATAGATTAGGGTAGATCTATCCATATCTCGCTAAGCGACCTTGAGATTCATATCTATACCGAAGGCCCTCTGTTTCTCCACCATATGGTGATAGATAATAATCAATTGATAGTAATACCTCGTATCATGTCGTTTGATTCATGATAGGCCGCATATTTGGTGACAAGAGAAATTCAGATAAAAAGTAATAGAATTACAAAAGTGGCGGACCTCGATCCAATAATAATCAACGTATATTTACGGTATCTTCTACCTATACGTCGCATACTTACACTTACGTAGTATACAAAGTATACACTTACAAACGTCTTCATTCTCTTTGAAAGTTGTCGTACATTGCACCTACCATCCAAACCATCTATTCATTACAGCCTCCTAAAACCACTAAACTCCACCTTTGAACATATACTTTTCCTAAGATTGCCTCACAATGACACGATTTGTCCTGACATATCAGGACTTGAGGGCTCTTGTCAGGATTGCGGTCGGATTTAGGAAATGTCAGGATTTTTTGATTTTTCAATAGAATACAGTAAGTTTTCGCGCGGTAGGGGTGTAATATGAGACGTAATTGATCGCGAGAGTGCACAAAACCAGTAATTGATTTGTGTTTTTTTTTTCGTGCTTTTTCTGGAAATCAGGTTATTTGTAAGGACTTTTAAATTTTCTATCAGGTAATCCTACACACAAAGGGGTTACTGGTCCTAGTTGACAGTCATGACAGGCGCATTGATAACTGTATTTTTTAATTTCTTAAATATAGAAGAAGACCCAGCTGCCAATATCCTATTTTGCTTCCCTCTGTCGCCTCTTACGTTACCCACGGTATGATAAGTAGTAGATATTCTTATACTGCCACTACACGGCAAATTCATCAATATATCGGAACATCTTCAATTATTAGTACAACCTTGCAAAGTCGACTGCTCAACATAGAACTCACTTTAGATTGCCTCACAAGGTGGTTACTTGCCATAGTCCCTACTAATGGCAGGCAGGTTGGCAACAGCAGTTTATAAGTTTGATTTATTATCGGGAAGGTGCTGCTACCCATCCTCTATTTCAGTTTCCATCTGCAGCCTCATACGACACCCAAGGGACGATATGAGGTACTAGATATTCTTACACTGCCACTACACGGTTCTGCAACACCATCATGGTTGATAACCATCAATACAGCCTTTAAAAGTGCACTTCAGTATTTATATATACCGACCCATCGTAGATCCGGGCACAACCTCATCATTTAAAACCTTAAGCCTACCTTTTACCTCTAGGCTCTGCGTACTTCCCCCTTTTAAATATAACTAGCAAGTTGATGTTTTGATAACTATTCAATTTGATGGTATGGGGCAATCAGCCGAGGATAGTATAGTGTATTGACTAAGCTTAACGTGCCTTTCCAATCTCGCCTTGAAGATAACTACATTAATTTGTTGGAAATATGCACGTATGGCGAACGACGGAGTAAACAATTTGATTTTAATTCTTTGTAATCTCGGCAACGGGGTGGAGATTGACAACTGATTGTTTTTTTTTATAGGAAAAGGGTGACAAACGAGCACACAGTCCACCTGATGATAAGTGGTTGCTGCGGCCCATAGACATCTACATCTATCCTCTATTACAAATCAAAATGTAGATGTGTTGTCACCCGTGAGGACTAAGATGGAATGCCTCATTTCCAGTAAAAAGGGCCTCCGGCCACCTGCACTCACCAAGCGAAACGCAGAGGTAAACCTCTACTTCACGCTGGTTTTCTGTGAGGTCGTGGTACCACCCCGGTTCGAGCCGGCCCATCCGTGCGACAGCCAAAAGCTGCCGCGTGGCTCTACCACTGTTAATTTTTTTTATTTTAACAGTGGTAGATTGTTTTAATAGTGGTGGATTGTTGGATTGTTGAAGGGAGAGGGAGAATCAACGATAAAAACGACTTACCTTTCCCATTTCTCTGTATTTTAGCTTTTCCTCATTTTCCGAATACAAGTCTTTGACATACTTATTGTGCTCGGTGACTGATTTTTCGGCTAATTGTACAAATTTAATTTACCTTAGGATACCATGGAATGTTTTTCCCAGGACACATAATTTTTTAGGTGGGCCTTAGCTATTTATTTTTAACAACTTTACATTTTAACTACTAACCAGGTTGTGTAAATAACAAAAAACAATATTCTTTTTTCAAAACGTTCTCATAAATAGCAATATCCATCACTTTATACTTACAGGTAACTAGATTTTATTGCTATAGATAGTAGGTACAGAATATATTAATATTGCATTTACTTTAAAAGCGCAATATTAAAGCTACCAACGCACCGAGTTGAGAAATTCCAACAAAGGATATATTGCATGCCTTAAGTGCAAGCGCGTAGGTATGTCTTACTAGCGACTAAAAATCGAGATTCCAAAGTTTCTGAATCGTATTCGTATTAGATATCGATTCTGAAATCGTATCTAACAGTCATATTGAACATATAAATGATATAAAAAGCACATTGTTAGAAAGATAAATGATTGTTGAACTTATTTATTTAAAAAAAAGTGGTTATAGTGGCTTATAGTCTAGATTTATCGAGTCGGCATTGAGAGGTAAACATGATAACTTTTGTAAATATCAATTGCTTAACTCAATCTATTTTTTTATCTGTTCATTTATCACGTGGAAAGCCATGGAATGTTAAAAAAAAATTTAAAAAAATTCACTAAATACCCTTTGCATCACAGATCACTCGCACATCGTGCTAGGCCGCCGTCGTGAGTAGATTACTGTATAATTTGCTTATAGCAGCGGCAATAGGCAGCAAAAATATCGATCGCTTTAGAAATAGAAAATATTCCAAAAACCAAATTTTACTTTATTTATTACTTACTTACATTACAATCCTACCTATAAAATACGTACTTGACACTATTTTTATAATCATAGATTTTTATTACAATATTTTGTTTCGCTAAAAGTACATAGGATTCTTATATAAATATACTTATACGTCTTGGACCTGTAACCTGAAGGTGTACTTCTGTATCTGCTACTGGAACTCCTCGACGAATAGGACTAGATGTGCCCATATTGTGCTAGTTATGTTAGTTATGACGAGACCTTACCTCCGGACAGTGGCGGATTATCCCTAGGCGCGTGCCTAGAGGCGTACTTCGGTGAATGCTAATGGTACTCCTCGAAGAGAAGAACTAGTTGTGCCGAGTTTGGCTTCGTTTTGTTATTTATGATGAGACATCACCTCAGGACTTCATAGAGTGATATGAAGGCGAACTACGATGAATACTATAGGAACTCCTCGAATATAAAAATCAAATGTGCCGAATTTGGCCTCGTTTTCTTAGTTATGATGAGATCTTACCTCGAGACTTGATAGAGTGACCTGAAGAAATACTTTGGAGAATGCTACTGGAACTCCTCAAAGAGTAGAACTATGTGTGCCGAGTTTGGCCTCGTTTTGTTAGTTATGATGAGACCTTATCCTTGGACTTGATAGAGTGACCTGAAGGTGTACTTCAGTGAATTCTGATGGAACTCCCCGACCAGTAGTACTAGGTGTGTCAAAGACAACAACAAAATTACTTCGGATCATAGACGGGTTGAACGCGCAGTTCCACAGAGATTTCAGGACCTCTGCTTTTTATACTTTACAGTGCGGATGTTGTTAATAATATACAGCATTATAAGTTGCACATGTATGCAGACGACTTACAAGTAGGACCTACATATTTCTTTTAAGCCCTGTGATACAGAAATAGCATTGGTGAAACTTAATACCGACCTGAATCGCATATCTCCGTGATCTGAGTGTAATACACCAGTTCTGAATCCGAATAAAACAAAATACATGATTCTCGAAACGCTAACACAAGTACGGAATAGATAACTTCTAAATGTCCCGCGGTTGACATAAATAAGGATACAATTGAAAGAGTCCATGAAGCGAGAAATCTTGGTGTAGTGATGGATAAGAAGCTGTAATTCGAGAAGCATATTTTCGACATTGCACGTAATTACTTCTTTAGGCTAAAAGCGCTATATCGAATTCGTAATTACCTAAGCCTGACTCTGCGTGTTAACCTATGCGAGTCGCTCGTTCTCTCAAAATGTAACTATGCCGATTCTCTCATTGGACCGGGGCTTCCATTTTATAACAAAGTCAATATATTAAAGTGGACTTCCACAGACGACTACCCTTTGCCACGCTTTTGTTTGGTATAGTAATAATTTATAATTAAAAATTTTGTACAACCGACTTCAATTTAAATTATTAAGAATAATTCAAAAACTATTGGTCAGACCTTGATTAAATTTATTTATACGAGGGTGGATTGAAAAGTACTCGGCCTAACACAGATCCATTCAATTCTAAAAATCAAATCTAGTCTATCTAGTAATCTATTTAGTTCAGTTCAGACTAGTTCATTGTGTGAAGTTCGAAACGTGTGCGATAATTAGTTGTGATTTTTTAAAATTTATTAACAAAGTAATCGGACATAATTTCCGCGAATGGAGCAAATCGAGCAGCGTGCCGTCATTAAGTACCTCCATAAGAAGAGGCTATCATCAAAAGCCATCCATGATGACATGGTCAGTACACTAGGCGATTGTGCTCTGTCATATTCATCCGTCAAAAAATGGATAGCAGAATTTAAGCGTGGTAGAGAGAGTGTGAAAGATGAACCCCGCTCTGGAAGGCCTTCGACGTCAACTACTGACGAAAATATTAAAAAAGTACTTGATTTAATAATGGGAGACCGCAGATTAAAAATTAGAGAGATAGCCGAGATTATAGGCATCTCTTATGAATGAACTCAAAACATTATTGTCAACGAGTTGGGTTTCCACGAGGTGTCTGCGAGGTGGGTTCCGCGACTGCTTTCAGTTGAACAAAAAAGGACGCGATTAACTATTTCACGCGACTGTTTGGAGTTATTTGAAGCCGATGCAGATGATTTTTTGAATCGTTTTGTTACTATAGACGAAACATGGGTTCATTACTGTACACCGGAAACAAAACAACAATCAAAACAGTGGAGAAGACCTGGTTCACCACCCCCTAAAAAGGCTAAGTCGATTTTGTCGGCAAAAAGGGGGTGGCTTCAGTATTCTGGGACTCGAAAGGTGTGATTATGATTGATTATCTTGAAAGGGGTCAGACTATAAACTCTGATTACTATTGCACCTTACTACGTCGTTTACGAGAGGAAATAAAAGAAAAACGTCGAGGAATGCTCAGAAGAAAAGTCCTGTTTCATCAAGATAACGCCCGTGTTCACACGTCAGTACAGTCAATGGCTGAAATTCACAACTGTGGCTTTGAAATGTTACCGCATCTGCCGTATTCACCTGATCTGGCACCATCAGACTTCTTTCTGTTCCCTAACCTAAAAAAGCACTTGGGAGGTCAAAGATTTTCGACAAACGGCGAGGTCAAAGCAGCTGTAGACGCATATTTTGACTCTAAGGAAGAATCATTTTTTTTCAACGGTCTAAATGCTTGGAAGGGGAGGTGGCAAAAAAAACTTGATGGTGATTATGTAGAAAAATAAAAATATAACTGATTTAGTATGTGTTTATTTTCTTGGTTAGGCCGAGTACTTTTCAATCCACCCTCGTATATATTATGGAATCACATGAAAAGCACCAGCTTTCAAATAAAAAAAGAATTGTTGAAATTCACCCAAAGTTATGAGGTGACACACTCATAAAAAATATTCTCGTATAGTAGAATTGTGTAGTCCTTTTTGAAGTCCGTAGAAAAACAAAAAAACAATATATCTTGTTATAAACAAGCTTGATTGGGCCAAACATTACAATAAATACATAATCTCAGTTCAGTTGATCAAAAATTAGCCACTCTGGAGGAAGTTTAAAATACAATAATGTAACAGAGTGTTGGAACAACCTGCAAACAAACCGTTAATTTTTGTAATGCTATATAAGGGAGGCGCCCTTACGTAGCCTTATAACTTCTATATAAAACTTCTATAGATATTGAATACACCTTAATATACCTTTAATAATGTATATTAAGGTGAATAATATGAAGTAATGAATATACCTTTTGGAAATAAACGGCTAATTCTACTATTAATCCATTTACATTTTATTATTTTTTTATTTAATTTTAAAAAGCAGGAGCTAGCTTGCACTCACTCAGTTGCCTCGGGGTATGGGCTGGACTGAAAACCTGTGTTATCACTGAGTTCGGTCCTTTTCACAGTTTCATGGTGCAGTATATGTTTTTTTATAAGTGTATTATAATGTTTGTCAATTATATTTAATTTAGTTTTATTTTAGGTAGAGCCACGCGGCAGCTTTTGCTGTCGCACAGATGGGCCGGCTCAAACCGGGGTGGTACCACGACCTCACAGAATACCAGCGTGAAGTAGAGGTTTACCTCTGCGTTTCGCTTGGTGAGTGCAGGTGGCCGGAGGCCCTTTTTACTGGAAATGAGGCATTCCATCTTAGTCCTCACGGGTGACAACGCATCTGCATTTTGATTTGTAATAGAGGATAGATCTAATGTCTATGGGCCGCAGCAACCACTTACCATCAGGTGGACTGTGTGCTCGTTTGTCACCTTATCCTATAAAAAAAAAATATCTTTTTGCATTTAATAACTTTTTACTTGTTGTGTTGAATGCTTAAACTGGAATAAACGCATTTTTCTTTCTTAATACTCGCTTAATAAGGCGATAATTATATTAAAGCCACAAACGTGAGAATAAACAAAAACACAGGTGATCGATGCGAATAAACTTTATAATAAAGACTTTCCTTTATTTAATAAAAATACGTGTATATATATTATGCGCCTTTCTATGGGATACTAGGAGAAAGGCTCATGTCCACATATGTGGTAGAGCCACGCTGCAGCTATATTATGGTTGAAGCATAATGTAGCTGCAGCGTATGAATGGGTCGGCTCGAAAAGGGAACGACCATGCTCCCACAGTACCAGCGTAAAATAGCAGCGTAATGCTGCTGTGTTTCATATGGTGAGTGTAGAGAACCAGAGACCTACAGGAAAAGAGAAAATTTATATATTCCATCTTAGTCCTTGTGGGTGACAATGCATATGCATTTTGTGATTGCAATATTTCGCGAAATTCATAAAACTAAAAATATAATTGATGAGTGCGGCGTTCAGTTAACACAAAATTTGTTATATTTTGATTAAACTCTTTGACCTAATGAAGATGCAAGCGAGCGTAATAAATGACTCGTCCGTGTTGTATTTCCCTTTTGTTTTTCAGCACACAAAGGGGAGCTATTATTAATTTCAATGTTACTGATGCGGTCTCACAGGTTTTTTTTATATGAAAAACGTGTTTTATTAAAACTCTATCATAAAGAGTAAAGTGCATCGTTTTATGTAACATTAATTTAAACCTTTTTTTTGTAATATTACACTTTATTAAGAAGTAGTAAATGACTTTGAAAACTAAAGAATTAATAATACAAACCACACTAAGGCTTCCGTAGTCAGGGCCTTAATTCTTAGATACAATAATATGTCTAAACATCAACTTCAGAAGCTATTATGTGAATTTTTTTACATAATGACCCTTTTGAGATGAGTGAATAATATCACAAGTTTAAGGCTACAATTAATATCTTGTAAAGTAACTATACGAAATATATTCCATTATATTCTTTTATTATTATGGGAAGTTATTTTTATAGAAGCGAGTGAACTACCTTCTTACTCTAAATAGTATTAAAAGTTTACGCTCGAATGTCGGCGAACTGCAGTGTGCAGAAAAATCCTATATAGGTTTATGTTGCACTGTACTTATGAGCAGTGTATGTTATGGATTTTGTAGTTATACAATAAAAACAAAAAATCGGTTTGGCCGCTTTTCCGAGATAAAAAAACGTATTCCTCGTTTTTGAACTCGGTTATTAAAATATTTTTTTTTATTAAATTGAAGTGACGATCGCTCTTACATTCCACCTGATGGTAAGTGCCTACTGCAACACACAGATTTAAATAAAGAAAGCTACAGGTGCGTTGTCATCTCTGAGGACTGTCATAAATGCTTCAGCATATATTACTGTGATATCACGAATTAGTCGGTTCAACAGCGTAAGAACCACGCTCTCACATAATGTTGCTGTGTTTCGTATGATGAGTCTAAAGAACATGAAGTCCTTTTGGCCGGAAACGAGGCATTCCATCTTCATCCTCGGGGTTGACAAAGCATCTTCATTTTAATTATTGATCGAGGATAAAGGTCTATGAGCCCCAGCATCCAATTTTCATCAGGTGAACTGTGTACTCGTTTTAGAATAGAATAGAGTACACATAGTATTTATTGAAAGTATTTTTTTACTTTTACCAATTGTTAGCAAAGAACCTCTGTCCCGGGAAGAACCAGCAAGAAACCCAGCGGGATATTTTTTTCAAAAAAAGCAAAATTTAAAATATAATATTTTACACAATTGTTATGAAAACATTTAAAAATAACATTGTAGCTATCACCTCATTCCCAGATGTTATTATCAATCATGATCTCTTTAGTAGTGTAATGACCCTTAATAGACAATTTTTGCTTAATAAATAAGTTAAACCTTTTGATAGAAAAGGTCTGCATATTTTCTGGGACTTTTTTGTAAAAGCGTATACATTGCCCCACGAAGGTTTTACTGACTCTTTGGAGTCGAGTAACTGGTATAACTAAATTGTGCTTGTTCCTAGTAGATCACTATTTTAACAAAACTATTTTTGTTTTTGTGTACATACATTAAATTCTCGTAAATATATTGAGAGGCTAAAGTTAATATAAACATTTCTTTAAAATTTTCTCTAAGGGATCCCTTCGTACCTACGTTATAAATTGCTCTTATGGCTCTCTTTTGCAAAACAGAGATAGTTTCAATGTCAGTCGCATTAACCCATAGCAAGATTCCATATGACATTATGCTATGAAAATAACTAAAATAAACTAATCTAGCTGTTTCAACACATGTAAGGCAAATAATCTTTTATATGTTGCAGAATACGGAATATGTTGAAGAACTAAGTTTGCTGGCTAGTTTAGATATATGAGGGCTCCAATGAAGCTTCGCGTCAACTATAATTCCGAGAAAAACTGTGGATTCAACAAGGCCCACTCCCCATGTAAAAGCGCATTGGTATTCACATGTTTAACATTAGGTGTAGTGAAATTAATACATTTCCTTTATTACCATTCAGAAGCAAATTATTATCGTTAAAACAGTGTAGTACTTTTGATATAGCATTATTCACTTCGTCATATTTCAATAATTGCCTTTTTAATCGTAAAATTTATGAAGTATCATCAGCAAATATTACTATATCATGGTTATTCCCTACCAAGTAAGGTAAGTCATTAATATAAACTAAGAACAGAAACGGACCAAGAACTGAGCCCTGAGGAAGACCCATAGATACAATCGATCAGGAAGAACTGCATCCCATTAATAACAACTGTTTGTATTATTTAGATATGACATAATAAGTTTAAGCGCTGTGTTTTTACACCATAGTGATGTAGCTTCCTGATTAATGTCTGTGTTTAATAAATAATTTAAACCTTTTGATAAAAAAGGTCTGCATATTCTCTGGGACTTTGTTGTAAAGGCGTATACATTGCCCCATGAAGGAATTACTGACCCTTTGGAGTCGAGTAACTGGTATAAGTAACTTGTGCTTGTTCCTAGTATTTACAGAATATACATCACTATTTTTAATATCATTATTTAGATTTTAAAAAACCAAAGTTAATATATCTATTTCTTTAAATTTTCTCTAAGGGATTCCTCCGGATCTGGGTTATAAATTGCTCTTATGGCTCTCTTTTTCAAAACAAAGATAGTTTTAATGTCAGTCGCATTACCCCATAGCAAGATTCTATATGACATTATGCTATGGAAATAACTAAAACTAATCTAGCTGTTTCAACACATGTAAAGCATGTAATCTTTTTACAGCATATGCTGCAGAACTAAGTTTGCTAGCTAGTTTAGATATATGAGAGTCCCATTGAAGCTTCGCGTCAACTATAATTCTGAGAAAAACAGTGGATTCAACAAGACCCAGCTCTTCCACATTTAAAGCACATTGGTATTCACCTGTTAAACATTAGATGTAGTGAATTTAATACAATTCGTTTTATTACGATTCAAAAGCAAATTATTAACATTAAACCAGAGTACTACTTTTGATATAACACTTTGTCGTATTTCAATAATTGCCTTAATGACAACTGTTTGCGTTCTTTTATTTAGATATGACATAATAAGTTTAAGCGCTACGTCTTTTACACCATAGTGATGTAGCTTCCTGATTAATGTCTCATAGTGAACACAGTCGAAAGCTTTGGAAAGATCAACAAATATACCCAAAGCATCTTATGAATTTTCCCATGCACGGAAAATATGTCTTATTAGCTCAATACCAGCATCAGTTAACGAGCAACCCCTTGTAAATCTTAACTGATTGTTATGGAGTAATTTATTTACGTTAAAAAAACTTAACATTTGTATTAGAATAATTCTTTCAAAAATTTTACTGTTTGGTGGCAGTACAGAAATAGGTCTAAAATTAGTGGGATCCAATTTACTGCCAAATTTAAATGAAGGTATAACTTTACTTTGTTTCATTAAATCAGGAAACACAGATTCGATACTAGCATTGAAATTAATATAAATTTGGGGTGCGATTGCATCTATTATAGACGCATAACTTTAATATAAATCCCCCATAGATCAGCTGTTTTCTTAATATCAATAGTGTTGAAATATTTTACAATATCATCTGATAATATTTTATGAAATGCAAATCCTTTTTTACAGACATTTACATTTTGTTTGAGTAATGACTCGGCGATAGCAGTCGAGGAATTGAGTGAATTTGTAGTCAAGATCGGAATCATTATTCATCATCATCATTACAGCCCTTCACAAGTCCACTGCTGAACATAGGCCTCCCCCAAAGAATGCCACAAAGCACGGTCCTGAGCCACCTGCATCCATCGACTTCCTGCATATCTTACCAGGTCGTCACTCCATCTAGTGGGGGGACGCCCTACACTTCGCTTGCCGGTACGAGGCTGCCACTCGAGAACCTTTCTTCCCCATCGGTTGTCGGTTCTTCGAGCTATATGGCCGGCCCATTGCCACTTCAGCTTACTAATCCGTTGGGCTATGTCGGTCACTCTGGTTCTACTGCGGATATCCTCATTTCTGAGTTTATCAAGATCGGAATGTCGGTAAAATATTGTTGAAAAGCCGTTGCAACGTCTTGGTCTGATTTTGTCAAATTATTGTTAAAATGTAATTGAAAATTTGAGTTGTGTATTTTCATCTTGCCAGATTCACTATTAAATATGCTCCAAGTTATTTTAAATGTATTATAGGCATTTTTGATTCCGTTTCTTCTGTCTTAAATATAAAAACTTGACTGCACAACACACTCTTTTAAATATCTTGGAATATTCTTTTACATACTCGTATTCTCTAAATGAAACACTTGCCATACTTGACTTTGACATATTTATTCTGTTTATTAAGTTTAAGCGAAACTTCCTCCATTATTTTTTCAAAATAATCATACATAGAATGTGGGGGTCTGTAAACACTGGCAACAATTATGTGCTCGATCTCAACACATGCCATTTTTACAGTTCGCTCAACAGAGCGCTTCACAATATTCTTACGTATGTCACCCTTATTTTATTAAAGAAAGAAGTGAGGCACGCGAACTTTTACTCGTGTATTACGAAATTACCTTTCTTTGTTCTTTGTATCCATGGACTGAAATCGGCATGTAATTATCAGGTAAGCTGATCGCTTGTTTAGTGTTCCTGATGTTATAGGGGTGGGTTGCTATTAAAAAATAGTGTAAAATAAGTTACTAAAGAATTTGTATGAATTTTTGCAGTTGGGCTGACAATATCGATCACGTTGATAATAAGGTAATTATGTTCGCAGTTCAAAATTACAATAGTGATAAAGTGTTAATAGAATGCGTGTAGAAACAAATATACGTGGTCCATAGAGGCAATCTTTATTTTCTCTGCGGAGACATAGACCGCAATGCGGCCAAATATTTACTTTCGATACTGTCTTAAAGAGCTTGCGGCATTATATTTGCGTTGCTTTACTAACAAATAGTAGGAATAAACATGGATTTCTGAGAATCCTTAAGGTTAAACCGCAGTCATTAAGGAGTATGCTAGGGCTAAATCTGAATGATATGGCGAGAAATTATGAGATAAGCGAAAAGTGCAGTTTACAAGATGATGTTGTGACTTGAATTAAGAAAGGAATATTTCGTTGGTTTGGTCATAAACAAGTAGAAAGAGTGAACTAGGAATGTGCAAAGCTTTATGTTGCAGAAGTGAACGGCTGAGTCGGGAAGGGACGCCCTAGACAACAGTGTATCGACAAAATTGGCAATATATTGAACATGGGCCAGATTAAGAGTACCCTTAACCGATGAGCATGTATGCGTTGGTATATGGATGTTAAGGTGGCGAGAGAGGTGTGCCAGGATCGTTCCAAATGGAAGTCTGTAGACTCTGCCAACGCCTCTGTGTAACAGACTGAGTGTTTATGATTATGATATGATATGATCTTAAGGTCAGATTAAAAAAAAAATTTAAGACAAATCAGAAAGAGCACCAGGATTATTGTAAATACGCCCTGCCATGTACTTTATTATTTATACAAAGAATAAAGATCTTCACAGATAGCTACCTTAAGATGGACTTCGTTAACTGTATTAAGAAAAAATGGCTAAATTTCACTGCCATGTGAATGTTGACACAAACACCACCCATGTCACAGATAAATAAAGAGTTTGAAAAAGATATATTTTACATTTTCATGTGTTGTTTATGTATGTGAAATCATTTGTTTATATATGTATATTTATAAACAAACACACACGCACACAAGCCACACTCACGCGCACACACACACACACACTCACGCGCGCACACACACACAAACACACACACACACACACACACACACACACACACACACACTTAGTTTACTTGCTTCACTTTGTTGAACTTATTTTCATTTATATATTTAATGTAGTAGATACCACTTAAGAATCCATTATTGGCTCTTATAACTATTTCATACGTGGTAGAGCCATACTGCAGCTATATTAGTAGTATAGTTGTGGCACGAATGGGTCGACTCGACCGGGGAAGGTCCATGCTCTCACAGAGTAACAGCGTGGTGAGTGTAGAGAACCGGGGACCCTTTTTACTGGAAAAGAGGCATTCCATCTTAGTCCTCACGGGTGACAACGCATCTGCATTTTGCATTTGCAAAATTGTCATTGTATATCCATAAGAGGTGTTGGCATGCTACAAATAAAACAAAAAAATATAAACCGTTTTGGATTGTGCAATAATGTTAGTTTTAAAAGTGCAGTGATGAAAACGCAGTCTATGGTGACAAGGACAATGGATACCATTTAATAGTGATAGTAATAAAAATTTATTATTATCTGTAAGAACTAGATTATAATATTGATTATATATAATGATTTCTTGTGTTTACGCGAATACAATACATTAAATAAAACAAATTTTACAGATTTTATAGCGTATAATATAAAAATTTTAAATGAGTTGAGCTAAGAGTTTTCTTTTAATAAGAAGGGCCAAATGAGCATGCTGGTCACCTGATGATAAGTGATTACCACTGTCTATGAACAACAACCGACAACACCAGGGTAATAGCAGATGCGTTGCCGGCCTTTTAAAAAAAGTAGACTTAAAGGTCTCTAAGTCGTATTGGCCATGAAAAATCGCTGATGGTAGTCGATTCTACAAGGAAGATGTGCGAGAAAGAAAACTTAAAAACAACTTAATTTTTAACCTTTAACACGACGCACGCACGCATACACGCACCCATGCACGCACGCACGCAAGTACGCACACACGCTCACACGCACGCACGCACGCACTTACTACTACTTCCATTTGGTACAATCGTGACACACCTCTCGCGCCTCCTTTACATCCATATATCTACGCTTACACGCTCGTCGGTTAAGGGTACTCATAATCTGACCCATTTTCAATATATCGCCAATTTGGTCGGTAAACCTTCGTCTAAGGCGTCCCTTCCCGACTCTGCCGTTCATTTCTGCAACATACATTTGCTTTGTCACTCTTTCCTCGTTCATTCTTTCTACATGACCAAATTACAATTCCCATTCAAATTAAACAGTGGTAGAGCCACGCGGCAGCTTTTGCTGTTGCACGGATGGCACTCACAGAATACCGACGTGAAGTGAAGCAACATCAGGGGACTTCATTCCCACCTTAACGCTGTCCATTATCATCTAGAGACGGCGAAGCCGGCCTTGCTCTTTTTAATCGATACTCAGGTGTCTTCTCCAGCTGATACTTCATATCTCTCCTACCTGGAGTACAAATTAGAACACTCCTTTGTGCCCCGGGCTGGAGTTTGCGTATACGTCAGAGAGGACATCTGTTTTTGACGCCTCGGCAGTCTTGAAGGTACGGACCTGCCCATCCTATGGCTGCGCGTAGACAGCGACGACCATCCCTGTGTCTACCAGTGCCTCTATAGGTCCCATAGCGATAATGCCGACACAGACCGACTCATCGACCACGTCCAAATGGCTGCAGACTCCGTGCTACAACAGGTCCCATTCGCAGAAATCATCGTGATACTCGGTGATTCCAACACCCACCACGCTGAATGGCTTGGTTCTCGTTTAACCGATCATGCGGGTAGATCTGTCTATGACTTTGCCTTGGCATATGGTCTAACACAACTGGTTACTTCGTCTACGCGGATCCCAAATGTGGAAGGCCATGTACCTTCCCTGTTGGACCTTCTGCTGACCTTTCATCCAGACGGATATCAGATATCCGTCAATGCCCCTCTGGGCTCTTCGGACCATTGTCTGATCCGGAGTACGGAGCCACTCACGCTCCAATCACAGTTGCTATCTGCAGCTTGCCGCCGTGTTTGGCACTATAGGTCAGCCGATTGGGACGGGTTGCGGTCTTTTTTGCATCCTACCCTTGGGGGCGGGTTTGCTTCTTGCCGGAAGATCCCAGCGTTGTTGCAGATTCTGTTGATGATGTGATACTTCAGGGTATGGAACGTTTTATTCCATCTTCTGTGGTGCCCATTGGAGGCAGATCCCAGCCATGGTTTGGTCGCTCCTATGATACAGCATCACGCTATAAGCAGAAGTGCTACCGGGCCTGGGCTGACGCATCAACGTCTCGGGATGTAAACACCAGCGTGCTTAAAAAGAAGTATAATTCCGCCTCCAGGTCCTTCAAAAGCGTCATTGCCAAGGCAAGCTCTGAGCACATCCGCAGAATTTGCGGGAAGCTAGTTCGCCTTCCTTCGGGAACCCGTGCATTCCGGTCTCTCGCCAAGGCTGTCTAATAGAACTTCTGTCAGCCATCTCTTCCATCTCTGCACAGAGAGGACGACTCCCTGACCCATGCTGAAAAGGAGAAAGCCGATCTGTTGAGCTCTCTCTTTGCGTCCAACTCGACTCTAGATGATGGGGGGAACACACCGCCGACCATCTCGCGATTTGAGTGCTCCATGCCGGATTTGTGGTTTACAGAGCGCTCGGTTTGCAATGCACTCCTTCAACGACTGAGTTCTTTCTGATCGGCTTGATGCACTGGCACTGCGTAGAGATGTTGCATCTCTTTGCGTATTTTATCGCATCTATCACGGGGAGTGCTCTGAATAATTGTTCGGACTAATTCCAGCCGCTCAATTTCACCATCGCACATCGCGACAAAACTCGCGTTACCATCCATACCATCTGGATGATTGGCGGTCCACCACAGTGCGATTTAGAAGAAGTATTCTCCCTCGCGCAACTTTCTTGTGGAATCGATTACCACCAGCGATTTTTCAGGACCGATACGACTTAGGAACCTTCAAGAAAAGAGCTTACACCTTTCTAAAAGGCCGGCAACGCATCTGCAATTCCCCTGGTGTTGCGGTTGTTCATGGGCGGCGGTAGTCACTTACCATCAGGTGAGCCGCATGCTCGTTTGCCCCCTATTCTATAAAAAAGTAATCATAAAATCTTTATTATATATACATGCATTAATTATCCTTATATATTTATGAAATAACCTGCCACTCACTACACGTGAGATAATGACTTTTGACATGCTAAAAGGTGTTTTTATATTGAGCTTTTAAAACGGTTTACAGCTTTAATTTCCCGTATAGATGGTGTTAAATTGTTTTAACATATACATGTTATATGAAGCATATAGACGAAATGCGTTGGCCGCTTTTAATGATTCTTTTGTCAATCAATGTGTCTTAGGCCCGTATTAATAAACGTTACTCAAGGACGAACTCAAGTGCGTAATCATTTGATACGCCCTCATTCCGATATCAGCATCTCAAGATCGTTGCTAATTAATAAACACATAAAAACAGTATCTCAAGACGCTGTACTTAGGAATACTGTTTTGTGATTTGAGGACTTGATCTCGTGAGCGATTACGTCACATAGACTGAAGTTTAGAATATCATTCGTTCATCACGTTTCGTTTTTGCTATATCGTGTGATTTATTTAACACTTTTATTTTGATAATACTTAATCATTTCTTATATTTACGCGAACACTATACATTGAATAAAACTACTTTAACAGATTTTATCGCGTTTAATTAACTTATTTTTATTAATCTGCGACGTTTCGGGTGCTTTTCAGCACCCATGGTCACAGGGTACTCAGGACCTAAATTAATAATTTAAATAGCTGAAGTTACTCCCGGTTAACTTTGACATCGGGACGTCAATCACCCAGTCCCACGTGACCATGGGTGCTGAAAAGCACCCGAAACGTCGGGAATTAAAATAAATAAAATTTAGTTAAACACGATAAAATCCGTAAAAGTAGTTTTATTCAATTGATAATACTTAAATAAATAGGAATGTATCAGGTTATAAAGTTGTTTTCTACGTTTGAAAACCTTAAATTGTTAAAACTATTATATATGTATTTCTAAATACGAACTAAATGTTTACTACTTAATTCAATATGTACAAATAACCTATGTAACACATTAAAGCAACGACAGCGCTAGTGTCAAATATAAAACTAACGTATCATTTTTGACACTAGAAAACATCTTGATTACTTAATTTTGATCTCGTGGGAAAGTTAACTTATACAAAAATGGAAAGCAAGAAGCATGTATTTACTCGGTATTATAAAAATATATATAGCGCTACGGTTGAAAACAAGGGGGTCGATGGCACGTCTCTACGTATTACAAATGAGGCCTGGAGCAAAATAACTGTAGAATACAACGTCAGTTCTTACGCATCTCTAGCCAGGTAGGTAATTATAGTATTACAAATATCACTTTTTAAACATCAACATAGAAATTTTAATTTCCATAGCAGCATGTACCTAGTCGTGACATTTACCTACTCCTATAATACGGTTACTACCTCTATAATACGGTTGGTTATTTTATTAATAACTAATAAAATGGTTATTAAAATATAAACTAATTAGTAGCGGAAATTCTGTTGTTTGTTGATGTTGTGGTTTATATGTTATAGACCAAGTTATTAATCAGGGCACTATTTATAATACTCGGCCAATATAATCCATTTACACACACACACACATGTATATATATATATAATATGACGAATTTAAATTGGGCTAACTAATTAATACTGATTTAAACCTCATTATTTATCATATTATCTGGTCATAACCCAACCTTTGTCTCATTGGTTTTGTACAATTACATAAAACACAGCAGCATAAAGCCGCTATTTATGCTGGTATTTAATGATAACGTCGTCCTACCTCGGTCGGGCAGGACCATTCGCACTACAATCATAACATAGCACGTAAAAATATCTGTCATGTATCTATACTCGGAGGATGTAATTACAGCGGAGCTTCTGAAAGCGGGTGGAAAACCGGTACTGGAAGTCCTTCAGAGACTCTTTAATTCCGTCCTCCATGGTGGCATTACACCGGAGGCGTGAAGCAAAAGTGCGGTGGTCTTGTTCTTCAAGAAAGGTGACAATGCTCTCTTGATGAACTACAGACCGATTTCCCTACTGAGCCGCGTCTACGTGCTGTTTTCGAGAGTCATTACGAATCGTCTCGCACGTAGACTTGACGACTTCCAGCCTCCCGAACAAGCCGGTTTCCGAAAGGGCTTTAGCACCATAGACCACATACATACCCTTCGGCAAGTTGTACAGAAGTCCGAGGAGTACAATTTGCCACTATGCCTGGCGTATGTGGACTATGAGAAAGCCTTTGATTCCATGGAATTTGGGCGGTGCTGCAGTCCCTTCAGAGGTGCCAAGTTGACTGTCGGTATATCGAAGTGATGAAGTGTTTGTACAGTAGAGCTACGATGGCTATCCGAGTACAGAACCAGAGTACGAAACCTATCCAATGAGGGCATCCACGACTTTTTCTGCCACCAAGGCGGCGCCACTTTAGAGTGAGGCAAAATATTTGACAGATTTCATAGCGAGGACGATAATTTCTTAGGAAAATGTAATCTTTAAGGTTTCTTTCTGTATTATTAGTTATATTTTATATTAATTACATTAGAAATGAATAAACCAAACTATAAAAATAACTAAAAGACGACTTTTTAAAAAAAAGAGTTATTATGTGCAAAAAATTAAAAATGAAACCACTGACGCATTGTGTTATATATAAATACAATACTCTAGGTAATGAAAAACTATTATCTAAAACTAATTTCTCAATTAACTGACACTGTGTAACAAAAAACTTTACCTCAGTCGCTACTAGCGACATCTGGTGAGTGGAAGATTATTAGCCCTCATTGCAGAGAGGTGTAAGACAGGGTGACGTTATATCCCCGAAACTCTTCACCGCTGCATTGGAAGACGTTTTCAAGCTTCTGGACTGGAAAGGATACGGTATTAACATCAATGGCGAGTACATCACTCACCTTCGATTTGCCGACGATATAGTCCTTATGGCAGAATCGCTGGAGGATCTAAGCACTATGCTCAATGACCTCAATAGTGTCTACCAACGGATAGGTCTTAAGATGAACATGGACAATACAAAGATTATGTTTAATGTCCATGTCACACCTATGCCGGTAGTTGTTGGGAGCACTAAGCTCGAAGTTGTTGACGAGTATGTTTACCTGGGACAAATAGTCCGACTAGGTAAGTCCAACTTCGACCGAGATCGACGGATTCAACTCGGCTGGGCAACATTCGGGAAACTACGACACATCTTCTCGTCAGACATACCTCAAAACCTTAAAACGAAATTGTACAAGCAGTGCGTGTTGCCAGTAATGACTTACGGATCTGAGACGTGGTCCTTCACTGCTGGCCGTATGAGGAAGCTCAAGCTATGGAGAGGGCTATGCTCGGAGTTTCTCTGCGTGATAAACTTAGGAATGAGGATATCCGCAGTAGAACCAGAGTAACCGACATAGCCCAACGGATTAGTAAGCTGAAGTGGCATTGGGCTGGCCATATAGCTCGAAGAACCGATAACCGATGGGGAAAAAAGATTCTTAAGTGGCAGCCTCGTACCGGTAGGCGAAGTGTAGGGCGACCCCCCCACGAGATGGAGTGACGAACTGGTAAGGCATGCAGGAAGTCGATGGATGCAGGTGGCTCAGTACCGTGCTTTGTGGCATTCCTTGGGGGAGGCCTATGATCAGTAGTGGACTTCTGAAAGGTTGTAATGATGATGATTATGATCCATACTCACCACACCAGGAAATTTGGTAGTGGTGCAATAAATTAGAGTTGATACCGGTAGTATCGTTTTTCATAGACATGTTGTGAAATTTGGGTTTAGGGATTTATAAGTTGGATTTTTGATAATTGGCATAATATCCTGTTCACATAAGAAAATATAATATTTTTTTAAAATTATTTCATTGCGTCAATTAAATTACTTAATCAACAAACCAACGATGTAAAATATTAGCTTATGGATTGAAAAAGTTATTAAAACAGAACGTTACGACTTGAACAAAATGCAACTGACCCTGGAAACTTTGAACGTAAAGAAAATTTCCAATAAACTTATTAGAACATTTCTTTACGATATTAGATTTTCTCAAACTCGTATCACATTTGAAAGGACTCAAAACGTCGAAGGTTTTTGTTCAAAAGCTCGTGAATATAATAATATTTTCATTAATGAAGTAGCTTTGAAATTAAAGAAATTTTACACGAAGAAACACTTCAGGTCAGAATGTATGTAGATACTCGTAAGAGCTATTTCTGATCGGAAAGACGTAAATAAATTTAATTATTTTATATTTTATTTATAAAATAAAGAAGGACAATACTAATAATTAATTAACTTCCATCAGAGACCCAAATAATTTATCTTAATAAATTTTGATTTAAGTACTTTATTTTTAGAAAAAAAAAACATCACAGCGGTCAAATAAATAATCATATTAAATTTAAGGTTTAGTTTTTTAAATTTAGTAGGTCTCCCATAAAATATTAATTAAAAATCTATATTACAGATGTTTTTTTTTAATAAATAATAAAATGTGTTTATGTGGTCTTTGTGGAATATCAATTTTGTTTTTTTTTTGTATACTTTTCAAATAATAAAAATACTAGCCCTGATTGTGGGTGTGGGTGTGGGTATTGCGGTTGTCGGATAGTACGTGTCATCGAAATCGTGTCCGAATACGTGAAAAATAAGAAAATATATTAACATAACATAATTAATGCATATTTTGATAATAAGCAATTACATATCCCATTTGGTAGTAAATAGTTTTGAGGTCCATAGACGTTGTCATACATTTTCAACGAAGAATCAAGTTATTGGTATCGCACCATCCCGGGCGCTCCTTAACTTTTAACCCTAAAGGGCTACGAGTTAATAATCTATTCACTTCATGAGGCTATTGAAATAAAATAAAAAACATGTATTTGTTTAACAGAAGAGAAGTGAAATCTTCAGAAAATAGCGTTTAAAATTGCTTTGTAATAGTGCCGTCTATATCATTCTATAAAGTTATTTTATAGAACAAAAATTAAATGAATCTCAAGGTGGTACGTAAAATGGGCGCTAGATGGCATGCAGTTATGAAACCGTGGATGATTGGTTTGGATATGATAATTTTGTTTAATACAGATAAGTTAATTTATTTAATAAAAAATCTGTTTATTTTAACAAGTAAAAGACTTATCAACCATCTTTAATGCACCGCACAAAAAGGAGACCAATATAATAGGAAACACTATACTGAATTCTATTTTATTCTCTCGCAGACTAAGTCCTGTAGATGCGTATCTATTTTTAGTATCACTTTTCCGTTTCATCTACTTGCAAATCACAATGATTCTAAAGAAGTTTTCACTTTCAAAAAAATAAAGAAAAGAATTTCGATAGGGAAGATGGTGTTGCTAGCACCTGCTCGGGATCCTACGAGTATGACTAATAAAATAGTTGAATTCATAGCCAAGCATTCCTTCTAAAATATACATACTGTAAACGTCTTATAATTAAATATAATAAAAACGCTGAAGGTAGGTCGGGTTAACTATGACAGCAGGACGTTGAGCCCCACAGTCCCCCGGCAATGGGTGCGGCAAACTACTTGAAAAGTGGGAATTAGAAAGAAGTTAAATTAAACGCCATAAGTGAATTTGTTTTAGTTAATCCTGATATTTACTTTATTTATGTACATTTTTATTTATTATACTATTTAAATTTGGTTAAAAAACAACATAATATAATTTGCTCAAAATATAGTTGTGAGGAAATACCAGCGTACTAGGTGTTAGGTACCGTAATAGGTAGTTTTGTAAATATTTTTTTTCATTCTTATAAGGATCTTTTTGTATTGTACTATCTTGTTTTGTATGTTTCGTCATAACATAATAAAACTATAGAAATGACAACGTAGAGCTTATATAGGAACACACAGAAACACTCACACATACTAATGTAGACACACATACACACACGCACATACTCTTAAAGGAGATGGAGATTTTCAATACATCCTTGGGCCCAGGTTTTACCAAGATAAAAGATGAACCATTTCAAAGCATACACATAAAAATTCATAGTCTGAAAATCTGGCATGATTTGTCAATCCAGGCAGAGTTATGGGAGATAAAGTAAAAGTGACGTTATGTACCCATACTGTAACAGTCGATTTTTATAAACTTAGGTAATATAATTATTTACTTTCTCAATATCTTACGCATGTTATGGTGGTATGTGTTTAAAAAAATATATTTATAAACTCGCATACCTATTATAAGCGTATGAACTTAAATAAAGGTTTTTTTTCTTTTTTTTTAGGAAAGGGTTACCCCCACACTTGGAGTTTCTCCTGTATCGTGAAGGCAGTTTACAAACATATATTGCACAAGGGCAAACATCCAGACCCGGAACAATTATTCGTAGGCCATACAAATACTTGTTCCGTGCGGGATTCGAACCCGCGGCCACAAGCGTTGCAACTCATTGCTAAGCCACTACGCCACGGAGCTATCAAAAGGTTAATGAAATCAACTCAAATAAGGACGTCAGCTCAAATTTTAGAAACAACCCTATTGCCAGACACAAGTTTCCTTGTATTTCAAGTAGTAAATGAATAGGCAACCGAGCTGACATCACTTACCTTCAATAACACTCAGGCAGGCTGGGTTGGGTTTATTCTCTCAAATGTCGTCTTAACCTTAAAGCGAATGATTATCAATTTGTATTACAAAATAGACGTAAGATCCAACATCTCTGACTTTGAAAAGTAATTTCCTCAGAACACATTAATATGTACTATGATCTACCTAATTTATCCAGATATGAAGTTATTTGGTTATTTCAAATAAATACACATTTTTTTAGTCTTTATGAACGCCATTCGCTCTGGCACAATTAACACAACGGTCCATTACGTCATTATTAAATCCATCTTTTTGTGCCATATTATAAAATAAGAAGAACGGATCAGTCGTGTAGGCAAGATTCACACTGTCAAATAACGAAGCAATGATCAATAAAAAAAGTCGATACTTGAAACTCAAAACAACAACAAGTGAGTAACAAGTGAAGCGAGTCTATAGGCACGTTGATGTGAGATCGTTTAGTTGAAAAATCGATTATTTGATGTCAAAGAATCGAATTTTCAGATCGTTTCAGTAAATTGATCCAGTTTTTCGGCTCAATCAGCTGACATCATTCTGTCTTCTTCTTCTTTTCTTCATCCATTCTTCATTCCAACGCCGGATATGGACCTTTCCCAATGAAGAGAGGTTTTGACTTAAGTTTCCCACCATTGAGGTTGCTGTCTGTTGTCGGTCTGAGTACAATGCGACTCAAGTTAGAATACGACTGCACCTGGCGTCATATTTATTTATTTTATTTATTTATTTAACAGTTTATGTAAAATGGTAAAAACATAATTATGTACAAAGGCACTGCTTATTCCATGATGAAATTTCTTCCAGCAGACCTATTGAAGGATTGTTGAAGAAAATAGAGGTAGTCAAAGTGTGCACTTACATAAATATACATATACAATACATATATATATATATATATATATATACGTATAGACATATATAAATAAATGTTATATATTATAAAAAAGTATATTTCAACGTATATTTTTAATGTTACTTATATGCATACCAACACATTACGATTTAATAATTATGAAGTGAATGGTAGTGCTCTTTAACAAGTATTTTAAACATAGACACCGATTTAGCATCACGAATCCTAAAGGGAAGTGAATTCCACAATTGTACTACGTTAGCAGAAAAATAATTAGAATAGAGCATGGTATTGAAAGACGGAAATCTTAACAATGTTCTAGTATTTGATCTATATGGTACATCTGGAGAATGAATAAAAGTAAAACGATTATTTAGATATAGCGGAATATTAGGATTATGTAGAAGATTCAAAAGAAGACAGAGGATACGAGTGTTCCTGCGAAGGCAGATTGGGAGCCATTTAAGCTGCTGCTATATTAGTGGTATAGTTATAGCACGAATGGGTCGGCTCGACCGGGGAAGGACCACACTCTCACAGAATACCAGCGTCAAATAGCAGCTTAACACTGCTGTGTTTCGTATGGTGAGTGTAGAGAACCAGAGACCTACAGGAAAAGAGGCATTCCATCTTAGTCCTCACGGATGACAACGCATCTGCATTTTGATTCGTAAACGAGAATAAATGTAGATGTCTATGGGCCACAGCAACCACTTACCATCAGGTGGACTGTGTGCTCGTTTGTCACCCTATACTATATAAAAAAAATATATAAAAAAGAGAATGAAAGCCATAAAATATTTTCCTACTGACATTCGTAATATGAGCGCCCCAAGTCAGATTGCAATCGAAAATAACGCCTAGGTTCTTGGCAGTATCTGAGTAGGGAACATATTGTGACGTCATAGCTCTTATTACAAACCAGTTAGGTAGATTGAGCAAAATAGATATTTTTGAAATAATATTTATTTACGAATAAATAGAAAAAAAAACATGAAAGTATCAAAAAGAAAGTGCTAGATTCCGATGTTTATAATCGGAATCTAGCACTTTCTTTTAGATTCCGCTCCGAACAATTCCGCTTATTTCTGCATCACTGTCAGAGTCATCATCATCATCATCGTTATAATCACTGCCGCTTTCAACCATAAAAATAGGACATGTTTATGTAGGTATTTAAAATATTTCGCCGACAGTTCATTAAAAGAAAAATCTGCATTTTAATAAATTTATTATTTAAATTATTTATAAAACGAATTAAAAAACTAGATTTGGTAATACTAAGACCCAGTTAAATTAAAATATAAAAGTGGAAAATTAATGTTCATTGCAAGGTGTACTTTGAAGTACAAGTGACAGATGAAGATCGCGGTCATTCGAGGTCATTGACGTTCCTATTCTTATTTGAATCGCATTGTATACTATAACGCCTCACGTAAACCTGAGTCAACTGATAATTTTAAATAATTAAACTGAACAATTTATCATATTAATAACTCAATCTCAAAAAACAAACATGCTCACGATACGAGTTCAAATAGAGTTAATCTGTGTGTGCTTAAACTCAGACTAGTTCGGCGTACGCAAATCTTTGATTTTAAGGTATTTTCTCATTAGCTGATGAAATTAAAATGACTTAGTGTATATCTACCTAATTGCAATTAAATAGAAAGTCTTGATAATGACAAGTTACTATAATATAATATAATAGATAATATTAGTTAATGAACTAAATCACATTTCTATGTGAAATCTACTTTAGATATTACTTAAAGTTCACGCCTGATGTGTTATATATTAATATGTAGAGATTTATGTATAAATCTCCACATATTAATATATAAAATCTCTACTCAAAACCTTCCTAGAAATAAGATGAGGTTTCAAGTTTCAACGTGGTAGCGCCATGCTACGACTCGACCAGGGAAGTACCAAGCTCTCACAGATAATATTATCAGCGTAAAATAGCAGCATAATGCTGCTGTGTTTCATATGATGAGTGTAGAAAACCGGAGACCCTTTTTACTAGATACGATCTTAGTTCTTAGGGGTGACAACGCATCTACATATTGATTCTTAATCGAGGATAGATGTAGATGTCAATATATCACAGCAAGCACTTACCAACAGGTGGACTGTACGCTCGTTTGTCACCCTTATTCTATAAAAAAAATTGTATCACAAAAAAAATCTCTTAACGGTTGATATTTTACCGGTGGGTATTTTTATTCAACAATTTACAGGACTATGAATTTTATGACCCTGTCTAGTTATATTTCAGTCTTCATTGTGGTGTAGTTTCCTGTGTATGTTCATGTTTGGGAAGCCACAAGAACGCGCAACAATTGCACTTGACAGTCGCACTCGCAATTTGTGTGATGGGTCACAAGTCAATGTCACACATTGTCATTTAGTTTAGCGCAACCTACCGCTATTGACATTATTACAAGTATGACGAATTAAATCTGTAATATCTCCCATAGACATAGAATATTACTGGCATAGACTTTGTCTATCTACGATTACTGGCGTATTTCCCAATTTTATTTTAATTTTAGTTTTAATTTTTTTATGGAGTGTTTTTGCTGCAGTAGTAATAATTGTGGAAATATCGTTTCAAATTTGGAAGAGTTATTTTGTTTAATTATAAATGATAATACATTTATTGAATTCTTTTATTTTTTTTTATAGGATAGGGTGACAAACGGGCACACAGTCTACCTGATGGTAAGTGGTTGCTGTGGCCCATAGACATCCACATTTATCCTCGTTTGCGAATCAAAATGCAGATGCGTTATCACCCGTGAGGGCTAAGATGGAATGCCTCTTTTCCAGTAAAAAGGGTCTCCGGTTCTCTACACTCACAATACGAAACACAGCATCATTAATGTGCTATTTTACGCTGGTATTCTGTGAGAGCGTGGTCCTTCCCCGGTCGAGCCGACCCATTCGTGCTACAACTGTACTATTAATATAGCTTGGCTCTACCACGTAATATGATACGTATGAAATTGAATTAATTTAAAATAAATTTGTCGGTAAGATACGCGCGCCACCTACTGTAAGTTATCGTACGGGCACCGTTAGGATAAATTATGTGATTAAGTATTTATTGTATTTATCAGCATTATATTATTGTTTGAGGAATTTTGTAATTTATATATATATTTTTGATGGATATGTGAGTTTGTTTACACATTTGTATAATATATGTATGTATATGTGTATATTATATATTTTACTTTACATTTTATTATGTATGTTAGTACTTTGTATTATTTCATGTATTAGTTCTATATGTGTTATTTTATTGTATGTATTGTCTATATATCGCATGCATTGATATTACATGATGTATGTTTATATTGCACCACGTACCTAGTATTGATTGTTTTATTCCTCTACACCTTTGGTTACCTGGAATAGACTGCTATGTAGCGATAAGGGCGTTAAATTGTACATATAATCTGCTTTTTATTATGCTACTAGCTGTTCCCCGCGACTTCGCCCGCGTGTATTTTAGGGTTTTAATTATGTTGCACGGAACCCTAATTCTTTTTGTAAAATATAAGTAGCCTAAGTTACTCCTTATAACATCAGCTCTCTGGTAGTGAAAGTCCCGTCGCAATCGGTTCAGCCGTTTCGAAGATTAGCCAAAATAAACAGACAGACAGACAAAAATCTTCAAAATTGTGTTTTTGTCATAGTTACCGTAAATAATTTCATATGTATTAAGCTATTAAGTAAAAAGCTGTTATTTTGACATTACAAACAGACACTTCAATTTTATTTATTTGTAAAAATTTGTATATAGGTTTGTATTGTACAATAAAGTATATTCATTCCTTCATTAATTCATTCATAAGTTAATTATACCATGCGTAATAACTTGCGCACATAATATCATCATCATCATTACAGCCCTTCACAAGTCCACTGCTGAACATAGGCCTCCCCCAAGGAATGCCACAAAGCACGGCCCCGAGCCACCTGCATCCATCGACTTCCTGCATGTCTTACCAGGTCGTCACTCCATCTTGTGGGCGGACGCCCTACACTTCGCCTACCGGTACGAGGCTGCCACTCGAGAACCTTTCTTCCCCATCGGTTGTCGGTTCTTCGAGCTATATGGCCGGCCCACTGCCACTTCAGCTTACTAATCCGTTGGGCTATGTCGGTTACTCTGGTTCTACTGCGGATATCCTCATTCCTAAGTTTATCACGCAGAGAAACTCCGAGCATAGCCCTCTCCATAGCTTGAGCTTCCTCATACGGCCAGCAGTGAAGGACCACGTCTCAGACCCGTAAGTTATTACTGGCAACACGCACTGCTTGTACAATTTCGTTTTAAGGTTTTGAGGTATGTCTGACGAGAAGATGTGTCGTAGTTTCCCGAATGTTGCCCAGCCGAGTTGAATCCGTCGATTGACCTCTCGGTCGAAGTTGGACTTACCTAGTCGGACTATTTGTCCCAGGTAAACATACTCGTCAACAACTTCGAGCTTAGTGCTCCCAACAACTACCGGCATAGGTGTGACATGGACATTAAACATAATCTTTGTTTTGTCCATGTTCATCTTAAGACCTATCCGTTGGTAGACACTATTGAGGTCATTGAGCATAGTGCTTAGTTCCTCCAGCGATTCTGCAATGAGGACTATATCGTCGGCAAATCGAAGGTGAGTGATGTACTCGCCATTGATGTTAATTCCGTATCCTTTCCAGTCCAGAAGCTTGAAAACGTCTTCCAATGCAGCGGTGAAGAGTTTCGGGGATATAACGTCACCCTGTCTTACACCTCTCTGCAATTGGATAGGTTTCGTACTCTGGTTCTGTACTCGGATAGCCATCGTAGCTCTACTGTACAAACACTTCAGCACTTCGATATACCGACAGTCAACTTGGCACCGCTGAAGGGGCTGCAGCACCGCCCAAATTTCGACGGAATCAAAGGCTTTCTCATAGTCCACATACGCCAGACATAGTGGCAAATTGTACTCTTCGGACTTCTGTACAATTTGCCGTAGGGTATGTATGTGGTCTATGGTGCTAAAGCCCTTTCGGAAACCGGCTTGTTCGGGAGGCTGGAAGTCGTCAAGTCTGCGCGCGAGACGATTCGTAATGACTCTCGAAAACAGCACGTAGACGCGGCTCAGAAGGGAAATCGGTCTGTAGTTCTTCAAGAGAGCGTTGTCACCTTTCTTGAAGAACAAGACCACCGCACTTTTGATCCACGCCTCCGGTGTAATGCCACCATGGAGGACGGAATTAAAGAGCTTCTGAAGGACTTCAAGTACCGGTCTTCCACCCGCTTTCAGAAGCTCCGCTGTAATTGCATCCTCGCCTGGGGCCTTGCCGTTTTTAAGATGCTGGAGAGCCATTCTAATCTCGCTCAGACTGACGTCCGGGATATCTTCGGAATAGTGTCTGACAAGACTCGCTCTTGGATCGTTACTCACACTTGCGTGTGGCTCCAACGATGACGTGTACAGCTGCCCATAGAACCTCTCAATCTCACTCAAAATCTCAGGTTCCCCGGAAACGATGCTGCCACATTCAGTCTTCAGCTTTGACAGTTGGCTCTTTCTGGCAGACAGATCTCTGGCAAAGACTTTGGAGCCTTGGTTCCGCTCGATCGCTTCTTCAATACGAGCTGTATTGAAGTTGCGTAAGTCCCGCCGCATGCATTTGGAGATCTGTCTGTTCAGTTGCCTGTATGCTGTCAAATCTGTTGAAGAATGTAGCTTCATCTCCCGTCTAACAGCCATGAGATTAAGAGTGTGATCGGAGAGTTTTTGTATTCTTCTGCGGCGGGTCTTGCAGAACTTAGCTCCGACCGCATGGACAGTTTCCACGAGCTTGTCATTCATATCGTCCACTTCATTGCAGTCTTCTAGGCACTGAAAACGGTTTTGTAACTCGAGCTGAAAGGTTTCGGGACTTTGGATTAGAGCACGAGGGGGACGGAGCGTTGACTTCATCAGACGAGACCTCTCCAACTTAACATTTAGGTTCAGTGTGCCTCTCACCATTCGGTGATCGCTGCCGGTTTTCACCCTGGCGATCACTGAGACATCACTGAACAGTTGTCGTCTGGTCGTCATAATGAAGTCAATCTCATTTTTTGTCGAACCGTCGGGGCTCGACCAGGTCCACTTCCTGTGGGGCCGCTTCTTGAAGAAAGAGTTCATCATAAAGAGTCCCCCTTTCTCCATGAAGTCGGCCAGCTGCTGGCCCCTTGGGTTCCGTTGCCCTATTCCAAATTTCCCTACTTTCAGCTCACCGTTCTCTCTTGTGCCTAGTTTTGCATTGAAGTCTCCCATTAACACCGTATATTGGGTTTTGGAGGAATGCATGGCTCTAGAGATATCCTCATACATTTCCTCCACCTCCTCATCGGGGTGTGCCGAGGTTGGTGCGTAAACCTGTATGACCTTCAGCGAATACCGTTTGGTGATTCTGAGTATCAGGTACACAACCCTCGTCGACACACTCCCGATCTTTACAACGTTGTTAACGAGAGACTTGTGGACGATAAATCCGACACCTCCTTGGGACAGATGGTCGCCCTCCCGGTGATAGAGCAAGTTGCCGGATTCGAGGATTACCGTGTCCTCCCCCTCTCTTCGAACTTCGGATAATCCCATAATATGCCAGCGCAACTTGTCTATCTCTTCTTCCAGCTCCACGATCTTCTCGTCAGTCCTCAGGGTGCGTGCGTTGTACGTTGCCAGGTCGAGTCGTCTAAGGTGGCAACCGAACCTCCACCGGAGATTCTTAGCACCCCCTGCCCCGCCGTTACCATGGTCGCCACCGTAGCCAGGAATGGCGGGGCCGCCGGAGACTGGGGGCCGTCTCTTCGTAACTCTCATCATGGGGGGTATATTGCCATAGTTGCCACGCTTGGCGAGCGGGTTGGCAACCGCAGTTTTTTTATTGTACTTTTGCCGTTAACCAGGAAGATGCTGCTGCCCATCTCCTGCCTGTTTCCCTTTGTCGCCTTTTACGACACCCACGGGAGGATATGGGGTAGTGGATATTCTTGACCGCCACTACACGGCAAACAATATATACATAATATGGCAGCAATGAACTATATGGCAACTTTATGACAGCGCATACTAGACGAACGAACAAACATTAATTTTTATATATTAGAAGATAAGAAGAAGAAGATTAGATTTCGCACCCGGAGACTTAGTAGAAACTAATTTCTTCTAAATTCGAATATATTTGTGTCGTTGGCATCTTGGAAGTCAATTTTGCATTACAGAACGCAGTGCCATTGATTTTAAGATCGTAAGAACCGTCTTAAATGCACTCAGACTTTTTAAGTTTAAGGTAAAAATATAATGAAATATGTTTTTATTAGGTTACAAAGCAATAAATACATCGACTTAATAAACACAAGGGAGTTATTATAAAATATAATCTTTATCTTGACCCCTTCTTACTGGAAACGAGACATTCCATCTTCGTACTCAGTGGTGTTTGGCAAAAGCGCTATGTATTCTAGGGACTAAGTATTTATCTACTTTATTTTTTCTATTATAGTTTTTAATGTCAAGTTTATTGGGTGCAGAGTACCTATGGAATCGTCTGATACATTGGTATATACATAATTTTCTTACACTAAGTACCTGTGCTTTTTCATACACCATTGGATGATTATTAGTTATTCTTGAAACTTGGCACTGTTGCCGAGATCTATAAATGGCGAAGCCTGGGCGTATTGGTAGTAGATAATAAAATAAGTCCTCGTGACGTGTTAAGGTGAAGTTATTTTAAACATCATATTTGACATTAAACTATAATAATAATCTAACTTGATACAATAATACTTACTTATATATCTTATTGGCATTTTCTGACACTGTAGCATAATAAATTAATTATCAAATCAACTGAATAATATTAAATAATTTATATGTGGTTACACTCGATAAGTATTGTTGTACTCAAACACCATTGTACAACCATAATGTTGCAAATTAATATTATTATGATTATTATTATCAACTTGTAAACATCGCGAACAGATGTGAGAATAGTGCCTAGCGGATTTCTTTGTTTTATAACGTATTTAGTTAATATTCCTTTTCGTTGAATAATTTCGAGAGTTATTTTCCAACATAATATTTATTATAGATAACCGTCTTGTTTACGTCAAAAATCTAGTTTCCAGACCGTCGAGGGTAAGCAGCATTGTACAATTATTAATTCATTTCTGCTACCATTAGTCAAATAATAATAACAATATAAAAATAATAACACTACAATCTTTTGTACATCATCATTATCATCATCATTACAGCCCTTCACAAGTCCACTGCTGAACATAGGCCTCCCCCAAAGAATGCCACAAAGCACATCTTTGTGGCATCTTTTGTACAAATTAAGTAAAATATTATAGTCAACTTTCCTACCAGGTTTGCTCGTGTTGCTCGTGTACTGTGAACTTAGCCCATAAGCTACTACGGCTTGCTTGTTAATTGCAATATTAAGTGCTGATTTACCACGTCTTCAGTGGTGAAGTAAAACATCAGGAAAAAAAATTCTTAGACATGTGAAGTCGTCGCATTGGGGCTGCGCGGTGAACATTTCCAGGCCCTGAAATCCTCTCCCAAATGAGATGTACCTGTGCTGTGCGATGTATATAGCCTATATACATCGCACAGCACAGCACAGCACCCCCCCCCCCTTATTAATTTTTAAATTAATAAGGGGGGGGGGGGGATTAAAACATTTAATAAAAATATAAACAAACTCTGAAAAAGATAAATTTAAAAAATATTGTGAGTGTCAGCTCCGAAGCATGACTGGAGTTAACTCCTGAAAAACGATTGTATTATAATATATTATACTATAGGCAAATGAAATAAATGAATCCATATATTTATTTATATTGCTTTTATAAAATATATTACATAAAAATATGTGACATACAAATAATTTATAGTAATTGCAGAGTTATTGAAAAATCATTATAAAGATTCAAGAAATATTAATCTTCAAAGCCACTTAGGTATATATAAGTTATAAGTGCATACTTGTTATCTACAGATTTGCAAATAGATTACATAAATCAGATGCCATAATTGGCATTGCTTCCGATACAGAAACGCTTAAAGATATATCCTATTAATTATCTCGATACTCTAAGAACCAGATGTATTAATATTCCACGTACTTGCGAGTTCAAGACTGCTAACAAGGTTTACGCCACAGAGAGCACCTTAACTGAAATGATGTTATATTTTTTCTCATAATATTATACATTCTACGAGGGAAAATAAGTACTTGAAAATGCATTGTTTTCAGTAAAAAGGATCTTCAGTTCTCTACACTCTCAATAGGAAACACAGCAATATTAAATTGCTACTTTACGCTTACATTTAAATTGCGAATTTGGTGTGGACGGAGTTGTGAATTTTGTTTATTTGTTTGTATAACTACATCATATAAAGCCGTATAGCCCTAAAAATCGACAATATGTGGGGAAGGAAGTTTCTCAAGTGACGGCTTCGTAATGGCAAACGTAGTCCACGTGCACATGCAGGAAGCCAATGGATGCAAGGGGCTCAAGCAAACTTTGAAATCTTCGGGGAGGCCTATGTTCATCGTTACACTTGTGGTGGACTGTAATAATGAATACAGTGTTGATGTGTATACATGTATCGATTATGTAAACGCGCTTTTTTATCACAGATTTAGACAATTCAAGAATATTAATAAAAATTTAATTTAAATATGGTAGGTTTAATTACCTCGATGTACTCAAAGTGGAAAAAATCTACTTTTCCGCTGGTATTTCATTCCCGGGATTTCACTGTTTTATAAACAAAGCGACGAACGTGAGATAGGAAAGCTTTAGAGTGAATAAAGTGAATAAAAGGGAACATTCAGTGTAAAACGAAATGGTAGAGCTATTAGAAAACTACAAACGTAAATTAAGTTTCTTTAAAGGAATGTTTATTACATAAAATCTAAGGAGAGCCTTTTTTATAAGATGGCAACGATCAAGGTACTTACAGTTCCTCTGATGGTAAGTGGCTATTGCAGTCCATGGATACCTGCAACTAACTTTCAACAAAAAAGCCTTTTTTGTTGAAAGTTAGTTGCAATTTGTTGTCACTTCTGAGGGCTAAGATGGTATACGAGTACCTACCTCACAGGTTCAGACCGGAACAAAGTTGTGCATAGCTGTATTGCGTAAGAGTATGGTACCTACCCCACCAGGATGAACTCGTGGGCAGTAGAATAGCTATACCACCTAGGAAATCTTTAAATAATTATAGTTTTTAACAAATTTACCAACTACAAATTGCTAAAAAATAGTTATTTATTTGCACTATTATGGGTGGATTGTTTTTATGAAACTTATATGGGACAACCCTTGAAGTATAACCTATTTAATAATTAAAGAATCACCAATATTCGTTCACAATCTGCGAAGACATCGTGTAACATACATACAAAAACACATACACTTGAATTATGTTAATTATTAAGTACGCACGCTGCTACCTACTCACTTTATATATAAAACTATTTCTCTTTCCCAATAGGTTTGCTGGAAGAGATCTCTTATTAGGGTTAAGCTCGCCTTTGTACATTTTATTTAAATATTTAATAATTGTTACCAACCTATAGTGTGTACAATAAAGAATAAAGAAAGAAAGAAAGAATTGTGAACCTCCTCAATTTTGAAGTCGATTAAAAACATTGTTTACAAGAAACAATGTCTCCTCCCACGATCCTTCCAAAATAGCAATCGCACTTTAAAAATCAGCTGTTTAGTATAGGTTATTGCCAACTTGTTGCAAAACCTCACTTTTACTAAATCTCTTATAATTCCACTCTCAGATTGCCAAAGTCCGCAGAGTTTTCAGTGACGTTTTGATAATATATAAGCTATTAATTGACATCACTTTCATCTTTTTACAATCTGAGCCCAAGAATGAGTGAAAGCGTATCAGTCTCCTTTGTCTAACATCTCGGTCTTTGATTTTATATTTGCATCGTTATTTCTTTAGTATTGCACGCGATAATTTCAATCTTAGATTTAATAAGATATATTAGATAAATAATATTAATTTCATTTTAAACATAAATGTGACGAGAAAGAATATAATAATAATATTATTATCTACTATGGAAATTAATTCTATTACTAATATCGTCCCGGGGTTGTTCTAAGAGGGGATGAAGGGAAAAAACTAGGAAATGGGCCGCAGCGTCTTCCTAATAACACCTAGAAAATAAAAATAAAAAGTTGGTAGTAAACCAGCCTACCAGGCACGGTGAATGTGGCAAATATCCCACTTAAGAGGCAGTCTATGGGGAAGCCTTTATACAGCAGTGGACTTTAGAAGGCAATAAATAAATGAATAATGAAACAAAAATGCGGTCACTATTTTATTTTATTTCATTAGCTATTTCGTTACTAATCCAAAACTATAAAACAATAATATAAAGTTTTAAATAATTTTTAACGTGGTAAAGCCACTCTGCAGCTATACTTATGTTACACGAATGGGTCGGCTAGACCGGGGTAGGAGCACTCTCTCACAGAGTACAAGCGTAAAATAGCAGCTTAATGTTGCTGTGTTTCTATGGTGAGTGTAGAGAATCGGAGATCCTTTTTACTCTTTTCTTTTTACTCTTTTATCTTTGTTCTCAGGAGTGACAATGCATCTGCATTTTGATTTTTAATCGAGGATAAAATGTAGATGTCTATGGGCCACAGTAGTGGATACTGATACCATCAAAATGATTGTGTACTCGTTGATCACCCTAATCCTATAAAAATCACCGTCCATGTTGAATGTTAATGGTGATAATGGTTATTCTAAAAACATACAGAGTAATATGCATATTTTAATGATAGTTGTTACAGACTATGATGATATATTATGTTGACATTATAATGAAGAACAGAAAATTTGATAACAAAGACATTTAACATAAGTCCTCTCCAGCTTTTCTCTCAAATTATGAGATTATACAATGATTATATAATGAGATAAATGTAGCATCTAATTTTAAAATAATATATAATACAATCAAATATCGATATAATAATACAAACAAAATATGTTATTGGAAATGAAATCATAAAGTAACAATTCAAATGGTAAAAGATAATATAATATTACTAATTACAACACATAATAATTAATTTAAATAACAACATATTACAATCAATTATATAACACAATTTAAGAATAACATATTATAAATAGTGTCACTTTCGCGAACTCACTCCATGAACATGAAAATAAGTCTAACTTCTCTGGAACCAAATTTAATATGCGTATCGTTCGCGTGAGTGGAGTGTTGCGTACCAGTTTAGTCCCGCCGCGCGGCACCGCGAGCAAGCTTTGGCGCCGTCGCCGCTGTACATACCTATCAGCCACGCGTAAGCCTATCCACCGCATCACACCTGGGTTGCTAATGTAACCACGGAACACCTTTAAAATGTAGGTTACCAGCACTAGATCCCTCCTAGTTTCCAGCTTGATAGTAGAAATAGAAGGGATAAACCCCATAGAGCCTATGATATATAAATCGCGTAAATTTATTCTGAATGCGCTCCAGCATGAGACTGCATTTATTTTCATGTGGAACCCATATTGCCGAGTTAGAGTCCACCTAACTCCTTACTAAAGCATCATACAGTACTGATATGGCTTTAATGTTGGTAAATTTTACTGCTCTGCGAATGATAAACCCTAATCGTTTATAAGCTTTCTTACATATATTCATGATGTGCTCCCGGAATGTCAATTTGACATCTATCTGGACCCCAAGATCCCGGACTGATTCCTCCCTCTTCATTTGCTCGCCATCCACCTTATAGTTGTAATGGAGTGGTGCTCTTGTACGACTAAATGATAGAATAGAGTATTTTGCAATATTAAACTGCATCTTATTCTTGTGACTCCATTCAACTACTTGGTCAGGTGGCGACAATTATCCTCACTCTTAATGGCATGACTTAAAAGCAACTTTAAGTCGTCTGCAAATAATAGACACATAGCCTCTCTTACTACTTCGGTTAAATCATTAATCATTATGTTGAACTAAATTATAGAACCCGGAGGGAATTTGATTGACAAAAGGCAAAATAAAATTACTTTTTAGAACGCAAACCGAGAATTCATTGTTGTGTGCGCAGGCCTATCGATTCATTATAAACATTCAAGATAAGTATCGACATTAATTTTGATATAGTTGAGTCAATCCCTAGCGTACATGTAAAATATTTTGTGTAAACTTAGAGTAATTCTATGTGTGTAAAAATGTATTTACCAAATTAATGTAAATTATCAACAACGTGACTTTTTTCTATGCAAAATATCAAAATTAACAAATTAATTGAAAATATTCCATATTTTAAACAGTATATAACATAAATTTTAACCGAAAATAAAAGCGTCATAACATTGACGACGTCTTGTGAATTAAGCTGTGAAATGTGCAATTATCAGGATTATTTCTGTTATTAACCCCCACAGTCACTCACAGAACAAGTAAAAATTTTCGATAAAAGTTACTTACTAACAATAACGACTATTACACTAAAAAATTAAAAAATATCTAGGAGAAATTTTTTGCGTGCCGAATTGCGCCGACCTGTCATTCAAAATCTGTCACAGAGTCATGAGATTAGGTATCCTTTTCTGTCTTGCATTTTTGCCATAAGGAATTTTCTTCGCCCTTGCACACTATGTTGATCTATACACCAGTATATTCTAAGTCTATGATTTAAACGATGTTCGTTACAACTGTCACTTTTGGTTGGAACACTAAACACAATTTAATTTAAGTATATACTTTTTTTGCTTATTTTTATTTCAACTTTTGCTTATTTTACAAATACTACTAATTCGTATTTAACAACTGTAACTCAAAATTTTATTAATTTAGATATTATTAATTTACTATATTTAATTTTTTTAAATAGTTCGGAGCAAGTATCTACTATATAACAACTTGTCACCGTGGTTGCCACAGAGTAAATAGGCACAAAGTAAATAGGCATAGTACAATTAATTAACAGTAGGTGGCGCGCGTGTAACACCGACAAATTCAATTGAATGTTATATATCGTTCAACTTCAATCAACGTATTATCATTCCTAATTAAACAAAATGGCTCATCCAAATTTAAAGCGATATTTCCACAATTATTACTTCTGCGGTTGCAACGCGCCGGGTAGTATGTTATACAAAATGCACGCACACACTGCCGTTTTGTCTGACACCGCTTGGGCATTAGCAATAAACACGAAAAAGAATCTGAAGTAACCAAATACAAGCATAAAAGTATTTCCAGTAGTTCTTTTCGGTTATAACAATCGCTGATGGAACTTTCCACGGATCCTCACCGCAAAGACAGCCGCTTTTTTGCGGCCAAAATATTTTATTAGCAATCATTTCATTCACAGTTTTATCACGAACGTCATGTAGTGGCACCGCCTTCCAGGGAAATCAGAGTATAAGAGACAAGCTATATTTGATCTCTACTGGAGCCTTAATAAAGAACAACAAAAGTATTGACTTTAAAGGAACTCATGGAGACAGGAAATGATGGGTTAGTCGTAGGCATTGGGCATTGGATTATTTTATTAACGATATTGAGGAAATGAGAAAAGTATGTTTAAAGTTTTTGCTTCACAATCGTCATTACAGCGCTTCACAATTCACTGCTAAACATAGGCCTGCCCCTAGGTAGGCCACAAAGCACTGTACTGAGCCACCTGCATACATTGACTTTTTTAATTCATCTAAGTTTTTGTTTACCACCTATCACGCACATATTACGCACACTTTACTTTCAATACGATTGTAATTGGTTTATATGGGTCAGTGAAAGATGGAAAGCATTAATTACAAAGCTTCACAAGCCCACTCCTGAACATAAGCCTCCCCCAAGCTATGCCAAGTCACCTGCATTCATCAACATTTTTAATTAATGAGGGCTAATAATCTTCCACTCACCAGATGTCGCTAGATGCGACTGAGGTAAAGTTTGTTGTTACACAATGTCAGTTAATTGTGAAATTAGTTTTATGAAAATAGTTTATCATTATCTAGAATATTATATTAATACACAACACAATGCGTCAGTGGTTTACTTTTTAATGTTTTGCACTTTATAACTCTTTTTAAAAAATATCGGCTTTTTATTTTATTTCATAGTTTGGTTTATTCATTTCTAATTTAATTAATATAAAATATAACTAATAATACAGAGATAAACCTTAAAAATTACATTTTCGTAAGAAATTATTATCCCCGCTATGAAATCTGTCAAATATTGTACCTCACTGTATAGTGGCGCCGCCCTGGTGGTAGAAAAAGTCGTGGATGCCCTCATTGAAGTTTTTGGTTTTTACGCAAATATTGGCTACAATGTGTTTGTAAATGCTTTATATGGGTCAGGTAAGGAAGGAAAGCACATGCCAGCAAAAAAAACAAGTCTGTTTTAAACTGAGATACCATTATAAATTATATATGAAGCTTGCCTTATTTACAATCTTATTATTGCCACCAAAAATCAAAAGGTATTTTTTTCCTCAAGAGTTTCGTATCTTGTAAAACTTCGGCTAAAATATACAAATTTATTAACTCATTCTAACGGTTCGACCACTATACCATTGGTGAAAGTTCTAGTCAAATTCGTTTGGACGATTTTGTGTAATTCGCATGCAGTCAGACACATAGACAAAATAGATAGACAGACAATGGTCTCAAAAACTATTGTTTTATCTGTATGTATCGATAGTAGAATATAATATAATGAATAGGGCTTCCCCCCCGGATCTCTGAGGTGTTCAGACGTGTTTTAGTAAACTACGCAAATGTTATAAATAATTTTATACATTTTTAAGTTTAAATAAAGTCATAATATTAGGAGTGCAGGAAAAGTAAGGAGGTGTTGAAGAATGAAGCGCTTGCTTATCGTGTCTTGCAAGTGTGTTTAAACAATTGCCCGTCTCCTCCAACATTCGTTTCATTCTAAAGGTGAAGGAAGACAGAACTATCTAATTATTGTCATAGGATAAAGTGAAACCATCGTATCTTCGTTGCGTTCGGCTTAGTGAGTACGCGTTGTGTTATGTTGTGCACGAAGAAGAAAGAAATACAGTGTTGTATGCAAGTTGTTGTGGAGGCCAACTTGGACTGGACGGACTGTGAAGTTGTATGAAAATCTCGATAAGCATCCAGTTAGCGAGATCCCTGAAGCTATTGGATAGTGAGTACTGTACATCTATTGCAATAAGATCTAAAATAGTTTCTAATTGATATACGGTATACTGTATTATAAACCTATTATTACGTACTATTTTAAATATGCCTGTCGACCGCACGCCGCCACCGATACAATCTGACTCAAAATCTACCTTGCTAGCAGCGCACGTTGATTACACAAAAGTGCCAACGCTGTCTGACTCAGAGCTTACTTCTAATGTGACAAAACGCAGCAAAAGAAGAAGAGAAGACATTGGAGAATCAGAAATGTTAGCGTTTAAATCAGAAATGTTATGTATGTTTGGTGAGTTTGAAAAGAAACAGCAACAATACTTTTTGTCTTTGCAGTCGCTGATGGAACAAATAAAAGAACAAAATGCAAAATTACAGGAATCAGTAGAGTTTACCGCGGCAAAATATGATGATATATTGGAGAGACTAGTTCGACTTGAGAATACCAAAAAAGAAGAAAGAAGCCAGACGCAAATACTTGAAGAAAAAATTGAACAGTTGGAAAAGCAGATTCGTTCTGCGAGTATTGAAATTAGAAATATACCAAAAAATCAGAGTGAGACTAAGCAAGATTTGGAAAATATTATTATAACTATAGGGAATTTAATTAAAATTCCAATACAAAATTCGCATATTAAAGATGTTTTCAGACCCCATTCAAAATCAACAAACAAGCCGATAATTGTCGAATTCACTTCAGTATTAGTAAAGGAAAAATATATTAAGGCTTCGAAATACTTCAATAAAGAACACAAGGATGATAAGTTGAACACAGATCAACTGTCAATCAAATGTCCACGGACACCAGTATTCATTTCTGAAAATCTAACGCCAAAAAGTAAACATCTCTTTTACCTAGCTAGAAAACATGCTGTCCTGTACAACTATCAGTATTGTTGGACGTCCTTTGGTAAGGTGTTTTTAAGGAAAGAATCTGGTGCTCCACCGATTGGCATAAATTCGGAAAGTGACATCAATAATCTAAAGGATAAGGAAAAGTGACTAGTACTACTCATCAGCTGCTATATATTGAAGATCAAACCGCTATCATTAATGCATAATTATAAGCACTCAATTTTGTTTAGTACCTTAATATATTTTGTCCTAATATTAATAGTATTTTGTAACACACATTCAAACACTTACTTTCAATCACTTTTTACAAGCATCGTCCACTTCCATAATTACTTAACTATACCACTAAATCTACCATCTTTAATGCATTTTTCAAAATGCATAAAATTTGTCCTTGAGTATTTTGATACTGTTATATTTTCTTCTAAAATTCAATCCAAATAATATTACAGATATTGATTATAATATTAATCCGCACTGTATATATGTAGATAACACAACATGTTGTACAGAAATGATGAGTAGGCTTAACTTCGGTAATAACTTATCAATATTAGCTCTTAATATTCGCAGCATAAATCGTAATCTGGATAAATTGCTTATTTTTGTCTCTGGCCTCGAATATACCATGGATATCCTGGTGCTAACAGAATGCTGGACTAATGAATATAAAAATCCGCCCAATATATGTGGCTATAAAGTACATTTTACTAAAAAGAGTTACAACCAGAACGACGGTGTGGTGGTTTACATTCGAAACACCGTAGAATGCACGGTCAATGAAGAATATATATCAGAAGGTAATTGTTTAACAGTAACATTGCAGAATGACACTGTGATCATTTGCACGTATAGACCACCTTGTTTTTCTAAGCCTATAAACTACATTGACTCATTAGGTAATTTTCTCCAGAATTTACACGCACGCAATATCATCTTGGCTGGAGATGTGAACATTGATATTCTTCCCAATCAAATATCTAGTCTTGCTTGCACGTACCTAACACAACTGGCGTATTATGGTCTCATTCCGGGCATTGATAAACCAACTAGATATAACACCTGCATTGACCATTTCATGATAAAAACAAACCATCGATGGCAATCTTTCGTTTTTAGTGAACTCACTGACCACTCGCCAATTTTACTACTTGTGGAAAATATTCACTCACCTGTTCAAAATAACAAACTGAACTACATAAATAAAGTAGACTACAGTGCTATTAAAAATGCATTAGCGTTAGAAAATTGGCAGGAGTATTTACTTATTAATGATACCAACAAGGCTGCTGAGTATCTTGTGGATAGAATAAAAAATGTGATAAATACAAACACACAAGCAATAAAAGTATGTAACCGGAAAAGACACCTGAAACCATGGATTACGGACGGAGTAGTTAGATCAATAAGGACTAGGAATAAATTGTATAATAAATATAAAAAGTCTCCAAATGATAGCATAATTAAATTAAAATACATTTCTTATAGAAACATATGTAATAAAATAATAAAAACACTTAAAATAAATTATTACAAGGTGCAATTTACTAAACATCTTAAAGATAGTAAGAAAACGTGGAACCTAATTAAAGATGTCGGGGGTATCACAAAAAGCACTGAAACAGCTGAATGTCTCTTGAAAATTAAACCAACAATAAAAGAATCTCTTAATGAAATCAATAATTATTTTACCAGTATTGGCAAAAGTATAGCTAATAATACACTCAAGAACCTAAATACTACAGACGTTGAATTAGCATCCAAAATTTTTACAAAATGTGCTCCGCTCAACTCATTTGTACTTTACCCAATTGATCCGTTAGAAGTATTAAGTACCATAAACGACCTCAGGCAATTTAGTGCACCTGGCTGGGATGACATACATTGTAGGATACTTATGGACAGTTGTCATGTTTTGGCTGAACCTGTGGCGCATTTGTGCAACCTAAGCTTCAATACAGGGACCTTCCCAAATATATTCAAAAGAGCAATAGTAACACCTATATACAAGTCAGGTGACAAAAAACATCCAACCAACTATAGGCCCATTTCACTGCTGACTTCCTTATCTAAGGTTATGGAAAAAATTGTAAATAAAAGACTTTTAAAATATCTGGAGCATCATAAATTTATATCCGAGAACCAGTTTGGATTTCGATGTGGACGATCTACGGATGATGCTGTTTTAAATCTTACATCACAAATAGTTAACAATCTAAATGCGGGTGACAAATGCCTTGGCATATTTTTGGATCTTCAAAAAGCATTCGACACAGTGTCTATTCCCATCCTCCTGGCACGTATGGAAGGCCTCGGCATAAGAGGTACCCCGCTAACGTGGTTTAAAGACTATCTGTGTGAAAGAAAACAAAACGTACGACTTCATAACTTACTAAGTGACAGCGCATCCTGCACTTACGGTATTCCACAGGGAAGTACACTGGGCCCTACAATGTTCTTGATCTACATTAACGACCTATGTGACACAGTAGTAAATGGTGCAACAATTCAAATGTTTGCAGACGATACTGTACTACTATTTCGGGAACGCTCTTGGAACTTAGTATACAGGTCAGCTGAGGAAGGCTTAAAAACCGTTACTACATGGCTGGAAGACAACTTACTATCACTTAATACTTCTAAAACAAAGTACTTAAGCTTTAGTATCACAAATGCTAGTAAGTCAAGTATGGATTCAAAATTGGTCGTACATACATTTCCTTGTAATAGGATTTCATCCACTTCACCTGACTGCAACTGTCCACACCTATTGCGTAGTGACAGTGTTAAATACTTAGGCGTGATTATTGATGACAAGTTAAATTGGTTGGCACACATTACTGCGGTTAGTAACAGAATAAGGAAGCTCATATATGTGTTTAAAAATTTAAGAGATGTTTTAGATAATGATGCCATAATGAAGGTATATAAAGCCCTCGCAGAATGTGTTATTACTTACTGCATTAGTTCATGGGGTGGAGCAGCTAAAACACACCTCATTGAACTCGAACGTGCGCAACGTGCATTATTAAAAGTCATTAAAGGCCTACCATTTAGACACCCGACTGATGACTTATACAGAAAATGTAGCGTACTTACCATACGAAAATTATACATTTTCCAGTCTATTTGTAAATTTCACAAAACTACTGCTTCTCAACTCCAAAGAAGTGATAAGAGGACCGTCCGTTATCCCTTGCCTCCCTACAAGAGCAAATTCGCTAGAAGACACTTTAATTACTGTGCTACATTACTGTATAACAAATTAAACACCGTTTTTAAAACAACACATCTAAGTAATCATAATATTAAACCAATCTTATTAAAGTGGTTAAGTAATTTTAACTATACCGCAACTGAAAATCTTATTGTTTCCTCTAAATAATACTTATATAATAATATGACGGTTGTATACGCACAATTACACACACACACTCACACACACACACACACACACACACACACACACACACACACACACCACACACACACACACACACACACACACACACACACACACACACACACACACACACACACACACACACATACACACACACACACACACACCCACACATTTTTATTTTTTTTTTATAACATTTTTTTTTCCCTTTCTACTTTGTTAGTTTTTATGTTACTGTATTTTTTTTTTATTCTTTTAAATATTATATTGTTTGCTAGTTTGCCACATTACAAATATGTGTCTCTGAAAACGGGGAAGACGCTGTAGCCTGTAACACAGTTTTCAACTACCACGGGCTACAGAGTTTCAATATGATTTAAGTATGTATAAGTTATGTGAGAAACAATAAATATTATTATTATTATATTATTATTATTTATCGATAGAAAAGTATCATTTTAGTAAGGCATACTTATTAAAATAAAAAATAATTAATTATAGCACTGAAATCAAATCGTCTTACTGTTTTACTATAGTAATAGAATAGATTTCATTCTCAACATAGTTTTATTATAATTCTGTGCTAAACTGCTGTGCTCAGCAGAATGGAATTTCAATAATTTATTCCCGACCATAGTGCTTTGAATTGCACTTGAGACTAGAGCAAGGCAAATAAGGACGATCAATAGTTATATGGAATAATTATTCAATAGAGCGAAGAACTTAGTTCTAATTTAGAGTTCACGAACTAAGTTTTACAAAACAGAAATTTATTTTTTTAAATCTACAAATCTAATTATTATACTATCTTAATTATAAATCTTTAACATTTCTTATAGCTGTGGTAACGTAGGAGCTTAGCGCCCGCTGTAAACACAGTACGCAAGCAACCCGGGTTCGAGCCCCGCCGGCACCAATGAAATTGTTAATAGCAATTTTAAGTGCTGATTTACCACATGCTCTGTGATGAAGGAAAATGTCGTGAGGGAAACTGCATTTTTTTATAGGATAGGGTGACAAACGAGCACACAGTCCACCTGATGGTAAGGGGTTGCGTTGGCCCATAGACATCCACATTTATCCTCATTTGCGAATCAAAATGCTGATGATTGTCACCCGTGAGGGCTAATATGGAATGCCTCTTTTCCAGTAAAAAGGGTCTCCGGTTCTCTACACTCACCATACGAAACACAGCATCATTAATGTGCTATTTTACGCTGGTATTCTGGGAGAGCGTGGTCCTTCCCCGGTCGAGCCGACCCATTCGTGTTACAACTGTACTATTAATATAGCTGCAGCTTGGCTCTACCACGTAAAAATGCATCTCTGAAAAATTAAAAAACAATATTTCGAAGACATGTGAAATCCGCCAACATGCATTAGGGTAGCGCGGTGGACACTTCCTTGCGCGAAAACCCTTTCAGAAGTGAGAGGAGACTTGTGCCCAGTGGTGGGACTTATATAGACTGTATCTTTAAATATTCATCTTATTACTTAGAGGTGAAAATTTATGTGTATGTAGTCTTCTATGCTTGATGTTGCCGCAGTTGTCCATGGACTTTTCATAGAGTCATGCTGCAGCTATATTATGGTTGTAGCACGAATGGGTCGGCTCGACCGCGGAAGTACCACGCTCTCACAGAATACCAGCTTAACGTTGCTGTTTTTCGTATGGTGAGTGTAGGAATTGGAGACCCTTTTTACTGGAAACGAGGCATTCCATCTTAGTACTCACGGGTGACAATGCATCGACCTGACTTGAAATAGAGTAGGTATATGTTCACGACATAGAAGTTATTTAAAAGTACAATTATTCTATACAATGTGGAAGTGCAGGCCACAACTGCATGTAGTGCATATGATAACACCAATGTGCCTTTCACTTCTGCGTTGTTAATATATATTTGTTTAGTGTACTTCCAGATTATAATATAAATGTATATACGGTAGCATATGATAAGAAGCATGGATAAAAAATCTGTCTGCCTATCCGGGCATATCTTCCGAATGTCTGGACTGATTTTAATGAAACTTCACAGTAAAATAAAGAGCAATGCTGCAGTTATGCTATGTATAGTTGTAGCAAGAATGGGTCGGCTCGACCGGGGAAAGACCACGCTCTCACAGAATACCAGTGTAAAGTAGCAGCTTCACACTGCTGTGTTTTGTATGGTGAGTGTACAGAACCGTAGACCCTTTTTACTGGAAAAGAGGCATTCCATCTTAGTCCTCATCGGTGACAACCCATCTGCATTTTGATTCTTTATTGAGGATAGATGTGGATGTCTATGGGTCACAGCAACCACTTACCATCAGGTGGACTGTGTGCTCGTGTCACCCTATCCTATATAAAAAAGAGCAATGTCGTAAGTGTTCAAGTCTACATTTATCCGAAAAACATGCAAATTTTTTTTATATCGAAAAACTGATAACAAAGAGATGGATTTTGATGATTAACCTAGAGAGTTAAAAAAAATACTTTTTCGGTTTGCAATGTAATACAAAAACTTTTTCTAATTTATCTTCTATATCTCAATTTTTGAAGTTATACTTCTTTTGAGGCGTTTGGGAAAAATGATAAGAGTGCATGTTAACGAAGCGCGCGCACACCGACAGCTAAAACCGACACCATGAAGTTGTTACGATGCGCACACTGCCACCTAAAAGCAACAACTTCAGTGAGTATCTCAAGATTTTTGTTGTGTTATGACAAATAAGTATAACTTTCATACAAAATCATTTATAACTTTTTTTACTTTGACACCACTTTACATAAAACTATGTGTAGGAGTCAGCTATGTAAAAGGATAAGGTGAAAAGGCGTTTTTTAGGCGCAATTAGTGATCTTCAATTTTTATTTTAATGATTTTCCCATATCACACAATGTATTTGGTGAAAAAAATACGAATGTAAAGTGACTTTTTAATTAAACTTCATGTTTTAAGACCATTACTAAAGAAATGTTTCGTTTATTTAAGTTCTACGTAGACGAAGGCACAGATAAAAGCTTCTCATCATTATAAATACATGAATATCGAATATTAATGTACCTTTTTAGTATTTATTAGAAAAAATAGAGGAATGAAATGTATTTCTCTAAAAGTACGGTAAAGTACTCTTAAGGTAAAGGTGATTTTTTTTTGTAAACAGATGTGAACAAAAAATATCCTGTATTCAATGTAGTATGCACACAATATTCTTCAATACAAAATGCATTAAGGAATTAAATGTTAGCATCTATATCACGTTCATGGCTGGGAGCTATAATCGCTTTGCTTTTTCTGCACAGGAAAATATTACAAAGAAAACTTCGTCGAACTTCGAACAGGCAATATTAGTTATTATTACTCTCTAAAGCCAGTATCAATTTTTCTTACATGACTATTGATACTTAGTTACTTAACAAGATCCGAATTTAAATATACCCGTTGTTCCGATATTTAAGGAACTTACTTTTAACGTAAATAATCTGTTCTCTATGAATATATTGATGCGTTGTGATCCAAAAGAAGTAACTTAAAATGAATAATTGTTACTGATATGCTATACCAATCTTTAATCACCATCCTAATCCAGGCTTTCTCAAACCTATAGCCACTAGTACACCTATCAAATTTCCCAGACATTGGAGAACCTATATAAAACTGCCTAAAAATAAATTAGAATTTTATGTATGAAACTACTGCCATAAAGAACAATATGTTTTGATTAGTGTGATAATAAAACTATAATGTTAATGTCCGCCACACTTAATTTCGGTCATGGTGGCCATTCTCAACGAAGACTAGATATTTGTGCAAGACACTATACGTGGTGGAGCCACGTTGCAGCTATCGTTGGCTCCATCGGGTTAGGACCACGCTCTCATAGAATACCAGCGTATAATAGCAGCTTAATGACGCTGTGTTTCGTGTGGTAAGTGTGGAGAACTGGAGATTCTTTTGACTGGAGACGAGACTTTCCATATTAGTTCTGAGGGGTGACAACGCATCTGTATTTTTATTCTTAATCGAGGATAAATGTAGCTGTTTATGGGCCACAGCATTTACTTACCGTCAATTGTGAGTGTGTTCTTTGGTCAACATTATTTTAAAAAGAAAAACACGGCAGAGAAATCACCGTTACCGTCTTATTTCAGACTGATGGGTTAATTAGAAACTAGTCAAATCACTTTAGGATTTGGGCATTTTTTGGTGTGTGGTTAAATTGTCATTATCTTGTTATTTGCAGAAGAAAATTAAAGATAAATAGCCGTTTAAGCCTCACCTAGTACTGATTAATAAATAATTTAAAACCTTTAAAATGTAATCTGATCTCTTATATACAGTTATAAGTATATATATACAGTTGTATTAATTTCAGCCATTTCCTGGCAGAAAATTTTTGACGCTGCGCAGGATGCTTTTGACAGTGTCTCTAGATGGCTGGGTAACAATCTTTGGACACGAAATCCTAATAAATCAAAATATATTCCTTTTTCTATTCGGTAATAAAAAGGACTTGGAGATAAATTGCATTTAATGGCTCACAATGGCAATTTTATAGAAAAAGGTAAATGTTCGTGTCCTAAATTAGAATGTACTAATGAAATAAAATAATTGGGGGTAATGTTAGATAGTCACTTAAATTTTAAAACGCATATTTAATTACTGAGCCAAAGAGTACGGAAATTAATAAATATCTTTAAAACACTTAGACATACTGCAGAATACAAACTTATAAAGCAAATTTACTTTGCACTCTGCCAATCGTTGATATCGTACTGCATTACTTCTTGCGGAGGAGCGCCAGCTTCTACTATTAAGTGCTTAGAAATTGCCCAGCGTGCAGTACTCAAAGTAAGCACTTTTCGACATTTCTTATTCTAAACCAAACTCCTGTTTGAAAATTGTGAAGTCCTTACTGTCAGACAACTGTTTATTTTAGGTATAATATTGAAACAATACAGTGAAGTGATTTTTGATCCTCAAAAATTTATAAACTGCAGAATAGTCAGACGTTACGAACTAAAACAGTTTCATGCCTCCTTTGTTCGGAGATTTTACTGTTCTTTGGGTCCTTTTGTATTTAACAAAGTTAATAAAATTATTCCAGTTTACTTCCTACATATAAAGCAATTCAAAAAGTAAATAACAGCTTGGTTACTGACTCTAGAATTTGAACATCTTTTGACAGTGCAAGACTAAGTTATTATGGATTGGGCTCGAACTTCTATTGATAGGTAATTTAAGGTAGTCGTTAAACTGTACTAAACTATAACTATAACAACTATATAACTATAACAACTATAACTATAATATTATACTAAACTAAATACCCATACACACACACACATTGTGCTAGTGTACGCACGTACACCTTTTGTTATTAATACACTATAAATGTATCACTGGTACATGGAATTTTGACAGATTTGTTTATTTTATTTTACCTTTATTTTATATTTTTGTTAATATTTTTACTCTTGCTGTTTTTTGTCATTTACCTCATACTCATGGCTTCACTGAAAATCAGCGTTACGAATTGATGTATGTATATCTTCAATTCGTGACTTAAAGCTGAGTGGAGACCATTTTGGTGTATATTACGTTTCTTTTATTCCTTTTTTTAATATTTTTGTTAAGTGAAAAAAAAACTGTTTTATTTGGTTTATTTTTGTTTGTTATAATTTATTTGCCAAATAAACTTATTTCTTTCTTTCTTTCTATATACAAAAGAGGCACATTTTACATATTTTTTTTCTATTTTACTTTTTTTCATACTGCTTATATGTAACATAAAGAACAAAGTTTTGTACATTTTCTATAATATAAATAAATAATATATGTTTATTATGTCTGGGTAGTGGCGCTATATGCTTAAATACAGGTTTTGGCCTAGTTCGGCAATGGATGCTATTTTTTATGTTATAAGATAAAATATTCCTTGGCAGTTAATAAATTGACATATTGTTAACTTATATATATGTATATGGAAAATAAAGATTATTATTATTAATAATTATACATAATTCTACTCATGAAATATCTTTACGGGTTGACTGGCAGAGAATGCCGACAGGCATTAAGTTCGTTCATTGTTACCTTTCTAAGTATAAAGTAACGTTTAACAATACAGAATAATTAAAATGAACAAATCTTTACATCATAAAAGAATTAAGTCTGATAAAGTAAAAACCGACTTCAAGAACTAATAATAAAATAATGTACATATAACTTAAAAAGTTGGAGCTTTTACTCTTAGATACAAGATTTGTAGCACTGAGTTTAGAGTTTTTAAATTATGTTTAAGTGTCAAAACAAAGAATAACGGAGTGCTGCATATATTTCACGAGATTCAAAAACCTAGTCGAAACCATGCTCAACTTAATCTAAAAATTTTATACGTGGTAGAGCACGCTGCAGCTATATTATGGTTGTAGAATGGGTCGGCTAGACCGGGGTAGGACCACGCTCTCACAGAATATCAGTGTAAAGTAGCAGTTTAATGCTACTGTGTTTCGCATGGTAATTGTAGAGAACCGGAGATCCCTTTTTTTACTGGAAACGAGGTATTTTATCTTAGCCCTCAGAGGTTACAACGCATCTACATATCGATTCTTAATCGAGTATGTGTAATTCTTAATGTAGATGTCTATGGGCTACAGCATAAACTTACATACATTAATGGTGGACTGAGTGCTCGTTTGTCACACTTTCTATTTCTACTTTATAAAAATCGTACACATGTGCTTCCAAATAATTTGCTACTATTAACATAACTATGTGCATATATGTGCGTCCAGCAGTGAACCTTTACGGGCTGTTAAAGAAATAAATAAAAGAAATATGTGTGCGTGAGCCCGCTCCGTCTTTTTAGGGTTCCGTAGCCAAATGGCAAAAAACGGAACCCTTATAGATTCGTCATGTCTGTCTGTCTGTCAATCCGTATGTCACAGCCATTTTTTCCCGAAACTATAAGAACTATGCTGTTGAAACTTGGTAAGTAGATGTATTCTGTGGACCGCATTAAGATTTTAACACAAAAATAGAAAAAAAAATTATTGGGGGTTCCCCATACTTCGAACATGAACTCAAATTTTTTTTTTCAGACCCATACGTGTGGGGTATCTATGAATAGGTCTTCAAAAATGATAATGTGGTTTTTTTATATCATTTTTATCTAAACTGAATAGTTTGCGCGGGAGACACTTCTAAAGTGGTAAAATGTGTCCCCCCCCCCCCCCATGTAACTTCTAAAATAAGAGAATCATAAAACTAAAAAATATATGATGTACATTACCATGTCAACTTCTACTAAAAATTGGTTTGAACGAGATCTAGTAAGTAGTTTTTTTTTATACATCATAAATTGTAAATTATGTTACTTTCTGCTACGGAACCCTTCATGGGCGAGTCCGACTCGCATTTAGCCGCTTTCTTTTGTTTGTCTGAAACCTAACCAAGGTATAGTCTATTTAACAAAAAAGTGTCATTAAATTAGTCCACAATTGGCGGAAAAAACGAATAACTATTTAGCGAATAATTTTTAACAGTGGTAGAGCCAGGCAGCAGCTTTTGCTGTCGCACGGATGGGCCGGCTCGAACCGGGGTGGTACCACGACGTCACAGAAAACCAGCGTGAAGTAGAGGTTTACCTCTGCGTTTCGCTTGGTGAGTGCAGGTGGCCGGAGGCCCTTTTTACTGGAAATGAGGCATTCCATCTTAGTCCTCACGGGTGACAACGCATCTACATTTTGATTTCTAATAGAGGATAGATGTAGATGTCTATGGGCCGCAGCAAGCACTTACCATCAGGTGGACTGTGTGCTCGTTTGTCACCCATATCCTATAAAAAAAAACATAGGTAGGTACATTAAAATAATGAAAATGAAATATACTTTCTTCTTTTGAGAAAATCTTTACCCCCATACTAGGATTTTCTGCTGTATCGTCGAACGCAGTTTATAAACACAAATTGCACAAGCACAAACATCCAGATCCGGAAAAATTATTTATACGCCTTACAAATACTTGTTTCGTCCGGGATATATGTATAATATGAAATAACTTATCAATTATATATAATATTTAATAATTGTTGTTTTTTTTATTAATTGATTTGTCATTTATTAAATTTAACAATATAAATATCGTAGTGGCCAGTTAATAAACGTAGTGATTATATACTGTTTGCTAATATTTATTTATTAGCTATACAGAAATAAACAATTTGAATTTATTAAATAGTTACAAAGTTACTTTGATTACATAAATAAATACACACATTTATTTAACTTTATGATCTGATATGATAATTATTAATTAAATATACTTATTATTACTTGATTATTTCATTTTTAATTGTAATATCGTTTATTTCTTTTTTTATTATAACCAAGTTCCTAATCGGACAGTATGGATTTGGCGGATGGGAGATAGGCCACAAAAAGTGTAAGATTTTTCCATCACGACCTTTTCTATAGTGTTTTGTTTTAAATGATGCTTCATTTTAATAGCCGCTAGTAATTCATTTATATCAATAATAATATACTACGAAAGGAAATTCGTTCCAACCGGGTGTTCCACGACATTCACACAATTTTTTAAATAATATATGTAGTTAATTGTAATAATAAGCTGTTATTTTGACATTACAAACAGACACTTAAATTTTATTTATTTGTAAAGATAAATATGGAAATGTTATTTATTTTTATTTTGTGGCTTTCATAAAAACAAAGATATTTATACTTTAAATACTTTGCATTGCAGTTACCAGTTATCTACCAATTCATTTATGGGGTAATGTTTACGATATTACAAAAAAAAATCACTAACTGTATAAAAAATAAGTTAAGGAATACATAAAAAATAACCTCTGGGAATAATTCTCATTTATGGTTCTATTATATTTCATTTCACTATTGGTTTAACTAATATAATTTAAAATTTTTATGCCAAAAATTTTATTCCGATGGGTTTTGTTGGTCAAATAAACATTCTATTCTGTTTTATTTAAAGCTACTCACTGCCCAGGCTGGGTTTTATTACGTTTATTAGACGTCCCCTCATACTCTTTATCATGATATTGAAAACTTAATTCTTATACATATGTACACGAACACTACACATTAAATGAAACTAGTTCTTTTACAGATTTATACCGTTCAATCAACTTATATTCTAGACGAAACAGAAACAGAAACTTTTTTGTTCAATATAGGTTATTAATAATACTTATTGAGAGTCACTCTTCTGTTTAATTTACCACTGGTTTGAAAAAAAAACCTCTGTCCCGGACAGAACCTACGGGATTTTTTTAAATAATAACTTACAATCATCTATGTTACTCAATCAACAACACAAAACAAATTAGAAATAGCTTGGTAGGGATTTTGAAGGTGGCCGTGGATAATTATAAAATTAAGAAGTTAAGCCCCTCAGTCCTCCGTAACCATGGATGCTTCTGCAAAGTACTCGAATTGTCGGGAATATAAATTACGTTGATTAACCGCGGTATACAGTAAAATACTAGTTTAACTTAATTTTTAACTGCTATATCTACAATATTTAACAAAAACCCTGTAGCTCCATATAAGTGCATTTGTCTGAATCAGTATTCAAAGTATAGCAATAAATTTACTTCAGAGAACCCGATCATTATTTTTTTTTATTAAAGTTACAGCCTATACACGTCCCACTGCTGGGCATAGGGTTTTAGAGCAAGAAAATGTCCACCCCAGTGCGTGTTGGCGAATTTCACATGTCTTCAAAATATTTTTTTTTGTTTTTTCTCAGACATACAGGCTGCTCGCGTAGTGTGATGTTTACAGTTAGCACTTAGCCCTGAGCTGCCACGGCTCAATTAAATTAAAAAAGCACATTCAATGTGGAAATTACCTAAATTTAAATAAATTTTATTTGTAAATTGTGTATGATTTTATTATCTCTAACGGATTCGCATGGGTAAAGTGGGGTCTTGACAATACTCTTACTGCCCGGCCAATGTAGAGGTAAAAGCACATACATTTTGCAAACAAAAATTTATTTAAATTATTTTTTATAGGATGAGGGTGACAAACGAGCACACAGTCCACCCGATGGTAAGTGGTTGCTGCGGCCCATAGACATCTACATCTATCCTCGTTTGCGAATCAAAATGCAGATGCGTTGTCACCCGTGAGGACTAAGATGGAATGCCTCATTTCCAGTAAAAAAGGGCCTCCGGCCACCTGCACTCACCAAGCGAAACGCAGAGGTAAGCCTCTACTTCACGTTGGTATTCTGTGAGGTCGTGGTACCACCCCGGTTCGAGCCGGCCCATCCGTGAGACAGCAAAAGCTACCGCGTGGCTCTACCACTGTTGAAAATTTAATTGAATTTTTTATGTTCCAGTTTTCTAAAGTAAAGTTTTTATTTTATATCTTTGAACACTGTTTTTGATAACGCACATAAGGGGAACCAAACGATTTTTATTACATGTCGTAGTTACAGGTCGACCCGAACTATTCTTAACGTTGTCTAACCAGTAAAGGAAAGGAATTTTAAGCTTAAACTTCTGACAATATTGGTTTCCTTTGAAAATTTTCTATGAATTACGTTGATTTATATCTTATAATGGTAAAAAAACTTAAAATCTAGAAGAAACAGTTTTATTTGTGAATCCGAGAGCAGGTCAAATGTTTTTTTTATAGGAGGGGGGGGGGGGGGAACGAGCATGCGGCTCACCTGATGGTAAGTGACTACCACCGCCCATGAACAACTGCAACACCAGGGGAATTGCAGATGCGTTGCCGGCCTTTTAAAAAGGAGTAAGCTCTTTTCTTGAAAGTCCCTAAGTCGTATCGGTCCGGAAAAATCGCTGGTGGTAAACTATTCCATAAGGAAGTCGTGCGAGGAAGAAAACATCTTCTAAATCGCAAAGTAGTGGACCGCCAATCATCCAGATGATGTGGATGTGGTATCAAGAGTTTTGCCGCGATGTGCATTCGTGAAATTTGGTGGCTGGGATTAATCACTCTCCGTGGTAAATGCGAAAGAAAATGCAAAGAGAAGCAACATCTCTTCGCAGCGCCAATGAGTCGACCCGATCGGAAAGGACTCGGTCGTCGACGATTCGAGCCGCTCTGCGCTGGATGCGGTCAAGTGGAAGGAGCTGGCACTGGAGAGCCCCAGCCCAGAGATGGGAACAGTATTCCATGTGAGGCCGAACCTGCGCCTTTTAACGAAACTGCACGTCACTCGATATGTCGACGCCGAGGATTTCGATACTGGCTGAGGCAACAAAGGGAGTACCTTGAAACAGAGGAGATACGACAAAGGGGTTCTTTTTAGCGGTAAACGCGCAAACTTGTGTCTTCTGAGGATTAAACTGGACTAGATTTAGTTGCCCCCAATCCGAGACTTTGTCCAACAAAGACTCGACTTCAGACACAAGTTTGTTCCAGTACTCGGCGACGTTTTCCCGACAAATTTTGACACGACCGGTGTATAGAGCAAACGGCCACATACGGCGCTCCATGGAAAGCAACCTCTTTTCGGCCAGGGTACGGGATTGTCCCAAATGGGGCCGTGAGTCAAGAAAAGGTAAGCGAGTGACAAAACGACCGTCGATACGACGGCCGGTATTGTTCTGGTAGAACAACTCGCACTCACGCTCCAGAGGGTTGACTCGAGCCGCGTGTGGTGGCTCCTCAATACCCCAGAACCGCTGGACGACGTCCAGTGCTGTCATCCGCATAGCAATGAATGCTACCGGTTTACAAAATATCATTAATATGCAGAAGAAACAGCGTTGGTGATAGCACGCAGCCTTGTGGAACACCAGCGTTAATAGGCTTGTAGTCGGAGCATGCATAATGTAACGGAATTATGTCACATTTGACCTGCTCCCTCACATTTGAACTTTGAACAGTAAGGCGTGCGTTTCAAGTTTGTTATTAGGTTTACTCACAGATTATATTCGCCGGTTTTACTAATGTCGACAAAACTTATTGTTAAAGTACCCTAAGGGTAATTTGGACAAACTATCGTATTTTAAACGCGATTTGATGCGCGAGAATTGATACTTCTTGAAATAGTATATAATGCTCACAAAATACATGCGCACACATGAAATTACCAATTAATTTATAAAAATATCTATAATAAATATCAAATAAATTTATAAAATACTTTCTATTAATCGAGATAAAAAAATATAATTTAACTGCCGTGAAAAAACTTTGACGTCCGAGTTTTTTGAGGTCAAACGTCGAAGACGAGATAATATAAATATAATGTTATTGAGTTAGATTCTTCGTCAGCTACATTTTTATTTAGATCCTTCATTTCCTGGAAATAAGCAAAAAGTCCTTAATAAAGTAATTTTTTGTCTATTGAATGTAAAAGAGCTTACTTCGTGCTGGACGAATATGTATGCAGCAAAGTACGGAAAAAATCCTGAAGTCAAAATTTTAACCGAAATTTCTTTTGTTAAAAAAGACATTCCCATGCTAGGAGTTTTGTACTAGAAGGACAAAATCTATAGGAGAGGACATTTATAAATTTTAATGAATGGAATAGAACGAGAGAGAGAGAGAGAAAGAGAAACAGAGAGAGAGAGAGAGAAATAAATTGACGTGGATTTTATAAATAATTCCAAATATTGTTAAAAATATAATTAAGCAAAGATGAATTAACTGCAAAAATTTAACGATATACAGGTGGTTTCGTCTAACAGATAGTTTTATTTGATTGGGGCTGTATTTGAAATTGTATTTAGGTTAAAATGTTGGGTATAACTCGAAACAAAAACAAAGAATGAAATTCTGCTAGATTTAATCGCTATTTACAAGCCTGAATAGAGTCTAAGCTGTAAATCTTGTTCATGAACTCAATTTTATTCTTACCACGTTGCAAAATAGTATCCTAAGGGTTCTCTTCTGCTAAAAATTCTACTTATTGACTACCAAGCTACGTTCTGGAATGAGTAGAATGAAATCATTAGAATTAATTGTGAACAATAAAAAATTAAAAAAGGCAGACAATGTTTATAGTATTATGATTGTTAAAAGTAATTTTATTGTCACATTTCTGTAATGCCCTGCGTTCCCAGAACGTGCAGCCAGAAACTGTTTAAACCGACCTATATATCTTGTTTCTTAAGATGCAAGTATGTAGGTTAGTGGACTTAATTATATACTACATGAGTAATTGCACAGTGTTTGCGGTTTTATAGAAGCTTAACAAAACTTTATTCACTTCAAAACAAATTGAGGAAATATTTTTTTAATGTTTGAGTTTTGAATTTAGAGGTGTTTACACAAATTTTAAAATATTTATCTCATGTTCGTTATGCTTTGTAAATTGGTTCTTATACAAATTATAAAAATAAAAATTAGCTTATTTCAATAATATTAAATTATACAGTATTATTATCATCATAAAAAACGATGACTATGAACTATGGTGAAATGAAATAACTAATATGACAAACGAGCACACATTCCACCTAATGGTAAGTGAATGCTGTGGAGAAAATTATCAATTTAGGTAATTAAATGCTGGCTGTGTTTCCTCAATGAATCCCTATATTTAACCTTTGTGCAAGGAAAGAACCAGCCCTCTTATCACCAGCGGCGACGACAAGTCACGGATATGGTTCCTTTAGGAACTTCACCGCAAGTGGACAGTTGGTTAGGCAATTAGAGAACGTCAGTTGTTTGATGAGTTGTGTTAAATTTGAGTGTGATGAAATTGGGGCAAATTTTCTAAAGATGTTTAGTTTGTTTGCAATGCAAGCGGTTCGGGTTACATATTAAAGTTCCGCGACTGAACTTTAAATTGGATACCATACATTTTGTTCGGCAAAGTTTTCAAATTTAAATATGCAAACGAAAATATTTTCAATTATTGGGCGTCGATAGATATGAATTTCAGGTATTCCACAAACTTTTCTCATTTGTTTCCCTGGACTAACGTAAAGAGACGGGATTAAAAGATTCTAAAGTATTAAAAGTGAAAAAATATTTTTAAAACTTCCCGAGACAGATATGTCTTTTCTTTATATGTGTTATTTTTAAAAGTAGAAATTTTACCTAGTAATTTGACCTTGTGCTGGCAGGATAAGACAACTTAAGAGTAAAACAAGGCGCTGATGGGGGTGGGATTGCGAGCAAGGGTATTGCGCTAGCGTCGATGTCATTATAAATATTATAATGACATCATATTACTACACACATTATAGTAATCTTTTACCGTCTTGCACTTCACTATACTTGAATTATCTTATTATTACAATTTAGCCTAAACACAATCTATATCTATACAAATAAATAAAATTTAAGTGTCTGTTTGTAATGTTAAAGTAACAGCTTTTTACTAAATGCATATGATAGTAGGTAACTTTAACAGTGGTTGAACCACGCGGCAGCTTTTGCTGTCGCACGGATGGGCCGGCTCGAACCGGGGTGGTACCACGACCTCACAGAATACCAGCGTGAAGTAGAGGTTTTGATCTGTAGATGTCTATGGGCCGCAGCAATCACTTACCATCAGGTGGACTGTGTGCTCGTTTTTCACCCTTATCCTATATAAAAAAAGAAACAGTCAAAACGGCACTCTAGGCGATTTTCAATGAAAGAAACCCACCCAAGGAAGTACTTCATACGCTAATGATCGAGGTCGCACATTTAGTCAATTCTAGACCACTTATATTAGTAGGCACGGACCCCGAAGATGAAGAAAGTCTGACGCCAAACTACTTCCTACTGAGGAGATTGTGCGGAGCAATGGCGCCAGAGAGCTGATCTCTCTGCGAGAGACTGGAGGACCACCCTAAGACTTACGGACTACTTCTGGAAGATGAGGGTTAAAGAGTTCCTGCCGCTCCTTATGCCAAGAAAGCTCGAATGAAGGGAGACTAATGACCCAAGAGTAGGAGATATCGTGCTAATAGTGTACGCAACGTTACCACGAAACTCGTGGCCTCGCGGAGAAGTTATCAAGGCTTATTCTGGACCAGATGAAAGAACCCGAGTGCTGGACGTGCGAACATCGGGAGGAATACTTCGCCGCCCAACTGTTCAGATCGTCGTGCTAACTGTAGAGGAAAAAGTGCCTTACACCGTGGACGAAAATGTTAGCGACGATATATAACTAACTCCTTATATACAATGTTAGTGACGATATATAACTTATTATATACAAATAAGCCTACGTTACAGACGATATGTAATTAATTATTTTATACAATAAGCCTGTGTTATCGACGATATGTAACCTCCTATGTTTTCAACAATATGTAGCCAAGTTATTTAAATATGATAAATCTTTATTGTTTTAGCTATAAATTTAGTTAGTAAAACATTAATTATAAATAAATAAGTAGTTGTGCATTCCTGTCACCCGTATTAGTAAAATTTTAGTTGTAGATTAAGGTTTGCGAATAATGTTTTATATAAATAATAAAAATAAAAATATCCCATAGCTAGTGTATAAAAGAGGGATGCTTCATACAGACCAATGCCAATCCCTCAGGTGGTGTATAGTGGGTAGGCACTTAGGTTTCGCAGTGAGTCCCACATAACCACGTAGCTGGCTCTTTCCCCCGCTTCCCGTAGGGAAGTTAGTCCTTTTCATTGCTTCTGGGCTCAAAATAATCGTGGTTATTCATTTCAAATTCAGCAGTGGAACAAGAAGAAAAAGGAAAAATAAACCAAGAAATCTGAAGAAGTGTTATTATTCGACATTGTGCTACCATTGTGCTCTCTCCTAGTACCATCCCACCAGCGAACCCGCTCCATCAGTATTTATGAGCGTCAACACTCCTATTTTGGTAGGGGCCAATCTAAATGAAGGCCGTGCTCAGAGGCGAAGCGCTCGCTGTAAATTTATCAGCACGCGCGTAACCCGTGTTCGATCCCCGCCGACACCAATGAAATTGGAGTGAAGGAAAACATGGTAAGGAAACGGGCATGTCTGAGAAATAAGAAAAAATATAATATTTAGAAGACATCTGAAGTTCGCCAACATGCATTGGGGCAGCGCAACGGACATATCCTTGCCGTAAAACCCACAAAGGAGAGGGGATCTGTTCCCAGTAGTGGGACGTATATATGTTTTAACCTTTATTTTTAACTTTTTTTCTCAATTCATATATCTGAATGATTTTGCCGTTTAGAAACAGTGCGTATAGCTCTGCTGTATTAAAATGATTGTCTGCGGTTTGAAAGAAAGACTATAATTACAAGTTGTAAGACATTTCAACGGGTTGGCCGTTATTGTTGTAGAAGAGACAACCGTTAGCATAGGTATGTACAGTTGGGACCGCACTCAGGTACTTATCGGACGGACGCTGATAAAAAATATGGAGCAACGACCTGCGCAATGAAGCTAGCAGTAACTGAATGCGCGAACCCAAAGTGCGGGCTGAGCTGCGTGCTTTAAGAAAACCCTATGTCTAGCTATGTTCTCACAGGCTGGTATTGATGATGATGATGATGATGAAGGCTTTCTATGTTAGTTCTCAGAGGTAACGAAAAATTTTTTTATAGAATAGATTGATAAACGAGCACACAGTTAACCTAATACTAAGTGGATGCTGTGAGCCATAGACATCTATCTTTATGCTCATTTAAGAATCTAAATGCAGATGCGTTGTGACCCCTGGGGACTGATATGGAATCTCATTTCCAGCAAAAAGGGTCTCTGGTTATCTTCTCTCACCATACGAAACAAAGCAGTATTAAGCTAATATTTTACGCTATCTGGGGCCTCCTTTGTTGACTGTTAATTATAAGTCTGTCTTAACCATGTAACCAAGTGAATATATTTAGCGACTTATGATCGTGCCGCTGTGTTTCGTATGGTGAGAGTATCTACACTCACCAGACGCTCACGCGTTAAAAAGGCAGTAATCTCAATTCCGGATGACGGCTCCGTGGCTCAGTGGCTGAGTTGCAACGCTGGGGACGGCGGGTTCGAATCCCGCACGTAACAAGTATTTTTATGGCCTACAAATAATTGTTCCGGGTGTGGATGTTTGTCCTTGTGCAATTTATGTTTGTAAACTGCCTCTACGATACAGGAGAAAATCCTAGTGTGGGTGTGACGTTTTTTTAAATAGAAAACAAAATTGTAGCAAATACAAATCGTATCATCTTCGATGTGTTAGCAAGCTACCTTGAAGACTGACACTGTAAGCCCAATGTAACATAGAACGAAAAAAGATTGCGTAACGTTCCCGCGTTACTTGCGTAATACTAAAGTATACCCTAACTTAACAGCATTCGCTTCGAATAAGAAATTAGGCGACATCTTGTATTTTCGTATTTATGTCGATAGTTACTCGTATTTATGTCGATAGTTATTTTAAGCTTTTGTATTATAAAATATGTCGACATTAACATTACTGTGTTAAAAGTAATGGTGATTTTTCCCTTTCGGGGCGGTATAGACCAGTACTGCCAAGTCTAGCTTAGTCCAAGTCCAAATTATGCGTTGGATAGCCCAAAATCGTCAGTTTTTATAGGTTAGATTATGATTTTCAAAACGCTTTTATTTGAAGTCAGATTTTCTTTAGTGTTATTTTTTTAACACAAGTTTAAAGAGTTGGAAGCGTAGAAGAAAAAATTACACTGGAATAAAAAAACTTGTACTTGAAAAGGTCAGTCTAAAATCTAATTTATTTATTTCATATTATAAAATTTACACAATTTTTACAATCACTCTCTTTCTGATATAGCCTAATAAAGAAGCCAACCCAGCACCTATCGCAATTTTAGGTAGTTATTTAAAAGGCAAAAATTGCCTAACTGACAAACAGAGAGACTTAATTATACTAGTTGGCACCACTGTCTGTTTGTCTGTCTAGGCTAATCTTCGGAATTGCAGAATCGATTTTAATAAATCTTCACGAACAGATAGACCCGGTTGCTGGTATATAAATAAAATATATAGAAAGACAAAAAGACAAACAAACCAAATGTAGCGTTTATTCGAACATATTTATGTACATCGTTATTTTTTACAAACGGCGCCCCTTTTAAATGTTCATTTGTGTCAAATTAGTGGTTAATATCATGTAATGCATCTTTAAAAACGGTGCAAATCTTGCGGAACAATGCGAGTAATTACCATTTGGTTTGCGGCAGGCAATGTGCCAAACTCGATTTCTGCCCTTAGAATAGCATCCGCACGGATGTAATAATATATGAAAACATTTTTGCTTAGTAGTTGGCGTTCATTCCATACGATTACAATCTAGGTCCCTTGAAAGCTAGTATTTTTTTTAAAACTAGTATTAAAATAAGGGTGACAAACGAGCATACAGTCCGCCTGATGGTGACTAGATGCTGGGGCCCATAGACACATCTATCCTCGATTAAGAATCAAAATACAGATGCGATATCGCCCCTGAGAATGACTGATGAAACGCCCTGGAATCCCTGGTTTCCAGCAAAAGGGTCTCCAGTTCTCTACACTTATAATACTAAGCATAAAGCTGCTATTTTACGCTAGTATTCTATGTGGTTCTTCCCAGGTTGAGCCTACTCATTTTTGATATCCTATTATAGTTGCAGCGTGGCTCTAACACATACAATGCAAATTGACCCTTTTGTTTCTCCGTCTAATTTTTAGTTTATTTGGGCTAGTCTTCAATGGCTGAATTAACTGCAATGAGACTTCACGAACAGATAGAGCGATATGTCAGGATTGAATGAGGCGACATTTTATCCGATAAGCATGGAGATATTTTTTCGAGAAATCGAAAAATTGACAAGATCATACGTTAAATCGTTAGTTACGAATGATTCTCTTAAATCTAAATAACGCTATATTAAAGACCGTACCTTGATGACCTCGGGGCGAAACGCTGGTGATGAGTAAATAAAAACAGAAATTGTAAGTTGTAGCACGAATGGGTCGGCTCTACCGGGGACGGACCACGCTCTCACAGAAAACCAGCATAAAATAGCAGCTTAACGCTGCTGTGATTCGTATGGTGATTTTAGAGAACCGGATACTCTTTTTAATGGAAACGAGCCATTCCATCTTAGTCGCTCCACGCTTGGCAAGTAAAAAAAGAGCCTTTATAGATCAGGGACTAAGCGTTTGCTGTAAATTTTACAGTACGTGAACAACACGGGTTTCCATCCTGGATTGGAACCCCGCTGGCACCAATGAAATTATTAATTGCAGTTTTAAGTGCTGATTTATCACATGTTCGGCGGTGAAGGAAAACATCGTGAGGAAACCTGCATGTCTGAGAAATGAGAAAAAAATCTTTCAAAGACACGTGAACTTCGCCAACACACATTGGGATACCGCTGTGGACATTTCCTTGCTCTGAAACCCTCTAAGAAATTAGAGGAGGCCTGTGCCCAACAATGGGGCCTTTATAGGTTGTACCTTTAGCTTTTTTAACTCTAAAGTTAAAAAGTTAATTGAGCATATTCTATTAAACATACATACACACTCAACTACTAGACGCAGGTGTCCTCTCATTTCTGAAAGTGTTTTGCCGCACTGCCCACTGGGTTTTTAAATAAATAAATAAATTAATTAATTAATTAATAAGTTTTTATTTGCCACAAAATATACAATGTTAAAATTTTAATAGACAGCTTAATAATTGGTTGTGACAAAACGGTATGTGACTCAGTTGCAACGGGAAGCCCGTTACCTGCTATTCTACGTGGTAGAGCCATGTTGCATCTATATTAGTAGTATAGTTGTAGCACGAATGGGTCGACTCGACCTGGGAAGGAACACACTCTCACAGAATACCAGCGTAAAGTAACAGCTTAACACTGCTGTGTTTCGTATTGTAAGTGTAGAGAACCGGAGACCCTTTTTACTGGAAAAGAGGCATTCCATCTTAGTCCTCACGGGTGACAACGCATCTGCATTTTGATTCGTAAGCAAGGATAAATGTAGATGTCTATGGGCCACAGCAACCACTTACCATCAGGTGGGCTGTGTGCTCGTTTGTCACCCTATCCTATAAAAAAAGATACTTTCCGCATTGTACAGGGTCTTAGGCAAGTGATGAAATGGTGATTTAGTGGATTTTTTTCTTAAAAATCTCTCAAATTCTTCTGATTCTGATGTTGTTTACCTTCACCGTTGAGCACGCAGTAAATCAGAAATTTAATTTGATATTAATAATTTCATTGGTGCCGGCGGCGGGTCGAATTTGATTTACTCGCGTACTGTGGGAATTATGGCTAGCACTTGCCCCTAAGTTAGAGTTTTAAATTTGTATTTGATATTCAGAAGATAAGGAAGTTTCTTAATCATAAATAAATACATTTAAATGAGGAGGAAAAAAGCAGTATGCTTTCTCTCTTTTTTTATTACTCTCTTATCTATTACCTCCACACTAGAATTTTCTGTATGTGTATTGTGGAGGTAGTCAACATATATAAACTAAACAAGGACAAACATCCAGGCCCGGAACAATTGTGCGGGTATCAAGCCCGCGGCCCTGGGCGCCGTTACTCAATGCTAAGCCACTGCACCAGGGAGCCGTCAACAGCATCGTACCTGGAAGCAAAGTTAAAAGCAACCACCCACTAAATGATGACTTGCAGGTAGTTTATAGATGCAGGTGACTTGCAGGTAGTTGAAGAATTTGTTGGAAGCCTATGTTCACCAACGTACATCTAAAGAGTTGCAACGATGATGATCGTACTTTGAGCTGTTATTCATCCCTATATCTTTATATTTTACCTGTACCGCTATCCGTCAATATTAAGTATTAATTTTTGTCCAATCTATTCAAAACGAACATATTGTTCTTTGAAATCTATAGATACAAATAAATAAAATTGAAGTGTCTCTTTCTAATGTAAAATTAACAGCTTTTTACTAAGCGCATATGAAAGTATACAATTCTTGTCTATCTCTCTGTTTGTTCCGGATAATCACCGAACTGACTAGACCGATTTTGACGGGACTTTCACAGGCATATTGCTGTTATAAGAAGTAACATAGGCTTCTTTTATTTTAGATAAGGAATTAGTATTACGCGCAAAAAGCTTAAAACCCATGAAATACAATCGTAATAAATTCCACGCGAGCGAAGTAACGGGAAACAGCTATTTAGGAATGAATTTGGTTTGGTTTTATTAATTTTAACATTTTCGCTGTTCGATTTTCAGATACAATAGTGAGCCAATAGCAATGAACTATATGTAGTGCACGGGACAGCGAAAAGGTTAAGATTATAGCTGAAATTATGATGTAATAAACCTCAATAACCTAACAAATCTCCTCTAAAATCACAGTGATTAAGCAAGACCAGTCGCAGTCCAGTGTTCTCAATCCCCCTATGCGCTATGCGCTAAACATTGGTAATATTTGGTTATTAAAATAAGTAGAAATTTAACGCGATCTATAAAATTAGTTTTCTTTTTATAGAAAAGTGGTGACAAACGAGTCCCCCTGATGGATTCTATCTTCGATTAAGAAACGATATGCAGAGTATGCGTTGTCACCCCTGAGAACTAAGATTAAATGCTTAGTTTCCAGTAGAAAGAACAGCGTGTCTCCACCACGTTACCGTTTTATTCAATGCCTATGTGGTTTTCACATAAACAGGATAAAATTGAGATAAAATTTAATAATGATGACAGCTGGATAATAACATAATTTAATGCAAGTGATTAATTGTAGATCTATTAGCTCTCTAGACTATTTCATGTTACATAATGATAATGTTTATTATGGTCGATGTCATTTTTTAAGCTTCATGTCGGCCATTTTAAAATATACGTCGAGCTATTTTCGTTTTTATACTTAGTCCACAAGGACTGTAACTTTTTGTTAACGGGAATAAAGCGTCATTGTGAATAAAGTCTGGGGATATAATGTGATAAAGTAAGTCCCATTCCTCTTACAGTAAGTTTTAGCAGCAATTTTACGAAATGAACATCATATTTTCATTTATTTACACTACCGATCTGCTCCAGCTACGCACGCGTGATTTCTTTGAATCTCGACAACCACGCCACCTACCGGGTCCAATTGTAAATCTAAACCATCCACGGACCCGCTCAATGACAATACACTTACAGAAGAAAGTATGTAAATATATATATATATATATATATATATATATATATATATACATACTTTATATACAATACAAGCAATCCAACCCAGCTTCGCATGTGTGATTTATTTATTTATTTAATCTTTCATGCACAAAGTTATACATCATCATTCATCATCATCATTACAGCCCTTCACAAGTCCACTGCTGAACATAGGCCTCCCCCAAAGAATGGCACAAAGCACGGTCCTGAGCCACCTGCATCCATCGACTTCCTGCATGTCTTACCAGGTCGTCACTCCATCTCGTGGGGGGACGCCCTACACTTCGCCTACCGGTACGAGGCTGCCACTCGAGAACCTTTCTTCCCCATCGGTTGTCGGTTCTTCGAGCTATATGGCCGGCCCACTGCCACTTCAGCTTACTAATCCGTTGGGCTATGTCGGTTACTCTGGTTCTACTGCGGATATCCTTATTCCTAAGTTTATCACGCAGAGAAACTCCGAGCATAGTCCTCTCCATAGCTCGCTGAGCCACCTTGAGCTTCCTTATACGGCCAGCAGTGAAGGACCACGTCTCAGTTCCGTAAGTCATCACTGGCAACACGCACTGGTTGTACAATTTCGTTTTAAGGTTTTGAGGTGTCTGACGAGATGTGTCGTAGCTTCCTAAGTTATACATATGGCGACCTTAATGCCATAGGGCATTCTCTCCCAGGCTAAACAACCCCAGTCAACCATTACGCAAAACAGAGATAGACAAACAAGAGGCGGTGCAGCAGTAATCAAAATAGAAAGGACTAAAAAAAATATTGTTTATACATGTATACATATAAATATACACACACATTCTGGAACTCGACAACAGCGCTACCCTATCGGGTCCAATTATTAATCTAAATCATTCTCAAACCAACTTAATCACACACACATTTCCCCAAAATCGATCCAGTCGTTTACGAGGAGTTCAGTCGCACACACATGGAGAGATACAAGAAACTTACGGTGTATCTTTGTAAACCTAAGATCTGAGTGTAAATTTTCATCATTCGACGAACATTCGGCATGGCGGTAAGTTCCCTAAACTAATCAAACAGCCGCTATTTAGTACAATATGCAAATAAAAGTGATACCCCACTTGAATACAGTGAACCTAGTTCCTATAAATATCATGTTATATTCGTATATTCACGTTTAAAAATAACACTAAAACGACAGACTGTTCTTTCTTTGTTCTTTTGTTTGTTAAAAAAAAACGTTACTTCCACACTAGGATTTTCTCCTGTACCGTGGAGGCAGTTTACAAAAATAAATTACATAAGGACAAAGATCCAGACCGGGGACAATTATTTCTTAGGCCATACAAATACTTGCTCCGTGCGGGATTCGAAACCGCGGCCCCCAGCGCAGCAATTCATTGCTAAGCCACTGTGCCATGGAGCCGACAAAACTGTGGGAAAATGATAGAAAATCGCAGAAAGCTGACCGTCCTTCCTTAAATGTCTTAAGCGATAGGGATATATACAGTTATTTAAAAGAGATAATCCGTAGGATGGATGGAAACTAATTGTAAAGTAGTTTTATCTATTAATTGAATCAATTACACTGCGTTTCCGAGCCTTCAATCTACCTTATTTCACACTACTGTGTTGCTTTAGTAGAATATACTATAGAATTTTCTATATTTTTGTGTATAATAAGCATTAGAAAATATAAAACTTGTCTACACAAAGAACGATACAAAATCTACAAAAAACTCTTGTCTGATGTCAACAACTTCTACTTTTGAACAAACTTCTCTCTTTTGTAGACTGTTTAATATCTTGCAGACGTTGCTACTTAACGTACTATTTCAGTTCAGTTTAATACGTTAACTATTTAATTTATTCTTTGACTTCTTTTTATTTTATTTTCTTCTTATAATATTAAAGTTCGTTTATCAAACTTTTTGGAACGAAGTTCTTTATCAGACTCTTAGCAGGAATCGGTGTTCTTTAGCGAGGATTTGTGGTCTATTAAATCTTATGTACCGAGGCGAGCAATCATGTACGTGTTCACAGATTGCAGACTTCCCGGAGCGTCAATTGTTCACATCAGCTATGTGTTTCGTCGATTTTTACGTCGCCATATGCGGCACAAGATAAAAACCCTAAATTACAAATCAATCCTAAGGTAATCCATATTTTTTTATTGTATAAGAGTGACAAACGAGCACACAGTCCAGCGGACGATAAGTGGATGCTGTGGCACATAGACATCTACATTTATCCTCGATTACGAATGAAAATGTAGATACGTTATCATCCTTAAGGTATTTTGTGAGAGTGTTGTCCTACCCCGGTCGAGCCGACCCATTCGTGCAACAACCATAATATTGATGTAGCGTGATGCTATCAGATAGAAATATAGGTTACGATTTATAACATATAAAACCTATTATAATTGTTCCGAAAGGAACTGTATCCGTGACTGTTTGCCGCTGCTGGGGATAAGAGGGCCTGTTATTTTGTCGCTTAAAGGCTAAGTACAACCATTAAGCAAGGAAATGCAGCCGGCGTTCTTGACCGCGGAGAGTAGGCTTATTAATTTAAGCTGTTAGCTTTTTTTAAGTATGGTATTAAATATTGTATATAAGAGTATTTTAATGTTAACGTATGCCTGCAGTGAAAATATATATCAATATTATAGAGATCGCGAATTTGTGAGTTTGTATAAAGTGGAAGTTATGTTAAGGTGATGTTTGTCAACTGAGTCGGAAAAATTCGTGCCCCTTGAGTGATTTCACAGCGTGCGCTGCATCGATAGTTAAAGTTGCACGATAATAATGTATGGCTGAATTATTTTTCTTGAAAAGTTCACAGCATAATATGTATATCTTCTAAGGATGACTCACAGTTACTATTTTTATCTGCGCGACGGTAGCAGAGATGTAGGCGCGAGAGCGACATTATAAATAATTGTTCAACCCTATAATATTACTCAAGTTACTTTGAAAAGTACGGCTTGTTATAAAGTTGAAAACTACTTGGAGCAAAAGAAGTATGAAAATTAAATTATTTCTGCACTGGCGATTAACTGGTACAATATGCCCCAGGAATTAAGTTCGTCTATACATCATATTGTATGAAGTTTAAATAAAATAATAAATATCTATAAAGGAAATATTAAAAAAAAATATGTCCAATATTCATTTTTCATTTCTTTTTTTTGTCATTTATTTTTCATTCCTTTTTTTGTTATTTAATAAAAAACATTACTTATACACTAGGATTTTCTCCTATATCGTGAAGGCAGTATACATTTACAAAACCTAGAAAGACACACCTAAACCCGGAACAATTATTTGCAGGCCATACAAATACTTGTTCCGTGCGGGCTACGAACCTACGAACGCCATTGAGCCGTCATACTTGTCAACCAATTGGATAAGTGCTGTGTAAAATTTTGTGATTCCATAATATAACACATCGTATAAGGTCATTGGAAAAAAATCAAAACACCGGTAACAACGGAAGTGCTTGCGCACACCCCACCCACCCAGCTAGTATCCTAGACATCTTGTACTCTTCGAAATTGGACGCAGTTTGTTGGTTCTGAAATTCTCCTTTGTTTCTAGTAAACTATAGTACAAAATATAACATGATCATTACCTACACATTGTACAAGACAGACTTACAACATTTGTAGTACTTTATTGAAAACAAATATAAAATATTGTTCTCCTGTAGTTTTCTATCTTACACAGTTTATGGATAAATTATCATGGAAGTATAAAGAGGAGTAAAATAAACTTTCATTGTCTACTTAAGACGCTCGTAGTACTAATTAGTTCAAAATGCATAGAAAATATTTTACATAATTTTTTTATATATAACTCGAACTAAAGTAACTGATATAGCCCAACGGATTAGTGACAGCAATAAACCGACCATATAACTCGATGAACCAACAATCGGTGGGGAAGAATGGTTCTCGAGTGGCAGCCTCGCTTCCGTAAGCAAAGTGTTGGGTGCCCCCCCCCCCCTAGATGAAGTGACGACCAGGTAAAATATGCAGGAAGTCGATAGATGTAAGTCACCCAGGAACGTGCTCTTTTGGCATTCCTTGAGTGAGGCCAATGTTCAGCAGTGTACTTGTAAAGGGCTGTAATAATGATTATGATGATGACTGTGTTATATCCGAATGAAAAAGTTGCGTTGCTGTGTGGTGATGCGATAATCGTTAATCCATCACTCCATGTCGTACCATAGGTGCCTATAGTTAGAGTCGACTGCCTCAAGCACAGGCGCTCCTACTCCTTCACTTTCATAGTCCGATGGGACGGTATTCCGACATAATCGAAGAGAAATCAGATGCAAGACCTACGGCTTTACGTGCTTTCCCAGGCACGGGCGTGAAACACCACCTACTTTCCGACTACTGACTGCTACTGAGAATTTTTTGACAGAAAATTCCAAGAACTGGTTTTTGCCCCGTCGCAGGATTCGAACCTTTACGTTTAATAGACCAGCGACGCAGTCAAAAGTATAATGTTAGTTATGACAATGGTGATATATACATACATCTGGTGTGTATAGTTATGTTCAGTGAGATTATGTAACTCTGGTTAAATTATTTTTTGGTTATGTTCTTCATTATGATTTCTTGCATCATAATTTAAGATATAATATATAAATTTAATTTTTTTTATAGAATAAGGATCACAAACTTGGCAAGTGGTTACTGTGGCCCATAGACATCTACATCTATCTTCGTTTGAGAATTAAAATGCAGATGCGTTGTCAGCCGTGAGGACTAAGATAGAACGCCTCTTTTCCAGCAAAAAGGGTCTCTGATTCACTGACACACTGACACAGCAGTATTAAGCTGCTATTTTACGCTGGAATTCTGTGAGAGCGTGGTCATTCCCTGGTCGAGCCGACCCATTCGTGCTACAAATATACTATTAAAGCTGCAGCATGGCTCTATTGTTTAAATGGGGTTATTAGTACGCAATTAACAGATGATAGTAACCCCTGGGGATGAGGTGATCGCTATCAAGCTATTTCTGATTTCTTTCGTGTTGTTAATTTTGTAACATTTATGATAGTAGCTGTTTATTAAAGTCTTCCTGAGTTTCTTGCTAGTTATTCCCAGGACAGAGGTTTTTTCCGAACCAGCTGTAAATTTAACAAAAGAGTGACTTTCAATAAGTTTCCTTTATAATCTTTATTGAATTAAAAAATCTGTTTCTATTTCCATAAAACTGATCTTCGATATTAAAACAGTTATATGCAACGAAAATAAACGTCAAAGCGACTTCAAAAATCTAAAAATAATGAAATTATTTCTACATAGTTGTTCTACCAAATAAATAAAATAAACAAATCTTCCACATCATCGACCGCACGTTGTTCACTTCAATAGATATGAATGTCAAGCAGCTAACGCACACAACATGATGTATCTGAAAGTACTTACGTCGCACATTTTCAGTTAGTCTTGATTCTATCTGTACGATTTTATAGGGAGCGGATACGGGTATCGATGTCGTCTGCAGATTGTAAGATTCTGTTTGCAATGCTCGCTGGTTTGTGAAATGCCGAAGGCAAATTGATATGTCTTCATCCGACCGTAGAAAGAGGCAGACCTATGAAATACATACATTTGCTATATAACTTATTTATATAATATCTAATATATAAAATTCTCGTGTCGCGATGTTTGTTACCAAACTCCTCCGAAACGGCTGAACCGATTTGTATGAAATTTTGTGTGCATATCGGGTAGGTCTGAGAATCGGCCAACATCTATTTTTCATACCTCTAAATGATAAAAGTGACCCACACCTAAATATATTTTTATTTTTTGACAAAACAATTTGTTTTTATTTTATTATGATTTAGCATTGCAAAATACATAAAACTTCAAATTTTCACCCTTCCACGATCAACCCCTGTTTTTGAATCGCGATTTTTAAAACTAATAAATATTTCCTAGAAATAATGTATATGGCAAAACAACGTTTGCCAGGTCAGCTAGTCTATATATAAAAATCAATTGCCGTCCGTTAGCCTCGCTAAAATTCAAAAACAGCTCGACCGATTTTGATGTATTTTTTTGTGTGTACTTGAATGGGGTCTATAGGTGATTTAGATTCACATTAAGACTCAGTAGGTGGCGCTGTTGTCAAGATGCAAAAACAACCCGGACTAAGTCGGGACGGATCGTGAGTAATATATAAATGTGCGCGGCTTTGGCGTGGTTCAAGGGCCTCCCCAGTCGCACCTAAAGAACGATTGGATTATGACATAGACTATTACAAAATAATGAAGCACTTTACAATTTGCCAGCAAGATCATTTTGTGTATTTGTTTGTTTATTTGTTTATAAAGAATCAAGCAATCTGCCGATGACATCGATATGTCGTCACTGATAATTTGTCGACGAAGCTGTCTTGGTGTTGTCACTGCCAAATGATAAAGTATCGTAGGTCGCTCCACACATATCAATGCCGCGATATCGGTCAGCCGATATTAGCGACGATGTATCGCTATCGAGTCTAAACACAACAACAATAAAAATATAATCCCCTATTTGTTAACCTTAGAAGAGAATTTATTACTTCAGTTCTAAAAGAGAGCCGTTAATATTTACAGGCAAATCAACCACGTCAATGTCAGCGCCGTAGAATTGTAAGGAAATTTGCTTTGTGTTGTTTGTGTCTTCAACTGTAAAGTTTCCAGTTACCTACACCAAACACTTTTTGATCGGCGGTCGGTATGTGTGAAGTGGATGCAACTGGACGCAAAAAGTATCTGCATCTGCATAAGGAATGGCTGATTTCATATTGATTATATGAAAATAAAATATTAACTGATAGTTTGTGGGATACAGAAGACACAAAAGTGTCTAGGTTTGCGCAGTGCCTTACGGTGTTGGCTAAAAACGGAGCAACCAAAATTACAATGGATGTGTTCCGATATACACTGTGAGCACTGCCCAGTGATCAAACTAATGAAAAATTCGTTCCGTTTTGGACTGCCAGTATATAGCCGCAATGCCCAAGGGAAATATGTGACATAAATACATATACATAAACAGACATAAATCGCCGCTATTTTTGTATTGTGAGCACTGGGGTATTCGAGGTAAGGTTCTCTCGGTACATTGATGACGTGATCAAAAAACGTAACAGCGCTTAGAGATTTAACAGCTTCCACGAATGATTGTTATTATTATTAATTAATATTGTTATTGAAATAAACTGGGACATTAAGTCTTAAAAGCAACAACATTCAAATAATAATTTTTCTTGTTGAACAGCAAAAGTGTACATGATAAAGATTTTCATTTGAAAACAGTGCCTAAAAATGGGGATGACAGATAACTGAACTGTGTTTCGTTTTAAACGGTAACCAGTATAGCAAACTAAAAAAGAACGACTTCACAGTATACTGAATTGACGTCACACCTTACAGTGGTCACAGTGTATATCGGAACACACCCAATATCGCATATAAAATACCGAATTCAACGACGTCAAGCAAAGTCAAAAGTGCTACACGTCTGACATTGTGACCACCAACCCACATAAAGAGCGTAAACACTAAAAACAACAACATCATCATGACTACCCCTTACAAGTCTAATAAAAAAGGCATTTCTCATGAAATGGTTCACGGCCCAGTCTATAATATTAAGCACAAAGAAGAACCAAAAATTGAAAATTAAGAAGATGATAATGCGTCTCTTATGCGCTTCTTTTCTATTTGAACCTATTCCTCAAGAATTTATTGTAACTTCAACAATATTTACAGTGCCGTGCTTTAAAATGTTTGTTGCAATATAATAAAATTTGTGAATCTTGCTTCAGTAACAAATAAATGTTTGGTCTGACGTCTTGGATTTCTAATTATCTCACCAGCGTGGTTAGCAAGAAACTTTGATCATTATTTGTTTAATGGTAACAATACCCACGATCATTAAAGATGAAACTTAACGGTCAGTTTTGTAAGTGATATACTTCCCAGCATCTTTCATCAGTTCTTTTTTACTCACTTATTTCTCGATTTATTAAGATTAACTGTTATCACTTTTGCCAATACACGATGGCTTATGACTCCGTAGCGTAGTGGCTAAGCGCTTCGTTCTGGCGCTACAGGGCCGCTGGTTAGAATCCTACACGGTACAAGTGTTTTATAGACTACAAACAATTGTTCCGTGGTTGTACATATTTATGTAATACAAATCTAAATTTAAACCGCTTCAACGATACAGGAGGAAATCCTACTGCAGAAAGGGGAAAGGGTAACGTTTTATGACAGATCTTTTTATAAAAGTATAGTTTTGAGTTGCACTACAAAATTAATGTGGGTTGGTACGTGCTACCAAAAATCTTAAGAACTGTAAAATGGGAAATTAGAAGCAGGCATTGAGTTATATGTACTACGTACTAGAGAAGTCATTCCAAACAAAAATTGTGTCCTACTCTATGTACTCGCGCATGCGCGGGAGTAGTAGTCGTGTCGCGCATGAACGAAGACTTTAATTTGATATAAATTAGATATTGATATAAAATAAATATAAGAATTTAATATAAAATGTCTTAATTTAATCTAAACAAACATATTTCTAAATAAAATGTAATAATAATTATTTTATGAAATTCACAAATCTTCAATTTACACAATATTTAGTTTGTATGGACTGCAGGGACTGCACTACAGTTCAGTTGAACATAGTCAATGTTCGGAAGGGCTTCTCTAGTACGTAATACATATAACTCAATGGTAGCAGGACTGTACGCAAATATGCCTAAGCTGAACAAATAGTGGCTAAATTAAAGAGAGAAAAGAGAGGCAAGATTCAAGTGCAAATAAACTGTATATATATATATATATATATACCCCGGATCTACGCAATTAACAAGTTAAAGGTTGGCTCAACATATCAAAATATATCAAGAACGATTAACTCTTAAGTACATGGATAGGCCTAGATATACTCGTATCTTCAGTTATTGTACCATTTTTTGTTTGTATTCCAATCACTCATAATAATATTTGGAAGTTATTGATGTATTTTGGTTTTATTTATAATTTGTTTGATTTTCCATTTTGAGTGAATTGAATTGGTGATTCTGCCACTCGAGAAATTTCTTCCCCATCGGTTGTCGGTTTTTTGAGGTAAATATGTAGATAGCTAGCCCATTGCCACTTCTGCTCATAATGCGAATATTCTATGATAAGAATGTATAGATAAACTTCAAATAGTAACGTCCTTTTCTTTTGTCTCAGTTTTAACCGACTTCAAAAACATTCCAATGACGAGTGAATGAGTTCTCTATTCGTCGGAATATTTTTTTATATAAAAAACATATATATCCTCAGCGAAAATTTTTTCCACATTGCCTGATTTAAAAAAGAGGTACATCATCGATTTTTTTTTATAGAATAGGGGGCAAACGAGCATGCGGCTCACCTGATGGTAAGTGACTACCGCCGCCCATGAACAACCGCAACACCAGGGGAATTGCAGATGCGTTGCCGACCTTTTAGAAAGGTGTAAGCTCTTTTCTTGAAGGTTCCTAAGTCGTATCGGTCCGGAAAATTCGCTGGTGGTAATTGATTCCACAAGGAAGTCGTGCGAGGGAGAAAACTTCTTCTAAATCGCACAGTGGTGGACCGCCAATCATCCAGATGGTATGGATGGTAACGCGAGTTTTGTCGCGATGTGCGATGGTGAAATTGAGCGGCTGGAATTAGTCCGAACAATTCCTCAGAGCACTCCCCGTGATAGATGCGATAAAATACGCAAAGAGATGCAACATCTCTACGCAGTGCCAGTGTATTGAGCCGATCAGAAAGAACTCGGTCGTCGACGATTCGAACCGCTCTGCGCTGGATGCGGTCAAGTGGAAGGAGCTGGCATTGGGGTGCCCTGGCCCAGAGATGAGAACAGTATTCCATGTGGCGCCGAACTTGCGCTTTGTAAAGTTGCAAGCGATGTGCCGGCATGAAATACTGTCTCGCTCTGCTGAGCACGCCAAGCTTTTTAGAGGCCAATTTGGCGTTCCCTTCCAAGTGACCACGAAACTGCACACTATTCGATATGTCGACGCCAAGGATTCCGATACTGGCTGAGGCAGCAAGGGGAGTGCCTTGAAACTGAGGAGATACGACAAAGGGGTTCTTTTTAGCGGTAAACGCGCAAACTTGTGTCTTCTGGGGATTGAACTGGACTAGATTTAGTCGGCCCCAATCCGAGGCTTTGTTTAAGCAAAGACTCTACTTCAGACACAAGTTTGTCCCGATACTCGGCGACATATAACTTTGTTCAAGATGTAACTAAGATCAGATGTTGGGATCTATGAGAAATGTATCATACCCTTGAATTTGAAGAAGAGATGTTGTATCCCTTTACATTTGCTATCGTGTTTATGGGGAGTGCTCTGAAAAATTGTTCGGATTCATTCCGGCCACCAAATTTCACCAACGCACATCGCGACATAACTTAAGTTACAATCCCTCGCACGACTCCTTTGAATCCTTTACCATCGGCGATTTTTCCGAACCGACACAACTTAGGGACCTTTAAGAAACAAGCTAGGCTGGCAACGCACCTGCAATTCTCCTGGTGTTGCAGTTGTTCATGGGCGACTGTCGACACTTGCTATCAGATGAGCCTCTTACTCCTTTGAAAATATGCAAAAGTTGTTAAATAATTCTTCGCCTTGCAACCGATTGTGATGTATATTTATTTTAGTTTTGAAGCCAATTTGTACTTTTCGTCAAGGAACATGCTTGAGTTAGCGTTAGGTGCACCATTTCTAATATATACTTTGCTTTGTATTTTAACTTTAATAATGTCCAAAAAGAAGATGCCTGCGGAGATACTTTTCCTAGATTCTCACTTAACAGAGAAACTACACTTTGAAACCAAATATACTACGTAATATTTGGAAAAAAAATACTTTTAATTTCTTACGTTGAGTAAATTATATTACATTTCGCCACAGGCCCTGTTTCTGCACGAAAAAGTTTTAGTATTGCCAACAAATAATTGCTCAGGGTCTGGCGGCCTGTTGGTGTACAATTTATGAATATAAAACAGCCTTCACAGTACAGTAAAAACGTATGCTTTTGTTGAAGAAATTTAATAGCATTACATAAAATACACAATCACAATTTTATACGTTGTAGGACCATGTTGCAGCTATTTTATGGTTGTAGCACAAATGCTAAAGCTCAACCGGAGAAAGACCACGCTATCACAGAATAAGTACGTGTTTGGTATGGCGAGTAGACCAGTTTTCCTGGAAACGAGACATTCCATATTAGTAATCAGGGATAACAATGCATTTAAATCTTGATTCTTTATTGAGGATAAATTTATGTCTATGGGCCACAGCTTCCACTTACGATAAGATGAACTTTATGCTCGATTATCACCATTATTCTATAAAAAATAACGACTGTCAGAGAGCTAGGCAGACTGTGGTCTTCCATTTGCCACATACCAGTTGTTTAAGTGTACTCTTAATTTGGGTCATCTTTAATACATGAAGCCAAGCCAAACTGATCGAATGATAGATCAACGATTTTGTGTGTGTGTGTGTGTGTGTGTGTGAATGTGTGTGCGCCCGTGCGTTCGTGCGCGCGCGCGCTCGTGTGTGTGTGTCTGTCTGTCTGTCTCTCTCTCTCTCTTTCTCTCTCTCTCTCTCTCTCTCTCTCTGTGTGTGTGTGTGTGTGTGTGTGTGTGTGTGTGTGTGTGTGTGTGTGTGTTTAATATACGTTGTAGTATGAAATTGTTGTTAAACACACATGATAGACAAACAAAATATAATATAGAACTAGAACAAACTTAGCTAATTTTCAACCACCTATTAAGTTCATTCACGCGAAACCAGGTCAACACAGTTTGCATCAACAAAGGATTGAAATATACATAATTAATTACTAAAAACTGTTAGTTTTTTCTTTTATTAAACTGAATCGACAAACGACCCTATATTCCACCTGATGGTAAGTGGAATGTCCGTAGGCACATGCAACAAATTTCAAACAAGAAAAAAAGTTACAGAAACGTTGTCACATCTGAGGACTAAGAGGGAATGCCTTAATAATTACTGGATCTCTATTCTCATCAGACTGGAACACTGCAGTGAAAGCTCTGCTACGGCTATTTGTCTGTACTGCTATTTGACGTAAGAAATAGGTAAGGTAATACGCCGCACTAAAATTTCCTCGTGATGCTTTTCTTCACTACTCGAAACTTAGTAGTAGCGAACTTCGGTCGACCAATCTTAACGTAGACTGACTGTATCTGTGCAGGACAGGATTATAGTGTCAGAGTGTTTGCGCAAGCACAGGTGAATTCTGTATTCCCTCACTCTCATAGTCCGATCGGACGATAACCTGATACGATCAGAGAGAGATCAGGCGCAGACCAACGGCTTTACATGCCTTCGGTGGCACGGGTGTGGAACACTTCATTAGTGCCGCCGGGAATTGAACCCAGGTTGCTCGCATACTGTGGGCATAGCCCCTAAGCTACCTGAAAATATTTAGACTTTTCCTTTTACTTCGACACAAAGCAAAGAGATAAACGTAAAGCAATCTTTGAACCTATGTACTCGTATGTGTACAGATTACAGCACATAAATAAGCAATACTCATTAATTTAGGTCACTTCGAAACAATATTATTTCTTAATTATGTCCACATGAATAACTTCCGTACTTCTGCAAGGAATTATTAAAAAAGGAATTATTCCTTTACAATATAACTTAAAATTAAAAACTTTATACAACCGACTTCATTTTAAATTATTAAGGATAACTCAAAAACGACTGATCAAACCTTGATCAAATTTATATGGGAACACATGACAAGTACCAGTTTTCACATTAAAAAAGAACATACAGTCTAATTCAGTACCGTCTCTTTTTTGAAGTCGGTAGCAAACCAGTTTTAGAGCGACTTTCATTGGGTTTTTTTGCGTACATTAACTTTCTCTTACATCTCGTTTCGCACTCATCTTGTAAACTTTAGACACAGTATGTGTGGCAAACGCGGTGACAGGGTAGGGTTCGTTGTCATGTCGCAATAGTCGGAGTCCACGTATTAGATAGTTGCCACCGTGGTTGAAAATAGACAAAAAGCAACGCCGTAATTTACTTAGATAAAAAAATTGTTACGGTCAAATGCTGAACATTGGTATCTACTCTTGTAAGAAATATTTACGGCAATCGTCACATTTGTATCGGCCATATCGCACTTCCGACATCACTTTCCGTCACAGTCTGGGTATTTCATAACAATTTATATCATCAGATAGATGGAGATACTGTATATATACGTTATTGTATGAGGTGTGTGTAAGGTAGGCAAGGTATAACGGTATGTAAGGTAGGCATATTCATATTCTACATAATATATATATATATATATATATATATATATATATATATATATATATATATATAAAATCAGGCCAAAATGGTTTTGACCGATACCCATAGTTAAAAACAGTTTTGACTGATTTTTGTAGACAAAAGTGATTCTGACCAACGTTCTTAGTCAAAAATAATTTTGCCTCATTTAAAGTTCAAATTATCGGTCAAAACTCGCAATATCAGTGACAGTAGGTTAAGGTGCGGCTGGGGTGGCTCTTGAGCCATCCTAAAGCTGCATACATTATAGTAATAATATAAAATATAATATTGAAGAAATTTAACTTATTAATTTCAGAAATTCAAAAATTATGAGTCAAAAGTAGTTTTGACTAACATTCTTGGCGGAAACCACATTTATCCGATGTAATTTGGTCAAAACCACTATTATCCAATATATTTGCAGTTAAAAATGGTTTTGATCAACATCATTAGTCAAAATTACTTTTGACCGCAAAAATCATTTAAAAAAGGTATTGTTGGTCAATACTACTTTTAAATGATTTTTGCGGTCTTAGTCAGCCTTAGTCAAAACTACTTTTGCCTGATTTTTTACAGTCAAAAGTGGTTTTGACCGATTATGAATTTTGACTCCAACATATACATTATACATACTCTATATCTATATATTATACTAAAGGTATTCGACTGGTACGTATTGATGTCTTACGGAACCAAGGTGTGGCCCTTCAATGAAATTGAAAGAAAGTTTTACGCGTGGGGCAGTATTGGCAGAGATGTTTACTTCGCAAATTGACTGCCAGGGAATTGCTTTTGTTGCTCTATATATTGAAGATAAAAAATTAAACAGTAGTTAAATAAATGAATAAGTTTCAACCACATTTACTATTTATTTATTTTAAAATCTTTTGTAACTTTTAGTTGTTTTCATAGAACGATATCTGTTGGAGACTTAAATAAATCAGTATTAAAAAGGCTACAAAGGAGATAAGTTCCTTCCAACAGAGCGTTACCCGGATGTAATGAAAGCGTACGTAGAGTGAAATGGTTCGGTTTCATTATTATAGGGGCTACAATGTGGAAAAACTAGAACAAGCTCATAGTGGATGACTTACTAAAGCTTAAATCTTTTGCCACTATGTTTGACTAGTGTACATTATGCAGTACAGAGCCCTGCGTGTGCAATACATAATGATTTTCTGTTACTGCTCGGGCTGCCTCGGTTCTGCACCGCATCTGGGACGTTGACTGAGTTTTCTACGCGATTAATTCTATGCGATCATAAGCAAGCGGTGTACATCCCTGGTACGTGGCAACCGGGCCAGCTCCATCGGCATCCTAATGATGTTCTAGAGTAGAACTGACTATGAGTACCTTAACTTACGTACCTTACTTTATGTACTGGCAGATAGTATTATTATTTTCTTGTGAAATAAATAACATCTTGCATACTAGGCCTTGGTAGATCCGAGACTAAAAGTTATTATATATATAAGTATTATTGATTTATGTGATCTAGTGTTATAATTAACCATAGTTAATTGAAAGAAGAATAAAATAGATACAAAATGTGCAAATTTGACATGTGATCAGTATGCAACCGTAGTTTTTCTTATTGAATAAGGGCGACAAACGAGAACAAAGTTCACCTGATAGATAGTAAGTGGATGCTGTGGCCCATAGACATCTATCCACATTTATCTTCGATTAGATATCAAAATTCAGATGCGTTGTCAGCCCTGGGGACTAAGAAAGAATACCTTGTTTATAGTAAAAAGGGTCTCCAGTTCTCTACAATGACCACACGAAAAATATACATCATTCAGGTACTATTTTACTCTACTACACACTGTTCCCGTCGATGCGATCCATTCGTACTACAACCGGAATATAGCTGCGCCTTGGCTTCTACCACGATCGCCTAATGCAAACCGGTTCCGGTGTGACCGCAAATACTCGTTGAATCCGGACCACACGCACCAATGAAATTGTTAATTGCAATTCTAAGTGCTGATTTACCACGTGTTTGACGGTGGAGGAAAACATGACGAAACCTACATGCTTAAAAAAACATGCGTGAGTGTCGTGGAACGCTCGGTTGGAACGAAGTTCCTTTTGTAGTATATTATTATTGATAAACGTATTATATTATTTATTAACAAATACAAATAAATGAATTACTACCGTCTATTAAAGTGAAGCGTCATTAAAAATAAAATAATATTTCTTTAATGGCAAGACAAGAAAAAGTGCAAGGAAGATGGATATTATTTCATCTCGCTTTCTTATAGCCGCCAAAGTCATCTACACTACGTCATAAGGGCTCGTGACGGAATAATCTTACACTTTTTCTTGCCTAGCCCCCATCCTCCAAATTCGTACCGTCCGATAAGGAACTTCTTTCCAAAAAAAAATCGGGATTAGGGAAGTGCGGCAACATATTCTTGTAATTTTACTTTTACATAGGTACTTAAAATAATTTCGATATTTTGCTAAGTGTGGTATCCACTAATTAAAGTATAGGGTTTAGTAAAACAACCAACTATCAGTAAGTAGATACATAGCACAAGACAACGTCTACTCGCTACCGATGACAGATCTGCAATGCGAGTTCCTGGTATATAGTGTATTATCTATGAATGCGAGTGAGGCGCCGCAGTTGGTCTGTGTACTACATTTAATTATACATATATCACGCTAAGCATCGATCGTTAATGTATTTCAATGATTTTGTTTCGAAATGAATATAATAAAACTAATATTATATGTAGATTTCACTTAATTTTTTAAATAAAAAATTGATGACTAGTTAAGACAATTTAATTTGTTTTCTTTTTTAAAAACCATTTTCTTCTATATCGTGGAGGCAGTTTACAAACATAAATTGTACAGTGACAAACATTGAGACCCAAAATAATTATATGTAGATCATACAATTAGTTGTTCCATGCGGGATTCCAACCCGTGGCATTCAAAGCTTCAACTCATTGCCACTGCGCCACAAAGCCGTAATCCTGTAAAATTAATATTCTTCTTTTTCTTTTTTTTTAAAAACGTTACCCCACACTAGAATTTCTCCCGTATCTTGAAGACAGTTTACAAACACAAATTGCACAAGGACAAACATCCAAACCCGGAACAATTATTTGTAGGCCATACAAATACTTGTTCCGCGCGGGATTCGAACCCGCGGCCCCCAGCGCAGCAACTCATTGCTAAGCCACTGCGGCACGGAGCCGTCATATTCATCATTGACCATCATTGCAGACTTTCAAAAGTCCCTTGACGAACATTCATCGACTTTCTGCATGTCTTACCAAGCCAGCACTCTATTTAGTGAGGAGTTGCCTTACACTTCGCTTTTTGGTGACTACTACTGCAGAACCTTTCAAACATAATATAATCTCGTTTCTTTAATTCATTAGTTATTTTCCTAAGCTGCAAATTACTAATAAATTATTTTTATCGCTCCGTACATTACAATATATCGTAATTATCAGGAAATATGTTAAAGTTTTTGTTAAATTGTATGTACTAGCGTGTAACAAGATAATATTTGCCCATAAAAATCCATATAAATCACAATCTGAGTCCGCTTAACGTATTGAAGTTTATAAAGGAATCGTGTAATTTAGAGATATATTATGCTCACTCGTTGAGACTTTCCTTATACTTTTATCGACCAGATCTTTATTTGTTTATACTTTCTATAATACCACAACTACTATTTAAGGATGAATTTTGTTTAAAGTTGTTTAACAATATATGTACCTATATGCTTAAAAGCGTTAAAAGAGAAGGGTTATTAAAAACAAATGTTTAAGGAAATGTTGTCTGTCACGGGATGCTCAACAGCATAGTTGAAGATGGAATTTATAATTACCTAGAAACATTATTAGATTATTTATATGTAAAATTAATAAAATGCAACAAAAATGCACTGTCTCGTTAACTTCGTATTGGTTAACACTTTTCTTGTAATGAACTCGTTAGATTGATATGTTTTTTAGATTAGTTAAGGGTGACGAACGAGCACACAGTCCGCGTGATGGTAAGTATATGTACAAATTGTTAATTTATCATCAACATCGTCACTATAAAACACTGCTGAACTTAGGTATTCTATATAGGTTAAAAGGGCAGGTATAACCCTTTTTTGCCATAATATTAATTAGGGTTGGCAACCGCATTTTTTTGTAATTTTGAATTGTAAACAGTAAGATGCTGCCATCAATCTCCTGTTTCGTATCCCTCTACTGCCTCTAATGACACCTCCTGATATAAAGTAGCAGATATTCTTATGTTGTCACTACACAGCATATCTGAATCTATAATCGAATATGGATTCAAATGCAGTTGTGTTGTCACCTCTGGCGATTAAGATTTAATGTTAGTTATTAGTCAAAATGTTTCATTAGTTCTTGACACTCATCATCCATTATTTCTGTTGGAAGAGGCAAATATGAAAAATACCACAAAGACATTTCCCATATTTTTCATTCCTTCCGACAAACGACTACATAAGTCGCTAGCGACCAGGAGCAGTGTCAAAGATGCATTAGCGGCTTATTTCACATATATATGCTTTATTTCCTGGTTCCGCATCTCCTGTCAGAGATAATTAATAATCCTTAATAATCCTTGTTCTGCTTACAGAAATTCTGACGGCAAGGAGACAGAACGGATCCTTGCCAGTACCAGCTTACGTAGTAGCTAGGGACCTCCCAAATATAAAAAAATATAATGTGACGCATATCTGGTATTGTGATTACTAATTCATTTTCCAAGAGTGGCCGTTACTGCAAATCCACTAACAATGGAAGATAATCTTGTTTTGTGGCTGACTTGGGATTGATTTGGGACCAATGTTCAAATTCTGAACATCACTGTGAACAATCTGTTCTTGGCAGCCGGATGCGTTATTGCTTATCGGTTTGTTCGGCGGTGCGTGGCCGAGTGTTTGAATCCTATACAGCGTATAGACGCATAAAAGTCCCGACATCAGAATGTTAAATTATTTGGTTCTTTTTAATACTTTGAAGTCGGCTTTTACTTTTCAATAAAAGTTTATTTTTTGATCCTCTAGAGTGGATTAAAGTATATCACCAGCTCAATGTAAGCAATAAGCATTAGGCATGTTCATTGACTTCTAACCAACGTACTAGTTTTCATACAATATATACTTCAAAAATGTTCTACAGATGAAGAGCATTTTTTTTAAATATCCTATTAAACATTACTAATATTCCCTTAAACCACTTTTGGTAAGCTTAAAATTCTTGTGTTAGAAGTGGTTCACGACAGTAGTCGAACGGCGGATTCGAACCCACGACCTTTCGAGTTCGCAGTCCGCACCCTGCCATTAGGCTACTGTCGCTTATGATATGCCTAGATGAAGAGCATTACTTATATATGGAGAGATACGGCTGATTTAGAAACTTTTTGCGTAACAGGGCCATTATATTTACAACCTTAAAAACCGAGAGAGTCTCTTAGAGAAAAATTTAAATAAATAAATAAATATATTTACTTTGGCCACTCAGTATTTTTACAAAAATTTAATGTATGTTCACAGAAACAAAGATAGTTTTAGTAAAAAAAGTGATATACACTCTGTAAACACTAGGAACAAACACAAGCTAATGAAAAAACGGACTTTAAATAATGCTTTTAATGAAATGTTTAAATAAATGTAATATTACTTTTAAATTTTATTTGTACAACAACAGGCTCTTTTACCCACGTAAAAAGGAATTAGGTTCCGTTTCGAATTCCGTGATTCCTATCGTTGTATCGCGTTCGTGAGTTTCGTGATAGTAGTAATGCAAGGTCAACAGTGGCATGCAAAAGGGTAGGTATGTCGCAGTCAGTTACAAAGTCCTTCTTAATCCGACTTTTGATACAATTTATAATATTAAATTTGCAAACGTGATTATCTTCTCCATTTAATTCCAAATGCTTTAATTTTTGTAAAATCAAGTTCCATGCCAAATGTTTAAATTATAAAATTCGTTAAAAAAGTATATCTAGCTAGTAAACATGAAACACCTAAATTCTGTATCAACATTAAACTAGATTCGAATATTAAAGTATTTATAAAAACATTAGATATAAAATTTTATAGCACAATATGATGTAGGTATCATTAAATTATGAATAATCTTAAAAATCTGGCTGTAAAGCAAACCGAAATTTCAAAAGAATGTTGACCTTTATTGTCCATAAAATGTGAAAAGTTCTTGTCATTTGAACGTTAAATACGGAAATATATCTGATACCAGGTATTTCGTCACCTGTGTTATCTACCAACACCATACATACTTATTCCTTCAACAATTAATTACACAACTTTAAATAGTATGGATTGCATAATATTAGTCATTTCATATACTAACTAATAAGTGAAGAATGCATGTAACTTTAAATCACAACGATTTTAGTAAATGGATGTAGTGTTACGTGGCAAACTTTGTTAGTTACGCAAGGGTAGAAATTTTGCTCGATTACGTAATTTTATAGAAAAAACATACATATAATTAACATATAAGGAATTTAAGGCTTTAAATGTAGTACTTATCGTTCTTTTTATAATGTAAAAAAAATACGTTCAAGCCACGCTGCAGTTATGCGGCAATATGGCGGCACCGTGAGTAAGTAAGCTAAACCGGAGATAGACAATTTTAATGAAAAATTCGTCTCAAAGAACTATGGTACATGTCATTCTGGTATATCCCATATTTGCCTCTTCCAACACGGATGGGACGGAATGGGCGATAGATTACCTTTCACTTTCACACAAGTATCAAATTGAATCATCAAATTAAATTGCATTAGTAAGTATACTATTTTTATATTAAGATACTATTGGACCAAAACATACTGTAATTTTTTAAATTTAACTGTTAGAGCAAATTTCTTTTTAAAATTTTGTTTAGTCGTTTCATTAGTGTACACTGGAGTAGTTTTACGAGATGTTGCAATTTATGTGCAAAGTACTTTACTAGGGCCGTTCTCGACGTTATCAAGCATGCATATGCTGCAACTCCCCACGGATCTTCAGACAAATTCCATGTACGTGAATACGATGAAAACTGCAGATCCACCCACTTAAGCGAGCTGTTTTATACTGCACACACGTCATAAAAAGTTTGCGATCACTTTCAAAACACGAATTATTTTTTGTTACGGTAGACTATATTTCTTCTTATTTTTAGATTTTTAATTTAAAATTATAGAATAAAATATAAAACAATGCAACAAATTCAATTCTATTTCCATATAAAAAGAAATTCAATCCAAGCTTACGCTCGTTCAGAAATCTGAATAAGTCAATTTAAACGGATTTAATATATTTTTTCGAGGAAAGTTGTGATTGAGAAAATGCCAAGAGGATTATCAGAAGTTTGACGAGCAAGAATTGTAACCTTGAGGGAAGAAGGATATTCCACGAGAGATATAGCACGCAGAGCTGCTGTATCCCAATCCTGAGTCGTGGCCACGTTGCAGAGATAGCACGGCATGGACAATTTAGCGGACCGAATCGCGGTCGCCCAACTGTTCTGACTGCTGCTTAATATCGCCACATCAGGTTGCTGGCAGCCCGTGACTCAATAACTACAATAAAAGCAGAAGTGCGGGCCGCCTCTGGACTTGAAGTTAGCACTCTGACCATTTGGAATTGCTTATACCAGGCTAGCAACACGGAGGTCTTGGTGAGCACCTCTGAATACACGGCAACATCAGCGACGGAGATTGCAATGGGCTAGGCTCTGGAAAAATGAAGAAGATGAGAAGGAAAAAATTTGGCAAAACTGTATTTTCATTGACTAATCACGAATCAGTACTCATTCAGATAATCGACGTATCCGTATCAGAAGAAGACCTCGAGACTAAAAGGCAAAGAAGTGCCACCGGAAGCGTTCAGTAAAGCGGGAAAGTGTTATTTTGTGGTGAAATTATGATACGAGCTAGAACGCCTTTGATCCCGTATCGAGACTCCATGATGGCAGATAGGTACAAAATAGTCGCTGTTGATGGAATTGTTAGACCATTCCAAGTAAACCATGGTTTATCCAGCTGCGTATCACGTATCTGCCCCGCAGCGAAGCTGACTCCATACAGAAATCTGGGAAATCCTCCACCCCAGGGATGAGTATTATGGATTATTAGTAACCTTTTCCCTAGACGACCCATCGGCGGAGAATATACGGGCGGCAGACGGCAGTGTCGTGCTTGGTTTTAAAATGATAAATTTTAAGATCGTCGTCAATGAGAGTGACTGAGACCCAAGGCGCTGATCTCGCCTCGGGTCGCAGGCCAGGGAAAGGGAGGTTGGAGCGGCAGAGAGAAAGGTGTAGTGGTGGTCAAGAGCGCCAGTGAAAGACGTTTTCGTTCCCCTATGCCTATAAATGGCTAACCCTAAGGGAGGACGACGGTCCTTCGCGAAAAATTTCACCATGCAGCAGCTGCTTGTGCCGTGATGGAGGTTCGCTATGCAGAGGACACAACATTGACCTCGCCCTCATTGAAGAGCCTTGGGTGGCTAACGGTCAATTTCTGGGATTGTTGGCTGCTGGTAAGATCTTAGTCAATACTGATGGCAGTAGACTCTGGCTGCGTTTATTGTATAATTTACAATAACAACATTGAACTGGTATATTCATACTGTTATAATGCGGTCGCACCTCGAGGTCAACGAGTAAACTCTACACTCCGAGAATATGACATTACAAAGTTAGACTGGCCTGCCGGCTTGCCTGACTTAAACCCAATAGCGCTCTATGGGATGCTCTTAAGTGAGCTGTTTGTAACCGTAAGCCCACACAGATTTCCGCCAAAAAAATGCTGGATAACTTGATCCTCAGCATGCTCAGGCGAATCTCAGTATGTGTTCGAGCCAGGGGAGGAGTTATATTGTATTAAATAAAAAACATTCTATTAATAAATTGTTGTATAAGTTTGGTTAATCAATATTTTTCTTTCCTTCAAAATTCTGTTACAATTAAATTAGGATTGAAGTACTCAATTTTTGTTATAAAAAATATAAGTGTTATTTTTTTTATTTAAAACAGTTTATATCTATTTAAAAAAAAATATAACGTAAACACTTTTTCCTGATAAAGTTAAACTTTAAAAATATGAGCTTTTGCTAGTGATCACAAACTTTTTTTTATAGCATATCTTGAGCCACTTCAAAAATATTAAGGAAATGAAGAATATGACGCTGTCTTCTATCAATCTTTTGAGGAGCAAATCACATATGGAAAGATGATAATACCAGCCTACCCTCTGTCGTTAAGCAAACATTTCCGAAATGAGCTCAACAAGATCACTCAAAGTGGCTAGCTTGTGGGCCTGTATATATATATAGGTTGCTCTTCCTTTATCGTGAGTGATCGAACCTACATAATATGTAATAATACTACCAGACTTTAAAATTAGCAAAATAGTTTATTTTACACTAGCTCCGATTCACCCGCGTAAATGACGCGTCTGAACCGCGCGACACGACACCTCGCTGAAAGTTAAAGTTTCAGCCTATAATAGTAAGGTGCAAAATTTTCTGGCCTGAACTATAAAACGAAGGAAAAATGTTAAACTACTATAATTGTTTTTAGACTGTTTACTAACTCCCCTAGTTGCCTCAGCCAGTATCGGAATCCTCGGCGTCGACAAATCGAGTGACGTGCAGTTTCGTGGTCACTTGGAAGAGAAGGCCAAATTGGCCTGTAAAAAGCTTGGCGTGCTCAGCAGAGCGGGACAGTATTTCATGCCGGCACACCGCCTGCAACTTTACAAGGTGCAGGTTCGGCCTCACGTGGAATACTGTTCCCATCTCTGGGCAGGGGCTCCCCAGTGTCAGCTCCTTCCACTTGACCGCATCCAGCGCAGAGCGGCTCGAATCGTCGTCGACCGAGCCCTTTCCGATCGGCTCGATTCATTGGCACTGCGAAGAGATGTTGCATCCCTTTGCATTTTCTTTCGCATCTACCATGGGGAGTGCTCTAAAGAATTGTTCGGATTAATCTCAGCCGCCAAATTTCACGAACGCACATCGCGGCAGAACTCCCGATACCATCCACACCATCTGGATGATTGGCGGTCCACCACTGTGCGATTTAGAAGATGTTTTCTTCCTCGCACGACTTCCTTGTGGAATCGATTACCATCAGCGATTTTTCCGGACCGATACGGCTTAGGGACCTTCAAGAAAAGAGCGAACTCCTTTTTAAAAGGCCGGCAACGCATCTGCAATTCCCTTCCTGGTGTTACAGTTGTTCATGGACGGCGGTAGTCACTTACCATCAGGTGAACCGCATGCTCGTTTGTCCCCTCTCCTATAAAAAAAAACTCATAAAAATAGTCTGGATTTTTGCTCTCAAAATGTGACAAAACTGACTTTACCTCATCATCAGTGTTAAGTTTTTTTTCTCCGTTAGTCGGATTTCAATTTTAAGAATCTATACTTAGTTAATAAAGCGCAAGAGTTTTAATGTTTTTTTTTCGTTTGTTTAAACACTGTCACGAGAAATAGTATAGGCTATCTAGCATTAGACTACACTTCATAAATAGCCCTAAATATTGAGTTTTGTTTAGCAATTCCGAAGAAAAAGCGCCCCCGATTTGCTCTAACTGCGTCTGCTGTCGTAATGGTTAGTGATACGTGAATACAATGTTCTACAAAAGTATCATGATTTGCGCGAATGAATCCGCGGGGCACAGCTAGTAAATTATATAATAGGGATTACATGGTGGATGGTCGAGCTCAGTGAAACCGCATTCCTATTTCTCGCGAAAATTTCTCTCAATGTTTTTCTTTAAGAGCATATCGTATTTCATATAGAAAGGAAGTATAGTAATCGCGCTGTTACTATTGCGTTGCCTTCCTTAAAATTCCCCAGTAAAATTCCTTCGGAATCCAAAAAGTTTGTGGCCATAATCTTTTTCTGAGATTGAGTCACATTTACTTTTTTTTGGCGGCGTTAAACTCGGACGACGCCACTCAATCGATCTCTTTTTGACAGAGGGTCGTGATAAGAACCATGGTTTTATCACCCGTAAAAATTGAATATACAATAAAAATTTTTCAAATCGGACTAGTAGTTACAGAGGTTAGCGTGTCTAAACAAACATAAAATCAAAAATCTATTCCACCTTATTATATTAGTATAGAAAGATTGAATCAAATATTTATATTTAAAAGCTGAAGGTATGATGATTCCGTCGAAATTCGGGCAGTGCTGCAGTCCCTTCAGCGGTGTCAAGTTGACTGTCGGTATATTGAAGCGCTGAAGTGTTTGTACAGTAGGGCTACGATGGCTATCCAAGTACAGAACCAGAACACGAAACCTATCCAACTGCAGAGAGGTAAGACAGGGTGACGTTATATCTCAAAACTCTTCACTGGAAAGGATACCATATTAACATGAATGGCGACTACATCACTCACCTACGATTTGCCGACAATATAGGCCTCAATAATCCCAATTCCTTCCAACGGCTAGGTCTTAAGATAAACGTAAACAAAACAAAGATAATGTGAAGCGTCCATGTCACACCCATGCCGGTAGTTGTTGGCTATGCTTGAAGTTGTTAATGAGTATGTTTATCTGGGTAAATAGTCCGACGTGGTAAGTCCAACTTCAACCGAGAGGTCAATCGACGGATTCAGCTCGGTTGGGCAGCGATCGGGAAATTATGTCAGGTATACCTCAAAACTTAAAAACGAGATTGTACAACCGGTGCGTGTTGCCAGTGATGACCTATGGAACTGAGACGTGATCCTTCACTGCTAGTTGTATGAGGAAGCTCTAGGTCACTCAGCGAGCTATGGAGAGGGCTATGCTCGGGGTGTCTCTGTGTGATAAACTTAGAAATGAGGATATACGCAGTAGAACCAGAGTGACCCACATAGCCCAACGGATCAGTAAACTGAAGTGGCAATGGGCCGGCCATAGAGACCGAAGAACCGATAAGAAACCTTGTAACGTTCGGCAAAGTGTAGGGCGACCCGCCACTAGATAGAGAGACGACCTGGTAAGACATGCAGCAAGTCGATGGATGGTGGCTCAGGACCGTGCATTCCTTACATTGTGGCATTTATGCATTTTGTGGCATTCCTTGGGGGAGCAGTGGATTTGTGAAGAGCTGTAATGATTATGATAATGATTATCAAAGTAGGCTAGGAAATATAAAATATATGATCACGGTGTGGGAAGCTGCTAGATTCTATAATTCTATTACATGGTTACTGCGATACGAGCGATAACGCAATTATAATCTCGTTACCTGTAGCAGATCAAACTGTGTTACAGTAACACAAGTACGGTCACACGGAAGTGCTTAAATAGATTTACGCTGGAGACCAGACACGTGGAAGTGATGCAAAATGCAATTATGACAACTAGAGGTGTTTCTAACAAGATTTAATATTATAAATACGGCATGGTTTTAACGGTTTGATGGCTACTGTTATACTGAATACTTAATGAAGGATAATAATAATAATAATTTTAAAGCGATGAAAAGAATAATAGTGAAACATATAACCCTAACGCACAGCACAACTATATCAAACAGGGTTTTTCTCCAAAGCGACACACATAACTAATTATTGATTTTTTTTATAGGATTGGGGTGACAAACCAGCACACATTCCATCTGATGGTAAGTTTTTTTTTTGGAGTATATGGCCTGGTATCTATCCATCCTCGATTACGTATCAAAATGCAGATGCGTTGTCACCCGTGAGGATTAAGTTGGAATGCCTCGTTTCTAGTAAAAAGGCTCTCCGGTTCTCTACTCACCATACGATACACAAGAGCGTTAGGCTGCTATTTTACGCTACTGTGTTGTTTTGTTGCTAGTAAGTATATTAAGTCGTCCAAGATATACGTGAAGTCAATGTCAAAATGTTCCCGCTTGTCTCATAATATGTATAATACAATTAGATTTTTGGTAAGAAGGATGTTGACGTTAGTTATTTTTATATTAAATTGCATTACATGCAATACATGCAGTTACTTGGTTTCTATGCATTTTAACAAATAAAAGAAAGAAAAAAGCAATAATGGCAAACGTCTAGTCATGTATGTATACACTCATTTAGATTATTACGTGGTCGACGGTGACGGAAAACATCGTGAGGAACGTTGCATGTCTGACAAATAAAATAATACATTTTGAAGACATGTGTAGTTCACCAAAATGTATACACGCAAACCCTCTCAAAAATGAGAGGAAACCTATTCCCAGCAGTGGGACGTACATAGGCTGTAACTTTAACTGTACCTCTAGCTCACTCAGATCACATGCCCTAAAGTGGTAGGATATGGATCAACTCTTTTATAGACAAAAAAAAAGTTGACCTTGATCTACATATTTTCGGAAATGTTATTCGGATTGTCCATTTGAAGACTTATTATCGACTTCTACTCAGCCACAGGAATATTCCTACCAAATTTCAAGTCTCTATGCCTAATGGTTCCAGAGATATACTGATAAGTCTGTACATATACATAGATTATTTTTAATTAACGCCCCGTTGCGGGTGAAATTTCGTGAAATCTATTCTTTGCTGACCTCTACTCAGCGAAAGGAATATTTCTAACAAATTTCAAATCTCTAGGCCTTATGGTTCCTGAGATATCAATACGAGTCAGTACATAGGTGGAAATTTCTTATATATTATGAGAATAAACGAGCACAGAACCCACTTAATGATAAGTGAACGCTGTGCCTATTAGACATCTCCATCTATCCTCGAGTAAGAATAAAAATGCAGATGCGTTGTCATCCGTGAGGATTAACAAGGTATACCTAATTTCCAGTAAAACGGGTCTCTGGTTCTTTTTCTTATTTAAATTGAACGTGTGGTAACCACAGTTTTTTTTTCTGTATGGTAAAGTCAGTTTACAAACATAAATTGCTCAAGGACAAACATAACGACGCGGAGCAATTATTTGTGAGATGTATGGTCTAATACTTGTACCGTACGGGATCCGTAGTCGCGGCCCTCAGCGGCGCAATTAAACTCCAAGTCAATGAGCCATTGAACCGTCAAAAACATAACTTTACACTCACCACACAAAACACAGCAATATTAAACTGCTATTTTACGCTGATGTTCTGTAAGCGCGTGATTCTTCACCGATCGAGCCGGTCCATTTGTGTAACAACTATAATAGATGCAGCATGGCTCTATGAAAGGTGAATTAATCGTCGTTCTTATTGCAATGCATCTAAAGCAATGCACATAAGATTTATTTTGCAGAAAAGTATCCGAAAAGTAAAAATAGCACAGAATATTCCTTCTGAATCAATATTATTTTTGACGGCTACGTGTGGGCTTATGAAAGAGTTGCAGCGCTGGGGGCTGCGGGTTCAAAATAATTGTTCCGGGTCTGGATGTTTGTCCTTGTGCAAATTATGTTTGTGAACTGCCTCCACGATACAGGAGAAAATCATAGTTTGGGTGTAACGTTTTTTCTAAAATAGAAAATATAAAAAAAATTTATTAAGTCAGTGATCTATTTATCAGACAGGTAAATAACGGATATAATCGTCAAACATGACGTGAATTTCATATTAAGCCGGAAATATTACTGACACAAATACGAGTATGTAGCGTGCTTAGCTGCATCACATTCCAGCTTCCACTTTGAGAAAGCGACAAATAATTAAGTACTATTCACATTCTATTATGTTCGTAACAAGAGTGCTTCTGAATAAGTTAACTATTTTTGTGATTGACACAAATTTTGTAACCGTCTAAAACTTGCTGAGGTCATTCTTTTGTGTCTGTATACTTAAAATATCGTAGGAAATATGATATCTGGGGCACGATCCGAACTTGCGAATATGATCTGCTTTTGGTAGCTGGTCTGCCCAGGTTGGTATACATTTTGTTTGACCTTATTCAGTTATATCTAAGAACTTTCATATTCATTTTTATAAACTACCAGCTAGTAAACGGCGCGTTGCTGTCGCAGACGAAATAATAGTGGAAATATTGTTTTAAAGTTGGAAGAGTTATATTGTTCAATAAGGAATGATAATACATTCATTGAAATGGAAAAGACTTTAAAATTTTGTCGGTACAATAAGCGCGCCACCTACTTTACACATAACAGTCTTTACTCCTTTGTAGAGCATACTTTATTACATTGCTGTAGAGTGTAGATGAATAGAATAAAATAGTTTACTAAATGTTACAATATTTAATTTGTCACCTGACACCTCAGCCCGTAATAGCTAACAACTGGGTTCCGAATCCGAACAAGTGATATTCTCTATTTTGTTTCTTTTACCAACATCTAATCCGCATTCTCGTTTGCCTATTCAGTTTAAAGAAAAACCACGCTATAGTGGTCAATCTTAAAGATTCATTCATTTTTTAGTGTTAGGGTCTACATAACACAAAGTCCAAAATACTGTGTACTCGTTTTGCTCACTTAATAGTACTAATTTCATTTATTGATGATGGTAAGTGAAAAAAGAAATATTTTGTACTATATACTTAACGTACTTTTTAGTAGCGCCACTATGTAGTAGAAAATAATATTATTTATCTCTCTAACAAACTTCAAACTTATGGATTGTTTTTCTTGAATTTTAAATAAAATTAATACATTAAGATCGGGACCCGCTTCCTGCGCCCAACAGTAAGTATATATTTAAACTGAGGCTCCACTGAACAGAGAAGAAACAGCGAAATCGTCTTCATGCTTTCATCATTTCTAATATATAAAAATTAATGTTTGTGTATTCGTATTTTATGCGCTGCCGTACCGTTCATCAGATTTTGGTGAAATTTTGTCAACTTATTGCTCGCACTTTACCGAAGGCTATAGGCATAGTACAATTATCTTACGGTAGGGTGGCGCGCGTATGGTACCATAATCATTTAAATTCAATAATTAATTAAATTAAAATAAATGTTCAATAAAGTAAACCTGTCCGATTAACAAAGTACAGTAGCGTTATGTATCGTACTTTTTATAACCTGATCTCAAAATAAATCCGGTTGGATTTATTTTTAGTTTCATTCCAACACTCGAGGAACCATTAATAACATCAATGGTGGTTTCTTTTTTGTGACATAAGTATTCTCGCTTGGAGGTATTATGCGTCAATGTGAAAATTCGAATCACGCTTTGGAAATCAGTCACTCAAAATAATATGTACTTCATTGTTCTATTATAGTCTGAGAGTTGGCGACGAATTTCGGGAAGGTCGTTTTGTCCTTTTGGTCAATTGTGAAAAAATATAATTTCCTCAATTGGCGAATCCAGTCCCGCGAGTCTGGCAGATCATTCGCGGTTATTTCGTTACTGCGCAGCATATAACATTATAACATTTAAAAAAATTCCAAAAAATATTTTTTGGCAATTTGATTTATTTTTTATATTTTAATTTAATTTTTATATAATTTCAAAAAAATAAACCCAGACGTTTTTATCGGTTATAAAGTATTACCAGACCTCTCCAAATATATTTTTTGCAATTCCAAAAAACTAAATAAAAGATAAATATTATTATTTTCTACTACTTAGTGGCGCTACAAAAAAGTATGTTAATAAGTGTAAAAAAATATTTTGTACTTAATAGTACAAAATATTTTATTTATAAAAAATATTTTGTACTATTTAGTACAAAATATTTTTTTTACACTTACCATCATCAATAAATGATATCAGTACCATTAAGTGAGAAAAACTAGTACACAGTATTTTAGACTTTGTGCTAAGTAGACCCTAACACTAAAAATGAATGAAGCTTTAAGATTGACCACTATAGTGTGGTTTTTATTTAAAAGAGGAGGCAAATGAGAATGCGGATTAAGTGTTGGTAAAAGAAACAAAATAGAGAATATTACTTGTTCGGATTCGGAACCCAGTTATGGGCTATTACGGGCTGAGATGTCAGGTGACAAATTACATATTGTAACATTTAGTAAGCTATTCTATTCTATTCATCTACAATATACAGCAATATAATAAAGTATGCTCTACAAAGGAGTAAATAATGTTATGTGTAAAGTAAGTGCCGTGCTTATTGTACCGACAAAATTTGAAAGTCTTTTCCATTTCAATGAATGTATTATCATTCCTTATTAATCAATATAACTCTTCCAACTTTAAAACAATATTTCCACTATTATTTTGTCTGCAGCAGCAACGCGCCGGTAACTAGCTGGTAGTTTATAAAAATGAATATGAAAGTTCTTAGAGATAACTGAATAAGGTCAAACAAAATGTACACCAACCTGGGTAGACCAGCTACCAAAAACAGATCATATCGCAAGTTCGGATCGTGCCCCAGGTATGAGCATTTTCTAAGATATTTTAAGGATACGGACACAAAAGTATGAACTCAGCAAGCTTCAAACAGTTATAAAATTTGTGTCAATCACAAAAATAGTTAATTCTAAAGAAAGGTACCGCATTGTGACTGATGGTTTATTACTTATTCAGAAGCACTCTTGTTACGAACATAAGAGAATGTGAATAGAACTTAATTATTTGTCGCTTTCTCAAAGTGGAAGCTGGAATGTGGTGCAGCTAAGCACGCTACATACTCGTATTTGTGTCAGTAATATTTCCGTCTGGATATGAAATAGACGTCATGTTTGACGATTATTTCCGTTGTTTATCTGCCTGATAAATAGGACACTGATTAAATAACATTTTTTTTATATTTTCTATTTTAGAAAAACGTTCCCACACCAGGATTTTTTCCTGTATCATGGAGGCAGTTTACAAACATAAATTGCACAAGGACAAACATCCAAACCCGGAATAATTATTTGTAACCCGCGGCCCCCAGCGCTGCAACTCATTAATAAGCCACTGGGCACGGAGCCGTCAAAAAGAATATTCATTCAGAAGGAATATTCTGTGCTAGTTTTACTTTTCGGATAAAGTATACGAAAAAATATATGCTACTAAATAAATCTTAATATAGCAAAAATGTATTAAATTAATGGTCTTTGATTATCTTAAATAGATCCATCCTATCTAGGGAATGCCTGGGTGGGTTGCTGATATAGAAATAAACAAAGATTAAAATTTCATTAAATTTATTTAAATATACATAAATATAAGGAAAATTTAACACTCATCGAATCGAAATAACTGCCTTTTGTCACAGCGGTGACACTCTCTGTACGTGAGAGTCGAAGCGCCGGCGACATTAGGCCGGAGCGTGTAACGCTAGGGTTGATACCGAACTGAAATAGAATATTATAAACATGTGCCAAAGAAGATACATAGTAGGTATATGTTACATAATGTAAACTTATGTATTTAGATAGTGAAAGATACGATCAATTTTAAATAAACATTTATTATTTATCTTTACAGACGGGGAAAATTAAAAAGTGTGTGGTTTGGTGACAAAAATAACATTATTTTATTAAAGCCATAAAATAGAAATACAGAATAGTATATAAGTACATAGATAAGATAAATACATACATACATATTAATATATGTATGCATATATATATATATATATATATATATTTAAAACTATTATATATAACATAAATGTGCCAAACGTATAAATAAATATTGAAACTAAATAAAGGTAGAATAATTATATACAAATGTATACGCATTATATTATTATTATAGACGAAAGAACGGGTAAGGTCGCGTTCCGACGACACCCACCCGCTACGCGCACCCGCTACGCGCACCCGCTACGCGCACCCGCTACGCGCACGCCACGCACGTCAGCACCCGCGTCTAACTCGCTTTGAAATTTGTTGCATATAATTTGAGTCTTATGACAAATCAATAAATCTGAAACTGTATAAAAAGCGCGGGCGCATGGTGTAGCGGGGTGAGTGCAGCGCGTGTGCGGGGTGAGCGCGGGGTGAGCGCGGGATCAGCGCAAAGCGGGGGCGGGGCGGGCGCGTGGCGTGTGCGTGGCGTGTGCGGTTGAACGTCGATAAATGCAATTTCAGATTTATTTATTTGTCATAAGACGCAAATTGTATGCAACAAATTTCAAAGCGAGTTAGACGCGGGTGCTGACGCGCGTGGCGTGCGCGTAGCGGGTGCGTGTCGTCGGAACGCGGCCTTAGTATGCAGTTCACGTGCGGTTGCAGTGAAATATTTAGAAAACGAGGCCGAGATAATAGGAAACACTATATACTGTATTCTATCTCATTCTCTTACAGGCTAAATTTGATAAACGCATAAGTTTGTCTCTTTTTAGTGTCGCTTTTTTAGTTCAGTTTCAAATAGCAACGATTCTAAATCAGTTTTTAATTCAGTACCATTGTTATGAATGAACGTCGTACAAAATCAGCCAGTTACGTATAGTAGTCCATTCCGCAGTAAAAATATTTATAATTATGTAACACAGCAAATTGATTTACTAAGTTAGTTCATAGGTAAAGTTTCGTGATACCACAACTTGAAATTATTTTTTTCTACTGATCGTTTCGTCAACTACAGTGTTGCCAGATTAAAAAAAAACTGTTTTAAGCAAATTGTAGTAAAAACGTATTTTAAATAACAAAAACCCTTTTATATCCATTAATGGTATTCCCCATTCGGATTGGACAGAGTATGTTCTACATAATATTATATATAATGATATATTTTTTATAGAATAAGGGTGACAAAAGAGGACACAGTCCACCTGATGGTAAGTGAATGCTGAGGCTCCATAGATATCTACATCTATCCACAATTAAGAATCAAAATACAGATGCGTTGTCATCCCTGAGGGCTAAGACGGAATGCCTCGTTTCCAATAAAAAGAGTCTTCGGTCCTCTACACTCGCCATACGAAACACACCATTAAGCTGCTATTTTATGCTGTTACTTCTGTGAGAGCATTGTTCTTTCTCGGTAGAGCCAATCCATTCGTAAAGTTGTAATATGACTTTACTATGTAATTTATCTAATAAATATTAATTTGTATCTATTGGATTGTCTCGGCGATATTTTACTTCAATGCCGAGTAATACTTGCATACCTGAACAATAAAAATATTATAAAGACTTCTGTAGTCCGTAGACATGCACTGGTGCAGTGCGGCGAATTTATTTCTCCATATATGTTTACATTTTCTTAGCCTTTACACGTTACACCCTTCAGGTAAGCTAAAGCTGAGTATAGGACATACACGTAGCGGTAAACTTGTACAAACTCTCAGTAGAAACTATGGCCCCAGCAGTGGCGATTGATCTTGACGCAGTAGCGCTAATAGGTTTATTGTTTATTTTATAAAAGAAAATCTAGGAAATTTAAATGAATATACCGCAAAAAGTCGTTTATAGTTACTGCCAAGAAAATTACAGTCATGTTAAATTATTGTAAGAATCGAAATTTAAGCAGTAAGACTACCCCTACTTTTGGTTGGTACTTGTTGGTTTATAAACTTCGTCTGCAGATGCTCTCGATTTTGTGGATCCCAACATTTTTCTTCTTTTCGCACTTTATAGGTAGTGGTATGAAAATCTAGCGCTGACCGTTATTGCATATAATATGCGCTGATTAGCTTATTGCGCATAAGTCGCGCTGATTTGCTCGTGCGTATCGATCGCTTGCGCTGATTGGCTCTCCAGTCGCATTCGTGGAATTAAATTCGTGCGCGTCCTTTCCACGTTTCGTTCGGCGCTAGACTTACGTGCCGCGACTCGTACTCCGCTAAGTGTTTTTTTTATTACATTGACCTTTTGGTATTTCCCTCCAATTCATTGTTTTTTTTTAACAGTTTATTGTAAGCTGCAGCTCTTTTATTTTTATGGTGGTATACTTTGCTTTTCACGCGTCAAAGACAATTCTCAGATTTATACTTGTATACATATTCCTCTATGACCGGAATTCGCATATGAAACGATATATTGTTCAGTGGAGGCACGCGCGTCCTTCCCCTTTTGCAATCACTTGAACTGACGCCTGAGCAGAGCCCGGCATACAAGTTCAGTTTTACTTGCACAGTTAAACTGCACTGCGAGGGTATCTCGGGCAAAAATATCATAATTCATTTTCGGGCTGTCTATACAGGTTTAGATACCTGCACATTTATACAATATACACGCTCTGCTTTACCTGTAAAGTTTAACGGTATAAGTAAACGTGTCTGGTACACCCCAGCGTGTATGGTTAACTTTAGAAAAGAGAGGAGGCCTGTTTCCAACCATCGGACTAGTAAATAGGCTGTAACTAAATTAAACAAATAGGCAACTACAGATTTACACTATACGAGTAATAAAATAGGGAAGATGAAAAAATTGTTAAAATGTAATGGAAACATATTTTTAACCCTGTGCTGAGTATGTAAGTACCTGCTCTGTTTAAAATAGAAACACTATTTAATTTTATCAAAGAAAAATAATTATTATTATTGCCACCTATTTATAACAATAAATAAATTATAAAAGCCAATTATTTGACGTGGTAGAGCCACACTGTGACTTTGTTATGGGTGCATCACGAATGGGTCCGCCCGATCGGTTTGGGACCACGATATCACAGAATAACAGCGTAAATGCTGCTGTTTCGTAGGGGTCGAAAACTCTTTTGACTGGTAGCGAATCATTTATAGTAATCCTCAGGGGTGATTTTTAATCATAGCGTACATTCTTAATTTATAATAAAATAGTACAGAATAAAATCAAACACAAATCTAGTCAAACTATTAGGCATTCTGGTTGACGATTTCAGTCGATCTGTAGAATAATTTTAATACAGAGTTGGTAGACAGAATCGATCGAACCCAAATAGTGTGCTTCGTATGCTGTATAAGGATAGCATTTCATCTAAAATTAGCATACTCCACTGCAATGCAATGGCTTTGAGCGATTTGTTGAAAAGTTTTAAATTGGAATAATTTTCCAGCGTCTAACTTTTCCACTACACGGTAAAGGTTCAATAATCTCATTAAAACATGGCGTTAGAAACACATATCAGGTAGGATACCCTGCAATGCCGGAGTAAGAATTTTTACTCTTTCATATCATCCCATGGGTGTCGTAAAAGGCGACAGAGGGAAACAAACAATGGGACAAATCAAGCAGCGTCTTCCAAATAACAACCAGAAAATAAAAACTGCGATTACCACTGTCACTGGCACGCGTGGTATGTATAGCAAATCTCCAAAGGAGGCCAAAGTTTAGCAGTATACTTTGACTGATTGTTGTTAATGAGTAATAATACATGAATTATGGTTTACACTTAGTTACGATTCTTGTCTAGTAAAAAAAAAAACAATCCTTGAGTTATCGTGACATACTCCCTTGTTATATTCTCTGTCCTTGTTATTTTGTATATTGTAGCAAATGACTGGAAGCGTTACGTTGAATTTTTTATGACTCTGTGTTTTATACGTGAACTTTTTCGCTGTAGACAGAAGAACACAAAATATATTTTATTGCCTAAGTAAAAAATAACGTAAAAAATGTTCTGAGTAGATTTTTTGGAGCAGGCAAGAATCCGTTGCACCCATATTAAATTAGTACCACTCGTTATGTGAACATAATTATGCGTCGTGGACTTCAGAAGTGTGTTAAAGGAAAGAAAACCCCACCGAAGACATAAATGTGAAAAGGGGGCCAAGTTAGTTCCAGTTGGGTTTTTCTTCAATACTTTTTAACTACAGGACTTTCCATTTTGTATCTTATAACTAAATAACACAAAGAAATGTATTAAATTACTTATACGATATACTAACTAATGATACACCATTTCAGCAGAACTTGACAATGGTTAAAATAAAATGCTTTGATATTCACCTATTTACTATACACATTAGTTTTATCAACCATTCGTTATCTTTTTTTATAGAATAAACCTAGCAAGCTTACATCATAGCAAAGTGGCGAAGCAATCAGCTTTGTAGCGGTTTCTAACGGAAAAAAAAATTCAAAATAGGAGGTTCAGATGGGTGATCAGTAATCGATTGCTGAAAACAGAATTTGAAAATTCGAAACCGTTCTCGAGATAATCGTGGACAGATGGACAGACGGACTGACAGACGGACAGACGGACAGACGGACAGACATCGTGAAATCAATAAGTGACTTCGCAAGCTTCGCCACTTAATAAGGGTGACAAACGAGCACACAGTCCACCTGATGGTAAGTGGATGCTGTGGTCCATATACATCTACATATATCTTCAATTACGAATCAAAATGCAGATGCTTTTTCACCCCTGAGCACTAAGACGGAATAGCTCTTTTCCAGTAAAAAGGGTTTCCGGTTTTCTACACTCACCATATGAAAAACAGCAGCGTTAAGTTGCTATATTATGCTGGTATTTTGTGGAAGCATGGTTTTTTCCCGGTCGAGCCGATCCATTCGTGCTACAACTATACTACTAATATAGCTGCAGCATAGATCTACCACTTATAACGTACCTATGTAACTAATACTATACTATGTAACTAAACTATTCTATTTCTATTAAACTATGACATTCGAGGTGGTGGGCTTTGCCAATAAAATAGTTGAGACCTGTACTGGTGCTAATCTTCATCATCATCATTAGAGCCTAATTCAACTTACAAGTTCAATGGTGAACATAAGCCTCTCACATGGAATGCCACAAAGTACGGTCCTGAGCCATCTGCATGGTGTATGCAGGTAGCTCAGGACCGTACTTTGTATTTCTTCAGGTCGGACCAGGTAGTCACTCCCTCTAGTGAGGGCCGCCTCATACTTCGCTTAGCGGTACGAGGTTGCCACTCGAGAACCTTTTTTCCACATCGGTTGTCGGTTGTTAGAGGTATACGGTCGGCGCATTGCCACTTCAGCTGATGGCAATCTCCATAGCAATTGCTAAAATTACCTTTAAAATTAATTGAATAACTTTTCATTCATTCCTTCTTTCCTATATTAGAGTATAATATGAAACCGTAGTTCTTTAGAGACTCCTAACCTCATCGTTAGAACTTTATTTAATTTTCCTAGTTAGTGGGCTAATTTGTCACTGAACTTGCTAGGTCCCTCTTACAGTGAAATCAAATTTAGCACTGCTCTTATCTTCGGTAAAGTTTCGAAGAGCTCAAGAAACTAATAAGTTGGTTTCAAAATTAGTTCAAACTTTCTTAGTTATGCCACTGTCAACTGTAACACACATTCCTTAGCTTTAATCCATGTTTGAATATGTTATTCATTATCATTATTCTTACAGCCACTCGTTTATTCACTAACTACCACACCTATTACCAGGTAGTCACTCCATCCAGCTGCTCACCTTTTACTTCGCTTACTTGTACATCTTTCCACTCGAGAACCTTTCTTTCCAATCGGTTGACTGTTCTTCTATCTATATAAACAATAACATAGCACATTTGCTATTTTTTTCATAAGAAAGGGTGACAAACGAGCACACAGCCCACCTGATGGTAAGTGGTTGCTGCGGCCCATAGACATCTACATCTATCCTCGTTTGCGAATCAAAATGCAGATGCGTTGTCACCCGTGAGGACTAAGATGGAATGCCTTATTTCCAGCAAAAAGGGCCTCCGGCCAGGTGGCCGCACCTCACTACCACTCTGAGTTCTTGGTGAGTGCTATCTGCACTCAAAGCGAAACGCAGAGGTAAACCTCTACTTCACGCTGGTATTCTGTGAGGTCGTGGTACCACCCCGGTTCGAGCCGGCCCATCCGTGCGACTGCAAAAGCTGCCGCGTGGCTCTACCACTGTTAATGTTCATCTTTTTATGTTTTGAGGTAAACTTGACAAAAAGATGTGCCGTAATATCCAAACGCTGCAGTTGAGAACTAACCTATCTAGTTATCGATTTTCAGTATAGAGCTTCCTTAACTTTAATTGCCTATCGAACATTTTGTAGCACCTATTATAATAGTTCACTCGATTTCATGAAATGAGTTGCAAATTTATGTTGTAATTAAACACAATGAAATTCGTAAACAATGTTTAAGTTGAGTTAATTATATTTATTTTAGTTCGTTGAACACCTCAGTCCCTCGTGGTCATAGGTTCTTCAAATGCTTGAAATATCATCATCATTAATCCCGCCGACAAACTGTTACGCAGTTTTGTGGGTGTGAAAAACGTACTAAAGGTTTGGTCCGGAATGAATGATTTATTATTATTATCAACCAGAATGACTAATATTTTGACTAGAAATCAAAGTAAATTAAAATCAAAGGTTGGCAGAGTCTACTACACCTGAAGATGCCTCGTGTAGAGGCAAACACGTGTCGTATTGTCGTCAGTGGTGTATCTTTTCTAGTTTAGTTATGTATTTACACAGAACCATTACTCCCAGTAGTGGTTCGGTGTAAATACAAGAAATCATTAGAGTATTAATTGACAATTTCAAATTCAGCATTCAACAAATAAGCAACAGTTCAAACTCAAGTTGCAAGGAAACATCTTTTAAATAAAATTAGTTATACGGATTTTATCGTGTATATTAACTTATTTTATATTCCCGACGTTTCGAGCTCTTTACAGCACCCATGGTCACGGGGGGGACTGAGGTGTATGACGTCCCAATATCATAGTTACCCACGCATAGATTACCTCCTAATTCTGTGAGACAATTTTATACTAAGCTTATCCGTTTTAAAAATCAGACAAATATATATTTATAAATTAAATGTACAAATATATGAATACATTGTTTTATTTTTTAATATAAATCAAATAAAAATTTATCAATATATTTATTTATCCATAATCAATAAATCCCAAATTTATCGATCAACGTCCCAACCCTGTTCCATCACTACGGTTTGGTGCATTCTAAGTTTGACCTGTAAATGTCCAATCACAGCGCATTTGACACGTTCCCCGCAACTCTTGTATACCGCCACATTTGGTGAACTCAAAACAGAACAAATATTCAATGATGCGGTATTTATTAGGGGGCAATCTATGTACCTACGGCTACCTCCAGATAAAAAATATTAATTTTTGTTACGATCTACGCAGTATGAACTTACGGTATCTTGAAGTCTTGCAGTTGTATACTTGGGTTGGAATTTAATTTTATTAATTATGGGATCCCAAGCAGATGGTAGCACCCAGCCATCTTCTCTATTGAAATTAGGATGTTTTTTGATTTCAATAGCCTCGCGAATCTTTCTTGGAAGGAATCTGTTCTTTAACGAGGATTTCTTGTCTATTAAATCAAATGTAGTGACGGGGCGATCCTGTACGTGTTCATACGTGTTTGATATTTAATGTAATAAGCAAGAAATAAGAAGGACGGTAGACTGAGGTTGAACTGGTTACCATTCTTCATTTCTGTTTAAAGTTAAATAAGTTTTACTATACTGATGATGACTGCCACATGCGTCATACTCGCGAATAGGTGCTGCTTGTGGGGGAATGGTATGCACTGGTAACAGACAGAACATTTTAATTTTAATTAAAAATATGACATAAAATTTATTTCATTCAGAATATTATATTGGCTTTCAAAAATTATAGAAAGTGGATGACTTCGAAGTTTCTTTTGCCATTTCTACTCCCAAGAGAGGAACCTCATTTTGAAAATGTAGTACATTAAATTACTTGTTGACAATCGATAAACAAATTTAAATTACGTCGAAAAATAAAGAGCTATCGTTCATTTTATTTATACCCCATGATGGCCCCCATTATGTTGGCAGTCAGTTTAGTGAACTCAGCTCTATTCTTCGCGAGACTAAACAGTTCGGCGGCACTCGCCATTCATGTTCACGCCTTAACCATTATTTTTTTCTGTAACCGACGCGTCTTCTTCCGGCAACTATTCCTATCATAATGACGTTTGTGTATAAGTAAGCTGATGTGGCAGTAAGCCGGCCATAAATTTATAAGAACCGACAACCAATGAAGAAGAAAAGTTACTTGTACCTACGAGGTAGCCACTCAAGAACCTCATCCAACTCCAAGTCATATCATGTCATGTCTTATGCACGAAGTCGATGCATTCAGGTGATGTAAGAATTGTTTTTGTAGCATGCATTTTGCAGTGGCTTATGTTCAGCTATGGATTTGTGATGGCCTGTAATGATGATAATGACATCGATAATGACTTCATTCAACTAACTAAAACTTTTTCAAATTCAAATTCATTTTATTCATTTGCGATATATGGGTTACAATAGGTCTTAATAATTTAACAAAAATACAGCCATATTCTACTTTCCGGTGTGCAAACTACTCACATACAAGATTTTATTTATAATTACAATGGAAAATTCTGATAATTACATTTACATAATATAACCCTATTTGTATATTTGCACTACTATCATAATAATAATTCATAAAATAATAATATAATAAATGTAATAATTAAAATTGTAATGTCAAAATAATAATGTCAAAACGAGTATAAATTATTATGTCTCAAAATTAATAACACAGATAACGTCGTGTGTTTCGTTCAATAAAGATAGTTAAAATTTAAAAATAGTCAAACAAATAATCGTCAATTATAATACGCTTTTTTGGTTAAAAATATGTTTAGTTGTTTCTTAAAAATGCGAAGGCTCTTAGACTCTCTTATATATTTAGGTAAATGGTTATACAGACGAGGACCCATACAGAATAAGCTTTTTATTGAAACAAAACAGTCTTACTATTGGGATAGCTCAATTTATCTTTATGACGCTGGACATTTAGTCTTTTGTAAAGACTTAAGTTTTGACATATATATATATATATATATATATATATATATATATATATATATATATATATATATATATATATATATATATAGACATGGCATTGTTAATAATTTTAAATTAATGAAGTATGGCTTATAACTCTCACTTTGGTTAATGTTACAAATTGCTCGTAAGCATCTCTTCTGAGATTTAAATACTGCTTCTTTGTCCGTACAATTACACCAGAACATAATACCATATCTAAGTTATCATAGAAACTTGAACCTGGTTTTTATTTGTTTCTATTGAGGATCAAAAGGAAACGTTCTTTGTGGATATTAATAACATATAGCAGTTATTAGTGTCAAATAGATTGAACTACAAAGTACGTAATTGCCTTAAACGTAATTAACCACTTAGTCGTTGTTTAATTAAATCTAATCTTGTATTCTTCAACGTTCTCACATCAAAGAAAACACAAAAGCATTTAAATTATATACGTGGTAGATCCATGTTACTGCGATGTTGTGATGGTAGCACGAATGGGTCGACTAAAACGGGGAAGGACCACGCTCTCTCGTCATATCAGCGTAATATAGCTTGATGATAGTTATGTATTGTATGGTGAGTGTAGGGTTACCTAGTGAGGTGTCTCGCCTCGGTGAAAATCCTAACTTCTTGTTAGTAAAAGGAAAATCCTAACTGCCTGATTTCTATAAAAATGTCCTGACATTATTAAAAGGCCGACATCTTAAAAACTAAGTGACTGACTCATTTATCAACGCATATCCCAAGTCGCTAGAGGCAGATATCTGAAATTTAGACAGTAGCTGCCTTTTATGGCATAGGCATCTACTAAGAAAGGATTTTGAAAAATTCAACCCCTAAAGAGGTACAATGGGGTTTTACAGTTTTTATAAAACTTTTTACGCAGTTTATACGAAATTTACAACAATGGTTTTTTTTATAGGATAAGGGTGACAAACGAGCACACAGTGGTTGCTGCGGCCCATAGACATCTACATCTATCCTCGTTTGCGAATCAAAATGCAGATGCATTGCCACCCGTGAGGAATAAGATGGAATGCCTCATTTCCAGTAAAAAGGGCCTCCGGCCACCTGCACTTACCAAGCGAAACGCAGAGGTAAAGCTCTCCTTCACGCTGGTATTCTGTGAGGTTTGATAATAATAATCTGTAAATAACATAAATAAATACGTATTTTGCGATTGTTAAGACCAACACTTTAAGAGGAGGCCAAAATGCCCTCTATTTGGCCCCCTGTTCAAATTACTATGAAGAAAAAATAAATAATTGTTACTTTTATTTGAAATTAACATATTTTTATATAAATGTCCATTTTTATGTTTTATACAATCTTTAAATAAAAAAATAATTATTTTAGGTGTTAATGTCATCACCGTGGGATCACTGTCTGGAGCTTACAACTTGGGTGATAAGTTGCTGCCGGTTTTGCTATTACAACCTATGTCATGTTATGTTGAAAGAGTTTCCTATATAATGGGAACTCAGTGGCCAAAAGAACAAGTCAAAAAAGCAAGTGCACAATATTTATTTAATATTCGATCCCATTTTGTACATATGTAGTTGCATAGTGCAATTTAATTTATTTTTCATGTAGGTAAAATTAAAAGCATTTATCATTACTTTTATGTCAATTGTGTTGATTTGATTTAGTTTTATTAAAACCTACAGATTAAACGATAACAACTTATTTAGTATTTTATGAACTCAAAAAAATCCTGACATTTCCAATAATAAACTGAAATCCTGACCAATGCATTAAAATCCTGACATGTCAGGACAAAACATGGGAACCCTTGGTGAGTGTAGAAAATCAGAGGTCTTTTTTAATGGAAATGAGGCATTCCATCTGGTCCGTCGGTATCAACTTCTTACCTATTTCTAACACCAAACAGCAGAGCTGGCTTTATTGTATATTGATCGGAACAGTAAAGAGAGCCAATATTGTATATTGTAATAAATGAGACATTCCAACTTAGTTCTCAGGGGTGACAGCGCATCTTAATAGAGTTCATTACACTGCCACTACAAGGCGCTGATATTATAAATTATTTTTGTTCGTTTATTTTAATATTTGTGTGTAATATAATGTTGAAATTATAAAAGAGAGATTAAAATAGACACTAACAACTCTATATTTTTCGAAGTAAGAAATTAAAATTTTATCGTAGCTTCTTTAATTTATCGTTTTAAAATAAAGTTCTTCTGTCCAGACATAAAACATCAAAAGCAACTCTGCAGGCATCTTTTGTTGTAAATGTTAATGTTCAACTTATCTTTTTTATAAGTATAGAATAAGGTTAACAAACGAGCCAAATAGTTGAACTGATGTTAAGTGGATTCTGTCGCCTTGTCAATGTCTACATTTATCCTCGATTAAGAATCAAAATGCAGATGCGTTGTCACCACTCAGTACTAAGATGGAATGCCTCGTATCCAGTAAAAAAGGTCTCTGGTTCTCTACACTCACCATACGAAAAACAGCACCATTAATCTGTAATTTTAAACCGGTATTCTATAAGAGCGTGATCCTTCCCCGCTAGAGATGACTCATTCTATCTACAACCACAATATGAATACAATATAAGATCACTGGCTACACGCTTTATCTTCAAGTAATCTCGGAACATTACTTGATGTGGAAAATTTGCGCATAGCCGAAGAAATCCGACTAGGAGCGGCGATTTGTCAACGCCATCAGTGCCCCTTTTTTTTTTTTTTTGCGGATGGAAAATCATCTAATGACGCCTTTCGCTGTGGGTGGAGCGGAAGGGAGTGTCAGACTTTTACTGACTAAAAACCATCCGTGTTCCTTCAGTGCCCTTACGTTCCGGAGCCGCGGTATCTCTTTCGAACAGCCCGCAGCCCCGGCAGGCGTCGGCTCTTGCAGCAGCGTGAAGGGGCCCCTTCACGCTGCTGACAGCTCTTTGAGGCGCGCGTGGAACAAAACGCGCCGTCGACACGGCCTGTCGTCGTTAGACGGACGGACGGCGAGCTACCCATTGCTCGCCGTCCACAGGCCCGCGCCTACGGTGGCCGGGGGCCACGACGTAGCCCCCGACGCCCGGGGCGTCTCCCGCGGCGGCCGGGAAGGAAAGCTGTTGCTCTTTCCTTCTCCCGCTCCGCCACCTCCTTCGCTAGCATCACTGCTTCGCAGAAGGTGGTGACGGCATCCCATTCCGTCTCGCTCCGGACCATGGCTTCGACCAGGGCCGGACGCGAGAGGTCGTCGCCGCCTATCGCCGCTACGAGGACACGGCGGTGCTCCGCCGTGTCCTCCGGTCGATCCTCGCAGTTGGAGCACCCGGGCGTTTCCTCCCGCCCGATTCGGTGCAGGAACCTCCCGAACACACCGTGTCCGGTGAGGACCTGCGTCAAGCGGAAGGTGAGGACGCCGTGGCGTCTCTCAAGCCACTCCTCAAAGAGGGGTCTTATCGCCGCTATAGTGGCATGCCCAGCACGGGATTGCGACAGTCGCTCTCTCCATGTCGCCATGAGATCATGCCGGAAGTCTGTCCGCTGCGCGACAACTTGCCGCGGCAGCGGGGTTTCCCCCCGGCATAGTGCCTCCGCGCGCCATTCGTGCAGGCGCGCGAGGACTATCGCCTCCAAATCCCATGGCGGCAATCCGGCAGCCATCAGTGCCCCTGTGGTAGCAGCGTCGACGAGTTTGGGCTCCACGAGCTTTCATGTAAGAAAAATGTGGAACGTTTTCATGGCACGGTTCTTTGAACGATGTCACCTGAAGATCTCTTATCTCTATAAAAGTTGCCTACCGATAATACCGATATTAGAGCCTTGTGGAATATTAAGAGACGATGGCAGGAGACCCGACGATATGACATTAGTTCCTTGGGAGAGAGGTAAAGCTCTAGTGTGCTACTTGCGTAGACACTTTGGCGGCCTCTCATCTCAGGGGTACCTGGTTCAGTGCCGGGGCGGCATCAGAGGTAGCTGAACTGAGTGAGTGGCGCAAATATGAGTCTCTGAGAGATGACTACAAATTTGTGCCATTTGCTGTAGAGACTATCGGTCCGTGGGATCCACGTGCGGTGACTTTCCTAAAGGAACTCTATCCGTGATTGGTCGTCGCTGCTTGTTGTGGTGATAAGAAGGCTAGTTCTTTTCTCTCTCAAAGGCTAAGTATAGCCATTCAGCGAGGACGCGCAGCCAGCGTTCTTGGCACGATAACACGGGGAGTAAGGCTGTATGCCAATTAAGATATTAGTTTAAGTTTTTTTTTATTATAGTTTTTTAATATTATTATATTATAAAGTATTGTAACATCATATTGCAAACTTGCAAGTTTATCGACCAAATTGGCGATATATTGAAAATGGGCCAAATTAAGAGTACCTTTAACCGACGAGCGTGTATGCGTAGGTATATGGATGTGGAGGAAGCGAGAGAGGTGTGTCAGGATCGTGCCAAATGGAATTCCATAGTCTCTGCCTACCCCTCTGGGTGACACGCGTGAGTGTTTATGTTATGTTTATGTTTATATAAAGTATTGTATATTATGTTATGTAAATAAACTAATTTTACTGCAATATACCAACTAGATGATAAATATATAAAAAAATTATAATAATTTCTTATATTTACGCAAAGACTACATATTAAATAAATCTAATTTGACGGATTTTATTGTTCAATTTAACTTTTTAATTCCCGACGTTTCGGGTGCTTTACAGCATACAAGGTCACGGGGAGGGGTAACTGAGGTGTTTGACGTCCCGATGTCATAATTAGCCAGGCTACCTTCAGTTTTTGAATATTATTTTTTTCTGCGTAGTTCGGACCAAAGGAAATTAAACGCGGTAATACATTAGATAACATTTTTATACATATTGTGGAGATTTTAAGAATAATATAATTACCTACACATATTAACATATCTCTCTGTCTCTAATATTGAAATAAATGCCTTTTGTTAAGCTGAGAGGTTTATTTGCATGTCATTAAGATATGAATGTATCTGTCTATCCTGGCCTACATATCCTATATATCTTCCTAATGGCTGAACCGTTTGTTAAGAAACTTCACGAACACAGACCAATACGATGCACAATGAGCGGTCTTGGTTATGTTTTGATAAAATAAATGGCTTTTGATGATTACCTTAAATCTAAATAACAATACATACTACCCAGGCCAATAGTACGAACAATTAACTTAATGAACAAAATTCGAGAGATGACGTCGTTATTCTCTGATCATAATTACCATAAAACTTAAAAGAAAGAGTGTAAACTGAGTGTCAATGATTATTTAATAGACCTGAGACATGGTCCTTCATTGCAAGTCATATAAGGATGCTTAACGTCACGGTGGAAAAGTATCCGTAGTAACACAGACATGGTATCACACTAATCAACATGGTCCAACGGATCAGTAAGCTGTAGTGGAAATGGGCCGGCTATATAGTTAGAAGAAGCATGCTGACAGTCGATTAGCAAGAAATGTTCGTACCGCTAATCGAAGTGTGGGGTGGCCTCCACTAGTTGAGAAGAATGCAAGCTGAGAACCGTGTTTTCATCGTGGAATCCATTCCTTGGGGGAGGCCTGTGTTTAGCAGTGGGCTTGTAAATGCCTTATTATCCTTTAATTTAGATTAAAAGTATTTTAATGTATCGAAAAGAATTTTAAACAAAACACCTGTTTATTTAAAAAAAAACACAGAATAACTATTGGAACGGCAAAATGTCATAATGGGTATTTTTAAATCAAAGCGGCTTCGTTACTCTTTCAAGTTTGATAGCTAGAGCGAAAAGAGTTTAAAACAAAACGCCTATGTATATATATATATATATATATATAAATATATATATTTATTTTTTTAATAAAAACGACTGAATAACTATTGGTGGAACGGCAACATGTCACAAAGGGTATTTTTTAAATCAAAGCAGCTTACGTTCCCCTTTCGAGTTTCATAGCTCCATGTTTTTGTGGTCAATGCATAAAAGAGATAGCATTGGAACGTTCGGCTTCAATATATTTCCTACACAGAGATAAAAAAAACGAGGGCGGTTGGCTTTTTACTGCCATAGCTATGTATCTGTACAGAGCAAATAAAATGATTGATCTAGCAAATGACGCAATTACACCAATTTAAATAAATTATAACAATATATAATAAAACACTTAGACTGCCTCGTTGTTCTCGGGACCGTAAACGCGATTACTGATCATAAGCTCCCGGGTTCGAATTCTAGGTCGGGCCAAAATAGGTTATTGAACATTTCTATAAATAATTTCTCATTAGCAGCCTGGAGTCAGGAAGTAGGCGGTGTCCTCCCCCCCCCCCCTCACCCGTTCCTCAGAAAGCACGTGAAGCCATTGGTCTTGGCCTTGTTCTCCATTCTGTCGTGTTGATTTACCGTCCTATCGGGTCGATCGAGTAGGGAATTATACGGTGCGTACGTCACTGCTCAGATCACAGAGGTCCTCACTTGTTTTGTTGACTAAGAGTTACAGGACGATTAGCACTGCTGCGCTCCCGGTGTTAGCCGGCGTCATTTTGGCTGACCTGGAGGTGACGCGTGCTGGTAGGATTGATCTTGCGCGTACGGAAGCGAGAAATGGGGAGTTGAGCAGGCGTAAGCGAGTGATTTGGGTGGATGTCATGACTTGGCAAGAGAGATGGAAGAATGAGACGAATGGAAAATAATTATTCTGCTTCTTCCCGGACGTGTCGGCGCGGCTCAATGCGAATTGGGTCGTACCGGATTATCAAGTCTCGCAGATGCTCAGTGGGCATGGATGTTTTCGAAAAAAACTGCATGGTATGAAATTTGTTGAATTTGATATGTATGATTGCAGTGCTGCCTATGAGGATAGGCATGACGTGTTATGGGAGTGCGAGATGTATAATGACCTGAGATGTAAGATGATGGACGGAATGGTACGTAGAAGGGTGGGTCCGGTTTACTACCTGGACCTCGTGGACGGTAAGGAGAGCTTTGGCCGGCTGCGGGAGTTTGCGCATCATTGGCATGCGCGGAGAACTACCATGAAAAAACAACGAAGAAGTCCGCCCAAACCCGAAGGCGTTGTGTGTTCGTCCAGCCCAGAAAGGGAGAGTAACAATTCGGGACCAGGTATAGAGTAAATAACTTGTAGAGAGTCAAGAAAGTGCACGCGGGAAAGAGCTCTGAGCAAGTACCGCGTGCATCTCTCGAGATTCGGCCCGTATAACCATAAGGTAGGCGGGGGCCATGGGAGGTGGAGGCTTTCCGTCCTATTGGGCCTAGAGAGTTCAAGGAAAAGAGAGTGCACCTGTGCTTGCGCATATATTTGGGTACTATATATAACCCTGTCCTGGGTTATAGTACCCAAATAGCTACCTTTCGTTGAAACTGACCGTTACCAAATTTCATTCTGTTTTCTTTATAATCTACTTACTTACCTACACTGCTGTGTTCCAGTTTGAGAAGTAAGCTAGTCTGTATAATTACAGACTAATGCATGTTTATTAGAGTAGGCACCACCCTCTAACCTACTTCTGCAACCAAATAGCAATACTTGCACTGCTGTGTGTTTCATAACTTTTTAATTCATCTTGGTCCTTAGAGGTCGCAACGTATCTAAAGCTTTATTTGTCTAAAGTTGCAGGTATCAATTAGTCTGCAGTAGTCACTTACACTTAAGTTAACTGTAAAATTGTTTGTGACATCAGTTTTATAAAAAAAAAATCGTGAGTGTCGTGGAACACTCGGTTGGAACGAAGTTCCTTGCATAATATATTATTATTGATAAACGTAGGTATTATATTATTGATTAACAAATACAAATAAATGAATTTCAATGATGTCATTTGAAATAAAATAATATTTCTTTCATGGCAAGATAAGAAAAAGTGCGAGGGAGATGGATATTATTCCATCTCACTTCTTTATTTCGCCGCCAAAGCCGTCTACATTATGACAAGGGGTAGTGACGAAAAAATCTTACACTTTATGTCACCTAGCACCCATCCGCCAAACCCGTGCCGTCCGATAAAGAACTTCGTTGCAAAAATGTAAATACTCAAGTAGAGTACCCATTTACATAATATTATTCTTTTTTAACACGTTCGCTGTCCGGTTTTAAAACACAATAGTAAGACAATAGCAATGACCTATGTGTAGTGCACAGGACAGCGAAAGGGTTAATATCTGCTGGACCAATTTTTTTTAATGAAATTTTTGTGTTTAAGTGGGTCTTTGGAGACGCTGTTGTGAAGACCGGTGCGAAGCCGGGGCTGATCGCTAGTCAATCATATAATCTACGCCATCAGCATAACATTTCATTATTATTAACAAATTTTATTTAAAGACAAAAGTGTCGAACAGCTATTTACGAACAGGTAGCATAGGCACCGATTATTCTCAGTGCAAACATAGTTAAAGAACGTATTATATCTAGCGCAGAATGACGAGTTACTAATGGAAGCGGATTAAATAGCAATTTCAATTTAGTCTCACGGAAATTGCTCACATGATATAGGAATCGGGAAATATTGTGTAAGTCATTGCATCACTTATTGTTTTAGCCCAAAAGTTCCTGAATAAGATTTTTTCAATATTAATGAAATACTAAAAACTAAAAATATAATATAATATTTTAACAGTGGCAGAGCCAGGCGACAGCTTTTGCTGACGCACGGATGGGCCGGCTCGAACCGGGGTGGTACCACGACCTCACAGAATACCAGCGTGAGTAGAGGTTTACCTCTGCGTTTCGCTTGGTGAGTGCAGGTGGCCGGAGGCCCTTTTTACTGGAAATGAGGCATTCCATCCTAGTCCTCACGGGTAAAAACGCATCTGCATTTTGATTTGTAATAGAGGATAGATGTAGATGTTTATGGGCCGCAGCAACCACTTACCATCAGGTGGACTGTGTGCTCGTTTTCCACCCTTATCCTATAAAAAAAATACAATACTCTTGTATATATATGGTATTGTATTATTTTTTATATCAAAGGAGTCTCGTAAAGAAAAATGTATTACTTCGTATGGACACAAAAACAAAAATAGTTGTGGTAAAGATAGACAGTTCTAGTTACTTCAATAATAGATACTAGTAACTCGAAACCAAAGAATCAGAAATTCCTTCAAGGGACAATGTATGCGCTTTTACAAGAAAGTCCCACAGAATATGCAGGGCTTATTAATCAAAAAGTTTGAATTTTTTATAGCAAACTTGTTAAGTATGGAATGATTTACTAATAAAGGGTACATAATTGATAATAACCCCCAGGGTTATTTCCAGAAATAAGGTACTTAATTGCTACCGTGTTGTTGATAAACGTTTTCATATTTAATTTTACAACATATTACCGTTTCCTGCTGGTTCTTGCCGGGACAGAGGTTTTTTCCGAATTATTGTTAAAAGCATAAATGACTTTCAATAAGTATTATTGTAATCTATATTGAACAAATATTATATTATTCTACTATATAATATATAACGAAAAATTGGGATAAGTGAACGAAATTGGAGCTTTGGCATAGATGTTTATGAAGTACCTAGTTTTTAATTTTGGGAAAATTATATTATATTATATTAAATTTATCATATTTAAATCATGTGCTCAGTAATAATTAAATTCGTGACGCCCTTGACATTGAATAAATTTACTAGGTAAAAAGTTAACTTCAAATTAGAATTGAGAAATTATATTCTCTTAATAATATCGTAATTAAAATCAGGGTAACCCTACTTTACGCGTGACAATTGACAATTAATTCGTAACGCTCTTGACCTTGAATACGGAAACTAGGTAAAAAGTGTGCTTCAGATTAGTAATATTTATTGATAAATTAGTTTCAAGCCTTTATCTTAGAATACAAACTATTATTGAAAAATAAATTAAAAATATTTATGCCTGAAAATTCGTGTAAAATGTTAAGAAATATATTTATTTATTCGACGTAAGAAAAAATACATATATTTCTTAAGAAAATGTAATTTTTTAAATCTTCTAAATCTACTATCATTAAGTAACGAGTTCCTCTGACTCTAGAAGAAACAAGAAACAGCAAAAGAAACTCTACAGCTATCCTCATTTTCTTTAACGACTTTTTTGTTTACTCGCTTTCGTGTGTCTGTTCGAGTTAAATTAAGTAATTGATTTTAAACTAACTTCCCAATGAGGTAGAGATTTGAAGTTTTGAACGTAGCTCAGGATCGGAAACCAAGTAAGTTTTTAAAATATATATATATATATATAATGCAAATGCATAGTAAATAAGGCAACACGATAACAGATCCATAGATTATTGAGGTATATTCTATGATGTACAATGTAAAAGAGATGATAAAAATTTTAGAGCTTATTATTGTTTATCCCGAGCAGATCAGCCCCTAGTAGCAGCACCTGTCCACGAGTATGACACACGTGCCAGCCTTCGCCCTCTTCGACTATATTAAAGGGAAGTGGACAATTCGCTACACGACACACACTGTATGTATCTCCGAAAAACACACCTAAAGAGGTCGTGTAGAAAAGCGCGAGGTTGTCCGTATAGCTTTCTTTGAAAAAATAATTATTGTTTCTATTCCGGCTGCAAATAAAAGGATAAATAATGGCAAATACCACACCAAGTAACGTGATTTAGCCATGCTGCATGGTTGTACTCGTAACACGAATGGGTCAACTCGATCACGTTCTCACGGAATAACAGCATAAAATAGCTATAAATTTACTAGAAACGAAACATTCCATCTTAGTCCTCAGGGGTGACAACACATCTGTGTTTTGATTCTTAATCGAGGATAAATGTAGATGTTCAAACCATCAAGTGTAGTGTAGACTCTTATTCTATAAAAAAAGGACAGTGAGAAAAACCAAAGGTAGTACAACATACTAGCAATGATATTAACATCTATATTAAATATATATATATATATATATATATATATATATACTAGCTGACCAGGCAGACGTTGTTCTGCCCTTTCCGATGACCATGTGTCTTAAAAAAATCCTTAAATTCACAATAAAAAAAAAATTGAGGGTCACTTATCGGGATAAAAACTATCCTATCTCTAGTTGGACCAAACTGCACACATTGTGAAACATTTCATTTAAATCAGTTCAGTAGTTTAGGAGTTCATCGCGGACAACAATGTGGCACCTAATTTTTATATATACGGTGCGGAATAATGCTAAAGAGTTTTTTGTTCTTTTGTTTGTTTAAACACGCTAATCCCTGAAACAGATTCTGAGACAGACCGATTTGAAAAATTGTTTTTGTATATTATAGTGAGATTCGCGTGGTATAGTATAGGCTACACATCTCATCTAGCCTTCAATATTGATTTTTGTTAAGCAAATCAGAATAAAAAGCGCTCCCGAAATGATTTATTCACGTGCGCTGGCGTAATAGTTAGTTATACGTAAATACAATATTCTACAAAAACATAAATTTTTATTCCATCTAAAAAAAAATCCGGGATATCAATTATCTATTTCTTATACATAAGCCACAATAAGGTATTTTGTGACAAAAATTAAATATTTATGGAAAATTAAAAAGTGATTTATGGGTGTTATTTTATTAATCAGAAAATTTCATGAAGATAAACTTTGCTCTTTATAGCATGCTATTTGGACACATAGTTTAAGAGATAATGAAAAATTTAAATAATTCAACACTCTGCTCGGCACCTCAATGACGATACCCTAACCGCCCAAAAACAACCGAGAGAAACTAGCGGTACTAACTCTTCTATAAGCGAGGTTAGTTCAATAATTTTAGCTAAAAAATGGCAAAATTAATGGAGTACTTTTATCTATCGGCATATGTACGTTATAGAGGGCAGTTACATTTTATTCACTCTCTATCCCCCTCCTGGACGAGCGTGATACACGCGGGTGAAACCAGGGGGCACAGCTAGTTACTAATATTACCTTTAAACACTCCTGGTAAGCTTAGAATACTTGTATCGGGCGTGGTTCATCACAGTACTCGAATGGTGGATTCGAACCCACGATCTTTTGAGTTCATGGTCAGTACTCTGCCATTACGCTGTGGCGGGTGGAAGGAAAAGGGGAGATTTCCCGCCGGGCAAGGTGTTCTGCCCGGGGAGCGGCCAACGCTCCGATTGGTAGTTCGGAGCTATTCTATATATTATGCAGCTTTAACTTCGGAACTTTGTAAGCGTGATTTAGGCTTCGATGTGTTTCGCTTGTGGCGCGACGTTAGCTCCGCCACAACGCTATTGTGGCTTACATTCACTAGACATTATATTTAGGGGTATCTATATAGTTTTCTCATCTGGTTGGGCTGTATAAATATATAATTGTAAATGAAAATGATAAACATACATAAATATCAACAAAATAAAATAAATACATAAAAAATACATAAATAAATAAAAACTCAACCAGATGGAAGCCCTCAGCAGGGGAGACCAAACGGCCGAGGGTTAGGGGGAAAGGGAAAGAAACCGGCGGACGATGCGGGCGGTATCGAGGAGCACCGCCTTCTGCATTTGAGCTTGGAGCGGTCCGTCACGGAGTCCCAGTCGCCTCAGATGACCCGAGAGGCTGACTGGGATTAACCCGTTCGCAGAGACGACTACAGGTATAATTTCGGCTGGCAATCCACCCCACATGTCGGTCACCTCGTGAGCCAGGTCCAGATATTTAGTCAGTTTATCTGTTTCGGCTTTCACGAGGTTCTCGTCATAAGGAATGGTAATGTCGACCAAAAATATCCTTGACTGTGCCCGGTCCATCAGCACAATATCAGGCTTATTCGCAAGAATAGTCCTGTCCGTGATGATGGCCCGGTCCCAGTAGAGCCTGGCGCGGTCATTTTCGAGCACGGCTTCCGGCAAGTACTTATAATACGGCAGTTTCCGATCCACGAGACCGTATTTCAGAGCGAGCTCCTGGTGTAGATTCCTGGCTACTAAGTTGTGCCTGTGCAAATACTCAGAGTTAGAAAGCGCCGAACAACCGGAGATGACATGCCTAAGTGACTCACCGGGATGGCGACAAGCTCGACAGACGTCAACGGTGCCATCCTTTAGGATGTATCTCCGATAATTGTTGGTCTTAATAACCTGATCCTGTATCGCACAGACAAAACCCTCGGTTTCCCCAAAGAGGTCACCGAAACGTAGCCAGTGGAGGGAGGAGACTGTGTCTACGAAAGGCTCATGTAGAGCCTTGTAGAACCTCCCGTGGAGCTCTTTCTCCTTCCATACGGTCTCCCGGTCGGAAATGCTCTGTACTGCCGGTTCTTGCCATTGCTCGTTGGCTAAGGATAGAGGGGTAGGTCCTTTATCACAACAAATAACGTCCCTATAGTATGGATCATCCGCTCTCGTCAGAAAGTAATTACGGAGGCTGCACACTTCGCGATTATGCATGGTAAGCGCGCTTAAAAAGCCGCGTCCACCATGCTTCCGCGGCAAGTACAGCCTCATTACTGACGATCTCGGATGATGCACCCTGTGGGACGTCATTATAGTGCGGACTTTTCTGTCCAGAGCGTTCAGTTCGGTCTGAGTCCACCTGAGTATGCCAAAGGTATACATGAGAACAGGCATGACCCAACCGTTATATGCGTGCGTCTTATTCACACCGGACAAAAGGCTGTTAAGCACTTTGGTCAAGCGTGCATAAAACACATCGCAAACTGATTGTTTCATACCCGCCTCATCTACACCGATGTTCTGTGACATACCCAGGTATCGGTATGTTTCAGCCTCGGAAAGGGTCCTTATGTTGATGGGCATAGATAAGTCTATGCCCTCAGAGTTAGCAACCCTTCCCCTTTCCACATGGAGGACCGCACACTTATCCGTCCCCAGCTCCATTCTAATAGAATTGCTAAAATCACAAGTGATGTTTAGCAATTCCATAAGATGAGAGCGACTGGAGGCGAATAACTTGAGATCATCCATATAGAAAATGTGGGTCACTTTTGTACCTCCTCTCCGAAGCTGACATCCCCTCCCGGAGCCCCCCAGTGAGGTACTGAGAGGGTTCAGAGAGAGGCAGAACCAGACTGGACTCAAACAATCGCCCTGGAAGATACCCCTTCTTATCCTTATGTGGTTCTCCGCAGCCGTCATCCGCTCGCCTAGATGACAAAGGATCGTACTCCATTGCCCCATACACTCCCCGAGGAAGTCTCGAACTGTACAATTGACCTTATACAGCCTCTTGAAACTGTCGGGCGAGCACAGCGTGACACACCACGAACCCCTTCAGCCAGTAGTGATGCAGCCCGTCGAGCCCCGGACTTTTACAGTTCGGGGCCCTACGGACCGCCTCAGCTACGTCATCCGGCGTTATGATGACGGGGTCCATGGGCGGAACATTCGCACACTGACTCGCCACAACTTCCATCCAAGGGCCCTCGCTGTGGTTTACGGGCTATGACCACAGGCCGCGCCAGAATTCAATACTGTCGGCCTGATTCGGTGCTGGGCCCGTTCCACGTAGCATTGGTCGCTCCAATGATTCATAGAGCCTCTTCTGATCACTCTGGAAGAGACGATTCTGGTTGAACCGTGTCGACCTCTCGGTATATCGCTGAATCCGCTTCCCCCAAGCAGCGATTCTCTGCTTCAGGTCGTCTTTGCGCTCCGTCAGTTTTTGCGTTATATCCGGCTGGGACAAACTGATGTTTGTCCCAGCAAACGCCATCCTGACGGTGCGCACAATTCTCGGCCTGTTATTTCCCGACCTGAAGCTTATCAGCCTGCCGATGAGGGCCCTTGCCTTTGCGATACGGTCCTCAATCCTTCTTCTCCAGGCTGGGATGGCGTTACTTTGTCTAGTAGCGCGTCCAGCCGTGGGAAGTTTGGCGCCAACAATGCGGCAGACTGCCAATGCGGCGCCAAAAAGAATTGAGTCCGTGTCGCAAAGGTCCCGGCTGGCTTCCAAATAGGTCACCAGCATTGGGTTGAGAGCCCTCACGACAGCCCGATTCCGCTTGCTTAGGGGTATGCGCGGGAGTCGCGGTCGATTTTCGAGAGGCGTACTGCGCGTTTCCACAATCGCCTCATCCAATTTACTCCTCATCTGCTCTAGTTCTTGGGTGACCATTCCATCATCGCCTGAACCAACCAGAGCGGGGAGATCCATGGCGCCCTCTATATGTGGCTGCTGGTCTGTGGCCTGAGAAGCCGCATCCCCAGCTATAGCCGGTTCATTCGATGAGGGAATAGCCTCACGCCGTAGTCGTTCGAGTTCGGCATCATCAAATATTTTTGAGCGTATGATGTACCGAACTCGGTCTGCCAGGTTTTGCTCTGTGACGGGAACTGACGGCTCAAGCTCAGCAAAAAAGCGATGCATCCGAGCCCGATACGCTATCCCTCCAGTTTCTTCCCCTTTCGCCCTATAGTACGCCCGCAATGCGTTTATGTTCATATGTTTTGTCCAACGCATGCGGCGTACTCCACCAGTGGCGGGTGCCGCTTGCCGAGTCCGGGAGGACCCCGCCGACACCAAGCCGTCTGGTGGGGATGATGGACGCGAGGGGCTGCTAGGTGGTCTTGCATTATTATTATTATTATATTATTATACATTATATTATTATTATTATATTATTATAGACATTATTCATTGACTAGCACGATATTATCACGGCACAAGCGATTACATTAATATGTTATCTATCTTTATTTATACTATTTTAAGTTTCAATTGCATAACTAAAGATTATAGGTATATTCTAACTTTCACTTCATATTATGGTACCATACACGATACATTTACTTATTAATTTTATTTAGGTCGCTGTGTAATGCCGATGTCACGTGATGGCTCAAGCCGTGTTTTGTGGCGTTCCTTGGGGTGTGAAGGTTTGAAATGATGATGATAAATAAATAAACAAATTTATACGTATTAAAAAGGGTAATGTAACTAAAAGTTGGCAGTAACCGTACTAGTTCCTAATAATGTGTAGTATTTGGGTAAACACAAAAATCGATTGTGAATTTTATCAAAATCCGCCGACTATCTAAGAAGTTATGGTGGAATGTCTATTCATCTAATAAATAAAATTGAAGTGTCTGTCTGTAATACTTTCAAACATTTTCAAAATAATATAATAAAAAATTCTGTCTTTCTCTCTGTCTGCCTGTCCGGCTTTATCTTCGGAATAACTGAACCGACCGTAATGAAGGTTTACGAACAGATGGAGAGATTTTTTTGCAAATTTTTGTATAACGGCTATATTATTGTTTTTGAACCACAAGCACTGCACGCACGGGTGCATCGAAGTGTATCGAAGTAGCAATTTCCACGTGCGCTCGCTCAGTACTTACAAAATATTCCGAGGCACGGACATATCGCTGTACGTATGGTACCCAGAACTTTGATACAAATTGATAGAATAAAAGGCACATATTTTTAAAAATTCTGCATCGTTTTATACTTTGAAAGCAGTTACGTATGAGATTCAAAGAGATTTTAAACAGAAAACAAAATGGAAATTTATGTTTTATTATTGAAAATTGTATAAAATTTTATACAGTGGAATCAACTTGTTTAGCCAGCTTAGTAAGCAGTGTAGAAGCGGTGAAAGAATATTCACTGCCTTAAATCATCCCGTGGGTGTCGTAAGAGGTGACAGAGGGAAACTGAAACAGGAGATGAACAACAGTATTTACCCGATAACAACTTAAAACTAAAAAAAAAAAACTGTGGTTGCCAGCTTACCAAGCGAGCCAACTATGGCAAAATCTAATATGATACAATCTATGTGGATGCCTATGTTCAGCAGTGGACTTTTAAAGATTGTAATGGTAATGCTTTTACATAGCCATACGTGATAGAAAAAAAATATAATTATTTACTCAAAACTGTGTGAGATTGGTCTTCTTCTTCAGTCAACATGAGCGTCTCTCGTTGCAGAGAGGGTTTCCATTAATAGTAACGATCAGCAGGTGAATTAAAGTTCGTAACACAAGATGTCTCGCACTTATTGACGCTTATGTACGTCACCGGTCTAATGTAAACAAAACGGATACATCATCGGATGGACATTTATCGGAAGCGATGAGATTTTTATGGTTATTCCCATTGTCGACGCTTACGATACCCACGGGACAAGACGGACTGATAAAGTCTTTTACTTCGCAATAAAAATCACGTCATTCTCAACGTAACTTAATATCTATTAACTTAATTCTACTTCACGCTGGTTTTCTGTGAGGTCGTGGTACCACCCCGGTTCGAACCGGCCCATCCGTGCGACAGCAAAAGCTGCCGCGTGGCTCTACCACTGCTAAAACTGCTAGAACTTTTACGGAATGACGATAGCAGTGATTAAAAAAATCTCAAATCGTAAGTCTCGTTTCTTACAATGGGTAAGAGGGTTTCAGAAGTTTAAGGAACAATATATTATTAGATACAAAAGTCTTACTTGTATTAGGGGTAAACATGCATTGTAATACCATACCTTTTAATATCTATGTTGCCGTGGTGGCCGGCTATGCGCTAACTGTAAATTTCACAGTACGCGAGCTCCCCGGGTTCGATCCAAGCCGGCACCAATGAAATAGTTAAGTGCAATTTTAAGTGCTGATTTACCACGTGCTCAGCAGAGAAGGAAAACGTCGTGATACATGTCTGAGAAATTAGTTAAAAATTCATAGACATGTGAAGTCCGCCAACACGCATTGGGGCAGCGTGGCGGACACTTCCTTGCCCTAAAACGCTCTCAGAAGTTAGAGTAGGTCTGTGCCCAGCAGTGGATGTATACGCAGTAAATTTACTTTACTAATATATTTTATTGATTTTAGCAGTGACAAGCTAATTCAGATGCATATATCGTATATTGTCTAAATAAGGTGTTGTTTTACACAACCAATTTTATTAAACAACTAAAAAGCATAAATTTAAATTATAATAAACCTAGCAAGCTAACAGCATAGTAAAGTGGCGAAGCAATCAGCTTTTTTTTTGCCGTTGAACAATCAGTTTCAAAATAGGAGGTTCAGATGCCTGGGTGATAAGTAATCGATTGCTGAAAACAGAATTTGAAAATTCGAAACCGTTCTCGAGATAATCGTGGGACAGACAGACGGATAGACGGACAGACATCGTGAAATCAATAAGTGTCTTCGCAAGCTTCGCCACTTAATAATCATTCTTATAACAAAATATAGTGTATTGATTGTTTCAGGCTTAAACCATGATGTACGGATAATCCAGGCACGGATCAGTCTGTTATTGACTTTTATGTCAATAAATTCACAGAAGTAGCCTTTTGCAATCGTGTCACAGAAAGCAAAAATAGTCCTGCGCCTGATCTCGCCCTGGTCATCCCATCAGACTATGAGAGTGAGGGAATAGAGAATGTACCTATCCCTGCGCACACACTTCAAACTAACTGCCGTGGCCGAATTTTGGTCTGGAAAACATTAAGAAGTTTCCATCTCACATAAAAGTCCTTTAGTCTTGGCGAAAATTACATTAACTCTTAAATTCTACACTTAAAATTTTTGTTTCCATATTTTCCATGATACGTTTTTTTAAACGTTTCACCCACATTAGAATTTTCGCCTATATCGTGGAGGCAGCTTACAAACATAAATTACATAAGGACAAACATTCAGACCCGGAACAATAATTTGAAGGCCCTACAAATACTTGTTCCGTACGGGATTTGAACCCGCGGTCCGCTGCGGCGCAACTCAAGCTAAGCCAACTGTAGTAGTGTGAGTAGTCATCTTTATTGAACCAGACCCAAGTTTAAAGAACAATGGCAGACTTTCACACATAAAATTAGTTGAGAAGGAGTGGTAGCTGTATATCAAAAATATCTTAAAATGTTAAGCGTCAGTCCCTGAATAACTTTGTCGAAGAATTTTGTCCTGAGAAGGCGTCAAAAAGATATTTAGATTTGAACCTTTTTAGGTTCAAAAAAGTCATGCGTCCTGTAGTTGTTCGATGTTAGCATAATACATTCTCAACATAACGTACCTACCAACATAAATGAGAGGTTTTAGATTATTGTATCTCTATTATATATTTAAATACTACTTATGTATATTTATGGCACGGCTCCAGAGCCTTTGTGTCATACAGTGACATTCTCAGAAGGGCTAGAACCTGTAGCTGTAAAGCCAGTCAAAAAAACAGTGACATTTTGTTTTAGCTAGTGTAGCCATTACATTAAATGGTATTGTTACATAGTACTATGATTGAGATAATGTATTATTGTAGGACCTTATTTTCAACCTTATCACTTTTATTTTTATTATTACTGATAGTATAGTTACTACTAACAATAACTTAATATAAAAGTATTTTGTGTTTGTATGGCGTGCTGGCAATTTTCTAAAGTGTACACGAAAATAGTATGAATATAGTAAATGGCAACACTTGAATACAGTAAAATTATTAAAGTCATTTGATATTCCCAAATATGTTTGTTTTTTCTGTGGCTTTTAAAATACATTTTTATTTGAAAAATCATAGAAAAATTTCATTATATATATTTATAAGTGATTTCTAGACGTAATAATTTTTGTCAACTATTTTTCTGCTGTTGTTCTTTCAAACTTATTTATAAACTACTGTTTGTAATATCTTATTTACTGGAAACGAAGCAACTTAATCCTCAGGGGTGACAACGCATCTGCATTTTGATTATTTATCGAGTAGATGTCATGGATCACTGCAACTATTTACCGTCAGGTGGTTTGTGCGTTTGTTTGTCTCTCTTATTCTATAAAAAAATAAGACGGAAAATTATATTGCTGTAAATGTTAAAAAGTTAGTAAATGTTAGTATAAAATTAATTACTTCAGATGTCAGAGGAAACAATTGAGATTGTTATAAAATTAAAAGCAAACGAGTTGCTAAACTACGGTCGCTTGTTCACCGATATGAACGTTTCTGGTGTCTGAGCGCTCTCAAGTATGCTCTTTGCGTTGCGGAGCTATCACTCATCGTTGGATAAAGCTCATTAACTCAAATCATTTCCATTGCGTTTTGCTATTAAAAATATTGATATATATATAATAAAGATTTATGAATGTTTAAATATTTAAACACAATTCACAAGCAGCTTGATTCTGTAAATTAATTTATTAATTATTCACCACTATCTCTGTATACATCGTTTTTATAGACATAATGATGACAAACAAGAATATAGTTCACCTGATGATAAGGGGATGCTGTGGCCTACCTACATAACCTACATATATCCACAATTGAGAATCAAGATACTCGTACGCTCCGTTTTAAGCACAGAGGACTAAGATGGAATACCTCCTTACCAGTAAGGGTCTCCGGTTCTCTATCCTGACCATACGAATCACGGTAGCGTTATTCCGCAATTTTGCGCTGATATTATGTGCCAGCGTGGCCTTTTTCAGCGGGCCCATCTGCTAACTTTGTTGGCATCAAAATGATTGTTACTTTACGTTATTTTTAGTACATTGTGCTGTTAGCTACCTAACTTTCCTATTAACTCCTAAAACTTACGACGCAATGTACTGCAAAGTGACCATAATTTTGATGTCAAATTAATGAATAGGCAGGTCGAATCGACTCGTTTCTGTTGCAGTCATAATGCAATGTAACTTCGCCATTTTATACATTACGAGCATGAACGTTTATTAAATAAGTTTGTTGACTTGCTGCTGTAATGTGCATAAGCCTCATTCAGCCGTTCCATTGCTATTACCGCCATGCTGAGCAAGTTGATTGATTATCGCAGTACTGCTTCCCGTCGCTAGTCTGGATATTTTACATCTGGTTAGCAAAGGATAGGTAAGAGGCGATTAGATGAAATGTCAGAAAAATCTTTTGTCTTTATAGCCATTTCGTTGAAGTAGGACGTAAAATTTTATTGGTGGTAGAACCGTGCTGCAGCTATATTACGATTGTAGCACGAATAGGTCTTACCAACAAGAGAAGGAACACGCTCTCGTGTTTCATATGGTGGGTGTCGAGAATCAGGTAATCTTTTTACTAGAAACGAGGTATTCCATATAGTTTTTTTTTACGTGGTAGAGCCATGCTGCAGCTATATTAGTAGTATAGTTGTATTAGGAATTAGGAACACATCGATACGACAGTGGTGCGTCTCTATGCCTGCCGTAAGGGCCGTAAGGGCGACCCAAAGGACGATATGGCATCTCTGATGCAGCAAATATTTTAAGACTGTTGCTAACCATATCGTATGAATAAAAAATACTTATTCGTCCGATAACTTTTTACTAAAAAGTTTAATTCTTTCATTATTATATTTTAATTTATTTATGGTTAACAATTATATTATTATAATGTACACGGCTTTAGGGTGACCCAAGGGCCACCCCAGTCGCACCTTAACCAGCTGTCACTGAGATTGTAAGATTGGTAAGTAAAGTTTTATTAGATCACCACAAATAGCCTAATAATACGAGTAAGTATCAGAGTATGTAAACAAATATATAAATATTATTTATTAACTAATTATCTAAAATTATTAAAAATATTTTTTATATTTATTTTTTGAATTAATAATGTATGGGACGATTAAAAATAAATAAATCATACGATAATCGTAAGAAAAAAAATCGTTCGATTATCGTACGAATAAACAATACCATAAGGTAGTTATTGCCATCTTTTCAATGCACTAAACAATTAATAACGTGAGAAATGAAAACTCCAATTCCAATTAAGATATCATGTTACGCTCTGGTGATCTAAAAGATTGTTGCTAAAACATGAGCGTGCAGAAATAAGTTATCCAAATACTGAAACGATATTGGCTACATGCCAGTCGCAAATTTGTACAGCACTTTCTCTCGATATACAGCACGGTTCATCAGCAGAAACAGAGTTACAAACCAAATATAAAATATTTAAATGATTTACGTGTTTAGTTAATGTTTGTACTGAAAGAAATACGTAGGAATATATTTATCGGTATTCTTGGTTCCTGCCATAAAAGATCCTTACATACCTAGAGTTTAGTGCAGAAGCTACTGTGTTTTTTAATTGTATAATGTCTATTTAGTTATAAGTATATTTTTATAATCTTTTCCATAGGTATGTAGTGATTTCTAACAATTTCGTTGAAATAATCCTACTAATAAGACTTTTAATGATCAGATAGCGTCAAAGGTGCAAGTCGTCTAGAGAGGCTAAAGACTAGTCGTAACAAAGTCTGGAGCCGGCATAAACATATCTATCGTCCATCTACTTTGGCATCTCAGTATATTTACGAAAATTTAATGTATGTTCACAAAAATAAAGGTAGTTTTAGTAAAAAAAGTGATACGAGTACACACTCTGTAAACACTAAGAACAAACACAAGCTAATGATACCAGTTTTCCACTCCACAGAGTCAGTAACTCATTCTTGGGGCAATGTATACGCTATTACAACAAGGTCCCAGATAGTGTACAGGCTCTCTCTATTACCAAGTTTAAATTTTTTGTTAAGCTGTAACTGTTTAAAAAGGGTTATTATAGTATAAATCTCTGGGAATGAGGAGGTCGCTTCCAAGCAGTTTCTAAAATAAATTTTGTAAATAATTTGTACAATTATTAATGTAAAATTAACTTTAAAAAAGTTCCGCTGGTTTTCTTGCTGTTTCTTCCCAGGACAGAGGTTTTTTTTCGAACCAGTGTTAAAGTAAAAAATGACTTTCAAGAAGAGTCACATATGTAATTTATATTGAATAAAAAATATTTTATTCTATTCTATTCTATATTAATACAGTCCATAGAAGTCTTCTGCTGAACAAAGGCTTCCCCTATGGATTGTCTCATAGGAGTAATTGTGCTTGAGACGTAATTGCAGATTTTTATAATATTGTGTTGTAACCAGGAACATGCTACTGCCTACCTCCTGATTTAATTTCCAGGTGTCGCCTCTGACGTCATCCACGGGACGATATGAGTTAGTGGATAGTCTAAACTGCCACTACACTGATACCATAGCAAATGTGATCCCATGAACTTTAACCGCTGAGCTTCGGGTCAATGGCATATTTAACCACGGCTCCCAAATCTTAACATCGCGCAACAGACTACAAATAATACGGACTTTTTTACAGTATAAGTGCGAAAAACAAGCATATAGTCACACCCGATGGTAAGTGAACGATATTGCCTATAGACGTATACGTCCATCTTCGATTAAGAATCCAAATGCAGATGCATTGTCACCCCTGTGGACTGAGATAGAATGCCTTTATTCTAGCACAAAAGGCCTCCGGTTCTCTACAGTCACAATACCAAACACAGCAGCATTTAAGCTGCTATTTTACGCTGGTATTCTGTGATAGCGTGGTCCTAACACGTTCGAGCCGACCCATACGTGCTACAGCCATAATAAAGCTGCACCGTGACTATTAAAAAAAACAATTAAGTATATACATTATTCTCAGTTAAAATAAGAGTTACAGTCGTTATACGTTCCACTCCTGGGCCCAGGCCTACTCCTTTTTCTCAGAGTATTTTAAGTCAAAGAAGTGTCACGGTACGTGTTGGTGAACTTCATATGTCTTCGAATATTTTGTTAAATTTTTCAGACGTGTACGTTTCTTCACCACCGAGCCCGTGGAAAATCAGCACTTAAAAGTGCAAGTTGCAATTGAATTGGTGCCAGCGGTGATCGAACCCGGGTTTCTCGTGTAGGTACTATACCCGTGTTTATGATATTTATGGTGAACACTAAGCCATTAAGTCACCACGGCTATTTCACACACACAGTGAATACCAACCGCTCATATTTGATAACTTAATAAAAATAATTCCTCTGCACGTGTGTTTTTGTGAGTGTTTGTATAGGTCCCTGGATAATTTATATTAGGAACGGTACGGTAGGTGATGCTGTTTTCGAGATCCAGAAATCACGCATGCGAAGCGGGGGCGGTCACTAGTTTATTAAGAAATGGTTAAAAAGCTCAAGACAAAGTATTTTAAAAATGAAAGAAGTATTATTAGTCATAAGTAAAATTGTTAAACATTAAAAACTGACAGTTAATGGCCTAGTTGGATATAACTCACTACAAATAGAAATAAGATAATTAGCTTAAATTTCTGCTGTGCGGAATGAGAACGTTTAAATATATAAACAAACTAATTACGGAATGAATGGAATAAACTTTATTGCGTAGAACCGATTGCACAAATAACCTCGATGGGCAAAAATAATTAGCACGTCATAAATTTCGTTATAATAGCCGAATTTAAAGCGCAAGTATCTATAGCAATACAACGGCAAATCTTTTCAAATAAGCAGGCATTTGATACGAGATGGTTCTCACCTAGTTAATATATTATCAACTAAGTGCTTTTAGTTAAATAATAAAATTTTCTCATCATTAGGATTCATATGTTTTGTTTCTTTTTAAAAATATATCCGCTTGATTAAAAAAAAACTTAGCCACGCGATTCTGAAATATATTATGCTTAGGGTGTCATGAGATTTTCCCCTGTCGAAGTACTTTCTCATCTTGTCGGACTAATTGGTAGCTGCAGATTTTCAGAACATGTTTTAAATTTTTTATCTTATCCTTCTTTCTTTTGCGTTTTCAACGTACTAAAAATTCTAAGTATTGGTTTATAAAAAATCTATAGCGACGAGTCACACCGTCTGTTGGCGTTTGCTACAGCATGCATCGCCACGCTATATAAATATCTATAGCGGCGGGTCAGACCGACTGTTAGCTACTCATTAAAAAAAAAGTTAAAACAAAAAATAAAAACGGATTTTTATTAAAATCAAGAAATTTGACACAATTTTCATTCCATATAATATCTTTAAATCAATTATTAATTAATTTTAAATTCATTTTATTGAAAACAGTGCACTAAAATAATTGCTTCAAAAATAAATTTAATAGAGACTAACAAAATTGTATTTCAAAATGAGCTGATAGCAAGTGGCGCAGGAATGTTATTTATATTTGTTTTTAATATGATCATCAAAAAATTAAATTTTCTAATCATGCTGGAGTTTATATTTAGACATTTATTATTTATAGTTTATTTGGAACATCGGTCAAATACGACCAGACCAAAATATGAAACGACCACCAATGACTGATACGTCAAAAAATTGTGACTTAGGTGTATATTAAATTACGGGGTCCAACTTATTTTATTGGAAATAATTTAGCTTTGTAATGACAAACCTAGTTTTCTTACTAATTTTAAAGAATTTTAACGCATGTAAACACGTCCTGTTTTTATTTGTGATACACGTTCCATCCTAACACTAATGTAACACTACCATTATACGTTTACTATTTTTAAATACTAGATTTTATTGCAAATTCTTTATTTATTTTTGTAGTGTATTACCAATAATATCTTTTTAGATGGGGATATGTAAAGTATTCCGAAATAAGTTGCAAATAATAGGTTAACAGTGAATATACAATGCACTAATACTTAGAATGGAACATATTATGAGTGTCTCTATGCTGTCTGTGGTATAATGACACGAGAGCTGTCAAAGCACCTCTTGCTACATATATATTTATCTATGAAGCACCTGTGCAGTGAAAAGATTAGAAAGATTATTGATTCATTTTTGTGGCTTGACTTATTTAGTTAAGTATATATTACTGCATAGTTTTCATATCAATTGTTTTAGCTGAGGTTGTAGTCAATGCTGCAGTCATTGCTACATCAAAACCTCAAAAGTGACGAAATACATAAGTGTAACGTTCTATGATCCTCGGCTTTTAAATAATATATTTTCAATTTAGGATTTAGAAGATGCCCAGGTGAAACGGATTAATCCATACACTTGTCATGTTCGCGATATTTTATAGCCAGTTCACAGCATATATGGGCCGTAACCGATGTTCATATAAATGTTTATTAAATAAACAGTCATATTTTTCTTAAAAATATTCCCGTGATTTTATTTTTAATTGTGCCATATTTATTTCCTGTTGTAAACTATCTTTTAATGCATATTATATGTACAAAATAATTTCGATGTTACACATCTGCCAGGCGTTTCGCGATGGTTCACCATTTTTTTTTCGGTTTATATAATGTTTATTCAAAAATAAAATACTACGATTCCCGATGTTTCAGGTGCATACTGTCTGATGTGAAATTAAAAATAAGTAAATACAACGCGATAAAATCCGTAAAAAATCCAATGCTTAATAACCGTTGTTATTTTGGGTAGAATACTTTATGAAAAAAAAATATTGCAAGAATATGCAATCTTATGTTCGAATAATGTATTAAATTTGAACATAAGACCAACGTATGAATCTCTAAGTACGAGAACACTGATTATTCAATCATAATATTATGTTCTTCGCATGTATACAAGATGTCCCGTGCAGTCTCAATTTATAAGCCGTACATGGAAGGAGGAAAACTCTTAGTATATTTATTACTAAATTTGATATGTTTACTGAAAGTAACGATGTTATGATACAAATAGCTTAAAGGTTAAAGGTATTCAATTAAAGAAAATAGTGAATTTCAATAAGTATTATTTATAATCTATATTGAACAAAAAAGAAGTTACTGATTCTGTTCTTTTTTTATAGAATGAAGGTAACAAGCGCGCACACAGTCCATCTGATGGTAAGTGGATTCTGTGGATCATAGACATCTACATCTATCTTCAATTAAGAATCCAAATAAAGATGAGTTGTCATCCCTGAGGACTAAGTTGGAATGCTTCGTTTCCAGTAAAAATGGTCTCTAGTTCTCTACACTCACCATACGAAACACAGCAGCATTTAGCTGCTATTTTACGCTGGTATTCTGTGAGAGCGTGGTCCTTCCCCGGTCGAGCCGACTCGTTTGTACTACAACCATAATGTAGCTGCAGCAAGGTTCTACTACGCTAACGTGTCACGGGTTTCTATGAACTGCTAATTCAGGAAGTCGTGGGTTCGGATCCGCTATTGGATTAGTGGCGTAAACCACTTTAAGAAAATAATTTAAAGCTTACTTGGAGCGGTACCTTGCCACAGACGCCATAACTTTGTCAATCATGAAGGTGCGTGGTGGTTGGGCGCGCCGCGATTAGCATGTACTTTGTATAATATGCTTATTGCTTGCTAATTTTGCAAAAAAAATTAAGATGTTTGTATTTATGTACATTAATTATTGATGATTTATTTTTTTACGTATTAGAGCCATGCTGCAGCTATATTAATAGTATAGTTGTAGCACGAATGGGTCGGCTCTACTGGGGAATGACCACGCTCTCACAGAATACCAGCGTAAAACAGCAGCTTAATGCTGCTGTGTTTCGTATGGTGAGTGTAGAGAACCGGAGACCTAATTTTATGGAAAATAGGCATTCTATCTTAGTCCTCACGGCTGACAACGCATCTGCATTTTAATTCGCAAACGAAGATAGATGTAGATGTTTATGGGCTACAGCAACCACTTACCATCAGGTGGACTATGCGCTCGTTTGTCACCCTAATTCTATAAAAAATATTATGGAATGTTATTGCTTTATTCCCTAAATATATTTGCTTATAAATTATTATTTAAATTGACGAAATTATTTAAAAATAATAATAAGGGCATACTCTCGCCACCGTATAATGGCGGCATAAGATAATGCCCTACATGTCGTAAAAGGCGACTGAGGGAAACTAAACCCGGCGATAGGCAGCAACATTTTTTTTTGCTGATATCTGAGAATGATAAAAAAACAGAGGTAGTGAACCAGCTTGTCAAGTGTGGTAATTATGGCGAAATCCCTTTATAAGGTTGTCTATGGGGGAGAGTTTTGTTCATCAGTGGACTTTTGATAGTTTGTAATAAGCTATTTTTCATTAGTTGATCGCTACTTCCATACAAAGCCACTGTGCACGCTAGCCACCATTTATACGATTATATATTATAATAATAGCTGACCAGGCAGACATTGTTCTGCCCTGTCTTAAAAAAATCCTTAAATTCACAATAAAAAAAATTGAGGGTCGATTATCGGGATAAAAACTATCCTATCTCTTAAGTTGGACCAAACTGTACATATTGTGAAACATTTCATTGAAATTAGTTCAGTAGTTTAGGAGTTCATCACGGACAAACAATGTGACACGTAATTTTTATATATAAAGATATGAAAACACACACACACACACACACACACACACATATATATATATATATATATATATATATATATATATATATTTCCGTCCCACTGTTGGGCACAAGCCTCCTCTCATTTCTGAGATGGTTTTAGGGCAAGGAAATGTCCGCCGCGCTGCCCCAATGCGTGTTGCCGAACTTCACGCCTTCGTAATTAGCGAATTTAAATTACAATTCGTAATTAGTAAATCAGCACTTAAAATTATAATTAACAATTTCAGTGGTGCTAGCGGGTATCGAACCCGGGTTGCTTGCGTACTGTGAAGTTTACAGCGAGCGTTAACCATCTGCGCTACATATATCAGCCGTACAACATGTAACAAAAACCCTGTGGTTTCCGTTAAGTACGTTATCAAGGTCAGTATTCAAATGTAAAAAAGTAACTTTTTTTCAAAAAACTTGAACACTAAAATTTTTAATTATAATAAAAAAAAATTGCAAATTTTATGTGGTTTTATTACCTCTTACTGACACGAGCATCTGTGGAGGTGGGTCTTTCACAATCCTCTTATTCTCCAGATAATGCAGAGGTAATAAAACCACATACAATTCGAATTTTTTTTTAAATTAAATATTTCTCAATGTTCAAGTTTTTTGAAAAAGAAAGTTATTTCTTTACGTTTGAATACTGACTCTGATAACGCACTTAACTGGAACCACAGGGTTTTTGTTACATGTTATATATATATATATATATATATATATATATATATATATATATATATATATGTGTGTGTGTGTGTGTGTGTGTGTGTATAGTTTTATTATGATTTTAAGCAATGGCCTCCCTTGAAATTACGGTGTAGTATCCGTAGTAATAAATTTTTGTTACTTTGAAATTGATTTAGCTATGCAAAAATCAGAGTTAAGATTGACGATTTGCCTTTATACCCCGTCTTAATGAGAGTCATCATCACTAATATTCTTGCTTTGTATTATTACTTTGAACCAGATGTGGAGTGAAAAAAATTACGTAAACTGAATTTCACTTTAATTTTTTATTTAAATTTGATTTATTTTTTAATTTTTTAAAAAAATCAAAAGTAAAATAAGTGCATACATATGTCAGTCTAATAATAAATGACTTCAAAATGAGGATATCCGCAGAGAAACCGACATAGCCCAATGTGTCCGCCATGTAGCTCGAAGACCTGACAACCGATTGGGAAGAAAGGTCGAGTGGCAGCTTCGTACCAGTAAGTGAAGTGTATAACGGTCCCCCCCACTAGACGGAGTTACAACCTGTTACGAGCTGCAGGCAATCAATGAGTGTAGGTAGATCAGGACCGTGCTTTGTGGCATTTCTTGGGGTTCGCCAATGTTCAGCAGTGAACTTGTGAAGAGTTGTAACAATGCGTTCCTATATTAAATTATAATCGCAAGTATAAATTGTATAAAAGACCTCCGGAACAAGGAAGAGAAAACAATTCTGGAAATGTTCGCGGAAGAGTCATCAATCAAGGTACTTACTTACGCTGAAACTTACAAAAGTTGTACAATTTTTGTTTTAAGTTTTAGAACATGTACCGTCTTAAATCGAAGAATCCCACTGCGGTGAACTAATTTGAGTTCCACACGTTCGTCAGAAACAGCGTCATACAAATGTTATAATATTATGTTGTTGCGTGCTAAGCGTAATAACATATAGAATTACTCTGAGGTGGCGAGTTGCATTTTCTTACGTGATAGAGCCACGTTGCAGATATTAATTATGGTTATAGTAGGAATGGGTCGGCTCGACCGGGGAAAGACCACACTCTCATGCAATACCATCTAACGGAATAGCAGCTTAATAATTGATGTGTATGGTGTGGTGACCCTTTTTACATGGGTGAAAACGCCTTTGCATTTTGATACTTAATCTGCTGGTTGATGTGGTACCAGGCGGACTGCATGCCGTCAGTATTAAAAAAAGTGATGATACTCGTATTATTCCCATGTAGTGGCAACGTAAAAAAAATCTAAATGGAAACTTCGTTTTTCGACGTAAGAAGTTACATTTCGTTTGCCAAACGTCAACGTATGTTTTATTGTACTACCGTATCAAAATAAGGTTTCTGAAAAGAAAAATATTTTCTTGCGCCCTGAGAAGAAACAGCGAAGACAGCATGTGCCCTTTTTTATAAATTTAAAGGCCAATAACATTATTTATTAAATTAAAATTGAAGAGATAGGTAATGCTCTATAATAAAATTACAAACTTAAGCAGTTCATTTCCCACAAGCTGTACCTGCTCACAAGTATAATGCATGTGGCAGTCATCACTCTCATCCACCATTTCACAGGGCAAGAAAAGAGGTATAGCTAGTAATTTTAACAAGTGAATACGATAATACCTTTTTTTTAAAAGAGTTAAGGTGACAAACGATCACACAGCCCGCAGGTTGTAAACAGTGGTAGAGCCACGCGGCAGCTTTTGCTGTCGCACGGATGGGCCGGCTCGAACCGGGGTGGTACCACGACCTCACAGAAAACCAGCGTGAAGTAGAGGTTTACCTTTGCGTTTGGCTTGGTGAATGCAGGTGGCCGGAGGCCCTTTTTACTGGAAATGAGGCATTCCATCTTAGTCCTCACGGGTGACAACGCATCTACATTTTGATTTTGAATAGAGGATAGATGTAGATGTCTATGGGCCGCAGCAACCACTTACCATCAGGTAGACTGTGTGCTCGTTTGTCCCCCTAATCCTATAAAAAAGGTGACCTGTGTTGCTCTACCCTTTGATATAATAAAATATATTGGTAAATCCAATTGGGCATACCTTAAGCGCATTAAAAAAACTACGTATAACATGATTATACGGAATTTTTAAAGTAGTTTAAATACATTTCGACAGCACTATCGGCTTCAACATCCTCGAAAACCATGAAAATGACACCCGTGATGAAAAAATTGATACCTATTGCAGCCGCCATCTTGGATTTACATTTCGACAGCACTATCGGCTTCAACTCTCTCGAAAAAAAATGAAAATGACACCCAAGATGAAAAAATTGATACCTATTGCAGCCGCCATCTTGGATTTACATTTCGACAGCACTATCGGCTTCAACTCTCTCGAAAACCATGAAAATGACACCCAAGATGAAAAAATTGGTACCTACTTCAGCTGCCATCTTGGATTTACATTTCGACAGCACTATCGGCTTCAACATCCTCGAAACTCATGAAAATGACACCCATAATGAAAAAATTAATACTCATTGCAGCCGCCACCTTAGATTTACATTTCGACAACCCTATCGGAGTCAACTCTCTCGAAAACTATGAAATTGACACCCATGATGAAAAAATTGATACCTATTGCAGCCGCCATCTTGGATTTACATTTCGACAGCACTATCGGCTTCAACTCTCTCGAAAACCATGAAAATAACACCCAAGATGAAAAAATTGGTACCTACTTCAGCCGCCATCTTGGATTTACATTTCGACAGCACTATCGGCTTCAACACTCTCGAAAACCATGAAAATGACACCCAAGATGAAAAAATTGGCACCCACTTCAGCCGCCATCTTGGATTTACATTTCGACAACCCTATCGGAGTCAACTCTCTCGAAAACTATGAAATTGACACCCATGATGAAAAAATTGATACCTATTGCAGCCGCCATCTTGGATTTACATTTCGACAGCACTATCGGCTTCAACTCTCTCGAAAACCATGAAAATGACACCCAAGATGAAAAAATTGGTACCTACTTCAGCCGCCATCTTGGATTTACATTTCGACAGCACTATCGGCTTCAACACTCTCGAAAACCATGAAAATGACACCCAAGATGAAAAAATTGGTACCTACTTCAGCTGCCATCTTGGATTTACATTTCGACAGCACTATCGGCTTCAACATCCTCGAAACTCATGAAAATGACACCCATAATGAAAAAATTAATACTCATTGCAGCCGCCACCTTAGATTTACATTTCGACAACCCTATCGGCTTCAATTCTCTCGAAAACCATGAAAATGACACCCATGATGAAAAAATTGATACCCATTGCAGCCGCCATCTTGGATTTACATTTAGACAGAACTATCGGCTTCAACTCTATTGAAAACCATGAAAATGACACCCAAGATGAAAAAATTTATATCTATTGCAGCCGCCAACTTGGATTTACATTTCGACAGCACTATCGGCTTCAACACCCTCGAAAACCATGAAAATGACACCCATGATGAAAAAATTGATACCTGTTGCAGCCGCCATCTTGGATTTACATTTCGACAGCACTATCGGCTTCAACACCCTCGAAAACCATGAAAATGACACCCAAGATGAAAAAATTGAAATATTTTGCAGCCGCCATCTTGGATTTACATTTCGACAACACTATCGGCTTCAACACCCTCGGAAACCATGAAAATTACACCCATGATGAAAAAATTGGTACCTAATTCAGCCGCCATCTTGTATTTACATTTCGACAGCACTATCAGCTTCAACACCCTCGAAAACCATGAAAATTGACACCCATGATGAAAAAATTGGTACCTACTTCGGCCGCCATCTTGGATTTACATTTCGACAGCACTATCGGCTTCAACACTCGAAAACCATGAAAATGTCACCCATGACAAAAAAAATTATACTACTTGCTTTTAGTACGTACTACTATTATTTATTCTGTGCTTTTAAATATTGTGATAAAAAAATGTCTTATTATTATTATAATTAAATATTTAAGAAATTTGGTTATTAGAATATTGTGTATTTGTACAGCGATCTTTTTGAGCCGCTGCAAACAACCGAAACAATGTCCACTCACGAAGGCGACTGAAGCCAAACCACAGAAAAAAAAAAACAAAAAACCAGCACAAACTATATAGAAACACTACCAAACCAGTGGGATACAGTCCATACTATAATTTTTCTTAGAGGTATTATTATGTCATGACAGTTTGTCCATGTTGCAGTAGATGTCGCTTTTTTAAATTTAGCCATGCTTGGCCAATTAAGAATCAAACAAATTAATGAATAGTTTAAAATACAATCGAACCTTTCTAACTTACTATTTTGTTACAAAACAAATTTGTAATTAAATTTTTAGTATAATTTATTTATTTTACATTATTCCCTATATATAATGTACTCTGTGAGCCAAACTAAACTACTCATTACTACTCTGTGGCTGTAGCTTCCCATTTAGAGAAAGAGTTTTGGCGGGAACTCGACCGGCGGCGGCTTGCTGCTCCTGTATTATTGTTTAAATAATGGTTTGAAGTGGACTTTGATATGTAAAAGTAGTGCGATTTTGTGTATTAAGTGTCTGCGCATGTGAACTATTAATGGAAACTGTGAAACAAGTGCTCTGATGGTGATGGAATCTCAAGATAAGCTGTTTGTTTGCATAGGCGCCTTTAGATACCATCGCCAACTGTCAGCTGCCTGCTGGCTCAAGTTACCGTCAAAATCTCCCAAGGCTGCACAATGTGACGCATCAACATATTGTGAAGCAGTGAAATATGAAGGAAAATTATACATGAAGACAAGGCTGTATGGCATAGTTCCTTTGCCTGCTCTCTCGAGCGAATAATAAAAACAACAACAACAACCATTTAGAGAAATATTTTTGTATACGAGGCTAACAAATCAACGAAAATTTCGCCATTTTGGAGCCGAAAAAAATTAATTATAGCTAAACAAAACAAAACTACACTGCCATTTACATTCAGTGGCTTCCCACATGATAGATGAAGAGATTAAAAAATAGATTGAGTTAAACAATTAATATTTTCAAAAGTTATTGTGTTTACAAGCCACAGGGACATGATAAATCCACACCATAAGCCACTAAAACCCTTTTTTTTATTTAAAAATAGCAATTAATCGATTTAAAAAAAATATTAATAAGTTCAACAATCATTTATCTTTCTAACAATGTGCTTTTTATATCATTTATATGTATAATATGATTGCTAGATACGATTTTATTCGATAAAATGTTGGAATCTTAATTTTTAGGCGAAAGTAGAACACACCTTGCGCTTCCGCTTAAGGTATGCAATAAAATGTAATGATTTTCCAAATTAAGACTGTGTCAATATGCAATTTCTCTGTCCGGATAAGGAACAGCGAAATAAACTACGCAGGTATTCTCTTTTTGTTATTTATGTAGGATCATTAATTTAGGATTTTATACTCGAGACATAAAGATATAAAGATTAGACATAAAGATAACGACATACACTTTAAAATCCATTATGCCATTTAGGCTACAACATGTAAAAAAGCAATGAGCATACATACTTGTACGTACGTATATACACACACGCATCTTATATACTTGTACGCTATAGTTTGATTTTTTAAATCGCTAACATTACAGCAGGATTTGATCCTGTATTTTGGAGGCTGTTTACAAACATAAATTGCACAACACTAACACACAGAACAATTATTCGTAGGCCATATAAACAGTTGTTCCGTGCAGGATTCAAACTCGTTTTATTTTCATAGAATGACGGTGACAAGCGAGCACACAGTCCACCTGTTGGTAAGTGGATGCTGTGGCTCATAAAAATCTAAATGTATCATCGATTAAGAATCAAAACGCAGATCCGTTGTCACGCCTGAAGATGGATGGAATGCCTCGCTTCCAGTAGAATATATCCCCAGTTCTCCACACTGACCATACGAAACACAAATTAGCATCATTCTGCTGTTTCAAACTAGTATTTTGTGAGAGTATGGTCCTACCTCTATCGAGCTGACTTATTCTTGCTGTCACTGTGTATGGTTAGCAAAGCAGCAGCGAGGCTTTACCATCTAAAAAAATCTGGTTTATTCCCACACAGAAAGTTATTCTGTTATTCTGGGTCTAACTCTTGGTTCTTGTACAATATACTGGTGTAATAATTCCCCAAAATAGAGGAAAATTATGTAGTACAGAAGTAATTAACAGGAAAAAGCATTAAAAAATTGAAGATTCAAATTTGAATCCATATGCTATGACTGTAGGCAGGTAATCTAAGCAATACGAGTAGGGTTGTCTGCGTTTCCGAAAGATAAGGAATTTGCGGGTAGAATAAGAATTAGTAAAAAAACGGAATACAAAATGTAGTCTCAGTAAAAAAGGTAAAATATACTGGCTGTCTCAAATATAGAGGTATTTATGATGAATAAAATCTAAAGAACTAAACCCTAAAATATAGTCTCAGTAAAAGACGTAAACACACTCGCTGTATTAATTATAGACGTAATTATGTCGATAAAATCGAAGAACTGATCCCAGATATAGAGGTTTGTTTTGTTTACGAATAGAGGTAATTCAGTGCTGAAGTGTCGGGACATAAGCATGAGTTCTAACTATGGAGGTTTCTCACTTATCCAGGTCCCACTTAACCAAGTTTTACTGTATATTGTATTCATTTAAAAAAAATATTCGTTTTTTGTGTCTGTAATATCGAAATAACTGCCTTTGATTTTTTTTAATTGAGCTGAGGGACTGAGGGGGGTTAACCATTTTCAAAATTTTTGTTTGTATGTCCAATCTATCTGCTCTATCTAATCTTCGGAATGGCTGAAAATATTATAATGAAACTTGACAAACAGATAGAGAGCAACCCAAAAGACAAAAGACATTATCCCAAACAATACATATAAATAAATTCGATGTGTATGTCTGTAATCTTGAAATAACTGCCTCATTTTTCTCTTCAAATAATGTTTGTGTGAATAATAGTTTTCAAAATTTTTACCTGTCGGTCTGTTCGGGCTAATCTTTGGAACGGCTCAACCGAATATAACGAAATTTCACAAGCAGCTCTTCCTAAACCGGCAGTTTCCAAAATAGCGTATAGTTTTCGAAATAATAGCAAAAAATAACTGAGTTTAAAGTAGTTTTAGGACATTTTTGTCCAAAGAAGGCTATAAAAAATCTACAGTATTTTTTGTTTTAGTATTATGTAGAAGTCACGGGTAAAAGTCAGTTTTGTCTTTGTTCAAGAGCTTTTCCGAACAAGTGGTAAGTGGAAAAATTCTCATTTTGTAAAATTTTATAATTGTTTTTATAATCTGTGTTATATATATATATATGTGTGTGTGTTACGGTTAAAAGTCGAAGTTCTAGAACAGGTACGTACTGTTAAATTTGTAAAAACACGGATAAACGTGTCAAGTAATATCAGCGACAGTGGGTTAAGGTGCGGTTGGGGGAGCCCTTGGGCTACCCCAAAACCGCAGACATTTGTCTAATTTAAAAGTTATATATGATACACCTAATTTTAACCAACTGCAATAGGACTTCGGATTTTAGCCATAACATATACTCGTATTATATTACATTGCCCGTATGTCGAACCTGTATTGCGCCCAAAAATACGCGTTGAGATATTCTCAACAACTCGTTATCTTACATAACTTATATAAAATATAAAAAACCGAAACAAAAAATACTGATGTTTTTCAAACGGCAGAACTGATTTTCTTAAAACATAGTTAAGAACACTTTCGATTGAAACACCTTTCAAACGAAAAAAACAATCCATCTCGGTTCATCCGTTCAAGAGCTATGACGCCACTAACACAAACGCAGATACTGACCACAAACTTATAACACCACTCTGTTTTCATCGACGGTTAAAACTCTACGGAAGTCAGTTAATATCTACGGACGTAAGGTAGGTCTTTATTTTCCTAACGCTTTCAATTTGTGGTAGGTCAAATCCGTAAAAGGTGTTAGAAGTTAGAACGTTACCGGATACATCACGATTGAACGGTTCTCAACAATATCAGGTATCAATAGTATTTTCAAGTTGTACACAATATTAAACTAAAAACTTTTAATTGCTGCTTGTTCAATCAGGTTTCTCCTTTTCTATTACTTCAAACGTAATTAAAAATTAATTGGAGGAGAACTGCGAGTAACTAGTAAAGAGTTTTTTTTTGTTATGAAAAACGTTATTATAGGATTTTCTCCCGCATCGTGGAGGCTGCTTATATAAATAAATTGCAAAAAAAATATATGTGGGCCATAAAAATATTTGTTCCGTGCGGCGACTCGAACCTGCAGCCCTCAGTGCCGTAACTCAATGATAACCCACTGGCCCACAGAAGTAATATCATTATAACGCAATAGATTTATTATTTTTTATATTTAAATACCGTGTTCAAACATGATTATTATATAAATTCTAATCGTGCTAATAATAATTCTGTAACCATTATATAAATATTTTTTTTTATTTATAGAATAAGGGTGATAAACGAGCACAAAGTCCACCTGATGTTAAGTGGATGCTGTGGCTCCCAGACATCTACATCTATACTCGATTAAGAATCAAAATGCAAATGCGTTGTCACCACTGAAGACTATGTTGGAATGCCTTGTTTCCAGTAAAAACCGTCTCCGGTCCTTTACACTTACCATACGAAAAAAAGCATCATTAAGCTGCTATTTTACACTGATATTCTGAGAGAACGTGGTACTTCCCCGGTCGAGCCTAAATGGGTCGAGATAATACAGCGGCAGCGTGGCTCTATCATTTAAAAAATAACTTTTATTTTTCACAACGTTTTATTTAATGAAATTGAATTGACAATTGAACTGTAGTCCGTCCACCTCATGATAAGTAGTTATTGCAATCCATGGAAACATAGAGCTAACTTTAGACAAGCAAGACTACAGATGCTTTGTCAACTTTTATAAATAGGACGGGCGCAAACGCATGTGGCTAACCTGATGGTAAGTGACTACCGCCGCCTATGAACAACAGCAACATTTTTAGAAATTGCCGGTCTTTAAAAAAAGAGTGGGCTCTTTCCTCTTTTCTTCTGGACCTAAGTCACATCGGTCCGGAAACTGCGAAATAAGATGGAATGCTTCACAGTCTGTAATTACGAGTATACAGGCTCTCTTTAGTTTTCAGGCCGCAACACATCATTGTTAGGACTGATAATTGATGGCAAAAATAAAAAAGAGGATTGTATCTACACAGACGAGGTCCTAGGTAGAAAGCAAGGTTCTGCCGCCTAATCCTACTAAAATACTACCGAGTTATTAGGCATAACGCTATTAGCATAGATTTATTTTTCAACGTCTTTGTAAATTCCCTTTCTATATATTTATCAATAGTGGAAGCTGAATGCAAGAAACAAGACTATATTCAGCCTCAAAGATTCGTTCGTAGATGCTGAAACAGCCGTGACTGAGTTCTTCTGATAGCTTTTCCAGTAAAAACCAGGGTACAAGGTTTGGACAATACGCGAGGTGGATACTCAAATCGATAGCCGGACGGTCGGTGCGGTAGAGTCGCGAACCAACTTTCAGTCAAGGTGAACATTTACGGGTGCTTTTTAGGTCGAAAACGTTCAATGTCAAAACAGCCGCAGAACTAAATTGCTCACTAAATTACCTCTTATTCACACGCAGGGCCAACCAAGTCCCCAATTTTAAGTCCAAGCACGCTCGAAATTGTGGAGGAATCCTTTTCCATTAATAGACACATAATTAGGCGTTTTATGCGAATCCCGTGGGTCAGATGAGATTTTTTGCAATATATCACAGAGTGTGTTTAATGTACCTTTTATAATATATAATATATATTCCTAGCGTCAATTTTACACTTATTTCTTGCATTATACCGTCATCCAAGCACCAGCATTGTACCGAGTAACGTCACTAATTTTTAGCATCGGATTTATATACATTGCAAATAAGGACAGAGTTGCTGTCGATTAAGGTAGTGATATAAACGTTTGTATAAAGTCAAATTTAGTACAATATGTTCACTAAAACTATTCTTATAACATTTTAGTTTAAAATGGTTATTAAATCAGTGTATATGCAAACTTAAGTCAACAATCAAATTCAGTAATTTCTTAAAGATAAACAACGCAAACATATTATTAAAATATATTATCCGCTCGGAAATTCCGCGTTCCATTATAGGTAAAGACTAGGAACTTACTTTTTCCGTGGCTTGCGGCGGGGTCTACGCCTCTCACCCTCGAGTTCATTTTCGAGGCCGCGTCGCCTCGGCGCACTAGCTCCTCGTCGCCGCTCCAGCTTGCGCTCTTGTTGAGCCTGGCGGGACTCTTCTTCTACAGCCACACGTGGCAGGCACTCATCTTCTTCTATTTGTTTAGGGGTCTGCGGTGCGCCCATCCGAAGACGCCACCACAGCACCCACGAACTGATGTTGTCGCGAATCTTGAAGAACAACGACCCAGTACCAAGCTCTAACTCTGCGGGCAGCAGCCTGACGGTTTATGGCAGCGATCTAAGAATATAATACGTCAACCCGGAATGTTTATTATCAACTAACTTAACTCACTAGTGGCAGGCGCTGGCAGTAAAAGCTGGTCAGATTAAAGCGAAAAATGGCAGTGAAATCAGCAATGGCAGTTCAGTTCCCGCTCCTCGCGGCGTCCTGTTGATTCCATCAGTCTTTAAGTTTTCATTTGATCACATTGTCCACTTACAAGCGGGAAGCGTGTAATTACACTACTTAAAAATCTATAGCTTAAAAATATTTGGCAGGAATGTGTTGGCAGTGTTCACGGTGGCTACAATTTTAAGTGTTGCCGTTGGGGTGCGTGGTGGTGGCCGTGATGGCGACTCGGGCCTTGGCAGTGTTCGCGTGGGCGGTCATGGTGTGCGCGTATGGTCAGCGGTGGAGCAAGCTTAGCGCGCGAGCTGGGCCGTCGCGCTCAACAGATGTCGGAGTAAATAGCGTTACGTAATACGGCGTACCGGGCGCGGGTGTGGCGCGTGTATACGCGACAGTGCCAGACGCGCGAATGTAGCGGAGGCTTCGCTCGCATCGCATGGAGCCGTGCCGTCTCCCCAAGCCCCCAACGCTACGCCGCTCAACCCCAACGCCACCCTGATATCGCCGCCTTGTCGTACCTGTGACGAGAATGCCTTAACGCTATTGTCCTTAGCGTTATTATTTGGTTTTCGGTCTGAACCACTGGAGGCTCGGTCAGATAGAAATTCCCCGACCACTTCACTCTGACGCTTCATTAATGAACTCTAAATAGCGAAATGTGTTATTTGAATTGTGTCGATACGCGAACGTTTATTTAATATATTATCAGTGTTAAGAAAATTAGTCTCATTATAAATACTATTCATACGTGGTGGTGTTATACAATATTAAGTTCTATATTGATCTATCTATAGAGATCTATATTCTCTATATCGTTTTCTTTATTACATTTGAAATTATAATTAGTTCAATTTCAATCTAAATTGAGACATAATACCCAATTACTAATTATTGGTATAACTCTTTTATTTTATTTATATTCATTTGAATATGTTTTCCACATTATTGAAACATTGGTGGATGCGCAGCTTCCAGCAATGTTTTTATTGGCTCAGACGTATACTTCAAGGTCGAGGGCACATTCACTTCGGTAACTTAGGCCATATTTTATGAGAATTCTCAACGTCCAGACACTAGAAGACCTTTGGTCGCATTGCGTATATAATGGTCACAACATGTTTAATGTACTATGTTGAAGTTTATAATACGTTTATTGACGTTTATCATCAATATGAAAAACAGAAAATAGTGTATAAAATGATGATGAAGTGGTGAATGAGGTAAAATGAAGTATCAACATTAAAATTTTCCCAACATTATTATTTATCAACATACATTAGTAATAACTGTGTAATTTTAATTCAATTTTAGATAAACTCTCGTAGAGCTATTAGTTAAGCCTCTTAACTATTAATTATGTTTATTAATTAATATTTTACTTGATATATAATGTATATTTTATACCGAAATTAATTCCTTTATATTAATAAATATACATGAAGTTATATTCGATGGTTCGGCAGCACAGCGGTTTATTTGGTTGCTTCGATTTAAAAGTTCAAATCTTCTTAAAACAACTATTCATTTATATGGCCTAAAATTCGTTGTTCCGGGTCTGGGTGCATTTGCAATATATGTATATAAAATACTCTCAAGATGCGGGGGATATTTCTAGAATAATTTAAAGTTTTCATAAAGAAATATTCGACAGTATACCGTCGAAAGTGCTAGACAATATTTAGATGGCATTTGGATGGATTGGTCTTTAAATATACTCAGCGACTACTATATGTTCGGATTGCATTAGTGTGTTTTTTGAGTATTATGTTTACTGGTCAAATTTTGCATAGAATTCGTTAAAGTATTTCGATCGGGCAATCTGGGAAAGGTGATTGGTGTTCATGATAATGCAATTTTACACAACTGAAGAAAAAAATTTGCTGTCAAAGCATAATTCGATATAATAAATTTCAAACCTGAAAGAGAGCTTTTGAAATATTTTACTGAGGTTTCAAAATAATATAGGAAACAGTTATAAAAAAATAAAATCTCTTAGGAAATCGCTTACTCCAGAAAAAAAGTTCTTATTACAAAAAAGCTTAGTTCAAGAAAATTTCCAAGAATAACTTTAATCAATGTAACTTTTTTTTTAAATTGAAGAATGTTACCCTTTCAAAAGTTCAATATATCAAGAAAATAATTTGTATAATAAATGTTTGTTTGTTCGTATTTTATGCGCTGCAATACCGTTCATCAGGTTGCGGTAAAACTTTTTCATCTTATTGCTTGCATTTACGCGAAGGTACAATTAATTTACGGTAATGGTGGCGCGCGTATCATGCCGACAAATTTATTTTAAAGTTATATATCATTCAGTTTCAATAAATGTATTATTATTCCTAATTAAGAAATAGATCTGTTCCAAATTTAAAACGAAATTTCCACTATTATTACTTCTGCAGCAGCAACGCGATGGGTACCAGTTAGTCAATAAAATTTTATTACACGCACTTTTATTTAAAACATGCGACCTGTCCCGGCTTCACACGGGTGATATCTGTATTTTACAACAGCGCCACCTACCGGGTCCAACTATGCCTATAATCTTCGCGGAAGTGCAAGCAATATGTTGTAAAAGTTTTACCGTAATCTGATGAACGGTATGACTGCGTTTAAAATACGAACAAACAAATAATATTTTTTATATATTAGATAAAAAATTAATTTTGTTACAGATATAAAATCCATAATTAAGAGGATATGTAATATTTATCTTTTATGTAAAACGAAAAAATAAAATATATACTTTGAATGAAAAATCCGAACAAAGTTTTGATATAATCGAAAAAAAATGAAGTAACATAGTCTACCTAATGGTAAGTGGACGCTGTGGCCTACAGATATTCACAGTTTTATCCTTATTAAAAATCAAAATACATGCGTTGTCACCCTTGAGCACCAAGATGTCATGCGTCATTTCCAGTAAAAGGGATCACCGGCTCTGGTATTCTGTAAGAGCGTAGTCCTACCCCGGTCGAGCCGACCCATATGTGCTACAATTAAAATTTAGCTGCATCGTAGCTATTCCCGCAAATAAATTGTAAATGAATTCAGCTTCAATATTGACTTTTATATAATATTAGTCCAATCATTACCCACTACACGAAATCATGAACTATTGAATCTTAGATAGAAACGATAAAAAAATCAAATAATATAGAACTCAATCGTTCGAATTAACTCAGCATGTATATCTCGCTTATACGTTTAAGCTTTAGTGAATCAGCAGAAATATGAGCGGTTAAACCTCAATTTATTTTGAACAGTTAAGGATCATAGACGCCAACGTTAATATTTCTTACTTTTATTTTATTCTTAACCATTTTCCGTTTTAGTATTATTAATAGTAATTAAATTACCTTATTACTTTGCACCTTCCTTTTTAAGCATATTAAAACCCAATTAGCCTCCTAAAATTGTTAAGAGGCCTTTCTTTTTGAAGTAAAACTTGAGGATAAATTAGATCTTTAATCGGACGAAAGTAAAACCTATGGTCCGTTTAATCAGTTGCCAAATTTATAAAGTAGTATTTGGCTGTGGTATTTAGTAAGTTGATATACACATAATTATATAAAATCCAATAACAATATTAAAAAAATATTTGTGAAAAAGTAATCACATTTTCTGGGGATATAATCAGTTTTAAATTTCTTTGTTTGCTTCAAGTATGTGCAGTGTTTATCTCGAAGCTTAGGGAATCAAACAGTCCATTGTCGTCCACCCATCTTTAGTAAACTTGAGTGTGTTTGGAATCGAACGTTTTCCACCATCATCACGCACGTCACTATCTTCAGACACTCCCAACTTGTTGTATCAACCCATCAGGGTGCGTTGCTAGACTGTGACCCGAATGCGCAAGACGCTGCCAATAGTTATGTTGGTATACACACACACACACACACACTCACACACTCACACACACACACATACACACACGCACACACACACACACACACACATATATGTATATATATATATATATATATATATATATATATATATATATATAAAATAGAAGAGGGGGCAAATAAGCATGCGGCTCACCTGATGGTAAATGATTACCGCCGCCCACAAACAACCGCAACACCACAGGAATTGCAGATACTTTGCCAGCCTTTTAGAAAGGTGTAAACTCTTTTCTTGAAGACCGGAAAAATCCCCGGTGGTAAACAATTCCACAGAGAAGTTGTAGGAGGAAGAAAACTCCTAGTAAAACGCATAGACGGTGACCCACAAGCATCCAGATGGTGAGGATCCATCCAGATCGTGAATTTTGACACAATGTGCGTTCGTGAAATTTGGCGGCTGGAATTAATCTGAACAACTCCTCAGAGCAATCCCCGTGGTAGATTCGATAGAAAATGTAAAGGGATGCAACATCCCTACACAGCGCCAGTGTTTCAAGCCGATCAGAAAGAGCTCGGTCATCGACGTTTCGAACCGCTCTGCGCTGGATGCGGTCAAGTGGAAGGAGCTGGTACTTGGGTGCCCCGGCCCACAGATGGGAACAGTATTCGATGTGAGACCAAACTTGCGCTTTGTAAAGTTGCAAGCAATGTGCCGGCTTGAAACACTGTCTCGCTCTGCTGAGCACGCCAAGCTTTTTATAAGCCAATTTGGACTTCCATTCCAAGTAACCACGAAACTGCACACTATTCGATATGTCGACGCCGAGGATTCCGATGCTAGCTGAGGCAGCAAGAGGAGTGTCTTGAACTGAGGAGATACGACAAAGGGATTCTTTTTAGCGGTAAACGCGCAAACTTGTCTCTTCTGGGGATTAAATTGGACTAGATTTAGTCACCCCCAATCTGAGACTATGGTCAGCAAAGACTCGACTTCGGATACAAGTTTATCCCGGTACTCAGTGATGTTTCCCGAGAAATATTGGCACGGCCCATGTATAAGGCATCACCAGTGCTATATTCTGCATAGCAATGAATGTAACTAGTTTGCAGCATATCAATGATATGCAATAGAAATAGCGTTAGTGGTAGCACGCAGCCTTGTGGAACACCAGCGTTAGTCGGTTTGTAATCAGAGCATGCACCATCTACTACGACCTTGCTGCTCCGATCAGCAATGAAACTGGTGATCCAATTGCACAATTTCTCAGGAAGCCCATAGGAAGGGAGCTTCGAAAGAAGCTATTTGTGCCAGACTCGATCGAAGGCCTTTGCTATATGCAAACTTACACCAATGCCTCCCCCTTGGACTCTACTAGAAGATCACAAGCTGATCGACCCCGACGAAAACCTTATTGGCGGTCACTAATCAGCTGGTGATCCTCAAGGTACCCCATGAGCTGGCAGTTTATAATAGACTCCATTATTTTGGAGCACAAGGAGGTGATGGAGATAGGCCTGTAGTTGGACGGGTCTGATTTTACGTTTGTCTACGGCTTTTAAGGGATCGGGTGGACGAAAGCTGTCTTCCATTAATTCGGGCCTTGGGAGTAGGAGTACCGGAAAAGACTCGTTAAAACCAGTGCGAACTTTGGAACACACATCTTCAGCACAATGGAAGGGACTTGTGAACCGAGCGCTGTGTAAATCGCACATCCGACATGGAGCACTCACAGCGCGGGATAGTCGGCAGTGTGTTCCACCCGTCATCTAGAGTCGAGTTGTACGCAAAGAGAGAGCTGAGAAGTATGCCAATAACTTGTCCTTATGACAATGGTACGCTAAAGATTTCATCTTATTTTATTTATTTTAATATCCAGAAGTGCGGAACTCCGAAGCACAACAAATTCTTCTTTTAAAATTGTAAATAAAATTATTTAATTACATCATTGAAATATAATCTTCTGTATTGAAATATAAGGCGCCTTGGTCTTATTGCTCCACTAGCCCTGAGCAGTATTAGTCGCGAGCGGAATTTTGCCCCCCCCCCCCCCCCCAAATACGCGGGGCAGCCTGAGTACCCACGCTCAGCAGTGGAGTAGCTTGGTCGTGGGTGCTCAGCGAGGGGTGCTGGTACCCTCTTGGGGTAGCCTTTTGCTAATTCCGCTACCATTTTGGTGAGGGTGAGGGGGGGGGGGGGAATTCGGCCTCCGGCCAACAAGCGTAACTCAGAGGTAAACCTCTACCTCACGCTGGTATTCTGTGAAGTCGTGGTACCACCCCGGTTTCTAGTCGGCTCATCCGTGCGACAGCATAAGCTGCCGCGTGGCTCTACCAGTATCAATATATATATATATATATATATATATATATATATATATATATATATGTGTACATACACAATTTTGAGACTTTAGAGTTACATTTATATTTGTATATACCTATTTCACTAGGTAGCAAGAGTCTTTTTCTGTCTAGGAAGTCTTTTACGTCTTTTTCTGTCTTTTACTTGGTAGAGCCATGCTGCAGCTATATTAGTAGTATAGTTGTACTACGAATGGGTCGGCTCGACCGGGGAAGGACCACGCTCTCACATAATACCATAATAGCAGCTTAACGCTACTGAGTTTCGTATGGTGAGCGTAGAGAACGGGTGGCTCATTTTACTGGAAACGAGTCATTTCACCTTAGCCCTCACGGGTGACAACGCATCTGCATTTATTATTCTTTATCGGGATAGATGTAGATGTCTATGAATCACAACAACCACTTACCATCAGGTGGACTGTTTGCTCGTTTGTCGAAAATTGACGATTCTTCTATATTGTATTTATGTTTACACACACACACACACACACACACACACACACACACACACACACACACACACAAAACGTGTCATACTTGCATAATTGTTCTTGCTTATTAATATTAACTAGTTCTCAGTGTGACACATTTAATACTAGTATGGCTGCCGTCGTTAAACCTCTCAGGAAAACTATATAATTGCTTATGAAATAATGACTTTTGTATATGTTAACTTTCTAATGTTATAAAGGAATGAATAAAAATTTATTATGATTATAAAAAAATTACAGGTGCCGCGGTATCCCATCTTATGTTCCCATCTATCTATTCCATAGATGTTACACAACGCACCATTAGCCTTCTTTCTTTGAGTTGGTTACAGCACTCAGCTTGAGATGAATATGTGAGTTCGCTTATCACTGTAGTGCTATATTAAAATGTTTCATACGAATAACATTGTTATTACATCGGTGCATATTTATTATTAATTAAAATATCGATAAAACAACAGAAATAATAAATAAATAATGGCAATAAAAACAAATAAATAACAGAAAAACTATTAACAATAATAAATTTTGCAACGCGCAGTTACGAACTAGTTTTTATGTTTTATTATTTATACAGGAGCGTGTAGATTCCGCTGTCGTGCAAATACAACGTAACGTCGTAGATTTTTTTATTTCTCAGACCTGAACTAGTTGAGACTGTTGCGCAGAAGCTGATCTGGCTAGTTATGTTTTTAATTAATATTTTTTATTCTCAACCCGTATGAGTCCGTGGGATGTTTCTCCCCCAACATTGAAGAATTGCCTTAATAGCCACGTTTGGCCACGTTTGGTTTTTGCAGTAACTACAACCCTACCATACGTTGCGCACCTTTAACACTGGTCTCCACGTTAACGTGTTACGTTTGCCGTAAAAGGTAGTTGGATATATTGCTTTCAATCGGAAGCCGTTCTGGTGATTCCTATAGTCGTCTTTTATGACCATAGAGCAACACGGGTCACGGCGGTTTGGGGGTGAGTAGCCATACGCTGGCGTTTCCCTCTGTCAAAGTGTGACTCCACGCGGTCCTATGCGTACAATAAAACTAGTTGCTGCCACACTGCTCTCTAGACTAAATTTAATTGCGTGGCTTAATTGATGTCCTACAAAACTGCCGAATTGTTCAGTTTTTTTCTGCAAGAAAGTGATCTGCTACGCCAAATTTACAAAAAGATGGAGTTACCTTTCAAATGTAAGCAATTTTAATCACATTATTGCTATTTAATTCTTGTTAAACTAACAAAATTACAGTAAAAACTGTCGTGTTGTTTAGGATTCGTTTACCAACACAGGCCGCTTGCCTTCATACGTCCACGATCGAGCCAAGTATGTATCCGAGTTGTCGCTGTCACCACTCGATTCTATTATAATGTATCTATGTATGTGTGAAATTGTTAGTTCTTTCTTTAAATTATTGTTATGTGTGAGTTTCATAGTGACAGACTTTTATTTAAGTGTGCGCAGATTTTGCACCGCAAAAATGACATACAATTATGTATCAGGGAAAAACGCTATGGCTACTCACCTCCGCTCTGCCGGCGGCTCATGTTGCTCTATGCTTACGACACCTACGGGACGAAAATGTTTATAGATTTTCTTGTGTAGCTACCACACAGCGATAAATTATTCAATTTATTTTCTAAAATTTAAAAGTTTGCTAAGCGCTAACCGTAAAATCATAGTACTCAAACAACCTGGGTTCAATTCACGTCGGATTCCATAAGAAATTTTATCGCATTTTAAGTGCTGATTTACCACGTGCTCGGTGGTGGAGTAAAATGTCGTGAGTCATACAGGACGTGAAGTTCGCCTTCATTGAAGCAGTGCGACGTATTAATTCCACTATAACCCGCTCAAAAAAGAGAGTAGCGGGACGTGTATAGGCTGTAAATTGAACTTTATATTGTAATATTTAAATAGTCTGAGCCTTTTATAACTGTCCGAAATTTAATAACAAGCAAATTTAATAACTATGGTTAAATACTAAGGTAAAATAATCCGACGGCGTAAAAAAAATTACAGGAAAGAGATTTAAGACCCTATATTTTACAATTCCAACAACCAAAGCAAATGTAACAACATTCCATATGTTAAAATCCGTCGAGACGTTTAGGCTTCAGAAAGTGCATATACATAGAGTGCAATAGACATACCTATATACATCCACTCGAAAAATATTACTCTCCTTCTGTGGCAGTCGGATAAAAATTTGCTTCAAACTTTAGATGATAGAAAACTAGTTTAGACAGTTGAAAGCCTGAATACTTTCACCAATAACCAAGTACGCTCCGTATTTTTTTTTCATTTTGCGGTAACTCAATTTTCACCTGGAGTTGCGGCGGCTCCATTAGAATGATTAGCGGTCGTCTGCAAGCAACATTCCAACCGTAATTTTTATATGAAATTATTACTAATAAAAATATGTATTACATTAAACGTTGTCTGAATTTCAAAATGTATGAAATGTTTTGTACATGGTAGAGTCATCTTGCCGCTTTAACGCAGTTGTAGCACGAATTGATTTATTTATTAAATGAACATTTTTGAATCGTGAACTTCTTTAGGCACGTTGGACATTTTTGGAACGGGGGAAAAGCACTGAACTCGAGTGACCGTCACGGTCAGATATATAAAATTCTTCAAATTAATGTTGAAAATCCAAGTGATTAAATTTAACAAAATTGACTTGTATTTATATTTTTTACTATTATATAGATTATAATCATTCTTTTTCACGTAAAAAGCACAATAAATAAAAAAAAATGTTGCTATATGAATAAATTGATAAAAATATCTAATAAAAAATTCTTCCTAAAAATATTTCATAACAACCCAAAAATGATGTTTGCAAGTTAATGAACCTACGAAGTCTTCACTTCTGACATGCTCCTACGACTGATGTTTTTTTAATTTATTTATTTATTTAATAAACCCAAAAGCAATCTACATAAAAACTAACATTTATAAAATTATATTGTCAGCACTTGATTCAACTCTTATAATATATTAGGGTAACTTTATCAACAGTAACTTACCTGTGTTACAGTTATTAAGCCCTCCATATTGAATGCGTACCAAAACAATATAATAAAAGCATTAAAACATTTTTCCTGCAATCAAGTAATTAAATAAAGCAGGTAGAAGTAAAATAATTAATAAATTATAAATCTGAAAATCGCTCAATAATACTATAGGTACTAAAATGAGTTAGTTCCGGGAGGAAACAAAGCATTCCATCTTAGTCCTCAGGAATGACAACGCATCTACATATTGATTCTTAATCGAGGATAAGTGTAAATGTCTAAGGGCCACCACATCAACTTACCATCAAATAGACTCTGTGCTCGTTTCTCCCACTTACTCTATAAAAAAAATTGTTCAAATTTTATACTCAACGCCAAGTAACTTATACAGGTTTCTAGGATGAAAAAAGCACTCTACCACATAGAATAGATTTGTAATCGATTTTACTACCGTTCGAATGAAAAAAAGAAACCTTAAACTTATTTGTTTATACATACATACATACATATAATCACGTCTCATTGTCGTAGGGGTAGGTAGAGATCACTTCTTTGCACTTTCTACGATCCTTAGATACTTGTTTCGCTTCGTCCCCTTTCATTATTCCCTTCATACATGCTCTTCGGTTTAGGGTACTCTTGACCTGGCCTTTTTTCAAGACGTCCCAGATTTGGTCTAGAAACGTCCGCCTACCTACTACTACCCCTTCCAACACTTTCATTCACACTCGCCTTATACACCTTTTTCGTCAATCGTTCTTCATTCATTCTCTTGACATGGCCAAACAATCTCAGCATACCTTTCTCGATTTTTGTCACTACATATTCTTTCAGATCACAACGTTTCCTATTCTCACTATTTCTTATACTGTCACTCAGTTTAACTACTATCATACTTCTAAACGATCTCATCTCAAATGAATTTATTCTGCTTTCATGTTTCTTCTGCCATACCCAACTTTTACTTCCGTACATGAGTTTCGAAACCAACACCCCCTCCCTCATGCACAGCCAAACGAGCCTTGTTAGACATCTTCCGACTCCTCATAAAGGAGTGCAAAGCTCCATTCACCATGTTTCCTGCTTCACTCTTCTTTCGATATCACCCTCACATTTTCCAGCCTCTTTGTTTATAGATTTGATATTGTGAATTTCCTGCTTATTTATTTTTAACTAACACTTACACTTCTAATTTTACATAGGTTTTAAATTTGTTGTATTATAAAGTTTTGTATGTCATAAATATTGTAAAGCGTAGAGTTGATCTAACCTGTAATAAACATAAAAATGATTTGTCAACCTATTTAGGATAACAATCTGGTACAGGACTTTTGTATAATTACTGTTTTTAATGTAATTTGATTGTTGCCTGTTTTGTTGTCCATACTATAAGTAAATAAAAGGACAAAACGTTGTACACTAAACTTGTATTGTGTTAGTTATGCTTGTCAGCAGTGAGTCAAACTACAGTGAAGAAAAGAGCTTTCAACCGGCAATTGGCATGACGTGAATGCATTGCAGGTTGTTGACGACATCAATTGTCTGCGCGAACAAAACGTGCTGCAGGGCAAAGGGAGTTTTCATGCAGGTTGCTCGTCTAGGTTGAAGATAATCAAGTTTGTAGCATTTTGAATCCATCACGTTCATATTCATAAATATAATAACCATTATTCTTCATATGCAATAAATAGAAATTTTAATATGTATTAAAATATACGTTGTTATAAATAATTTCTAATAAAATTCTGCTTAAAAATATTTCTTAAATTAAGTTTTCACTTCTGAGGTGTAGTCCTACGACTGACAGATTTTTAATAGTTTAAGGATAAAAAAAGTGCAGAGTCCACTTGATGGAAAGTACTCAAAAGGCCATAGACATTTAAATTTAGTTCTATCTTAGAATCAAAATGCAAATGTGTTTTCACCCCTAAGGACTAAGATGGATTTTTTATAGAATAAGAGTTATAAACGAGCACACAGTTCACCTGATCGTAAGTAGATTATGCTGTGGTGCACATCAGACAGCTACATCTGTGCTCGATTAAGTATCAAAATGCAGATGTGTTTTTACTTAAAATTATATTGGTATATGCTACGGAGAACCTAGGTATTTTTTTAATAATATCTTTTTTTAATTATATCTTAGGATATCAGTACCTTCTCATACAATTTTATAATTAGTAATATTTCATGCAGTTGTCACAACAACACAAACACTCCCGCCTGTCACCCAGAGGATTAGGCAGAGACTACGGACTGCTCTTTGGCACGATTCTAACACACCTCTCTCGCCTCCTTTACATCCATATACTTATCTACACATACACGCTCGTCAGTTAAGGGTATTCCTAATCTGGTACATTTTCAATATATCGCCGATTTGGTTGATAAACCGTCGTCTAGGCCGTCCCTTCCCAACTCTACCGTTCACTTCTGCAACATAAATTTGCTTTATCACTCTTTCCTCATTCATTCTTTCTACACGACCAAACCACCGAAGCATTCCTTTCTTAAACCTAGTCACATCTTGCAAACTACACTATTGTTGTTATCACACTATTTCTCACCCGACAGGGAGAATATAATTCAGATAGAATAACTATTCAGATTCAGCCCTAAATAATAATAATACTATTAGAATGACAATTTAGATTCAGCCCTAGCATACTACTCAATGACCGGATTTCTACAGCATTTATTCTACATGCTTCTTCTGCCAGACCCAACTTTCACTACAACACATTAAAGTAGGAACTAACACAGCATTATGAATTGCCATACGTACCTTATTTGACACATTCTGACTTCATAATAGCGTGTATAGCCCCATTCACTCTAATTCCTGCGTTCACTCGTCGTTCTATATCCTTATCATATTTACCATCCCCGCTAATTAAGTATCCCAAATATACAAACTCATCCACTTGCTTAATCAAATCATAGATTCATCTTTGGCCTGCGCAAATATGATCACGTTTCAGAATTTCGCTCTCAGTTAAAGTGGTTGACTATACGCCAGCGCAGAGATTTCCGAATCCTGTCCACTTTGTTTTAAGTTCTTAATGATCCTTCCTCACCCCTTTATCTAAAAGAAAGATTTCAATTCTGTAGTGACACTCTTTCTCTCAATCTCCGTTCTTCACACAGTTTAATCCTGTCTACTCCTCTCCACCATTCTGGGTCTATGTCAAATTACCCTCTGGAACAAATTGCCTGTTGACCTGCGAACAATACCTGTCAAAAATATTTTTAAAAGAAAACTATATGAGCATATCCGTAGCCTACAAAGTTGAATCAACTTTCTTTATATGTTTATAGTTATTTAGTTATTTATATATAAATTTATTGAGATATATATATATATATATATATATATATATATATATATATGTGTGTGTGTATATTTTATGTATGTGTTGCATGTACATATATTTGAACTGAATAATATCATGACAACTTAACTGCCCAAACTCACTTTCTGTTCTACCCAAGGTTAGCTGGTAGAGAATGCCATATAGCATTAAGCTCGCCTTTTGTACAAATATTTGGTGCAAAAAAGAATAAATAAATAAAACTATTTCTTAAATAAAACTATAAGTAATGTAAATAAGACATTTGTCTTCTACCATGTGTGTGTAGGTGTGTGCATGAGTGTTTGCGTGAGTGCTTGCGTGCGTGAGTGTGTCCGCAGGGGTGCCAACGAATCTGCAATTTAATTCTTAATTGAGGACAAATGTAGATTGTCTATGTGAAAAAAACATGGGAGTTAAATACCACCAACTTCCTAACTCCAGCGTACTACTGAGAAATTTTTGACAGAAAAATCAAATAACCGTTTTTTGGCTCGACCAGGGATTCAAATCCGGACCTAATGATCTGCAGTCAGGTCTCCGACCACTAGACCAGCGGGCGACCAAGTCTTATCATATGTTTTTTAGACGGAATATGTGTCACTTGATTCGATTGAATTATTTTCCGCCAAATATCTGGTTCTGCAGGACTATACGAAATCCCCTTTACTCGTGATGTCTCATAGAAATATTGTTCCGATGATTGAATACGAAATATTTTCTTGTTATTTCTAAGACATTCAGGTTTCCTCACGATGTTTTCCTTCACTGCTGAAGATGTGCTAATTCATATGTGCTGGCAGGTATCAAACCCGGGTTGCTCGCAGACTGGGAAATTTACAGCGAGCGGTTAGCCCCTGAGTTACCACAGCTACAAAATTGTTTATAGTAGTAGAGCGCTTTGAGAACGACAAAGTGATTGATACCCTTCTATGGCTTCAGCTACATTTGTATTCTGACTAATAACTATTAGCATCTGTCATCTGCATTCGATACATAGTGCCTATTAACTTGGTAAAGCAATGACTGAAAATCAGTCTAAACTCTATACCAGTTATGCAATATTCAGATAATCAAGTACACATTCTGGTCTGGCTTAGATGGTTATATCTAATTCGAATTCAAATTCATTTTATTCGTATGCGATATATAAGTTACAATAGGTCTTAACAATTTAACAAAAATATAGGCATATTCCACCTTCCGGTGTACAAACTAATTAAATTCAAGAATTTTTTTAATAATTAAAATGGAAAATCTGATCTATTGGATCTATTGGAAAATTCTAATCTATTGGAAGCCATGAGGTTTTTCTTGCATTTCCTCTTGTTGCCTCTTACGACCCCAAACGTGGTAGAGCCACGCTGCAGCTATATTATGGTCGTAGCGTGAATGAATCGGCTCAACAGGAGTAGGACCACGCTCTCACAGAATACCAGCGTAATATAGCAGCTAAATGCTTCTGTTTCGTACGGTGAGCGTAGAAAACCGGATACCCTTTTTACTAAAAACAAGGTATTCCATCTTACATAATTCTCAGGGTTAACAACGCATCTGCATTTTGATTCTTAATTGGGTATAAACTTAGATATTTATTGGCCACAGCATTTTCTTGGTGGTCTATGTGCTCCTTTGCCACCAAAACCCAAGGAATGATATGGAGTAATGGATCTTCTAACGTTGGGATGATAAATAGGTAACTGTTAATTGTACACTAAAAATACATGAGCGGAAGAAGAAGGAAAGAAACACTACCACTACACTGTACGATAGTGGACTTAAAAAGTTTGAGAAATATGTGTAAGTAAATTTCATAATCATCTTAACATTCGTTTGAAGTGAACGTACGCGTGTATTTCAGAATATATTTGAACGTTAACTAGATGATATTAAATGTAACAAATAGTAAACTAATTTATTTCACTTCTAATATATAAAATCCTCGTGTCGCGGTGTTTGTTACCAAACTACTCCGAAAGGGGTCTACCAATTTGTATGAAACTTTTTGTGCATTTCGGGTAGGTCTGAGAATCGGCCAACATCTATTTTTAAAACCCCTAAATGATAAGGGTGACCCACCCCTAAATATTGCATACCTTAAGCGAAAGCGCAAGGTATGTTCTACTATCGCCTAAAAATTAAGATTCCAACGTTTTATCGAATAAAATCGTATCTAGCAATCATATTATACATATAAATTATATAAAAAGCACATTGTTAGAAAGATAAATGATTGTTGAACTTATTAATATTTTTTTTTAAATTGATTAATTGCTATTTACAAATAAAAAAGGGGTTTTTGTGGCTTATGGTGTGGATTTATCAAGTTCGGAAGGCTTGTAAACACTCTAACTTTTGAAAATATCAATTGTTTAACTCAATCTATTTTTTAATCTCTTCATCTATAATGTGGGAAGCCACTGAATGTAAATGGCAGTGTAATTTTGTTTTGTTTAGCTATAATTAATTTTTTTCGGCTCCAAAATGGCGAAATTTTCGTTGATTTGGTAGCCTTGTATGTAAATTAATTCTGTAAAGGGAGCTAAAGCCACAGAGTAGTTTACTCACTCACTCAGTTCGACGCACAGAGTACTTTTTATATACTGGTCAGCCGCCGTCGTGAGTGGACATTGTTTCGGATGTTTGCAGCGGCTCAAAAAGATCGCTGTACAAATACACAATATTCGAATATCCAAATTTCTTAAATACCTGATTATTATAATAATAACAGATTTATTTATTATAATTTTTTAAAAGCACAGAATAAATAAAAGTGGTACGTACTAAAAGTATGTAGTATCAATTTTTTTGTCATGGGTGACAGTTTGATGGTTTTCGAGAGTGTTGAAACCGATAGGAATGTCGTAATGTAAATCCAAGATGGCGGCCGCAATAGGTATAAATTTTTTCATCATGGGTGTCATTTTCATGGTTTTCGATGGTGTTGAAGCCGATAGTGCTGTCGAAATGTAAATCCAAGATGGCGGCTGCAAAAGATATAATTTTTTTTCATCTTGGGTGTCATTTTCATGGTTTTCGAGGGTGTTGAAGCCGATAGTGCTGTTGAAATGTAAAACCAAGATGGCGGCTGAATTAGCTACCAATTTTTTCATCATGGGTGTCATTTTCATGGTTTTCGAGGGTGTTGAAGCTGATAGTGCTGTTGAAATGTAAATCCAAGGTGGCGGCTGAATTAGGTACCAATTTTTTTATCATGGTTGTCATTTTCATGAATTCCGAGGGTGTTGAAGCCGATAGTGCTGTCGAAATGTAAATCCAAGATGGCGGCTGCAAAAGATATAATTTTTTCCATTTTGGGTGTCATTTTCATGGTTTTCGAGGGTGTTGAAGCCGATAGTGCTGTCAAAATGTAAATCCAAGATGGCGGTTGCAATAATTATAAAAAATTTTCCATCATGGGTGTCATTTTCATGGTTTTCGAGGGTGCTGAAGCCGATAGTGCTGTCGAAATGTAAATCCAAGTTGGCGGCTGCAATAGATATCAATTTTTTCATCATGGGTGTCATTCGAATGGTTTTCGCGGGTGTTGAAGCCGATAGTGCGGTCGAAATGTAAATCCAATGTGGCGGCTGCAATGGGAATCAATTTTTTCATCATGTGTGTCATTTTCATGGGTTTCGAGGCTATTGAAGCCGATAGAGCTCTCGAAATGTATTTAAACTACTTAAAAAAATTCCGTATAATCATGTTATACGTATTTTTTTATGCGCTTAAGGTGTGCTCAATTGGATTTACCAATTATATTTTTATTATTTTTTTATTATGTTAACATCTTTTTTTTTCATTTTATTTTATTATTTAGCATTGAGAAATACAAAAACTTCAAATTTTCACCCTTCTACGATCAACACCTGTTTCTTAATCGCGATTTTTAATATATATGGCAAAACAACGTTTCCCGGGTCAGCTAGTTAAGGTATATATTCAACATTAAGGGATATTTTTTCTATCGTAGTATCGTAAATCGAATGCACCTAGGTTTAATAAAGTATGCATTAAATAAATAAATATCACTTTACGCATGGCTAACATAAAAATCATCACATTTTATTATATTGAGGTAAAACATCTTTATGCGCAACTTGAGGGTAGCTCAGCTTTTTTTGGGATAGAAGTAACTTGCACTAAAATTTATATTCCGCTTACGTAGTTTCCGCATTTATCAAGGCCATGGCAGTCTATAGTATTCGTGGGTGTTGTGTTACAGTAAATGTATATTATATCAAACATATTCAAAGTTTGTCAATAAACAAGTTTAAAAGTTTTATTAAAGAAAAACTGTACAGAAAGGGTTATTATAATATCAAGGAATACATGAATGAAAATAACCCCTGTGAATAAGGTGATCGCCACCATGCTGGTTCTATGAAAAATCATTTAAAAATTGTATAAACGAAATTATTGTTAAGTGAATTATGTTTGAAAAAAAAAGTCCCGCTGGGTTTCTTGCTGGTTCTTCTCAGGACAGAGGTATTTTCCGAATCAATGGTAAAAAAAAGACTTTCAATAAGAATTATGTAATAACCAATACTGAATAAAAAATTATTTTATTCTATATCCATTCTATCTATATATTATATACCTTTAATAATAGATCGGGGAAAAGTTTCTGCGTATTTTGTTTGTATTAAATGAGGGCTAATAATCTTCCACTCACCAGATGTCGTTAGTTATGACTGAGGTAAAATTTTTTGTTACACATTGTCAGTTCATTGCAAAATTAGTTTTAAATTAGTTTATCATTATCTAGAGTATTATATTAATACACAACACAATGCGTCCGTGGCTTGATTTTTAATTTTTTTGCACTTTATAACTCTTTCTAAAAAAAAATCGGTTTTTAATTATATTTATAGTTTGGTTTATTCATTTCTAATGTAAATAATATAAAATATAACCAATAATACAGAAAGAAACCTTAAAGATTATATTTTCCTAAGAAATTATCGTCCCCGCTATGAAATCTGTCAAATATTTTACTTCACTGCAAAGTAGCGCCGCCCTGGTGGCAGAAAAAGTCGTGGATGCCCTCATTGAAGAAAAATCTATTTATTTGTACGGTTCTGTATCTGGATGGTATTATAATACATATTGGTCATTAAGAAAAATAAAAATAAAAAGTAAAAAACACTTTCCCGCCATTTTCAATTGTTTTTCTGTCCGCCAAAATGAGTGAATCCAGCGAAGGAATTTCATATATACTAAAACTTTATTACAAAAAAGTGAAATATGCGATTCAAGCCGTGACGTTTATAGACCTAATGCAGTGTCAGTAAGAGAAGCACAAAGTTGTTTAAAGCGTTTTCAGTCCGGGAACTTTGATATAAAAGATACAGCTGCTCTGATCGCCCTCATACGGATAAAGTCGATGTCATTTTTGAAAACGTGGAGCAAGATCGGCGTATTAGTAGTTACGACATATCCGAGGAAGTGAGGATTGACTGCAAAATAATTTTGCCCCATTTGAAAAAGTCTGGCTATACAAAATACTCGATATTTGGGTTCACTGACAGAAACCTAATGATTCTCTATTGAAACGTAATGAAACCGTACCATTTTTGAAAAGATGGATCACTGGTGATGAAAAGTGGATTACCTACGACAAGAAAGTGCAAAAAAGATTATGGTCAAAGGGTATTCAAGCTCCACAGACTCTTGCGAAACCCGGATTAACACGCAATAAGGTGATGCTGTGTATATGGTGGGATTGGAAGGGCATCGTATATTATTAGCTTTTACCGCCGGGCAAAACCATGGATTCGAATCTTTACTGCCAACAAGTAATGAGACTCAAAGAAATTGAGAAAAAACGGCCGGAATATATCAACAGAAAAGGAGTGGATTTTCATCATGATAAGGCCAGACCACACACATCTTTCACCACTTAGAAAAATAGAGAGAGCTTGGTTAGGAAGTGTATTCACGATAATAGTCCTGACCCTTGAACCCTCAGATGTTTATCTGTTTCAGTCTCTTCAGAATTCTTTATGTAGTGTTAGGTTAACATAACATAACATAGGGATTTTGGTACTACCTACAAGATGGCAATAAGTTATCGAACAAATAAGCACATATATATTATCATCATCAGCATTCCAGCCCTTCATTAGTCCAGTGCTGAACATAGGCCTCCCCCAAAAATTGCCACAATGCACGGTCCTGAGCCACCTGCATCCATTGACTTCCTGCATGTCTTACCAGGTCGTCACTCCTTCTAGCGGGGAATGCCCTACACTTCGCCTGCCAGTACGAGGCTGCCACTCGAGAACCTTTCTTTCCTATCGGTTGTCGGTTTTTCGAGCTATATGGCCGGCCCATCGCCACTTCAGCATACTAATTCTTTGGGCTATGTCAGTTACTCTGGTTCTACTGCGGTTATCCTTGTTTTTAAGTCTATCACGCTGAGAAACGCCGAACATAGACCTCTCCATAGCTCGCTGAGCGACTTTGAGCTTCCTCATACGGCCAGCAGTGAAGGTCCACACCTCATTTCTATATGTCATCTCTGGCAACACGCACTGTTTGAACAATCTAGTTTTGAAGTTTTGAGGTATTGTCTAACGAGAAGATGTATCGCAATCTCCCGAACGCTGCCCAGCCGAGTTGAATCCGTCGATTGACCTCTCGGTCGAAGTTGGACTTACCAAGTCGGACTATTTGTACCAGGTAAACATATTCGTCAACAACTTCGATCTTAGTGCTCTGTCTATCGTTGGCAAATCGAAGATGAGTGATGTACGCGCCATCGATATTAATACCGTATCCTTTCCAGTCCAGTAGCTTGAAAACGTCTTCCAATGCAGCGGTGTAAAGTTTTGGGGATTTATCGTCAACCTCTATGCAGTTGGACAGATTTCGTACTCTAGTTCTGTACTCGGATAGTCATCGTAGCCCTATCGTACAAATACTTTAGCACTTCAAAATACCAATAGTTAACTTGGCACCGCTGAAGGGACTGCAGCACCGCCCGAATTTTGACGGAATAAAAGACTTTCTCATAGGCCATATACGCAAGACAAAATAGCAGATTGTATTCTTCAGTCTTCTGTACAATTTGCCGAATGGTATATATGTGGTCTATGGTGCTAAAGCCTTTTCGGAAACCAGCTTGTTCGGGAGGCTGGAAATCGTCGAGACTGCGTGCGGGACGATTCGTAACGACTCTCGAAATCAGCACGCAGACGCGGCTCAGAAGGGAAATCGGTCTAAAGTTCTTCAAAAGAGCATTGTCGTCTTTCTTGAAGAACAAGACCACGGCACTTCTGCTCCACGCCTCCGGAGTAGTGCCACCATGGAGGACGGAATTTAAGAGCTTCTGAAGGACTTCTAGTACCGGTTTTCCACCCAATTTCAAAAGCTCCGCTGTAATTCAATCCTCGCCCGGGGACTTGCCAGTTTTAAGGTGCTGGAGAGCTATTCTAATCTCGCTCAGACTGACGTCCGGTATATCTTCGAAATAGTGTCGGATAAGACTCGCTCTTGGATCGTTACTCACACTTGCGTGTGGCTCCAACGATGATGTGTACAGCTGCCCGTAGGACTTCTCAATCTCACGCCAATCTCAGGTGTCTCGGAAACGATGCTGCTACATTCGGTCTTCAGCTTCGACAGTTGGCACTTTCTGGCAGACAGATCTCTGGAAAAGACTTTGGAGCCCTGGTTCCGCTCGATCGCTTCTTTGTGTTGTTAAGTTGCGTAAGTCCCGCCGCATGCATTTGGAGATCTGTCTGTTCAGTTGCCTGTATAAATAAATCTACTAAAGACTTCAGCTTCATTTCCCGTCTTCAAGTCATGAGATTAAGAGTGTGATCGGAGAGTTTTTATGTTCTTCGGCGGCGGGTCTTGCAAAACTGCTAGCTCTGACCGCATGGACAGTTTCGACGAGCTTGTCATTTATATCGTCCAATGCATTGAAATCTTCTAGGAGCTGAAATGTTTCGGGACTTTGGATTAGAGCACAGGGGGGACGAAGCGCTGACTTCATTAAAAGACACCTCTCCAACTTAACGTTTAGGTTCAGTGTGCCTCTAACCATTACATACTACGCTACTAGTTTTCATTCTCGCGGTCAATGAGACATCACTAAACAATTGTCTTTTGGTCGTCATAATGAAGTCAATCTCATTTTTTGTCGAACCGTCGGGGCTCTCCCAGGTCCACTTCCTGTAGGGCTGCTTCTGGAAGAAAGAGTTCATCATGAAGATCCCCTTCTTTTCCATGAAGTCGGCCAGCTGCTGGCCGCTTGGGTTTCGTTGCCCTATTCAGAATTTCCCTACTTTCAGCTCACCATTCTCTCTTGTGCCTAGTTTTGCGTTAAAGTTTCCCATTAACACCGTAGAGTGAGATTTGAAGGAATAAATAGCTCTAGAGATATCTTCATAGATTTTCTCAACCTCCTCATTGGGATGTGCCGAAGTATGACTTTTGCCAGGTCGAGTCGTCTTAGGTGGTAACTGAACCTCCACCGGAGATTCTTAGCACCCCTTGCCCCACCGTTACCATGGTCGCCACCATAGCCAGGAATAGCGGGGCCACCGTAGACTGGGAGCCTTTTATTAGTGTTATTGCTCATGGGGGGAGGGGGGAGGGGGTATATCGCCATAGTTGCACGCTTGGCGAGCGGGTTGGCAACCACAGTTTTTTTATTACTTTTGCTGTTGTCAGAAAGATGCTGCTGTCCATTTTCTGTCTCAGTTTCCCTCCGTCACCTTTTACGACACCCACGGGAAGATATGGGGTAGTGGGTATTCTTACCCGAGACTACACGGGGCATACATATAATAATTAAATGTAATTGAACTTAGAAAAAAGATGTCTTAAAATTGTAAATAAAATATGAAGAACTTTTTCCTAGACTTTTCATATTTATTAATACATGAAGGAATTATTTTTACCCCTTTTTAAGCATATAGTATGCATAGAGGGGTGTGAGATTTGCTATAGTTGAAACTGATATGGAGATGGAGTGCTGAAAGCTGACATTTATACATACTATGTTATAACACATAAAACATACATGGTTTACGTTCATACTGCCAATGTCTCAGAGTAAGTACAAGCATAATTATGTATGTTATTAATCTAAAGTCTATGTCAAACACCTAATACGAGTAGCCTATGTTCAAACAGTAGACACTAGCACAAACTACAGACGGCCGCCAAAGAATTTTACAATGTTGCCAACAAATAATTATCGACATATTTACTAAATGAGCTGCGAATTTTGTTTAGGAATTTTGTGATTTTAAGTGTTAATTTTTCAATTGTCTGTGGAGTATATGTCGATGAAAAATAGCTTTTATTTAATATTCTATATATAAGATAACTGAGTTTATACTACTAGTAGGTCAACATTATAATATATTTTACAGATACTGTGCATTACAGGTTATTTAAATTTATTTCTATTCTATTTTTATATAGTTTATTACTAATTATAAATATTCATTTATAGATATTTTATAAGGAAATAAGTATTAATAAAACAAAAATAATATGAATATTAAAAATTCATTGCAGAAATTCACATTAATACTATTTAATAAATCTTACATCAATCGCGCATAAAGTTCATATTACGATCTTTTTATTACTTAAGCCACAAAAGAAGAGGAGAATAAGGAGCTCCTTTTTACATCCCTTTAGCTATCGATAAAAATATAGCTCTAAAAGCATCTACCTTTTTAATTAGAAGTAACATCTTGGAAAGTAGGACATCCACGACTTTTCTGTCACCAAGGTGTTGCCATTTAAAAATGAGGTGTAATATTTGACAGATTTCATAGTGGTGATGTTAATTTGTTCGGAAAATGTAAAGGCTATACTATCAGTTATATTTTATGTAAATTCATTAAAAATAATTAAATCTACCACAGTTATTCATAAAATAGCAAAAATTGAAAATAGTTAAAAATGTGCAAATAATTAAAGAGCAAACCACTGAGGCATTGTCTTGTGTAATAGTATAATGTTCTAGAAACTAATAAACGTTTTTTAAACTAAATTTTCAATTCAATTACATTATGTCACAAAAAACTTCACCTTACTGTCAACTAGCGACATTTGGTGAGCGGAAGATTATAAGCCCTCATTGGTAATGTGCGAAAGACAGTTTACAATGTACTTTACATAGTGATTGCTGGGCCAAGGTCGCGTACTGCGGTGCTCGAAGTCGATGAATAATAAAATTTAAATCAGCTTCCACCGAAATATGAACAAATAAAGTTTTTTGAGCTTTAACACGGGTTCCTTTGTTAGTACAATACGTAGCCCGTCCGTCGCAACGCTATGAAAACAGGTTACCAATTTGATAACAAAGGTAAACTAAATTAATTATTTAATAGTGAGATCAAGTGAGAACCTTTAAAGTTGTCTGAGTGAAAGATCTGCACATTTTCTGGGACTTTGTGCTATATATTGCCCCATTATGGAATTACAGACTCTTTGGAGTCGAGTATTTACGAAATGTACATCACTATTTTTAATAAAACTATTTTTGTTTTTGTATACATTTATATAAAACTAGCTGTTCCCCGCGACTTCGCCCGCGTGGAGTTGTTTTTCGCGGAACCTTAAAATAATAGCAGCCAAAGTTACTTCTTATAACATCAGCTATCTGCCAGTGTGTAGAAATATTGACAAATATTGACGTTAATATTTATACGATACTAACGTCACTCAATTGTTTTGCCTTCCCGGAAAAAATCTACTAAGACTTAAACTTTATGTATGGTATTAAATTTCAAATTGACTTTTGAGTATTATTATGAATCTTTTATATGGGAATATTGAAAAGTGTAGTTTTTAGACTTTTTCAGGCAATTTTTAAAATTGTGCTCTCCGTCAGAACCATCTTCGTACTTCAAGGAATATTATAAAAAAAGAATTAGCGAAATCGGTTCAGGTGCTCTAGAGATTTGAGCTTAGCAACACATTCAGCGATTCAGTTTTAGGGTTCCGTGGCCAAATGTCAAAAAACGGAACACTTTTGGATTCGTCATGTCTGTCTGTCTGTCCGTCCGTATGTCACAGCCACTTTTTCCTGAAACTATAAGAACTATGTTGTTGAAACTTAATATGTAGATGTATTATGTGAACCGCATTAAGATTTTCACACAAAAATAGAAAAAAAAACAATAAAAATAGGGGATCCCCATACTTAGAACTGAAACTCAAAATTTTTTTAATTCAAAACCATACGTGGGGGTATCCATGGATAGGTCTTCAAAAATGATATTGAGGTTTCTTATATCATTTTTTTCTAAACTGAACAGTTTGCGCGAGAGACACTTCCAAAGTGGTAAAATGAGTGTCCCCCTCCCCCCCTGTAACTTCTAAAATAAAAGAATGATAAAACCAAAAAAATTATATCATATAAACAACCGAAAATTGGTTTCAACGAGATCTAGTAAGTAGTTTTGTTTTTAATACGTCATAAATCGTAAACCGCAATTTACCTTTCATTCAATCAACTCAAATTTAAAAATAAAAATACACTTTTATTAAAACAACGATCAAAGTTACAACAAACCACAAGAACTTTTATATTATGTTACTTGCTGTTATGGAACCCTTCATGGGCGAGTCCGACTCGCACTTGGCCGCTTTTTATATTATGGATTCTCGTAAATATAATAAAAGACCACAGTTAATATATAGTATCTGTTTCTTAAAATTTTTCTCTAAGGAATTCCTTCCTAGCTTATAAATTGCTCTTAAGGCTCTCTTTTGCAAAACAAAGATAGTTCCAATGTCAGTCGCATTACCACATAGCCAGATTTTATATGACATTATGTAATGGAAATAACAAAAATAAACTAGTCTAGCTGTTTCAACACATGTAAGACATCTAATCTTTTTTACAGCATATGCTGCAGAACTAAGTTTCCTAGTTGACACAGTGGATTCAATAAGGCCCAGCTTCTCCTCATTTAAAGATACACTGGTATTCACCTGTTTAACATTAGGTTTGGTGAATTTAATAAATATAATTTTATTACTGTTCAAAAGCAAATTTTTGATCTCTAACAAGTGAAACAACTCAAACAAATACTTTTGAAATAGCATTGTACATTTCGTCATATTTCAGTTATTCAATTAAATAATTGCGTTTTTAGCCGGAGAACCGATGAACTATCATCAGCAATTAATAATTTATCAAGGTTATTCCCTACCGATTAAGGTAAGTCATTTAAATAAACTAAGAACATAAAGGGACCAAGAACTGAGCCCTGAGGAATACCAATAAATAGTACCGATTCGGAAGAACTGCATACATTAATAACAACTGTTTGCGTTCTATTATTTAGATATAACACAATAAGTTTAAGCGCTATTTTTTTTACAACATAATAATGTATCTTCCCGCTTAATGTCTCATGGTGAACATAGTTGGAAGCCTTGAAAAGATCACGAAATGTACCCAAAGAATCTTCTGAATTTTTCCATGCACAGAAAATGTGTTTGATTAGCTCAGAACCCGCATCAATTATCGAGCGACCCCTTGTAAATCCAAATTGATTGTTAAGGAATAATTTATTTACATAAATAAACTTTACATTCAAACTTAGCAGTCTGTGGTCAAATAGTCGCACAGAGTAGAAATTGTCGCCAAAGAATTTTAAAATGTGAATCTGACAGTAATAATTGTTGCCAACAAATAATTACTGACAGATTGACTGAATAAGCTGTGTATGTAAAAGCAAAAAGTGTTCATAATTTTGTTATTAAGATATATCTGTATCATATATTAACGTGCTGTTGAAGGTTTAATATAGCTTGATTAATATACAAAAAAAAAAATTAATGAGTCGAATTCGAACCAAGCGACCACTATTATTCTTAAATACTGATAACTCTTACTGATTAGATCTTGGTATATGTATTATCGAAGTATCTAGGTAGAAATTGAAATTAAGGATTCAACTTTGTGATGGTGGCACAAGAAAAAACGGGGTAACTATTTCATTAAGAGGCGACTTTTTCATCTTAATTCTGAAATGCTTACCCGATTGAGGTCATATTTACAAATTATGAGAATTTCTTTTCTCTAGATGAGTGTTATATAGCTATGCTAGTATCAGATAGGTGGTGATGTAGTTAAGTAATGTGAGTTAATGCTATGCTAGTTGTATCATGAATGGGTTGAGTCGACTGAGAAAGGTCCATGGTCTCACAGAATACCAGGGTAAAATAGCAGCTTAATGCTACTATTTCGTCTAGTCTTAAGAAAAGGACAGTCTCTTTACTAGTAATTTTATCTTAGTCCTCACGGGTGACAGCGCATCTGCATTTTGATTCTTAGTCGGGGATAGATATAGATGTCTGAGGGCTACAGCTTTCACCTACTATCAGATGTACTGTGTACTCGTTTGTCACCCTTATTCTATAAAAAAGACAAACCTACGATTATAAACTATTTATAATACGAATTTTGATTTAAAAAAGGTTATGTAAAAAGGAGAGCTTACCGTTACCGTTAGCCTATCAAAAGTCCACTGCTGAACATAGGCCTCACCCGTAGATTACCTCATATGGTGGATATTTATCATAGATGCCGCTCTTGGCATACGGGTTGGCAACCGTAGTTTTATCGTAGTTGTTATTAGAAAGACGACTCTGCTGCCCATCTCCTGGCTTGTTCCTCCCTGTCACCTCTTACGATGCTCACGATACGATGTGGGTACATATCTTTACACCGCCACTGCACGGTAAAAGATAAATTTGAAAATTATTCTGCCTGCGAAATTAACTGGCAAATTCATGATATTAAAAATAATATCGAGTATTATTTCAAAAGAAACAACACCCATGGTCACGGGGGGACAACATGAAAACAGTTTTTATTATATTTATGCAAACACTACACATCACAAGACTTCAGGATACAGTAAGGTAATTTTGCGTAGATCGTACTAAAATTAATATTTAAACGTCGAAAACACTTCGTGTTAACTATGACATCGGGACGTCAGATAACACTCAGTATTCTCCTCCCCACTCCCTGGTTCCCGTTACATGGGTACAAAGCACTCGAAACTTCGGTAAGTAGTTAAAAGCAAGTAAAATTAAACGTGATAAAACCAGTAAAAGTAGTTTTATTCAAAATAAAAAATAAAATTAAGAATAACAAAATAACAAATAAGATTTGTTTTCAACCTGTTGTCAAATTGTTGCTAATCGCAGATGTCTTGGCAAAGCTTTCTTTAGAACATCGTTTTCCTCTATCGAACTCACGTTCCCTAAATATACAGCTGTGGCTCGCATTCATCGACCTTGACCATATACTTGACACAAAACTGAAGTCAACATTGAACTTGGCGTCTTATTTGACCATGCCAGAATGTTAGAGGTTCAATTTACTTAAATTGTGTTAGCTTGTAATGCACTCTGCATTACAATGAGTATCGTTGTTCCTTGTTCTCTCTTTATTATATATAATTCTATGATTGTACAATGTATCCTTAAACGCATTCTTTTATTTTGTTTATGTAAATATCAGGGAGTCGAATACAGTTCTTAGCTTACGAATTTTGACTTCCCGACCATTTCTGTATTTGTTTATTTATTCAATATACACATTAATGGGAAACAGAGAAAGGTTCAACACACCACTAAGCTAAATCATTATATATCAATGGTGTAGAATTAGAATGATAAACCCGAGATAGAAAAAATAAACTATTTTTTTTTATTCATTTTTTCTTAATTCAATATCTTACATAAACAATCTTCAATGTGAATATTATTTTTTTAAATTTTGGAAAACAAGTGCAATAGGTTCGTCTTCTGTCGGAAGGCTCGCGAACATGTAGTACTTTAGATGTTTTCCACCTTTCACCTCAGTGGTGACGCCTAGCGACATGAGCTCGCTCGCTCATCACACACGATCAACTTTCACTGGTGCAATGGAACGAGCCTCCAGCACTCATCGTGAGTGTTGTCAGTGAAGACTTATAAATCTGAGACGCGGTTCATCACTGCTGGCCGTATGAGGAGGCTCTAGGTTACTCAGTGAGCTATGGAAAGGGCTATGCTCGGAGTTTATCTGTAAAATAGACTTAAAGGATATTTGCTATAGAACCAGAGTAATCGACGTAGTGTCTATAAAGCTCGAAGAATCGACTACCGATGGGGAAAAAAGGTTCTCAAATGGCAGTGTCGGAACAGTAGACGAAGTGTAGGGCGTCCGGTCACTAGATGAGTGACGATCTGATAAGACATGCAGGAAGCTAGTGTATATATATATATATATATATATATATATATATATATATATATATATATATATATATATATATATATATATATATATAATAAGTTGTCCTATAGTTATAGTAGTTGTCTATGCATTAAAACAAAATGCCAATTAACTGAACTTTAATATATTATATTAAAGTTCAGTTAATTGGCATTTTGAACACCGAACATGCATTCCTTCCACGGTTGATCAACGTTGCAGCGATCTCCGAGAAAGTTAAAGCCAAGACAGTATTATGTCCTTATTAAGATGTGCCAGCAGAAGTTTCGCACAAATATTTTTCTGAAAAGTCGGGCGGAGAGCAAGAAACAGCTCACTGACTCTAATCATATCGATCTGTCATTTCTTAAGTCCTCCATTAAGTGTTGTATATTATTAATGAGATAAAGTTTTACAGTAAAATTTATATTCATAAATCATTTTTCGTATCGTTTAGTACGTGTGCGTTTTGAGTGTTTCCCGTTGTTTTATTGATTTATATTCCTCGACCACTGCTTTCTTTTTACTGACTTCTGATCTTACTTAACTTGTGCGACCCTTGCTATCATACCGAACACCGATAATCTCGTTTACTCGTTTGACTTTGGCTCGTTATTATGGATTTTACAGCCTGGATTTTATCGATTAGATATTGACTCAATGGATCGCTGTGTGAATTGTGGTATAGTGATTAGTCGCTGTAATACACTAGGTCCATGATCCTTCCAAAATAGCAATCACTGTTTAAAAATCGGATGTTTATTATAGGTTGTTGCCAACTTGTTGCATAACCTCACTATTACTAAATTTCTTACAACTCTGCTCTCAGATCGCCAAAATCCGCAGAATTTTCAGTGATGTTTTGATAATATATAAGCTATTAATTGCCAGATCATTCATATTTTTACAATCTGGGCCCAAGAATGTATGAAAGCGTATCAGTCTCCTTTAAAAAATCGTGGACAGTAGAAAAATAAGCGCTTTTTTTAAAATTGCTTATAAAATCTGACCTAAAGGTTAGATACTAACATTAAGAAATTATAATTTTAGAGATACAATTTTTTTTTGTTAAGAAATATAACTATTTGAAATTTTCAAATTCTAATTTAAATGCTAAAATTAATTATTTTTTTTCCATTTTTAGATTCCTCGTAGAATTTCCTAAATTTTACGACTGAAAAAATGTTTTTTCCTAGTATATTTCAGCAGGTGTGAATTTATACAGTTATGAAATGTTTTTAAAATCCTACGCCCTTGTATTAATTCCCGAGTTAAAAAGAGAGGACTATTGCTTACTCGTATACTACTTTGTGTAAGAAGCAGAGATTGAATACCGGTACCAATTTCGGTTCTGGTTCTTCATTTAGGTTCTTATAAAGGTTCCTCTTTTCGGTACGGTTCCAGTTTCGGTTCCGGTTCCGGTTTGGGTTCCGATGTACCGGTTCTAAATACCGGTTCCGAGAACCTATAATGAAATTTCTCCAAATCCGTAGATTGGTATAAAAAATTCCGTATCGTAGATGCAATTTCAAAATATCCGTTCCGTTGAGGATCGACAATATTTGTTTTTGAATTAAGTTGAAAAATTAATTCTGTCGTGGAAAATTCTTGTTGTGAGTTTAATTGTAGTATAACATCGAATCAAGCTGCACATGTAAGAAAAAAGTAGCATAAAAAATTTATTAGAATTAATTGATTTCTTTTAATTTTGTTTTCAGTTAACAGTGGTAGAGTCACGTGGCAGCTTTTACTGTCGCACGGATAGGCCGGCTCAAACCGGGGTAGTACCACGACCTCACAGAACACCAGCGTGAAGTAAAGGTTTAACCTCTGCGTTGCGCTTGCTGAGTGCAGGTGGCTAGAAGCCCAATTCCCCCTTCCCCTCCCCCATCAACATGGTAGCGGAATTACATAAAAGATTACCCCAGGAGGGTACCAGCACCCCTGGAGAATCCCTCGCTGAGCATCCACGACCAAACTACTACACTCCTGAGCATGGGTGCTCAGGCTGCCCCGCGTATTCTGGGGGGGGTGGAGGGAAAAATTCTCGCGACTAGTAATGCTCGGGGCAAGCGGAGCAATAAAACCAAGGCGACCCCTGTCACGCTATCCGTGAATTTTTGCAACATCAGTTGACTTCATTCCAATCTTAACACTGTCCATTACCATCTAAAGACGGCGAAGCCGGACTTGCTCTTTTAACCGAGACTCAGGTATCCTCTCCGGCTGGTACTTCATATCTCTCCTACCCGGGGTAAAAATTAGAACACTCCTTTGTGCCCCGGGCTGGAGTTTGCGTATACGTCAGAGAGAACATCTGTTTTTGACGTCTCAGCACTCTTGAAGGTACGGACCTGTCCATCCTATGGCTGCGCGTAGACAGCGACGACCTTCCCCGCATCTACGGATGCCTCTATAGGTCCCATAGCGATAATGCCGACACATACCGACTCATCGACCACGTCCAAATGGCTGCAGACTCCGTGCTACAACAGGTCCCATCCGCAGAGATCGTGATACTCGGTTATTTTACCACCCACCACGCTGCATGGCTTGGTTCTCGTTTAACCGATCATGCGGGTAGATCTGTCCATGACTTTGCCTTGGCATATGATCTAACACAACTGATTACTTCGCCTACGCGGCTCCCAGATGTGGAGGGTCATGTAACTTCCCTGTTGGACCTGCTGCTGACCCCTCATCCGGACGGATATCAGGTCGACGTCGACGCCCATCTGGGCTCTTCGGACCATTGTCTGATCCGGAATACGGTGTCACTCGCACAGCTCCAATCGCAGTTGCGATCTGCAGCCTGCCGCCGTGTTTGACACTAAAGGTCGGACGATTGGGGCGGGATGCGGTCTTTTCTTGCATCCTTCCCTTCGGGGCGGGTTTGCTTCTCGCCGGAAGATCCCAGCGTTGTTGCCGATTCTGGTGCTGATGTGGTACTTCAGGGTATGGAATTTTTTATTCCATCCTCTGTGGTGCCCATCGGAGGCAGATCCCAGTCATGGTTTGCGGTTGTTCATGGGCGGCGATAGTCACTTACCATCAGGTGAGCCGCAAGCTCATTTGCCCCCTCTTCTATAAAAAAAAATAAATAACTTTTAGTAAAAACGAAATAAAATATAATAAATTTGTGGATAGTTATACTAAAAAAATACGTTACAAACTTAATTATAACGACTTATTAACATGGATTTTATTTTCAGGTTTTTGTTAGTTTATTTGATATATTACGGTGTTTCAGACTCGGGTGATTTATGTAACAATGAAAAACTATACAACTAAGAACTTTGAAAAATTCGAAAAAAAAGATCACGGAAAAGCGAAGAAAAAGAAGGAAGAAGAAGAAGCGAAATTCGGCAGAATTTTTTTAAATAATTGTAAAAACAAATGGAATAACATAGATTGACAATTCAATCATTTATAAAAAGGTTATAAGCGCTTATATTAACTGCCTATTTTCCAAGAAGTGTTCTAAATTCGAAACAAACGTAATTTAATTCAAAATATTTAAGCTATTAACATTTGAAATCTATTAACCTCACAATAATTTGATATTTATGAGTAAAAATGGTTTTATTTTAATACAGATAGTATAGAATTAATTATTAAATATAATTTAATACAGACAACATTAGAAGAAGAGAGAGAAAATGACATTGTCGGCAAGTTTGCACTCATGATAAAAAATATCTTGTTAAGTTTATAAAAATTCAATAGATTGCAACCTAAAAATTCCGGAGTTCTGTAGATGGTGACTAATTTCCGTATATCTATAGAAAAATCCGTACATTTGGCAACGCTGCGTGATATGATATGCAACAGAAGATCCACCAATACAAATGTGATATTTTACAAACTCCCCTCTCCTCACACTCCGCCGCGCGCCGCATCGCGCCGTCCACCCGACCGCACCTCAAACAAGTGTGGACTTGCTTTCGCTTTGCTAAGCAACCGGTAAAATTAAGGTTCTTAAAGGTTCTAACTTAGGTTCTGGTTCCTGTTCCGGTATAGGTACCGAAACCCATAAATACCGGTTCTATACCGGTATTTTGTAACCGTTTTCAACCCCTGGTAACAAGTGGGAAGGCGTCATCGGAGAATCATTATTCTCACACTCTCTCTATTTTACGATGTGTTCATTAAAATAGATCAGGTCGAAAGAGTCATCCTCACTCACATGAGGCTCCATCTGTTTCCCACAGACGGTGACGCTCTTGTCATCCCCTATCAATTTGGTTTCCGAGCGAAACATTCTTGTCCTTAACAAGTTCACCGTATTGTGGAATATTTCCTCGGCGGTTTTTATCCTCGTCGTCATAAGACCATCGCGGTCTTTTTCGACATAGCTAAAGCCTTCAATAGAGTCTGGCATAAAGGTCTTATCTATAAACTATACCGAATAGGTCTCCACGATCGTCTAGTACGTCTCGTGGCCTCTTACCTAAACTATCGTACCTTTCGTTTTAGACACGAAGGCACGCTCTCTTCTCTGCGCCCCATCAAAGCTGGTGTCCCTCAGGGCTCAGTACTTGCTCCTCTCCTGTACATTCTGTTCACCAACGACATTCCCATCCCGTCGAATGGTGTTCAGCTCTCCCTCTTCGCAGATGACACTGCCCTCTATTGTAAAGGTACCTCGCTACCTTTCATACGGAACAAGATCCAAAAGTCAGTCAATGACCTAGGAGTTTGGTTCCAAAAATGGCACATCGATGTGAACCGGGAGAAGAGCTCCACCGTTCACTTCGATTATAAACGACGCCGACTCAAAAACACTCCACCAATACGTACGCTAGGGACCCCTGTCACCTGGCATACGTCTGCCGAATATTTAGGCGTCACCCTTGACACGAGGCTCACTTTCGGGCCCCATGTCAAAAGAGTAACCCGTCACGCATGATTCTATCTGAGTAGGCACAGCAGTATGCTGGGCCGACACAGTAAAATGTCCCTCCGTAACATGCGAACCCTTTATAAGGTCTGTATACGACCAGTCATGTCTTACGCGGGCCCTATTTTTGCTCACGCTGACCACAAAATTATTAATGAACTGTAAATAGTTCAAAATCTTTTCTGTCGTCGAGCTACGAATGCACCCTGGTACGTTCGTAGCACCGACCTCCATCGGGACTAAGAGCTCTTTACAATCCAACAATTTTTTAAAAACACTCTCGGAGAACTTTTTCAAAGCTTCGGAGTCTCATTCCAATCTTTTTATTCGTGAGGCAGCTTCTTATGCAGCCCCACTCCCCTCTCGCTATCAAGTCCGCCGCAACTCTCTCGGACCCGCCAAATAAAATTTCAACCGACCTGAACTGCCTCCTGTCGGCTCAGGTCGACTCTTCTTAAATTTGCCTTAGTAGGATCTCCCTCAGCGGCACGTAGCTGCCTGCGCCCTCATTTCGCAAAAGAGGGTCGCTTCCGATCTGGCAGAGAAGCTTCAGCCATTGCCATTCCCCAAAGGCAGTTTTTAACGGGTATCACTTAGGGTCCCGGTTAGGTAGTTACAGTGAGTCCCGCATAACCACGACAGACCGGCTGTCGTGGTATGCATAAAGCATTTACCGCCTCCTCGCGTTATTGGGGTAGCCCTTTTCCAATTGCTTCTGGGCGCAAAAAAAAGTTATTTTTGCCTACTTGGTGATTAAATCCGACATCAGGAAGTAATTTTTTTTATTTTACATTATTATTGCTTAAAAATAAGTTAAAGTTTTTTTTTAATTGTCACGATGATAGTAAATATTCGATTCCAAATTTTTTTGATTGATTTTGGAGTTTAACATTTTTTCTTATAAACATTTGGCTTACAAATTATTTAAAAAAACCATCTCGACATGTCAAGTTAGTTTGAATTTTGCAACTTGGAATCGGCCATGATATACAATCGATACAATTATTCAGTTTTATTGAATTAAATAAATCCTGATAATAAGTCCTGATTTAATTTAAATTTCAAGGTGTGTTGTAGTAAAAATTTCTTTATATTATTAAAAAATAATCGATATTTGTGACATTTTAGTAATATTATTATTTAACTTATTCAAAGATAAAAGTAAATAAATAAATATATATTAATTTCAAAGCTTAACAATTACAGGAACTTCAAAAGTAGACTAGCAGAATTTTCCGCTTTTAGAATGTGCTGCTAAAAATATAATTGGCATAAAAGAAATGAAAAAAAAATTAAATCATTAATAACCAGAAGTAAAATGTATGCAAAATATATGCTCGACATTTACAATGTATAAAACATGATCATTTTCATTATTTTTAATACTGATAAAATTCCCGCGAAAGAATCCCTCGGTTGATTCATCGAGTTCAGGAAATGTATAATTTCCAGTCCTCATTTCTTCTTTTTCGTCATCGGCTTCACGATAATATTGCCTTTCATCATCATCACTACAATTTAATAGATTATCAAATTCTAAAACTATTTGCGTTTTTGATGCGTTTTCGCAAATTTGGACATGGCAACTTTTGCAAAATTGGTTACATTTCAAACCGCTTTTCTTACAGCCTCATCTAGCGGATGTGCAGTTAGTTTTGCAACCACAAAACACCTATTAATTAATTTATATAAGAGCATGTTGCACTTTCTATCTTATTTTTTTTTATATATATACATATATAGTCTATATATTTGTATGTATTAGGGATGTTACGGAAGTGGTTATATTGGAACCGAATTTGGAAGCGGAGTTTTTAAAATTTGTTTGTCGGAACCGGAATCGAAATCGGAACCGGAATCGGAAGTGGAGGCAGAAGAGATGAGTTAAGGACAGGTCTATTGCACTGTATTTTTCTTTTAAGTTTAAAATTTCTTGAACTCTTCGAATTCAGTGGCATGCACAGACTTTAAATGACTTTTTAACGAAGTTAGTCGTACCTCCCTTTCGTGAATATATCTTCTCACATAGTTTACACTTTGCTCTATTCCCAGAACCTTCATTGAAATAATTCCAACTGGCACTTGATTTTGGCTTCATTGTCCGATTCAAATAAATTTGTTAACTAACAACATCTTATAGTGACCACATCAATACTAAAAATCTTTTATATTTAACATAAATAGATTGAATTGGCCATCGCATAAAAACACAATGTATCTCTCAAGTAATACATATTATATTGAATTAGATTGTTTAGTGCGATTGCCAAGTCAATTTAATTATTTAAAAAATAAAAGATTTTTAATATATGGTCACTATAAGATGTTGTTAGGTAACTAACAGTTGTTAGCTAACATTACTGAAAATTCAGGCTTCTAGTGTTATCCACACCGAAGTTATAGGGGTTCGAAAATGGCCTGAACTGGTTCGAGAAAAGAATTGTACGGCGGTGCCGCTTTTTTGCTCGATTTGGCGGGAGCACTGCCGTGCCCCCATATGATGGACAGAAAGCACGATAGGAGGGAGGTTTCCGGAGCGACAAGTATAAACTTGTTTGTACACGCTGATCGCGGCCACCGCCACCACTGTGCATCGACCTCCGATATGTAACTTCCGATTAAAATTTAACGGAACCGAAATCGGAATCGAAGGTGCAAAATCAATCAGAAGTTCCGAACTTTCGAACCTCCGTAACATTTCTAGTATGTATGTATATATATACGTAGATTTTCATGTTTTGAGTTCTATCTGACGAGAAAATGTGCCGAATTTCCCGAATGCTGCCCAGCCGAGTTGAATCCGTCGATTGACCTCTCGGTCGAAGTTGGAATTACCTCGTTGGACTATTTGTCCCAGGTAAACATACTCATCAACAACGTCGAGCTTAGTGCTCCCAACAACTACCGGCATAGGTGTGACATGGACGTTATACATGAACTTTGTTTTGTCCATGTACATCTTCAGACCTCTCCGTTGGGATGCAACATTGAGATCATTGTGTATAGTGCGTAGGTCTTTCAACGATTCTGCCATGAGGACTATATAGTCGGCAAATCGAAGTTGAGTGATGTACATGCCGTTGATGTTAATACTGTATCCTTTCCAGTCCAGAAGCTGGAAAACGTCTTCAAATGCAGCGGTGAAGAGTTTCGGGAATATAACATCACCCTGTCTTACCACCTCTCTGCAGTTGGACAGGTTTTGTACTCTGGTTCTGTATTCAAATAGCCATCGTGGCTCTACTGTACAAACACTTCAGCACTTCGATATACCGACAGTCAACTTCGCACCGCTGTAAAGACTGCAGCACCGCCCAAATTTCGACGGAATCAAAGGCTTTTTCATAGTCCACATACCCCAGACATAGGGACAAATTGTACTTTTTCGGACTTCTGTACAATTTGCCGAAGGGTATGTATGTAGTATATGGTGCTAAAGCCTTTTTGGAAACCAGCTTGTTCGGGAGGCTTGTTGCTTTGACAAAATTTATATTAAAAAGAACGTCTTTTTAAATTCTGCAGGGCTACTTTCCTACTTTCAGCTTTTAAATATACATTTTTGATTCAACCTTTCTATACTAATATAATAAGGCGGAAGAGAATTTTGTTTTTATGCTTAAACACGCTAATCACTGTAACTACTAGTCTGATTTGCAAAATTATTATTATGTATTCAATTTTTCATGGTGACAAAATCATGGTTCTTATCATAATCCTCTGTCAAAAAAAGATCGATTGAGTAGCGTCGTCCGAGCTGAACGCCGCCAAAAAAAGCAAGGGTGACTCAATCTCAGAAAAAGATTGTGATATCTTTAATATGATATTAGACACAGAAATGGTACCAAATCAATGGTGTACATCTGACATTATATTAATTTATAAAAAAAGAAACCCGTTAGATATTGGAAACTACAGACCCATAAGTTTACTGACAAGTATGTACAAGCTCTTTACATCTATCATACTAAAACGAATCACAAAAGAAATTGACGCTTCTCAGGCAATATAACAAGCAGGTTTCCGCTCAGGATTCAGCACAATTAACCACATACAAACTGTAGAATAAGTAATAGAAGAATATAATGAATTTAATAAATCTCTATAGCTATAAAATAAATAAGCTTTATCGACTACAGCAAAGCTTTTGACAGTATCAACCATCATTTCATCTAGAATGTATTTAAAACATCAAATGTTAACGATAAATATACATAAAAGTCATAAAATATATATACTTAAATAGTACAAGTAGGGTTAAACTTGAAAGGAGGGTTGACCAAATAAAAATAGAAAGAGGAGTGAGGCAAGGCGATCCCTTGTCACCGAAACTTTTCATTGCTGTGTTGGAAAATATATTTAAACATTTAAATTGGACAAAATATGGCATAAATATCAACGGGCGTCATTTAAAACATCTTAAGTTTGCAGATGACATAGTTGTATTTGCTGAAACAGCTAAACAACTTAATGATATGCTATATTCACTAGACCAAAAAAGTTCAAAAGTTGGTTTAGACATGAATATTAGCAAGACTACTATAATGACCAACAGTCTCAATGTACCCATCAACATAAAAGGAAACAATGTAGAATACGTAAAATACTCCATGTCCAAAATCCTTCATGAAAACTAACAACGAAGATGAAGTAGAAAGAAAAAAAAAATTCTAAGAATTTTGGGAGAAAGTTTTGGTTACTAAAAGAAATTCTAAAAGGAAAATACAGTATGAAAATAAAGAGTACTGTAATAGACACCTGCATCTTGCCTAGTCTACTATACGGCTGCCAAACGTGGACATATACAAACAAAGTGAAACAGAAAATAAATACAACACAGAGACAATGGAAAGGAGCATCTTAAATATAAATAAAATAAATAAAGTAAAAAACAATATAATAAGACAAAGAACAAAACTAACAGATGCACTCACGCAAGCTCTAACGTTAAAGTGGAAATGGGCAGGACACGTCTCACGATACCTAGATAATAGGTGGACAATACAAACCACACGATGGAAGGGACCGGTATCTAGCAAAAGGAAAGTTGGAAGACCACACAAACGGTGAGCTGATGACATAATACAGTATGCAGGAAAAGAAGTAGACGACAGTAAAAGTAATAATCGAGAATTGTTGAAGCAGATGGAGGAGGCCTTTACTCAAAATGAGATCCATATGTCTGAAAATATATATAGTTAACCGTACTAACAACAACTAATATAAAATAAGCTAATAATACTTACAATAAGTACTAAACAATATTGAAATGTAAAAATGTAGAAATGTAGGGATAAGAAATAAAGAGGCTTTATTATTATTATTAATATTATTATTATTAAGTCCCGCCGCATGCATTTGGAGATCTGTCTGTTCAGTTGCCTGTATGCTATCAAATCTACTGAAGACTGCAGCTTCATTTCCAGTCTAACAGCCATTAAATTAATACTCTCGGTCGAAGTTGGACTTACCTCGTGGGACTATTTGTCCCAGGTAAACATACTCGTCAACAACTTCGAGCTTAGTGTTCCCACGAACTACCGGCATAGGTGTGACATGGACATTAAACATGATCTTTCTTTTGTCCATGTTCATCTTAAGACCTATCCGTTGGGAAACACTATTGAGGTCATTGAGCATAGTGCTTAGGTCCTCCAGCGATTCTGCCATAAGAACTATATCGTCGGCAAATCGAAGGTGAGTGATGTACTCGCCATTGATGTTGATACCGTATCCTTTCCAGTCCAGAAGCTTGAAAACGTCTTCCAATGCAGCGGGAAGAGTTTCACCCTGTCTTATACCTCTCTGCAATTGGATAGGTTTCGTACTCTGGTTCTTCACTCGGATAGCCATCGTAGCCCTACTGTACAAGTACTTCAGCACTTCGATATACCGACAGTCAACTTGGCATCGCTGAAGGGACTGCAGCACCGCCCAAATTTCGACGGAATCAAAGGCTTTCTCATAGTCCACATACGCCAGACATAGTGGCAAATTGTACCCTTCGGACTTCTGTTCAATTTGCCGAAGTGTATGTATGTGGCCTTTTCGGAAACCGGCTCGTTCAGGAGGCTGGAAGTCGTCAAGTCTGCGCGCGAGACGATTCGTAATGACTCTCGATAACAGCACATAGACGCAGCTCAGAAGGGAAATCGGTCTATAGTTCTTCAAGAGAGCGTTGTCACCTTTCTTGAAGAATAAGACCACCGCACTTCTGCTCCACGCCTCCGGTGTAGTGCCATCATGGAGGACGGAATTAAAGAGCGGAATAAAAGCGGGTGGAAACCGGTACTTGAAGTCCTTTAGAAAAGGACTTCAAGTACCGGTTTCCACCCGCTTTCAGAAGCTCCGCTGTAATTCCATCCTCACCTGGGGCCTTGCCATTTTTAAGGTGCTGGAGAGCTATTCTAATCTCGCTCAGGCTGACATCCGGGATATCATTGGAATAATGTCGGATAAGACTTGCTCTTGGATCGTTACTCACACCTACGTGTGGCTCCAACGATGATGTGTACAGCTGCCCTTAGAACCTCTCAATCTCACTCAAAATCTCAGGTGTCCCGGAAACGACGCTGCCACACTCGGTCTTCAGCTTCGACTGTTGGCTCTTTCTGGCAGACAGATCTCTAGCAAAGACTTTGGAGCCCTGGTTCCGCTCGATTGCTTCTTTAATACGGGCAGTATTAAAGTTACGTAAGTCACGCCGCTTGCATTTGGAGATCTGTCTATTCAGATGCCTATATGCTGTCAAATCTACTGAAGACTGCAGCTTCATATCCCGTCTAAAAGCCATGAGATTAAGAGTGTGATCGGAGAGTTTTTGTGTTCTTCTGCGGCGGGTCTTGCAAAACTTAGCTCCGACCGCTTCCTCCACCTCCTCATCAGGATTTGCTGAGGTCAGCGCGTAAAACTCTATGACCTTCAACGAATACTGTTTGGTAATTCTGAGTGTAAGTTACGAAACCCTCGTCGACACACTGCCAATTTTTATAACGTTGTTTACGAGAGACTTGTGGACGATAAATCCGACACCTTCTTGAGACAGATGGCCGCCCTACCGTTGATAAAACAAGTTGCTGGAATCGATGACTGCCATGTCCTCCCCCTCTTTTCATGCCAGCGTGACTTGTTTATTTATTCTTCTAGTTCCAGAGTCTTCTCGTCCGTCCTTAGCGTGCGTGCGTTGTATGTGGCCAGGTCAAGTCGTCTTAGGTGGCAACCGAACCTCCACCGGAGATACTTAGTACCTCCTATCACGCTGTTACCATGGTCGCCACAGTAGAATAGTGGCGCCGTCTGGCTGGGCCGTCAGGGGGTAATAATAGGGGGGCCGTCTCTTCGTAACTTTCATCAGAGGGATTTTTGCCATAGTTGCCACGCTTGGCGAGCGTGTTGGTAACCGCAGGTTTTTTATTGTAATATTGCTATTATCAGGAAAATGCTGCTGCACATCTCCTGGCTGTTTCCCACTTCGCGTCTTACGACATACATGGGAAGATGTGAGGTAGGGGATATTCGTAACAGCAAATATCCTAGTCCATGTCAGATGCTGTTTTTAATTTTTATGGTGCTTTTCATGTCAACAGTTTCCAAGTAATTAATTGTTATTTAATTATTAAACTTCTTAGGTTTTAATATTGTTATGCACGTTGGATGCTGTTTTTTATTTTTTATAAGAATAAGTTGTTTCCACGTGGTAAGTTCCTAAATAATAATGTAGCTCAATTATTGAATAATTTTGAATCCTATGATCTCATATACGTAAGATAACGTTAATGTTTTAGTTAAATTTTAGGTGAGAGATTTTTTATTACTGTTTTAATAAATGTTAAGTTTATATTGCCAATTAAAATGACATGGCATGGCACGAAATGGCATGATCCCCTTTTTATTTTAATAAAAATCATTTGTTTGAAAAATATTTTATTTCTATTATTTCATTAAATATTTAACAAATGATTACATAACAAGGTATTATCCGTCATAAGAAGATATTATCTAGAGACAAAAGATCTTAATGTTTTTAACCACATGTGCTACGCGTATTTTTGGAATAGAAAAAGGCATAAAGAATACTTATTTTATTATTCAACAAATTAATTCAGAGAAATAAAGTATAATATTACTTGCTTTTCAGACTGATTCCATTTCATGGTGATGTATTCACGAATATTTTTTCTAAAATTATTAACTTTCTAAAGAACATTGGTGCATCTATTTATACATATCTTTTAAAAAAGAGGCTAATAAAGAGTAGCGTAATTTAAGTAAAATTTAATAACTAATGAAATAGTTACTTCAATTTGTAGCTTTTTTAATTAATAAAAAGAGTACTAAAAAAGGCGAAATTGCCAGATTCTTATTCTTAGAGTAAAATGTACTGTTTACACTTATACTTTTGTTCTTCTATAGGTAAATATATTAGGAAAGCGCAAACGTTAATTAAAATCAAAATTGATGTCAAAAATTATATAAATTAGCAAGAATTTATTAATAAAAAAAGTAATTATGTATTGTAAATGACACAAGCAAAACTTTGGGCATGATGTTAAATAACTGTTTTTAAATACATCTGATCAGTAATTATTGCGTGGCTGGAGCATAATAGCACATTAATAATTTTTGTTGGGAGAAGAGGCAATGTATACAAAACTCAATTATTAAAATATCTTAATTATCTAAATACTTTAAATGTACATAAATTATCTTGTTTACATTGCCTTACACAAAGGATTGGCCATAGGAAACACACAATGCGGGAAAGCGAGAGGAAAGATGTTACACATCAAATATAATGTTTTAATTTCTTACTAAAAAGTAACAGCACGTGTCTTTTATTTTTAAATCATTACAGTATTTATTTATTAGAAACATTGATCACTTATAAAAAACTAGATACACAATCAGTGACAATAAATGTCCTTACCGAATAAGCGCCCACTCGTAACATTTGGGTGAGTTTTTAATTTGTACGTAGCTTTGTGAATACAACTTTAAGCAGTGCGTTTAAGCTTGAATTTACATTAATGTATACCTATTTAATTCAACTAGAATTACGTCAAAACAATTGGCGGCAGTTTTTAGATAAATTTTGCATGGGATTGTGTATCTAGTTTTTTTATTAGTAGAATAGAATAGAATAGAATAATTTTTATTCAATATACATTACATGTGTAATTCTTATTGAAAGTAATTTTTTACTTTATCACTGGTTCGAAAAAAAACCCTCTGTCCTGGGAAGAACCAGCAAGAAACCCAGCGAGACTTTTTTTTAAATAAACTTTACAATATAAATGATTACGAACTATTTACAACATTTATTTTAGAAACTGCTTGGAAGCTACCACCTCGTTCCCAGGGGTTATTATCAACAATATATTCATTTATACTATAATAACCCTTTTTATACAGTTTCAGCTTAATAAAACATTTAAACTTGGTAATAGAGAGAACCTGTACACTTTCCGGGACCTTGTTGTAATAGCGTATACATTGCCCCATGAATGAATTACTGACTCTGTGGAGTCGAGAAACTGGCATCACTAGCTTGTGTTTATTCCTAGTGTTTACAGAATGTATATCACTATTTTTACTAAAATTATCTTTGTTTTTGTGAACATACATTAAATTTTCGTAAATATACTGAGAGGCCAAAGTTAATATATTAATTTCTTTAAATTTATCTCTAAGAGACTCTCTCGGTTTTAGATTGTAAATAGCTCTAATGGCCCTCTTCTGTAAAACAAAAATAGTTTCTGAATCAGCCGCATTTCCCCATAGCAAAATCCCATAAGACATTATGCTGTGGAAGTAACTAAAATAAACTAATCTAGCTGTCTCGACACTAGTGAGACCTCTAATCTTTTTTACAGCATAGGCTACAGAACTTAGTCTGCTTGGTAATTTGGACATATGGGGGCCCCACTGAAGCTTTGCGTCCAGAGTGATGCCAAGAAAAACAGTGGATACAACAGGGCTCAATTCCTCCCCATTTAAAAACACATTGGTATTCAGAGTGATCGATGATTACAAACAAATACCCATATTCAAAACTTGAAACAGTAATTTAATTTAAGGTAACAGTATATTGGTGTCACGAGCACAAATGTAATTCTACCAGCAGTGACAAGCGAACATTTTATTGGCTACTGTAGCCCATGGACACAATCAAAAACACAGACAACTTCAGATTTGTCGTTACTTTTGAGTATCAAGATAGAATGCTTCATAGCCTGCAATTATACTTTCTCTATATACCCTTCACATCGAAATACAGCAGCTACCCCGACAGAATCCCAGAAAGTAAAGAAGCCCTTCCTCCTAGTAGAGGTATAACCAACTAAGAGTAACATAAGTAAAAGGCATTAAATTTCAATATGAAATACAAATTATCGCCTCAAAAGTTTTTAATTAAGCTGCGTAATTGGAGCTTAAATTAACGTACATCTAAAGTGATAGCTATTTATTTATAAGGCCTCTTCACAATTAATGATACACCAATAATTGCTTTAAAAACGTTTCCTATTCTTCTTATTTCGAGCTTTTTAATTCAGAAATTAATTTTATTTATCTTTAAATCAATTGACATTACAACGTACCTTACTAATAAATTTCTATTGAAATATTTTTCGATTATTTTCTAACCTCACAGTCCACATGTTGGCAAGAATCTGAATTAGATCTTGGACACTTCTTTCAAAATCAACAAAAAAGCCTAAAACTAAGGGGTCAGATGAAATGATTTCATTCATTCATTCTTTACACTACTGCTGAATGTAAGCCTCTCATAGATAGTCTCGTAGATATTTGCCACAGTTTTTTTTTTACTTATTATAAGCCAGTGCTTGACCACAATCCCACGTGGTGGTAAGTGGTAATGCAGTCTTAGATGGTAAATCGCACTGTCTTAGCGTAACAAAAGCCTATTCAATCTTGCCTTGAAGACGCCCAGATCGTATTAGGACGGAAAGATAGATGCCGGCAAATTACCTATTCCACTCTTTTTTTTTACGCATTACAAAAGACGAAGCCAACCATTTGGTTCTAATGCGTGGAATATCGACAACAAAGGGGTGAAGACCCGCCGACCGCCTTGTTCTCCGATGTTGGAAAGGAGAGGGAGGAATTAAAGCATGTAATTCCTGCGCACACTCACCGAAATACATCCTATAGAATACCGAGAGACTGGCTACCCTGCGCCTGTGCTCGAGTTGCTCGAGCTCGAGTTGCCACGCTTGACAGGTGGGTTGGCTTATACATTTTATTATTATTATTGATTTATCATGAAGATGCTGCTGTTCATCTCCTATTTCTCTTTCTCTTTGACGCCTTTTACGAATATAGGATAATATGTGGTAGTAGGTATTATTTTGCCGCCACAACACGGCCGAATGCCTTATTCATCTTAAATTCATCTTTGTCTTTCGTTATCTTCATTACCATTTGAATATATAAGGATAAAACTACTCTGTCATTATAATATGGAAAACACTTTCCCTGAGTAGGTAAATTTTGCAAAAAGGTGTAAAACAGGGTGACGTTATTCCCCGAAACTCTTCACCGCTGCATTGCAAGACGTTTTCAAGCTTCTGGACTGGAAAGAATACGGTGTTAACATCAATGGCGAGTACATAACTCACCTTCGATTTGCCGACGATATAGTCCTTATGGCAGAATCGCTAGAGGAACTAAGCACCATGCCCAATGACCTCAATAGTGTCTCCCAACGGATAGGTCTTAAGATGAACATGGACAAAACAAAGTTGATGTTTAATGTCCTTGTCACACTTATGCCGGTAGTTGTTGGGAGCACTAAGCTCGAAGTTGTTGACGAGTATGTTTACCTGGGACAAATAGTCCGACTAGGTAATTCCAACTTCGACCGAGAGGTCAATCGACGGATTCAACTCGGCTGGGCAGCGTTCGGGAAGCTACGACACATCTTCTCGTCAGACATACCTCAAAACTTTAAAACGAAATTGTATAACCAGTGCGTGTTGCCAGTGATGACTTACGGATCTGAGACGTGGTTCTTCACTGTTGGCCATATGAAGAAGCTCAAGGTCGCTTAGCGAGCTATGGAGAGGGCTATGCTCGGAGTTTCTCTGCGTGATAAACTTAGATGAATGAGGATATCCGCAGTAGAACCAGAGTAACTGACATAGCCCAACGGATTAGAAAGCTGAAGTGACAGTGGGCCGGCCATATAGCTCGAAGAACCGACAACCGATGGGGTAGAAAGGTTCTCGAGTGGCAGCCTCGTACCGGTAGTCGAAGTGTAGGGCGAACCCCCACGAGATGGAGTGACGACCTGGTAAGACATGCAGGAAGTCGATGGATGCAGGTGGCTCAGGACCGTGCTTTGTGGCATTCCTTGGGGGAGGCCTATGTTCAGCAGTTGACTTATGAAAGGCTGTAATGATGATGATGATGATGATGAGTAGGTAAATCAGTGACTAATATAAGTTACTCAAGAGTAAATCATTACAAATTCATTGCAACCACCAAAGCTCATACAATTAAAGTTCAAATATTGATCTTTGTCGAAATTTTTCCACCGCCCAAGGTCATATCATGCTCTGTGGGCCGATTTACGTGAGTTGCAAGAGGTAAAAAACTACCCTATGTAGTTCTTTCCGAACCTTTGACTTTTTTGACATTTAGAATTGCGTGATAAATTCAGCTAGCTAGCTGTGTTTCAAGGAAAATATCTGGGAACTTCTCATGTATAATCAAAATTTGTCATAAAATTTAAAAATGCTGTAAGCAATGGATTACGTATGAAGAGTAAATTATAAAAAATATTACAAAAAGGGTGCGATGGTATTTCACACCGGCGCTGTTTTTTTACTTATTATATGCTAATGTTGCACTAAAATTCCACCTGGTGGTAAGTGGTGATGACGATGAAGCTCTATATGGTAAATCGCACTGTCAGTTTTTACTTTATATATAGCGCAAATCCGGCCGTGCTTGGAGTAATTCTACCACAAACGTGCTGGTGCTGCAAAATGCCACTTAACAACAATAAGTGGAGATACGTGCTAAAAACTTATTGATATCCTTGATTTGGTTAAAAATAATCTTGTTAGCCTTGAGCGTAAAGTAGCGAGCCCCTCGGTATTCTGTAGAATGCATTTCGAAAAGTTTGAGCAGGAATTACATGTCATAACTCCTCCCTTCCCTTTCCAATAAGGCGGTCGGCGGGTCTTGACCCCTTCGTTGTTGATTTTTCATTATATATACTTCAAACCAAATGGCTAGCTTCATCTTTCGTAATTCGTATAGCAGAGGAGTGCAATAATCTGCCGACGTCTGTTATTCCGTCCGATTGGCCTGGTTACAATCTGGGCGTATTCAATGCAAGAGTAAAAGGGCTTTTGGTTTTCTAAAACAGCGCGATTTTCCATCTAGAAATTAATCAGAAACAGAAACAGAAACTTTTTTTTCAATATAGATTATAAATAATACTTATTGAAAGTCACTCTTTTGTATAATTATCAATGGTTTGAAAAAAAACCTCTGTCCTGGGAAGAACCAGCAAGAAACCCAGCGGGACTTTTTTTTTAAATAACAGCTTACAATCATTTATGTTACACAAATTAACAACACAAATCATCATTTACTACCAGGAAAGATTGTAATCAATTTATTGTGTATAAGAAATTATTGTGAATTTAATTTAATTTAACATATTTACGAATCGGAACATTGGCTACAAAATTCGTTTTTTAAATACACCAGCTTTTGCAAACAAACGACGACGTCTGTATAGTGACGATTCGTACAATCTGCCGACGACATATACTCGTATAATACTGGCTTATAGAAGTTTTGATATTACTTTCTTGAAACAATACCTTTAACAAATTACGAGAATGCAGGTTGTAAATTTTGCACATTTCCAAAATGAAAATCGCCTGTCTGTAAAAAAAAAGTCTGTAAAAAAACGGCTACGTAGTGCAGTACCTAAGGGTTGGATCGGATGCTGCGACGGAATCAGATTCTTCTATTATGCTTAGACTGCTGTGTTGTTAACTCTGCAGAAAGGAATATTATTTTGTCATCAAAAATTATATGTCTTTCTCCTACATGAAACCAGTAAAATTAAAAAGTCTGACAACTTTTACATAGTCCAATAGTGTTGATGTAAATCTATAATTACTATTTTTGTATGTGATCAACTGGAGCTAATTAATGGTGTATATTTTATAATAATTTCTTACTTATTTAACATACAGGCAAAGATAACAAAATGCTGGCAGGAATATGGAAATATAGGTTATTGACTTTGAAAGCATAGTCTTTCCCATATCTCTTATTATTGAAAATGTCTGATCAAGTATTTGTATGGCCTACAAATACTTTTTATGTATCCTTGTGCAAATAAGGTACCTAAGTAAATGGCCTCCATGATATAGGAGGTATTAAAGAAAAAGAAAAAGCGTAAGAGTATCCATCAGGCAATTACATCCCGTGGGTGAAACGGGTGGCGAACATGGGTAATACCACAAAAATATATATATTGGTATTCATATAGTCTTCTCATCTCGTTGGGTTCACTAAATATATAAATGAAATGATAAATACACATAAATCTAAATCAATAATGTAAAATAAATATAAAAACACATTAATAAATAAAAACCCAATCAGATAGAAGCCCTCGGCAGGGGAGGCCGAAAGCCTTTGATTCCGTCGAAATTTGGGCGGTGCTGCAGTCACTTCAGCCATGTCAAGTTGGCTGTCGGTATATCGAAGTGCTGAAGTGCTTGTACAGTATAGCTACGATGGCTATCTGATTATATTACCAGAGTAAGAAAACTATCCAATTGCAGAGAGGTGTAAAACAGGGTGACGTTATATCCCCGAAACTCTTCACCGCTGCATTGGAAGACGTTTTCAAGCTTCTGGACTGGAAATGATACGGTATTAACATCAATGGCGAGTACATCACTCACCTTCGATTTGCCGACGATATAGTCCTTATGGCAGAATTGCTAACTAAGCACCATGCTCAATGACCTCAATAGTGTCTCCCAACGGATAGGTCTTAAGATGAACATGGACAAAACAAAGATTATGTTTAATGTCCATGTCACACCTATGCAGGTAGTTGTTGGGAGCACTAATCTCGAAGTTGTTGACAATTATGTTTACTTGAGACAAATATTCCGACTAGGAGTTGTTTACGAATACTACTAGAAGTTGTTTACGAATACGTTTACCTGGGACAAATAGTCCGACTTGGTAAGTCCAACTTCGACCGAGAGGTCATTCGACGGATTCAACTCGGCTGGGCAGCGTTCGGGAAACTACGACACATCTTCTCGTCAGACATACCTCAAAACCTTAAAACAAAATTGTATAACCAGTGCGTGTTGCCAGTGATGACTTACGGATCTGAGACGTGGTTCTTCACTGTTGGCCATATGAAGAAGCTCAAGGTCGCTCAGCGAGCTATTTAGAGGGCTATGCTCGGAGTTTCTCTGCGTGATAAACTTAGATGAATGAGGATATCCGCAGTAGAACCAGAGTAACTGACATAGCCCAACGGATTAGTAAGCTGAAGTTGTAGTGGGCCGGCCATATAGCTCAAAGAACCTACAACCCATAGGGAAGAAAGGTTCTCGAGTGGCAGCCTCGGATTCCTTCTGAATTTGAGCCCGGAGCGGTCCGTCTTGGAATTCCAGTCGCCTAAGATGACCCGAGAAGCTAACAGAGATCAGCCCGTTCACAGTAACGACTATAGTTATAATTTCGGTCGACAGACCTCCACACATGTCAGTCACCTCGTAAACCAGGTCCAAATAGTTCGTTTGCTTATCTGTTCGACTTTCACGAGGTTCTCGTCATACGGAATGGTAAAATATCCTTATCTGCGCCTGGTCCATCAGCAAAATATCAAGCTTACTTGCAAGAATAATCCTGTCTGTGATGATGATCCGGTCCCAGTAGAGCTTGGTGCGGTCATTTATGAGCAAGGCTTCCGATACATACTTGTAATAAGGCAATTCCCGATCCACGAGACCGCATTTCAGAGGGACATCCTGGTGTAGAATCCTGACTACTAGTTTGTGTCTGTGTAAATATTCAGTGTTAGAAAGTGGAAAATCCGGAGATGACATGCCCAAAAGTGGTTAAACGGGATGGCGCCAAGCTCGACAGATATCGACGGTGTCAGCCCTTAAGATCTATCTCCGAAAATTGTTGGTCTAAATAACTTGATCCTGTATCGCACAGACAAAACCCTTGGTTTCTCCAAAGAGGTCACCAAAACGTTAGCAGTGAATGAAGGCAATTGTGTCTATGAATGGCTCATGTAGAGTCTTGTAGAAGCTCCCGTGGAACTCTTTTTCCTTCCAAACGATCTCGGTCGGAAATGCTCTGTACTGCTGGGTCTTGCCATTGCCCGCTGGCCAAGAATAGAGGGGTAAGCCCTTTATCACAAGAAATGACGTCCTTAGAGAATGGATCACCTGATCTCATCGGAAAATAATTACGGAAGCTGCACACTTCGCAATTATGCATGCTCAGCGCGTTTAAAAAGCCATACTCACCATGCTTTCGTCGCAACAGTACTGCCTCATTATCGACGAACTCGGATGCTGTATCCTATTGGATATCATTGTAGTACCAACTTTTCTATTCAGGGCGTTAATTTCAGTTTGAATCCACCTAAGTATGCCAAAGGTATACATAAGGACAGGCATAGCCCAATCATTACATGCGTGTGTCTTATTCACGCCCAACAAGAGGCTCTTAAGCGCTTTGGTCAAGCGTGCATAAAACTCGTCCCAAACTGACTGTTTCATATCCACCTTATCGATTTCTTTGTTCTGTGACATACCTAAGTATTGGTATGTTTCAGCCTTGGAAATATACATAGAGGGGCATATACAAATCTGTGCCCTCAAAATACTTACTACTAAATACCTACTTCTTTCAACATGCTACATTTTTATAGGATTGTTAAAACACAGGTGATACTTATCAACTCCATAATATCGGAGCTGCTGGAAGCGAATAGTTTGAGATGATCACCCATATGGAAAAGGTCTCAATTAAATCTTTTGTTCCTCCATTTCGAACCTTAAATCCACTCCCTAATCTCTCCAAGAAGGTCCTGAGAGGTTTCCGACAGAGGCAGATCCAAATTGGACTAAAACAATCGCGCTGGAAGATGTCACTTTTTATCTTATACATGACAAAGGATTGTATTTCACTGTTCCATACACTGCTCGTGGAAGACCTATCACATTTCTTGTTTAATAGAATGGAAAACGATTCTATGAGTCTCATAGAATCGTTTTCCTTTTTGTTAACTGAACAACGGAATCATTTGTCCAGGATTTATTTAGATTTTCCTTTCTCTTAACCATTTTGAGGGGAACATTTCGGTTCTAGAGTTATCTCCACTTCACCCTTCAGATCCACCCACAGTTCATTTACTGATTTAATTCAGTTATGATTACAATATTATCATAGCTTATTTTATGTAAAGCACGTTTAAACAATCCCTACTCTAAGGGGCTTGAGATAAGGTATTGCATTTGGAATTCATTACACAGTGGTCACTTTTACCAATCCTTGTCTATGCTTTTAAACCAAGTCTATGTAAATAAAACAAATGTAGGGTTTTGTTTGTGTTTCAAGAAGTAGTAAATCAAAGAATCATGCCCACTTTCCATACATTTGAAAACCTGATAGTGAAAGTTGATGTATAATTATAAAGTATAGTAGAAAAACTAAATGTAAGCTCAGAAAATAATGTCATATAATTATTTTTACGATTTAAACGCTACGAATACCAAAATATACTAATGTCACTTTTTAGGTTAGGATTTGCCGTAACCAAATAGGTAATAAAGAAATAAATGTGCTATAACTTATTATTAACGCTCGAATTGCTATTAAGATAGCAATACTTATCTATTTATGGTCTAAGTTTACGTCTTTTTTACTTTGTGAATTTTTTGAAACCAACTGCTCCTAAGTCACCGCTTACTCTCGATGATTGTCACCATAAATTGAGTGTCTAGCTCTATCTGCTATTTCTTCAGCACACATAAATACTTACCAATTATATTTAGTTCATCTTGTATTGTCAAAATGATCACTTATCAACCAAACACATTTCATTGGCCTATGGTATATACTTACTGATGAACAAAATGGGATAAACAAATAAAACACTATGTTAAAGTGGCATGGTTTATTAATTATCATCATTTTCACTTAAATCTCTCACCACCACGTCATCCAGAAATTCTGCTGGAGCAGAAATATTTTCTTGATACCATATAGGATTGTAAAAAGAAGTAACACAAACAAAATGGCACAGTAGACAACAACTGCAACAGCAGAACTGTCAAATGTCAAAAAAAAATCCGTTTCATTCGTCCACACTCGATGACATACTGAATGATTAATTTATTTTATTATTATATAATTTTATATTAATATGTACTATACAAATACAAATAAATAAATACTTACTGATTAAATGAAACATAAAATAATGTATAAAACTCAGAAGCAGAGTTAAATAAAGTAAAGTAGCAGTGTATAAAATGGAACGTACTAGAAAAAGAGTAGTTGAGATGCGTTCAAAACATATAATACTTTTACCCTTGACGTAGAATAAACATATAGAAATATGTAAAAATATTTTTTTCCTGCATTTCTTTTAACATAGTGATAAGCGTAATTAATTTACAATTCAATTAGCTGAATTTTAAGATTTATTTCATTTCTATACATTGTCAGGTGAAAAATGGGCATTGTTCTTTAGTATTTAGGGACCAGATGTTGGTAAATAAAAACGTGAGTGTAGCGTGAAGGTTGTTAGTGTTTAGTTTTTTGTTTTATACGAGTAATTTCTGGTTCCTCCGTTGACATATATAATTGTGATGTCCGTTTCACCCTTCTATTCCCTAGACAGGAGTTTGATACGCAGAGCCTGTAGACCCTTTGTTTTGGTGTCTGGTCGCATTACATTCGCAATGGTTGCTAGTTTGCTCAACTTTTGTTTATTTTGAAGCGCCTTGACAGCTACCTAACGAGACTTAAACACTACTTTGCAAGTAAACGGGACTTGCATGTTTCTCTTTTTCCTAGCCTTATAGTTTTAAGCACATCACTTGGGATATCTCGTCATTTAGGTTAGTAATGTTACTAAATTATAATTAAATTATTCACCACACTTTAATCATGTTTCTGGCATATTTCTACACTATGCGTATTAGACTCGTTGGTGTCCGCGATCAAAATATTGCACGCTTGGCGCTCCCACTCACACGGTTCCACGATACCATCAGATGTGATAGTTTTTAATTTAGAAGCGGCTTCAGTTTGGCCAGATTTCGATGCCAAATCCGATTGCAACTGTTGTACTTCATTCCGCAATGCATCAACAGCTTTTATCAAAATTGTAACATGGAACAACCCCTCGTGACCCTTGCAACAACAACATTGTACGTTTGGTTTTTAGGCTCATTATTTTAATTTTACTGCTATTAAAATACAAGTGTCGTCTGCATCCATCACATTTCACTGCATCCTACATATTCACACATTTTACACACAGATATTTATTTTTTTATACACTACTTATTATACTTTTTTTGTTACATTACGGTTTCTACTAGTTAAGGTGTAACTATCTTTTCGCCGTAAAATATCTAGAACGGAACATCGTCAAAGGTGAGAAACGTATTGTATTAGTAGTTAATTGTATAGAATAATTAACTTCAAGATAGAACTAATAATGCTAAATCAATTCCAAGTCCTAACAAATATTATATGAACTACGTAAATACCGAAAGAGATCATTAGATGAAATAGTTTTGGCGGCGATAGTCGTGACCTTACATGTGCAGATATATGACGTCTGTACCGTTTGGCGTGTGGCCATGAAAGACGAGAGTTGTAAATACATGCAGAGAAAGCTAACATTCAGCTAAATATAATTCCTTTTAATATTTTTTGTTTAACAATAAATATATGTGATATAAAATCGTATATTTACTAAGTTGTAGCTACTACCCATCCTAAGGCTACTTTGCTGGCTAATTAACCACGATTCTAAGCTACATGCTGTCCTCAATCTGTCCAATAAAAGACCGCCACTATAGAACATTCATTTCGTGGCCAATGATTGTTAGTTCTCTGAGGTAAACTTTCGGCCTCTATTGCCTGTTTAACGTGATCTCCTGAACCGTTGGGCAGTTACAGTTCTTCTTTTGTATTTTATAAAAAGAAATATAGTACTGAAACCGAATTATAAATACACACAATAAGCATATTACCTAATATTTGCGCATTTTAATAATTCTATAAATTTGTGTAATAATAATTATTTATTTAATAAAATTCGCTGATTTCGTAGCTTCAATCGTAATTTCGACGACCGTGGCACACTTTGACCAGCTGTTGCTAAAGTATTCACCCGTTTGTGCTATCTGTTTAAATAACAACGTAAAAGTGCATTTTTTTTCTTTAGTTTGAGAAAATATCATTATTACAGCCCATGACAAGTGGTAAGCAGAGGCCTCCCGCAAGAAATGCGAAAAAGCACAGACCAGGGTAACTTGCATCCTAAGTTCCACCACACGTAAGGGGTTCCACCCGACGCTTCTCTTACCAGTACGAGGCTGCGACTCGAGAATCATTGCTCGCAGATCGGCCTTGATCTTCCACACACGGCCAGCTGTGAACGACCAGATCCACACGGGAAATATGTTTTCTCATTAACTGATTGTAACTTTTTCATTAGTTCCTTTTACTGCTCTTTTTATTTTTTGAGTGTTTATCGAATGTTTCTACATTAATTTACCTTTCGTACGTATTTATACAATATACGATTCGGTTGCTAATACAACCTGTAACTTAAAAGAAATCACATAAAATATAAATATATTGCTATTAGAATAGCCGATCTTGTTGAGCCAGCGTTAGAGTTACTTACAAAATATTATTAATCGATTTATTATTAAAAGAGTGAAATTGATATTAAACAAATAAGATTGAAAACATTTTTGCTTTTCGATATATGAAGTGATAGTAGAGTACTATATTATTATCCTCTATTAGTTGTTGGCATTGAGTTTGTTTAAGATGCCTGCCGGTTTACGCAGATTTATCCAAATATTTACAAATTCAAACACAATAAATTGTTAATCAGTTAAATAAAGTTATGCGAATAGATATGGTATTAACTTTACACTTAGCCTTGTGCCTTGGCCGTATGTGCGGGAAAAGGGAAAAAAAAACTATAGTTGACAACAAACAATAGCAAATACTTCTATTTAAAAAAATTAAAATTGTCTTGTAACCGGCGATAAAAATCCACAAGATCCTTGTGACATTTTGCAGCCTGACCTAGATATCCTAATAGGGTAGTGCCATGATGCTCGGCTTGTCCTTAATGCTAGAAAAATTAAGTTATTAGTAATTAAAACTCCGTACCTAAATCCCACTTAAAATTAAAAAAAAATATTCGCACGTAATCACAGCAGCCTACATAGTAACAGCGCAGCTTTAGCTATATAGTTTCAACCATATCAATTTCAGATTTCAGAAATTGATATAATTGAAACACAAACATATCTCGGACTAGTTATTGACAGTAAATTTAATTGGAGCCGGCATACTGAACGTGTATATACTAAACTAAGACAGTTTCAAATAAATATCATTATCCACAATAATCGGATTCCATTTAAAATATATGTTATATATTGCACTTGCGGAGTCGCAAGTTCAATACTGGCTAAGTAGCTACGCCGCACTTACAAATCATATCTTGACCAGATCCATATTTTTTTTTGTTTAAAAAACGTAAAGGAGATGTATGAAATTGGTTGTTGACATCGTTCGTAACAGATATACAAAAATATGTAGGTAATATAACGATAAATTATAAGCATAAATAAATGGTTTCTATTTCTGTAGTCCTTGGGACAATTATAAAAACATTTTTTTTAAACTGAAATAGAAAGCTAATGCTTTTGCTTTAGCAAAAACGAAACGTTTTTAAATATCTTTCTGTTCTGTCTATGGCAATAGATAATGAAGGCTACTTTTATAATAAAATAAAATAACCTTACCAAAAAAAATCATAATAATGAAACATTAACTCGAATCTGTAGTTATTAATATTGAAAAAAAAAAACATATATTTAGAAAACGATTGAATATGCTATGTCATTAAATCAATAAACATTTGAATATTATCCTACACGACTGAATAGGCTCTATGGTTAATGATCATTGCATATTCCGAAGGAGACTTAACTCGGTAACTTCAAGTTTTAGCTTGTCATTATGGAGTGTAGAGTCATGCGGCATGCGCATTTGGCATTGTAGCTGTTTTTTTGGATAGATTTCGTGTTTTTACTTTCGTGGATTTATTTAACTTGACTCTTGGATTTTCTCTCGGATCACAGGAGAGTAGTGTGTTGTGCCCATATAATAAAAATAATGTGATACTTAAGTTTTGAGAGGAATAGAATAGACAATGTGCAGCCTCCGGCTATTTTTTGTTTGATGACATTTTATTGATAATTGCAGAAAATAGTTAAACAATTAAAAATGTTGAGTTTTATTTTACATTATATAATAATAACTACAAAACTGCATTCTTTTCTGTTTATTCAATTTATTCAAACAACCTATCACAAGAACGAGTGAATTTTCTACATAAGCTACAAATCATAAAACAAAATAAAAAAAACCTCAGGCCTGGCAAATATATGATTTTTGGATATAAATAACAAATATTTAAATTTTCAAACTAGCACATATTTTAAGTTTGTTCGCGCCGGGCCCAACCTTGTATGGAATTAAGTTCATCTCCTTTACAAGTAAGAATACTTAATCATAGATCATAGTTCAAAATGAAATAAAAAAATAAATTCCATGATGACGGCAGTGATCTTTTCAAACACTGTAAAATGTTACCAATACATATAGAAGTACAAAACATTTTATTAAAAATACAATTTATTAATGATTCGCTAAAAATCCCGATTGAGCATTCTCTATACACTAGATCAATTTCCAAGAACCTTCTCTGCGAGCCGCGTGGTAGCAATGCGTACGGTGAACGAACAAGTATGCACTTAGTACCTCGGCTTATCAATAACTTGCCGTCGGAATTGGTGGATAATGTCACTAAAAATAACATTTAATGTGAGCTAAAGGATCACTTTCTTATGTTATTATATCGTGTCTTTTCTTTTCTTTTTCTGTGTGTTTGCATATTTATATCACGCCTTTTTCCCTTTTCATAGTATTTACAATACAATATGCATGCTTATAAAGATTAAATGAATTTCAGAACATGTTCAAAGTTTGTCAATAAACTAGGTTAAAAGTTTTATTAAAAAAAAAAAACTGTACATAAATGGTTATTATGATATCAAGGAATACATGAATGAAAATAACCCCTGGGAATAAGGTGATCGCCACCATGCTGGTTCTACGAAAATTCATTTAAAATTGTATAAACAAAATGATTGTTTAGTGAAATTATGTTTAAAAAAGTCCTGCTGAGTTTCTTGCTGGTTCTTCCCAGGACAGAGGTATTTTCCTAACCAGTGGTAAATAAAATATGACTTTCAATAAGTATTATGTAATAATCAATATTGACTAAAAATCATTCTGTTATATTCTATTCTATTCTATAAAATTGTAAAAAAAAACTAAAACTGAGGTAAAATTATCATACAGTCCTACGTCTCGAAGTAAAGTGCCAAGAACGACGGTTGCGTTTCCTCGCTGAATGGCTGAGCCTTTGAGCGATAAAAGGACTAGCCATTTTATTACCAGCAGCGATGACCATGTCCCATTAGGAACTTCACCGCACGTGGACCTCACAGACCGATAGCCTCTACAGCAAATGGCACATAAATGCAATAAAAACACACGTGAGTGTAATGGAACACTTAGTTGGAACGAAGTTCCTTTCGTAGTATATTATTATTGATAAATGCGTTTCCTCGCTGAATGGCTGAGCCTTTGAGCAAGAAAAGGACTAGCCATTTTATTACCAGCAGCGATGACCATGTTCCATTAGGAACTTCACCGCACGTGGACCTCACTGACCGATAGCCTCTACAGCAAATGGCACATATATGCAATAAAAACACACGTGAGTGTTATGGAACACTTAGTTGGAACGAAGTTCCTTTCGTAGTATATTTTTATTGATAAACGTATTATATTATTGATTAACAAATACAAATAAATTAATATTATTATTAAAATGAAGTTTCATTTAAAATAATATTTCGATGGCTCCGTGGCGCAGTGACTTAGCAATGAATTGCAGCGTTAAAGGCAGCGGGTTCGAATCCTGCATGGAACAAATATTTGTATGGCCTACAAATAATTTTCCTGGGTCTGGATGTTTGTCTTTGTGAAATCTATGTATGTAAAATGCCCCCGCGTTACAGGAAAAAACCCTAGTGTGGAGGTAACCTTAAAAAAGTGTATGTGTGTACTTATATTTGTATGTTATGTACGCACGTACGAAATTTTACTTCTTTAGCGTAACAACACAAAAAACTTGAGAGACAATTACCCACTGAAGTTGTCGTTTTTAGGTAACAGTGTGCGCGCGCATCGTAACAACTTCATAGTGTCGTTTTTAGCTGTCGGTGTGTGCGCACATCGTAAAAATTCACTCTCATCATTTTTACCAAACACTCCAAAAGAAGTATAACTTCAATAAGAAACAATTTCTTTCATGGCAAGAAGAGCAAAAGTGTGAGCGATATGGATATTATTCCATCTTACTTGCACTATAGAAAGGGGGTCGTGACGGAAAAATCTTACACTTTTCACGTCTAGCCCCTATCCGCCTAATTCGTACCGTTCGTGGAACTTCATTCCAAAAATATATTCCTACAATTTTTTTAAATTGCTACTATATGAGTAAATCCGTACATTTTATATGTAATTGGAGTGTGTGCTCGCGTTTGACGTCATTTTAGTGCATTGTACACATATTTTATTTTTATAATAAAATCAGTACCATTAGCAAGGCGTTACGATAAACAGTGTTTCATTTTGCATCATATAGTCTCAGTATTTGTGTGGTACTCCCCAACAGCATTTAATCTTGTATTGCACTGCATTACATACTCGTATTTGTATAGTTACGCATACAGCTAATCTAAACGAAAAATTTATCTCGCTAGAGATACAAAGAACGTTCCGTGAATAAAATCAATACATATGGAAACTAATATAATAACCGTTCCGGATTACGTTTCAAACAGTTTCGATCCATTATGTCAACAGAAATTCATATCGTTTAAATTCACTGACACGTTGTGCACAAAGACCTTTTTTTATCAAAGGCTGAAAAAGACACTGGCAACACACTCACGCTGCGCGACTAATTGATAGTTTTTGTATCGAACTTTATTTTTTAGTGATTGGCTCCAGCATCGCCCATGCGAATTATACTTTAATAAATCCAATCCAGATAGGATTTACTAAAGTATAATTAATGTGGGATTTATTACTTGAATTTAAGATACTAAAAAACTATTACTTTTATGAATGCTTTTGTTTTCTGAAAAAAAAAGCCGAGATTATCGGATAAAATATAGCCTAGATCCCTCCAGTCATGTCTCTATAGCGGTTCATAAAGTTTTATCAAACAGACAGACAGACATACACACAACATTTTTATAAATGGTTTTTATATAATAGCTTAAAAGTAACCTACGTTAGGGTGCGTACAGATTAAGTTACGTGTTGTGTAACTTTTGTTTTATAACACGTCCACATTATGTAACGTTGCTTTTCAACATTGCAACATATAACAATACTGTACACGTTTGAATAACAATACAATATAACAATGTTATATGACATTTTCGTATGACATTGTCGTTTGTCGTTGCCCCTCACGAAGCCTCCGTCGCATCTCGAGTTATATAACATTCATGTCACGTTATATAACACGTTTTACTACATTCAGCCTCCACATTACTGAAACATGTTATATATATAATTATAAGTAGTCATATTATATAACATGTTATGTTATATAATTTATACGCACCGTTAGAATCACATGAGTAAATTCTATTTATATTTGTTAGAAGTCAGTTGTTTAAATATGAGAGACAGACATTTCAATTTGTTAAACAGCAAATTTTAAAAGAGCCTATTTTATTTGATCCATATGCCTAACTACATAAAAGAGGTAATGTTCGAGGATCATACAATTCTTAAACGTAAACTATCTCCGGTATTTTATAATGAACTCATATAGTAAAAACATCGCTGATATTAAATAGAAACTTTAATGAAAAAGTATGATATTATGAAAAATATTTTGTTACCTATAAATTTCGAGAACGTAAATTGAAATTTTATTTTTATGGATATGACTTTATTTATATGTCAAGACGTACGAGTAAACTATGTGCATTTAATACACATGTACATATGTGCAAATTGATACGTCCCCGTTGAAAATTTAATAATAACTTATGAATAAACAAGCCAGGGTAGCTCAGGGGCCAAGCGCTCGCTGCAAATTCCACAGTATGCGAGCAACCCGGGTTCGGTCACCGCCGGCAACAATTAAATTATTGATAACAAAAAATGCTAATTTAACACGTGCTCTGCGGTGAAGGAAAACATCGTGACGAAAACTGCATGTCTGAGAAACAAGAAAAAATATTTCGCATACACACGTTTGGGCAGCATGACGACATTTACTTGCCCCGTAAAAACCCTCTGAGAAATAAGAGGAAGCATGTGCCCAGCAGTGGGACCTATATAGGCTGTAACTTTAACTTTTACGAATAAACTAAATGACCCGGCGTCGCCTGGCTAGGATCAATTAATGTGGCGTCATTTATACAGACCATTTATTTTATAAATTTATCGTTTTTAGGGTTCCGTACCCGAAGGGTAACCAACGGGACCCTTTTACTAAGCCAACGCTGTTCATCAGTCCGTCCGTCTGTCTGTCAGCGGGCTGTATCTTAATATCCGTAATAGATACAGTTGAAATTTTTACAGAATGTGTATTCCTGTTGCCGCTATAACAACAAAAGAGACGCGTGTGTGTGTGTGTGTAATTATAATAGTAGTAAGTAGGAAGTTATCCTTCTTTAGCGTAACAAAACAAAAATAACTAAAAATAACTACCTTTTAATATATAGTTATCAAAACCCACGAAAACTTGACTGATAGTTACCCAATGAAGTTGTCGCTTTGAGGTGTCAGTGTGGGCGCGCATTGTGACAACTCCATGGTGTCGTTTTTTGATGGTGGTGTGTGCGCGGGTCGTAAAAAAATCATTCTCATATTTTTCCCAAACGCCCCAAAAGAAGTATAACTTCAATAACAAAAATAAAAATAAATTAAAAATTAAAGGGGGGTCGAGAAATGTGTATTACGATGGTACGTACATAACCCTTTCATAACGCTAGTCCGACTCGCACTTGGCCGGTTGTTTCATTCATTACTCTTTATCCATTCGTGAAGTTTCATTACAGTCATTTCTGCCATCCTGACGATAAGTCCGGACAGACAGCCTAACAGATTTTTTAAATGGACATTCATGTCGTAATACCATGCAAATAACTCAGCTCAATGAAAGGCAGTTATTTCGATACTTAATGACATATATATGTATAGATGTATAGTTTTGTAGACAATACTAGGAACATGCTATTTATATCTTTATATATAAAAATTACGTGTCACGTTGTTTGTCTGCGATGAACTCCTAAACTACTGAACTGATTTCAATGAAATGTTTCACAACGTGTGCAGTTTGGTCCAACTTGAGAGATAGGGTAGTTTTTATCCCGATAAGTGACCCTCAATTTTATTGTTGTGAATTTAATGATTTTTTTAGGACACATGGTCGTCGGAAAAGGCAGAACAACGTCTGCCTGGTTAGCTAGTATTTATATAAAATGTAATAATGTAAGTTAATTAAGTTTAAAAAAAGCATCCGCTGGTTTTGTTGCCTTACCATAATATTATAATAATAATAAGTTTTTTATTTCCAAAAGGTAGTACAACCAGAAATTTGCTTAACACTTAATAAAGCTAATTTGGTATATATATTTGAAACATAGCATCTGCAGCCGAACTAGGAGACCTGTGCATCAGCTGTCAGCGCCATATCCCCACCGTTAATTTACATAAATATCAGGATGCAAGCCAAAGTTAATTAATTAATATTGTCTAACGAATTTGTACCTCATGCTTACATGCCCTAGGTACAATGAAATTTAATGGATCATATGTTATGTTCCATATGCTAAGTTATTATCTACTTATACCAAGGCACAAACAAGAAAATAATTTATACCTTTGTTCAGAAGTGGCCTTGATGGGCTTTTAATGATGACAATCAATGATTTTATATATAAAATTATAATATACTATTGTATACACTATTTATTTATAATGACTTGGTATGAGATGAGGGAGTTGATCCTACAGACACGAATAACAATTTTTAATATTTTTGTCTGTATGTCTGTTTGTCTATTCGCGTTGTAATGACACTTCACAAGCATATAGAGAACAATGCCAGGAGGTTCTATATTTAATCGGAAAACGTGGAGGTATTTTTGTTGGAGAAACTTAAATCGTTGATTATCTTAAACCGAAATAACACGTTAATACATCCTAACCAGGCGTAGCCCGGGCGTTTATGAAATAAATGACAATATTTAAGATCAAAAAATAATGTCACCATTTATTTATTTTAAATGATTAATGGCACATTTTCTCCAAAGTGGCACGATTTAGAGAAATTAATAGCCTAAACAACACTTTGAGATACGCTGAACCGCCGCCCCGTTAATTAAGACCAGGACGCGTTCAGGAGACTGACACTGTAACATAATGTGCATCGTGCCTCTATATATAAAGCTTCAGAATTAATTACACGTCATGAAAATCGAACGTCATACCATATTACGGTGCAACGTAATGTTTAAACGGCAGTAGCAGGGTGCGGAGCGCGAACTCAAAAAGGCGTTGGTTCCGCCATTAACTACTGTTGTGAACTGCTCTTAACACAAGCATTTTAAAAGTGGTTAAAGGTTATAAGTATTGTTAATTGGATTGATAGTATTTTAAATAACAATAATAATTAAAAGTAAATCCCCTAACGGATAAATCAGGCGCAAATAGATAAGAATGAGTGAGTTCTTTAGTGCTGCACGCGCTATTTCCGCGTTGTTATCTGCTACATAAGCGATATTAAAAAAATCATATTAGAAATAATTGTGATGGATATTCTGTTAATATTAGAATTTATTTTTTAACGTCTCCGTTGGTCCATTAGTTGTAGTATTGCGACTCCTGATCGTGAGGACCGGGTTGGAATCCCCATTCGGACCAAAAAATCAGTTATTGAAGTTTTCTGCCAAGAAATTCTCAGCAGCTGCCCGGAGTATGGGAGTTGGCAGTATCTCACCCCCGTGCCTCGGAAAGCACGTGAAGCCGTTGGTCTTGTGCCTGATCTCTCTCCTGTCGTGTCGGTTTACCGTCCCACCGGACTATTAGGGTGAGGGAATAGAGAGTGCACCTGTGCTTGCACTTAAACTTGGGCACTATAATCCTGTCCTGCGCCGATTCTAGTTTCCGTTAAGGCTGGCCGCCGTGACTGAAATTCGGTCTGGAGAACATTAATAACAAAGGCAAGCAAAGTATAAGTAGCTGTGCCAGTTATAATATATAGTGAACTGCTATATTAAGTGACGGTTTACCACGTGCTTGACGGGAAAGAATAATATAGCGAGGAAGCCTGCGTAACTGAGAAACAATATATTTCGAAGACCTGTAAAGTCCACTAATACGTACCTGGAACAGTACAACGAGGCTAATTTTTTTATAACATTCTTATAAATGAGAGGATGCCTGCACCCAGCAGTGGGACGTATATAGTTGGTAACTTTACTTATTAATCTATTTAACATGTATTTATTTATTTATTTAAAAATTTTATTGCACTTAAGATGTAGAATTGGCGGACTTGATGCCTTTAGGCATTCTCTACCAGTCAATCACAAGCTTAACAGAGAAACTTAAGTAGGTGCCATAAAAACTTGAAAATATATACGTGAATGTAAATATAGACATATATATATATATATATATATATATATATGCTTTGATATATAAATAAATATATATATATATATATATATATAACTACAAATAACTTAAATACTCGCAATATACCCTTTACATGATACATAAACATACATAATTTTAAACAATACATAATACATACATTTAAAGCCTACTTACATACAAACATATTATACAAAAACAACTTAAGTAATTTATAATACATTTATGCAGAAACATTTAAATAAAAGGTCAGTTGCTGAAAGAAGAAAGGTAGTGATCAGTCACCATTCTTTTAAAGGCTGCAACAGAAGTTGGTTTCCTGATACGATTAGGTAATTTATTCCATAGCCTTGTGGCCTCAGCGGCGAAAGACTGAGACATAAATTTAGTACGGCAGTATTTAATTTAATAATAAAATAACATATTAATAAATTATACATATTGCACCGTGTTGTGGGGGTAGAAGAATAAAGAGAGCCAGAATGATGACTGGCTGTGGGGCATTCCATCTGTAGCTTTCTTTGTATAAAGTGGCCTGCAGATGAACTTGGACTGCAATAGCTACTTACCATCAAGTTGACTGTTAATTCGTTTGTCACTTCAGTTTTATAAAAAAAAATCAGTACCTGGGTATAATTATTGCTACTATGCCTTTGTATCAAAATATAATAAACACCACACCGATGTCGAAAACAGGGAAGTACTTTCAAACGCTGTGACGTGTAAACAAAGGGTTGTAAAGTAAAGAGATAAAAGCCATTCAGTTATAGGCAGCCTTTCAAAATCATTCACTTGCATTAAGCGCTGTATTTTTACTAAAAAAGTATGAATAAAAATATCTTTCTCAATACAATTTTATCAATCAAATGCAAATAGGAATTATTATATACTAGGTGCATACCCCCGATGTTTATTTGTTCATCATTATCATATTTAAATGGCAGAGCTATTCTGCAGCTATTTTATGGTTGTAGCACCAATGGGTCGGCTCGAACGAGGAGGAACCACGTTCTCAATGAATACCAGAGTAAAGTAACAGCTTAATGCTGCTGTGTTTCTTATGGTGAGTGTAGAGAACCAGAGACCATTTTTACTGGAAACGAGGCATTCCATCTTAGTCCTCGGGGATGGCAACGCATTTGCATTTTGATTTTTAATCAACGATAGATGAAGATGTCTATGGGTATCGCAATCCACATATCATCAGTTGGACTGTGTGCTCGTTTGTCACCCTTATTCTTAAAAAAAAACTTTACAGCGTTCACAGTCCCATGCTGAACATAACCTATCTACAGACTATCTCAAAAGGGGCATATTAGCCATAGTAGTGCGACGGCAGATTTATTTACTTTCTAGTTGATATATATATATATATATATATATATATATATATATATATATATATATATATATATATATATATATATATATATATATAGGAAGATGCTGCTGTCCATCGCGTGGTTTATTTCCCTATGCTACCTTTTACGACACCCGCGGGAAGATATTATGTGGTAGCGGATATTCTTAAATGTCTTATACGCGGTCCATCTTGACGTACATCCCGCCAAGGTCATGCTCGATGCACGATGCAAAACGACAATGAACAGGCTTGACGTACGTTACTTGACGTAGGTCATGCACGATGCACGATGTAAAACAACAATGAACAGGCTTGACGGGACGTACGTCAAGATGGGCCGTGTATAAGACGTATTACACCGGCGTCACACGGTTATTTGTTTTATTAGTTAGGCCGGTAAATAACTTAAATATATTATGTGTTAATTCTGCGAACATTACATTTGAAATAGATGAGGCTTTACTAAATGACTGTCATGACTGTACATGTTGGCACCAAATTCACTCCAAATAATATAATAATGTCTTATTTGAATTCTGCAAAAAAACTCAATATTGTATGTGTGAGAAAACAAACTTTTACTCATTTTACCGCGTTTAATTTACTTACCTTGATGAAATTTTTTAATTACCGAAGTTTCGCACGCTTTACATCACCCATGGTCACGGCGGAATTGAGCTTCTGATGCCATAGTTGACGCAGGTTACCTTCAACTTTTAAATATTAAATTTCGTTGGATCTACGCAGCACTTATTGCATGCCTAGCGCAAAGCGCGAAGGTATGTTCTACTAGCGCCTAAAAATCAAGATTCCAAAGTTTTGTCGCATAAAATCTAACAATAATATTGAACATATATATTATATAAAAAGCACATTGTCAGAAAGATAAATGATTGTTGAACTTATTAATATTTTTTTAAATAGATTAATTGCTATTTTTATATAAAAAAGTGGTACTAGTGGCTAATGGTGTAGATTTATCAAGGCCGCATGAAATGGTAAACACGATAACTTTTGAAAATATGAATTAACTTTAATTAACTTAATCTATTTTTTAATCTCTTCATCTATCATTTGGGAAGTCATGCAATGTAAATGGGAGTATAATTTTGTTTTGTTTACTTATAATTATTTTTTTCTGCTATGAAATGTCGAAATTTCCGGTGTTTTAACAGTCTTGTAATAATTTATTTTTTGTAAATAGACTGCGGCAGTCTGACTTTGTTTAGCGTTAACTGCCGTCGTGAGTGGATAATGTATTGGTTGTTTGTAGCGGCTCAAAAAGATCGCTGTACAAATACAAAACATTCCAACAACCAAATTTCATACATACTTGATTACTATAATAATCAGAGATTTTTATTAAAATATTTTAAAAGTACAGAATAAATAATAGTACTTACGTACTGCAAGTAAGTAGGATGTATGTATTTAAGTATATTTATATTTAAATACGTATTGGACTTTATGGAGATACATGAATGACGATATGATGATCATATGTGCATTATGAGTCGTGCACTTTTGGATTTTCCAAACTTTGACATAAAATTATTGGAAAATTGGAAGTATAATAATAAGGTTATTGGTGAAAACTTGTGTTTATTTAAACTATTTTAAAATAATTTAATTTCCCTATAATCATATTAAACGTAATTTTTTAATGCGCTTAGGGCATGCACAATTGGATTGACCAATAGTTTTATTTATTTACAGTATTAAATTTAATTTTATAAATTATGTGATCAAGCAGATGGTAGCGGTTAAATTGAAATCGATTCATCATTAAGGTAGGAATCGCTGTTCTTTTGCGACGTTTTGTGACCTATCAAATCTGGTAATAGTTTAACAGTCCTATACTGACAGTGACACATATTGCAGACTTCGCAAACAATTTGTTTTTAAATTCAAATTTATTAGGTATTGTATTTAATACTAGGTTAAATGAAAATTATGTATTATTTATTTCGTTGTTCATTTCTATTTATTATATATTGTGTTGCGCAATCAGATGCAAAATTGTATTACGTTTCATAACCAAGTTCGCATGCTAACGAAGCCCGTGTCAGCAAGCGCTATAATTTGCTTTCCATTGAGTATGTAATTATAGTTTCGTTACGTTCCTCTTTTTGGTAACAGGCACAAAGAGTTCACTATACAAGTCAACATAATTTGTATGGAAATATTAACTTTTATTCTTTGATGCTAGCAATGAAGTTTTTCAAAAGTGCTTGTATTAAGTTTTTCATATTATATCAAAAAGGAACAATGGCATCAATTTTCAAAGCGAATTCATTTGATGTGTCATAAATGAATACATCATTATGTTTTCATTAAAATGAGACACAAAATAAAGTGTTGTTGACGACAGTAAACCGCATCGCGCTCATAGATCACACCTATTTTCATCAGGCTTTTATTAGCTTGACTTGTAATGTTTGTTATGTATATTATAATCACAATAGATCTTAGAGATCGCAGATTGGTTTATACCTATCTTAGAACTGCATATCTGCTTGCACAAATTTAAAATAATGTTGTAGTGTTGAAGAAATAATTTAAAATTAAAAATTTTGTACAGCCGACTTCAATATAAGTTATTAAGAATAACTCAAAAACTATTGGTCTGACCTTGATCAAATGTGAGGACCACACGAGTACTATCAGCTTTCATATAAAAAAAAATCATCGAAATCGGTTCACCCAGTACAAAGTTATGAGTTTAGACATAAAAAAACATACAGTCGAATTGAATACCGTCTCCTTTTTGGAAGTCACCAGAAAATAGATTATTTTAGATTATAGCGCGCGGTATGAAAAAAGGGCAGTAGAATCGAGCGTTAACAAAAAGAGAAGCCGTTATGGTTTTCGTCTGCGCAACATAGTCGCGCATCTCACTTTACTCTCTCTTTCCTCACTCTCTTTTTCTTTCTAAATATGTGTAAGGCGTCGTGGGGCTACAATAAGAGCGTGGCCACTGTTTCTATAATTTGACTACATTATTTACAATAATATTATACAATATCAAACATCAATTTGTGGAGTTTTAAAGATTTAAACTAAGATTTTACTTGTATCTGCTGATTTTTATATTATGGCAAAGACATGAAAGAATATAAATTGTTCTTATGTTTCTAAGCAACTCGATATTCTATTTTTTTCTCTCTTCCATTTTGGTACTTCTTTGTAAAGGGTGCGTTATCTATTAAATATAATATATTTACTCAGTTCCCATTATTTGAGTCCTTAAATTAAACAAATATATTTATATAGAGTGATGTGAATAAAGTTAACAAAATATTATCAGTGTATTTAATAATGAAATTACTATTCACAAAACGAATAATGTAGTATAAGTCGTATATTCAACAATTTATATAATATATTTTATGAAATCTACTTTTTTTAAATAAGGGTGACAAACGAGCACACAGTCCACTTGATGGTAAGTGGTTGCTGTGGCCCATAGACATCTACATCTATCTTCGTTTGCGAATCAAAATACAGATGCGTTATCAGCTGTGAAAGTTAAGATCTCTACACTCACCATACGAAACACAGCAGTGTTAAGCTGCTATCTTACGCTGGTATTCTGGTATTCTGTGAGAGCATGATCCTTCCTCGGTCGAGCCGACCCATTCGTGCTACAACTATATTATTAACATAACTGCAACATGGCTCTACCACGTATAAAATCTACTAAAATCAATATATGAGTTCATTTACTTTCTTTGCTTTTCATTTGTCAGGTAAGTAAACTTCAGTCACGCGTCGGAGCTTATACACATTTTTTTAATTTATTCTTACCTATACCTACCTACTACCTAGGGTAGGGCTCTTTATCTGCCTAGGAGACCGTGTGGGTAAGCCACGTTCTAACCTATTCCTCCCGCCAAATAGTAAAACAGCAAGCAGTGCTGGCAATGCTGTGTTCCAGAGTGAAGGGTAAAGAGAGCCTCTATTATTCCAGGTGTTGAGGCATTGCATCTTAGTTCTCACAGGTGACAACACGTCTGAAGATTTTTTGTTTAAAGTTGGCTACAAATGTCCATGGACTACAGTGGCCACTTACTGTCAGTTGTCACATCCATGCTTCTATTGTTATTTTGTCAATTTAATTTAAGAAAAAAAACATGTGTGCAGTTCACACGGGGTAGGAGTAACACCTTCAGAAAATTTACTCCGAGAGAATGAGACGAATGTAAATTATCAGGAACAGTTTATATAATTAAGATATAAATACATTTATATTAAACACTGTATACTATTCTATCTCATTCTCTCTCCGGCTAAATTCTATAGATGTATATGTTTGTCTCTTTTTAGTGTCGCTTTTTCGTTTCATCGAGTTTCAAATCACAACGATTACAAAGAATTTCACTTCAAAAAGTGGAATTCATCATGATACCAGTCTATCACAAGTTCATTGATGAATATATACCTTTCGTATAGACTGCCACAAGTTGGAGCAAAGCATGTCTCGTAGGTTCGTCACTCAATCTAGTTGGTGGTCGCCGAACTTCTAATACATTTCCTCATTTTACTTTTATATACCGTCCAATTGCCACTTCAGCCAACTGATCCGCTAGGCTATGTCAAAAATTTAAATTTAAATTTTAAAGTGCAATTAATAAATAGTAAATGTACTAGGCGTGTGGTCATATGAGGTCAAACAAGCATGCAACAGGGCAATCACAATGGTCAGAGGTGGTGCAAATTCTGCTAGTACTAAAATAGCAACAAATCGATATCGATTGCGCTGTCCTACTGACTCAATTAAGCACAACGAGCTAAAGTACAGATTAATTGTATTTCAGAGGTCAACGATATAAAGTTGCAACGATGCAAAGCTATACTGCTGAGTATTTAAAATCTTCAAAACAATGCTTGGGTGCGACTTTATGTAATTAGAAACTGTACAAAATAAAGTTTAATTCTGTATCAAGGTCAAAGTCAATTCAAATTCAGGTCAAAGTGAGTTAATTTTTATATGATGTAAGCCTTTAAAACTCTTATTAACGTTGGAATCTACAAATTATGATAAAATGATAAAATTGGTGTTTAACATTGAAAAGTACATTGATCATTTTATTTCTTCGAGCACGTGGTAAATCAGCACTTAATATTGCATATATCACTTAAATCGTCAGAAAACCTGCACGTCTGAGAAATAAGAAGAAAAAATATTTCGAAGACATGTAAAGTCCACCAACACACATTGGGGCAGCGCAGTAGATACTTTCTTGCCCAAAAACCGTCACAGAAATGAGTGGAGGCCTGTCCTGCAGACCTGCCTGCAGTGGGACGTATATTGGCTATTTCTTTTTAACTTTATTACTTTGACAAATGAAAAATAATTAAGTTGAAATTTAAAATACACTAAGGAGAAATTGCCTAAGAAGAGTAAGGCCTAATTTCTAACATGGAAACTAATAGTAAGCTTTTGTATTTTGATTCAAATCTCAAACCCAAGCCATACAATGCACTTCTATAATGCTAATAAGGGTGATATGATTAGCACTTTGGCCTCTCTTTTTGTAATTAGGGACAATTTTCCTTGTCGCGCTATTTTATAAAATTGAAGAAACAAAAGAACTTACAAATCACTTGATGGTAAGAAGCTACTGCAACCCTGCTCACCTGCAAACTTCATACAAAGAAAGCCAAAGATGTCACCTCTGAGGATTAATACTGAATGTCTCACAGCCTGTGATTATATTTATGTGATTATCCATAACAGCCTTATGGTAGGTTGCGGACCGCGGACTCTAAAGGTCGTGGGTTCGAATCCACCATTCGACTAATTTCGTAAATCACCACGTGATCTTCTGGTTCAAGGGAATATTAATAGTATTAATATCATTAATATTATTGCTAGTAACTTATAAAAAAACATTTACTAGCTCCCTATATTCTTCAGTCCGGAATGCAGCCGTTCAAGCACTGCTATATAGCGGTAGATGTAGAGTAGGTAGGGGTAGGGGAAAGTGTGGTACCTACCCAGTAGGGCTCGTAGGCCGAAAAGGTGTCCTACCACCTAGAAAACAGGTTGGCAATCGGATTGCCAACTGCAGTGCCAGACGTATCTTCTACTCGTAATACTAAATACGTAATCTTCGATACTGCCGCCTGTCGTCCGTCAAAATTTTGTCTAGCATAAACGACACCCACGTGACGAAATCCATTTCGACCCGTAGGTGTAGTAAAGACGACTAAGGGAACATGCCATAAAGATTTTAAGGCTTCAAGAGCCATATATATATATATATATATATATATATATATATATATATATATATATATATATATATATATATATATATATATATATATATATATATAAAGTCGTATATATATTGATTTTGGATATATAAGTATACTATTTCTATAGTAAGTTACCTACTAACTACTCATAAAAAGCTTTTCTGTTGAAATACCTGCACTATACAACGTGCTATGCATCATACAGTTTTAAATAAAAATTCTGCACAAAATTATTTATTGATGTATTATATTATTACAATATTTTTATTACTTGTGTGACAATAACCACTAAATAAGGGAAGTTGAAGCTACTCACAATTATACGTACCGCCTGTGCCACTCAGTTGTTTCTCGTAATGTTTTCTCGCTTTGTGGTATTCAAATGGAATGAAACACCCCGAGCGTCAACGTTATTATCAGTCAATTACACAACAAAGCTTTCAAACTGAAGGGATACGTAATTTGCTTTGGGGTGGTGGTTTTTGTATTTAAGCGATATTATTATCATTTTAATGTAAGAATATGAAAAGCTTATTTCTTACACTAAATATTTGTTACAATTTTTAATTTTGCCGTTCTTATCAGTTCCTCCAATCTGAGAAGAAGACTGTGATATCACTTATGATATTATTTTATTTTTTAAAAGCCAAAACAACATTACATGTACTATAGGCCATGCACGCAAGTATTGCGAAAAACCTTTTTTTGTATGAGACACTGGCCAGTTATAACTTGAAAAGAAATATTATTATCTGCGTAATCTATAAGGTTTTCTCATCTGGTTGGGCTGTTTAAATATATAATTGTAAACGAAAGATGAAAATATACATAAATATCAATAAAATAAAATAAATGCATAAAAATATATGAATAAATAAAAACCCAACCAGGAAGCCCTCGGCACACCAAACGGCCGAGGGTTAGGGGGAAAGGCAAAGAAACCGGTGGACGATGCGGGCCGTATCGAGGAGCACCGCCTTCTGCAATTGAGCCTGGAGCGGTCCGTCACGGATTCCCAGTCGCCCCAGATGACCTGAGAGGCTGAATGGGATTAGCCCGTTCACAGAAACGACCACAGGAATAATTTCGGTCGGCAGACCACCCCGCATGTCGGTCACCTCGTGAGCCTGGTATAGATATTTTGTCAACTTAGCTGTTTCGGCTTTCACGAGGTTCTCGTCATAAGGAATGGTAATGTCGATTAAAAATATCCTTGAATGTGTCCGGATCATTACGACAATATCAGGCTTCTTCGCAAGAATAGTCCTGTTTGTGATGAAGGCTCGGGGTCCCATTAGAGCCTGGTGCGGTAATTTTCGAGCACCGCTTCCGGCAAGTACTTATAATATGGCAGTTTCCGATCCACGAGACCGTATTTCAAAGCGAGCTCATGGTGTAAAATCCTGGCTACTAAGTTGTGTCTGTGCAAATACTCAGAGTTAGAAAGCGCCGAACAAACGGAGATGACATGCCTAAGTGACTCACGGGGATGGCGTCAAGCTCGACAGATGTCGACGGCGTCATTCTTTAGGATGTATTTCCGTAAGTTGTTGGTCTTAATAACCTGATCCTGTATCGCACAGACAAAACCATCGGTTTCCCCAAAGAGGTCACCAAAACGTAGCCAGTGGTGGGAGCCAGCTTCGTCTACGAAATTGTAGTTGTAGAACTTCCCATGGAGCTCCTTCTCCTTCCGTACGGTTTCCCGGTCGAAAATGCACTGTATTGCTGGGTCTTGCCATTGCTCGTTGGCTAAGGATAGAGGAATAAGCCCTTTATCCAACGAAATGACGTCTCTGTAGAATGGATCATCCGATCTCGCCAGAAAGTAATTACGGAGGCTGCACTCTGTGTGATTATGCAAGGTGAGAGCGCTCAAAACGCCGCGCCCACCATGTTTCCGCGGCAAGTACAGCTTCATTACTGACGATCTCGAAATTTTCCTCTACATATCTTAAAGATTTAAATTGACATAATAGTGTATTTCATTCAAATACGGATATAAGCGTCGAGAAAATGTTCACACTATATTTTTTTTAAAGATTTTATATTAAAACGTACGAATCGTTTGATAGACTTTATACTACCATAAATAACTATAATATACTCTATAATTTACTAGTAAGCCGTCGTCTTATAGAAATTGACACGTTACAACACATAGTATGTAGTAGTAGTCATGGTAATCTTATGTAGACATAGATATTATTTACTTAGCTGTTTGCATTTGCATCCACAATATCTTCTTTGCTTAGTCTGGAGGTAGACTGGTAGATAATGTCCTTTTGCATTAAGTACGCCTTTTTGTAGGGTAAGGTGGGACACAGTGTTACAAAAAAAATTAAATGTAGTGAAGAAATTATTACTTTAATCAACTTTTAACTGGAATGGATATTAACTTTAATAGTCTCTTCTTACTTATAATTGTTTAAACTTAACTATTATTAGCAACAATCTACTTAAATTGGCACGTTAATGAGATCAGTCGTTTGTAACAATGAGCCCCGCATCTGGGGTACTCTGTTACAGGGTAAGGGGCATAATGTTACAACATTAAAATAATAGAAAACAATCAATGTCGGTAATGGTTTTCTGGGGAACGCCATTGCCGGAGGTAGTGATGATCCCGTTGCAGATACTGCACAACACGTAGTAACCAGTGTTCCTCTTTCGGCGCACGTTTCTTTATTCACCTGTTTAGCTCCCTTTGCTGGAATATTTTTTTAGGTTTTTGAACAGTAGTTGTTCGGTTCATCCAAACAGTAGAATCTGCTATCGTCTGCGAAACTAGGGCATCGCTGTATAACATCTTCCAAATTGCTGATGAATATATCACGCTATGCCGATTGAATGATGTTGCGCGCGTCAAGCTGCAAGGTTGCGGTTTTCTCAACTTTAAATCTGCATGCAGTGTTCTAAATCCGTATAACTAATCGACTCCTGCCATCTTTTTATCTTTCTAGTATTTTGTAATCATGAAATTCACACGTATTTCATTTGCTGCCTTTCGAAGACTCATCCCACTTTCAACCGTCAGAATTGATTTTCTCGTATCATTTTCAGTATGGAGTCCGTAATCCGTCTTCCTCTTACGATTTCGCACAATTTTCCTATAGACCTTCAAAAGAACAAGAATTAGCTCATTGAGGCTCATTGTTACAATGTCACACAGTGCCCCGTAACATAGTGCCCCAGGCGAAGCAATCAGAAAAATAAATTCAAATGAGCCTTTTAGGTTATATTTACAAACAAATATATAACGATATAATTTGACACTAAATATACAATAAACAGAAAAAATAACAATCACTTACCTAAATGCAAAACCTCAGAGAAAAAATAGAAAACTTTAACATGATTTTTTTCACGTTTTATCACCCAAATTCGATTTTTGTTAGATAACTCTCCAACGCGGTACAACCTGGGGTAACGACAACTGTATTAAGTTAACTGCTACTTCGACAAGCGAATACGCTTGTCAAAACGGTATACCAATATTAAAAAAAAATAAAGATAGGGACGGAGATATGTGCATTGTAACAGTGTGCCCCATGTAACACTATGGCCCACCTTACCCTACATGGTGTGCAAATAAACCATAAATAAATAAACACTATTCATCTGTAACGACCTAACTTCCATAGTACAAATTGCGATATAAGTAGAATATATCTTCATATGGCTTAAACCAAATTTCATCGCTCTTTGCTAGAAAATTCCAACATTTGCACAAATACTTTACATTGTGTTGTTATTTTCTTTTAAAAAAAATATTTTTCTGCATTTAATTTACTTAAAGTATGAAAATTTCGAGCGCTTCTGAATACCTCTATGATCTTACTAATTTTTTTATAAACAGTTAAAGATGACACATGAGCTCACAGTTCACATGTAGAAAAATAATCTAAGATTTGTAGTTTCCATAAAAATGATTATCTAAATACTGATTGACTTTTTTACCATCTTAAAAAACTTGGATGTAATAAAACGAAGTGATTTTTAAAAAACATATTGAATGTAATACGCGAACGAAGTAGAAGGCGATATTACATAAATTATTTTCTTTTTTTATCGTTACAGCTTATTAAAGTCCACAGTTGAATGAGGCCTCCGTTATAGATTGCCTCATAGGGTAAGCGGGTTGTAGCTGCAGTTTTTTAATTATATTCTTTATTAGGAAGACGCTGCCCATCTCCTAATTTGTTTACTTCTATCACCTCTTACGACACCCACGGGATTTTATGGGGTGGTGGATATTCTTATACCGCCACTAACGGTAACGTGACGATAAAGGCCAATTCTCCCTACAACAGTAAAACGAGAAGGCCCATGTCCAGGTGTTACTCCAAACGATTATAATATAACGGTATGACCTAGCACTGTATAAATAATTAGTATATATCTGCCCCAATTAATTAATTTATGCCTTATAGGAAGTGCGTGATGACAGTAGGTCAAACAAGCATGCGACAGGCCAGTTATAATTACTGAGTTTATGGGAAATTCTGCAGGTATTTAAATAGGAGCCAATCGATATCGATTTCTGTGCCACTTAACGAATTTAACGGAACGAGTTAAAATGCACATTAGTTGCATTAATTTAATAGGTCAACAATATAAACATACGTACGCACTGTCGCACGCATGCACCAACGTACGCACACACACACGCGGGTTAATATAGGTGATATAACAATAATAACAATAATAAAGCTTTTTAGTTGTCTCAATTCTCACTTGGTTGTAAAAAATGTACAAGAAATATCATCACAAAAACTTAGAATCATTCTCAAGTAACATAAAAGTAATAAGACAAACTGGCCTGTGACTCAGCTATGTGGTGATTTCAGGTTAGCGCTGGTATGTTGCCACTGATATTATTGTTAAATACCCGTTCTAACTTAATATTATAGCAAACATTTTAGATAAGTCTATAATTGTAATTATGACATAGAATGTAACTAACTTACTAGTTATATAAATATAATAAATTATTTACTTTTACCGGTTAATATTAATGATTACATCTTAGTTTAGATAAATGTAAAAGAAATTCAAAAATAACGTATGAGAAGCGTCTGTTTCAAGCTTACTAACATTTAACACCAATATTTATGTTAGGTTAGGTAACCCCCCCGATCGGGTTCACGCCTTGTCGCGGCAGGGGGGCTTAGTAGCCGTGGCTTAGTCTCCCACGGTGAACAAAGAGGAACCCCTTGGCGCGCCCGTGGTGTAGGGCCGGCCCAAGGTGGCCACTCTGAGTGGGCTTGGCGAGCCCACTTCGGATGTGTGTCGGTGGGCTCCGGTGAGAGGGGTGTCCTGTCCCCCTACCGCTGCATCCGAGGTGGAGTCGCAGAGGAAGAGGAGTGTTTGTATGGCGATGCGCCACTCACCCTATCCTCCGCGACTCTGACGGGGCCGCACCGTTGATGCGGTGGTGGTGGGGCCGCGGGGGGAAAGGAGTGTCGGTATTGCGAGGCGCCGCTCTCCCTACCCTCCGCGGCTGAAACGTAGTTGGCGGTGGAGCCAGAGACCAGATCCGCTGCTGGGGTCGGGAAAGCGGGTGCTACTAAGCACTCGATTTTTCTGGCCCCATGGCCTCCGCGTATTAGACTCGGGGGGTCCGATACGCAGATGGAGTTGTAAGCGTGGAGGAGGGCGTGCCTTGAGTTCCTGGTGCGCCTTTCCTGAGAAGGAGAATGGGGAGGAGAGGTCCTCCCCATAATAAAGAGAGATGAGAGATACAAAGAGAAGGGGCTGCCATGGGGCGGCCGGCGCTGGTGGGGCCTCGGATGTGTGCGAAATCGTTCCCGTGGCCCTGCCAATATGCGGCGAAAGAGGCACACAATGGGGTTTTAGCCGGTGCGAGTCCGACATAACCCGTCCTTGCCCCCGCGAGGCGGGTATGCGTAGGCATTTCCCCATGTTAAAAAAGTAATAAAAAAAGGTTAGGTTATTTCCCGTGTGGGGTTGCCAGTCCTCCCATCGGGCGCGTTCCAGGTGGACGTTAGGGGAACGCGAGCCAGGTATGGGTGGTAGCGGGAAACTGCTGTGGACCAAAACTGGCCAAGTATGGGCGTACCCGTGATTCCATCAGGATCAGAAATAGCCGGGGTTTAATACCCTAAGAGACGGGCCTTCACAAACTTTTCGTTGCTCCCGGTACCGCTCTTTGATAAGAGTGGACACGGAATGTAACACACGCGGCGTTGTGCCAAGCGCACCCATGCTGGGTGACCTCGTGCGGTAATGAGCCAAGCGCAGGTATGCCGGATAACCTGTAAGCCCGACCATCTTCGCTGGTTCGGTGACGAATCGGGCTCCATCACCATCTAGGGGTGGGGGTGTAGAGAGGGTGCCCCACCATACGCTCTATTGAGAACAGGCAGGGCTTTGTTGCAGTGCAATGGGGTCCTCTGGCCATAGTGTGCTGCTATGTCTCTCCTAATAGGTCCCTTGCCGACTACGAGGCGTACCTAGATGAGGTGGCGAATTGTTTTCGAATGTTAAACTCGTCCGTTGATCGGTCTAGGAGATTTTTACGCCCACACAAGGGCTTGGGGCAACTTCAGAGATGATCCCAAGGGAGATACAGTGATGGTATTGGCGTTTGGGCTGGATATCTGAATAATGAATCAGGGGTCCGTAAGCACATGTGTGTGGTGGTAGGAGGAGTCCATTGTAGATCTTAGGTGAGCAACTCCTCCTGCAATGCAAAAGCTGTCGGGCTCGCGAGTGGCACAGGAGGCGATCACATTGTCTAAAACCACCTCATCGTATTCGATGTCGCTCTTCGACAGCCCAACAGTAATCCCAGTCGCCAAGAGAGTAACCCACCGCGGAGTTGATGTCTTAATCGGTTCGATCGAGACAAGCTCGAAGTCGCCACCAGCGGCGCGTCCTGGCCAGAAAACGCCAAAGAAGTTCAGTCGGATCCTGAAGTGGAAGCGAACTAGTTTCGAAGTACAATGGTGCGAATTTGCGACCGATCGATGCTCAGTACCACCGCCCCAAGCGCAGAGCAATGTACTGGTGGTCAGCAAAAATCGCACGGCTCCATGCTCTCTGCTTGTAGTGCCGGCGCCAGTACGCTAGAGCACGAAGGAGAAGACGGCGAGCTCCGGCTGAGCCAGACTCTATGGGGCATACCGAGCGGCTACAAAAGCGCTACAATTTGGCATTAGCAACGCCAGATCATGGTCCTGGAAAGAGCTTCTGGAGGGACTCAACAAAGAACCCTGGGGGCGCCCATACAGAATGGTGCTGGGTTATCTCTGGCCCTGGTCACCCCCTTTGACGGAGACTCTCTCTCTCTCTCTCTCTCTCGGTATTATCGGGAACTACTTGCATGACAGTTAAATTCTGTACATGGGGCGAGATGGTAGAAAGATCCGGAGGGAGATCAAACGTGGGATTCCATAGGGCTCGGTGCTGGGTCCATTACTGTGGAACCTCGCGTACGATGCGGATCTGCGATTCGACCTTCCCGCTGGCGTAAATATCGTTTGCTATGCCGACGACACCTTGGTGATCGCCAGCGGGGTAACTTTCGAGAGGACCAACGAGCTCGCCGAGCTTGGGGTGGAAGTCATTGGCGCCAAAATCCACGAGTTAGGTTTAGAAATAGCGCCTCACAAGACAGAGCCCTATGGTGTCATAAATTACCACGGGGCAGGGAACCACCCGATTAGTGCGTCCGCGTGTGTAGGTTCGAAGTTAGAGCAGGGAGGTACATGAAGTACCTCCACCCGGACAGTCGCTGGGGTTTTCAAGAACACTTCGAGCGCCTAGTCCCTCGGATGGAAAGGGTGGCGGGTACTATGCATAGATTGCTGCCCAATGTAGGGGGACCGACGGAGGAAGTACGTCGCCTCTATGAGAGTTATATGGTCCGTAGCTCTGTATGGAGTACCTGTATGGGAAAAAAGCTGGCCATCCGACGCTGTAGAACCAAAATCTACGCGACATGGTGCACTCGACTCGAGGAGCGCTATGAACGGAAACGAATCATTGGAGCAATCCTGCCGGTCTTCGAAGCCTGAATGCAGCGACGAGCAGGAAGAATCACAACAGACTTACACAGTTAATTATCGAGCATGGGTACATCATTGATTATCTCTGTAAGATCGGACACGACGGCGAACTGATTTCACTGTGGTGGGACCAGGACTCCGCTTTCCATACGCTCGCAGTATGCCTAGCGTGGAAACGGGAGCGGAAAATCTTGGTGAAACGCATCAGACTGAACCTCTCCCTGCCAGCAGTCGTGTCGGCGATGCTGAGCGGGAATTTGTCGAAGAGGGCCGTAGCCACCTTCTGTGAATCTGTCATTATTCAGAAGGAGGCTTTTGAGCTGGATCGGGAGAGGGTGAATCTCGCGCGGAGACGACATCGCCAAGGCGTTCGTTACAGCCCTCCTCTAGAAAACGGTGTTCTCTTACCAGAAACGGGGCCTGTGGGGTTGCAGACGCTCGGGGCGTCGGGACCTTGAACGTCTAGTGAAGTAGCTCCCGAAGAGGTCGATCACTCGGAAGTGATCTCGAGACATGATAGCACTGCAAGGGTGCTGGGGGCAGCAAGTATTGCCCCCGTGACGTGCTATTAGTGTAGCAAAGCGATGGAGGGTCCCCGGTTGCGTTCCGAACGGAGATCCCGGGACCCCTCGTATACGCTAATGGTGACCAACCTGGGGTTTTAGCCGGTAGGAGACCGGCATAACCTTTTAGTTGCCCCCGCAGCGGAAGGTATCCATGAGGGTTTCCCCACGAAATAAAAAAGGTTAGGTTATTTCGATGCTAAAAAATTATGGTAGGATGATAAATAATTAGCACCCTTTATTAATCTGTGATCAGTTCACATTATTTTCTTTCACTTACAAATAAATACTCAATAAAGGTCGTTTCTTGATTGTTTTATTACTTTTACCGAAGACAGTAGTGAATGATTCATAACAAGCAGTAAAAATTACGAATTTAATTTTTTTCATCACATTTACTAATCATAAGGTAACTATGTAAAATTACTGGTTATTATCAATACTAACCACACTACCGCCAAATATATAATTATATTTTCAGTTAAATTATATTAACCACATCTGTAAGAATATTGAATACAAATCAGCATGAAGCGGATTAAAATTTCTAGTATTAGGAACTGCTCGTACTTGACCGCGTTATTCTTTTTTTTTCTTCACGAAACTAATGTCATGTGTGCCGTGATGCTTGCAATATGACGAAATGACGTCAACCAGCGTAGGGCGAGGTGAGGCCGAAAGTACAGTAACCTGTTTGAGTACTGTATAGTCTAAACTATTGTTAATTATCGTAAATGAATGCACTTTTGTAATTATTTAGAATAAACATTTATAATAGGTACGTACGACGTTTTACCATAATTAAATTTAACAATCGAAAAGAGAAAACATCTATAAAAAGAAAGTGTCATGAAAATATTTGGTAGTGCAACATTTGTTAAATGTATTTTTTCTTGTAGCAATAAAAAATGATCTTTTTAAATAAATGATCTTAACTTATAAGTATGTAAATAATGTTAAGAAATGATAATGAGTATTATAATATCCAAAATTATTTTATTCCTAATTTCGTAACAACCCCTAGCTTATTTGCGACGACTGGCATTGCCTGACTGTTAGTTATTTAAACTGTGGCAGTAGCGACTAACAAATAAAATTAAAACACAATAAACTGCGGTTGTCTGCCAAGCGTGGCAACTATAGGAAAAATAGTAGAATAACACACACACACGCACACACACACACACACACAAATTATTAATAAAAATTAGTGATAGCAGCAAACCGGGTACTGAAGACTTGTTAAAATTGCGAGTGTTTTCGGAGTCGGATTCAGATTTTGGTTTTAAAATTTTTTTACGCACAAACGGACATGTCATCGTCATACGTGTTTTTTATGTAAGAAATAGTTTGCAAATTCGATTTTACTTTTTAGCAGACTTCAAAAAAGGAGAAGGTTAACAGTTCGACTGTTTCTATTCTATATAATTTATACAATATTGTCATCAATTATGAACCGATTTTATCACTGGATTTAAAAAACCCTCTGTCCTGGGAACAAGCAGAAAAAAGGCGGTAATGACGATGATGGTGATGATTATCATTATGTAAACAATTAAGGTGGGGCACGATAAATAATACGTCCTTGTATTATAATGTCCTCAATGGTGACCTCATAAAATTCATGTAAAACGTGTCGCTACGTCCCATGTCCTCCTAATCGTAAACGCGAGTACACAGTCTACCTGATGGTAAGTGGATGCAGTGGCCCATAATTATCTACATCTATCCTCGATTAACAATCAAAATACAAATGCGTTGTCACCCGTGACAACTAAGATAGAATGCCTCGTTACCAGTAAAAATGATATCCGGTACTCAACACTTACCATAAGAAACACAGCAGCATTAAGCTGCTATATTACGCTGATATTCTGTGATAGCGTAGTCCAATCCCGGTCGAACTGCACCCATTCGTGCTGCAGCTATACTACTGCGTGATTCTACCACGTAAACGTTCATCTACAAAATATAAAAATATCACCAAAAATATAAATAAAGAAACGAAAATTACGAGTATATTACCCACCCGTAAGAGCAAATGCCGTGTAGTAGCGGTTAAGAATATCCACATCCCCATATATTCCCGTAGGTGTCGTAAAAGGCGACAAAGGGAAACAGGCAGGAGATGGGCAGCAGCATCTTCCTGATAACAGCATAATTATAATAAAAAACCGTGGTCGCCAACCCGCTCGCCAAGCGTGGCAACTATGGCAAATACTTCTCAATGATGAGAGCAACAAAGAGACGGCTCCCAGTTCCCGGCGGCTCCGCTATTCCCAGGAATGTAGCCAGCTACGGTGGCGACCATAGTAACGGCGGGGTAGGGGGAGCTAAGAATCTCCGGTGGAGGTACGGTTGCCACCTTAGACGACTCGACCTGGCAACATACAACGCATGCACCCTGAGGACTGACGAGAAGATAGTGGAGCTGGAAGAAGAGATAGACAAGTTACGCTGGCATATTATAGGAATATCCGAGGTCCGAAGAGAGGGGGCGAACACGGTAATCCTCGAATCCGGCAATTTGCTCTACCACCGGGAGGGCGACCAACTGTCCCAAGGCGGTGTCGGATTTATCGTTCGCAAGTCTCTCGTTAACAACGTTGTAAAGATTGAGAGTGTGTCGACGAGGGTTGCGTACCTTATACTCAGAATCACCAAATGGTATTCGCTGAAGGTCATACAGATTTACGCACCATCCTCGGCCCATCCCGATGAGGAGGTGGAAGAAATGTATGAGGAAATCTCTAGAGCCATGCATTCCTCCAAAACCCACCATACGGCACTAGGCACAAGAGAGAACGGTGAGCTGAAAGTGGGGAAATTTGGAATAGGGCAACGGAACCCAAGGGGCCAGCAGCTGGCTGACTTCATGGAAAAAGAGAGACTCTTTATGATGAACTCTTTCTTCCAGAAGCGGTCCCACAGGAAGTGGACCTGATCGAGCCCCGACAGTTTGAAAAAATGAGATTGACTTCATTTTGACGACCAGACGACAACTGTTCAGTGATGTCTCCGTGATCGCGAGGGTGAAAACTGGTAGCAATCACCGAATGGTTAGAGGCACACTGAACCAAAACGTTAAGTTAGAGAGGTCTCGGCTAATGAAGTCAACGCTCCGTCCCCCTCCTGCTCTGTTCCAAAGTCCCGAAACCTTTCAGCTCGAGTTACAAAACCGTTTTCAGTGCCTAGAAGACTGCAATGAACTGAACGATCTGAATGACAAGCTCGTGAAAACTGTCCATGCGGTCAAAGTTCTTCAAGACCTGCCGCAGAAAAACACAAAAACTCTCCGATCACACTCTTAATCTCATGGCTGTTAGACGGGAGATGAAACTACATTCTTCAATAGATTTGACAGCATACAGGCAAATGAACAGACAAATCTCCAAATGCATGCGTCGGGACGTACGCAACTTCAGTACAGATGGTATTGAAGAAGCGATCGAGCGGAACCAAGGCTCCAAAGTCTTTGCCAGAGATCTCTCTGCCAGAAAAAGCCAACTGTCAAAGCTGAAGACCGAGTGTGGCAGCATCGTTTCCGGGACATCTGAAATTTTGAGTGAGATCGAGAGGTTCTATGTCCATATGTACACGTCACCGTTGGAGCCACACGCAAGTGTGAGTAACGATCCAAGAGCGAGTCTCATCCGAAACTATTCCGAAGATATCCCGGCCATCAGTCTGAGCGAGATTAGAATGGCTCTCCAGCACAATAAAAACGGCAAGTACCCGGGCGAGGATAAAATTACAGCAGAGCTTTTGAAAGAGGGTGGAAAACCGGTTCTTGAATTCCTTTAGAAGCTATTTAATTCGGTCCTCCATGGTGGTACTACTCCGGAGGCGTGGAGCAGAAGTGCGGTGGTCTTGTTCTTCAAGAAAGGCGACAACGCTCTCTTGAAGAACTACAGACCGATTTCCCTTCGCGTCTGCGTGCTAATTTCGAGAGTCATTACGAATTGTCTCGCATCTCGGCGACTTCCAGCCTCCCGAACAAGCCGGTATCCGAAAAGTTTTAGCACCATAGACCACATACATACCCTGCGGCGGATTGTACAGAAGACAGAGGAGTATAATCTGCCACTTTTCCTTGCGTATGTGGACTATAAGAGAGCCTTCTTATTCCGTCAAAATTTGGGCGGTGCTGCAGTCCCTTCAGCGGTGCCAAGTTGACTGTCGGTATATCGAAGTGCTGAAGTGTTTGTACAGTATAGCTACGATGGCTATCCGAGTACAGAATCAAAGTACGAAACCTATCCAACTGCAGAGAGGTGTAAGATAGGGTGACGTTATAACGTCACCCTATCTTTATATATACCCTATTTTTATATCCCCGAAACTCTTCACTGCTGCATTGGAAGACGTTTTCAAGCTACTGGACTGGAAAGGATGCGGTATTAATATCAATGGAGAGTACATCACTCACCTTCGACTTGCCGACGATATAGTCCTTATAGCAGAATCGCTGGAGGACTTAAGCACTATGCTCAATGACCATAATAGTGTCTCTCAACGGATATCTCTGAAGATGAACATGTACAAAACAAAGATCATGTTCAATGTCCATGTTACACCTATGCCGGTAGTTGTTGGGAGCACTAAGCTCGAAGTTGTTGACGAGTATGTTTACCTGGGACAAATAGTCCGACTAGTAAGTCCAACTTCGACCGAGAGGTCAATCGACGGATTCAACTCGGCTGGGCAGCGTTCGGGAAACTACGACACACCTATTCGTTAGATATACCTCAAAACCAGAAAACGAAATTGTACAACCAGTGCGTGTTGCCAGTGATGACTTACGGATCTGAGACGTGGTCCCTCTTCGCTGGCCATATGAGGAAGCTCAAGGTTTCTCTGCATGATAAACTTAGAAATGAGGATAACCGCAGTAGAACCAGAGTAACCGACATAGCCCAATGAATTAGTACGCTGAAGTGACAGTGGGCCGGCCATATAACTCGTAGAACCAACAACCGATGGGAAACAAAATTCTCGAGTGGCAGCCTCGTACCGGTAAGCGAAGTGTAGGGCGACCTCCCACTGGATGGAGTGATGACCTGATAAGACATGCAGGAAGTCGATGGATGCAGATGGCTCAGGACCGTGCTTTGTGGCTTTCCTTGGGGAAGGCCTATGTTCAGCAGTGGGCTTCTGAAAGGCTTTAATTATAATGATGTTGAAGAGCAAATGCAAATGGTCCTAAAGTCCTTGAGAATATTATCTCAAGGACTTTAGGACCATTTGCATTTGCCAACAGCCAAAAGTAGAGAAACATAGTATTTTCTTAATGGTTGTTTTGGAGTTTTGTTTGGTAGAGCGGTATTTCTATTCTGCATTAAATCAATGAGGGCTAATAATCTTCCACTCACCAGATGTCGCTAGTTGTGACTGAGGTAAAGTTTTTTTGTAACACAGTGGCAGTTAATTGACAAATTATAATAGTTTATCATTATCTAGACTATTATATTATTACACAACACAATGCGTCAGAGATTTGATATTTTAATTTTTTGCATTTTATAACTCTTTTAAAAAAATCTACTTTTAGTTATATTTTATAGTTTGTGTTACTAACGGCGAGGGAGCCGCCGCCCCGTCGCCCCTTCATACACCGTTGCGCCCCGCGCACCCCCGCACACCGGTAGCAGATCACGCGATGTCGCCGACCAATAAGCGCGCGGCATCGCCTTACGACGCTACTCACAGGCTGAGACGCTCTCTTACGGAATATAAGAAAGGCGTTTCGGTCCATGAGGCGTCATTCCGGAAGCGGCACTCGAAGACAACAGCAAGCGAAGAAATAAAGAGAAATCAAGAGAAGATTGAAGAGTAAAGACTCCTCTCTCTGTATATATATAATAGTGCCGCATTTGTAAATAATTGAATACAGTATAATCATCAGTACCATCTTTCCTTTGAGCAGTCCCCTAGCGTAGTATCAATCAATTAGTTAGTCATACAGTCCACTAGCAACACTTAAATTCATACAGTCCACTATAGTCCCTAATATTCTTGGTCCATCGCCGCCGGATAAGAAGCCAGAAGAAAGAAGGTAATTACAGAAGAAAGAAGGTAATTACAGAAGAAAGAAGATCCTTATAGAAGATCTTCAAGGAAGAAAGAAGTTCGTCGACGAAGAGAGAAGATCGTCAGTACTAACTTCTTCTCTTTTTCTTATTACGGCTACGTCATATACGTCTATTGTCTGTTTCCAGACAATTTCTTGTTTCTTAAACCGCGTTTACGCGTCCTGGTGGTTGCTCCCTAACGGTGCCAAACTGTGACCATCTGGTAACGCCCTTGCGGCGGGAACGGCGTCCAATACGTGCGTCTTTTTGAAGACGATCGGATATCGCAACGTGGGACGTCATGAGGAAGACAAGAAACCAGAAGACACGGAACGACGACGAAACGCCGGTAGGAATGCGGATATTCGAGGAAGCACCCGCGTCCCCGTCCGACTATCTCGCGTTGGCACAAGCGCCTTCCGCCGCGCCCCAGGCCCCGCTCGCGCCAGCATCAATGCCCGCGCCCGCCACCCACCCGCGCCCGTGCCGCCGCGCCCCGCTATGTCTATAACTGATCGCTTGGGAGAGGTTAGCACATCCGCGCCGCGTAAAGAGACGCTCGCCGCCATTATAGAAGATCTTCCGATAACAGAGACTAGTTCGATAGTGCGTACCGTCGCGCCTGTCGTAGATGTTGTACATAGGCCCGCGCCCCGCGCCCCGTCGGTCCGTTGTTGGTCCGCCGGACCGACGGCAGTCCGTTCAGCCCGGTCGACAGCTAGCGCGATAGCAAAGTTACAACAAATCGAGTATAATACCGTGGAGGAACTAGCTGCAATTAGAAGGAAGCAATTGCAAATCGAAGAAGATCTTATTAAGAAGAAATACGCTAGGGACGTCGCTCAACTGCAGGAAGAAACTGATAGGGAAAGTTTAAACGAAAACGATTTAGTGGAAAATAGGGTACGCGTTGATAGGTGGTTAGAGAACGTGGCGACTGTGCGGGGGGAGACGCCCTACCGCCCGTCTCAGCCCGCGCCCCGCATCGAGATAGAGCAGGCCCCATCGACTAGGAGAACCGGTTACGACCACGCTGAAGATGCCCAGGGGAGGTCGGTTGCGAATGATGTTCAACCGCGTCGCGTAGATACGATACAAAGGGACAATTGAGTCGCCGTAGAAATTTACCAGGTGGATCGCCGTGTACGGGTTACGTCGCCGTCGCGCGTCCAACGCCGCACTCTATCGCCTATACATAGATCGCCATCGCCACATCGCCACGCGGATCGTAGACTACCGTCGCCGTGTAAGAATGTAGGTGTACATATATCGCCATCGCCACATCGCCACGCGGATTGTAGATTACCGTCGCCGTATTATAAGGATGTAGGTGTACATAGGTCGCCAGCGCCACAGCGTAGGCTAGAGGGAAATAGGGATAGAGATATCTCGCTCACCCCGCGAAAGAAAGATAGGGGTATAGAACGATTAACGGAAGCTTTAGAAAGCATGATTAGAGTTAGGCCCGCCGCCGCGAAGCAGACGGAGGACTTGCCTATTTTTAACGGTTCGGCCGCGTAATGGTTAGCGTTTAAAGCCGCGATGAAAGAATCCATGCATTTATATGGATTCACAAATACGGAAAATATGGCAAGGTTAAGGAACTGTTTACGCGGTGAGGCTAAGGAGGTAGTATCTGCGCTGCTGTTTACCGCGAAGGATCCAGCAGACATTATGCGGACACTGGAGCAGTGTTTTGGCCGCCCGAAAGTAATTATAGATCGTGCGTTGCGGGTTAAACCGCCCAGGAATTAAATTCGTTCGCTATTAAGTTTCAAAATATAGTGAGTATTATGCAGAACGTCGACGGCAAAGGATACTTACAAAATCCGATGCTAACTAGTGAGGTCACTAGCAAACTTAGCCCTCACTTACGGTCACGTTGGTGCGATTATGCGGAGCACTACGGAAGTGCGGACGAACCTGACATTGTCACGCTATCCCGGTTCATGATGTGAGAGGCTGACCGTGCGTTAAGACACGCCTATACGTCCGTAACGCCGACTAAGGAATCGCCCGTAAGACGAGGCCGCGCAAATGATAGGGCCCGCGACGTAAAAACGTTCACCGCCTAGGAGGACACCGGTAGTGCCTCGTGTATGTGTTATGGGGGTGAACACCCAATCGCCAAATGTAGGAAGCTAGCGCAAATGGGTTTGTACGACCGGTGGAAGTGGGTTAGGGAAGATGGGGTGTGTTTTAGGTGCTTAAGCAGCAAACACCGACGCCTACGTTGTAAAGCTAGGAAGTGAGGCGTCGACGGCTGGCTGTACTTACCTTTCAAGACATAAGGGTGAAGCGCCGTCAATTTCCTGACTCCGGGTAGCTATTAAGAATGTCTTGTCAGAAAAACCAAAAAAATATTTTTTCCAACTCGGGAAAATAAGACCAACAAGGCAGTCAACATTGCTTTACCGTAACAGTATATTAAAGACTAGTGCTGAACATAGGCCTCCCAATGGTTGCCCGGGGAATATTTGCGATAATTGTAACGCTTAACCAGCAAATTGACAATCGCAGTCTTTTATTTTTATTCGTCGTAGTGGGACTTCAAGCCACAACTCTGCTATATGGTACTATTACATTGTGCAGCAGTTCTTCGACAGTCAGTTGTCTGACCACCACACAATCAAAGCATAATGTAATAAAAGGTAAAAAATAGTAAACGAATTCTTTCCATTGAAAAATGTCACATAATAATGTAACATTTTCAACAAAGGGTGTCCAATCGAGAATCATAAATTCGCGGAACTCGATTCGATGTTTGTCGACCTCGTCGTTCATCGCAAACGCGGCCCGGGGTGAACTAGGTTAACATTTACGTGTTTGCTTTGAAATGAATTTTAAAAGACCGTCCATTTCTATGAAAAGTGCAATGGGAGAAAGTATATTCTTAAGTTATTTTTATTTATATAGGATTAACATTTGTAGGTACTTATTTTAAATTATAACTTTTATTTATTTACTATATAAACCGACCGAAATAAAATTTATAGTTATAAGGTAAAAAGTGAAATTTTAAAAATGATATATATTTTTTATTATACCACGTTTTTTATTTATTTTTACATTGTAATCCGATTCTTAGCTATGTTTAAAATTTAAAGGTCTTTAGCTCATCAGTAAGTTAGTTTAAAGTAAATTATTAATTTCGACCCGAAAAGACATACACGAATGCGAGTTAATAAAAAACTTGGTAATCAAGCGTAATAGTTAAAACAGTAATTAAAAAAACGCGACTGCGTTGTATAGTTTACTGAAAAAACCTTACCCTCTCATGTCACTCCCACAATTAAGTCGAATCGAACGGCACCTCATATTATGTTACTTACTATCTTATCATATTATGTTAAAAACCAAAAACATGTTCAGGCTACAGAGAGTACCAAAACATAGACATACAAAGTTCATACATACTCTCGGAAACCTTACCCTTCTTCTGGGGAGTCGGGTAAAATCGTGGTAAAATAAAATAAATTCTATATAAAAGGAGAAGGAGTTTTAACAAATGCTTAACTTATTATATTATATCGATGTAGCTTTAAAACTACCTACATTGAATTTTATTGGGTTTAAAGCGGTAGCTATCAAAAAAACATTAAAAAATTAGCGTACTAATTTCGTTGATGTTGGCCAACCATCTACTCTCTCTTACAAGGTAGGTACTCAATTATTGACAAAATTCGATAATAGCCATACAGTTTTTAAGTGCCGGTTAGAAACAACAATGTATAAATTAATTAAAGATAATTATAAACGCCACCCATACATTACAAGTAAAAAGTTCTCATAACGCTTCTGAATAATTGTTTCAGGGTGAAATCCACAACTTCTCTTCAAATAGATAGATGGCAATAAACTAAACGTAAAGTTAACTGCAACCCCTCGTCAGATGGCGCTAGCCTAAAGTTGAAGACATTAACTTTGTAGGATATAGATGGCGCTTGTAAATGTACTACTACTAGTGTGAACGTAAAATGTTTAAATTACAACAGATGTCTCTGTAAATATGTCGAACTTTGAATTAACTCGTTGTAACTTAGTGAATCAATAAAAGTATACCGTCTAATGTGAATGAAAGTTATATGTTCACTCTTTTGATTAGTTCCATAATATTTCCAAGATTATTAACTAAAACTTTTTGAGTCTATGGAAATGCAAAGACATTTAAGTAGTAGTAGTACTAGACCGGACATCAGCAGCAAAATTGTCGTCTGTAACTTATGTCCTATAGGATATATCTCCGTTAGTCTTGGTGACATCGTCATAAAGTCACGACTCACGACGCATTCTTTTCATATCTTTAAAAAATATTTTTATAGAAAATATGCCCGTTTAGACCAATATCTAACTTATCTTTATAATTACAGATATTCATAAGTGAATTGTTTGTTTTGAATGCCACGTACACGCCACTCTATCGAAGATTGTTAGCTATTTTTTCAGATATAGGACCTAAGTAGGTCAAACTGCCAACATATCGACGATCACTTTGAGGTTTAACCGCGTACAGAGAATTGCGTACGACAAGTTTTTGTTTCTTTCTTATTACATTGTCAATGATATTCTTTGAATAGCCGTTAGAGACTGCAATTTGATAAATCACATTAAGCTCTTTTAAATAATTTTCTTTACTAAAGAGCTTAATAATTAAATAAAATAATAATAAAAGAGCGTGAAGAGTGATTTATCGCATGACGTAATCGCTCGCTACGTAATTGGAGTGCGGTTGCGTCAGCAAGTAGTATAAATAGCAGTAGTTTCGGCTCGCCGCTCATTCCGCCTGTGGCACCGCTCTCGTGCGGTCGTTCCAGGTAGTCCGCGCGCCTAACGTTCCAACGTTAGTGCCCCCAGTTCCGCGAATCGCGCTCCATTGTGTTGGCGCTAATTAAGCGCTGAAGCTAGGTGAGTGTCTCATCGCTAACTCTCAGCTCTTACCCCCCCGCCTTCGGTCGGGGAGGTCTGACTGAATGCTTTTTATATTGTAGTACACTAGTACTGTATATGTTTAGTAGTTTATTATAATTATATGTGTAGAATATATAACGTGTATATTATTACATTGTTTCTTGACTTAGCCCCCGTCCTTTTGAGGACGAGGGAGAGTTTCAGAATAAGAACGTCCCGCACTTTTCAGTGCGGTGATCCCCCACGCCCTTACGAGTAGTTTTAAATAGTTTTTATATTTTTTTTTATTTTTAGTAGTTAGTTAATTAATTAGTCAACATGTCCACTCAGGACTTAAAATCGTCACTTTACGACGCCATCAATACGGTGGAAGATTCGCAGGCGCTTTCCGCCGCCCTAGCCCTTCTGGCTGGTACCACCCGTAAGGCAACCATCCCGCCGCCGGTGTTAGCGGACCGCTTAGAGTCCCAGAACTCGTTCGCCGCGCTAGAAATAGATATGGAGTGCTCTCACTCCGAGTCCGACGCCGCGTCGTCAGTATCCGCCTCTCGGAAGAGGCCCGCAAAAGAATCCGGCACCAGGACATCGTCATCCTCTGACTCGGATGACACCGGTGCATCGTTAGAGTCATATATCACGGTATCGACAAAGCGCGCAGCGAAGCGCGCCGCTAAAAACCGTTCGCCAACCGCCGCAGCGGCCCGTGCCGCTCCCGCCTCCCCCGTAGCCTCCGTCGCTGCCTCAGTCCCTGCAGCCCGAGCTGCCGCGAAGGATAACTCCGCGCCAACTAAACCGGCCACGCGTTGCGCGCCGCAATTGGCCAAAAAACAAGGCCCGCCCCCTATCTTCTTAAGAGACAAGGCTGAATTTACCCGGCTTAGTAAGATCTGCTACGACTCGGGAATAAAGTACGAGATTGCTACCAACTTAGGCGTAGCAATTAAAATAATGCCAACCACGATCGACGATTTCCGCCGTATAACGAAACTTTTTACGTACGAACGTGTATCGTATCACACATACGCTCTCCCGGAAGAGCGTAAAGTTAGAGTCGTCATCCGAGGCGTCCCGTTTGAACTCTCCAACGAGGAGATACTTGCGGACCTTAAGTCACAAGGTTTCCCCGTTGAAGCGGTTCATAAGATGCATAGCAGGACCGGGTTGAGATACCCGGTAATATTAGTAATTTTAAGTAACGTCCCGGAGGCTAAAACCATCTTCCGGCAAGTACGCACTGTGTGCGGCTTGTCTGGAGTCAAGGTTGAGTCACCGAGTAGGCGCGGTTTCCCGGCGCAATGCCACCGCTGCCAATTGTATGGTCACGCGGCGGCCAATTGCTCCGCCCCACCCAGGTGCGTTAAGTGCCTAGATCCACACATCACCAAAGAGTGTCCTAAAGATGCCGTATCCCCGCCCACGTGCGTCCTGTGTCAACAGACAGGCCACCCGGCGAGCTACAGAGGATGCCCGTGCGCTCCTCGTCCGCGTATAGTAAGACAGGTACCACCGCCGGTAAATGACCGTTCATTCCCGGCTTTATATGTTAGGAAGCCCCGTCAGGGCGTATCTCAGCCGTCTCAAGGCTTTGCACGACCCCCTCAGGGTCCCCCGAGACCACCAATTAGGCCACCTCCGGGCTTCTCAAAGCCTATGCAGGCTCCAGTTTTTCCCTGGGGCCCCAAAAAGGTAGATCCACCGCCACAGGTATTTTCTGCTCCGCAGCAGAAACAGTCGACAATTGGCGATGACTTTAACACGGTTTACGCCGCGATAAGGAACATCGACATTAACGAAATCTCGGTTTTAGCCAGTAAACTGCGCGCCGCCCGGTCCCCTCAGGACCGTCTTTTGGCTCTCGCAGAGCACAGTAATTTATTGCGTTCGTTGTAAGCTAAGTTAACTTAATTAACTTAGCTTATAATGACAGAGCCTTTTGCTCTGCCTAGAAGTCACGGTCGTATCAAGCCCAAAGGGCTATCGCTTATTTCATTTAACATTCGCGGATTGCGTAATAACCTCCCAGAGCTTAAGCTCTTCCTTAAAGATCGCGAAGCTGATTTTCTCCTCTTACAGGAAACCAATCTTAAACACAAAGACATTAAAGGCTTATCCATTAAAAATTATTCTCTTCTTCGTAATGATAGGCACGACCGCCGAGGCGGTGGCACGGCCATTTATTACAAGAAGACACTACATTGCTCTCTTATAGATACTCCGCAGCTTACCAATATGGAAGCTACGTTATGCAGGTTATCTATGACGGGACATCAGTCTCTAGTCATAGCCTCCTGTTATATTCCCCCTGGAATCCTCCCCCTCAAAGATGATTTTGAGGCAATCTTATCTCTAAGTAATTCAGTCATTATGTTTGGAGATTTTAACTCTAAACATACTGAATGGACATGCCGTACTATTAACCATAGTGGTAGGATATTGCGTGATATAACGCAGTCTCTTGACATAACCGTTTACAGTCCGCTCGGTGCAACGCATTATCCCGATGCTACCGATTTTAACCCAGATGTACTAGATTTTGCGTTACTCAAAGGAGTTTCACTCAACCTTAGGTCTATTGAGACACTAGACGATATAGGATCCGATCACCGACCGGTCTCTCTTATTCTTGGCCATCAGCCACCACCTATTATAACTACGAAAACCTTCACTAACTGGAAGGGTTTCAAGGACTCCCTAGCAAAAGCTATGGACTCGCAGGACTTCCCTAATTACCTATCGCCGGATTTAGAATTAGACAGTCCCTTAAAAATCGACACCGCGGTCGAATCACTTTCAACCCTAATTAAATCATCCCTTAAGGAGAATGAAAGGGTCGTCCCGGTTGCTAATACTAATGGGCTTCCGCTATATATTAGCAACATATTAAAAGCTAAAAAAGCTGCTTTCCGGAGAGCCCACCCCCGAATATAGGCATACGGCTAATCGTCTTCAACGAAAACTCCGTTTACACCTTTCTGAATTTCGAGACCTCCAAAGGAGTAAACTTATGGAGAATATATCTCCCTCCCATACAGCGTACTATCAGATGTCTAGAGCCCTCCGTATAGACGCTACAACTCACACTCCCCCTCTCTCCCGCCCCGACGGTACGGTTAACTTCGAGGACGACGAGAAGGCTGAGTGCTTTGCAGACAGCATTGCCGCACAATGCTCTCCTAGCTCTCAACCTGTCGACCCCTCACATATTCAGGAAGTAGAGGATGAGGTCCGCCGCCGGAACTCACCCCCCACAACGTCTGACCCTATCACTGTGTCCAATGATGAGATCTCATCCCTCATCAAAGGACTTAAGCCCAAAAAGTCTCCGGGCGCGGATGGCATATCCAACCAAGCCCTTAAACACTTTCCAGAGCAGGTGTTAACCCTCTTATCTATTATCTTTAACGCCTGCTTCAATCTAAATTATTTTCCCACTACTTGGAAAGAGGCAACTGTCATTGGTATTCCCAAGCCAGGCAAGCCTCTTAACCTCCCCTCCAATCATCGTCCCATTAGCCTCCTAAAGGCCATGGGCAAACTCTTTGAAAGAGTCATTCTCAATCGAATGAGGCGCCATCTGTTTCCCACAGACGGTGACCCCCTTGTCATCCCACACCAATTTGGTTTCCGCGCGAAACATTCATGTCCACAGCAAGTACACCGCATTGTGGAATATATCCTCAGCGGTTTTTATCCACGTCGACTAAAGACAATCGCGGTCTTTTTCGACATTGCCAAAGCCTTCGACCGAGTCTGGCATGTAGGCCTTATTTACAAATTATATAGGATAGGACTGTCCGATCGTCTAGTACGTCTCGTAGCCTCTTACTTACAACATCGTACCTTTCGTTTTAGACACGAAGGCACGTTATCCTCTCAGCGCCCCATTAAAGCTGGTGTTCCTCAGGGATCAGTACTAGCTCCCCTCCTGTACATCTTGTACACCAACGACATTCCAATCCCGTCGAATGGTGTACAGCTCTCACTCTTCGCAGATGACACTGCTCTATACTTCAAAAGTCCTAGGATATCTTCCGCAAGGAACAAAATCCAAAAGTCAGTCGATGACCTAGGAGATTGGTTCCAAAAATGGCGTATCGATGTGAACCCGGAGAAGAGCTCTGCAGTTCAATTCGATATTAAAAGACGCCGTAATAAAAACAAGAAAAATACTCCACCTATACGAATGCTAGGGACTCCTGTCCCATGGCAAATGACAGCAAAATATATAGGTGTCACCCTTGACTATAGGCTTACGTTTGAGCCTCATGTCAAAAGAGTGACACGTCTAGCTCGTTTCTATCTAGGTAGGCTTAACAGTATGTTAGGCAGACATAGTAAAATGTCATTAAGAAATAAGCGAACCCTTTATAAGGTTTGTATACGACCGGTAATGTCTTACGCGGCGCCTATTTTTGCACACGCTAACGAAAAGGTTTTGAACTACTTGGAGTTCGTTAATAACCTTTTCTGTCGTCGAGCTACGAACGCACCTTGGTACGTCCGTAATGCCGACCTTCACCGGGATTTAGATATCCCAACAATCCAGCAATTTCTTAAAAAACTCTCTGAAAACTTCTTTAAAGTATCAGAGTCGCATACTAACACACTTATTCATGAGGCAGTTACTTATACCGCCCCACTCCCTTCCCGCTATAGCGTCCACAGGCCGAGAAACACTCTCTCGGACCCGCCAAATAAGTTGTCAAACGACCTGAACTGCCTCCTGGCGGCTCAGGCCAATCCTAATTAAATAAAAAATTAGTTAAAATTAATAATATGCCTTCGTAGGCAGTCCCTAAACGGCACTTAGCCGTCTTCGCCCTCTTTTCCCAAAAGAGGGTCGCTTTAGATACGGCATATGAAGCTTTAATACAGCTAGTTGCCAGTCCCCAAAGGCAGTTATTAGGGGGTATCACTTAGGTTCCCCTTGTAGGCAGTGAGTCCCCCATAACCACTATAGACCGGCTATAGTGGTATGCGTAATGCATTTTCTGCCTCCCTCTGTGGTAGCCCATTTCCAATTGCTTCGGACGCAAAAAAAAAAGAGCTCTCCGCTCACTTAGCGGCCAGCCTCCGCAGAGTCTACTTCACCTGAGGATGCCTCGTGTAGAGGCGAAACACGTGTCGTATTTTCGAGAGTGGTGTGTCCTGCCTAGTGTGGTGGTGCTGAGGATGGTAGTGCTGGGATTGACGGCGACGGGTATAGTGCGCGCGATTGAGGGAGGGTGGGAGGTCCCCCTTAAAGCTGGGCAGGACACATCATTCTTTACGCGGAATTAAGCAAATTAATTTATAACAACCCCATTAAAAATGATTAGCTTATACCAACTATGCTAAGTAGCCTATTTTATGTGGAAGGGTGGGAAGTTTTGTTTTAGGCATGATGATGAAATTTTCTGTGTTTGATATGAACATGCTGAGGATACTTGCTGTGTTGATGTTTAGCAATACAGCAAGTCTTCTCATTTACATACCGGGCTTCATTGTCTGGTGGTATTCAAGGACAAAACCATTATAGATCCTCGCATACAGTGATAGGAGAATGCTATACGCTTGTGAAATTAAAAAAAATTGTACTGTTAAAGATATTAGATTCAAGAAGTTATAGGTTAAGCCTGAGTTAGAAAATAAGGTAAAAACTTAAAATAACAATTTTTATTGATGTGGGTAGTGTCTCTTAACTGATGTAGGTAGCTGATGAAATTGACAAAATAATATAAAAGGAGAAGAAGACGTCTCCATACATTCTTGGGCCCAAGTGTTAACAAGATGAAAGTACCATTTGAAAGCGTATATATAAACATTTAAGAGCTGAAAAGCATTTTAAACTTTGTAACCTTCAACAACATTATCGATACTTTGGTATCGAAAGGGTAACATTCCTAAAACGATCTTATATTTTAAGCGTCACCTACTGGGGAATAGCTAAAATGATGTCTTAATAAATGATAGCGTAGTTTTGCTATGTTTAGCTAGAGGGCATCACACACGCACGAGCTTAAAGTTTTTGTATATAAATTTGCCCAGTGTTCGCTCTACAGAATATATATATATATATATATATATATATATATATATATATATATATATATATATATATATATATATATATATATATATATATATATTAAATCTCTTTGTGGAAATGTTACAGAGAAAATGGCTGTTTTTTAATGTATTGCGGCAAACTTTGTTTTATAACGTGGCATTGAATTGGGAGAAATAAATGTATGGAATTGTATATATTTTAGGTTTTAGTTTTATGTCGTCTCGTCTAGACCAGAAATGCGGATCACCTACCAAAACCGTTTATGTATGATATAAAATCATTGGATAAATTTTACTGTTTACCAACCGATATTTAAATGGTGAATCGCACCATCGTCCATCACAGTTAGCTACCGTAGGAAAATATTTGTTTCAGAGAGCACGAGGAATTTGTGACAGAAAACATCTGGCCGCCGAGACAAGACAAGACAACAAGATTCGGGTCACGCGCCTGCGTCACAGTGACCGAGTGAAGCCGGCCACAGTCGAGCGTGTGCCTGCTGTACTGCTGAGTTTTCATTAAAACATACCTCAAACCGCCGAAGAAGACTAGTAAATTTTTACCATCCGTCAAGTGTCATAACCCTCTAAAAGATGCAGTAGTGTTCAAGCTGGATTGTGAATGTGGTATCTCTTACATATGACAAACAAAAAGAGAAGAAATCCCGCGTGAAAGAACATATAGTCCTCACGGCCATCAGACTCTGGGACGACATCCCTCTTGGCATTAAAAAAGCTTCCAACATGTTTGTTTTTAAAAATCAAGTCCGTAAGCATGCGAAACAAACTTTGCAAGTTTGAACTAACACAGCTCTTATTTTCATAGAAATATGTATATTTCATATTTGTTCTGACATAGATAATATTTATATGTATTGTGTATATATGTACTGTATGCATGTATATGTGTATGTATGTATTTCTATATGTATATTTTGTGTGTACTTAAGTAATAATATATAGTATATATATATATATATATATATATATATATATATATATATATATATATTATATATATATATATTATATATATATATCTTTATATATAAAAAGTACGTGTCACGTTGTTTGTCCGCGATGGACTCCTAAACTACTGAACAGATTTCAATGAAATTTTGCACACTGTGTGCAGTTTGGTCCAACTTAAAAGATAGGATAGCTTACATCTCAATTTATAGTCGCAATACAATATTATTTTATTGAAAATTATTTGCCTATTATTTGACAGTCACAATAATTTTCTGTTAGCTCCAAACGATTCTGTCAGATGACGATATCTGTTGATTGGATTGAGTAAATATTCAATAGATGGCGCTATGTTAAAAATACAAACGTTTAATATAAGCTACAATTTAGTAGTATAACCACCACGTGTTGCTGTAAGTATTCATCAGATGGAACCAATTTTTTTATTGCTAATTTCAGGAGTTTTTTTGGGAAAGCAAATGGTCGTTCGGAAAGGGCAGAACAACGTCTGCCTGGTCAACTAGTATATATATACAATATTTTTAGCCGTTTCTATTTGAATTACTGCTGCACCGCCTTTTGTTTGTCTATCTCTGTTGAGCCTAATGGTTAACTGGGAGAGAATTCCCTATGGCATTAAGTCCGCCCTATGTACAGTTTTGTGCATGAAAGATTAAATAAATAAATAAACATATAGCTAACTTAAAGCACCGACGTTCCAGGAAGTCTGCAGTGTGGGAACATGTACAAGATAGTGGCGAAGCTAGGGCTCCAAACTAGTGCAAGCCCAAGATATGGTCTTGCTGTTTTTAGCAATTTTATAAAAATACACCAATCTAGATCTGTGTTCACTTTCATATTCAGTGCTGTCGAGGACGTGTTTAATTAAGCATACAGAAGGCATACCTATTACTGCTCGATAGATTGTATGACATATCAGCAATTGCGTACCTTTGCTGTCCCGTGCGCTACTTAGATGACATTACTATTGCATGCCTTAAGCGTAAAGTACGTAGGTATGTTCTACTAGCGCCTAAAACTCAATATTCCAACGTTTTGTCGCATGAAATCGTATCTAACAATCTTATTGAACATATAAATGATATAAAAAGCAGATTTTGAGAAAGATATATGAATTAGTTCATATTATAAATTTTTATATAATTTTTAAATCGATCAATTGCTATTTTTACATAAAAAAGCGGTTTTAGTGGCATGTGGTGTAGATTTATAAAGTCCACATGGGGGCGTAAATGCTATAACTTTTGAAAATGTCAATTGTTCAAGTCTATTTTTAAACTCTTTGTCTATTATGTGAAACTCCATGGAATGTAAATGGCAATTTAATTTTGTTTGGTTTAGTTATAATTATATTTCTCTGCTGAGAAATAGCGAAATTAATTTTAGGAATTAGTATTTTGAGCAGTTTTGTATTAATTTATTTTACTAAATACACTTTGCCTCACTTCCGGCTAAAGAGTACTTTTTACTCAGGGCTCAGCCACTGGCATGAGTGTTTGTTAACAGCGGTTCGTGTTGAAAAATATCGTTTGCTTTAGAAATACAAACTATTCGAAAATCCCAATTTGATACATATACTTGACCAAGGTAAGATATTATTATTATTTCTATAATCACATTTCAATATTTTGTTTTGCTAAAAGTACGTGGAATTTGTATATAAATATACTTAAACGTCTTGGACTTTATGGAGACCTGAACGTGTACTTCGATATCTGCTATTGGAACTCCTCGACTAGTAGAACTAGGTATACCGAGATTGTGCTCGATATGTTAGTTATGATGAGACCTTACCTCAACTTGAAGGTGTTCTTCGGTGAATGCTACTAGAACTCCTCAAAGAGAGAGAAAATAAAATAGGTGTGCTCAGTTAACGTCTCAACGTTAACTCAGCGCACCTATTACTGGACTGTCCCTCGGGACATGAACACAGTTTCTCAAAGTGTATTAGCTCCTTATCTTAATCAAATGCACATATTTTCTTTTCATTTCTTGGTGATTCTAGAGATTTTTCACTGAGTGTTGACATTTATATTCTTTATAAAGTTCATTAAATTTGCGCAGGCTTTCTGTTTTAATTTGCTTCCCCCATAATGTCATGTCAAAAGTCTGAGCCATATACCTTGGGTCTAAAATTAAAGAGGTACACAATAAATCCAGTTGCTCTTCTTATAATGTTTAAGCATTATTTTGTCTCGAGCTGCTTGGAAACCCAGAATGAGCCTTTCATCCACTTCGGATCAAGTAGGTTTCTCATCTAATTGTTTTTCCATGGATTCAATTTTATCGAACAAGAGATTAAATGATACAATAACTAGCGGTAATGTAACATATTTTTCTCCGCCAAGTTTCGTTGTAAAAGTTTAAAGTTTATTATAAACTTATTTATTTTTTCGTGTATTTGCACTATCAGTGAATTGAAAATCATTCAATACGGTGACAGAAGTGCACAATATGTTAATGCCAGTTCTCACTTTTAAACCAAATCCAATCATATCACGTGTGGAATTCCATCTCGTTGGACAGTCAAGTGAGGGATTCAGATTTGATGGCATGCCAGCTGCTTCACAAGCAGACTGAAATTTCCTCTTCAATATCTCACTTCTTTTTATTTTAATGCGTAATTTTGTTATAGCTGTATGTGATTCAGTAATATTTGGCGCATATTCTTCATCTTCCTCAGTTTCGTCTTCATCGTTCAAAATGTGAGCAAAGCACTTGCAATGTTGATTGTCTTAATCAAAGTGTGGCAGCTGTTTGTCCAGTTCATAGATAAATTTGGTATTTGCAGTTGCGTTGTCGACCGTGATACCCTCTATTTTATCAATTATGTAATTGAAAAGGAACGCTTCTTAATCCGGCTGCGAAGGACCACTTGAAAAGAAAACAGCTCAACATCCAACAGCTGATTCCTTGATCATGAATCTCCTATGACACCTACGTTGGGTTCGGGAGGTCAACGAGGCGTATGTGAACCCCGTGAAGGAGTATCACACGAGAGTGTCTGCTGCTTCCTTTTCTTAAAAAAGGTTCAGATGGGGATCACGGGTCTTCCGAGGTCGCCCCGGTCCCAACGCCTTAATTCTTCAATATGTGCTACGTTAGCACATGGTGGACTGTATATTAATATTTAAAGGTGAAGGATCCCTTGCGAATAAAACAGCAATTATCTTCAAACCGCTCCGTGAGAGAGTAATTACTTTCCCTATCACTTCCCTATATGTTTTCTTTATTGATTATATATATTATTGGTAGCTGGTCACGAACGATTTGTATGAAAACCAGTCTAATGGGGTATCAAAAATGCTTTACCCGAAAGAGGGCTGCGCCCTCTGTACGATTTCGCAACTCAATTACATCAATTTGTACTATCACTCTCCCACGGTTTGCCCAATATCTTTATTTGTGTAAGACATACATTAATACATTTTATTTATAAAGATAGCACAACAAAATATCTATACTATGATATACATTACATTTCGATATCACAAAAAGCCTTTCATTTATTCAACAAAGTATGCCTATCTTACAACATATGTACTAAGTTAGAATTCTTAAATTCTAACACATAAGGTTGGAGCAATGTTTTTTATTTGAAAATACAAATATCTTAAATAATACAATAGTTTAATTTACATTTTCACACATTTTACTATTTAAAACACTTTTAAATTTCTTATACAAATTGAAGGTAACGTTTTATAAAAAAATAAAAAAATAAAAAATAAAAATAAAAATACAAAACTATCAATATTTCACTATTTCAGAAGAATTTAAACATTAAAATAACACAGAATTCACCTATTTTGCTCATACAGTCAACCTGAAATATTTCACAAGTCAATTTTACATAAATGCCGAAATTTACAAACATTTAAATTTCCATTTATTAAGAACTTTAATTTTATAAATTAGCGCGCTGCGTTTATCTAGAACTAAGTGAACAACTACCCCTTACACGACTCTCAACTGTTGGTAAAGCAGGTTGCAAATTAGCACGCGCTGCCATTAACCAAAATTAGGTGAACAACTGATTTCTACACGACACTCAACTGTCGGTAAAGTAGTTTCCAACAAGATTCTTATCAGTTAGTCTAGTCTAGTCCGACCTGGGAATCGAACCCAAGACCTTCAAATTATTAATTCGATATTTCTTTAAGATTTAACTAAGCGTTTTCTTATAAGACAATTATTGCTTGATAATTTAACTTTAGAAACTATTCGTAATCGGTTAACTAATAAATTGAAATATTCTTTAAAGACGCGTCGCCAACAGTAATATTTTAATAAACATTCGTAAAAAATCGTTACAATATATTCCCCAGTATGTCACCCGCGTGATTGTATAAAATCAAGAACTACACATCGATACTTCCATTCATTGTCTATATAATAAATAGTGACCCGTAGTAACTTCTACCAGCAATTAACGTCCATCAATAGTAAATGACATTTTAGATGAAAATTGTCGTAGTTTGTTAAGATTCAATTGAAGCTCTTCAAATAGCTTTTTGACCTTCCTTCTAAGTGTGGATCTTTTAGGAAACACCATATTTGGGCAAATCGATCCAAAATATACTTATGTAGCTTTGTTATCAAAAAATGAGAAGGGGAGATATTTTTTCGCTATCCAATCAACTGTAGCTGTCATGAAGTTGTCACTGTTATTTTCAGACTGAAAAAAGCATGTGTCTCGCCCATAATAAAAATAAAGGAAAATATGGATAATTTATAAATACATATTTAACACTATAATCTATATATATATATATATATATATATATATATATATATATATATATATATATATATATATATATATATAAAAAAGCGAAACACCACACAGTGACTGACTATCACGTTATCTCAGGAACTATTAAACATGCAAACTTGAAATTTCGAAGGTAGGTTTTTTGTGGCGTGGAGGTCAGGTAAGAAACGATTTTAAGAAAATCCACCCCTAAGGATGTGTCTCGCCCATAATAAAAATAAAGGAAAATATGGATAAATTATAAATACATATTTAACACTATAATCTATATATATATATATATATATATATATATATAAAAGCGAAACACCACACAGTGACTGACTATCACGTTATCTCAGGAACTATTAAACATGCAAACTTGAAATTTCGAAGGTAGGTTTTTTGTGGCGTGGAGGTCAGGTAAGAAACGGTTTTAAGAAAATCCACCCTTAAGGATGTGTCTCGCCCATAATAAAAATAAAGGAAAATATGGATAAATTATAAATACATATTTAACACTATAATCTATATATATATATATATAAAAGCGAAACACCACACAGTGACTGACTATCACGTTATCTCAGGAACTATTAAACATGCAAACTTGAAGTTTCGAAGGTAGGTTTTTTGTGGCGTGGAGGTCAGGTAAGAAACGGTTTTAAGAAAATCCACCCCTAAGGGAGTGAAATGGGAGTTGGAAGTTTGTATGAAAGTACTACATTTTGAAGTTGGAGACATGAAAATCGGCATTTAAGTTATATATGTATTCTAAATAATAATAACCTGTATAGGCAATTTTCCAAAAAAATCAAAATGTGGGATGAAAATTTGTATGAAAGTCCTATGTTTTTGAAGGTAGAGGCTTTAAAATCGACATTCTGGTTATTAATAATAACATCTATAAGCAATTTTACGAAAATCCACTCCAAATAAGGTGAAATCGGTTTGGAAGGTTACATAAAAGTTCTACGTGGAGTTAGAGACACGAATATCGGCATTAAAATTATAAGTTTTCAATAATAAAATCCTGAATAATCTGTTTTATGTAATCCTTATCCTAAGGGGGTGAGATATGGTTAAAAAGGTTACATGCAAGTCCTATATTTTTAAAGTAGAGATATGAAGATCGACATTTAAGTTATTAGTTTTAAATAAAAAATACTTGCACCTACTTTTCCTATATAGCCTCTATATACTTAGGCAGGCATTTGCAGCGGGAGATCATAGTTGCCACGATTAACAAGCGAGTTGGCAACCACACCCAGTTTTTTATTCAGCTGTTCTATGAAGACATGTTGTTACAAAGTGAACTTCTTTTGGTATATCAAAATTATTCAATCACCACCACTTCGGTTAAAGCGTGGATTACTCAATTATTGACAACATTCGAAAATAGCCATAGTTTTTAAGTGTCGGTTAAAAACAGAACAATGTATACCTTAATTAAATACAATTATAAACGCCACCTATACTTTACAAGTAAAAAGTTCCCATAACACTTCTGAACTGTTTCAGTGTAAAATTTCCACAACTTATCTTCAAATAGATAGATGGCAATAAACTAAACGTAAAGTTAACTGCAACCCCTCGTTAGATGGCGCTAGCCTAACCTTAACTCGTAACTTACTGAATCAAGAAAAGTGTACCGTCTATGCGAATGGAAGTTATATCTTCACTCTTTTGATTATTTTCATAATATTTTATAAGACTATTCACTAAATGTTTTTGAGTTTATGGAAATGTTACAAAGAAAATGGGTATTTTATAAAGTATTGCGGCACGCCTTATTTTATAACGTGGCGTTGAATTAATGCATGGAGTTGTATGAATATTTACAGATATTTTAGGTTTTGTCCTAGGTCTCGTCGTCTAGACCAAAACCGTTTAAGTATGATATAAAACCTTTGAATAGATTTTACTGTTTGGTTAGTTATACTTATTGCGAATCTTTAAGTTCAAAGTTTAAATTAAATTTACAGAGAAAGAGTGGAATAAAAGAATGTTAATTAATATTTTAATTCTGACACAGACACGGATATATTATAATTTAAATTAGAGTAAGCCGGGGTTTTCTACCCACACTACGAATCAATATTACGGTTATTAAAACTTACACCAGTATAATAATAAAAATCATATTGACAATTCAATTATCTAGGCAATAATACTGAGTTGACATAATTGTATAAAATTATCTACATGTTAAAGAAACCAAAGTATTTTTTATTATTTATCCCTAATAGAAAGTTTGAGTAAGAAAATACTATAAAACGTACCTACTTTAAATGTCTTTATATGCCTCACAAGCGCCACCTTTTTTATCTTAACTGAGATTTGAATATATAAAACTCCCTGCCTCTACCCTGAACAAACAAGTTTTCATAAAGTTTCACAGATAGCGCCTAGATAAACAAAAAATTCACAAATAGCGGCTACACAAACAAGTTTTCATAAAATTTCACAGATAGCTCCAACATAAACTGCAGTGTCATTTAACACAGATGGCGCTTTATGAACAAAATAGAAGTTATTTTTGCATCCCCCTCACAGATGGCGCTTACCAACAAGTTTACAAGTTATGAAATAGCTTTGCGAACAAAGCACGAACTGTGAACATGAAAGGTGGACAGTTCACTGAATCTTAAAGTAGATGGCTTTACCATTAATTGTTTTAGAACGCATCTTAGAGATAAAAGTTTACTTCTAACAGGTTCAAGTTTTGTTTAAAGATAAACATAGAGTACTATGTGGCAGCTTGATGCTGCCGTGTTTCGTAAAGTGGGTGTACCTGAGAACCGGAGACTCTTATTACTAGAAACGAGGCGTTCCATCTTAGTCTTCAGGGCTGACAACGCATCTTAATTTTCATTCATTCATTACAGCCCTTCACAAGTCCACTGCTGAACATAGGCCTCCCCCAAAGAATGCCACAAAGCACGGTCCTGAGCCACCTGCATCCATCGACTTCCTGCATATCTTACCAGGTCGTCACTCCATCTAGTGGGGGGACGCCCTACACTTCGCTTGCCGGTACGAGGCTGCCACTCGAGAACCTTTCTTCCCCATCGGTTGTCGGTTCTTCGAGCTATATGGCCGGCCCATTGCCACTTCAGCTTACTAATCCGTTGGGCTATGTCGGTCACTCTGGTTCTACTGCGGATATCCTCATTTCTGAGTTTATCACGCAGAGAAACTCCGAGCATAGCCCTCTCCATAGCTCGCTGAGCGACCTTGAACTTCCTTATCCGGCCAGCAGTGAAGGACCACGTTTCAGTTCCGTATGTCATCACTGGCAACACGCACTGGGTGTACAGTCTCGTTTTCAAGTTTTGAGGTATACCTGACGAGAAGATGTGCCGTAATTTCCCGAACGCTGCCCAACCGAGTTGAATCCGTCGATTGACCTCTCGGTCGAAGTTGGACTTACCTAGTCGGACTATTTGTCCCAGGTAAACATACTCGTCAACAACTTCGAGCTTAGTGTTCCCAACAACTACCGGCATAGGTGTGACATGGACATTAAACATGATCTTTGTTTTGTCCATGTTCATCTTAAGACCTATCCGTTGGGAAACACTATTGAGGTCATTGAGCATAGTGCTTAGGTCCTCCAGCGATTCTGCCATAAGGACTATATCGTCGGCAAATCGAAGGTGAGTGATGTACTCGCCATTGATGTTGATACCGTATCCTTTCCAGTCCAGAAGCTTGAAAACGTCTTCCAACGCATCTTAATATTGATTCTTAATTGAGGATAAATGTGCCAAATGGCCCACCACCTCCACTTACCATCAGGTGGACTGTGTGCTCGTTTATCACTCTTATTCTATATTTAAAATATAAAAACCATTCATCATTGTATTTCCCATTCATCAGTATAATATTCACTAACCCAAATCATTCCGTTGGTGTCGTAAGAGGCAATAGAGGTACACAAATCAGGAAGACCAGATAGGCAGCAGCGTTTTCCTAATAACGATTAAAAATGAAAAAAATTGCGGTTGTCAACCCGTTGGCCAAGCGTGGCAACTATATCAAATATGGAGGAGGCCTACGTTCACGAGAGGACTTTTATAGACTGTAACAGTAACGATAACGATAATAAATGAATAGTATGTTAACAGTGTAAATAAGGTTGTGGCGGGTGGAAGGAAAAGGGGAGATGTCCCGCCAGGCAAGGTGTTCTGCCCGGGGAGCGGCTAACGCTCCTAGTGGTAGTTAGTAGCTATTACAATACCTAATGTAAAACATTCGAATACCAATGTGCTGTTAAATGGGGAGGAGTTGAGTCTTGTGGATACCACTGTTTTTCTCGATATTACTATTGACGCAAAACTTCAATGGGGCCCCCATATATGTAAATTAGCAAGCAGACTTAGTTCTGCAGCATATGTTGTAAGAAAGAATAGAAGTCTCACAGATGTTGAGACAGCTAGATTAGTGTATTTTAGTTACTTTCATAGTATAATGTCTTATGGAATTTTGCTATGGGGTAATGCGACTGATATTGAAGCTATATTTGTTTTGCAAAAGAGAGCCGTTCGGTCGTTTTATAACCTAAATTGTAAAGAGTCCCAGTCAGTCAGACAAAAATTTAAAGAAATAAACATATTAACTTTGGCATCGCAATATATTTATGAAAATGTAATGTATGTACATAAAAACATAAACAGCTTTAATAAGAATAAGGTTGTGCATACTTTAAACACTAGGAACAAACATAAGCTTATAATACCAGTTACTAGACTCCACAGAATCAGTAATTCATTTATGGGGCAATGTATACGCTTTTACAACAAAATCCCAGAATATATTCAAAGTTTGTCAATAAACAAGTTTAAAAGTTTTATTAAAGAAAAACTATGCAAAAAGGGTTATTATAATATCAAGGAATACATGAATGAAAATAACACCTGGGAATAAGGTGATCGCCACCATGTTGGTTCTATGAAAAATAATTTAAAAATTGTATAAACGAAATTATTGTTAAGTGAAATATGTTTGAAAAAAAAGTCCCGCTGGGTTTCTTGCTGGTTCTTCTCAGGACAGAGGTATTTTCCGAACCAGTGGTAAGTAAAAAATGACTTTCAATAAGAATTATGTAATAATCAATATTGAATTAAAATTATTCTATTCTTTGTATACTAATTTAACTTCGGAAATTTGTTAGCACGATTTAGGCATTGATGTTTCGCTTGTGGCGCGACGACTGCGCCGCCACAAGTTATTTCTAAAAATTTTGGTTATTTACAAGATTAGTATATAAAAAAGATACCTATTATTAAGGTGTCTGTTTATTCATAAAAGTTTATGATCATCGATTTAAATTTAAAATATGTTTTATGAATTTAAATAGAAAATAAAAAATATTTTAACGAAAATAAACGAATCAATTATGTACAAACTAACAGAAATAATAATATACAGTTTGGCAGTGATACAACGACATCAAACTAGTGATGTTTTTGAATTTCAAATGTTTGTTGAAACTGCCTAACGATTAGATTTTCATTTTTAGGTTTTTTTCTGTGGTTTTATGCTGTTTCACAAATTGTGCTTATTTTAGAACTTTAAATATACCTTGAAATTATAATATTTTTTACATATTTTATCTTAATAATTTTTCGATGCCAAATATTTTCTCACCATACAACGATCGAAAGTGATCTATAGGTCATTATTTTGGAGATTTTCGACGTGGTATGGTGGCTTGAGTTCGAATCCCGGACGGAAAATGTGATTGTAAGCCCTATAATATATTTTTCCATGTTCGGATATTGCTCTGCACAAAACGTGTTCACAATACAGGAGAAGTTCCTTATGTAAAGTTTTCTTCAACAAAAAGTAAGAAAAACTAAAACACACATCTACAGAGTAGCCCAAAGCACAAAATAAATAATAGCAAAGATTGTGTACAATGAACAAGCTAAAAGTTTAGTTAGGATAATGATTGTTAAATGATATTGGCAAGAATTATTTTACAGGAACTTTAAAATTCATAACGAACTGGCGTGGCTTATGATCTGTCACAATTTTGAATTTACTTCTGAATAAATAAGGCCTAAAATATTTGGTTGCCCAGACTATAGCGGGGAGCTCCTTTTCGATGGTGCTGTAATTGATCTCGTTCTCGTTTAGAGTACGAGAAGTATAGGTCAATGGTTCATTCACGCTTACAGGTCCTTGCGACAATAAAGCACCTATCGTCAAATTAGACTCGTCCGTTGTAAGCAAAAATCTTTCGAGAAATCCGGGTATTGCAAGATTGTATCATTATTTAATTATTGTTTATACTTTTCAAAGAAAGCAACATATTCTGAATCTACTACTATTTACTAATATTTAATGATAATATTCGCGTCAGTGTAGTGTTGGTACCCCTAGGCAACATTTCGAAACCAGTTCAGGCAAGTAGTGAATACGGAGCTAAAAACTACAAGTTTTTTTGAATAAATATTTTTAAATGCTTCTGAAATTAGCATGTGCTCTTTTCAGACATAATATTAAGATAATTACTGTGCCATAATATGTTGTGCGAGAGCCAGGAATAAACCACTTTTTGGCATATCCTATAATCCTATTATTTTATACGAGGTAGAGCCGGGCTGCAGTTATATTATGGTTGGTACATAAATAAATGTGCAGTGTTTCAGTGACATTTTTATGGAATAAGGGTGACAAATGAGCACACAGTCCACCTGATGGTAAGTGGATGCTGTGGCCCATAGACATCTACATGTATCCTCTAATTAAGAATCAAAATGCAGATGCGTTGTCACCCCTGATAATTAAGATGGAATGCCTCGTGACCATTAAAAAGAATCTCCACATCTGTACACTCGCGATATGAGACGAGGCATCATTAAGCTGCTATTTTACGCTGGTATTCTGTGACATCGTGGTCCTACTCCGGTCGAGCCGATCCATTCATGCTACAACCATAACAGCTGCTAGGTGGCTCTACCACGTAATGCTGAGCTTTGAGCTGTATGTTCATTGAATAGGTTTTATAACATAATTAAAACTACAATAGCAGGGATCCCGCTTCAATCTGTGGGAAACTATATTCACTAGTAGAATTTAAGTGATAATTAAGAAAAGATAATTGTAAAACAAATTAAATTTTGCTTAATTTATATATACATAAACATGTATGTTAGTATAAGAGTTTAAGATTGTTAAACCTTGACGCCGGTTCACCGATCACCAATAAAGTTGGCACACGTATATATATATTCATGGAGAAGGTTTTTATGCTCTTATGTTTTATCGACCCCGTTTTTATTTACCACTTTGTTATAGTTGTCCCGCAGTACATCAGATTCTATACGAAATACACAGATAGGTTTTGTAAGCAATGCAAACAAAATTACTACTAAGAGATTATGTTAGAAATATATTTTAAGTTTATTTCATCCTTTGCTGTGAGTATTTTATGTTAAATTTATTTTCAACGACATAAACAGGCTTCGTACAAGAGCTTAAAGCGAGAATTTCCAACGTTAAAAGGCTTTTAGCGCTTACTTCTTCAATGCATATTATTATATATGCGTCTTTATTTCAAACGTTGTTGCTTATCTTCAAAAAATAAAGGATGTATACAAAAATGTAACTGATTAAGAATCTAATTCAATAACATGCCTTTCATATTATTGAAATATATTTTGAAAGGCTAGACATAGTTATCGCTTAAAGAAACGAGAATAAGAACGTAAAAGTATATTCACAGCGATAATTCTTATAAATAATATAAAGTATTTTAAAAATCCATTCGATTAGGAATTTAAACGAGTTACTCATATGTTTAATTCCGTCCTCCATGGTAATCCAGTAACTTTATACATCACAGCATGCATCAAATCCGGTATTTCTGATTCTTTGTAGACTTATTTATGATGTTGGCCCAAAGAACGCAATTTTGTCAAAAATCAAAAAAAAACTGCGATAAAATCGTTTTCTTTTTCAAATTTTGGCGATTATAACTCTAAAGGAATAGTTTTTTATAAAACTTTTTGAGGACGTTTTTAAAGCAAACTAAATTTGCTACAATATGATACTAAATCTGTCTCTGTAGACCCAATAGTTTCCGAGATTAAGCCTTTCAAAGTTAATCATTTTTTTCGGATTTCGCAATATTTTCAATTCTGTCGTTCTGAATGGATTTAGACCCTGATTATACTATCGAAGCCCTGTACTTTTATGATGGGATGTCAAAAATAAAATGATAAGTGTGAACGATGATGTTTCAGTTAAGCTACGAATAATGAAGTAAAAAAGGACAACAAAGGTTAATAAGTTAATTTGTTAAGAAATTGTGTAATATTCAAAATCAAAAAATTTATTACTTAATTTAGCCCTCTTGGAAGGTCCCGGTTATAGTTCGTCCGTGGGTACCTGGATCAATGTTTTGGGATGGCATATCCCCATCCGGAAATGGTGATGAATCGTCGACGTCTTGTGCCCACAAGTCATCCTCTATTTCGACATCGGACAGATCGTCGCCTTCTGGGATATCTACTACTGCAACATCAGCTATATTGTCACAAGAGGCCCCGCTGCAGTGCATACAGACTGATGAGCATTTTAATCCTGTCTTCCTGCAGCTGCACGTGTTCCCACAACCCTTCATGCAGCTGCAAGATATCATCAGCAAGAGGTGTTGTGGGGCTGCATCTCCGGTCATCATTTTGGAGTTGCGGCCTTGTGTCGTGGATATCCACCCCCAGGAGAGAGGATTCAGTGAGACTCCCAACCACGCCTGTACACGTAAGATTTTTGTACATGTGAATTTTGTACATGAGAATAGAAAATATGTAATGTGTATTATTAATGCAAGGATAAATTTTTACCTGATAGTATGTCCGCAAGGAGTAAAATCGAGCAGAGTCTCGTGTAGGAGGTAACCTGGCTATATGCAAACAAACACCTACACACATATACACACACACACCCACACACACCCGCACACACAAATACACACACACCCACACACACACACACACACACACACACACACACACACACACACATATATATATATATATATACATATATGCAGGCGCGCGCGCTCACGCACACGCACACGCACACAGTCCACCTGATGGTAAGTGGATACTGTAGCCCATATAGTTAAACTTTAAATTTTATTTCGTAGTAGAGCCAAGTTGCAGCTATATTGAGGTTATAGCACGAATGAGTCGCCTTGACCATGGTAGGTCTCTCACAGAATACCAGCGTAAAATAAGAGCTTAACACTGCTGTGTTTCATATGGTGAGTGTAGAGAAACGGAAGCCCTTTTTACTGGAAACGAAGCATTCCATCTCTGTCCTCAGGGGTGACAACGCATCTGCATTTTGATTCTTAATTGAGGACTATAGACCACAGCACTCACTTACCATCAAGTGGACTGTGTGCTCGTTTGTCACCCTTATTCTATAAATAAAATATACATCGATATCTGTCACCGATTACAGCGTGTCTCCCCTGAAGACTAAGGTCTCCACTCTACACCCATCTATATGAAATACCGAGCACTACGGTGCTATTTTACGCTGGTATTCTGTGAGAGCGTGTTCATTTACCGACAAGCCGACCCATAAGTGCTTCAGCCAGTAGAGAGGATGTATGTAAAAATATTAAAACAAACAATGTTTGAAGGATGACAAACATATTTTTTGTGTTAGTTCGGATAAATTACATCAGTTTCTTTGGTCGCGTGGGTATCGGTATTAGTAGGCCATGAGTAAGGCTATAAAGACCCGATGGACTTCGAAGATGGCCATATAATCAGTAAATTCTGTCATAAATTAAAATTACCCAGATGAACTGAACAAAATAGATGGACTTCGGGTAAAAATTTCAAAGGTAAATATTCCCTACCATGAGATAGGGCCGTGTCCAACTTAAGCATTGGAGACCACCACTAGAAATTTCTCCTCTACTGAGACATCCATCCAAACATCCGGACTCGGAACAATTCTTTGTAGGTCATACAAATTCATGTTCTGGGCGGGGGTTCGAACTCGCGGACCTCAGCAACGCAACTCATTGCTAAGGCACTTCGCCGTGTAGCCATTACTTAACAATATAGTGAATATTTTAATAAATGCATTGTTGTAATTAAATTTACACGTTACAACCTAATTTGGAACGATATAATTACGTTTAATTTTAATTTTACAAAATTAAACTAGGAAGGTCATACCGACCACACGCTAAATATAGATTTAAGCAGTGACAGACGGGATCTCATTAAGTGGTAGACAGGTACGAGGTAGCCTGAGACGTCAGTTGCGGTGTGACCTGATCGGAATTAATTAGATAGTTATACCATCATGTCAGAAATGTTCGTGGAGTTTTTTTTATATAACGTAATAATCGCACGAAAAAAATGGCGGAGATTCTATATTCGACTGTATGCTCTTTTCTTTGTATTATATTGCGCAATATCTTCGTAAATTGTATCATATAATTAAATCATAGAAATTAAATTATCTATACATAAATACGCGACGAGACAACTTTGTACCCATTTTTAAGCATATTGCACTCATGGAGGTGTGAGATTTGACATAGTTAAAGTTTATATGGAAAAGGAGTGCAGAAATCTATCACTAATATGAGTTACAAATACATTAAAATAAATTAAATAATAATAATAATTAATACTGCCATGTCACACAGTCAAACAAATAATTGTGGCTTGGATTCTTATATATATATATATATATATATATATATATATATATATATATATATATATATATACGTACATTAATTATATTATAGCAGATGTAACACAGTTCTGTGACCTAGCACAGTTGCTAAAGATATCATTGTTATAGTAATGACTTGGATTAAGTCTTAATTATATAAATTTTATAAAGTTTTGTTTTATGTAAAGTGTTTTTGGGATCAATAAATTATTATTATTATATGTGTACATATATCTCTTTTTTAACCCTTTCTAGTTTGATTACTGCTGCGCCGTCTCTTGTATTTCCGTTTAGCTTAATTGTAGACTGGGAGAGAATGCCCTATGGCATTAAGTCCGCCATATATACAACTTTTATTCATGAAATATTAAATAAATAAATAACGTCGTTTGTTGACGTTAATTTTGCCTAAAGTTAAAATGTTAATTTCTTAGAATAAATATAATCAAAATATGTATGTTTCTACTCTAAGGCCACATAACTTACACGCACGTGGTAGAGCCATGCTGCAGCTATATTAGTAGTATAGTTGTAGCACGAATGGGTCAGCTCGATCGGGTAAGGAGCACGCTGTCACAGAATACCAGCGTAAAATAGCAGTTTAACACTGCTGTGTTTCATATGGTGAGTGTAGAGAACCGGAGACCCTTTTTACTGTAAAAGACGCATTCCATCTTAGTCCTCACGGGTGACAGCGCATCTGCATTTTGATTTGCAAACGAGGATAGATGTAGATGTCCATGGCCCACAGCAACCACTTACCATCAGGTGGACTGTGTGCTCGTTTGTCACCCTATCCTATAAAAAAAAACATATAGAGTGCTTAATAGTTTGTAATCAAACAGTCACACAGAGCAGATATTGTCGCCAAAGAATTTAAAAATGTTGCCAACAATAATTGACTGAACTTTGTGTGGTTTCAAATGTTCTTTTTCAAATAGTGTGTTGAGTCGTGTCGTGTTGTCTGCATATTTATTACTCTTTGTAAGTAATGGTCATTAATATGTAACACAAGATGAAAATCTTGATAGACTTTCCAAATGCTATTTAAAAACAAGCTTTACATAAGTCTGGCCACGTGTAATGTGATATATTTTACAAAGAAAAATACCTTTTAAAAGAGACAATCGTTTTTGGATCCAATAGAAATTTTAACGACCCTCAATTTATTATTTTAAATAGCCTAAACATTTTATGAAAATCTAAACGGAATCAAGGAATCTGAAAAAAAAGGGTTGTTTTGATATTCGTGTACAAGTCATTGGTTCTGGTAATGTAATATTTAAAAAAATTGTGCCAACTCAAACACAATATGAAATAAAATACCATTTTTTTTTAAATTTATTTGTGGTATGTCCAATATTTTATTTTCATGTCTTTAGTACGAGTATTTTAAAATTTATAAACTGCTTTTTACATATCTTACAAACCGCTTTCTTCACGATATTGTTTTTTCTATAATAAAGCCACACTGGCGATTTTTGTGTTGTTGTTTCATTGTTATTACCCATAATTTAAACAAACAACAATAATTCAATCACCATTTATGTGAACAACAATTATAGCACAACCACGATATTATAAATCAAATTAAGTTCATATTTGTTTACAACATGCCAGATGCAAGTTCGAATTTGTATGTAACCTAAGACGTCGCCGCCGACAACATAAATTATTACTAGTGAATCAGTAAAGTAACATCTATCTATAGCTCTACGAATGCACACGGTGCGCCGAGTTGACTCGGTAACTCTAGTGTAAGAATAGTCTGTGATTAATGATTATTATACTTTTTGGTAGCAAAATTAAAAAGGGTAACTTGTTTGTTTACATTACAAGACAATTAAATATTGTCTCATCGATGTGAAAGTATATGGGTATACATTATATTCGTATCATAATATGGATAATATCATGCATGTTAGTCAAATATTCATATTTCAAATTATGTATTTCTCTTTTATATATATATGTATGTAACACAAGTTTGATTTTCCACCTAGAATTTTAGAAAAGCTATAATTTGTGTTGAATTACCTAAAACAAATGACAAACATAGGTATGGGAACCTTATTAGTATGTTAAAAGCTTAAAAGTGACAATGTATTAAAGTTTTATGTTATTAGTAAAATCTTAATTATATATTAGATAGAATAAATACACAAAACCAGTTTTTGTGTCTGTTGAAATAAAATTAGAATCATGTAAAAAAGAATGAAGTGGGCATTGAAGAGTGATTTATTAAACTGCATTTAGTTACAAATACATTATGTTTTTAGAAAGTTGCTCCATATAACTTAACAATACCAAATAGCTTATTTGGTAGTCTAGACATGGGTCCCGAATTCATGCCAGCCATAGTAGATAGATTAATAATAAATAAAAAAGTAGTAAATACCAGAAGCAAATATACATATATGTATTGTGACTTAGTTAAGCCATTTTTAATTGTGTAGTGGTTATATCATTAATGTTTTTGGACCATATCCTGCGACGGAATCAGATTCTTCTATTATGCTTAGACTGCTGTGTTGTTACCTCTGCGGAAAGGAATATTATTTTGTCATCAAAAATTATATGTTTTTCCCTTACATGAAACCAGTGAAAATAAAAAGTCAGACCACTTTTACATAGTCAAATATTGTTTATGTAAATCCATAATTACTATTTATGTATTTGATCATCTGGAGCTAATTAATCGTGTATATTTTATACTAATTTCTTATTTATTTAACATATACGCAGCGATAACAAAATTCTGGTAGAAATATTGAAATATAGTAACATTGAAGAAGTCTTATCTCCTATCTCTTATTATTGAAAATGTTATTTTAATTCCTAACAATATCATAAATGGACATATTTTTTTGGCTTTATAGTATATGAAATGTAAAGCTATATATATATTTATATATATCATAATCTATTTAGAATGAAATAAATATAGAAAAAATGTTATATTGATAAGAATTAATATTTAGTATAGGCACTCCTTATACCAGTCATTAACTTTTGCAGGTCGATTGCTGAGAACCAATGTGTATGCTTTGCAGGCTGAAAGCTAGCAGAGCTGCTCGTAGGTACATACAAAAAAGAGTATGGATATTGAAGATAACAGTCTTATACCATATCATTGAAGATGTTCATGAACTTGGAAAAGGCTTATGACAAAGTGGACAGCAATGTGTTATGGCAAACACTAAACTCATTTGGGTTGAGCGCTGGCTTGATACAGGCATTAAGTTCTCTTTATAGGGACTCTAGTTCTTTTGTCAGGATCAACGGGGGAATCAACACGGACTGGTTTGGCATTCAAAAAGGTGTCAGACTGGGCTGTGTAGCTTCCTCGTGGTTGTTTAACCATTTATGGACAGTAGCAAACATTGAAAGTTGAAGAATGTGGGTTGAGAATGGGTGAGTTAACCGTCAAGTGCCTTTTGTATGCCGATGATCAAGTGATATTTGCATCGTCTGCGGCCTAGATGCAAATGATGGTTACTTTAATGAACTGGTCATTATGTAAAAGAAAGGGGTATGAAAGTGAACGCAAGTAAGATGAAAGTGATGGTTTTTGAAAGAGAAGAAAGTAAAATGTTATGTGAAATAAGAATACAAGGGGAGTTGATTGAGCAAGTGGATGAGTTTGTATAATTGGGATATTTATTTAACAGGGATGATAGATATGATAAGGATAATGAACGACGAGTGAACGCAGAAAATAGAGTGAATGGTGCTTTACACGTTATTATGCGGAGTTAGAATGTGTCAAATAAGGCACGTATGGCAATTCATAATGCTGTGTCAGTCCCTAGTTTAATGTATGGTAGTGAAAGTTGGGTCTGGTAGAACAAGCGTCAGAGTAGAATAAATGCTGTAGAAATGCGGTTACTAAGGAGTATGCTAGGGCTGAATCTGAATGACAGGGTGAGAAATAGTGTGATAAGATAAAAGTGTGGTTTGCAAGGTGACGTTGTGACCAGGATTAAGAAAGGAATGCTTCGGTGATTTGGTCATGTAGAAATAATAAACGAGGAAAGAGCGATAAAGCAAATTTATATTGCAGAGGTGAACGGCAGGGTCGGGAAGGGACGCTCTAGACGAAGGTTTATCTACCAGATCGGCGATACATTGAAAATGGGCCAGATTAGGAGTACCCTTAACCGACGAGCGTGTGTACGTAGATATATGGATGTAAAGGAGGCGAGACAGGTGTCTCAGGATCGCGGCAAATGGATGTCCGTAGTCTCTGCCTACCCTTCTGGGGGACAAACGTGAGTGTTTGTGTGTCTTTCTGATTTTTTTTATAGTACAAGGGTGACAAACGAGCACACAGTCCACCTGATGTTAAGTGGTTGCTGTGACTCATGGACATCTACATCTATCTTCGATTACGAATGAAAATGCAGATGCGTTGTCACCCATGAGGACTAAGATTCCTGCCAATATCATAAATGGACATGTGTTATTATCAAGTTATTTAGAAAAAATCTTTTGAAATTATGATTGACAATAACAAATACAATTAAATTTTACATGTGTTTTATTATCCTTCAATAAATAATTTAAAACATCTTATTTCATCACCATTTATCACAGTGTAATAACAGATAAAACGGACATTTCCTAGTCATTTTGGTTTTAATGGTGTTTGGAAATAAAGTTTTGACTACTTTGGAAATTATGATTTACTACAATAAATGCAGATGCATTATAATTTGTGTTTTTATCCTTACACAACCAGTTCAAAACATCTTTCTTACTATATAGCGTGTGTAGGTAATATTATAAATGTACATATTATCCCTGAGTCGTCTTGGCTTTATTCATATTACTTAAATGGTAATAATAATAATGTCCTCCAGACCGAATTTCAGCCACGGCGGCCAGTCTCAACGGAGACTAGGCATCGGCGCAGGACAGGATTATAGTGCTCAAGGGTATGCGCAAGCACAGGTGAACTGTCTATTCCCTCACTCTCATAGCCCGATGGGACGGTAAACCGACACGACCGGAGAAAGATCAGGCGCAGGACCAACGGTTTTACGTGCTTTCCGAGGCACGGGGGTGAAACACCGCCAACTTCCTGACTCCAGGTAGCTACTGAGAATTTCTTGATGAAAAAACTCAATAACTGATTTTTTGGCCCGACCCGGGATTCGAACCCGGGACCTCATGATCAGCAGTCGTACTACTGCAACCACTAGACCAACAAGGCAGTCACTTAAATGGTATTCGGGATGTATACACTCAATCAATCAATACATCATGTAAAAAATAGTATCCATACCACATTTGTGCACAGACAGGCACTATTTTTTTCCGAAACTACTAAAAGGATTTTCCATTGATCTCAAAGTACCTATAAATACTGAATGTAAATACAACTTTGTTTTATCTAATAATTATTGAACAGTGCACTATATTAACTTATAATAACGGTGAAAACTTTTAGATTGTTTTTAGGTTATAGTAAAATTCAAATTTTGTTTGCTAATTTCTCAGTACTCCGTTTAGATTCCGTAAAACAAATATTACTATTGAAATCTATAGATTATAGGAAATAAATCGACATGCAAAATTTCTTCCATTTTCCATACAAAAAGAAACTGTCTCCTTTAATTAATCTGTCAATCGCCTAGCCTTACAAAAAGTTAACATAGAACAAGTTCTTGGTTTAATGCTGGATACGAAATTACATTTAGATTATCATATCGATTACATAATCATTAACGCCTTTCAACAGTATGGTTTTATCATAAGATCCTGTAAAGTCTTTAAACAATCATCGATTTTCATAGTTCTATATAAAACACTCATTCATTAACAATTAGAATACGCTTTACCAATCTGGAATCTCTTCTAAAAAATATAACTATAAAGTCGAAATGGTCCAAAAGATTGTACCGAGTTGTATAATATTATTAAAAGCTTGAAGAATAAAAAGAATCCACAGCATAGATTAACTTTAGGCGAAACCTTACCGTTGACTATATTAATAAATCAATCCATTAACGAAAGCAACTTTCCAATACAACTTAAGATGAAAATCATGAAACCTGTGCATAAAAAGATGAAAAAACCGATACAAGTGACTATCGCGCTTTTGCGGAATTCCTCAAAAATTTTTGAGAAGGCTAATTGTTACCGCGTTACTAGATTTTGTGAAAAATACTAGATATTTGACGATTGTCAGAACGGCTTACGAAAAAACTGATCCACAGTTTTAGCAGTGAACAAGTATATTAATGAAGTCGTCAACATTTTATGTAATAAACAATACGGTGTAAGTATTCTGTTAGACACGATAAAGGCATATGATGGGATACCACATAATATACTATTGAATAAACTGTACGAGTTAGGTATCCGCGGCTCCGCTCATAAGTAGTTTGCTTCGTAATTGAAGGATCAAACCACTACTAAAAATATTTCAAACGTGCGAATCTCAGGGAATTGTCATTGAATGTCTTTTATATTTGATTTAAATCTATTACCTTGCTAAAGCTATAAAGAAAACGTGTGTTTTGTTTGTCAATGATATATCGTTATTAATTTTATGCCACAACGACAATGTTTAATATTTATAAAAAGCTTCATTTACTTATTACTGAAACTTCAGACTGGTAGAATGAATGAATAAATCTAAAAAAAATTACTAAAACAAAAACATTAAATTTTCATCCGCATCAAAAAAAACTGCATTAAATTTTAAATTCTATTATAATGGCATAATTTTAGAATCTGTGAAAGAATTTAAATTACTCGGTATAAATATAGACACTCACTTGAATTGGAAAGCGCACGTCCATAGAGTGAGGTCTAAACTTTCGAGCTTCTCACATGCATTACGCGAAATTAAAAACTACAAACATGGAAACGGCACAACCTACTATGCGTATCTGCACGCTTGGCTGAGTTACGGTATCATTCTGTGGGACAAAAGCACGAATGCAACCTTTCTATTCACCCTCCAAAAGAAATTAATCCGGATTATGACAAAAATAGATCACACCAGTAGCTGCAGACCGTTCTTTTTTTATAGGGTAGGGCGAGCACATAGTCCACCTCATGGTAAGTGGTTGCTGTGGCCAATAGACATCTACATCATTCGTCGCTGCTATGTTTCGCATTTTTTGCTGCTGCTATTTCACGCTGGTGTTCGTGTTCCTTCCCCGGTGGAGCAATTCGTGATACAACTATACAATTAATATAGCTGCATTATGGCTCTACCACGTTCATATTTTTCTTAAATATAAAATATTAACCATACTCCACTTATATATATTATAAATAAGCAATTTTACACAAAACGTGAAGATTTACTACGCAAATATACGTTACGACATAAAAATAAATTAGTAATGCCAACTTCCTGATTAAAACTAAACACTTTTAGTACGTGAAGTTTTTCCATAAGATTATATAATAAACGACCTGACATATAAAAAAATTTAAATGGTGACATCATAATTTCAAAAAATTTAAAACAGTTCCTAAATAATAAATGTTACTATAGTACTAATGAATATTTTATAAATAATACATAATATTATATATATTTTAGGTTGTAAAATATGATAACTTTTTAAATTGAATTCTATTTCAATAAACCACAATTATATTCTTATAAGTAGTTAAATGCGCTTCCTTTCTCCTAGCGCCTAAGAGAGCTTTCCGCACATAACAGAACTCTGGACTTTAACCTATTTACGTGTATTATGCTTTGTAGATGATCATACTTTTTAAAAGCTCAATCTGACAATCTTAACAAAATAAACAGGAGGGAATATATTATGTATATATATATTTAATAGGTACTAGCTATCATTTTGATTCATTTTATATGTAGTAAACATGTACCTATTTACTTAATAAATTAATTTTGTTTGAAATGTTTCGATTATTATAAGACTATCTTTGTAGCCGATTATTATGATTATTATTGATATTTGTCATATATATATATATATATATATATATATATATATATATATATAATATAGCGCGCTATTTTAAACCGCTCCACTAAAATCGCAGTAAGTTACTAGATTAATTAGCTCTATATTTCTACATACTCAGTTAAATTCACGCGGAAAGCTCATTGAGTGCCCAACAGCGTCCATAACACTGGTCTCACATTATTTTAGGACATCTAGTGTACATTATGGTTTAGTATTAAATGTTTGAGTTGAGTTTGAAAGAAATTTTTACGCCACATCAAACACAATTTTAGAGTTTTTAAGACAGCATTAACTACTAAGTTTGGAATCTAGACTTTATCTTATTATAGTCATGATGTCACATGGGTTGTATAATAACAGGTTGGCTTGTAGTTACATTATCAATAAGTTATATTATATTGTACCGAAAACTATAATTCGGTGCTTAGTGTCAACCCCTCGGCTGTTTTACTCCTTAAGGTGTAAAACAAACGCTGGAAGGCAGGCACCCCTCCGCCGCCTCTTACATAGTTATTACTCACATTTCACAGAATGACATTTTTGCTCTATCATCTACAAAGTTCGAAAGAATGATAATTGTCTGACTATAATGATTAGTAAATTATGCACCAATTAGCAGAATTTCCTGCACCTTCATAAATTTCGCAATTATGTTAAATATAAGGCTAACTACATACTAATACTTTGTGCGCATTTCTGAGGTTTACGCGTTAAGTTTTTCTGGTATAAATTAATTGTCTTGCATCACCTTAATGTGTAACTGTAGTTGTTAATCGTAGTAATATTTGAAATATTTTCAGGGAAGTGCAGTAATTATCCAAACAGCATTTAATTGTGAAATAATAATAATATATATAGCTTATTTCTATATAATTAATAGAAAAGTAACACGTTACGCTCTAATTATAATTTGAATCGAAACAACAATCCCCGTTGTTGCGACTTGCTGATTTTGTTTAAGGGATATTTTTAAGAACACTATAAGACAAACGATAACAAAACTGTTATTTGTTTTCAATATGGATCATTTTATTTAGACGTAGTAGAGTCATGCTGCAGCTATGTTATGGTTGTAGCGCGAATAAGTCGGCTAGACCGGGAAAGAAGTACGCTCTCTTAGCAGCCACTACATTTCGAAAACGAGGTATTCCGCCTTAGTTCTCAGGAGTACGCATCTGAATTTTGATTCTTAATCGAAGAAATATGTAGATGTTTTATGGGGGCCATCAAAATCAAGTCATCAGGTGGACATTGTGTTCGTTTATCACCGTTATTCTATAACATAAAAAATCCAAAGACCTTTTAAGCCCACGGCTGGACATGGGCCTATGGGAACGCTTGTTACGTATTATATGTATGTATATTATTTTAAATATATATTATATTATGTGATGTAATTAAATTTATTTTAAGGAAAGAATTTTATTTAATTTTTAACTCATGATCGAGTTCGACGGTGCTCGTCGAATCATAAAGTTAGTGTTTCCACTTATTTCACTGGATTCTCTACTCTGCTCCAGAAAATACTATTCAGGCTACTCTCAGGAATTCCTGCGAAAAGGGCCAAGCAAATGCATAAGAGATATTAATTCGTGAACACAAGATATTGAATTGATTAGAGATTTTAAAACAAGATATTAGTTCATAATAATTTAAATGTTATGATGTATTCATATTGTAGTATGAATATATGTATAATATAGTTCTAGATATGTATTTAAATATAATAGGTATATGTGTAATATAAATTTATTAATTAATATTACACATAAAAACCTTTATTAATTTTTCCCACAAATGGTACATTGCAAAATGTATACGTAAACTTATTTTTCTGAGACGGGAGTCCAAACTAGGATACCCTATGCTATGGAACTCACGGCTCCCCCTTTTGATCAGCTGTTTGAAATAAATATTGCAGTGACATTATATTATTTTATCGTTTGCGTGATACGTAATGTGATGATCGTGGGCGTGCACGTAATGGAGTGAATCGTATCCCTGTGTTGTGTAAGTGTGTGTGTGTGTTTGCTACCTCGTGCGTAGTAAAGTAAGATACAATGTGCAGTAATTGTTTTGTTTTTTCATTCTTTATTGATTATTGATAACATGTAGATCTTTTGAACAGTTAACACCTTGCCTTCTACGTAAATTTTGGTGTTTTTGTTTTAATATCATTCTTTGTTTATTTTCAACATTCACCATTATTGTTTTACTAGAGCTTGCCTATATAGAAATGCCATAGGACAGGATAGATTTACGTAAGGATTCATATACAGTTTTAAATAAATTTCAATTTGCGATATGTCTTAACTTTTTAAATATGTGCATTTTTTTCAAATTTTAGATCTAAATGGTTTATGTTCTTTGATGATTAAATTATTACTTTCCAGTGTTTGTATTTTTAATTCAAGGACATTTAAAGTATGAAATAGAGGTGTAAATTTATTTGTGGAACTGGATGAATTTCAGATTGAAAACATTATATGTTTGGTTTTAGTGGAATTCAAAGAGAGAATATTTAAAGCAAGCCAGTGGCAGACTATATCGAAACCATCTTATGCAATTTTGAAAACTTATTCCAATGAGTTACCGTAAAAAGAGAGGGTAGTGTCGTCAGCGTATGAAATTATTTTACAATTTCGCATGTTTAACTGACCAAAGGTCGTTTATATAGCATGTGAAGAGTGCTGGAACAAGAGTACTACCTTGTGATACTCCGTAGTTGATTGGGCTTTCATCACTAACAATTTATTCTATGTTAACTCGTTGTGATCGATTTTGTAAGTAATATTTAAAAAGTAGTAATTGTACATTTCTAATACCCTATTTTCAAGCTTCTCGATCAGTTTAGAAGTTGAAATGGCGTCAAAAGCTTTTGCAGGCCAATAAAGATTGTGATACATTTTTATTGGAGTCTAATTTATCTGCAATAAAGTTTGTAATAACATGTGTAGCGTCGGCATTTGATTTACCTTTTCTGAAACCGAATTGACCATTTGAGAGTTTTTCTTTACCTTTTAAATATTTTTTTTAGTGATTATTATTATTTCAAGAAGCTTAGATATAGACGGACGGTGTAATAATATTAGACGTTAATTAGTGATGAAGTCAAGTCTTTAATTTTTAAAAATTGGAATTCTGGTTGATCTTTTTAAAACAATTGGAAAAATTTCTTCTTCTAGATATTTATTAAAGCTATAATAAAGTGGGAAGATTATAAAGTCTTTAAGACATTTTAAAATTTTTAGCGTAATACCGTCCCAACCTACACCACAATCAGTCTTAAGATTACAAAGGAGACGTACGAGTTTATTCACTAGTTTTAAGTAGAACATAAGAGTTAATGCTGACTGTTACAGGATTTATAGTGATAAAAAGAGGCAGAAGATCGTTCTGAAGTTTGTTTGAAAAATCAGTACATATATTTTCAAAACACTGTTTATAAAGTTTGCTGAACTTAGAGGGCTAGTTTCAATTTGAAAAGTTTAGATGTTAGGTTTTTTTTGTATAATTTACGTTATTTATGTTTTTAATAACGGTACAAATCTTCTTATTATTATTTCCAGCGACCTTTAATTCATTCTCTCCATATTGTCTCCTTTTTTAACATATGATTATAATGTATAATATATATTTTTAATACATCATTAATATTTTTAATATTATATCAATTTGTATTATCCGTGTCAAAAATATCATTGTTTAAATAGTACTTGAGCATAAATATTTACCTAAATATGACGTAGTTAAGAAACCATAAAACAAACTACAATTTCTGCTCCAAATTCAACAAATTAAACAGTGCTCGTAATTTCATACCAATCTACGGAGCGCTTTAAGTATACGTGAGAGTTGTCAATAGGAACTAAAGAGCTATTCAGAAATACATCTTCGTTATTAAGAAGCTCTATAAAATCTTGTACAATTAATTAACTCTTTATAAGAAATGAAATAATTATTTTCTAAAGAGCGAAGTAGAAAATTCTGAAAACAGGTTATTATCGGGACTTAAGTCAAATAACCGCAATAACTAATTAGTAGAGCTAACGGTCAATTTCAAAATGTCATTACTATTTTATACATATTAATAATACTGTAGAAAATTCATGTCTCTAATTCTAAAGTATTTAAGCAAAGGCAAGTTAGAAATCCTGATGCTTGTCAATCTATATATGTCGTCCTTTTAATAACTAACGGACTTAATTTCCACGAAAACTTACTATGTAGGAAGACAGAAACACTAAAGAACATATTATAGAGTAATTTTTATCTGATTACGGAACTTAAAAAGTAGTGGGTTATGTTTCTGCTTTCATTAAACATTATTTTCATAATAGCTCAGAATGATTCTATTTGTTACAAGGGGGATATATAGAGCGCTTAAAATGTATGCTTTTTTTATAAATATACCTAAAAATACAAGGTGGCCCATAAGTCGTTAGAAATATAAATTTCGAATAAAATACAAAAGGCGCGCATTAGTGGCGCGCGCGGTGCGGGGGGAGTACCGACGGTTTCTGGGAATTCAGTCGCCATGGAGCGTTTCACCGGTGCGGACCGTGCATTTTGTGTGCGAGAGTTTTATCGAAACAATGATTCGGCTATCATTGCGCGGCGTAAATTTCGAGAATATCAGAATTTACGCAACTTTAAAGACATTCCAAGTGTTCAAACGATTAAGAACTGGGTTATTAAGTTCAAAGAGAGTGGTTCGACGTTGGATAAACAACGGTCAGGTCGACCAAGGACATCACGGACGGAAGAAAACATCGATGTAGTGAAACACTCAATTCGTGAAAATCCTACCCAGTCTACTCGTAAGCGTTCCAGTGCATTAAACTTACCCAAAACATCGTTACAGCGAATTTTAAAGAAAGATTTACATCTTCACCCGTACAAGATTCAGTTAGTACAGGAATTAAAAGATACTGACACTATCCACAGACTAAATTTCGCAAATGAAATGTTGAACCGCTTTACTACGTTTAATAACGTCTTATTCTCTGATGAGGCTCACTTTCACATCAACGGCCATGTCAATAAGCAAAATTGTCGCTACTGGAGTTGCGAAAATCCAAATCGCAAACATCAAAAGCCCTTACATAGCCCTAAAGTGACAGTTTGGGCGGCTATGTCAGCACATGGCATTATAGGCCCTTACTTTTTTGAGGACGGCAGAAGCCGCGCGCTTACTGTTACTTCACAACAGTATGTAGCTATGATCCAGGACTTTTTTACACCAGAGTTGCAGAATTTTCCAGGCTTCAATACGCGGACTTGGTTTCAACAAGATGGAGCAACTGCCCATACCTCTAACGTCGCTATGCCGGTCGTCCGTCAACTTTTCCCTAATAAAGTGATCTCTCGAAGAGGAGATATTCCTTGGCCACCACGTAGTCCAGATCTGACCCCAATGGACTTTTTCTTATGGGGTTATCTTAAGACTAAAGTGTACGAAACCAACCTGCGGACAATTGACGTCCTGAAAGAAAATATCCAAAGAGAAATGGCAAACATTACAGAGCTTACTTGCCACGCAGTGATGGATAATTTTAAACGTCGCTTACAGGAGTGCCGCGATCGTAACGGATTACATTTAGATGATGTAATTTTCAAAAAAATATTCCCATTTTATAAGGATTATGACAAAATAAAAACCTTTTTCATAATGTCATTAGTTTTTTTTTAATTATTTTTTTACATTTCAAGGGACTTATGGGCCATCCTGTATATCAATCGTTGTGACATACTTTGAAAATACGTGCAGGTTCTACGTTGTATCTTTTTTAAAACTACATTAATATACTGCTGAATCCAAATGAATTGAGAGCCCACACTATACATATACCATTTTTATACTCCGACCCTAGATAAAATGATATGGTAAATTATTTGGTCATCTCTCAGAAACTTATACTTGTGTCACTTTCTCAGTTCAGACGCCTCTGACGCTGCCCTGGCTCTAAAAACTAGGCTTTTCTTCTTTCCCAAGGGACCAAGGTTATATCATTGGAGCTCCTGTCATTGTCTCTAAATATTTCACAAGGCTCTAAAACTGAGGAAAAGTTTAAAGAGACAAAATCCCTTAGAATAGTATCGTACAGAGAACCGTGACGAAAGAACTTACCAGCACTTGTTTACATAAACGTGCAGTCCAAAATCGTTGTCGCCGCTGCCACATGGTCACTGATGAGTTTAACAGATCGCTGCTCCTTGTTGGAACCCGTGCCTACGCGCAAATTTCTGCGTCAAGTTTTGTGATAAGATTACTTGATGGCAAAGCGGGTTATTAGCGACTATATTCAAAAAGATGGGGTAACACTAACACTCCGTAACAATTGTGCATCATACTGTTTTTCTGCGGACTTCAAAAAGGAGACGGTACTTAATTCGATTGTATGTTTTTTTATGTGTTTTACCTCATAACTTTTACTGGATGAATCGATTTCGATGATTCTTTTCTGTTTAAAAGCCGGTAGTTCTCTTGTGATCCCATATGACCAATCGTTTTTGAGTTATTCTTAATAACTTATATTGAAGTCGGCAGTACCAAATTTTTAATTTTTAATTATTTATGTTAACTTTAAGTGGAATATTTATCCGCTACATTGTATAGCGCTACATTTTATATTCTGTACGAAGTAGAGCCACGCTGCAGCTATATTATGGTTGTAGCAAGATTGGGTCGGCTCGATTGTGGTAGGATCACGCTCTCACAGAATATCAGCGTAAAGTATCAGCTTAATGCTGCTGTTTCGTATGGTGAGTGTAGAGAACCAGATACCCTTTTTTCTGGAAACGAGGCTTTCCATCTTAGTCCTCAGGGGTGACAACGCATTTGAATTTTGATTCTTAATCGAGGATAATTTTTAATGTCTATGGGTCACAGAATCTACTTACCATCAGGAGGGCTGTGTGCTCGCTTGTCATCTTAATTCTTTTCTATAAAAAATATATATCTTTATGTATAAAAATTACGTATCACATTGTTTGTCCGCGATGAACTCCTAAACTACTAAACTGATTGCAATGAAATTTTGAACACTGTGTGCATGTTGGTCCAACTTGAGAGATAGGATAGTTTTTATCCCTGTAAGTGACCCTCAATATTTTTTTATTACGTAATTAAGAATTTTTATACGACACAGGGTCGTCGGAGAGGGCAGAACAATGTCTGCCTGGCCAGCTAGTATACATATATATTATACCTAACTAAATTTGATACTTGCTCAGATGAACAAAGGAAGACAGCCGGTGCACTGTGAAGCTGAAACCTTCTCCACCTTCTCGACATGCACTATTGCATACATCTTTTTTCTTTATCAGCCCTTAAAAGTTTACTGATGGATGCAAACCATGTTACTGGTTACAAATGATTTTAGATGCATTAATACACGTGAGTGCGTGTTTTGGCTTATATTTTCCATCCTTTGAAATGTACGCAGCACTCTGTTTTTCTTTGTTTGTTGGTATAAAGATATTTGAAGTATAATTAATTTTACAAGTATTAAGTAAAGTTAATTTTGTTTAGACCGCCAAAAGCACGAGTGGTCTTGCGGCTGTGTTACCGCCTATGTAATGATTGTAAGTGCATGTGTGAGTGAGGAACATATTTTAAAAAGATGAAAATAAAACAGTGCTTCTACACGTTATTACAAAGGTATGTTTTTATTCGTATATGAGCTTTGATTTCTTAGATTCATATCTTGCGTATCAACTAGCTCTGAAGGCAAACAGTTATTGTAGAATTTTACTAAACATCCCTATACATTTTCTTTCCAGAACTGGTCGTCTTTTTTTATGAATTCAAATTTAACTTTACCGTCGCCTATCTGCAGGCAAATAAACGCACTAGTTCGTAACTGGCCCATTCCATTTGCTTTTTGTGATGACTTGGAAAACGTTAGATTCGTACAAAAGTCAATTTTATTTTGTTTGATTGCTTCTTCAATATTCGGATCAATAAGCATTTTATTTAAAAATAACCAGGTTTATATTTGCCGTCTGGACTAGCACCCAGAATTAAAAATTTGTAGTATAAATGTAAAATACAGTCATCTATGATGTTAACATTTAAAGCCCTTTCTAATTCTCGGTATGCTTAACACGTACGTACATACGCTTTACTTTCAGTATATTTTTTCTATTCTGGGGATTTCACCAATGGTAATATGAGATCAAGTATTTATAAGTATAGTTCCGTAGTCTTACAAAGGCTTTTTACCTGTTGAACCCACAAAATTTCTTGAATGACATATGATCTGGTGACTCAATTCCTTTGTTTTCTGACCGGGAACACAATGACAGTGTGACAAAATATTTGTTTTTATTTTTAATTAATTTTACACCCCATAATACATGACTTCTTTACTGTGCTGGTTACCAATTGTCGTAGCGTTGGAGGAAGCATCGTAGCTTATGCCATATGAACGTTTACTTAACATGCGTCTGCAATTACGGCTTTCATTAGTATTCCTTAAGACGACATGTTTTCGATGGGTTTTACATGCTCCACCTCTTCTTTCCTAGCCTCAACAATACAATGCTCCACACTTTTGCTCCCACCTCTAAAAACTTAATTACGCGTTGCTTCATACAACCGCAGATGTACGGTGGAATGTCTCCATAGGTAAAAACAATATAAAACAGGATATATCCAGCACCAGTAGATATAATGCCTGCTATAACTTCCTGATTTATGCCCATTTTATTATCGCCTAAGAGCACTTTTTCGAGTTTTAAATTCTGAACACATATTTTGTAAAGAAGTTTTTCATTTTAATGAAAGCCAACTCTTTTTTCTTTATTAATACTACTGTTCAAGAAATTCCAATCATCCTCAGACACAAAATAAAAAAAATCTCATTACATTTAACTTTTTCCGTTCTAATGTGATCAGCACTTGGAACTTTTTTACTTTGCCTGCAGTTAAACCAGTAACTAACAAGTACACAAATCTTGTTATTTATGTGTAATCACGCGTAACTAACTAGCTAGTATAGGGTAAATTTACCAAAGTTTTATCTAAATTCTCCAAATTATTTTGTTTTCTTTTATTAGCTAAAAATAGCTTGGTTTTATTTCCCACTACCTCCGAATCATAACTTGTTATCACTATAAAAAGATATTGTCGGGAATCGTGCAATATTTTCGAATGCATGGCAAACATCAGGCAGAGCGACGAGCGACGTGAAATCTCTCTGGAAAGCCTAGTTTTATTAACATCTTATAGCACTTTTAAAATGTTTATAGAAAAGTAAGAAAGCTATTTTTTAAGTGTAAAGGTTAAAAAAATATGTTCATCTAACATATTAATCTATTATTTTATTAAATTAAGTAACATATATTAGTGAAAATAATCGTTTTTTATTCACAGCATTTTCATGAAAAATTCATTTGGTTAAAATTTTTAATTTCTTTTGTTTATAACCTAAATCAAAATACCTTTTCTAATATATTTTTTTCCTTGGCTTTTGTCAAATTTTTGTTTTGAAAAATTGTCAGCTGTTTCAGATATTTTAAGCTTTGAAATTGACGCTAAAAGGGAAATTAAGAAAATCTCTGTTTAGTTTTCTTGATAGTATACAAATACTGTATTAATATAAAAAATCTCTAATATAACTATTTACACCATAAAATTTTCTAAAGTAATGAGTAATTAACATTTGTGTGAGATAAGCGGTTGATGGATATTAACAGCTTTCAAAAGTTTTTTAGCTAATCAGCGCTTGGAACGTCCTTAAATACTAAATTATTTAAATCAAAATTAGAGGAATACCTAATTTAAGAATAATTGCTATAGCACTATGGACTATATTAATCATAAGTCTTAATGTACAAAAAAAACCAAAAACTATTGTATCCTATGTATAACTGTAGCAAAACATGTTGTTCTATTGTAAATTATTTATAAAATCTTTTTCATACCATGTTTTAATCAAATAAATACATTTTATTATCCTTTGAATAAAAACTTTTGCATCCTATGTAAAACTGTAGCAATACATGTTGTTCTATTGTAAATTATTTATAAAATCTTTTTCATACCATGTTTTAATCAAATAAATACATTTTATTATCCTTTGAATAAAAACTTTTGCATCCTATGTAAAACTGTAGCAATACATGTTGTTCTATTGTAAATTATTTATAAAATCTTTTTCATACCATGTTTTAATCAAATAAATACATTTTATTATCCTTTGAATAAAAACTTTTGCATCCTATGTAAAACTGTAGCAAAACATGTTGTTCTATTGTAAATTATTTATAAAATCTTTTTCATACCATGTTTTAATCAAATAAATACATTTTATTATCCTTTGAATAAAAACTTTTGCATCCTATGTAAAACTGTAGCAAAACATGTTGTTCTATTGTAAATTATTTATAAAATCTTTTTCATACCATGTTTTAATCAAATAAATACATTTTATTATCCTTTGAATAAAAACTTTTGCATCCTATGTAAAACTGTAGCAAAACATGTTGTTCGATTGTAAATTATTTATAAAATCTTTTTCATACCATGTTTTAATCAAATAAATACATTTTATTATCCTTTGAATAAAAACTTTTGCATCCTATGTAAAACTGTAGCAATACATGTTGTTCTATTGCAAATTATTTATAAAATCTTTTTCATACCATGTTTTAATCAAATAAATACATTTTATTATCCTTTGAATAAAAACTTTTGCATCCTATGTAAAACTGTAGCAATACATGTTGTTCTATTGTAAATTATTTATAAAATCTTTTTCATACCATGTTTTAATCAAATAAATACATTTTATTATCCTTTGAATAAAAACTTTTGCATCCTATGTAAAACTGTAGCAATACATGTTGTTCTATTGTAAATTATTTATAAAATCTTGTTCATACCATGTTTTAATCAAATAAATACATTTTATTATCCTTTGAATAAAAACTTTTTCATCCTATGTAAAACTGTAGCAATACATGTTGTTCTATTGTAAATTATTTATAAAATCTTTTTCATACCATGTTTTAATCAAATAAATACATTTTATTATCCTTTGAATAAAAACTTTTGCATCCTATGTAAAACTGTAGCAATACATGTTGTTCTATTGTAAATTATTTATAAAATCTTTTTCATACCATGTTTTAATCAAATAAATACATTTTATTATCCTTTGAATAAAAACTTTTGCATCCTATGTAAAACTGTAGCAAAACATGTTGTTCTATTGTAAATTATTTATAAAATCTTTTTCATACAATGTTTTAATCAAATAAATACATTTTATTATCCTTTGAATAAAAACTTTTGCATCCTATGTAAAACTGTAGCAAAACATGTTGTTCTATTGTAAATTATTTATAAAATCTTTTTCATACCATGTTTTAATCAAATAAATACATTTTATTATCCTTTGAATAAAAACTTTTGCATCCTATCCTATGTAAAACTGTAGCAAAACATGTTGTTCTATTGTAAATTATTTATAAAAATTTTTTCATACCATGTATTAATCAAATAAATACATTTTATTATCCTTTAAATAAAAACTTTTGCATCCTATGTAAAACTGTAGCAAAACATGTTGTTCGATTGTAAATTATTTATAAAATCTTTTTCATACCATGTTTTAATCAAATAAATACATTTTATTATCCTTTGAATAAAAACTTTTGCATCCTATGTAAAACTGTAGCAAACATGTTGTTCTATTGTAAATTATTTATAAAATCTTTTTCATACCATGTTTTAATCAAATAAATACATTTTATTATCCTTTGAATAAAAACTTTTGCATCCTATGTAAAACTGTAGCAAAACATGTTGTTCTATTGTAAATTATTTATAAAATCTTTTTCATACCATGTTTTAATCAAATAAATACATTTTATTATCCTTTGAATAAAAACTTTTGCATCCTATGTAAAACTGTAGCAAAACATGTTGTTCGATTGTAAATTATTTACAAAATCTTTTTCATACCATGTTTTAATCAAATAAATACATTTTATTATCCTTTGAATAAAAACTTTTGCATCCTATGTAAAACTGTAGCAAAACATGTTGTTCGATTGTAAATTATTTATTAAATCTTTTTCATACCATGTTTTAATCAAATAAATACATTTTATTATCCTTTGAATAAAAACTTTTGCATCCTATGTAAAACTGTAGCAAAACATGTTGTTCGATTGTAAATTATTTATAAAATCTTTTTCATACCATGTTTTAATCAAATAAATACATTTTATTATCCTTTGAATAAAAACTTTTGCATCCTATGTAAAACTGTAGCAAAACATGTTGTTCGATTGTAAATTATTTACAAAATCTTTTTCATACCATGTTTTAATCAAATAAATACATTTTATTATCCTTTGAATAAAAACTTTTGCATCCTATGTAAAACTGTAGCAAAACATGTTGTTCGATTGTAAATTATTTATAAAATCTTTTTCATACCATGTTTTAATCAAATAAATACATTTTATTATCCTTTGAATAAAAACTTTTGCATCCTATGTAAAACTGTAGCAAAACATGTTGTTCGATTGTAAATTATTTATAAAATCTTTTTCATACCATGTTTTAATCAAATAAATACATTTTATTATCCTTTGAATAAAAACTTTTGCATCCTATGTAAAACTGTAGCAAAACATGTTGTTCGATTGTAAATTATTTATAAAATCTTTTTCATACCATGTTTTAATCAAATAAATACATTTTATTATCCTTTGAATAAAAACTTTTGCATCCTATGTAAAACTGTAGCAAAACATGTTGTTCGATTGTAAATTATTTATAAAATCTTTTTCATACCATGTTTTAATCAAACAAATATATTTTATTATCCTTTGAACAAAAACTTTTGCATCCTATGTAGAACTGTAGCAAAACATGTTGTTCTATTGTAAATTATTTATAAAATCTTTTTCAAATCATGTTTTAATCAAACAAATATAATTTTTTATCCTTTGAACAAAAACCTTTGCATCCTATGTAAAACTGTAGCAATACATGTTGTTCTATTGTAAATTATTTATAAAATCTTTTTCATACCATGTTTTAATCAAACAAATATATTTTATTATCCTTTGAACAAAAACTTTTGAATCCTATGTAAAACTGTAGCAAAACATGTTGTTCGATTGTAAATTATTTATAAAATCTTTTTCATACCATGTTTTAATCAAATAAATACATTTTATTATCCTTTGAATAAAAACTTTTGCATCCTATGTAAAACTGTAGCAAAACATGTTGTTCGATTGTAAATTATTTATAAAATCTTTTTCATACCATGTTTTAATCAAATAAATACATTTTATTATCCTTTGAATATAAACTTTTGCATCCTATGTAAAACTGTAGCAAAACATGTTGTTCGATTGTAAATTATTTACAAAATCTTTTTCATACCATGTTTTAATCAAATAAATACATTTTATTATCCTTTGAATAAAAACTTTTGCATCCTATGTAAAACTGTAGCAAAACATGTTGTTCGATTGTAAATTATTTATAAAATCTTTTTCATACCATGTTTTAATCAAATAAATACATTTTATTATCCTTTGAATAAAAACTTTTGCATCCTATGTAAAACTGTAGCAAAACATGTTGTTCGATTGTAAATTATTTATAAAATCTTTTTCATACCATATTTTAATCAAATAAATACATTTTATTATCCTTTGAATAAAAACTTTTGCATCCTATGTAAAACTGTAGCAAAACATGTTGTTCGATTGTAAATTATTTATAAAATCTTTTTCATACCATGTTTTAATCAAATAAATACATTTTATTATCCTTTGAATAAAAACTTTTGCATCCTATGTAAAACTGTAGCAAAACATGTTGTTCGATTGTAAATTATTTATAAAATCTTTTTCATACCATGTTTTAATCAAACAAATATATTTTATTATCCTTTGAACAAAAACTTTTGCATCATATGTAGAACTGTAGCAAAACATGTTGTTCTATTGTAAATTATTTATAAAATCTTTTTCATATCATGTTTTAATCAAACAAATATAATTTTTTATCCTTTGAACAAAAACCTTTGCATCCTATGTAAAACTGTAGCAATACATGTTGTTCTATTGTAAATTATTTATAAAATCTTTTTCATACCATGTTTTAATCAAACAAATATATTTTATTATCCTTTGAACAAAAACTTTTGAATCCTATGTAAAACTGTAGCAAAACATGTTGTTCTATTGTATATCTTTATATATAAAAAGTACGTGTCACGTTGTTTGTCCGCGATGGACTCCTAAACTACTGAACTGATTTCAATTAAATTTTTGGTCAATGTGCAGTTTGGTCCAACTTAAAAGATAGGGTAGCTTACATCTCAATTTATAGTCGCAATACAATATTATTTTATTGAAAATTATTTCTCTATTATTTGACAGTCACAATTACCTGTTAGCTCCAATCCAAACGATTCTGTCAGATGACGATATCTGTTGACTGGATTGAGTAAATATTTAATAGATGGCGCTATGTTAAAAATACAAACGTTTAATATAAGCTACAATTTAGTAGTATAACGACCACGTGTTGCTGTAAGTATTCAACAGATAGAACCGATTTCAAAAAAAATTTGCAGACTGTGTGCAGTTTGGTCCAACTTGAGAGATAGGATAGTTTTTTATCCCGATAAGTGACCCTCAATTTTTTATTGCTAATTTCAGGAGTTTTTTTGGGAAAGCAAATGGTCGTTCGGAAAGGGCAGAATAACGTCTGCCTGGTGAGCTAGTTATTTATAAAATCTTTTTCATACCATGTTTTAATCAAACAAATATATTTTATTATCCTTTGAACAAAAACTTTTGCATCCTATGTAAAACTGTAGCAAAACATGTTGTTCTATTGTAAATTAATTATAAAATCTTTTTCATACCATGTTATAATCAAACAAATATATTTCATTATCCTTTGAAGCATCAAACATTATAGATCACGAACTGTTTCCCAAATTAATTTCGTATTACGTTATTGACTTGAAATGAACAATACTGTTGCATCTGTCCAATTAGCTTCAGATATTTAGTGAATAGGTGAATTTTCGATTCAAAATATCTTTACTATGGTTTAAGTCGAATGCTACATCATGATAAAGTTATTATCTTTCAGTTCAATCAAATATTTTGGAGCGCGGTTGCTTCAGCAAGTAGTATAAATAGCAGTAATTACGGCTCGCCGCTCACTTAGCGGCCAGCCTCCGCAGAGTCTACTTTACCTGAGGATGCCTGGTGTAAACACGTGTCGTATTTTCGAGAGTGGTGTGTCGTGCCTAGTGTGGTGGTGCTGGGGATGGTAGTGCTGAGATTAACGGCGAAGGGTATAGTGCGCGCGATTGAGGGAGGGTGGCAGGTTCCCTTAAAACTGGGCAGGACACATCATTTACTTTCTTTACGCGGAATTAAGCAAATTAATTTATAACAACCCCATGATATTATATTTAGCGTAAATAAACGAATAACATTTTAGTGAACTGAATAAACAAATAATACCCCCATATAGTGTTCCATACATTGCCAGAATTATACACGTTTATACTAAAACACTACACTATGTTATATATGCATTATTTCCGCCCAGGAGTACATCTTCTACGTCAAGTGATGGAAGCATTAGAGAATTCCGTCTCATGAATATCGTAAGATGTTACTCGGCTTTTTTTATAGGATAGGGTAACAAACGAGTACACCGTCCACCTGATGGTAATGATTGCTGTGGCCCATAGACATCCACATCCATTCTGGTTTGCGAATCAAAATGAAGATGCGCTGCCAGCCGTGAGGGTGAAAACTAAGATGGAATGCTTCATTTCCAGTTAAAAGGGTCTCCGGTTCTCTACACACACGATACGAAACACAGCAGTGTTAAGCTGCTATTTTACGGTGGTATTCTGTGAGAGCGTGGTCCTTCCCCGGTCGAGCCGACCCATTCGTGCTATAAATATACTACTAATATAGCTGCAGCATGGCTCTACCACGTATACATTATTATTATAAATATATTAGGCTTTTATGGAAAATGGCAGAAAAATCTTATGAATTCCGATGGATGGCAGTGTACCTCGTTTGGGCCAGACGTAACAAACTACAGCATCTAACGTTCGAGACGTACGGACAGCGATTTTCAGACCGCTTGTTAAACGTGAAGATCCAGAAAATTCTTCCCTACTTTACATATACATATGTATAACGTCCATGTCACACTTATGACCGTATTTGTTGGGAGCACTAAGCTAGAAGTTGTTGACGAATATGTTTGCCTGAGACAAATAGTCCGACTAGGTAAGTCCAACTTCGACCGAGGTCAATTCGGCTGGGCAGCGTTCGGGAAATTACGGCACATCTCGTTAGGTATACCTCAAAATTTAAAAACGAGACCGTACAACCAATACGTGTTGCCAGTGGTGACCTATGAAACTGAGACGTGGTCCTGCACTGCTGGCCGGATGAGGAAGCTCAAGGTCGCTCAGTGAGCTATGGAGAGGGCTATGCTAGGAGTTTCTCTGCGTGATAAACTTGAAATGAAGATATCCGCAGTAGAACGAAACTGTCCGACATAGCCCAACGGATTAGTTAGCTGAAGTGGCAATGGGCCGGCCGTATAGCTCAAAGAACCGAAAAAGTCGGTGAAAAAGCGTTCTCGAGTGCCGGCCGAAATTTAGGGCGTTCCCCCACTAGATGGTGTGACGACCTGGTAAGAAATGCAGGAAGTCGATGGATTCAGGTGGCTCAAGAACGTGCTTTGTCGTATTCCTTGGGGGAGGCCTGTAGTGATGATGAAAATTATTACATATACATACATACATGGTATTGCAGACAGACAAAGACATGCATTTATTTAACAACTTACTCATAAAGTTTTGATACAGAAAATAAAATGATACATAAAAATAAAAATACGTAATAAAAATAAATAACAGGGAACAGATAAAATAAACCTAGCAAGCTAACAGCATAGCAAAGTGGCGAAACAATCAGCTTTGTAGCGGTTTCTAACGGTTGCCGTTGAGCAATCAGTTTCAAAATAGGAGGTTCAGATGCCTGGGTGATCAGTAATCGATTGCTGAAAACAGAATTTGAAAATTCGAAACCGTTCTCGAGATAATCGTGGGACAGACGAACAGACGGACAGATGGACAGACATCGTGAAATCAATAAACCTAGCAAGCAAACAGCATAGCAAAGTGGCGAAGCAATCAGCTTTGTAGCGGTTTCTAATGGTTGCCGTTGAGCAATCAGTTTCAAAATAGGAGGTTCAGATGCCTGGGTGATCAGTAATCGATTGCTGAAAACAGAATTTGAAAATTCGAAACCGTTCTCGAGATAATCGTGGGACAGACGGACAGACGGACGGACAGACGGACAGACGGACAGACGGACAGACGGACAGACGGACAGACATCGTGAAACCAATAAGTGACTTTGCAAGCTTCGCCACTTAATAATCCGATTGCATGAGTGATGTGCCTTAAAGGTTCACTGGCACGGTTGCGGTAGCTTTGGTTTTCAGCTATGCCCATTGGACTAGCCCGCGTGGATAGTGTGTACACTATATTACAAATAATATGTTGGAGAGAGATTTTATCAAAATAATAAACCTAATAATGTCCTCCAGACCGAATTTCGGCCACAGCGGCCAGTCTCAACGAAGACTAGCCATCGGCGCAGGACAGGATTATAGTGCCCAAGTGTATGCGCAAGCACAGGTGCACTCTCTATTCCCTCACTCTCATAGCCCGATGGGACGGTAAACCGACACGACCGGAGAGAGGTCAGGTGCAGGACCAACGGCTTTACGTGCTTTCCGAGGCACGGGGGTGAAACACCGCCAACTTCCCGACTCCGGGCAGCTACTGAGAATTTCTTGATGGAAAAACTCAATAACTGATTTTTTGGCCCGACCCGGGATTCGAACCCGGGACCTCGTGATCAGCAGTCGCACTACTACAACCACTAGACCAACGAGGCATAGCAAAGTGGCGAAGCAATCAGCTTTGTAGCGGTTTCTAACGGTTGCCGTTGAGCAATCATTTTCAAAATAGGAGGTTCAGATGCCTGGGTGATCAGTAATCGATTGCTGAAAACAGAATTTGAAAATTCGAAACCGTTCTCGAGATAATCGTGGGACAGACGGACAGACGGACAGACATCGTGAAATCAATGTCTTCGCAAGCTTCGCCACTTAATAATAAAATAAAATAATGAAATTCCAAAAAGATGGGAACTTCAGATATGTAATATGTATAAGTGTATACAGTAAATAATGTAATAACTATGTACAATGGAACAGGTATAATAACTATGTTAGACCTCTCCAATGGACAAACTTCATTTCCAATTCGTAGTCGTAACGGATGTTCAAAACTAAAAAACAAAGAATGTCTGCGTCCAACTCGCTCACATTTTTTAAAACGAACATGCAGGGTTTTGTTTTAAAAAAATCTAACTTTTGCTTTGAAGTCAATAAACAAGTAAGGATTTATGAGAAGACCGGTTTTCACTGGAATTAAGCTTTCGTGAGTATTATGTATTACAGGCGTATTTTATGTGCGTGAGGTTGGTATAAAATAATGTATGTATACCAGATAAACGAAGCTATTAAAACCGATATAAATATGTTAATTTATTTATTAAAAAAATAAGTTAAATGAAACAAGGGTACTCTTTTCTTTTTATAGACTAATGGTGACATAGGAGCCCACATTCCACCTGTTGGTAAGTGAATGCTGTGGCTCATAGACATTTAAATTTTTCTCAACTAAGAATCAATATACAGATGCTTTGCCACCACTTAGGTTTAAGATGGAATGCCTCGTTTCCAGTAAAAACGGGCTTGGTTCTCTACACTCACGACTCACTAATAAGTTCACGAGGAAACAGCTCAAAAGGGTAATAACTTCCCTATCCCACTTGCATCGGGTTAACATCAGTTAATTCCTTTTTAATTAATTGTTTCCCGCTTGGAAAAGTTTAAAGGGCTACGCCTTTTCACAGCTAAAAATGTGGGGGAAACACATGGCTCTACTCAAGCCAAAGTCAAGCTCAAGCCAAGTACATCGTGAGCGCCAACCCAAACAACACGATCCCCGAAGAAGGACGAGAAGTCAGGGAATAGACCGTAGACCACAACAAAACAACTGGACACCCAGTAAAAGAGGGCTTGGCCCCTTAGTAGTGCGTAAGCATAAAAATCGACCAAAGTCGAGCATGTCAATGCATATAAACGCGCTGTATGAATTTTTGATCGTATTTTCTCTCCCACTAACAAGTTGCCTTTATTTTTATTTTTATTTATTATTTATTATTTATTCATCAAAGGTGAAAAATTAAAAAAAAATTATGTTCTTATATAAAACATCATGGAGGTCAGACAGTCTGCAACTTGATCTTGAAAGGACCGCACTTGGGCAAAACTACTTAGGTGTGAGTCAAACCAAGACCCAGAGATGCAATGCTACAAAACGTTACAAGTATCAATACAAATATCACCGTATTCACCATCACAAGATACCATATTATATGGTCCCAGCAATCTTATTCAACCACACATCTCAATTGACCAGAACCACAAGATGCATAGATCAGACGTAGCATATAGATCCATCACAAGTCGCAATACGAATACTGTCAAATCAATGCTTTTACAAATGTGAGACCCTCCACATATTTATTTGCTTTATTTCATATACCTTACTTTTATAATATTACATCTTTTCTATACGTGAGTTCAAGCCCTAATTCTGCAATGATAATACTTATGCATGTTAGGTACCTTCTACGTTATTGCTTTTGTTTCATAAATATTACTATCATATGTCTCTTAATATAGTCAGTCGCAATAGACCCTCTTACCTGCATGCCTGACTATAGGTTTGCATTTCAAGTAGATCTCGAATGATGTGTAGAAAACTCGTATCTTATTTATATGGAGCTTATATGACGTTAAATTATTGTATAGAAAATTATTATTTTTTATTTTGAATCATTAGTTCCACATCTATCTTTATGACAGGAAACAATGCACTGAAATAAACTAACTCATCCGAAATAAAAATAACCTCCTATTTCTAAATTAGCTGATACCCGCGACTTCGTCCGTGTTGCGTGATATATCAAGAAAGTATACATCAATGAATTCGTAGTCCTTATAAAATCGTTGTTTCTTAAAAATTTTATTATTTTCTATTAAATGAATATAATGCAATATTTTTTTTTAGATAAGGGCCAAGTGTCTAGAAATAAAACTTAGAAAACCTAATTGAAATAAGAAAATGAAAATGAAAATATTTATTTGTCTCAAACAGTTATATGGATTATAAATGAGACATCCCCAGTAAGTAATTGATAATTCATGTGTTGGGGCTGTCTCGCTCTTTCCCTTAATTATTAACAATATTAAGACTATTTTATAAAAGGTGAGTAACAATTAATTTAGGAAGAAAAAATAACAGTAAATGACTTATAAACTAAATATTAGCTCTTTGTGTAACTGTAGTTGCACGCGTGTATGGAACTGTAAGTGCATTTTCTGCCGACTTCCAAAAAGGAGACGGTACTCAATTCGACTGTATGTTTTTTAATGTGCGTTACCTCATAACTTTTTACTGGGTGAACCGATTTGGATGATTCCTTTTTTGTTTGAAAGCTGGTACTTCTCGTGTAGTCCCATATGAATTTGATCAAGGTCAGACCAATAGTTTTTGAGATATTTGTAGTAACTTGTATTGAAGTCGGCTGTACAAAATATTTAATTTTAAAAGACACCTCTACCTTGCGTAGACACTCTGGCGGCCTTTCATCTCAGGGGTACCCCGTTTAGAGCCGGGGCGGCATCAGAGGCAGCTGAACTGAGTAAGTGGCGCAAGTATGAGTCTCTGAGAGATGACTACATATTTGTGCCATTTGCTGTAGAGACTATCGGTCCGTGGGGTCCACGTGCGGTGAAGTTCCTAAAGGAACTCCATCCGCGGCTGGTCGTTGCTGCTGGTGATAAGAGGGCTGGTTCTTTTCTCGCTCAAGGGCTAAGTATAGCCATTCAGCGGGGAAATGCAGCCAGCGTTCTTGGCACGATACCGCGGGGAGTAGGACTATATGATAATTAAGTTTCTAGTTTTAGTTTTTTTTTATTATTATAGTTTTAATATTTTATTATTTCATATAGCTGTTAATTTGTATATTGTGTCGTGTGGAACTATGTATAATTTTAAGTTATTATTATTAGTTATATAGTCTATTTGTGTGCATTTGTGTCTTCTTTGAAGTGACGGTGTGTTCGAAGCGCAATTAATAGGTAGGTTAAGCTCGGTAAGTACATACATTATTGATAAGAAAGAAAACAGTGGTAGAGCCAGGCGGCAGCTTTTGCTGTCGCATGGATGGGCCGGCTCGAACCGGGGTGGTACCACGACCTCACAGAATACCAGCGTGAAGTAGAGGTTTACCTCAGCGTTTCGCTTGGTGAGTGCAGGTGGCCGGTGGCCCTTTTTACTGGAAATGAGGCATTCCATCCTAGTTCTCACGGGTGAAAACGCATCTGCATTTTGATCTGTAACAGAGGATAGATGTAGATGTCTATGGGCCGCAGCAACCACTTACCATCAGGTGGACTGTGTGCTCGTTTTTCACCCTTATCCTATAAAAAAAAAAGAAATAAGTAATTGCTTAACCAAGTCTATCTAAAAGGACATTGTTCTGCGAAGTTCAATGAACCAATAATGAAAAAAAAAACATTTTTAAGTCCGAAATTACACATAATTGTATGTAAAAATAACTCCTGACGGAAACTTCTGAAAACTTACATATTAACAGTAATTATAAGAGATGTTGAGGTTATGTTTTATTTTAATGAAATATTTATTGCCAATGTAAGCAGTTCAGTCTTAGCCTAGCATTTATACGGTAAATAAAACTCAGTTTGTGATTAGGTATTTATTTTATTCATACCAAATAAATACAACTTATACAGTCTCATTTTGTTAAAGTCCCTAATTCAAGCCAGGTAGGTCGCTAAAGAAGAGTATTGATATTCGTTGTTCAAGCCGAGTCGTAATTTATAAAAACTTATAGCATAACAAAACAACTGCACAGTGCACTTCGATTCCGATAGAAAACATTTGCAGAAATGTATTTTTCAAACGAAACCAAAACGTTTGACGTCTATCTGTTTTGACTTGTTGTTAGCTGTCAAGGTTATTGACTTTTTTTTCGCGTGGCACAATGCTGATTTGCCAAAATAATGAGACTTCAATAGTATTGTTATTTTTAATGAAAAGAGATGATTTCACTGTACCCCAGTTCCTTGTGGTAGATATTGATCTGAGATATAATATTTTAAAATATAAATGTTTTCATAACATATTTGAGTTTATGACAACTTGAATATATGACAATATGTGGCCATAAACGGCCATATATAAAAACGCAGCACATTAGTATTAAAAATTGGTACAAAGTTCTAAATCGAAAAAGTCCTTTTTATTTTGATTTCACAAGTCAGAAGTGTCCGTTACTATCAAATAAATGTTATCTAATATATAATTAAGGATAAGAATTTTGGTAATTGTCAAATATATGTTGGTTCTTAGGCGAGTTTTAGTAATATCCTTTGTTCAGTTTCCTCGTATGTTATTGTTTTAACAACTTAGTTATTACCTTTTTGCATACGTGTGATACCTCACGGTGGAACTTTAATTTTAACACTTTCACTGTCCGGTTTGCATACACAATAATAAGACAATAGCAATGACCTATATGTAGTGCACGGGACAGCGAAAGGGTTAAGTTTATTTTATTACAAATGTAGACTGATTGGATTGCATACTAACGCCGTGCAAAGTCGGTTGAAACCCTTTCTTTTAAAGGATTGGGAGATAAACGAACACACAGTCCATCTTATGGTAAGTGTTTGCTGTGACCCATAGACATCTAGATTTATCCTCAATAAAGAGTCAAAACGCAGATGCGTCGTCACCCGTGAGGACTAAGATGGAATGCCTCTTTTCCAGTAAAATGGGTCTTCGGTTCTCTACACTCACCATACGAAACACACCAGTATCAAGCTGCCATAATACGCTGGTATTCTGTGAGAGCGTGGTCCTTCCCCGGTTGAGCCAAAACATTTGTGCTACATCTATACTACTAATATAGCTGCAGCATGGCTCTACCACGTATAACCCTTAGGAAGTGAGCCACTATATCTTTTCTTCTTCTCTCTTTACTGTCTTGGTTAAATGGAATAGATTTTTATAAGTATACTTACTAGTCTTTTGTTTAATATTTTCTCTATAATTTTTGAAAGGGATGGAAAAACAGATATCGGCCGATAATTATTTACATCACTCTTGTCCCCATCTTTTTACACGGGTGTTATTGTAGAACGTTTTTATGGCTAATAAGAGGAACAACATGTTCTCGAGATAATTTAAGGAAACCCACAGGTCGGCAATCCCACCCCGAAGCATTTTCTGAGTCAAGTGACCCAAGTATGCTATCCACTTCTGCTGGATCTGTCTCCAATAGGACGAACGAGTTAATTTGAGATAGTTAACTTAAGTAAGTGACAGATCTAGATACTTGTCCAATTTAGGTTCTGATATCATCCGCAAGTTTTTTTCCATCAGTTTCGAAGAATCGGTTTACACGGTTTAAAGAGTCGAGAGGATGTGGTGTGATATTCCGTAGGTGTATACTAGACACCTTGGGTTTTTATAATGGGCAATGTCATTAATTTTACGCTGGAGTAGTTTAAGGTTTTTAAAGAATTTAAAATCTGCTTTTTATGATAATGTCGTTTGAGTTTTTTAATAAGATTAAAACAATATGTGCGAAAACGCCTGTAAGTAATTATCAATATAACGTTAAAAGGATCTTTCCTCTTTTGTAGCTGCAAATTTTTTCTATACCTAATACATCTTAAGGCGCCCATAGTTATCCAGGGCTTTAACGTTCGCTTGCAGCTGGACACTGAGACAACTTTAGTGTTTTAGAGGAGGGATGTCCTAATCACGTCTATCATCGCGTCAGCTTACGTTATTAGAATCTCGTTGTAGGTATGTATATAAATGTGCAATATCAAGAATAGCAGAATTAGCTATCTCAGCAGTATTCAATTCCTGTAAATTACATAAGTTATTATCCATTGTTAATTAGAGTAACAAACAGTGATTTTTGCAGTTTGAACAATAATTTTTCAGTAATCTGACGATTATTTGTAAATTTGTATATCAAAACATACTATATTAAGCACTGTGTAGAATAATAGTGAGAGTGGGTCTATTGAGGGAGTTATTTGTTTTTGTTTTGTGAGAACACTCCGTGTTCGAAGCAAAGTGTGTGTGTGTGTGTGTGTGTGTGTGTGTGTGTGTGTGTGTGTAACAGCGAGCTGAGCATGCTTACAACGATAATTAAAATAATTTAAAATATATCTGAATTGATTAAAGTTAAACAAAACATTATTTATATTAATAGAAAGAGGCAAAATTATTATCATAGTTATTTTTCTGAGGCATTTAAGAGACGTTCTTTATTTCAATGCAAGTTTTCTTATGGCTTCTTTGTAAGTCTTCGATTTTATTTTCTAACAAGACAATGTATTCACGGTCCTCTTTAGTTTGCAAATCAAGCAATTCGATTTTCTTAAGGAATTCCTCATTTTGGTAAGATAAGTTAGTAATGACAGTTTCAATGTTATTATTTTATCTGAATATCCTTAAGATTTGAGATAATTATTTATATGATTATATATTAATAATTACTTTTGAGTCACTTTATTGATTTGAGATAAAGGATGCTAAAATTTCTTTGAACTCCTTCTTGAATTTAGTAAATTCCCCTGGTAGATTTTCTTCCTTTGCTGTCTTATTACGCATACAAATAAGATCGCAAGGGAAGAAGATCTACCAGGAGTCTTGTCCATATTTACACTGATATGTATCACAGAGAGATTTGTCCATTTTACCTGCTTAGATTACTTGGTTGTGATGAGTACAAGGAGGTAATTAATTGTCGGACGGAGTTGAATGGACTATACAGTAATACCTACGTATATACCCAGCTAGTAGTAGGCGCGTATGAACTACACACGCACGGTAATTTTCCGTAGGAATTTTCTCCGAATCGAAATTCCGTATGACCGCCTGTGCGTTCGAAGTCCCGAACGGAAAAGAGCCGCTCCGAACGCAAGTCTTCCATAGATTTTGTATGAGTCGCAACACACATTTGTAAATTCCGTACTGAACACGCTCAGTGCTCGTCTCACGAACGAAGTGAGTAGATGTGTTTATGTATGTTTTTAAATTTAATCTTATATGTGTATAGCTTTTCGTAATCTTTCACCTTATTTCATTTAATAATTCGTCGAAGGAGTTTGCCGATATCAATATTTAAAAAATATCTCTGGATAGATGGATATTTTTACATAATATTGACTATATTGCAAGTTTAGGGTTTTAAGGGGATGCTCCTAGCAAGAATGATACTGCAACAATGGAATCGCAATCCGAAAATCGTCGTCATTATTCGCTGGTAGAATGTCTACACTCAATGGCTAACGTCTTTCAACTGACCCTTGTTATTCCGAACGGAAATAAACGTGTGTGTGATGCATTCACTGAATCCCGAATCAGAATTCCGAAACGGTATCCAGAAACGGAATTCCGTATGTATGTGACCGGCCTAAGGTAGCGCTAAGCCTTGAGTGACACTTAGCCCTGAGTAGGTTGCGTCCTTGAGCGGTCTCAAATTAGTAGTTGTGACCCAAATTGGTACTACCTTTTGCGCTCACGTTGATCAATTGTTACAGTCTTGTGTACCAAGGCAACAGATCTATTGAGTAGTATCTTGAACTATACTCACGTGCGGCGGACTGCACCGAAAACCTCCTGCGGTTTATGCTATCTTATTATTTCACTGAATTATTTTTATTTTTAGTTTATGATTTTATTTTTTGAAATAGATTGTTAAGCATCTAGTGCACATCTACCAACTTGTGGCGATCCGGAGGGAAGAGGAAATCTATCTAGTAGTTTTTCCATGATGCGCGCACAACTGTAAACCTCTATGATTTTATTTATATAGATTATATTAATGATCTCGCCAGTGTTACTTCAGAAAGAGTGTATTATTTGCAGATGACACGACACCAATAAAATGTGAAAATAAAAAACATCATACCAAACCACTCTCTCTCTCTCTGAAGTTATTGACTGGTTAAACAAAAACAGCTTACAAATAAACATCCAAAAACAAATATCATAAAATATAGTGCTTACAATTCTAACGCCTCATCACTTACAGTAAAATATAACGACTCCAAAATTGATATGGTTGACAGTTACAAATTCTTAGGTGGGAAACATGACTTAGAATGTACTGGCGTATAGGCGACTTAACAGCCCGAAAACGCATGACTAATTTCGATTTGTCATTGTGTGCGATAGCTAGTGATGTACATTTTACTTACCAGGACTATCGAAAAATATTTGTCCAGGAAGCGGTAAAAATATTTAAAAAAATTATTTAGTGCACGCAATTGAATAACTTCAAAAATTAACTTAATTTTTACCATGATAGTTCTAAAATAATTAAAAAATATTAATATAACATGTTCCTGGGAATAAGCTTATAATCTACCTGCCTTTTGTTGAATTTTTATTCAAATCTATAAAATCCTAGGTGACTGTACCGATAAACATAAAAAACTCTCCAAGAATCAGATCGGAAAGTTATATATTCGAGCTATGATGATCTTTGGAGAAAAATATTTACTGCCATGACAGTTTCCCCGAATTTCTTTTTTGACATATTGTTAATATAAATAGGTAGATACTTTACTATCATCATCATTATTACAGCCCCAAGGAATGCCACAAAACACGGTCCTGAGCCACCTGCATCCATCGACTTCCTGCATACCAGGTCTTACCAGGTCGTCACTCCATCTCCATCATTATTAGACTAATGTCCTTTAAAATTGTCAGTTTTGATTAAACAATGTTCCAAATAATTCGTCTGTTATTAATGACTGGCATGATATTGGCATAATTATTGCAACAAGTTTTTAAGTAAATAACTATATATTTCTGTCTCTATCTCCTTTATATTTTTTATTTCTTAAAGCTCTTTTGTACATCAAAATCTACACCTGTTCGCAAAAATAGAACAACCTTAGAAAGAACCAGAAAGATACCCTAGGGTATTTTTAAAGCCATATTACAATTCCATTAGCAACAATTTATCTCCAGCCTTTTAAGTCACCATATTGTTTTTTTTTTAAATTACATTGTCTTGCAGCAGAAACATTTATTTAATCCAAGTACATACTTTTCACGTAGTTTGGTTGGGTTAATAAAAGTTATACCCAGTGTTATGTCTTAGCCCTTTACAGATAACTACGCTAAAATATAAGCTCCCAGGAACAATTACAGTACTGTTTGTTAAACGTCCGCATCGTCCCGTGCCCCGCACTTCCCCGGTGCTGTAACCTGGATTCGTTCAATACTATAATCTAAGGCCTAATTTACTAACTTCCAGTTCCATTTTAGTTTTGCGTGTTTGGAGATATTATAATTGTAACAGAAAAACTATAATTATTATCCAATATATCATTCTGCTATATTTCACTAAGAGGCTCTTCCTCCTTTTTATTTTTACTTTTTTTTTTATACAGAAGAGAGGTGAACGAACATTTGACTCACCTGTTGGTAAGCGGCTACCGCCACCCATACATTTGCCACATCTAGGGAAATGTACGTGCATTGGTGGTATCGCGAACTATGCCGAGGTGTGCGATGGTCTTCTAAATACGTGGCAAATGCAATAGAAAATGCCTTACTTCGCGGCGCCATTGAATCGAGTTAACGAGAAGGAACTCGGGCGTCGAAGATTCGGGTCGCTTTACGCTGGCTGTGGTTAAGTAGTATGTGCTGGTAAAGAGGTGCCAGTCCAGAAGAGGAAAAATTAGAAATACTGTCTTCATCTCTGGACTAACACCGCAATCGGCTTTGGAAATGTGGAGGAGAAAACTGTGTGCTATAATTATTTAACTATACCGGAAATATATTATATTTCTGTACCTTTTGCCGTTGTTTTAATGCTGCTTGGGTGAACTTGGATGAACGCAAGAACTTTTTGACTTCTTGTAAACTCGCAATACTGTATATTTAAAGAAGTAAATCTAAATCCATCCTGTAAAAAATAAATATTGCACGCCTTAAGGCGAACATTTCAAGATCAAGCAATTGGACGTAGTTATACAAAAACGTTCTAACCCACAAGTCGTTCAAAAATGAGTTAAATATACAGATCTACTTATTTTGACATCTCTGCTAAGATTTCAAAATAAGTAGATCTGTACATTTAAGTCATTTTTGATTGTCACTCCCGGGACTGACTTGACATTGGCAGAATTCTTTTAAGAGAAGCCAAAAAGAAAAGAAGAAGAAGAAGAAGAACTCATTTTTGAATGACTTGTGGGTTGGAACGCTTTTGTATAACTACGTCCAATTGTGGTCTTGAAATGTCTCTACCATAACCATATTGCTCTTAAACGATAATATGAGTGACTAAAAAAATATTTTATATTGCTAATTAAAAAAAACGGTATGAAAAAGTTTTATATAGACGTTCGTGTTTTGATTTGGTATGTGGTCACGATAACTCCCTAAAAAATTGAGGTATCGAGACCGGGTTTTTTATTAGCTTCAGAATCACATTCGTGTTACGCGTCGTTTGTTAATAATACAATGATAATAAAATGATTTTCAAGTTTTAAAAGATTTATTTTATTGCTATTAAAAATATAAAGGCGCTTTAATTTTTTTCTTTAGCCCTTGATATACAAAGGACAAATGTACCATACAGCCTATATCGATTTTGTACTTTGTGTAATCGATTTATTTGTGTAATTTATGTTTTCATCGTAACTAAATGAAATGCTCATGAGACGTGCACTTTTGAATTTCCCAAACTATTTTCATTTTATTCGAATCCTAATTTAATTGTAAAGTTACAATTTTTTTTTAATATCACTTTGCCGTATAGTGGCGGTTTCAGAGAATTCACTGCTTTATATCCGTGGGTGTCGTAATAGGCAATAGATAAAACATGATACCGAGTCACCTTCATTCATCAGTTTCTTGTTAGACTTATCAGATTATCTTCAAATAGTGGGAGGTACGAGACCCACAAATCAATAATCATTTCCAAGCTATATGACAGGCTCGTTTATAAAACCTGATGCACTATCTACATTCTCTTCTTCAGTTTGTAACAGTCTCAAAGTTATGGGTCTGTTTCACATTATGTGGAATTTTCTATAATCTATAATAGTTGAGTCGTGACTAGCAACACTGACATGGACCTGAGTCGTGATCCTACTGTACTGGCCATTGAGGATGTTCAAAGTCGCTCAGCGAGCTACGGAGAGGGCTACGCTCGGGATTATCTGCGTGATAGACTTAAAAATCTGCAGTAGAAATAAAGTAACCGACATAGCCCAACGGATTAGTAAGATGAAGTGGCAATGGACCAGACAGCTTGAAGAACTGACAACCGATGGGGAAGAAAGATTCTTAAGGGGTAGCCTCGTACTGGTAGACGAAGTGTAGCGCGTCCTCCACTAAATGGAGTGATGACCTGTTAAGACATGCAGATAGTCAATGGATGCAAGTAACTCAGGGCCAGGCTTTTTGGTATACCACGAAGGAGGCTTATGTTCAGCAGAGAACTTGTAAGGACTGTACTGATGATGATGATGATAAAAATAATTATTTATGAACTATTATTTTTAATTACTCGAACATTAATCAATATAAGAAAAGAAGCGTATTTTGGTACAAAATCGGCTGCTTTTGAAAAATTTTATTTGAAAGTTTGCACGATAGGTTTGCATATAAAATTGTATAAAAAATTTGAGAAATGTAATGCAATGCAAATTATCATATCAATAATAGGTTGGGTAAAAAGTCTCTTTGTATTTGGTTTGTATGACATTGAAGAAAAATCTCTTTGGTTGTACTGTTTGTATCTGGCTGGTTTTAATATCAACATATATAGGAATCTTACGAAGAAATTCATTATATTCACTCATTTTGTTCTCTCGATCGATCTATCGATCTGAATGAATCTCGATTCATTCTGAAGTTTTATTACAAAAAAGAGACAAATAGGAGTCAAGTCGAAAAAAAAATTGTGAAGTTTATGGTAGGTCCATAAATATCACAATTTTTTATGCAGTGTCAGTAAAAGTAGCATAAAGCAGGTTCAAACGTTTTCAGTCCAGGAATTTTGATGTAAAAGATGCAACACTTGGCGGGCGGGTTTCCAGGAAGATGCTCCTGGCCATCTCCTGTTTCATTTCTCTCTGTAATCGTACAACACTCACTTGATGATAAGGGATAGTGGAATCTCCAACGCCACCCCTACATCGCTTTTAATGATCATGTCCTCATCAAATTCTTTGCTTGAGAATTTTTAACAGCAGGGAAAATCTCTTTATCAGATTGCACGTTATCGAGAACGTGTCAAAAAGGCAACGATACCTTACTCGTAACTGTCCTATGCGACAAATTATGTGACGGGGCTTCAAATACAGCGAGATAAAAATAGCGTTTTGACGTGACAACGTCTTATAAATCGATGAAGCTGGCTGCACGCACAAACAAACATGACTCATGCGGCGTTACCTCGCTCTGAGGCGTTCCATTTAAAGTACAAGCGAGAGAGCGGAACGAGCGACAAAGAGGCACAATCGGCCTCCGCGTTCGGCATGTCCGCATGGACAGCTGCTATACAATAATACATTTACATGTTTTCGTCAAGTATGACGTGCAGTGAAAAGTGAATGTGGTGTCAATTGTTTATAGCAACGATAATTGCGGCGATAAAGGTAATGATTCTTTCGATATTAAATATGTATGATGACGTTGTCACGTCCAACTATCGTCAGTAAACCGACTTTACAGACAACTGATTTTTTTTGTTATTTTCTGTACACATGACATGCACTACGGCTAAGATTAGAACCCAAGAACCAAAAACTTATTATACAGATACTCCGCGAAACAAACCACAATAAATTTACAAAGCTATACGTAATTTGTATTTATTGCACTGCAAAATGTTAACGGTGATATAGTTAAAATGAATACTGTATTTATAAAATAAGAACCCTTCTTGAGGGTGCTTCCTGTACAGGATAGAGGGCTACGGTTAGAAAGAGACGCAAGCTATTGCTTAATATAGGTCAGTAACCGAGAGGTAACATTGGTTCAATGCTCCAGTGGCATTGAACTTGTGCCCTCAAATAATTCGCTTGAGCTGTCAAAGTTATACGAAATGTTTGGCTTTCCTTGGCTCGCTGTTACGGGTTTTTATGATTTATTATCATGACATTATTTCTTTGCAAACTTTGTGCCTTTTATTATATTACAAAACTTTTGTCATATAAAGTAGACACATTTATTTTTTCACTGTTTCGATCTTGTTCAAACAATGTAAATATTATAATATTGAAGTCAGCAGTCCAATGCTTTACTAGGGTGTAAATTGACTAATCGTTGCGTTGCCTTTCCTGACATACTATTTTGCGCTAGATCTTAGCCTAGCTTCGATGTTTATATCGCGTGAGAGTGACTGCGGAGACGGGGCGGTTTCAGTTCGTACATTGGTGACGCTATTATTAGAATGAAAGTCATTATCGAATTATTATCATATCTATATATAACAGAAGCTTATTATTAATTTTACATTATATCTTAGACGGAGAGACTTGTTGGGAGCATTAAGCTCGAACTTGTCGGCGAGTATGGCTAGTTCACATAGTCCTACAGGAGTCAGAAGAGGTCAATCGGCGAATTCACATCTTCTCGTCAGGTATACCTCAAAACTTGAAAACAAGATTGTACAACTTGTGCTTGCTGTCAGTTACGATATATACATAGATCTGAGACGTGGTTATTCAGAGAGGGTTATGCTTGGTCTCTGCGCAGTAGAATCAAAGTAACTGACATTGCCCAGTGGATAAGTAAACTGAAGTGGCAATGGGCCGGCCATATAACTCAAAGAACCGACAGTCAATGGAGAAAAAGGTACTTGAATGGTAATCTCATAACAGTAAGCGAAGTTTAGGGTGGCCCCCCACTAGATGGAGTGCCAACCTGGTAAGATATGCAGGACGTTGATGAATACAGGTGGCTCATAAACGTGCTTTGTGGCATTCCTTGGGGAAGTTCTATGTAGCAGACTTGAAGAGCTGTAATAATGATAATAATAAATAACATGTGTTATCAGTAATTGTTAAATAATTCCTATTATGAGTAATTAAAATAATAATTGTGTAATTATCGTTTTGTTTTATATTATTATTTTTTAATTACAAATATAAAATAGATTATAAGTCATTGTATTGTCATAATAATTATCATAAATAATTTTCTCAGTTATTTTAATTTAGAATTTGTGAGATTTGTAAAGAATATTATATAAGTATTTTCATTTGCTAAACAATTGTAATTAATTTACTTATCAGTAATATTTATAACAGTGGTTTACTTATTTTCATATTATAAAAGTATTTGGATTGTATAATTCTTACACATTCGAACTGTTGCTAGGTTCAGTTTGGATAGGTAGTAGGGGTAGCTACAACCATTGTGTGATATTATTTAAACGATTGCAATAATGATTGAGGTGCTTTTCGTGCTGTAAAATTAGTAAAGGAAACAACTAACAATCAGGCGTATTTATTATTCCTTTCAACGACTCCTGTAATACATGTTATAGGTTTATTTAAAGAAAAAACGATGCAAGTGGCTTAGGACAGTGATTAGTTAGATAAGGACTCCTTCCACTCTTTAAATAAATTGGCCATGTGTTGAAATATACAATAATATATAAGGTACGTGAAAAAGTTTATTCGTATTTTATATACAAGTTCATGACAAAACTGAATTACATTTGATTATAATACTTGTGCCAATTTGTCCGATAACTTATTGCCATCTTGTAGGTAGTGATATAATCCCGTTGCTGTAGTAATATTGGGATTTTTATCAAAAAAATGCCTAACACTACCCAAAGAGTTCTGAAAAGACCGAAACAGGTAAAAATCTGAGGGTGCAAGGTCAGAACTATATGGTGGATGCATTAACACTTCCCAATCAAGTTCTCTCATTTTTTTCTCAGTGGCCAAAGATGTGCGTGGTCTAGCGTTATGACTACTCCTTTTCTTTTGATCAATTCCAGCCGCGTTTTCTTAATTTATTGCTTGAGTCTCATTAGTTGTTGGCGGTGGAGATCCGAGTCGATAGTTTTGCCGTAAAAGCGGTAAAAGCTGATTATAAATGATGCCCTTCCAATCCCACCTTACACACAGCATCACCTTATTGCGTGTTAATGCGGGTTTCGCAACAGTCTGTTGATCTTGACTACCCTTTGAACATGATCTTTATTACACATTTTTGTCGTAGATGATCCACGTTTCATGACCAGTGATCGTTCTTTTTAAAAATGGTTCGGTTTCATTACGTTTCAATAGATAATCGCAAAATATGAGTACACGATTGATTAGGTTTCTTTCAGTGAACTCATGTGGTACCCCAATATCGAGCTGTTTTGTATAGCCAGACTTCAAAAAACTGTTTTGTGGTTAATCCTCAATTCTTCTGATATATTCTAACTACTAATATGCCGATCTTGCACCACTTTTTCAAAAATGGCATCGAATTTATCCATATGTAGAAAGGGTAATTGAGTATAGTACAGAGACTAATTTTGTAGTTAGGAATAATAATTAATTCGTTTACACGAATTAATTATTCAACGAGTCGAGGATAAACTAGTAACGGAATACGACAAGCGTACCGTTCCACGTCAGAGCCAAGACTGTCCTAATGGCGGCCGCGCCGTCCGCTTCATACAAGCAAAACGAACGCCACTGCAGGTGCAATGGTGCAGGTGTGCGGAACACGTGTTATTTACAAGAATTCTGTCTAACTGCACCGACGGCTACCGCGCCGCACGTGCAATGGTGCTGGTCCCGTCACATATGAGGGCAACCCGAGCGAGCTGCATCTTTGACATCAAAATTGCCGGACTGAAAACGCCTTGTAACTTCTTTATGCTACTCTTACAGACATTGCATTAGGTCCTAAACGTCACAAGTTTTTTCGCAACTAGTCGTATTTCCCCTTTTTTATAATAAAACTTCAGATTGTATTGAATTTCTTCTTTTGATTCACTCATTTTGGCGGACTGTCGTGAACCACTTCTAACACAAGCATTTTAATTTTACCAGTAGTGATTTAAGGGAACATTAGTAATGTTTAATAGCATTCCTAGTATTAAAAAAAAAGAAAAACATACTTCGAAGGGAACTTCATTTCAATCGAGTGACGCTCACGCATGTTTTTATTTTTATTTTTTTTTAATGCCCTAAAGGTATTGATGTTAAAACCAGTCAAATACAAACAGTACAACCAAAGAGATTTTTCTCAAATTTATTTATACAAACAAAATACGAAGGAACTTTTTCCCCGAGCTATTATATTACGTAAACAGGTTAATGAATACTGATCTTTTCGAGGAATCTTTCTAAAGGTTTCGTTATAGAATGATTGTTTTATATAAAGCGTGATCGTTGCAGTTAGGAGCCGTACTTCCGTTGTGTTTATTTAGAAACTTAGTTACTTAAGGTGTCTTTTGGAAGAATGAGTATTCATTAGGACTCTGAAAACTGCATAAAAGATATTTTTGCATGCTGTCACTTGCTTATTACAGGTCTAATTGTTATAATGTTTTCACTCAAATCTTATTTCTGAACGATATATGCAAACTCCGTTCTAAAATTTATTTTTATGGCGTAATTGTACACTCTTGTAAATACAGTAGTTTTATGACTTCTGTCTATGACGGTGATATAAAACAAAAAAAATAACCACCATAGGACAAACTTAATCTGTATTTGTATTTTCTGTTAAAATATAGCCTCTAGTATAAAGACGCACTACAATACAGCTGGTATACAGCTTTCATGCTGATTGAGCCGTTCACAGGGACACGGCTCAATAAAATTAAAAAGTATTAATTCGTCCCTATTCCACTTGTATCGCGCTCATTTTATTCAATTTATATATTTTTAAAGATATTTTATTATGTTATTATATAAAACATCATGGAGATCTGATAGTCCAATATATATATATATATATATATATATATATATATATATATATATATATATATATATATATATATATATATATATATATATATATATATATATATATATATACATTAAATCAACCAAGACGTAGAGACAACAATAAAACGCTACAAGCATTAACACAACTATCGGCAGGCTTACGCCGATACTTCCGACCTTCCACATATTTGTTTTTTTACTGTACACTTGTGAAATCTCGCAATTAATATAGAGTACGATAGTAGGTTTCGTACGTTTCTGCCAAGTATGGTGCACAGTTTGAGCCAAAAGTTACTTGCAGAAGACGATAATAGATACTTTCAGAATACGGATCATCTCGCTATAAAGAGCTTTGATAATGTACATCTGAATTATATACTTTAATCTGTCGATTCATTTTTAATATATCAGCTACCATTCATACACGATGTTGTCTCTAGCGTAAAATAATATGTCTGAGATCAGCTTGCAGAGTAGCGCTACCATTAATCTATCATACATGATATTCCATCTCTTCCTTTACATGTTGTATCAAAAACTACTCTGAGTTTTGTAGTGGCTTTAGCATTTCACACTATAGCGAGGTGCGGTAGGTATACTCCTATACCCTTATTAACATCTGGTTTTGATACCTTCTCCTTATGGTTTAACTGTACCTAAGTAGTAATTTATAACCTGTATATATTTATTTTATATTTATTTTGGGGGTTGAGTTGCTCGCGTCCGTAGGTTTCGACCACCTAACTCTAGGCCCACCCTACACGTGTCCCTCGAGTGGTGCTAAACGAGCGACAAAGCCGAAACGACAGACTCGGCTCCTCGCCGTGTGGTAGCGGCGTAAAATCTACCACCCCTTATGTCGCACTATGAGCCAAAAATTTAAAGAAATGGCCCCGAGTTCCCGGCGCCCCTTTAATGGGGCAGGGGTGCGGAGAATCTCCGGGAGGAAAACCGGCGACGAGGTTCGCCACCCGTCACGTCCTGTCTCCTGGAGGGGCGAAAAGTGGATTGCGGAGGCCCGTTTGGCTACGCTGAATGTATGTGGAGCAATGAATGATAAGATGGATGAAATATGCGAAATGATGAATGATAGAAGAATAGATGTGTTATGTGTGAATGAGACGAAACGAAAGGGAAGAGATGTCACTGCACATGGCATGTATACCTCTTACTGGTCTGGTGTAGACGAGACCGAGCGGGCATGCCAGGGAATCGGTGTCATCCTTTCAGAAAGAATGGGTCAATGTGTGAAAGAGTATGAATGTGTAAGCCCAAGGCTGCTGTGGATACGAATGAAAGTGGGCTTAAAAAAGTTGTTTGTGCTTGGGGTGTACGCCCCAGATATGTCTAAGCCCACTTATATCCGAGAGCAGTTTTGGGACATGGTAAGGCTGGTGTTAACGAAATGCAAGGAAAATGAAAGTATTATTATGTTAGGAGATTTTAATGGAAGGGTTGGAGTGAAGAGGTCTGGTTATGAAAGGATATTAGGAGCGTTTGGCGATGAAAGAATAAATGAGAATGGTGAAGACCCCCTCACCATATGTGTGGAAAAGAATCTTTTTGTGGCGAACACTTTCTTTCGCCATAAGAGGATTCACATGTATACATGGGAAAGAGGGGATGATAGAAGCATGATAGATTTCATAATTGTGGATGGAAGAATGAGGAGCGCAGTGGTAGATACAAGGGTTTACCGGGGGGTCCAACGTAGGGACGGACCATTACTTGGTCTTATGCCAAATTAATGGTCTATTCAAGCGTTGGCGGCATCGGACATCTGTGTCTACCACTACGTTACAGCGTATAAGAATAGAGAGGTTACAAGATGAAGGTGTGAAAGAGAAGTATAAATGCAGACTGAGGGAAAATATAAGTGTGTAGAATGAATTTTGTATGAATGATTTAGACTTGAAGAATGTATGGAATAATGTTAAGAAAGTTTTGGTGGATACAGCCACCGAAGTATGTGGTGTAAGTAAGAGAACGAATGAAAGGAAAAGTAATACGTTGTGGTGGGATGATGAGGTACGGATGGAAGTTGAAGCAAAGAAGAGGGCATGGCTAGATTTACTAGCAACCAAAGCTGGTAATTCTGGCGGTATGAATGATGAGATTGAAAGAAAAAAGGCAGACTTTAGACGTATAAATAAGGGAGTAAAAGAAGTTGTTGAAAGGAAAAAGCAAGAAAGGATAGATAAGAATGATAGAAGAATATCTGATAACTTCCAGGCAAATATTAAAATGTTCTGGAAGCTCGTAAAAACTGCCAGGGGAAATTCAAAACAGCCTAGAATGAATGCTATACGAGACGAGAATGGCTGCATGCTGAATGATGAAGTTTCGAATTTAAAGAGATGGAAGGAATACTTTGAAAGCGTGTTTAAGAGTGAAGAGTCGTCTGAAGTAAGTGAAATAGAAATTCCGGAAGAAGTGGAGAGAGGTAGGGAGATAAGTGTAGATGAAATAATGAAAGCAATGAAAAGCATGAAAGCAGGTAAGGCAGCCGGATATGATAGAGTATCACTCGAAATGCTAAGGGCTGGAGAGGGTGTGGTTGCAGGCCTGCTGTACACCTTGTTTAATTTATGTTGGGAACTGAATCGGGTACCGGAAGATGGTGCAAAGCCATTATAGTCCCAATATATAAGGGAAAGGGGTCGCAGCAGGACTGTAAAAACTACCGTGGTATCAGCTTGCTTAGCATTGTGGGTAAACTGTATGCTAAGGTGCTAATTGAAAGAGTTATGGAAGAAACTGATGGAAAAATTTGGGATGTGCAAGCTGGATTTAGAAAGGGGATGGGGTGTACGGATCAAGTCTTTTCCATGCGCATGCTTGCGGAGAAATATTTGGCCAAAAGCCAGAAAGTTTTTTGTGCGTTCATGGGCTTGGAAAAGGCTTATGACAGAGTGGACAGGAACGTGTTATGGCAAACACTGACCACATTTGGGTTGAGCTCTTGTCTGATACAGGCATTGAAGTCTTTAGATAGGGACTCTAGTGCCTGTGTCAGGATCAACGGGGCCTACTCGGACTGGTTTGGCATCCATAAAGGTGTCAGACAGGGCTGTGTGGCTTCCCCGTGGCTGTTCAGCCTATTTATGGACAGTTGTTTGGAAAATTTGAAGGTAGAAGAATGCGGGTTAAGAATGGGTGAGTTAACCGTCAAATGCCTTTTGTACGCCGATGATCAAGTCATACTTGCGTCTTCGGCAGCCGAGTTGCAAATGATGGTTACATTAATGAACAGGACATTAAAAGAAAAGGGAATGAAAGTGAACACAAGTAAGATGAATGTTATGGTTTTTGAAAGAGAAGAAAGTAAAACGATATGTGAAATAAGAATAGAAGGGGAGTTGGTAGAGCAAGTAGATGAGTTTGTGTATTTGGGATATGTGTTTAGCAAGGATGGTAGATATGATAAGGATATAGAACGACGAGTGAATGCAGGAAATAGAGTGAATGGGGCTCTACACTCTATTGTGAAAAGTCAGAATGTGTCCAAAAAGGCACGTATGGCAATTCACAATGCTGTGTTAGTGGCTACTTTAATGTATGGTAGTGAAAGTTGGGTGTGGCAGAAGAAGCACGAGAGTAGAATAAATGCTGTAGAAATGCGGTCATTAAGGAGTATGTTAGGGATGAATCTGAAGGACAGAGTGAGAAATTGTTTAATAAGAGAAGAGTGTGGTTTGCAAGATGATGTTGTGACCAGGATTAAGAAAGGAATGCTTCGGTGGTTTGGTCATGTAGAAAGAATGAATGAGGAAAGAGAGACAAAGCAAATTTATGTTGCAGAGGTGAACGGCAGAGTCGGGAAGGGTCGCCCTAGGCGAAAGTTTATCGACCAAATTGGCGATATATTGAAAATGGGCCAAATCAAGAGTACCTTTAACCGACGAGCGTGTATGCGTAGGTATATGGATGTGGAGGAAGCGAGAGAGGTCTGTCAGGATCGTGCCAAATGGAAGTCCATAGTCTCTGCCTACCCCCCTGGGTGACAGGCGTGAGTGTTTATGTATTATGTATTTTATGTATGTATATATTTATTTTTATTTATCTTATTTTCTAATGCATTAAATATTTTTACAGCTATATCACTAGATTTTCCGTATTTACAATCCGGGTCTTTGCTTCTAAACAGTAAGCTAACTACAAACTTTTCGTCAGTATCGCGTTAAGTAGTTTTCGCATAAAACTCTTCAAATTTTATTTCCTCTTCTATAATAGAGATCTAAGTTTTGTCAACTCAAGTTTCCAAAAGTCTTAAGTGTATCGTTGACTTAATTACGAGAATGGAACGAAGCTAAGTACAATTTGGTTATGACTGAATTATATACGACTCCTGACAGTATCCGACGCGATCTCTTGAAATAAGCTACTGTCAAGCCACAAGGTGCTCTTTTCACTCCTTTTCGCAAAATCTGACAAAAGAACTCTCCTCTAGTTTCAATAAAAAAAATCATTTAGGATTTCCTTGCTCCATTTCATTATTATCCAGCCATTCTACTAAAGAGACGCCCTTAACAAGTAGGAGAGTCGTGATTAGTTTCAAGTAAGTCTTAACCATTGTCCTGACAAATCAAACAGCCCAAACAGTAGCTTCAGTCACGAACGATTCTTGTGAACGCTACTTCAAGAATGCTCTCAAGACATGATTACCTCCATTTCTTGACTTTGCATGAACTAACGCAGTGGCCAGTAAACTTAATAGTAAGTCTACCTTCAGAAAAACAAGCGTCAACTTCAGCTTCTGATCTGATCGACTAGATGGTTCTACAATTGATTTCTCAATTTTTATTAACAACTTTGTTTGGTATAATAGTATTATCAGGATGTAACAAGGTGTGATGTCGTTTCTTACATTGTGACCTTTTGCCGAATTATTAAAATATTTTGCAGATTAGTCATTTGGACAATATAACATATCTAGAAAATTATAACATAGTTGACAATCCTGGACAAAAATTTTTGTTTTTTATTTTTTTATACACTTTATTGTACTAAAAATACAAACGGCGGACTCTACCAGCCAACAGAAAATCTAGTGAGAGATGTGCGTATAGGAAAGGGCTAGGATGAAAACCTACAATTGATAAAATTCACATACATATACATACACATACACATACACACACACATACTCGCATACACATATATGTAGATCTAACTTATTTAAACATAATTATAAGGATATATTAGATTAAATGTAATAGATATTTATGTGTCAGATGAGCCCAATTAATGTTCCTTTATTTTTGTTTTAAAAATCCTCTTGTTGGGGCATTTTCTTATTGCTAAAGGAAGCGCATTCCAGAGTCGTACGGCTGTAACAGCGAAAGAGTTTGAGAGGAAATCAGTACGATGAGAGAGAATTTGCAGTACGAGATTGTTATGGAAGCGAAGACTGCAATCATGGGAATAACGCAGTTATTGAATTATTATTAAATTTAAGAATAGTGAAAAGAGTGCTAAGAATACTAAGGTTCCTGCATTGTGTAATATTTAACCATTTAATTTGAGAGCGATAGAAAGAGATGTGGACGTACTTTCGAAGACCGTAAATGAAACGGGAACAGTTGTTAAGAAGTTGATCCAATTTTTTGACCAAGTAATTGTCTGCATCGTAATAATACACATCGGCATAATCAAACATAAGAAAAATAAGGGATTGAATTAGAAGTATCTTCGTATAAGGCGGTAATATATTTTTAAATCGGTAGAATTGTCTCAAAGTAGTACAAATTTTACGGCTAACTTCCTCAACATGACTGCGCCAAGTAAAAAAACAATACAAGGTTAATCCTAAGTCCCTAACATAAGAGCTGCACGGGACTATCTTGCCAGTATAAATCAGTGGATTGAATGTATGATTAAGCTTACCTAATTCAAGTGCGCTGCCTAAGACTAAAGCTTGGCATTTGCTGGGATTAACAGTGATCCCGCACCTACTTGACCAATTAAGAATCCAATGAAGATCAGAGTTAATCACGGTTACAGCAATATTTATGTTAGTTGCATCGCAATGAGCATACAGTTGCAAGTCGTTGGTATAAATATGGTAAGAGGCACGAAAGTGGCAAGTAATCATATTAATAAATATAGAGAAAGGTAACGGAGAGAGAATTCCACCTTGCGGAATACCAGTGGTTAAGTCACACCAATCGGACACCATTCCATTGACATGGACCGCCTACTAGCGACCACGAAGATAGGAGGTAACCCAATCCCGTGCTGATAAGGAATAACCTATGTAGGACAAGATGGCGATGAGAATATCATGTTCAACGGTATTAAAGGCATTAGAAAAATCTATTAAAACCAACACCGTCAACTTTCCAAACTCCATGCCATCACGCACATATTGTTATACCTGGAAATAGCACCCCAACGGTGCTTTTAAAGCACCGTTGGGGTGCTATTTCCAGGTCGAAATCCTAATTGGTATTGATTAATAAGTTAAATAAGTGTAGTAATTTAATAGTTAAATAAGTTTGTATCTGTTTGAGCGCTACGGCTTCTAAAACTTTTAATAAAACGGAAAAATCGAAATAGGCCGGAAATGGTTGAGAGCACTGGGTATAGAGATTTTTGGAACAGGGAGAACTACTACTGCCTTTGACTTAAGTTTATGTAATACTTTTAAAACATCCTCCTCAGTGACAATAGAAAAAGAGAAAGAATCAGTATGCGGGGATGACATGGAAGTAATATCCGAAATAGTTTTCATTTTTATGTGAGATGGGAGACAAGCTGATAAAGAAAAGTGAACATTGAAATCATTTAATGAAAAAATATCTGAAATTACTTGTTTTTTACTTTTACTGAGACCAAGATAATTAATGAACTGTCTCTGATTGAGATGAATTATTTAGGAAATCATGAAAATATCGGCGTTTAACGGACCTCACCACCTGATTGCAGCAATTCCTAGCCTTTTTGAAAGCCTCCCAGTTCTCTACAGTACGGCAAGATTTATTTGTGACAAAAGCTCTGTCGCGCCTGTTCATTGCCAGGCATACGTCGCTAGTGATCTACGGAACTGATGGGCGTTTAATTTTAACCTCTCGTTCTGGTGCATGTGTATTGTAAATATTCAATAATTTAGAATTAAACTCCATAACCATATCATTAATTGAATCTGTATTTAACACCGGAGACCAATCCATGGCATATACATCATTAATGAAGCTATCTCTATATAATCGAGCATAGCTGCATAACTTTATTGTATGAGGGATATGTTTAGGTGGATTCAATTTATATAAGAGAAATATTAAGACATGGTTCGAAAAACCAGGAGCTGGGAACTGACTATGACTCGCAAATTTATCACAAGATTTAATAATTAAATCGATCCATGAATCCACGGTAGAAAAACTAGAGTGAGTTACTTTAAGGGGAAGAATGGAGAGGTTGACTGAGTTATGATGGATCGTAACTTTTTTTTAAAAAATTACAGAAGTTTTTTAAAAGGTCTGTGTTGAAACCATCCACAATGACTTGATTTGTGTACTCAGAGCAGATGTTATCTAGAATAGATTCCAAAGTGGAGAAATAATTAATATAGGGAGGAGAGTAATCGTCCAAACATTTTTAACACCGAAATGTGTACGGGCCTTCTTGTAAATTTCTTGCCGTGGTTTAGTTAAGAACTCTGAGACCATAATTTCTGAACGTTTTAACTTTGATTTCAACTTCCACACTTCTGATTTAAAATGTTGCTCATGAAACTTAACCAGTATGGGTTTAGCTCTAAGGCGATAATCATGAGATAGAGAAGAACAGGATATATGAGGAAGCCCAATTTTATTCTGAATAATATTTTTAACCTGTTCTTGAAGGCTACACTCAGAGTTTTCTGTAACACCGTGAAACAGAAGTGAGCTTTGTTTATATCTCATGTTAATTTCATCTACTGCTCTAATGCACTCACTTACTTGCTGTTTGAGTATTCCCAGCATTGAAGGAACAACTTCCTTAAATGATTGAAAATCGTCTTTTAGTTCCCCTAAAGTAGGGCTTGATGACGGAGAAACAGCCTTTTGTCGTGATTCAAATTCGGTCATTTTCACAGACAAGGTGCTTTCAAGATCCTTTTGTAAGTCTTCTAAATTATTAATTTCCGCCATTACAGGTGCGTTTTTAATGGTTAGAATAATGTTGTAAGAGTTAGTGAGACAACAAAGGTTATTGAGGGTTAGGTGGTATAAAGCAAAACTTTATTTTACACATGCAAATATACTCTATAGTACTGAGCAGAAACTAATAATGAATGTATTAAAACTACGGAAGCTATAGTCACAATCCAAATTATATGTGGAAATTGCTTAAAGCTTGTAAACAAAATTACCCCACCCGTTAATTGTTGCACGCCTGCCCACTTATGATAGTATAAAATCACGAAGTGCTTTAATACTATCATCTCCAAACTTTTTAAATGAACGTATATTATATTATTGAGAAAAAATTGACATTTTACATTAATATCATGTAGCACCTATTACATTATATACTAGATATATATGATTTTTTCAACTCTATAGCCTCCAAACCTCAAACTCTATCAAGTAAAAACTCTTTGAATTCATCGAATATGCACAAAGTATCTGAAGAAACATTATTATTACTAGCAAATTTCCATTGCTTTCTAGTTTCTATATCAAGTTTAAGTGACAACATATAAATTATTATTGTATCCTAATGGGAAACATTAACACTTAGGTTTGACAAACCATTCTATCAATTACATGTAGTATCAACAACATTTTTGAAACGTTTAGCAGACTCTTCAGCAGCATTATCTTAGACTAAATAACTTTTGCGAAATATTTTTCAATAAATATTTTTATGATATAAAGAGACTTGAGTGCATTCCACACATTTTCATAATGCCGTTCCGATATCGGAATTTACCTCAATAAGTTTTCCGTTTCTACACTTATATATCCCTTAGGGTAATACATTTTCTACACATTATATAATGTTCCAGGGTTATGAGGAGGGTCCACAAATGGTCATAAGACTGATTTACACCCTAGAACTAAGAGAGTCTGTCAAAGAAAAATTTGATGAAATAAATAGATTAACTTTGTCCTCTCAGTATATATAAGAAAATTTAATGCATTTTCACAAAAACAAAAGTATTTTTAGTAAGGAAAGTGATATACACTGTAAACACTAGGAAAGAACACAAGCTGATGTTACCAGTTTTCGCGACGCGACTTCATTCTTGGTGTAATGTATATGCTAATACAACAAAGTCTCAGATAATATACAAGCTCTCTCTATCGCCAAATTTAAATATTTTTATAAACCAAAAAGGGTATTAAAACATAAATGAATACATGGTTAATTGACTGATCCCGTGTAGTGGCGGGTAAGAATGCCTAATACCCCATATCTTTTCGTAGGTGACGTAAGAGGCGACAGAGGGAATCTGAGACAGAAGATGGACAGCAGCATCTTTCTGATAACAGCAAAAAGCAACAAAAAACTGTGGTTGCCAACCCTCTCACCAAGCGTGGCAACTATGGCAAAATGAGTTATATGAGCGACGACACAAATAAACGGCCCCCAGTCCCCGGTGGCCTCGTTATTCCTGGATAAAGTGGCGACCATGGTAACGGCGAGGCAGGGGGTAATAAGAATTACAGGTGGAGGTATTTTCTTCTTTGAAGTTATTCCCAATTGTCAGTAATTCCAATTTATAATCCAAATAACACTCTTTGCTCGTTTCGTGTATTTTATCCTTCTAGTACGACCTAGATATTAATTCTTTTGCTTCAGTTTCCATCACTTATCCTCATGAGCTTTGTTAAACTGTTGCTGTAAGGTATATTGACGCGTCATCCTTTCCTTCGGTCTTCTTGATATTTAAATAGCCCTTCCATCTTTGTTAAATATTAGTTTAAAACTTCTTAGTCAAAGTAAATATATTATCTCATAGTTTGTGAATAACACACAAAAAACACAAAACTGTCATTCTTTGTGGGAGGAAATAAGCACGCACTAAAATAAAAGTTTGTCACTACGAAACTCACACATGCAATAAACTAACAATTCCACACATCATAGATAGATCGCAAAATCATGGAATCGTTCGTTGACAGCAAAACTCGAATACAGACTCGAATCAGTCGCTAGACCGATCTAAATATTGTAGAGCGGCATGTGTTGGTAAACAACTTCGAAACTACACGATCATTATTATTATAGTTTTTAAGTTTAAAAAGAATGAATGACAATTATGTCATTAAAATTACTTATATTTATGAAAAGAAACGCCATCTTTTTGTAAATTTGACGTGGCAGATCTCATTTTGCAACAAAAAAACTGAACAATTCGGTATTTTTGTAGGACGTTGATTCAAGCGCTTAATTTGATTTAGTCTAGTGAGCAGTGCGTCTGCAACTAGTTTTATAGTACGCATATAACTGCGTCAACTTATAGTTTGACAGAACGGTACGCAACGTACGTACTACGTATGGTTACTCCCCTTCGATTCACCGATGGCCCGTGTTGCTCTATGGTTCTAACACATTAAAGCAATATTTCGCCTGGTGCATACAAAATGTATTTCATTAATAACTATTATACTACTTTACATTGCCTGTTTACATCGCAATTCAACACTTCATAGCGTTACCAGTTGACAAAAAGTTAAATACATACTTATATATCATTTTCGTCTTTCTATTTGAATAAATGAAATTGACATGTTTGACATGAAAAGACACTGTACAATTACATAGACCTTACTTTCATATGTCATTTATACACAGGATTGGAAGACCCAATCTTATTTTATTTTATATTTACTTTATTTCTTTTTAAAAATATATTATATTATACATATATACCTTCGTTACTAACGCCTGATTCTATTATTATAATTTTGACCATTTCCCAATTATAATATGAGAATTACACATATTATTCATTTTTATTATGGTTATAATTAAAATCGTATTAAATTTTATTATTAATAAATATTTTCCATATTTTAAACATGTATTGTAGATATTTAATTAATTATTATCAACAATATTAAGCCTTCAGTTATATTAATATATTACTTTATCCTTATTAATGCATTTTAATTATTCTACATATTAATTGTATGATATTTGAAGACGATTGTGTACTGAATTTAATTATTATTAATCGTTAGTAATAATACATTGTTACATTATATAATGTCCCTTCCAAGTTAGGGGACATTATATAATGTAGGTGTAGGTAAGAAATTAATATAGATTAAGAAAAGAAGTGGGCCAAGAATCTATCTGGAGTAACTCTTACCATTGATAACGTCTTTTTGAGTTCTGTTACTAAATATACTAGTAATATAAGTCCAAGCGCAATATTTTTGACACCGTAATGATGTAGTTTTATGCATAATGGTTTCGTATGTTTACGCGAACACTACACATTTAAATAAAAGTAAGTAGTTTTCACACATTTTATCGCGTATATTAACTTACTTTATATTCCTGATATTTTGAGCACTTTACAGCACCCATGATTGGGGGGGGGGGGATATATTATTATTAAAAAACTTAACATTTGATCCAAAATATTTTTTTCAAAAACTTTACTGAGACTTGGTGGTAAAGAGAAAAACATAATACAATTAAATATACTATGACCGCAATAATCCCAATGTGAATCCCACATAAATCTGCGGTTTTCTTTACATCAAGTGTTTCGAAATATTTAACAATAATATCTTGTGAATATATTTTTTGAAATCTAAATTGTTTTAAACGGGTATTAACATTCTTTTTGAGTAATGACTCACCAACAATTGAAAAAGTATTAAATTATTCTGTTGTCAAGATAGGAATATCAGTGAAATATTCCTCAAAAACCGCTTCAACATCCTGATTTGATTATTCAGTTTGTTGTTAATTTTTAATTGGTAGTGTGTGTAACGAGATTTGTCTTTACTGCATCTGTTGTTAATTTATTGCTAAGATATAAAGATAAAGCACAATCTTTTAAATATATTATATTTATTTTGACATACTTTCTAAATGTATCAGAAAGATTATATAATCTTTCATGGTAAAGTTCATATAACCTTCGACTGTTCTTTGAGTTGCGACTGTTGCACACACATCAAATTTTCAAAGTTCATGCCTTGCGACTGTTACTGTTACTTAAATGGATAAATAATACTCCATATAAATATTTTCCATTGTTCTTGTAAGAAAGCGGTGGAAGGTTTTCTTCTGTTTTACTTTTAAACCTCTCCAGGCATTAGCATTTTGATTGGTACAATACTTGTAAAAAATCAATACAAGATGCAATACACTCTGCAAGTTACTTCTAAAAACAAATTATGAAGACAGTGTGATTTTGACACACTTATTGTGTCATCTCAATGTCTGTATGTCTTGAAGACACAGGCGTTATCCTGTTTATTTATAGGTAAAGGTGACAAATAAACTTAGTGCACCTTAATGTAAGTAAATTGTATGGTTCACACCTGCATCTGCTCTCAATTGAGAATCAAATTTATGCGATGTCAACTCTGAGGACTAAGATGGAAAGCTTCGATTCAGGGGTTTTCTCTGAGAGTATTTTACGCATGAAATAATTAAGGTTAAAAGAATATTTTAAATCGTCTTGTGTCGATTTTCATCACAAATTATTTTTCTGAACTATAATCTGATATTTTTTTTCAAAACCTTGAAGTTGACTAGTGAGTTGGGATATTTCAAAAATGGTAATTTGAAAGTCATATTTGTTTTTGGATTCAAAATAGATTGTCACCCATTTCAATTTCAATACTGAATTGATTCATGCGAAATGTCGTTACACGTTAAAACGTGAAAAATCCAAATTAATGTCGGTATAAATTTTTTTGCTGCATAACATTGTCATTTATCAAGAAACATAAAGTAGTAGATACGCACTGCAACTGCATTATGGTTGCAGCATTATTATATCAGCATATGTAAGGGGATTATGAGTTGTATTTTTATTGTAATGCGTTTATTTAAAACTAAATTTCGGGATGCACCGTCGACCCGGAAAGAGATTCTGCTCGTGAAGTGTCATCTTTGTCACGGCCAGCGTCGTTATTACAACACGCTTGCTTGTGTTATCGTTGTTAAAAAAAGCCAAGTTTAAAGAATGTCGTATGGTTTATATATAGTATTGTATAGTAAATTGTTTGGGCTTCTAAAAGTAATACTTTTTAATTCGTTAATAAATCAAAATGAAAAATGATCGTGGTCATTTAATTCCTTGACATAAATTACAATAAACAGCAATTATTCTTTTTATTAATTTAAATGTGTCAAAGATGCATTAGGAGGTAATTGTTGAAATAATAACATTAGTTTGGAAGCAGATATTCAATGTATTCTCTTACTTACGCAATTAATTACTATGAGCAAAAAAAAACAGCGTAACACACCATGCATTCAGCGTAGCGCAAATCTGATTCGACCAGACCGTAATTCATGCCGGTCACAATCACACATTAATGACGTTCATCAGTGATCTGGTAACATCATGTTTTGGTAATTAAGTATGCAAACAAACAGCAACACATTTTTTACAGAATAAAGGACTCGTGGATAGTAAAATATATATTTCTTTCTTTTTAATGTTTTTGAAGTGAAACTCCTTTATCGATGTAGTGGAGAAATACGATATTAAAAATCAAAATCGTCACGTTTTCTTGATACGTTTCACCACCGGGGTCGTAAAGAAGTTTCACTTCGTATGTGGGTACACGATTAAACGCACAATGTTTTTATAAACTTTAAAATAACAAATTAAATATCAAAAAAGTTGATACTTTATTCTAATCGAGCACCTGATGTTAAATGGATGCTGCGGCCCGTAGACATCTATATCTATCTTTGACTAAAAACCAAATGCAGTTACATCGTCACCCCTGAGTACTAAGATGGAATACCTGATTTCCAGGAAAAAAACTCTAGTTGTTTACGCTCACAAAGCAAAACACAGCAGCACTTAGCTGCTATTTTACGCTGGTGTTCTATGATGACGTAACACTGATCATGTTCATCGCAGGACTCTTAAATTTTCTTCTTCTAATGTAACAACCACAACAACACAACGGATAAAATCAAGACAAACAAGATAACCTATTGCATGAGTGATAAACGAGCTCTAACACTCAGTTAAAGTTAAAATTAAAGTAACAGCCTATATACGTTCTACTGAAGTGCACAGGCCTCAGATATGCGGTTTTCCTTCACCGACAAGAACGTGGTCGATCACATACTTCTACTACACACTTCTAATTGCAATTACAGTATATTCTAAAACATAATAAACCTAGCAAGCTAACAGCATAGCAAAGTGGCGAAGCAATCAGCTTTGTAGCGGTTTCTAACGGTTGCCGTTGAGCAATCAGTTTCAAAATAGGAGGTTCAGATGCCTGGGTGATCAGTAATCGATTGCTGAAAACAGAATTTGAGAATTCGAAACCGTTCTCGAGATAATCGTGGGACAGACATCGTGAAATCTATAAGTGTCTTCGCAAGCTTTGCCACTTAACAATGTTCTATGAAATTGATATTTAGATTATTTTGATTACCGTCCTTGACAAGTAAAATAAAATAAACCTTTGTGTTAGTAAATTCTGCTATCATTGACATCTAAAGTATTTTTCCGCAAGAGTCTATTCATTTACATATACTGTGAGCTATGAAACCAGTACTGTCACAAATATCTTAATTTGTCTGAAAATATGTAAGCTATCTTAAATGACAAACTGATTTATATTTATATTATTATAGTCTCATTATAGGTAAAAAAACTAAAATTGTAGCTTGCATACGTCTCACTACTGTGCATTTACCTATAGTGTTATGTTGGCAGAAAAGAGTAAGTATGCCGCAATGCTTCGATGCGTACTAACTGTTTTTACATTTCCACGACTTTTTTAACTATTCAGACATCTAGGTTTCCCCAAAAAGTTATTCTTCACCACATCACCGGACACGTGGTAAGTCAGCACGAAAAATTTCCAATTACAGATTTATTTTACCTTAAAGGAAACGTACACGTTTTGCTCCCGTGCCATGATGAAATCTCACGGTGAGCTACTTGGCTGTTGTATTTGTTGAAATAAAATTCATTAAAAACTGAAACAAAGCTGTTGCACGATTGTTGACCACATCTACCTAGTAATTAGACGTCCAAAGACGCCGCGAATTATTCCATCAAATAGAGTTAAAAATCTCACAGTGCACTTCATTTTGAATTATTTACATCAGATAACTTGATAATAAATGAAGTTGGTGAAATAAAAGCTATGCTGATAGACACCTGATATATTAAACTAAAGAACTTCTCTCTTTATCTTAGTTTTGTGTTCACAGTACTGTATACTTTGCACATAAAACACACGTGTTGTGTACAATATCCAGTGTAACACTGTCGTTAGTTATTTTGCCAGACGTGGTAATTGCGGTAAGTCATTCTGATAATGGCCACCAGTCTGGATGTTTGAGTGTGACAATTTTTTATGCTGCACGGTTAAGTATTCAGTAGCATTCCAAAATTTAATTTTATCATTTACTTGTCATTAGTTAATTTAGCAGAAAAAGTATATGGCGTTATTATTAAATTTAAACTCAGAAAGGCAAAACTTTGGGGTGCGACTGGCTCAAGAGCCACCCCAAAGATGTGGTTGTGTTTAGTTATCAATATCGTCAAACGATCTCTATTCATTGATTTGGTTAAGCTACATTATGAAATGTTCAACAAAGAGTGTGTAATCAAATGACACCAATGTACTAAATGATATAGACTACTTTATTATGTATGACCAATTCTGCGATCTGGCCACGACATATATAAAAATCTCTTTGATCAATCATATTATAAGGATGTTGAAAATTTTGCAATTATTGCAGGCAGATCAGTTTTAATCAGCTTACATATAGATTAGTAAGTGAACTAAGAACCATATCAATTTTCATACGTTCTGTAGACGTCACTATTATCTATTAAAACATTACGCTTTTAAAATTAAAAATTAAAAATCTCAAAAAATTAACGTTAGGATTTATAATCTAATTATTTAAACATATTAATGGTAAATCTCACCATCATCCTTCACAGTAAAATACCGTGAGCAAATCTTTGTTACAGAGAGCTCAAGGGATCCATGACAGCAAATTGGCCGCCGAGCTTCAGCACGTTAAGCAGGTTCTGCACGACAACGAGCTTCTAGTCCCGCGCCTACATCACAGTTACCGAGTGAAGCCGGCCACAGTCGAGCGTGTGCCTGCTGCACTACCATACTTCAGAGGTGTCATAGACAAGATTGGCTACATCTAGAAGCGAGCTTCTATTAGAACATTCTTTAAGCCACCGAAGAAGATTAGTCAGTTCTTACTGTCCGTCAAGTGTAATATCCCTCTACAAGAATCAGGATTGTACAAGCTTTATTGTGAATGTAGCCTCTCATATAAAGGGCATAAGAAAAGACCCATGAAAACCCGGGGAGAAGAATATATAGCTGATGGGAAATACCAATGTCTGACTGAAAGACATCAATGAAGTCTGCAGATTCTGATTATATCCCAGACGGCCCCGCCATTAGGTCAAATTTGATACACCACAAATCCTCGCAAAAGAACATCGATCCCTGCGAAGGATAAATTAAAAAAAAACATCCTAGTTGCAATAGAGAAAGAGACTGGGTACTACCACCTACTTGGGATCCTGTAATTAATAAAATTAAAACTAAATCCAAGCATACCATTACAAAACTTTAAGACACAGTAAATTCATTCTGCGTATATCGGACCAAGAGTAATAATTAAAAAGCTGAAGGTACTCCGGGTTAACTCTGACACCGGGATATCAATCACCTCAGTCTCCCGTGACCAAGGGTGCTGGAAAGGCCCCGTAACATCGGGAATTAAAAATTAGTACAATTAAACGAGATAAAATCTGTAAAAGTAGTTTTATTCAAGCTGTGTTTAATTAGAAAGGTAATATTTTGAATTACAGCTCTAACTGGGAATCAATTACCCACATAGAATTGTAATAAATCACTGCATTCATAAAAATAAAATAAAAGTAAAAGTAACCCAGTTTTGTGTAAGGTTTTTCTAACAAACACATAACCTTAAATAGGCTATGTATTTGTTCACTTGTGTTAGTTGAAAATAGTTATTATGAGCTATCGATTTAAAAAAATACATATAATGATAAAATGCATAAATAACATCATAGTTTTTGTCAATAATATAATACCCTACCGAATTTTGATCTCGGCGGCCATTCACAACGGAGAACAGTAATTTGCGTAGGAAAGGTTTATAGTGCACGAGTGTGTGCGTATACACAACCTATAACGATCACTCTCATAATCCGATAGGACGGCAACCCGACATGACCGTAGCGAACAAAGGGGTATATTCAACGGCTCCTTGTGCATACAAAGGCATGGGGGTGAAACATGATAATAATTATTTTATCAATATTGTTTGCTACTACTAGCAAACATATAATATAATATAATATAATATAATATATATAATATAATATAATATAATATATATAATATAATATATATATAAGGCATCCATAAATAATCGACCGCATATTGCGAAACTGCGAAATTAATAAATGCAAAATACATGATATAGTTTTTTTTTAATTTATTATTAGCCAGTTCCTGACTTAATCAGTTTAACACATAACTAATGAATTTGTCTACTTTGAAGTGTGCAATATGAGACTCAAATTGTGTCTAGGCTACTTAAGTTCATATTCAAATAGCTGACTTCGATCGGTGATTGACTACAATTCCACCTGGTGGTAAATGATGGTGAAGGTCTAGATGGTGAATCTGCCTAGATGGCGAACCTCTTTATCTTAGCCTAACAAAAACCTTTTCAAATTCGCCTTGAAGACATCCAGATTATAATCAGACAGAAAAACTGACACCGGCAAATTACTCCTCCGCTTTGCTGTACGCATTAAAAAAAACTATTCGGTTCAAATGCACGAAATATCGACAACAAGGAACCACCGACCCTTGATATTTTATTTGTTGTAGTAAATGTACCTAAAATGATAACACTTAAAAACCATAAAGGTTTATACTAGAGCCATCGAGTTTATAATTTTTTTGAAGACATAACATTATTAGATTTATAACATAAACTTAACTTCTACAATTACATACAGTTTTACCACACACAAAAAAACATGTTGAATAAAAATAAATTTATTTTTCTTATATTATATAAGTAAGGCACACATTCAAGCCGTGTTAGTTCAGATAGTTAGCGCTGACTATAAGGTTCACAGTACGCGAGAAACCCGGGTTCGATCCCCGCCGGCACCAATGAAACTGTTAATTGCAATTTTAAGTGCTGATTTACCACATGCTCGGCGGTGAAGGAAAACATCGTGAGCATGTCACATATATATTATATATATACATTACACGATTTGTGTTGCATCTCAACAATGTTGCTATGCGTTGTTATTTCCGGCCTTAATCCTCTGTGTACACGGTATAGGTAATGTAATGGAATAGCAGTTATGAATTGTATCTTCTATCAATATATGCATTGTAATGTTGACAATATAGATTTCCTTTAATACATAGTCTGCTATTTGTTGTGATTTGTAAAGGTTACATGGTTATACAGTATTCTCAGTTCGAGGAGTAATGAACAATGGAGGAGAAATATTTAAACGTATTTAAAGTAATAAAAATACTAATATCTTAATTTTGGGTCATGAAAATTTCCAGTGCATATTTTCATAAGTTACGAATACCAAATAAAAAATGTGATCAATTGGAAAATTTTCATGACAAATGTAAAATGTTGTTTTATTTAATTTGTTTGTTGATTAAAATAAATAAAATTGCTGCAACGGAAAAATTAATGGTCCTTTTTTATTCAGCTTAAATATTCTTACCAACTCGATGTAACTTCAGTGTTCGAATTCGCGTTATCCCAGGGCGGTTTAGACTGCTTTTGAAAACCGGCCCCACCGCCCGCAAACATTAATGTCGCCTTGTTGGTCAATCCACCACTAACACACTCACAACGACACACTAATCACTTTTCACCTTCGATACGATCACAGAGTCTTCACGTAAGTCGCATTCATTGTTTACGATGCTGAAATTCTTTCCTACGATCTGGTAGTTTTAACAGAATAATTTCTGGGAGTGCGCGATGTATTCCGGGACTGATACCGCCGTTTACCAGCGTGTCTGCGCTCACGACGATTTGTTTTATTTTGGGCACGGGCAGTTTTTTTTAGATTTGCCTAATTTATAACAAAGCTTTCATAGCTTTATGATAGGTTAATTAGGCAGGCGCGTAGTGGCCGGTATATCGTTAACACGAGTGAAGCGGAGTGGCCCGACGAGTCATTACACGAAAATCATTGTAAAATTAGAAATGTTAATTTTGTAAGCGCCGTAGTCGACGTCGCGTTTTAGGTCAGTGTCAGGTGGAAAGAGGGGAATACGCTGCTTCGTCAATTTATTGACGGGCTTGATTTAATCGAAAACTCAAAAAACTTTTAATATAAATAAAAATTGGCTTCAAAGAACCAAAAAGAAAAAAAATATTTTCACATAATATCTTCTGGAGCAGATGCCAAGCAATAATGTACATGTTAATTAAAACTCGGATTAAATAATTTTATTCTTATTCTTTTTAAAGGTTGTATTTACTTTTTATTAAAAGATATTTTTACCCCTTAGACTGGACTAGAATATTGTTCAAGTAGTTATATAGAAGTGACAGTTTCTCACCAAATTTATATAAGACCACTTTTGAAATATAACCTTTTTAATGAAATAAAAATTATTAAATTCGGTTCACAACTGGCGAAGGTATCGCGTCTGAATCTCGTAGTTTTTTTAGTTCAAAATACGGTAGCAACAGCAGCTACCGTTGCAAGCTGTAGTAGTAGAAGTAGCGGTAGCGACAACAGAAGCAACTACGATAGCCGTAGCGGTAGCGTTCGCGGTAGTGATGTATGATTCGTTCTGTGGGTCTCGTAAGAGGCTGAATCTACTACTACCCATATGACCCAGAATGAGGGAGTGGTCATATATCATAATAAACACTTAAAAGTATCTTTTGAAGAACCCCAAATCAGCGACGCCAATTGTCTACTACTACGTCTCAACTCCGAAACCTGTATTATTGGCATATATAGACCGCCTAGCCAATCTAATACCAACAATTTTATATATGCTATTGACTCCCTCCTGTCCAAACTTAAGAGCTATAAAAACATAATTTTATGTGGCGATATCAATATCGATATAGTCTCGAATAGCTCTGATAAACGCTCTCACGACTACCTAAATGTATTGGCGAGTCATAGCATGCTCCCAGGTCACACCAAACCTACACATGGTAAAACATGCCTAGACCATTCCATAATTAAAACTAAATTGCCTGTCACTTGTTTCATTTTAGAATCATCAATTACTGTCCACGAAAGTGTAGCCATAAGCGTTACTCAAACTACTTGCCCAGAGTACTTAAATAAATTATGCTATCGCATTGATTTTCTGGAATTAGATAAAGATATACAAAAAATTGAATACCAAATTATTATTGAGTGCTTGGATGCAAACCTAGCAACAGACTTACTTATGAAATATTTAACCACATCCATAACAGATAACACCACTCTGGTTAAAACTCCCAAAAGAAAACTTATCAAAAAACCATGGGTCACCAAAGGTTTACTGCAGTGTATAAAAAATAGGGAAAATCTCTACAAGAAATTGAAAAAGGACCCTGGAAATGAAGTAATAAAACTTACCTACAAACGCTACCGGAACTACTGTAATTCTATCTTAAAAAAGGCAAAAAAGACTATGAGAAACAAGAGATTGAAAAGGCGAAAAATAATAAAAAGAAGCTGTGGGAAGCCATTAAAAAAATAAGCGTATCAAATAAGCTAGTAGACCACTCATTCTGTCTTCTCTCTTCAGAAAGTCCAAAAAAAAGTATTAATGATATTAACTACATCTTTGCTAATATAGGAAGGAATCCGGCTGAAGATATCATAAAATCCAGACATAAAATATCTACCGAACCTGAAGTCGTATATCCATCCCCCACCAACTCCTTTGTCATGCTACCAACGGACGAGAATGAAATTTTCCAGCTGATTCAGGGTTTAAGAGACAATTGTGCAGTAGGGCTTGATCAGATCTCTAGTGTAATACTTAAGCGATATATACATATTCTTACCCCCCCTATTACACATATTTGTAACCTGGCTTTGTCTACAGGAATCTTTCCCTCAGCTGTCAAAACAGCGCTCATTAAACCTATTCACAAAAGTGGTGAGAAGGACTGTGTCAATAACTATAGGCCAATATCCATCTTACCCACACTGTCCAAAATCTTAGAGCGCTTAATAAATAAACGTTTAATCAATTTTCTAGAGGGTAATAATCTCCTTTCACCAGCGCAATTCGGATTTCGGCAAGAGAAGTCAACAAATAACGCGGTACACGAGCTTGTTAACTCAATTATAACCAACTTGGATGAAAGAAGAAAATGCTTAACTATATTCCTTGATCTAGCAAAGGCATTTGACACAGTCCTGATCCCGAACCTTATAACCAAGCTGGAAAAAATTGGTGTGAGAGGCTTACCTCTGCAATTAATAGAAAACTATCTGAGTGGAAGAAAGCAGAGAGTCGGAATAGAGAATAAGATAAGTGATGAGTTAACTGTCGAATATGGCTTGCCACAAGGCAGCATACTCAGCCCAACGCTGTTCCTGGTATATGTCAATGACTTATGCCAGCTTCAGCTACACAATGGGAAAATTCTCTCATTTGCCGACAATACTGCATTATTCTTCAGTGGTAATAGTTGGAGAGAGGTCTTTGATTCTGCACAAAGCGGTTTTTCTAAATGCTGCCTCTGGTTACAAAGAAATGTGTTGACATTAAACATTAACAAAACAAAATACATCACCTTCACACTTAGGTCGAGCCAAAACCCTCTTCCCTCCCTCTCCATCACAGCCCACGTTTGCAACTCTGAGCCAACTAATTGTCATTGTCTCCCTATACAAAGAACTGACAAGATTAAATATCTCGGAATATTAATAGACCAAACCCTGACTTTCAAGGCACATATTGATGTACTTGTCACTAGGTTACGCAAGCTCATTTACATCTTCAAATCGCTTAAACACGTAGCTGACTGTCAAATCATCAAGATGGTCTATTACGCTCTATGCCAATCACTTATAGATTACTGCATCACTTCATGGGGAGGTGCTGCTAAAACACACCTAATCGAGGTAGAAAGAGCCCAAAGGGGCATCCTAAAAGTTAGTGCAGGTCTCCCGTTCCGCTTTCCAACAGTGGACCTCTACAAAAAGTGGGATGTACTAACAGTGAGACAAACATTCATCTTACAAACTGTCCTAATGAAACATTCTCAATGTAAATACGATCCGGAACTGCTAAAGGACAAACGCAGAAAAGGTACTATATGTCGCACCCAATCCTTCCATTCTGTTACCTCACACAATTTCTTCTGTTTTCTAGGACCGTACATGTATAATAAACTAAATAATATCCTAAATTTCTATCCTTTGCCTAAATCTAGTTGTAAATCAGTTCTAACAAAATATCTGAAAACTTTAGACTATGAATCGACCGAAAACCTATTAAAGTCGTCTATATAAAAAATAGTAATCTCGCTCAGCCACGAACTCTCTACTGTCTCGCATCTTTTCATCATCTTGGTTTAAAATGCAATTCTGTATAATATGTTAATCTCACACAAGCACTCATACACACTTACACTCACACATACACTCAGGCACGTGCAGATGCACCCGCACACACACGCGCACACGCACGCACACACCCACACCCACACACACACACACACACACACACACACACACAAACGCGCGCGCGCACGCACTGTGTTGCACGTATGCAATAAACTATACATAGTCCATACACCCATTGTGTCTGAAAATCTGCAATTACTGTAGTTAATTTTGTTTATTGCCATAATTATAATCTCCTTTTTTTAATTTGTATTACTCAGATTGTTGCACTAGCCGCGGGGGAGCCCTGGTGACCTGTAATATAGGTTTTTTATACCTACATCAGGCACCAGTCTCTCACAAGTTTGGTACCAGTCTGGCAATTTTGTAATACTTAGCATTAAGTTTACCTATTGTGAAGAGAAAATAAATTCATTCATTCATTCATTCAATCTCATCGTTGTTTAACTCAAAATACTGTACCAACATAGTTAGCTGTAGCGGTAGCAGTGGCTGTAGCAAAAGCGGTAGCGGTAGCTGTAGCGGAAGCGTTAGCAATAGTGGTAGCGGTTTGTTATAATCCAACACCTCATTTTGTCCTGTGGGTCTCGTAAGAGGTTTAATTTCATGGTTTTCCTGCTCAATGTATGGAGCAGTGGACTTTCATAGGCTGTAACAGTATATGGTAGGTAGCAGCAATGGTCGTGGTGTAGTCGCGGTAGCGGTAGCGGTAGCAACTACAGTAGCCATAGCGGTAGTGGTAGCGGTAGTGGTAGCGGTAGCGGCGGCAACAACGGTAGTGATTACGGTAGCCGTAGCAGTGTATGATAATCCATCACCCCATTTCGTTCTGTGGGTCTCGTAAGAGGCTGAATCTCATGTTTTTTTTAGCTCAAAATACTCCATCCGCATCGTTAGCTATAGCGGTAGCTGTGTTAGTAGTAGCGGTAGAGGTAGCGTTAGCGGTAGCGTTAGCGGTAGCGATAGCGGTAGCGATAGCGGTAGCGATAGCGGTAGCGATAGCGGTAGCGATAGCGGTAGCGATAGCATAAGCGGTAGCGTAGCGTTAGCGGTTGCATTTTGTCCTGTGGGTCTCGTAAGAGGTTCAATCTCATTGTTTTTCTGTTCAATATGGTAGCAATGGACATTAAAAAGCTGTAACGGTATACGGTAGAGTTAGCGGTCGCGGTAGCGACAACGGTAGCGTAAGCGGTAGCGGTAGCGGTTGCAGTATCGGTGTATGATAATCCATCACCTCATATCATTCTGTGGTTTTCGCTACGTCCGACGTAAGATACCCAGACCGGCGGCGGACATCAGCTTAAAAAGTGCGGTACGTATTGGTGATCATAGTACAAGACTATGATCACCAACCCACCTGTCAAATGTGATGATTGTGGCTGATCCCCCCCTACAAAGGGCGAGATATAATACATCTTAGGCGATGATGATCGATGACGACAGATACGAGTATATTAGGTCTCTAAGTTTGAAATTGCCGTTTTTAGCTATTTTCAAGATCGTGAGGTCATCTTGGATCATGCTGGTGAAGGCGTTAATAAGACTATGTCGAGATGATGCATACTAGGTTCCACATGTAGTCCAGCGCTGTGGAATATTATACTTTATGAGCTATAGGACATGACATTTCTGGAAGGATGCCACGTGCAAGCTTTTGCAGATGAGGTTCTACTCGTAATAACTGCAGCTGATAACATTCACAATATACAAACCATCGCTAACCAAGCCTTAAATATTGTAAATGAATGGGGAACTGGTGTGAAGTTAACTTTCGGGCCTTCCAAGACCCCAACGCTAGCGTTCACGCCAAAGGCTAAGAGCCCACAACCCACAAATTTAAATGGCCGGACGTACTCTTCCTTTAAAACCGAAATTGAAATACTTGGGAGTCATTCTTGATGAGAAGCTTCTATTTCTCGCCAGTCATATCCGTTACGTCATCAGTAAGATAGCCCGAATTTTAATACCCTCTGTATCTTCTTAAGACCAACTTGGGGAGGAGTGATTGGACTAAAAGTCACATATGCTGCAGGCATCTGGGGACACATTGTTTTTCAAGAAGTACATCGGGAGTACCTCAGAAAGAATGCAGAGGGGATTTGTGATCACAGCCATTAGTGAATTCCTTACAGTGTCAACGCCTGCTGCCATAGCCCTCGCAGGCATATTACCGTTAGATTTAAAAGTAAAAGAAGTTCATATTATCGAACGAATGAAACTCGCCGTAACATTTAGTTATAGGCCTTCCGATGTAACTATTGGAAAACCTACGCCCTTCCACAAACTTCTCCACTCAGTGCACAGAATCAATGTTAAGTCCAAACTGGTGTATAATGAAGAAGAAGTTGCATTGGCAGAACCAAACACCATCCTTATCTTCACAGACGGCAGCAAGCAGGAATACGGAACTGTTGGTGCCACTTTCGTTTGCTGCAATCTCAACGAAAATTTTGCAAAGTTTTCCAAGAGAGCTTTTCACTATTATTAATGCAAGCAAATGGATAATCTCCAACTAATTTACTCATACTATCATACATTCGAACTCTCTCTCCTTCATACAAGCAATCCGCAACAGAAGCAATACACACCCAATTGTTACACATCAAATATTTACACACCACAGGACATGCAATAGAGGTAGAATATACCGGACTTAGGTCAAAAGTTATGTTGGCATCACTGGTAACGAGGCAACTTACTTAACAGCTAATAACGAAGCCAGGTTACACAAAAACACGTTAAGCATAGAAACAAAAAAGACAACCTAACCGCCTCTCAAGTAAGATATGATAGCGAGGAACAAGGCCAATACTCTAGAAAACTATTACCTAGCTTAGAATAAATTAAAAAACTTAGATCATTAATCTCCACAAGTTTTCATGTGACTCAGAAGAAATCAGCTCAGGAAGCAACAAATTGCATTTTGTACTGCCTCTTGGTATTATATATTTTCCCTGCCAAAAAGTTATCCAAATTCTGGAAAAAGAAGTCTGTCGGCACAAGGCCTGGTGAGTACGGTGGATGACGGAGAGATTCCAACCCCAGCTCTTGTAACTTGAATACCATCTTTTGTATAGTATGAGGTCACACGTTCTCGTGCAGGAGCAGCGATTGACCAAAGCTGGTTGGAGACGTGCGAGCTTGTGCATCATTGTGTTCAGTTCTTCACAGTACACGTCTACAGTAATGCTCCTCCCGTTTGGTAAGAAGCTATGATGAATCATACCGGCGCGAGACCACCAAACAGTGACCATCACTTTAAGTTAAGTTTTTATTTAGGGCATTGTTTAGAATTAGGATGCAACTAACTTGCTGAGCGCCTGCGATTGTCAAACAGAATCCATTTTTCTTCGCAGGTAACAATGCGGTTTAAAATTCCGTCAAATGTGTGCCTGTTGACCAGTGCAAGGCACGTCTCCACGCGTACTTCGCGCTTGCGATTATTGAGTTCGTGAACCACTTATTACCCAAGCTTTTTTACCTTGCCAATTTGAAAATGCAAATGGACCGATATTGTTTTGCTGCTAACGTCGAAAGCTGCTGCTAATTCAGCCGTAGATTGAGTATCATCAGCTTGCAAAATCGCCTTTATTTCATCATTTTCGATTAAATTTTTTGAACGAACACGGGGTTAACTTTTTAGGTCATAATCTCCAGAACGGTTGCGGGCGAACCAATAACAAGTGGTGCGTTCTTTTACCGTATTCGCTCCGTAAACGTCGTTGAAGTTGCATGCCGCTTGTGCCGCGTTATTGACACGTCATATTTCATAATTACTAGAGTTTTTAACGTATCCATGATGACGAAAAATATTCAAATGTGATGAAAACATAATTCTAATCAATAAATGTTTTTAAAATAAAACTAATACTAATAAAAATTAATTTGAAATTATAATTCTTAGGCAAACTAATAATATTTTGATTTAAAATGTTCAATACTGCATAACGGCTATTTCGTAGATAAAGACCTATTATAAGACTAGCTTCGCACGGGTGATATCAGGTTCTTGACAACAGCGTCATCTACTAAGTTCAATTGTGATTTTAAGCCATCTAGGGGCCTACTAAAACTCACACAAAAAATCATCAAAATCAGTCCAGCCGTTTAGGAGAAAATCAGTGACAAGCTTACGTACAGAAGATTTATGTATAAAAATATAGTCGGAATTGGTTAAAACACGAGAATTATGAGTACAATAAAACATATTACTTACCCAGTAGTTTCTGCTTAAGAACCGTATGCTTATAATAAATAACGTGTCTTAAAATCATATATTAGTCCGAGTTCCGTTGTTTTTTTAAACATTATCAATAATATCGAAGAAAAACTTAAACTTACGTTTTAAATGTGGTAGAGCCACGTTGCAGCTATATTGTGGTTGTAACACGAATGGGTCGGTTCGGAAGGAGCACACTCTTACAGACTGACAGCGAAAAATAACAGCTTAATGCTGCTGTGTTTCGTATGGTGAGTATAGAGAACCGGATACCCTTTTTACTGGAAACGAGGCATTCCATCTTAGCCCTCAGGGGTGACAAACGCATCTGCATTTTGTTTGTTAATCGAGAACAAATGTATGTAGATAGAGGTGAACTGTGTACTCGTTTTTCGTATAAAAAATAGTTTTTACTCCCAAGAATTTTGAAACGATATGACGGTTAAGCCCATTACAAATCATGTATAGTAATTCAAATGCTGTTGCCAATTTTTGTCGTCGGCTGCGTCACCTCTAGGTGCACAGTATTCGATAATAATATTACAGTCGCAGTGTGATCAAAAAATATATTCGAGTTCACTTCAGACATTTTGCGGACGGAATAGTCCTTTTAATAGTTAGATGCGCAAAATGGTCCAATTTCCGAGAAGAGAATTAAGTTAGAATGCGATTCTGATAGAATATGCGTCCTATAGTCGCGTTTTAATTGAAACCTCCTATATGAAATTCATAGATGTGATTTTGATTACGAGCACACTCTTACAAAATATCAGCGTAAAATGAGCGCTTAATACTGCGTGTATGGTGAGTATAAAGAATCGGAGGTCCTTTTTACTGGAAACCAGACATTCCATCTTAGTCCTCAATTGACAACTCATCTCCAGTTTGGTTCTTAATCGAGGATAAATATAGATATCTATAGCCCACAGCGTCAACTTACCATCAAGCGGAATGTGTGCTCGTTTGTCACCCTTATTCTATAAAAAAAATGAGTTGCCAATTTGAATTCGGTTGCCTACAGGAAACTACATTTAAACAGGTACGAATATATTTTTCTGTTGAAATTATATGTTCATAACTTAGTTTTCATAAACCAAATTAAAGCAATTCTTTCTTTTAACGATGAAAGTGTTTTACGGTTGGCGATTAAAAATTGGTTCCTTGCGGCATGTTATAAGTACGTTAGAACGGAGTAAATGGAGCACAGTGTCCACTAGACAAAAACGCAGTGTATCAGCTGCACATGATTGTAAGCCTAAATATGTTGCAATTCAATTTTCTCTTCTCTCTTATTCTGTAATATTTTCAAGTAAGTATTTTATTTTCAATTTTCAATAACAACAAATGTTTGAGTAAATTTTCAGAGAGATCTGTTCCTTTATCAGAAACGTATTAATAGATCCCTCGCACTCAAGAAGATATTGAGGAATGTATTCTCAGGAGGATTTAAATTCCAGACCAAACCGTCTGGTTCTGTAATCTGACCGTAGATTTTAAGTATAACGAATAGATATAAGAATAAGATTTTAATATATAACTTGCTGCAAAAGACTGAAAACCTTTGGCTTACCAGCCAAGCAAGACATTACGGCATTCGTTTTCCAGCAGAAGACTTCATAATCTGATGATGACGATGGTTCTGCTTCCTAAATCAAAAGTATACATGACATATAAAATCAATCGCACTAAATGATTCTTGAACTTACATTCATTGTTCATAAATCTTACCTGAAAAGAAGAAATTATTTTACAAATTAGTTCAGAAGTTATGAACATTTTTATCAGTTCTTATAATAAATTATTATATATTAACTATACTGCTACGTAGAGATCAAACTGTTAGAATAAATAAATATCATCATAATATCAAAAGGAGCTGAGTTGTAAGCCTAAATATCTGGATACCTATAATGTACAAACTTTACAATTTAAGGTTACGTGGTAAAGCCATGCGGCAGCTTAGTTATGGTTATAGCCGGTTTGGTTCGACCAGGGAAGGACCATGCTCTCGCAGTATACCAGCGTAAAATAGCAGATCAATGCTGCTGTTACGTATGGTACAAGTAAAGTAAAGTTACATCCTATATACGTCCCACAGCTGGGCACAGGCCTCTTCTTACTTTCTATGAGGTAGGGTAAGCAGTATAATGATTGGCACTTAAAGCGGATTTTTACTTGTAAGTGGTTTATTCTCGTAAATAAACAAATTTGTTATATTTTTTATTGTTTTGTTGGATTTTAATTTAGATAGCCATAAATAAAATAATGCATTACGTTTAAATAGAAATGTTTAATTAATTTAAAAATCTAATTAAACTTTTTTCTAGGGAATGTTACAATCATTGGCACTTTAGCATAGTGAATGGCACTGTAAATTAAGTATAATCACTGGCACCATTGGAATCTTAAAAAGTTATACCCAGATCTTTTTAAGCTCCATCTTATTGTTATAAGACTTATTTTGAACCAATCTTCAAAAATTTTCCTTCTTTCGATCTTCATCTGAAAGCGGTTTCGTTGGTGTACCATGATTTTTTCTTTCTTCGTATACATTTTTGATGTGACTTTTTAGTAAAACCTTTCGTGTTTTCTCGATATTGTGTAGAAATAGGACTTTATTTCGGTTTTTTAGATTAAACATTTAGAGAGTATTATAATGTCAGAGTTTTTGGCTTAGTTCGTCTTGTTTTTTTGTCAGTTTGTTTCTATATTTGGCTGACTAATTCAATTCTGCATTTTCCTTTTGTGCTCAATTTTTCCATTATTTTTTTAGCTCCGCTGCTTCCGAATTTTCACTTGTTAGCACAAAATAACGGCGTTGTTTACCTGCTTTTTGCTTTTTTATACGTATTTGACAATGGAAAAAACTATAAATATTTTTAAAGCTTTCTAAAAGATTTTTGTTTGTTTCGACATCTACGATCACCCATTCACCTCCAACAAATTCTAACTTTGCTGCCTAGTTGATAAAAAACATAAGGGTTAGTTTTCTTTCTGATACTCAACAATAATCTCTGCAGGTTGTATACACTCTGGTACTGATAAACCATTATTAAGTGAAAGGATACAAGGCAAATTTGATACAGGTATTCCTGATTCAGTCGTTATTAGTCGTTATTCTTAAAATTTTTGGTAATACGGCGTAATGGCACGGAACGGTGATCATCTAAAATGGCTTGCTGTGATTTCGAGAGCATCGGACACTTTGTTTAATCCACTTTGTGTGGACTAAATGGGCACAACCCACATGTCTGAAAACCATTTCATAATGTAGATTTATTTCAATACGGTAAAAGTCTTCCTAATATAGGCCCGCATCTGTTTTAGTAACCTTTTTGTCCAATTGTTTGTCCGTCATTCGAAGACAGGTTTACGCCACATATCTTTGGTGGGCCGAAATGCAGTGATATCAGCTGGTAGCAATAGTCGCGTAGCATTCAGGTTAAAGGCCATAAGTATTATGGCGAGACTTGGGCAAAGTTGCGCCGTATTTAAGATAGTAAATAAACCTCTCTCTAAGTACTAACTTTTGAAGGTCTGATCACTTTTTCTATAGGGGTAAAATAATAGGTTTTACCGTCTACTCCAAAGAATAGTGATGCAAGACCGATTAGGCATGATCCACCTCATAGACGTTTTATTCTCCCTCTATAAAACGGTTTAGTATGTATGGGGTATTTATTCAAAAACCTCACATCATTGACTTCTTATGACATCGAAATCTGTGCCTTGACCAGGTCGGCTTTTCAGCTTCCTAGTTTTTTTTAAATTCACTTATTTAGTGGGAACTGTAAATTTGCGCGTGGAATGTTAAATGTTAGTGCGGCAGTTATTTTTCTAAAGCGCCCGCTCTTAATAGCGGTATTCTTCATCTATTCAAAATATGAAAAAGGTATAATCATTGGCAATACTCAAAGGATACAGTAATTGGCAGTGTCAAGAATAGATTTTGGACAAAACAAAGAAAGTATAGTGATTGACAAATATGCCAATGATTATGTAGTCAAACAAAGTAAAGTATAGTCATTGGCACAATGAAAAAAACCGATGCTTCTATTTCACAACGATAAAATAACGTTTAATATGCTTTAATGACATAAATTAATAAAAATAGACAGAAACTTGCATATAAACTTCTTTTTTGTTATAAGATAGGGTGACAAATGAGCACACAGTTCACCTGATGGTAAGTGGTTGATGTGGCCCATAGACATCTACATCCTTGTTTGCGAATCAAAATGCAGATGCGTTGTCACCCGTGAGGACTAAGATAGAATGCCTCTTTTTCAGTAAAAAGGGTCTCCGGTTCTCTACACTCACCATACGAAACACAGCAGTATGAAGCTACTATTTGACGCTGGTATTCTGTGAGAGCGTGGTCCTTACCTGGTTGAGCCGACCCATTCGTGCTACAACTATACTACTAATATAGCTGCAGCATGGCTCTACCACGTCTAAAAAACTTACCTAAAAATCACATTTTTGTCTCAAAATCTAGCCACAATACCTTAACTTTTTGTTAAATTTCAACGGATTTGTCCTTTTGATATAGAAAAAGGAAAACATTCTTAATATTCAGATTAAAATAGCAAAGTGCCAATCATTGTAGGAGTGCCAACATTAGTACTATTTACCCTATTTAAGGCAAGGAAGTTCGTATGATGAGTGTAGAGAACCGGAGGCCCGAGTAGTGTTCAGTGTTGGAAACGCATCTGAGTTCTGATTCTAAATCAATCTTATTCTGTATTAAAAAAGAGGAGTTTTCCACACAATGAGAGCAAATGTAGTAAATCAAGTTAAACGGTCACTGTGATTTGACTGTACGCAAGCAACACGGGTTCGATCGCTGCCAACACAAATTAAGTAAATTGCAATTTTAAGTACTAGTTTGCCACGTCATTGATAAAGGAGGCATCGTATAGAAACCTGCAAGTCTAAGGAATAAAATATTTGTGGAGTCTGCCAACACATTCTATTATCTAGGAATATGGGAATAGGCCTGTTCTCAGCTGTGTGACATATTATACAGTCTGTAACTTTAACTTTAACAAGTCTGAAGGTCGAGGGATTTCATTTTCGTTATAATTTAGTAGACTTTATCACTTTCGATTGAACTTCCTTATCATCAAGTGCATTGCGATGTAGGAATTTAGCAATTTTATAGAAAATACCAGAAGTTTTTTCTCGTCAGGTATACTTCAAAACTTGAAAACGAGACTGTACACCCAGTGCGTGTTGCCAGTGATGACATACGGAACTGAGACGTGGTCCTTCACTGCTGGCAGGATGAGGAAGCTCAAGGTGCCTCAGAGAGCTATGGAGAGGGCTATGCTCGGAGTTTCTCTGCGTGATAAACTCAGAAATGAGGATATCCGCAGTAGAACCAGAGTGATCGGCATAGCCCAACGGATTAGTAAGCTGAAGTGGCAATGGGCCGGCCATATAGCTCGAAGAACCGACAACGGATGGGGAAGAAAGGTTCTCAAGTGGCAGCCTCGTACCGGCAGGCGAAGTGTAGGGCGTCCCCCCACTAGATGGAGTGACGACCTGGTAATATGTGCGATGGATGCAGGTGGCTCAGGACCATGCTTTGTGGCATTCTTTGGGGGAGACATATGTTCAGCAGTGGACTTGTGAAGGGATGTAATGATGATGATGATGAACCAGAAGTTTTAAGCAACAAGCCGCTAGGTGGTATAAGTCCTTTTTAACTGTATGTTCATTTTTAATGGTATGAGTCTTTAATAGTAAGTGCATACTGCAGCGAATAGACACTTGCAAGCAACATCAAAATGTTAGTTAGATGTGTTGTCATTCAGAGGACTACGATGGATACAATGATTGGTTAAAGTCCCATAACCTGTAATTATATTGGCTCTATAAACTTTTCAAGCCGGAATAACACGTGCACGCACATTTTCTTGACGGTAGAAATAGGCAAGACGATTTTTTCTACCCTAACATACTTCAAAGTAGAAAAAGGCGTTCCTACCACTTTGTGAGTTAGCCCAGGGGGATTTGAAGGCAGAAATAGAACTAATGTAGAAGATGGTATAAGCAAATATGTATTACTAGCTGTGCCCCGCGGTTTAACCCACGTCATCACGTGCCCGAGGTGCGCGACATGACCTAGTTCAAGCATTCTATAACGGCTAGGGTTTAAGCGTCGTTCGCGCGCCCAGTCAAGTATTGAATTATTTTAATTTTACATTATCTCTTAAACTATGCGTCCAAATAACATGGTATAAAGAACAAAGTTTATCTTCATAAAATTGTCTTGATGATGAAGTAACTTTCGTTCGTAAGGATAAATAGGCCATGCCTAATAATAACGCTCATAAATCACTTTTAAATTTTCAATATTTTTTGTCACAAAATACCAAATTATGGCTTATGTATAAGAAGTAGACATATGGTATCGCGGACTTTTTTTTAGACGAAGTAAAGGTCTATATTTTTCCAGAACATTGTATTTACGTATCCCTAACGATAACACCAGCGTACGCGGATAAATCATTTCGGGAGTGCGTTTTCTTCTAACTTGCTTAACAAATATCCATATTTAAGGCTAGCTGAGTAATATAGCTTAATGCTAGATAGCCTATACTGTTCCACATGAATCTGGCAATAATATACAAAAACCATTTTTCAAATCGGACTAGTAGTTCCAGAGATTAGCGCGTTTAAACAAACAAAAAAACAAAAAAAAAACTCTTCCGCTTTCTTTCTTGCTGTCACACGGATGGGCCGGCTCGAACCGGGGTGGTACCACGACCTCACAGAAAACCAGCGTGAAGTAGAGGTTTACCTCTGCGTTTTGCTTGGTGAGTGCAGGTGGCCGGAGGCCCTTTTTACTGGAAATGAGGCATTCCATCTTAGTCCTCACGGGTGACAACGCATCTACATTTTGACTTGTAATTGAGGATAGATGTAGATGTCTATGGGCCGCAGCAACCACTTACCATCAGGTGGACTGTGTGCTCGTTTGTCACCCTTATCCTATAAAAAAAAAAAAAGATTACTGGTCTAGACTCAAGGTAGTGTATCAACTAAGATGGGTATAGAAAAAGGCGACGCACCGGCGGTGTGTATATTCACAAGAAGTATTTCGAGCTACATTTAACCACTCTATAATTTATAAACTATTATACCTATACTTTTCATTTTGCTTGCCTAATATAGGCCTAGAATTTAAACGTGTTGCAGCTCTTGAGTTTAAGGTCTATTAATACCTCCAGATAATCACTCCCTCATTAAATGATTTACTCACTTCCCAAAAACCGAGAAATTTTAAATTATTTGGTACCAAGTCCTTTATTATCGTCATTAGGCGTATATAATGGGAAAAATGAAACGAAAATTACGAAATTTTCGATATTCGGTGTCGTAAAAGCGTCGACAGTGTCATTGTTACGAGGAGTTCCAAGAACGTTGTTTTGTTCTTTTTTATTTAGGATTTTCTCCTGAATATACTACTAATATAGCTGCAGTATTGCTCTACCACGTGTAAATTTAAAACTTTTTTCAACAATTATTAAATTATATTATTTTCAATGCTTACCTGTCCTGGTTCCTGTCCGTAGATTGGCCCGAATTCTGATCTCTTCTTTTTTCGCCCACTAGGCCAATGAAACGACCTAGCCACGGGTTCTTTGACCCATGCCCGAACCCAGATTGCCACATTGCCATGTTTGAATAAGTTTCTTACTACATTAACTTCGTTATTCTCATAGTAATTATAGTAAACCACAAACCATATGACTACAGCGGCAAGACAAGCAATCGTAAAAATCATTAAAATACAAAGACAACAGTATTTGATGTTGGTGTTTCTACGGGAAACGTACCTCCTGGCGGGGGGAGGTAAACAAAGCTGTTCATGTCTATTCCCTGTTCTGTCAATTGTGAAGCCTTTCAGGTACTTTGGTAAAAACAAAAAGTTGCGCAGTGTTGTTTTTGGATGCTTTAAACGTTTTAGTTGTCAATTATCCTTTCTTTTTTAAATAAATTTATTGAGAATACGCTCAAGAATTTTTACGCAAATTTCTATCTGTTGTAAGGTGGGAATCAAACAATGTCTTCGCGGTAACCAATTAGAACTCAGATACGATTGAAGTTGGTAGTTCGTTGGATAAAAAGGGACAAATTGTCCTCAATGGACAAAATTTTAAAATGCTTGATCAATTACGATGTCTCTTGGAATATCAATTTTTTTATAAACTCTTCACAACGGATGTTTTGTTAATTAACACAATTACTACAGTCGTTCCCTCCTGATGTAACAAGAATACTCTGCTTTAAAACGCGATGTTACTCATGAACGATTTTTATACTTTATAGGGACTAACACAAAAAGATAGGTATAATATTTAACATAAACTGCAGTAAAACCCCTATCCTAAATCCGCAGGAGATGCCAACAAGCGGTCTACAGTGAACAGGTGCACGGGATCTGAAACAAAATTGAAAAAAAATTATTAATATTTTATAATTTAAAAAAAAACAATTCATTCTATATTGTATTAGAATAAAAAAAATATTTTGTTGTTTCAGTGTTAGTTGTTTAACTACTGTATACGGGACATTACAACCATCATCAACATCATTATTACAGCCCACAGATAACTGTATACTAGTCAGAGATTACAGCCCATGACAAGTTTACTTGTGAACATAGGTATCGCCTTATGGATACCATAAAGTATGGCTAAATTACTAAAAAGTTTTATTTTGAGATATATTTACAACTAAAAAAATTATGGACCAAAGAATAAGAAATCTATTTGCACTCTACTCAAATAACTTCAGACACACTATTTGACAAATCACCCACCTTCCTGAAAAATTTATTAATTTATGTTATGTAACCATTAATATTAAAAGTCCACTGCTGAACATCCTTCCCATAGGGTGTATACGAGTTCTCATAGTTGCCACGCTTGGCATACGGGTTGGCAACCGCAATCTTTTATTTTTAGTCCTTATTAGGAAAACAGAGCCAACTGACTAGTTATCAAATTATTTTTATTGGTGATAGCCATATGTTTTAATGACCCACAGTATCAGGGTCGACTACTTACTCATCTTTTTAATAATTTAACTTCCTTTTATCATATAATCTCGAAGAGAAATCCCAATTATAGCCCTTTTCATAGCTCGCAAAGAGACTTTAAGCTTGCCCATACTGCCAGCAATTAACAACCCTTTTCGTTTTCCAAACATATCATTGGCAATACAACGAATATATGATGTATAAGTCATAAAATTTAAATAAATAATTAGCCCCATATTTTAGGGGCTAATTATTTATTTAAATTTAAAAGCCCCAAAAATATTTCCTACAGAAAAAAAAACGAGATTTTTGCTTTGTCCTGTGTGATTTTGATGCAACAATAGGGTTCTAAATTTCTTTTTGTAGCTCATTTCTGGATATTATTTGGTAGAAAATTGCAAGATCTAATGGTAATGGCCGCAATGATATTGTTTGACATTAGACACAAAACTTATCCGACTCTAATACGATTTCCTATTATTATTATTATTTGCTAATTATTCAGGCAAGTACACCCATTTTTTTTGTACATTCAAAACTTAGGGTTGGTAAACAGAAATTATTATTTATTAATTAACATACTGGGCCTGGAACCCATATGCTCTGTGTTTTAGTGCCTCATCACAGAGCAATTTTGCTTTCCATATATAGAAACTAGGAGGCCGTTAGTACTTTATCGTACGCGATGCATCAAGGAGGCTATTTTTTGGATAATATTACTACAAAGCTGTCCACGCATACCTCGGCAAACATTTGTGATTCGCTGCAAAAGCGTGGCAGCCCCAACAACATCCTAAAGTCATTTTGTACTGAATACGCAGCGCATTGAGAGATCGGCGAGTACACTTCGTCCACAGGCTGCAGGTGATGAATGTTTGACAGTAAGCTTTGAATAATGTTAAACTTCAGTGGTACATTTATACTTGGATGATCTATCAGTCCCTAAAAGTCCACTGCTGGACGTGCACCTCACGCGTTGTAGGCAGGATTTGCCAATATCGTCACGTTTGACAGGTGGATTTTTCTGAACCGGACTTCTCGTACTAATGATGCCGCTATCCGTCGTTTCGTTCAGGGTATTTACGCCTGGCATAAAAGGTAGTTTATGTACATATTTAATAATGTATGTACACACAAAGTAATGTTCCAATGTAATAACAAAAATATATTATATTTCTTCCAGCGGGCTCGATACCGGACAGGTTCAAAGAGAAGTAGATTTAGTGTGCACTCACTTAATAATAATTATAATATTAATACATGATAAAATATCAAGCTAATAAATACCTATATATACATTTATATGTATATACACATGTACCCAAATACATATACGTACACATATATTACACAGGATATTTTTTCAAAGAGTAGTCAAATTTTATATTTAAGTTCAAATAAATAAATTATTAAATACCGATATTACATTTTTTGAAAATAGAAATTTAATATTATTTATAGGAAACAACTATTCTTACACGCGCTCCTGTGGGTGTTATTCAATTCACGTTTTCGTTTCTGTTTCGATTTCGAATATGGTCATTAATTAACTCATTAACAAATTAAATGCCAATCACTTCTACACAGTAGATTATGCTGATGACCTGACAATACTGGCCTCTGGACGGACAGCGAGCATAGTGTGCGACCTGACCCAAGCGGCTCTCCGTATAGTGGAGAGATGGTGCAGGGACTTAACCATCAATATAAATAAGATAGTTCTAATAGTCTTTTCGGCACAAAACTCCAGTTATCCTCTGAGGTAAAATATTGAGGTCTTATCTGGGACTGCAAACTTAACTAGAATAAAGACATAAAAAACAAAATCAACAAAGCTAGTATAACTTTTTGGCAATGCAGAAACATAATTGGCAAAAGATACCCTATCTGTCGCCAAAAATCATACTGTAGCTGTACAAAACTGTAATTCGGCCAATGATCACATACGGCGCTATGGTATGGTGGACCAAGGCAAATGAAACCACCACTATAAAGAAGCTTTAGCGCTACCAGAAACTGGCATGTACGGCTGCCACAGGCTGCATAAGGACTACGCCAACAGCAGCCTTAGAAGCGATGCTGGAGCTAACCCCACTTCATCTACATATACAACAAGAAGCGACTTTAACTGCCATCAGACTCAATACCTGAAATCTTAGGAGTAAGAATAGTGTCCCTCATACAGGCGTAATTGATAGAATTCACTTAAAAATTCCTATCTTACAAGCCAATTACGATAAGATTCCTAAACAATTTGAATTCGACAAGAAGTACAAGATACAATTTAATGAAAACAGCCGATGGTTCTAAAACACATGAACGTGTAGGATCTGGAACTTTCTCTGAAGACCTTAATATCCACATATGCACACCACTGGGTACCTATAACACAGTGTTTTAGGCGGAATATATGGGTATCATTCAAGCGGGATCAGCAATAGATGCTAGGAAGGTTAATAACTTCTTTATCAGAATACTGCCCGACAGTAGGGCGGTGCTCCAAGCTCTGATTTGTAATGTGGTGAACTCGAGACTATATATGAATGCCAATAATTATTAAATGAGGTATGTAAAACAAAAATGTGACTCTGCAATGGATGAAGGGACACAGCGGATCCAGAGGCAAATATGCAGTAGACGAACTGGCCAGAAGAGGATCGGTTTTGGCCATTATAGGGCCGGAACCAATCATACCAATCCCCTTTGGTAACGTTCGTTCATTGGTACGTAGATACTTCACTAATCAACACGCTCAACTTTGGGAAAATCTAGTAAACTGTGGACAAGCTAGGGAGACCCTTCCTGAAATAAACAGTCGTTTAACAAGTTCGAATGAGACTGAACAAGCCGCAGATCAGGATAATAACAAGTGCTATCACAGTACACGGCACCTTTAACAAACATTTATTTACTAAGTATAGGTATTACAGATAGTCCCCTGTGCAGTCATATGGGGGAGGAAAAAACACCGGCCCACGTTCTACTGAAATGTCCGGAGGTCGCTACATACAGGCATACAATGCTAAGCATCTCGGCATGCCGAAATCACTCTTCAAAGTTGTATGCAATATCAGAAGACTGTTGAGCTATTTCGGGGAGATCCCATGACTCGAAAAATCACATTATTCCTGCCCACACGCAAAATACGTGCATAGACGTGGAGTTGCGGAAAACAGCCCATCGTAAACTAAACTAAGCTAAACTAGTTTCATAGTATCCGCGGTTCGATGATTTTGGTTACGTCATTGGTAACAAAGCGTACGTAATGAGGTCACGGTCAATACTGTCAGCTGTCGGCCGGACGAGCGAACGAGTGTACGTAGGTACTTAGAGGTGTAACGGTAAATAGAAGAGAAGGGCGCGGGAAGAAGCGCGTCAAGGTAAGGGTAGGATAGGTACATTACCGAGCAAACCTTACGGATGTGTGCATGCGCAAAATAGTAAGCGTAAGACATTTATAAATAACAAACAGTAAAAATAACGCATTACCATGCATTTTGAATAAAAAAGATGAAAATGACAGAATTAGAATTGAAAAGATGAAAATGACAGAATGTTTGAGACTTTTTTAATTAATATTTATTCAAAATTTGCCTTTATTATTTATTCTGGTACTTCTCTGCAAATTTGGTCGGTAATTGCAAAATAACGTCTGCATGACTTAAATCATTGGGATGACTAAGAAAGATAGTGATAGTTCTTTAATTCGCCTTTTAAATACTGACATTGTAAAGCCTCACGAATTACAGCAGGAGAGAATTCCAGAACCTATCTTCATGTATTGTAAAAGAGTGAGAATAGAACTTAGTTATGAAAATTAGTAAATTTAGGAAAATTTTTAAACGTTGTATACCGCCATCTATCGGAAGCCAAACGTCATCTATTGAACGTAATGGGCCGATGAATCCGCTCACAGCATCCCTACATTTTACATAATATTTATCAGCTAGCGTGTAACTGAATAATGTTTAAAGATAATACTTAAATTCATGACAATGTTGCAGTAAGTATGTTGAACGATAATGCGTATGAACTGTAAGGATATCAGACACTAGATGGCTCCTCTCGAGAAAACGAGACGAAGCCACATTTTAATAATGCTCTGGTTTAACTGAACGATAGTGATGAGACTGTATTTCATCTTAATCCTGACGGGTGACATATCTGTAGATTTTTTTGTTTGAACTTAGGATGCATCTCTTTATCATAAACAAAGAATCAAAATAACTAAACTAGAACTAAGATGGAATGCATCGTATTCAGTAAAAACGATTTCCGGTTCTGTACAGTTACCAAATAAAATACAGCAACATCATCATCATCATCATCATTATAGCCCTTCACAAGTCCACTGCTGAACATAGGCCTCCCCCAAGGAATGCCACAAAGCACGGACCTGAGCCATCTGCTTCCATCACTTCCTGCATGTCGTCACTCCATCTAGTGGGGGGTCGGCTTACACTTCGCCTGATGAGGCTTCCACTCGAGAACCTTTCTTACCCATCGGTTGTCGGTTCTTCGAGCTATATGGCCGGCCCACTGCCACTTCAGCTGACTATGTCGGTTACTCTGGTTCCACTACGGATATCCTCATTTCTAAGTTTATCACGCAGAGACACCCCGAGCATAGCTCTCTCCATAGCTCGCTGAGCGACCTTGAGCTTCCTCATACGGCCAGCAGTGAAGGACCACGTCTTAGATCCGTAAGTCATCACTAGCAACACGCACTGGTTGTACAATTTCGTTTTCAGGTTTTGAGGTATGTCTAACGAGAAGATGTGTCATAGTTTCTCGAACCCTGCCCAGCCGAGTTGAATCCGTCGATTGACCTCTTGGTCAAAGTTGGACTTACCTAGTCGGACTATTTGTCCCAGGTAAACAGTCGCCAACAACTTTGAGCCTAAGCTCAAAGTTAAGTGCTCCCAACAACTACCGGCATAGGTGTGATATGGACATTAAACATGATTTTTGTTTTGTCCATGTTCATCTTAAGACCTATCCGTTGGGAGACACTATTGAGGTCATTGAGCATAATGCTTAGGTCCTCCAGCGATTCTGCCATAAGGACTATATCGTCGGCAAATCGAAAGTAAGTGATGTACACGCCATTAAGTTAATAACGCATCCTTTCCAGTCCAATAGCTTGAAATCGTCTTCCAATGCAGCTGTGAAGAGTTTCGGGGATATAACGTCACCCTGTCTTGCACCTCTCTGCAGTTGGATCGGTTTCGTACTCTGATTCTGTACTCTGATAGCCATCGTTGCTCTACTGTATAAACACTTCAGCACTTCGATATACCGACAGTCTACTTGGCATCGCTGAAGGGACTGCAGCACCGCCCAAATTTCGACGGAACCAAAGGCTTTCTCATAGTCCACATACGCCAGACATAGTGGCAAATTGTACTCTTCGGACTTCTGTACAACTTGCCGAAGGGTATGTATGTGGTCTATGGTGCTAAAGCCCTTTCGGAAAGAAGAAGGCTGGAAGTCGTCAAGTCTGCATTAAGCTGCTATTTTACGCTGGCATTCTAAAACAGCGTGGTCCTACTCTTACAGCGTGTACATTCGAGACGACCTATTACAACCATAGCTACTGCATAGCTTATTTATTAACAGCGGTAGAGCCAGACGACAGCTTTTGCTGTCGCACGGATGGGCCGGCTCGAACCGGGGTGGTACCACGACCTCACAGAAAACCAGCGTGAAGTAGAGATCTACCTCTACGTTTCGCTTGGTGAGTGCAGGTGGCCGGAGGCCCTTTTTACTGGAAATGAGGCATTCCATCTTAGTCCTCACGGGTGACAACGCATCTACATTTTGTTTTCTAATAGAGGATAGATGTAGATGTCTATGGGCCGCAGCAACCACTTACCATCAGGTGACAAACAAGCGCACAGTCCTCGTTTGTCACCCTTATCCTATAAAAAATAGCTTTACCACGTATAGATGTATCTGTATCGTTTTTTGAGTTATATATTATTTGAATCCTTTAATGAAAATATTAATTAACCTATTAATCCTGTAAACATTAATAATACGAAAAACGGAATGATTACCTTTGGTAAATGTAATGATATGATTAACTTAAGCCATACAGTCAAAAGTTAATTAGTGTGCGCATGCTAGATGGTTGAATGATTTTCAATGTCGGCTTATGTATGTAGGTACGGCAATTAATATACCTATATTAATTAGAATGTGGTACATAAGCCCTGTCTGTAAGCACATAGACCGATAGTTAGCAACACGTTGCAATTATATGGTACCAAAGACTTATGTAGTAGTAGTAATAGACCGGACAACAGCAGCAAAATTGGAGTCTGTAACTTATGTCCTATAGGATATATCTCCGATTTTTGTCATTTAGTCTTAGTGACATCGTCTAAAAGTCAAGACGCATTCGTTCATATATTATTTTAAAATATTTTAAAAGAAAATATGCCCGGTTATGCATTAAGATATTGTAAGTCACGATATGGAGCAAAAAATGAATGTGATTTCGGTTTATTATCGTAAATATAACATAAATATACCGAATAATCTTTAAATTTTGTTATTTCTAGTAAATTGTTCTAGAAAATGTATTTTATTGTAATAAGCGCCCTCTGTTATCCAGAAAACGTCACTATTTAGTTACAAATGTTAAAGTTAGTGACTGACGACGTTTATCGATTGGGATTATCGATAAAAAATATACAGGATGGCGATTTAATCCTTTACAATATTTAAGGAGGCAAACCAGTCAACGATACTGTACCCATACTAACAAAAATGAGTAGCCATATACCAACTATGCTAAGTAGCCTTCTTTATGTGGAGCAAGGGTGGGAATTTTTTTTAGGCATGCTGATGAAATTTTCTGTGTTGTTTATGAGCATGCTGAGGATACTTGCTGTGTTGATGTTTAGCAATACAGCAAGTCTTCTCTTTTACATACCACGCTTCAATGTCTGGTGGTTTTACACCGGGCTTCATTGTCTGGTGGTTTTCAAGGATAAAGCCATTATAGATCCTCGCTTACAGTGATAGGAGAGTACTATGGGTTTCTTACATTAAAAATAATTTGTACTGTTAAAGATAATAGATGTAAGAAGTTGTAGGTTAAGCTTGAGTTAGAAAATAAGGTAAAAACTTAAAATAACAATTTTTATTGATGTGTGTAGTGTCTTTAAGTACTGCAGTTGATGAAACGTGAAAAATCGTGAAACGGCTTTTAAATTCAGTGTTTTCCTAAAATATTTTAGATTTGAAGTGTATTTTTGTAATAGAAACGAATTTTAAAAAACATAGAGGCGCTCTCTAATTGGATTTTGGCGTCCCTCGATGTTTCTTTAACGCCGACCGATCAATAATATGCTATCATTATAGCAGCTAATGGACCAAATGACGTCATCGAGATGCCACCAAGATGGCAACCAAAGTGACTGCTGTTTGAATTGATTCTTAGTTATTGGAAACTAAATATTTTATTTAATGACACTAAAGGGGCGTTGAAAGTTAATATGATTTTTTCGTGTGATGTAAGTCATGATAAATAGATTTATATAATAAAACAATCATGTATATTCCCTATTAATATATCGAAAAGCATTTCAAACTTAGTAATCTTTAACAACATTATCGATACTTTGATATCGAAACGGTTACATTCCTAAAAAGACGTTATATTTATTGGCGTCACCTACTGGGGAATAGCTAAAATGTTGTCCTAATAAATGCTTAACGTTGTTTTGCTATTTTTAGCTAGAGGGTACCACACGCGCACTAGCTCAAAGTTTTTGTATATAAATGTTCCCAATGCCCGCTCTATAGTATACCTATATATTTCAATATCTTTGTATGGTACGCTTTCCGATGATGTTAATTTCAGAAAACCTAACAAACAACAAAGGTTGCCACGTTATGACAGATACGACACTTCACTAGAATAAAACCTTTACTCTGGATCTGCCTCACTGACCTCTATATATACCGTAGATAGAGGATTGATAAGATACAAAGTCTATGATATATACAAGTACGCAGGACTGGCTATGCCAAACAAAATGCTTATGTGGATTTGAAGCACCCTCATTGTACGTACCGGGAACTAAAATTGAAATAATATGCCAAAGTTGTATTATTTAAATCATATCTCTATATTTTGAATTTTAAACTATAAAATGAAAGTATTTTATGTGGTTTGATTGTTTGATTTTAGTTACATAATAAAAATTATTTTAGTAATAATGAGAGTGTGCGTAATGTGCGAACTCGTTACCAAAAGGAAAATGGGATAACATTACACAAGTAAGTGAATTTGCAGCTAATGTTAATCAAATTAAAACTATTTTATAATATAGGTACTTAAAATATTGTTACTAATCTTAATATCGTAATTGCCAACATGTTTGTCTTTATATTACTGAGTTTTGATAAACAATACAATTCAATAGGGTTGTCGAGTTCCTTGTCTATTATACTTATCGATGTTCTTTTCTACCCATATCTGTTCACAACCAAAGTTGCCGACAACAGAATAATTATCAAATGTATATTAATTAACAGGTTTCCAACTGAACATAGACTAAAATTTTGGCAAAAAAGCATAAAAATTGTGAATTGGCGTCTGCAACAAAATGATTATCTAAACACTTCACAGACGACTGTTTTATTGGACATGAGACATGAAAAACGCACCACTTTGAAAAAGTGCAGTATACCAACAATATCTTCTAGTAGTACCAGTACCAGTAAGTATAAAAGTATTAGATTATTATTTCGAATGTTTTTTATTTCTTCTCTCCTTATTTTGCCCCAGAATTAAGGGGCATAGTCAAGTGTAGAAAGGTCACCTGATGATGATTTTGTAAGTTTGTTAAATCTGTATAATTATTAAGACCAATTGATTGCATCAAAGGAATACATTTATATTGGAACTGCTAAATGATTAATGTCCTTAGTGAGTTTGCGTGAGTATAGGTGAGAAATAAATTCTCTGTGAACGGGTGCCCGCCTTGTCGTGGCGGGAGAGGTGAAGGGGGGGGGGCTGAAGGGCTGGCCCAAGGTGGCCACTCTTAGTAGGCTTGTCGAGCCCTTGGATGTGTGTTAGTGAGTTGCGGTCTTCCGCAACTTGGTGGAACTGTACCACTTCGTGCTTCGGAGTACTCATTTTTTCTTGACTTCATGGCTTCCACATATTGGGCTCGGAAAGTCGGGGAGGGGATTCCTCAACTAAGGAGGGGTCCTCGCTGGTGGGGCCGCGGAAGTGCTTGAAAGCGTTGCCGTGACCCTGTTAATGTGTTGTGAAGGTGGAACATCATGAGGTTTTAGTAGGTGCAAAACTGACATAATCCGTTCTTGCTCCGCAATGCAGGTATGCGTAGGCATTTTCTCATTTGAAACCCGGAACAAAATCCGTTCTGTAGTTATGAATAAAAACGTAGATAGATCAACGCAGCGTCGATATTGGTTTTATATGAGGTATGAAGCTTGCGTCTAAGGCCTAGGTATTAATTGATACATTAAGCTTTAAGCTTTAATAAGTTTATTGATGATTACTCATCAATCAGCGCCCTCTCCCAGTTTTATGATCAAATAAATTAACAATAAAGGTTCAAAGTAACAATAATGCTTCAAAGAGTATAAAAAATAGTTTACTACTAAATTTAATGATGAAATCCATTTTTCCACCTTGCTTTTAAGTTTATAAGTGGAAGTGAATAAAGTCAAGAATTTTGTTTATTTTGTTATACAAATGTATACTAAGATAACCATGTTGGCGCCTGGCAAATAACGCGCGGAAAGCGGTTGGAGACAACACACTAATTACTGTACGTTTTCCTTCTATTTTGTCTTTGTCGTACGTAGTAGCAAGATGTTGTCTGCTTCATCATCATTACAGCCTTTCATAAGTCCACTGCTGAACATAGGCCTCCCCCAAGGAATGCCACAAAGCACGGTCCTGAGCCACCTGCATCCATCGACTTCCTGCATGTCTTACCAAGGCGTCACTCCATCTAGTGGGGGATCGCCCTACACCTCGCCTACGGGTACGATGCTGCCACTCGAGAACCTCTCTTCCCCATCGGTTATCGGTTCTTCGAGCTATATTGCCGGCCCACTGCCACTTCGGCCTACTAATCCGTTGGGCTATGTCGGTTACTCTGGTTCTACTGCGGATAACCTCATTTTTAAGTTTATCACGCAGAGAAACCCCAAGCATAGCTCTCTCCATAGCTCGCTGAGCGACGTTGAGCTTCCTCACCCGGCCAGCAGTGAAGGACAACGTCTCAGATCCGTAAGTCGTCACTGGCAACACGCACTGGTTGTATAATTTCGTTTTCAAGTTTTCAGGTATGTCTGACGAGAAGATGTGTCGTAGTTTCCCGAACGCTGCCTAGCCGAGTTGAATCAGTCGATTGATTTCTCGATCGAAGTTGGACTTACCTAGTCAGACTATTTGTCCCAGGTAAACATACTCATCACCAACTTCGAGCTTAGTGCTCCCAACAACTACCGGCAGAGGTGTAACATGGATGTTAAACATGAATTTTGTTTTGTCCATGTTCATCTTAAGACCTATCCGTTGGGAGACACTATTGAGGTCATTGAGCATAGTGCTTAGGTCCTCCAGCGATTCTGCCATAAGGACTATATCGTCGGCAAATCGAAAGTGAGTGATATACTCGCCATTGATGTTAATACTGTATCCTTTCCAGTCCAGAAGCTTGAAAACGTCTTCCAATGCAGCGGTGAAGAGTTTTGGGGATATAACGTCACCCTGTCTTACACCTCTCTGCAGTTGGATAGGTTTCGTACTCTGGTTCTGTACTCGGATAGACATCGTAGCCCCACGGTACAAACGCTTCAGCACTTCGATATACCGATAGTCAACTTGACACAGCTGAAAAGACTGCAGCACCGCCCAAATATCGACGGAATCAAAGGCTTTATCATAGTCCACATACGAAAGGCAAAGTGGCAGATTATACTCCTCTGTCTTCTGTACAATTTGCCGATGGGTGTGTTTATGGTATATGGTTCTAAAGCCTTTTCGGGAACCGGCTTGTTTGGGAGGCTGGAAGCCATCGAGTCTGCATGCGAGACGATTCGTAATGACTCTTGAAAACATCACGTAGTTGCGGCTCAGAAGGGAAATCGGTCTGTAGTTCTTCAAGAGAGCATTGTCGCCTTTCTTGTAGAACAAGACCACCGCACTTCTGCTCCATGCCTCCGGAGTAGTACCACCATGGAGGACGGAATTAAAGAGCTTCTGAAGGACTTCAAGTACCGGTCTTCCACCCGCTTTCAGAATCTCCGCTGTAATTCTATCGTCACCTGGGGCCCTGCCGTTTTTAAGGTGCTAGAGAGCCATTCTAATCTCGCTCAGACTGACGTCCGGGATATCTTCGGAATAGTGTCGGATAAGACTCGCTCTTGGATCGTTACTCACACTTGCGTGTGGCTCCAACGATGACGTGTACAGCTGCCCATAGAACCTCTCCATCTCACTCAAAATCTCAGGTGTCCCGGAAACGATGCTACCACACTCGGTTCTCAGCTTTCACAGTTGGCTCTTTCTGGCAGACAGGTCTCTGGCAAAGACTTTGGAGCCTTGGTTCCGCTCGATCGCTTCTTCAATACAAGCTGTATTGAAGTTGCGTAAGTCCCACCGCAGGCATTTGGAGATCCGTCTCTTCAGTTGCCGTTGTATTGAAGACTGTAGCTTCATCTCCCGTCTAACGGCCATGAGATTAAGAGTGTGATTGGAGAGTTTTTGTGTTCTTCTGCGGCGGGTCTTTCAGAACTTAGCTCTGACTGTTTCCACGAGCTTGTCATTCATATTTTCCATTGCATTTCAATCTTCTAGGCACTGAAAACGGTTTTGTCACTCGATCTGAAAGGTTTTGGGACTCTGGACACGAGGAGCGTTGACTTTATTAGACGAGACCTCTCCAACTTAACGTTTAGGTTCAGTGTGTCTCTAACCAGACGGTGATCGCTACCAGTTTTCACGCGAGGAGTTTATATTCGCAAAAGGAATTTATATTCGCGAGGAGAATAGAACTTATAAATTAGAAGGTATAGAAGGCATGATAAATTGTAGCTATTATATAAATTAAAATAATTAACAATATATACATCTTTAAAATCAAATTAATGATGAAATAAAATAAATGAAATGAAATATGTATGAAGTGTAATAGTGTATTTGTGTATTGTAAACCGCTAGTACTATGATAAAGTAACATAAAAAAAATATAAAATAACAGAAAATTTTAAAATAAATAATAAAAATAAATGTTAATTCTAGTCATTGAGTCTTCCTTAAATTTTCGAGATCGGCTTCACTGTTAACTCGTATCTGGCTGGATTTTTCATCGTAGCGTTTTTGCGTAGGTAAACAGTTCCGTTTGGAGTCCAGCAGTACATAAAACTGTGTGCCTTTTTGAATGCTCTTGCGAGTTGAAATAATTTTTGAGTCTTCTGAGTTAAAGTTTCTGATATAAACACTGGTTTCTTTGGTTGTTGCAGTTGTAGGTGAGAAGTATTTAACTTCTCGTCTTTTGGTGTGTTTTTATTCCTTGGAGTTCAATCTATATATATATATATATATATATATATATATATATATATATATATATATATATATATATATATATATATATATCTTTCAATTCGGATTCTTCTATACTAATATTAACGGTCTTTTCGGTCTTTTTAATAATGTTAAACAAAGACTCTTTTATTTCACCCGTTGATTTAGAAATATTTCGAACTTAATCTATCCTCCATTAAAGCCCGCCTGTTGTCATCTTTTCTTACTTATTCCAAATTAGCTATTATTGTAAGGAAATCGTCATATTTGTTAGACATATGCTCTACACTTCGTTTTAACATATAATTTTGCTCTTTGAGGTCTAGAATTGTACTTTATAAATTATATAAACGCGTTTCCTGTTCTTTAGAGAAATTGGTAAACATATCTTTTTTGGTTTGCAAGATGATGTTGTGACTAGGGTTAAGAAAGGAATGCTTCGGTGGTTTGGTCATGTAGAAAGAATGAATGAGGAAAGAGTGACAAAGCAAATTTATGTTGCAGAGGTGAATGGCAGAGTCGGGAAGGGTCGCCCTAGGCGAAAGTTTATCGACCAAATTGGCGATATATTGAAAATGGGCCAAATTAAGAGTACCTTTAACCGCCGAGCGTGTATGCGTAGGTATGTGGATGTGGAGGAAGCGAGAGAGGTGTGTCAGGATCGTGCCAAATGGAATTCCATAGTCTCTGCCTACCCCTCTGGGTGACAGGCGTGAGTGTTTATGTTTTTTTATGTTTTTTATCTTTTATCAAGGACGTGATGCTGTCATCTCCTCCAGGGTGCTTTCGTTTTTTCCTCTCATTGACAGTCGTCCTAAGAGTAGTTAAATCAGGGGAGTGTTTTTTAATCGCCGAATTTCAATTATTTCAAATCATTTACAATTTCAAATATTAGGGCCAAATTCTATGTAGAATCTGGAATGGAATTTAATAAAAAGGATTAATATAGATTTGCTGCTTGTTATTAATACTTGGATTAATAAAAAAAAGCCAAATTCATATAATGATGGTATAATGTTGAACTTCTATGGGACCCCTTTGAAGAAACCCTCAAAAACTATAGCTGTTTTTCTCGCTAGTTTGGGAAATAACCTAACTTATTAAGCTTAGCAGTTATTACTGTTAAAATAATATACATAGGTTACTTGGATTTAAAAAAATATTTACCACTCTGCAATGTTCATTACATGAGGAAGAATTTTTATTCAAACACTGTGAATTTATAGCGTTTTCCATTTTGTATTAAGCGTGACAAACGAGCAAAGTCCATCTGAAGATAAGCGAAGGCAAAGTATACACAAAAATATTTTAACTTTGATTTTGACTTTCTAAGGGTGACAACAAGCACACAGTCCACCAGATGGTAAGTGGATGCTGTGGTCAATATACATATTCCTACATCTTCAATTGAGAATCAAAATGCAGATTCGTTGGCACCTCTAAGGACTAAGATAGAATGCCTTGTTTCCAGTAAGAAGGGGCTCCGGATCTCTACACTCACCATACGAAACTCAGCAGCATTAAGCAACCATTCATTCGTAAATCTTTAAAAAGGTCTGGCTTATTTGTAGGAGATATACTTTGTGGTTATGTAAAATCATGGTAAAGGAAGCAATGATGGGTAGGGTCGCGTGTGCCACGCAATCGCTACACGTCTAAAGTCCACCGCCAGCCGTCGTCTTCCCCATCGCGACCGGCTTTCTTGCCCGCATTAACGACGCTATATTTGTGTGTATGCAGGTCGACGTTTAAATAGCGGTGGCACCGACACTACGTTACACCATATTTTTAGTATGAATTTATTTAAAAAAAAACTAAGCATACGCGGCAACGAAAGCTTTTTTTTGAAAACTTCTTTAGCATCGTTGTGATTTTAAAATGGATGAAACGAAAAAGCGATACTAAAAAGAGATAAACGTATACATCTTTAAAATTTAGCCTAGATGAGAATGAGACAGAATACAGTGTAGTAAGCGACAGTAGCCTAATGGCAGGGTGGTTAGAAATAATCGAATCCGCCATTCGATTGTTTTTAGCTTACCAATAGTGATTAAAGGGAATTTTAGTAATGTTAACAGCATTGCTAGTATATTTAAAAAAATTGTGCTTCCTATTATTTCGGTCTTCTCTTGTGTGAGGTGCTCTAAGATGTTTAATATACATTTTCACTGGTTAAAATAAACATCTAAAAAATAAACAAATTTATTCATCATCATCAGCATTATTACAGCCCTTCACAAGTCCACTGCTGAACATAGGCCTCCCCCAAGGAATGCCACAAAGCACGGTCCTGAGCCACATGCATCCATCGACATCCTGCATATCTTACCAGGTCGTCACTCTATCTAGTGGGGGGACGACCTACACTTCGTCCGCCGGTACGAAGCCGCCACTCGAGAACCTTTTTTCCCCATCGGTTGTCAGTTCTTCGAGCTGTATGGCCGGCCCATTGCCACTTCAGTTTATTAATCCGTTGGGCTATGTCGGTCCCTCTGGTTCTATTGCAGATATTCTCATTTCTAAGTTTATCACGTAGAGAAACTCCGAGCATAATCCTCTCCCATAGCTCGCTGAGCGACCTTAAGCTTCCTCATCTGGCATTTGTTGAATTAATAAAATTAACCTTAATGAATAAGATTATCATAATATCCAATTCGTTTATAACAACCCACGATTTAATAGCTTACTGATTTATATTAAATTATTTGTGTTTATGCCATCTAGCGCATAACTTATGTACCACTTTGAGAGTCAATCAATTTTTGTTCAATACAATGACTATAGCTACAGAAAGAATGAGGTACAGAAAGCAATTTTGCTTGAAAGAAAATATTATATTGATTTATTACACTTAAATTAAGTCTAAAAATAAGGATCGTAACATTTATTTGCTATAAAATGGAACTTTTATCTTATATTTTATGCCGCACTTATAGTTGAAATGATCATATTAAATTAATAATATGGCGTGAAATATTTTTATTTTATATATTAATTAATTTCAAGGTTTCACTTTTACCGCGTGTGAACTACACACTTTTTTATAGAATAAGTGTGACAAACGAGCACACAACATTCTTATAACTATTCTATAATGATAAAAACGTTTGCCAAAGCACCTAGCACGCGTGACAGGTACGGCAAATATCCCTATTATGAGTTAATTTATGGGATAAGCCTATATTCAAAAATGCCTGCCGTGAATGATTGAAAATAACAAATGAATGGCCTAGGATTACGCAAAGAGTCATTGTTTTTATAACGCATTAGTAAAGCCAGCCAGTGCGTACACAGCACCATTAAGTGTAGGTCTCCGCTAAGATTTTAATGCATATTCTGCCTACCGTAATGTATGTAATAGACACTATCTGTACCGTAAAGTACCGAGTGCCGCCGATGAAGCATGCTGAACAGATAAACCTTGTTAGGTTTTTGCGACACCGTGTTTTTAATAAATTAAAGCTTTGTATTTGTTTCGTAAGAATAAAAAAAATAAAAAGAAAGGAAAACAATAAGTATACGCTTAGTTATTAGTTTAGGGCTCAGAGCGCTAAGCTAAGCTAACTAAGCGTGTAACTGTAACCCAATGAAGCCCGCACAGTTAATTTTTCAGTAGAATGTAATTACTATTTCAGTCTATTCAAATGTCTGTTTGCATGTCAAGCTAACCCATTTGTACTACAACTTTAATTTAGTTACTAGTAAAATCTTATCCTAACCGAGGGTGGCGCATAAGATAGTCGCTGGATGACTTTAGGTATAAGCAGAAAAACTTGAAAGACATTACTTTCCGATGAACAAGGCGTAACACTTCATTTATAAAAGCGAAAAAAGTTACATAGATAGTCTATATTCATTCCAATGACCTAATCTCATTTCTGATTACGGAAAGTTTAGTCCGAAGCACTATTGCAGTGTGTAGATTTTACATGTTGTCAAAATATCTAGTTTCTCAGAAAAGTGTTATTACGTGGTAGAGTTACACATCAGCAGCATATGGATCGGCTCGAATCGGGCTAGGACTACGCTCTTACAGAATACCAGCGTAAAACAGAAGAAAAAACTGCAGTGTTTCGTATTGTGAGTGTAGAGAATTGGACACCCTTTTCACTGGAAACGAGGCTTTCCTCAGAGGTGATAACGCATCTGTATCATAATTCTTGATCGATCATAGATGTAGATACGAGGGTGGATTGAAAAGTACTCGGCCTAACCAAGAAAATAAACACATACTAAATCAGTTACATTTTTATTTTTCTACATAATCACCATCAAGTTCAATACACTTTTGCCACCTCCCCTTCCAAGCATTTAGACCGTTGAAAAAAATGATTCTTCCTTAGAGTCAAAATATGCGTCTACAGCTGGTTTGACCTCGTCGTTTGTCGAAAATCTTTGACCTCCCAAGTGCTTTTTTAGGTTAGGGAACAGAAAGAAGTCTAATGGTGCCAGATCAAGTGAATACGGTGGATGCGGTAACAGTTCAAAGCCACAGTTGTGAATTTCAGTCATTGACTGTACTGACGTGTGAACACGGGCGTTATCTTGATGAAACAGGACTTTTCTTCTGAGCATTCCTCGACGTTTTTCTTTTATTTCCTCTCGTAAACGACGTAGTAAGGTGCAGTAGTAATCAGAGTTTATAGTCTGACCCCTTTCAAGATAATCAATCATAATCACACCTTTCGAGTCCCAGAATACTGAAGCCATCACCTTATTTGCCGACAAAATCGACTTAGCCTTTTTAAGGGGTGGTGAACCAGGTCTTCTCCACTGTTTTGATTGTTGTTTTGTTTCCGGTGTACAGTAATGAACCCATGTTTCGTCTATAGTAACAAAACGATTCAAAAAATCATCTGCATCGGCTTCAAATAACTCCAAACAGTCGCGTGAAATAGTCAATCGCGTCCTTTTTTGTTCAACTGAAAGCAGTCGCGGAACCCACCTCGCAGACACCTTGTGGAAACCCAACTCGTTGACAATGATGTTTTGAGTTCGTTCATAAGAGATGCCTATAATCTCGGCTATCTCTCTAATTTTTAATCTGCGGTCTCCCATTATTAAATCAAGTACTTTTTTAATATTTTCGTCAGTAGTTGATGTCGAAGGCCTTCCAGAGCGGGGTTCATCTTTCACACTCTCTCTACCACGCTTAAATTCTGCTATCCATTTTTTGACGGATGAATATGACAGAGCACAATCGCCTAATGTACTGACCATGTTATCATGGATGGCTTTTGATGATAGCCCCTTCTTATGGAGGTACTTAATGACGGCACGCTGCTCGATTTGCTCCATTCGCGGAAATTATGTCCGATTACTTTGTTAACAAATTTATAAAATCACAACTAATTATCGCACACGTTTCGAACTTCACACAATGAACTAGTCTGAACTGTACTAAATAATGTGGGTAGATTTGATTTTTAGAATTGAATGGATCTGTGTTAGGCCGAGTACTTTTCAATCGACCCTCGTATCTATGGGCCTTAGCATCCACTTACCATAAGGTGAACTGTGTGCTCGTTTACCACTTTTATTTTATAAAAAAAGTAAAGTAAGTCTCTATATATTCTCGGCCCTCACGATATTGTCCCGTTTACATCAGAACTAAAACATAAATATGCAAGTAGGGTGCATCGAAGATGAATATTAGTCTGCCGTGACTAATATAATAAGGCATGATTCTAAAGAAGATTCTATTCAGAAACGGGTTTGGTCCAGCATTACAGCTTACGGCTAATAGTAGATTAGTTACGTGGTGTATTGACTTGGAATTTCCTTTCAGTGTACATATATGTGTTGTTTCAGTGTACATAATGTCAGGTTGTATGTGTGTGTTAAAAAAACGATAAGATGTAAAATGATACGAATATAGAAATAAACGATTAAATATCCAAATGAAAGAAATAACGTATGCACGATATCAAAGCAAAGTTTGCTAAAAGGCGTACAGCTTTTCAAAGTTTATGTATGATAGTATGTTTATTTTAAGTAACTATTTCTGAACTACAAACTCTGAAAAAGGAAAGATAAAGAAACACAATGGGCACTGATACATAAAACCTGTAAATTCAAGATGTTTAACTAGTTTTTAATTGATCTAATAGTGTTATTTACTACGATTAATTTTTACTTTAGATATTTACTCGATTTTATAATTCTATAATCTTTATTTTTTTAATCTTTATTTGATTTTATAATCTTTTTAATTGATTCTCATGGAGCTCTGCACACGAACTTAGTTGAGACACCTCAATTCCAGTACTGAAACGGCCCGCCTAATATTTATATTGTAGGTCGCCAAAAAGGTCTGTAGTAACTCCTGACTTGTGATGTGGCGTGCAGCCCGACTATTTTTATTTGCCAATTTTAAATGAATAATGTGGGTCTGAAGTAAAATTTTCTTATTAACCCTGTGGTTCTAACCCCAGGGACTTAATCCTAGATCTTATTGCCCACCTAAAACAGGTGGAATAAGACTGACTGCTTTTAGATTGATATCGTAGGTATAGCCGTAAACTTTTCATCCAACTCCGTATTCGAACTCCCTAATCTTACCCAAGAGCACTGCTCGTTTATATCATAAGGACTGACAAACTGATCTAATAAACTTTTTCACTGACTCAATCTGTTTTGAGAGATGCAGCGACGTACGTTACGACTAATGGGCGTATTGTCTTCAAAAACGTAAGGAGAGGAGCTTTTGATACATATTTATTTATTGATTTAAAATTTAAAAAAAAAATTCGGACTCCCTGTCAAGGAATAACAATCAATTGAGTATTCTCAGATTTTTAACTGTTAAATTAATGTTGGTGAAACTTTTGGTTACATTTTTTTTCTTTTTATAAGAAGTGTTCCATGAAACTTATAATTTCTCCCTTATTTGGATTAATATTTGGACAAACATCCAGACCAGAAACAATATTAGTAGACCGTAAAAATCATATTCCATTTGGGAATCGCGGACAGTAATAACTTCTACCCTAGCGATCAGTTAAGTAAAGGAATTAATAAATAACTCTTCGTGAAAAGAATACAAATATCAATCAATAATATACAACAAAGGCCTCCTCCAAGAAATACCACGAATCATGGTCATGAGCCATCTGCAACCATTAATTTACTGGCCGTCTTATACTTCGCTTTTCTGTACGATATTGCCACTCTAGAACCTATGATATTCTCATGAATGTTCCTTTTATCCATACATAAACATAACCAGTAAGCAGATTTTTGGTTACCTTCATTCACCATTTGATTGGTCGTACAATTCATTGACTCTGATGTTTTCTAATTGAAACATGCATTGTCAAATAGACTATATATGAACCACGATCAGTATTTTTCTCCTCTATTAACCCGTTAAATCTCACTAGATACAAGCATTTCCCTCAGTAGGGAGATTTGCCGTACTTCGCACGGAAAATTACATTCGATCCCTATCTTAAACTCTTTAAAAAATAAAGAAAAGGGTAAGGGTATAATTTAGCTTGCACCCCCTATTAATTTATTAGGCAACAATTTGTAAACTCGTTTTAAGAAACAACAGAATCAATACAGAAATTTATTAAAAAGTTCTTCAAAATTATAGACATCGTTTATGTAAAGTCTCCCAATTTAAATATATTTAAAATATATAAAACATTACAATAGTGTCATAACTATTTGCGAAATCAAAGTACTAACCATCATATCTGCCAGGCAGTAAAATCATTGCTGTTTACAAACTTAATCAATAGAAATCATTCTCACTACTTTGCTGTTGTTATCACTGCAAAAGATTTTATTCAAAATGAATATCATTCAAGAGTCTAAAAGACAACTTCATAAGATGTTTGCTTAATCAGCGCAGGGATGTCTGTTAAAGTGAGCTCCAAGCTGCAGCACCTTCGGTCAATACTGCCAATTTGATATCCGAATTCACCTCATTTAGATTGTTTATCAAGACGCAATCTTCGAGACTAGGTAGGCCTGCTGATGCACCAGGTGGAAATTATTCTATTACTTCATAGTTTTCCAGAGGAAAAGAATGAGGTCACTATACAGGTATTAGTGAAAGCTTTCGTTGACCGATTTAAGTTGCCTGGTTTCTCGGACAAAGATATCTCTCGCTGCCATTGCATGGACCATATTTTTTCCTCTCCCAAGCTAAGACGTGCTTGAAGGAAACTGGTACCACTGTCGGAGTTTTAACGAAGAATCTACATAAAGCGTTTATGGCAACTCGACGATAATATGGACTATCCAATTGCTGGATACTGAAGGCTTTGCTTTGGCTTGCTTTTTCTATGCTGGGTAGTGGTGAAGTTCGACATCGCATTAGCTCTATGACCGAACTCGATAAAATTAACCGTGTCCGTGTCTTTAACTGAGCCTCTTGAGTCTCAGTTAAAGACACGGCCGCGGCCAGGGAACCAGTTGGAGCATCCGAAATTCGACGTTTTTATAGATATATTTTATACGTGGTAGTGCCATGCTGCAGCTATATTAGTAGTATAGTTGTAGCACGAATGGGTCGGCTCGACCGGGGAAGGACCACTCTCTCACAGAATACCAGCGTAAAATAGCAGCTTAACACTGCTGTGTTTCGTATGGTGAGTGCAGGTAGGCGGATACCCTTTTTACTGGAAAAGAGGCATTCCATCTTAGACCTCACGGGTGATAACGTAATTCTATTTTGTCATCTACATTTATCCACAATTAAGAATCAAAATGAAGATGCGTTGTCACCCCTGAGGACTGAAATGGAATGCCTCGTTTCCAGTAAAAAGGGTCTCCGTTCATCGAGACGTACTGGCACACAAGGCAAGATAGTGTCTTCGCATTAACTTAGCATTTAATTACTACTGTTCTTATTTATTTTTATATAGTCTGTATCCGCATAATGTTCAATATTTTCAATGTTATGTGTTATTTTGACTGTCATAGTTATAAGTTGAGTATTATAATTTACCTTCATAGTGGTGTTATGTTTATTATAATTTTTTTCCTAGTTTGGCAACTTGCAAAGGATTGCGCCAGCGTCATGTATTTCATGAAAGTCCCACAGTTAGTATAAGAATAGTTTCCGTTTCCGTAGATACGCTTACTTAACTTTATGTTACGAAGTTACATAAGTAGTTATTTTCGAATGAATGAACATATGATAGTTTTACAAAATAATTGCTAATATAATCAAATGGGTCAAAGGTAAGTGGCAAAAGTACTACAGTTTAATGTTATTAACGGATATAAAGTCTAATAAAGTTTTTACAAAAGGAGTGTAGCTAAATTTAACAAAGACTTAAGATTTATAGGACGAGGGATGTTAGGGAAATTAAAATATTTACGATCGGTCGTACCTTAGGTTATTCCAAAAATAATTTTTAGTTTTGCCAAAAATACGGCCATTTCTGAATTTAAAAAACCATGGTTTGGAGGAGATGTCTGGTTGAAGTTCTGAATAATATTTACCGATAGACTTAAGAGTTTTTTTCCAAAGAGAGTTTCAATCTGACATTTGATGTATTTTCGCAAGAGAAATAAGGTCACGAGTATAGGTTATATAATGCATCAAGGTATTGGAATCAGATGCTTACTTTGTTAAGAAATCGACAATTTCGTTGTCACGTATGCCACTATGACTTAGCAGCCAAGCGGGTTTCAAGTTAATACCTTGACAAAAACATCTACACAGGGCACTGTTGATTTTAAAAATAATTGGGAATTTCGATTTACTTCGAAACGGGTGAGATAAAATGCTTTGTAATGAACAATATGAATCGGTAAAAACAATACATTTTTTAATTTTGTGCGCTTCTATGAATAAAATCGCTTTAAAAATAGCAACAGTTTTACCAGTGAAAATTGAAGTAGCACTTGGATTTAGAAAGTTTGAAATAATTTTATATTTCGGTATCCAGACAGCTTAACCTAGAAAACTATTATCAGAAAGTTTAGAGGCGTCAGTAAAAAGGGTCAACCACCCTTCCCATTTTTCGCGTAATATACTTAGAAATTTTTGTTGGGCTACAGGAGAGTTTTTAGTCACACCAAAATTTAAAATGAACTATCTATTTTGTCATATAGAGTCATTGCGAACATAGGATTATTCATACTTTGTAATATGGGAAATTTAAAGGTAAGTATCCTTTGTTAGCTTGTAAGAATACAGGGAACGTATTTATGAGTCCAGTAGTTATTATTTTTAAAAATTTAAAGAAAACAGTTTAGAAAGAAGTGGATGTGAGGATAGTTCTAATATTCTATATATAAAGCGATAGGCAACATACTCTTTACGCTAGTTAAGAGGTGGTTCGTTACATTCAACTTGTAGAGCATTTGACGGAGATGGTTTTATGGCCCCCAAGACAATTTGTAAGCACTTGAGTTGAATTTTATCTAAAATCTTAAAATATTGTTTATTATAAGGTTCCATGAGAAATGTATCATAGTCAAAATGATTACGAATTAGGGCGTTATATAAAAGTTTTAAACAATATGGATGAGATCCCCACCAAACACCTGTCAGTGAACGAAGTATATTTACATTCCTTTCGAATTTTTGGACAATAAATGTTAAATGAGAAATACTTGTATTCTAAGATTCCAAAATAACATCTAGGAAATTAACATTATCACTTGTCGGGAATTATTTGATTTTGTACTAAGATTGAATTATTGGGACAAAATCTTTTTCCAGAGAATATTACTACTCTACTCTTTGTAGGTGATAAGGATATACCGTTATTAGTTAGCCAATAATTTAGAAGAATTGTTGACTCTACATTCAGAGTTAAGGCGAAAACTCAAGTCTATAAATGTCTTAGAAGAATTATAAGGAAGTAGAGCATTAGCATATTGTAAGACTTTACAAAAGGGGTTAACAGAATATCCGATATTATGAGTGTATATGTGTATGTTAAATAAAATAGGGCTTAGTACATAACCTTGTTGGAAAACCTCGTCAGATCTGTCTAAGCGGGAGCAATTTTCCGTGAACTTTTATACAAATTGACTTTACAGAAAGTTAATTAAAAATAATGCGAATAATTTTATGCGGGGTATCCAAAATAAACATATTTTCTTTGAGTAAACGGAGGTTAACGTTATCATAGGCTGATATCGTATCGGTCTGGAAAAATCACTGGTGGTAATCGATTCCATAAGGAATTGTGCGAGCAAGAAAACATCTTCTAAATCGCACAGTGATGGACCGCCAATCATCCAGATGGTGTGGATGGTATCGGGAGTTCTGCCGTGATGTGACTTCGTTAAATTTGGTGACTGGGATTAATCCGAACAATTTCTCAGAGCACTACCCGTGGTAAATGCGAAAGAAAATGCAAAGGGATGCAACATCTCTTCGCAGCGCCAATGAATCGAGCCGATCGGAAAGGACTCGGTCGTCGATGATTCGAGCTGTTCTGCGCTGGATGCAGTCAAGTGGAAGAAGCTGGCACTGGGGAGCCCCAGCCTAGAGATAGGAACAGTGTTCCATATGAAGCCGAAACTGCGTCTAATTATTTATGGTAAAACTACGCTTTTCCTATATTTTTTATTATATTAATAAGTCTTAAGTAATTTATGTGATTATAAAATTTTACCCAGACCACTGCCAGCAGGTATGAAAGAAACAATAGGTTAAGAGCATAATTGTGGGTAGTTGTATTTCAATTTTAATATATTTACTGCCTCATATTATTTTATAATATACTAGCTTATACTCGTCGCGTTGCTGCAGCATAAATAATTGTAGAGATATCGTTTTAAATTTGGAAGAGTTATATGGTTGAATTAGGAATGATAAAAACTGATTCATTGAAGTTGAATCATAATTAATTTTGAAATAAATTTGTTGGTACGATATGCGCGCCACATACTGTAAGTTGTTTGTACTACACGAAAAATACGAAAAAAAAATTTATATACGTATATTAGATAGTATATATATTTTTATAGGATTGGTTAACAACGAGCACACAGTTCACCTGATGGTAAGTGGTTGCTGCGGCCCATAGACATCTACATTATTGTTTGTAACCTATATTAGTTTTAGTAAAGATTATTATATTATTATTATTATTTACCCTCGTTTACGAATCAAAATGCGGATGCGTTGTCACCTGTGGAAACTAAGATGGAATTCCTCTTTTCCGGTAAAAAGGGTCTCTGGTTCTCTACACTCACCATACGAAACACAGCGGTGTTAAGCTGCTATTTTACGCTGGTATTCTGTGAGAGCGTTCCCGGTCGAGCCGACCCATTCGTGCTACAACTATACTACTAATGTAGCTGCAGCATGACTCTACCACGTATAAAATTATTTATATATTTTGTAATATAATTTGTATTATAATATAATTATATAATATAATATATTTTGTATTATATCCACAGACTTTTATAATATTTATTTATTATATATATCATAGAAGCAGATATTTACCCTTTATTTATATTGTTATAGCTTAGGTTTCGTTATAGTTTTGATAGCATGTGTGATATTTTAGAACTTGATGATAGTTACTTTTCTTCCTCTTCTTCTGGTTGCTCTCCTATAAAATTCAACGTTCTAGGCGCAAATGTAAACTCTTGTTCATTAGAAGCTTTACATAATAAACCTGAAGTGTTTGAGAGATGATGTCAATACAATTGATTGGTTTCCCTGTTCTTAATCCAGAAGATATAAATGATATGGTACATGCTTTAAATTACCTTCTTTTAAAACCTTATGAAACACATGCAACCCTTAAACGAGACAGGGTAAAACACTTTCCAGCCTTTCACAGTCTATGGAACTTGCAATGTCTAAAAGTGGTAACGCTAAAAGCGTTAGAAGAAGCAGCCTATTAATAAAAATTTGCTCACATATAAAAAACTATGTAACCGCTGTAGTATGATGTGTCGTAATGCAAAGAGGAGACATATTTATGATGAAGTTAAAAATTCTCACTTCGATCAGATGTGGAAATTTCTTGGAACTCTGGGTATAGGTAAATTATATGACGAATCTAATACCTCGTTTGATTTGACTTCACTCAAACGGCATTTTTCTGAGCCTTCTGTTTCTATTCATGTCAATTAAGTCTACAACACTTAATCTTCTCTCTAATATTGCTTTAACTTCAGTAAAATTAATGAGAGTATAAAAAAATGTTTTATCTATATCCACTAAAGCTATTGGCTATGAAAATCTGTGTATTCAATTGATCAAATCTATTACTAATGAACTTGTCACTATAATCACTCACATCATCTCTTCTTCGCTTGAAACGATCTCCTTTCAGAGTTGCTGGAAAAAGGCATTCGTCATTCCCCTTCCAAAGGCTTCTAATCCTACGGCTCTATCCCAAATCTTTACTATTTCTATCCTTCCGATCTTGTCTAAAGTACTAGAGAATATAATGCAAAGGCAACTATCTGAAATCTCAGCTGTTTGCTGCTGAGTCCTCTTCAATCTGGTTTTCGTCCAGACCATAGCACAGTCAGCGCTCTGATTAAAGTCCGATGACATTCGTTGGCCATGGGCAAAATACTTCTCAATGTTCTAACATTGTTGGATTTCAGCAGTTCATTTAATTCGTTTGATTATGACATACTTCTTGATATTCCTTCGTCTTGGATTGCTCACGTTAATATGATTAGCAGGAAGGTGAACTGCTCTTATAAATCTCTCAAGCGTCTCCAGATGTTTTTTCCGCTAAAACCTCAGATAACCTTCGCTCAAGCACTTCTCCTTCCTCTCTTTGACTAAGCTGATGTTAGTTTTCATGATACTTCCGAGGAACTGTTAAGCAAACTGGAAGGTTTTCAAAATTTGTGTATACGTTTTCTTTTCCGTTTTCGTAAGATTGGTCACGTTTTTGAGTACAGGGTTCAATTAAAATGGCTTCCTATCCGTAGACGTCAAGACTTACATGTGTTATCATTTCTTTACTTTTACTCTTTAATCCTATTGCACCTCCATATCTCAGCAGGCGTTTTGAGTATCATGTACCTCGTGAAACTCAGTGCCAAACCTCTAAGCAGCTACTTCTCAAAACACCGGCTTATTTCTCAAGTCGATGTGGTGGCGGTGTAGTATAGTAGTACATATATAGTAATAGATAAACATGTACAATATACATGTAACCAAATTATTTTATTGTATTTAATCGCAGAATACATCGAAGTTTGATATGATTAACATTTTATCTTATTTTGCCTCTTGCATCCGTCCTCACGACCCGCGACCTAGCGACCCGCCAGCAAGCGATCGGGTTCACGCTAGATTCCGATCGCCAAATTGATATATTTCGGAATAGAGTAAAGGGACATTATCTATCAACTTAGGGTTATAAATAAACATAAATGTACATATTATTTTTATTTATACATGTATTATTTATAGAAATAGAACAAGAAAATATAACTATATTAATACACAAATATGCACCTACCTACTTGTTTTATAACACTATTTCTATTTCTCAAAGGGTTTGCTGAAAGGAAACTCTTATAAGGGTTAAGCTCGCCTTTGTACATCTTATTTAAATATTTAAAATATAATATCACCTTATCGTGTGACAATAAAAAATAAATAAATAAAATAAAATAAAAATTATATTACTTTTCTTAACTACTTATTATTGAATAGTAACTTTCTGTATTTTCACTTTAGTCTTTTATTTGCACTATATAAAAATGTTGAGTTAATTTAAAGTGCTGATTCATCACGTGCGCAGCGGTGAAGAAAAACATCGTGAGGAAACATGCATGTCTAAGACATAATTTTTTATCATAATCGTTACCTTCAAACTAGGATTTTCTCCTGGATCGTAGAGGCAGCTTTCATACATAAATTTCATAAAGGTTTCAAAAAAAAATATTGTAGGTCATAAAATTACGTGTTCTGTGCGAGCTTCTAACCCACGGCCCACAGCGCTGCATCTCATTGCTAAGCCACTGCGCCACGGAGCCATATTTTAAATCTTAAACGATTTTTCTCGATTTTAAACCAATATTATAACGCATTTAAAAGGCGAATGTAATTTCTTTAGTTAATTTGATTTTACGACATTAAACTTTTAACTAATAGAAATATATAGATATGAAATATATTTAACTAAAATATTATACCAATTGTAAACATTTAATATAAAATATAAACTTAATTATAAACTGCTTGCAAATATGTAATTGCTATAAACTTGCTCTCAATAACAATATGTAATTGTACACTTACTTTTCTTATTACCCTACACATTGCAAGAAGATTGTACATGTCCAGGTAAATAATAAATCTTTTACGAGTACCTGCCGTTCTTCATAAGTTCATGTATTTAGTATCTAAGATTAACTTGTTATTTCTCATGATAAGTCAGATCTATCTCAATATCTTCTCGATAAGTTTCTCAACAATTGCATTAAGTTAATTTTCGGCTTACGTAAATATGACCATGTTTCTCAGTACCGTTCTAAGCTTAAATGGCTTTATATTCGTCAAAGGCGTAGCTCCCGAATTTTACAAGTACTATATTCAATTTTAAATTATCCAAATTCTCCTTCTTATCTTAAGGATAACTTTCAGTATCAATATTCTACTCATGATAGAGTTCCCCGTTCCCAAAATAGTCTTAAAATTCGTATTCCACTACATAAGAGTGGTTTCTTTAATTCCTCTTTTACTGTGCAGTCCATACTGCTCTGGAATGCCTTGCCTGTTCATATAAAAAAAAAACAGTAACAAACAATATTTTAAAAGACTAGTTCGAGAATTCTTTAACAGGAATAATGCCACCTGATTTATCCAATTTTGTTTTTCTCCCTCTTTCGCTTTGTATTTTGTATAATATGTATTTTAATATGCATCATGTTATTTTATTTTTGTGTTATATTATTTTATATTTATTTAGTGATTTTGTAGATATAAGTAAATTATATCCGTTTATATATTTTGTTTATATACATAAGTATATTATATCCGTTTATATTTTGTATATATAAGTATATTACATCCGTTTATATATTTACTATTATTATTCCTTTATTACAAAGTAGATAATATTAAGTTTGTATAGTTTAAAATATTTTATTTATTTGCTTTTTGTTATAAGATATAATGTTTTTAATTATTTATTAATTTTTGGATTGGTGTTGCACCTACCACAGCTTCTCAAATCATCCAGGGTTGACTGGTAGAGAATGCCACAAGGCATTAAGTCCGCCCTTTATATCCCTTATTATAAGGTAGATGTAAAAAAGAATAAATAAATAAATAAATAAGTAAATTGTATTCTTTTGAGGAATAAATTTCTTAAACCACATATTAAAAACCATTTGCATAGTCGTCGTAATGCGTGCAGTAAGGGAGTTCAAAAATTTGCCAGCAACTATCTTTGTTGTTGTTTTTTTATAGAAGAGGAGACAAACGAGCATGGGGCTCACCTGATGGTAAGTGACTACCGCCGCCCATGAAAAACTGCAACAGCATGGGAACCAGGGAATCGCAGATGCGTTGTCTGCTTTTTAAAAAGGAATAGGCTCTTTTCTTGAAAGTCCCTAAGTCCTATCGGTCCGGAAAAATCGCTGGTGGTAATCGCTTCCACAAGGAAGTTGTGCGAGGAAAAAACATCTTCTAAATTGCACAGTGGTGGACCGCCAATCATCCAGATGGTGTGGATGGTATCGGGAGTTCTACCGCGATGTGCGTTCGTGAAATTTGGTGGCTGGGATTAATCCGAACAATTCCTCAAAGCACTCCCCGTGGTAAATGCGAAAGAAAATGCAAAGGGATGCAACATCTCTTCGCAGCGCCAATGAATCGAGCCGATCAGAAAGGACTCGGTCGTCGACGATTCAAGCCGCTCTGCGCTGGATGCGGTCAGGTAGAAGGAGAGTATTCCGTGTGAGGCCGAACCTGCCCCTTGTAAAGTTGCAGACGATCCGATGAAAGTGAATGTATTCAACACAAAATCGAATAGACTATATACCTTCGTACTAGCTGGCCATGCAGACGTTGTTGTACACTTTCCGACGACACTTTGTCCAATAAAAAAAATGTTGAGGGTCACTGATCGGAATAAGTACTAGCCTATCTCTCAAGTTGAACTAAACTTCATACGGTGTAAAAATTACAGTGAAATTTGACACGAATTTTTATACACATATAAAGATATCTTCCTATCTAAATTCGTTAAGCTGATTCAGTGCGCTTTATCATCTTCGTCTACATCAAAACTTACCATCAGTTGGAATTATAGTCAAACACTGGCTTATTTTGGTTAAAAAAATCTTTAAAGACCGCCCACCGGTATTGAGGCAGCTATTGCAACTTTACTTGCCTAAAAGTCGTCTCAGAAATAAAAGGGTTGTATTCACCCGTAAGAAGTATTATAGGTTGTCAATTCATGTTTATACCAAGTCGACTCTTAATTTTATTTACTTTTGCATTAATTTTTACGATAGTGATAGAAGGATTCTGTAAAAAATCGCAAAAAGTTAGAATAAGGAACTGCCAGCCGGCTTGCCAAGCGGTACAACAATAGCGTTATATCCACAACAACAGGAGGTACAACGAAATGGCTCCCAGTCCCCGGTGGCCCCACTATTCCTAACTACTATGGCCACCATGTTTACAGCGTGGGAATGGGTGCTAAGAACATCCAGTGGGGATTTGATTGCCACTTTAGATGACTTGACCTATCAACATTTAACGCACGCACCCTGATGAGTGACAGGAAGATCCTGGAGCTGGAAGAAGAAATCATGAAATCACGCTGGGATATTATAGAACTAACTCAAATCCTATAATAATCCAACGTTAAGTTCGAAGACAGGGGAAGACACCGTAATCCTCTAATGAGGTAACTTGCTCTATCACTGGGAGGGCAACGTTAGATTATCGAATAATATATTCGAATGAGATATCGGATGTATGGTCCGTAAATCTCTCGTTAAAAACGTTTTAAAGATTGGAAGTGTATGGGCATAGGTTGCATACCTTATACTTACGGTATTCGTTGAATGTTATACAGGTTTACATACTAACCTCGGCACAACGCGATGAGGTGATGAATAAAATGTATGAGGATGTTCCTAGAGCAATGCATTCCTCTAAAAGTCAATATACTGTGTTGAGGGGAGACTTTAACACAAAACTAGGCGCAAGAGAGAACGGTGAATTAAAGGTAGGTAAATTCTAAACAAGGCAGTGGAACCCAAGGGGTCTACAGTGGGTCGATTTAATGGAGAAGGTGGGACCCTACATCATGAAGTCTTTCTTCCAGAAGTGGCCCCACAAGTCCAGATGGTTCGACAAAAAGGAGATTGACTTTATTATGATGACCAAATGGTGGCTGTTTCGTGATTTCTCAGTGATCGCGAGGGTGAAAACTGGCTGTGAACACCGAATGGTAATTGGCACACTGAACGCTAATCTAATGTTAACAACTGAACGATAGTCTAATTAAATCAACGCTTCGTCCCTCTCGTGCTAATCCAAAGCCCCGAAAACTTTCAGATCGAATTACAAAATCGTTTTCAATGCCTAAAATATTGAAATACAGTGGACGATATGGATGACAAGTTCGGGAAAACTTTCCGTTGGAGCTTAGCTCTGCAAGTGTCTTGCCACAGAAGAATCCAAAAATCTCCGATCACTCTCTTAATCTCCGTTAGACGGGAAATAAGATTTTAGTCTTCAGCATTACTATGGAGGCGTCGTCTTGTTCTTTAAGAAAGGCGACAACAATTTTTTAAGAACTACAGACGGATTTCCCTTCCGAGGCGCATTTTTGCACTGTTTTCGAGAGTCACTACGAACCATCTCGTACGCAGACCCAATGACTTCTAACTTCCTGAACAAGCCGGTTTCGAGGAACCGACAACTATGGGGAACAAGGTTTCCGATTGGCAGCCTCGTACCGGGCCGAACGGTAGTCTATGGTTGCAGATGGCACAGGAGCGTGGCATTTACTCGGAGAAGCCTATGTTCAGCAGTGGACTTATGAAACATAAACAGAAACTTTTTTATTCAATATATATAAATAATACTTTTTGAAAGTCACTCTTTTATTTAATTTACCACTGTATGAAAGGCTGTACTGATGAACGATGAGGTTATGCAAATATTCGCTCGACTAAAATTTGAACAACTGCACATCATTGTGAAATATTTTGTTAAAACTTGCTTTTGTTTCAGTTATCTCTTGTAATTTATTATTTCTACACTTTGATAACATCGACTGGTTTATGGTATAGAAGGTTGTTCAAAATGTGATATGTTTTATTACAAGCTGTCACCCTATCGCAAATTTTGGCTTACGATTTGGCTGCTAACCAGCTAACATAAACGGACATTTATGAACAATGCAAATACATAGAACATGTTCATAAAATTCAGTCAATATAATTTTTTAGTAAATAAAATAATCTCAACATGTTGGTAATCAATCAGAAGCGAATTTTGTCACAGCCGATTTCAATAATAAGTTAAAAACTTTAAAAAATCAATGCAAATCTGACGCATTGCGACTGAATACAATTAACAGAGAAGGACCCTACATTTATTTAAATACCCGCAAGCTAAGAATAGGGCACTAAAAGGTTTTATTTTACGTCTTCAAGCCAGGCACACTTCAAGTGTCAAGAATAAAAAGTTGTTTGTGAATTATATTACGTATGTAGGTCACTAACCCATGTCAGCCTTAAATAGACAGTGTAAAAGTAGCTTTTTATAATATGTGAGCGAAATTTATAATTTTATTTTAGAACACGAATAAAAAAACTGTAAAAAATTGTAACCTTTTAGTTCAAGTAAGTGAATTATCGACAACAAAGGGGTCTGTCCCGTCTCTCTCCTGGGAAGAACCAGCAAAAACACCAGCGGGTTTTTGTTTCGTCATCATCATCATTACAGCCCCTCAACAGGTCCACTGCTGAACATACGCCTCCCCCCCAAGGAATTCCACAAAACACGCTCCCGAGCCACCTGCATCCACTGACTTCCTGCATGTCTTACCAGGTCGTCACTCCATCTAGTGGGGGGACGCCCTACAATTAGTCCACCGGTACGAGGCCGCCACTCGAGAAACTTTTTTCACCATCGGTTGTCGGTTCTTCGAGCTATATGGCCGGCCCATTGCCACTTCAGCTTACTTATCCGTTGGGCTATGTCGGTCACTCTGGTTCTACTGCGGATATCCTCATTTCTAAGTTTATCACGCAGATAAACTCCGAGCATAGCCCTCTCCATAGCTCGCTGAGAAACCTTGAGCTTCCTCATCCGGCCAGCAGTGAAGGACCACGTCTCAGCTCCATAGGTCATCACTGGCAACACGCACTGGTTGTACAGTCTCGTTTTTAAGTTTTGAGGTATATATACATGACGAGAAGATGTGTCGTAATTTCTCGAACGCTGCCCAACCGAGTTGATTCCGTCGATTGACCTCTCGGTCGAAGTTGGACTTACCTGGTCGGACTATTTGTCCCAGGTAAACATACTCGTCAACAACTTCGAGCTTAGTGCTCCCAACAACTACCGGCATATGTGTTAAATGGACGTTAAACATGATCTTTGTTTTGTCCATGTTCACCTTAAGACCTATCCGTCGGGAGACACTATTGAGGTCATTGAGCATAGTGCTTAGGTCCTCCAGTGATTCTGCCATAAGGACTATATCGTCGGCAAATCAAAGGTGAGTGATGTACTCGCATTGATGTTAATATTGTATCCTTTTCAGTCCAGTACCTTGAAAACGTCTTCCAATGCAGCGGTGAAGAGTTTTGGGGATATAACGTCATCCTGTCGTACACCTCTCTGCAGTTGAATAGGTTTCGTACTCTGGTTCTGTACTCGGATAACCATCGTAGCCCTACTGTACAAACACTTCAGCACTTCGATATACCAATAGTCAACTTGGCATCGCTGAAGGGACTGTAGCACCGCCCAAATTTCGACGGAATCAAATGCTTTCTCATAGTCCACATACGCAAGCCAAAATGGAAGATTGTACTCTTCTGTCTTCTGTACAATTTACCGAAGGGTATGTATGTGGTCTATGGTACTAAAGCCTTTTTGGAAACCGGTTTGGAAGGCTGGAAGTCGTCGAGTCTGCGTGAGAGATGTAGAGGCGGCTCAGAAGGGAATTCGGTCTGTAGTTCTTCAAGAGGGCGTTATCGCCTTTCTTAAAGAACACGTCCACCGCACTTCTGCTCCATGCCTCCGAAGTAGTACCACCATGTAGGACGGAATTAAAGAGCCTCTGAAGGACTTCAAGTACCAGTTTCCCACCCGCTTTCAAAAGCTCCGCTGTAATTAATGGACAAGGCGTGTCGATTTTGTAGCGCTTTAAAATGGAAAGATGAGACCGCAGGCATGTGCTGTTCCAATGGCAAAGTGTCTCTTCCGTTACTTGGGGAACCAGAAGAACCTTTGAAAACTCTCTTTTTATATGATGCTAATGAGTCACGGCGCTTTTTAAACAGGATCCGGAAATATAACTCATGCTTTAAAATGACGTCCTTCGGAGTTGACCGGGAAGTAATAATGCCGGAATATTCGCCTACATTTACGGTGCAAGGGCAAATTTATCATAGAATAGGTTCACTATATTCAGCTGAAAAGGAACAGCATAAATTTTTACAAGTATATTTTATGGGTGACGAAGAAATTGAGGTAGACCGTCGCTGCCAATTTATCCAGGGAGTTGAGAGCGACACAGTGTTCAAAATTCAAAGATTCTTGCATGAACGTAACATTTTAGTCAAAATGTTTAAAACTGCTTTAGAAAACCTACCTGAAGAGGATTATAAAGTCGTCATTCACGCAGATTGGACCCCTCGAGGAGAGCATGAAAGGCGCTACAATGCACCTTTAATAAACGAAATAGCAGCCGTAATTAGTGGTGATCAATTTTCTTCACGAGACATTGTCTTGCGAGCATGTGATGATACGTTGCCACGGGTAGCCGATACACATAAGTTTTATGACGCTCTGCAATACCCATTGATTTATTGCAAAGGACAAGAGGGTTATCATTTTCAAATTCCACTCATTAACCCGGTCACAAAGGAGCCTACTCCGAACAAAAAAGTATCATGTATGGATTTTTACGCGTATTGTATGATGTTGCGAGAAAATGATTTTAACCTCTTAGCCCGGTGAAGATAATTATTTCATGAATTTTTGGTAGACTTGTATGTGAAGGTAGAAAGTGAACGTCTCCGTTATATATCTTTAAATTAAAAAAAAGCTGCGCGTTGAGAGTTATATACATTTACAAGATGCAGTTTCTAGCGACGCCTATGTAAACGCCAGAGATTTAGGTAAAATGGTAATTCTGCCCTCATCATTCGTTAACAGTCCCCGCTACCTACTTGAGTACACACAAGACGCATTCGCCTATGTACGAACTTACGGATGACCTGATCTTTTTGTTACTTTTACTTGCAATTCCACATTGAAAGAAATAACCGAGGAGCTAATGCCGGGCCAAAAAGTACTGACAGACACGATTAATTGCTAGGGTATTAAGATTAAAAGTACAAAAATTAATGTATGTAATTAACAAAGGGAAAATTTTCGGAGAGGTGCAGTGCTTCATGTATTCAATTGAATGGCAAAAAAGAGGATAACCGCATGCCCACATTCTAATATGGCTTAAAGACAAGTTGCGACCCAGCCAAATAGATGACATAATAAGCGCCGATATTCCGGATCCTGAGCAAGATAAAGAATTGTATGATACCATCGTCCGAAATATGATTCACGGTCCATGTGGAGCACGAAAGTCAATATCGCTATGTATGAAAGAAGGAAAATGTACAAAGAAG